>OX344818.1:2281228-3644134 GCA_947034925.1 Eudemis profundana | reverse complement strand
TGCCTTTTTGAGGTCAATGTTATCAGATGACAATGCAATATTATTAATAGATGCTGATCTGATGATGAAGCCGGATGGTAGCAATAGGATCATCTAAATTACATGAGATAAATTCACCGTGTTTGGCCTCTTGATTAGTTTTGATGAGCAGTTTGCGATTATACAAAACAGTACATCAGACAAACAGTCGGCAATAAAAGCTTGTCTCAAAGAAACATTTTTTGATAGAAACTTTTTTTTTTCAAAGTAGTAGTCTTGATATTGTTTTCTGTTTACTTGCTTGTACAGGAGATTCTAAGGACTTTTAATTCTCAAAATGCTCACAAAGGAATGTAGTAAACAGATTTAAGTTCAAAAAAGTGGTTCAACCCAACTGTAGCATCACTACACCGAACTTATTTTCTTTTTTTTTCAGCTAAATCTCGCAGCATAGCGATTCCTCTAGAACTGGAGGGCAAGATCCAGACCGTATTCGAGAAGGTGGCTCAGTTCTCCCGGCAGACCAGCAAGTGGCTCCTCGCTTCCAAGACCTCCAAACTAGAGAAAATGGCTTCACAGGTACAAAACTAAGTGTTTATTGATCCATGTGAAATGTTCAATTATAGCTAATTAAGGTGGTTACGACAGGCATAAAAATAAGCATATTTGACCTTCTGGTCTCCTGAGAATGCTTCCTTTTCATAGCTTTAACACAAAGAGAGATGTTCTTGAGGGTTACTTCTCATTTGTGCAATTGAAGGCTTAAAGTCACTTTAATGTATTAATCTCTCTCGATCTCTTTCTCACTCATCGTTCCCTGATGACTGAGGATCGTAGTCGCCAAAAGATTTGTCTTCATCTAGCTCTATCCATCGTATCCATAACAACTGAGTAGAACTTAGAAGACGAGTCTTTCCGTGATCAGTCCCTCTGGAGACAGATATCAAGCTCGTTTGCCATCTTTGTTCCTAACTATATTACAACACAGAAATACATAGAGATAGAACGAAAGAGTATGTCCTCCCGTGCTAAAAAAATGAGCCGGGGACCTTTGCTCGCCGTCAACATTATTATCAGATTTATTTACGTTTTGCATCACTAAATTACACTCTTGACGTCAAACGCAAAACGTTGCACATTTGGTTCGCATACAAATCAACGAACTCGATGTATTGTTTCTATGTATGTATTTATTTGTATCTATTAAATATATCGTCGTCTAGTATCCATAACACAAGCCTTATTCTGCTTACTATGGGGCTAGTTCGATTTGTGTAAGATTGTCCCCTAATATTTATTTATTTTATTTATGTATTACAACCTAGCTCTATGTTGCAGTCGAACCTACAGAACGACAGATCCGTAATGGAGGGCTTACAAGAGATAGTAGCCTTGTTAGAGGAACAGCTGAGACCGCTGCTGCAAGCTGAGCTGTCCCTTCTTGTGGATATTCTGTACAAGCCACACTTACTCTTCACCAGCCCAGGGGAGGCTGCTGAGGAGAACACGAGAGGCATCTTCATATCCAGGTACACATACGAGTACGCCTACGTTATTCCCGTTATTGTCCCCGGGTAACTCTTTACAGGGATTTAAATTATGTGTTTCAATCCAAGACTTGGTCTACTCGCGTGCCAAGTTTCATATAAATCCATTCAGGCGTTGCCGCGTTATTTAGTAAGAATCCAAATGTGCTAAATTCCAAACATTTTCACAAACTTTCACATTGTAGACACCAAGTGTAGACATAAAACATATGTACCGAACACGGGATGTAATAAAGAAAGCCCTCGATCGCATATTTACGCTTCGCCTCGCTTGCAGCTCGGGCTGCAAACATCTGCGATCTCGGCCTTTCTTTGTTTTACCACCCTAGTTGTGTAATATACTATAGTAGGATAGTGGCACACCTCAAACCACGCAACACATGATGCAATGCTTGCTGAGCCCCACCACGTGTAACGCGGACAATCTCCTAAAAGCTACACCACAGAGGAAAGAAGTGGCGAAATACTGGCAAAGAAAAATATAGATTAATATTTTTGATCCCTTCACGCGAAGAAGAGTAGGATAGTAGGATTTATGGCGTGACAAAGCCTACTGCTCTTTGAGAAGCGAGCCAGTGTGTTTCAAGCTTCTGTTTTGAAAATGAATATGTAAACAAATGTTGTTTTCAGATTAATCCGCCACACAGAGAAGCTTCTAGAAGAGAAAGAAGAGAAGTTGTGCGTCAAAGTTCTGCGCACGTTGAGGGAAATGATGGCAGTCGATCCAGAATACGGAGAGAAGGTAAACATCGTCGCCGTAAAATGTGATACAAAATGGCGTATAAGTATAGATAAGATGCTTGAATCTACTCTCTCTCTCTCGAGTATTTTGTGGTGAATATAAAATAAATTTATAGCAAAAAATAAATTGCTAATAGATATTATTATATCGAATAGGGTAGAGTAGTAGGCCTGTAGTCAATACAAATTATTATAAAATCATTCCATTAAAAAAACTTCACCTATAATGTCTCTGTTTACCGTGTTGGTTGACTGGTAGAGAATGCCTTACGGCATTAAGTCCGCCATTTGTACTTTCTTGTATTGAGCAATAAAGTTTAAATAAATAAATTATTTCATGAGCCTTTAATTCTGCTTTCGAAAATGAACTGCAATTAACATACGTAGCTTTTAACGATTTTGGTCTGTCCCAGTGCCCGATCTGTGGGGAAAGTATCCTATTGTCACTTTAAAACCTATGGTTTTTGACTTAGAGTTAGAAGGACAAGTAAGGACAGCTCTATATTATGTTTTCTCATTAGAAAATGAAATAACAAATTAATAACAATGTCTCCAGGGCAACCAACTTCGCAACAAGCTGCTCTCGCAATACTTCGTGAACCGCAAGTCGGAGCCGAAGATACAGCCGCCGCCGAGCTCTATCGCCGTCACTCACGGGCCCGGCGGTAAGTCCTGCCATTGTGTCTTTCTATGCAATACAAGTATAATAATATCTAATTCTATCTTAGAGCAACGCGAGAGCGAGTCGTCGTAGCACATTGTTCCGGCGATACAGAACAGTCAGCCGGGTATTTCCATGGCAGAAAGTAGCGTCAGTTGCCAATTCACGTGTTCTTTTATTACTGGCGCAAATTAAATATTCTTGGTAGAGAATGCCTTATGGCATTAATTTCGCCGTTTGTACTTTCCTGTATTGTGCAATGAAGTTTAAATAAATGTCGATATATGTAGGGATTAAATTAATACTCATCTAGATTAAAATTAACACTTAAATGTGACGTTCCGCAGGTAAAGGTACCTTATGGCGGGTAGGCGCTTACGCTGTTATTAACGGCACTCCTATATTAATTTGATGCTACACGACGTAAGTGCCGACCCTCCATAAGGTACCTTTTCCTGCGGAACGTCACAAATTTGCACCATAAATAAATAAACATGCTATGAAATGGTAGCATTCGTTACATTTTCATGGAATGGGCTAGACGGATAAAAAAACTGTTTAGTCCGTCAGTTAGATTATTAAAAAATATTGTACACGTATTTTTTTCTTTTGTTTGACAAGCAAAAAATGACGAGGATAGAGTGCTTAGAAGTTTCGAGTGACGTCACTCCTAGGTACAATTTTGACGACGGATGAAACAACATACTGAACATTTTCCGACAACAAAGAAACTTCTTGATTTTGTTATTGGTGGGTGCTTGGCAGTGGCGAACGTCTGGCCAAGGCTTACTCCCACGAAGTTCGCGTTGCTCTAAGACTGATGTAGTTGGTAATCTATTGATGTTCTGAAACTTTGTTCCCAAGATCCATAAATCAGAATATCGCATTATTGCGAGTTAGAAATGCATTTATTTCTGAAACCGTTAACTTTTCAGGATTGTTTGAATATCATACATACACATTGAGATTTAAGCTCATTTTACAATGATCCTGAAGTGACCGGCTTAAAAAGTTGTTTACTTGGACTTTGTAGCGTCTGAAAAACAAAGTTTCCGAACGTACATAAATGATTATAGAGGGAGTACTACAATTACTAACGAGATTTAGTCGTCTAATAGAGTGTTTTTAGAAAAGTGCACATAGAGGAAACAACCGAAGCACCGAATTTAACTGAGACTCATTTGCTCAAATGTCCATTAAATCTAATTTATACTGCGGGCACTTTTAATCACGCAGAATCAGATATACAGCTAGCGTCTGACATTAGTGCTAATAACGTTTGTGCAACTGAGTGTAATACGTAATAATTATCTTAGCGTTCTTAAAACCAACGTTCTTAGATAATGGTAGCCACGTGTGTAATTAAAGAATAGAGTTTCACAAATTCGTCGTTATATCTCGTTCCTAATATACTTTTGACCCGCAAACATAATAACAATTCATAATTCGCCTGTTGACTCGATTTTTTTTCTGTCGTAAATCGATTGTACTATTTGTGAGGAACAAATATCTATATGCCACCTAATACATTTGTATAAGTATAACAGCCACAAATTGTAATCAAAAGTAGCAAATCGCACTGAGCATTGAAAACGCTCTATACAAAACGGGAGGAACCTATGACGTCATCGGTTTAAGCACATAGTTGTCGTACATTTATTTTATCAGTGTTATTTAAGCATTCCGAAATTGACTTTAATTTTTCTTTAAGACGATAAAAAAAATATCGTTTTTTTTTAAACTTTGCGGTGTCATAACTTAATATTTTTCTTCTTTTTTACATTTCCTATTTGTGTAACTCTTATATCAATAAACTGTATTGATAATTCTTTTGTGTTATGATAATTTAGTATTTTCCAATCCATGTGACTATATTATGTTGCAAAATTCAACATTAGTCAACATCCGAATTGGGTTCAAAATATGTCGGTCCGCCGGTCGCTTCGACTTTGATAGACCACAGTAGCATGACCTCTAATCACAACGTGTTTTTACTAGTTCGCGGCTCTAATTATATTTGTTGTGAATTAGCGAAATATAAGTCTTAATTATATCTGTGGCTACCCCTAGAATTACCACTAAAATGAGATTATAGTTTTAGTTGTACACTCACTGTCACTAATACTGAGGCACAATAGCTCATTTTCATTGAATCGAATGTCGCTTTCATAAACTGCGATGCTATCCTATTTCCCTCTACGAGACAGAAAAGGACAAAAACATATAGGACATCTAAATGCGAGCGACATTCGAACGCAACGAAATGTGCCCTAGTCTATCTAGATATCATACGACGTGAATAACCGTCACACGACATTGGTACTTATTTCATGCATAGTTGAGACGATTTTGTTTTATTTCACTACGCATGCGACGCAGATACTCATCAGACCATGCAGAAATCAGGTGGGTCCATTACCAGCTTTCTCAGCACTAAACGAGTATGTGGCACAGTTTTACTGAAATGCTCCCTTGTGTATAATTCACAATCCGCACTATTGAAGATATGGTTAAAATATGCATTTAGTTTTTGAACGTATTCAAGTTAGTTCTAAATTTGGCCACATTGGCGCCTCTGTCTGCGTTCTAATATGGCTGACAATGAATGTTTTTATTTTATCTTTATTTTTAAGGAGCTTTTGTCAGACTGACTATTCCAGCTCCGTTAAGCTTCTACTGTACAATCTTCAAAGAAAAAATAAAATAAAAACAATGAGTGTTAATTTTTGTGGTGCGAAGAAAATAAAGTTCTGCTATAAGAATTCTGAAACAGTTTATTATTGAAGAAGGAATCCCATCACCCCAAAGTATATAAGTATTAACAGTTAATGATAAAAAAGTCTGAAAATCAGAAAAAAAAAACACAAAATAATTCATTTTTCAGCGACCAGTATGTCGCCACTGCACTTGAAATGATCGTGTGATGGACGGTGACGAAATTACAGATAGGAATGAGGTTTTCCCAATACAGTAATATCTGGTAGCTGATTGATAGTATTTAGCTGTCATTTGAAATTCAATGTTTTTCCTGTTGTTTTAAATAATTATGTCCTATAAAATAACCTTAAAGTTTTGATTGATAAGATTATCTGGGAATCGTATTGAGGATCATAAATAGAGGATCGTAGACCAAAACCTTGATATTCTCTGGCGGCGGAGGTATCAAATAATCTGAAAGAAGAAATTACGGATCATTCTTTTGCGATATATTGTGGATGTGTTCGGTAAAACTGTGCCAAGGAATATTGACAATGTATAGCATAATGCATGTGTGTTAGAGTAAGCCGTAGACGCCTTCACGTCACGCTGTGTGAGTGCAAGTTTGTTTAGTGGCGGTTTGACACAAGTTTCACTGCCTGGTTGGCTGAGTTTTCTATTGTATAAAGTATTTGTTAATTATTTCTTACTAGGTCCGCTTGAGTCGTTGTTGAGATGGGATCTCCACGAGAGCCCGACATAGGCCAGTGGCGTAACTATAGGGTCAGAGTAAGGGCAGAATGCCAGGGCTCCTGACTAAAGAAGGCCTTCGGCCTGAGCGGAGTTTTTTTATACATTGACACAGTAAGAGTTCCATCCAAAGAGAGGAAATTTTTAAGGGGCTTGTGTATACGCACTCCATTGTTTTTATATTGCTTTGCGATTTCTGAATTTTATGTCCGTCAACATAAAGCGACTTCTTGTCTATTGCGTTCAATGTTGCTTTCACTTGCCAAACGATATCGGCTTCGCATTTTGTAAATGAAAACGAAGAATGCTCGGTTTGAAATTTGCACGGTGTAAGAATTGAGAATATTTTGAAAACAACGTAGCGTCACAATGTGTTTTTGGTTTGAAGTTCTTGTGGCATCAAATTTATAAATATTAGGCGATCGAAGTCGTCTGCTCTCCTCAAAAATAGGTTCGAGTGTAATTTTTTTACTATCCATGATTAAGAAAAATCGTTTTTGCGACTTTTCCTTACCTAAATGAAACATGAATAGTACTGGACCATTTTTCTGCTCTTGATATTTTATGTCCTACTGTACAGTCAAATAAAATCAATAACGCTCTCTTAAGACATGTTATAATGACTTCATGTCAAGACAAGCTTCTAACATAAGTTTTCTATACAGCTAAGGTCCTCATGCGGACCGGGCAGACCCTGGCGCAAGTACAAGTCCACTTGAACCACGAGGGCGCCTCCGACCTGGTGGTGGATCTGGTCATCAGGAGCACCAACCGCCCCGCCATATTCCTTGAGGCCATACAACTGGGTGAGTCCACTTACAGTTAAGGTCATGTAGCCAGGTGGACTCTGGCGCAAGTACAAGTCCACTTGAACCTCGAGGGCGCCTCCGACCTGGTGGTGGACCTGGTCATCAGGAGCACCAACCGCCCCGCCATATTCCTTGAGGCCATACAACTGGGTGAGTCCACTTACAGTTAAGATCATGTAGCCAGGTGAAACCTGGCGCAAGTACAAACCCACTTGAACCACGAAAGCACCTCCAACCTGGTGGTGGATCTAGTCAGAGCACCTAACGCCCCACCATATTTCTTGAGGCCATACAACTGGGTGAGTGAGCCAAGTTTTCTTACCCAAAAAAGCGCGGCAGTTTTGATGCGGCATTCTGTCTTTAAGTAGGTACCTTCTTACAGCGATATGTCTATAAACAGCGATTACGACTGACTATACCCTTAAAGTCTTATGTATTCCAAAAATTTGTTTAAGGCGCGGTAGGACCTGGCTCGCATTTCACATACAAACTAGGGTCGGGCGGAATGCAAATTATTGCAGATTATCTTCGATTTCTAACATAAAAGTATACGTTATCAACCCAAACATGAGAGGATGCCCTGCATGACTGTGAAATCATGATTGTCAGGTATTAATTTTGTCAGAAAAGGTAACTGGTGATGAACAAAATGAAAAAAAATGAAAAAAATACTTTATTTTATAGTGTTTTCGCGCTACTTTTCTATCGAGCGAAGTGTTCGCTATCGTGTTCTAAGTGAGAGGAAGCCCTAGATACAGTTCTGAATATTATTATATATGTTTTACAGTGACCTAAGAGTCAAATAAGTGCTCTAAAAATGATTTGGAAACTAGGCTTCCGTGCCCGATTCTGGTCTCACCTCGCCTTAATTTTATCTGAACAGGATGTTTTTAAGAGTTCGGATAAGCTATGGGCCTCTTTAGCTCTTTACCACTCGATGTTGAGTAGGGATGCCCAAAGATCCCCCCCGCCAAAAGTGAACGGCAGACTTATGATGCTAGACTTAATCGTGCGATAAATAAATGATAAAATACCAGTCACGTTCTGACAAGTATATAAGTGTGATAGAGACCGCTTTATAATTTATTTATATAAAGCTTAGCATCATAAGGTTTCAGGTGTTTAGATTATTACAAAGTTATTATTAATTTTCTAGGTATAGCTCTGTTGGAAGGAGGCAACCCAACCATCCAGTCGAGTATATTCACCAAACTGCAGAATGGAGAAATTTCACAATCTTTCTTAAAGGTATTGATAGCTACGAGTATCTTATTGCAATAAAAAAATAAAATCATTGCAGTTTTTATAGTCTGTACTTTTAGGTATTTAAAAAAAGGTAAACAAAAAAACCACGTGACTCGGGTCGTTCAGCCAATCAAAGCAAAGTTTTGTATCTGTGGCACAATACCACTGGCTGTAGAATCATTGCAGCTTTAATAAACCTATTAATTTTCTATTATACAAATACATATTTTCATTTTTATGACGCAGAGAGACAATGACTCATATTTTCTGTTTTTTTTCTCGCAATTTACTCAATATTATGAAATTATTGGTCAAAAGAAGCATACATGTGAAGATGGAGTAGGGAAATAACAGGGTTTTGGATTTACAATAAATCATTTACATCTTTTTTCTTACGTCGTCTGTCATACACTGTCACACGCCAACCCATTCTTTATTCCACTTATTCAAACATCTACCAGCCAGCATGCAAATCAATCCCACATACAAGTTATTTTGTCATGAAACAACAGACTTTAGAAGTTACTTACACAATAAATGAGTTCCTACTTAACGTAACAAGGAATTACGCAGTCTTCCCGAAGAGGTTTGTCCTAAACGTAGCAATGAAACTTTCCCAGGTATTCTACGACAAGATGCGGGAGGCACAACAAGAAATCAAGTCCCTAGCAGCTAGCAGCACGTCCGCCGCCACCACCGACAAGCAACGGCAAGCGCACGCCGAGAAACACAAGCAGCCTTCCGTTGACGGTAACATACCATTCCGTCCATACAGTGCCAACAAAAAGGGAAACATCCCATATAAACTAAATACAAAGGGGCGTGAGTCTTATCTATAGTCTATGAGACTCGTGCTCTTTTGTACCTTACTTGACCTACGAGTCCTACTGACTCTTGGGTAAGAATCCTGATCAAGTGGGGATCACAAACCTGCAAACAAGTTCGCTAGCCACGGCCACCGTGACTTTTCGCTGATTGCACAAAGTGAGCAACGGACCAGCGGGAATGGTTGAAACTGTTCAACCAGTTCGGTCGTCAAAACCAATGCCAATGTCTGTGCATGTATGACTCTCGAATATGCAAATGCATGTGCATACGTCCTCATACACTTTAGTATTTAAAATCTATTGCGATCTTTCTAAAGTATTTATTTTTTAGCGCTTAAATTATTTTTCCTACTTAATCACAGATGAAATCCTCTGATACCGAGGTAAGGACCAGGTCACAACACTGTGGTACGATGCTGCACTGCAAAAGATTATTATGCCACACTTAATTGGCCATAAAGTGGCTTTTTCCGCACGCTGCGCGTACGGAAAAAGCCGCTTTCTGGCCAAGTGTAGACATAAAATGATGTGCACAACACGGGAGGTACAAAAGAAAGCCCTCGATCGCATATTTACGTCCCTCGCTTGCAACTCGGGCCGTAAACATCTGCGATCTCGGGCTTT
Source organism: Eudemis profundana (assembly GCA_947034925.1). Taxonomy (NCBI): domain Eukaryota; kingdom Metazoa; phylum Arthropoda; class Insecta; order Lepidoptera; family Tortricidae; genus Eudemis; species Eudemis profundana. The sequence goes on along the minus strand of OX344818.1, from coordinate 3,634,254 downwards.
CTTTGTATTACCACCCTACTGTTCTAATATTAGTACTTTTTTACGATACACCGCCTCACTGCAATATTGTGACCTGGTCCTGACGCCCTTTTTTTTCATTTTTTTTACTACGCTGACTGCTGTAGGGTCTCCAACAGAATTTTCACTGATTTAGTGGGGGGCTAGGCCTCCGCACACTACCTGACGCCCTATCGCATGTGTATTCCAGGCAAGACCCCCGCCGGGCCGTTGGTGGTGGGCGAGGAAATGGACGACGAGGTCGCCAACGCCTGCGGTTCCGCCGTCCACGCCTACTCCGATATACACACCATGTCGCACGGTAAACTTCATTGTCCCCTGGGTCGCTTCCCCGTTCGGGAACCTTTTAACCATGAACCCGATTTTTTTCATTTCCCAAATTGGGTTTTAGAGCTTTCTTTTCACCTCCGCAACTCCTTGTGATAGGGAAGGTGCACGAACTATAGGTGGCAGCACTAAACGACAAAAGAGACACGGGCGGACTATAAACTGACGACCGCTTTAGCTTAGTTGGTAGTGACCCTGCCTACGAAGCAGGGGGTCCTGGGTTCGAATCCCGGTAAGGGCATTTATTTGTGTGATGAGCACGAATATTTGTTCCTGAGTCATGGATGTTTTCTATGTATTTAAGTATTTGTATCTATTAAATATATCGTCGTCTAGTATCCATAACACAAGCCTTATTGAGCTTACTATGGGGCTAGTTCGATTTGTGTAAGATTGTCCCCTAATATTTATTACCGACATTCTTACATAGTCAGTTACCAGTATGCGTATTTTCTCACAACATTACTGTTCAATGTACGAGCTTTAGTTACTACAGTATTGCACAAGTACTTAGAAAAACTCATTATGTAGATCGACACCGCTGGTATTCAACAAACCCGAGAACTTTCGATCTCGAGTCTGCCTACCAAGCCACTAGTGGTTTGACGCTAGGGGCTTGGTAGGTAGACTCGAGATCTAACGTTAGTTTGGATATGCGAAAATGAACACCATATAGACCAGCCAAATCTCTGCAAATGCATGTCCAAAGAGCCGGAAACTCTTGAATGCTATAATCCGTATCATTTCATAGGTACCACGGTCTTAGAAGAGATAATGGCAGAAAAGAAACGCGAGGCCGGCAGCTCCGACGTACTGCCCGCGAAGGTGTCCGTCATGAAGCCCATACTACGCTTCCTGCAGTTGCTCTGCGAAAACCACAACCCGGAACTGCAAGTACGTACATCCAGCGCCACTAGATCAACAAATACGGCCACAGCAGGACATGTCTTCCGCCAAAGACACCACTACCAAATCCCTCGTATCCAGCCAATTCCCAAGGCGACACTAGGTCATAGAGGGCCTTCCTACACTTCGTCTTCCGTTACGTAGTTCCCGCTCGAGAACTCTTCGGCTCAATCGGCCATCATCGTCAGTTCTACAACCTCTACTGACCGACGTACTGCCCGCGAAGATGTCCGTCATGAAGCCCATACTGTGCTCCTTCCAGCTGCTTTGTGAAAAACACAACCAGGAACTACGAGTAACTTCCTAGGTCCAGGATCATAACAGTAGGATATGTCTTTCCCTAAAAACACCACCGTGATCTAATCCCTGGCATCATGCACTCCATTGAGACAAAAATACACTGCCTACCCTATAATTTCTACCCTGTTAAAAGTAGTAGGGTAGAAATTAGTAGGCCGCCTGGTACCTTAACGCACTACCCTACCTACTAACCCTCCTGCCCTTTATAGGGAAGAAAAAAGATGCGCTTTCCGGAGCGCGTCCACGCCGTCCCGCCTTTTCGGGCTAATAAGCTAATTTTTACCTTGTAATAAAGCTATGTATTATTTATTCCAGAACCTCCTCCGTAACCAGAACAACAAATCCAACTACAACCTGGTGTCTGAAACCCTCATGTTCCTGGACTGCATCTGCGGCTCCACCACCGGCGGCCTCGGGCTGCTGGGGCTCTACATCAACGAGGGCAACGTGGCGCTCATCAACCAGACGCTGGAGACACTGACGGAGTACTGCCAAGGTATACCCCCACTGGTGTCAGCCCTCATGTTCCTACTGCATCTGCGGCTCCACCACTACCTAATACGTAATCCACAGACAAATCACGTAGAACGAGTCAACCGGGAATGGGTTATTTCTAAAATTAATGCCTACAGCATACTCATGTGGTCAAAATAAAATCAAACACTGATATGCAGTATGGTCTATGGTTAAAATTTTAAACCGGCCGACTACTAGCCTAAGGTAGTTGTGTCAGAAGAGTTCTTATGGTCTGAACATCTTTTATGATGCAGTTCTATAGGCTAGGCTACGCAAACTTGTGCTCTAAACACCGCCTTTAGGATAAGATTAAGTTCCCAAAACCTAACCCCTAAACCTTCAGCTTCTGCCAATTTCACTTGTTAGTCAGAGATCACGAATCAGATTTCCGTCAGAGGCATCGTCTATCTGTTTGTAACCACTTTATACTCTGGTAATTCTATCTAAATCTGAATTACTATCTTTCGTGCAGGTCCATGCCACGAGAACCAAAACTGCATAGCGACCCACGAGAGCAACGGTCTTGACATCATCACAGCCCTCATCCTGAACGACATCAACCCGCTGGGCAAGACGCGCATGGAACTGGTGTTGGAGCTGAAGAACAACGCTTCGAAACTGCTGCTCGCTATCATGGAGTCGAGGAACGATTCCGAGAACAACGCGGAGAGGATACTTTATAATATGAACCCACGACAGCTGGTAAGTATTGCATGCTTTGCTCAGAACCTCCTACGTATGTCTAGAAACTTGAAAATGTACAAAGCTAATCTCGAAACCTGCACACAGTGTAACAAGCCTGACACAATTATGAGTATGAGCTATCTCAATCCACCCCATTGCTACCCCGGTGTTTAGTAACAAACATCCTAACATCTTCACAAACTTTCACATGTATAATATTAGTAAGATAGGATTCCATTAAATAACTGAGATTCTGGCCTGCGAATAGGGCGTACATAGACATACATTCTACTTTCTTTGTATATTGGTTCATATTGATGTGATGGCATAATAAGATGTATGTCCACAGGTAGATGTGGCGTGCTCAGCCTTCCACCAAGAACACGCTCCGGACGCTGACTCGGACTCCGAAGACGATGCGCCTGTCCAAGGCGTCTCTCCAAAGGAAGTGAGTAACAGTTTGCGGCGAAGCCAACAGCCAAGCATAATTTTTGTATTGAACTTGGCTCTCCTTTTTTACATTTATGTTTTTGGTGGGATAGTAGAATCGATATACGACAGAAAAAAAATCGAGTCAACAGGGGAATTATAGATTGTACAGGGATATCGCTACCAGTATAGTTAATTTAGTTACTATAAACAACAAAAACATTGGTAAGCGTTATAGTCTCGAACCTCTTCTGCCAAACTTGAACTAGGGCTGGGACACGTTAGCTAAAGATTGCTCTCTTGTATCATTTTCTTTGATCCAGCTAACATTATTAGCATTATGATTGTCAGGTGGGCCACAACATCTACATCCTGTGCCACCAGCTGGCGGGCCACAACAAGGACCTGGCGGCCCTCGTGCGCGCGACTCCCGCCGGTGCGCACGCACTTGCGCTGCAATACTACCGTACTCACACGGCGCAGATAGAGGTATCATGCACTTTCAAGTATTTTTACCTGTTACTTACGAGTATTTTTACCTGTTACTATCGAGTATTTTTACCTGTTACTAGCGAGCATTTTATTTAACATCGGATTATTATAATTTATTATAAAAATAATAATGTAATAATTAAAAAAATCCGTTTCAATGGTTTTACCATAATGAGCATTTAACCTCTTTTTCAAAGTGTTTAATAGGCAAATTATTCGATTGAAATCATGTTACGTTTAAGTGCTTTTTAGGTATTTAAAAAAAGTAAACAAAAAACCACGTGACTTGGGTCGTTCAGCCAATTAAACTAATGTTTTTCTTATATGTGTGACATAATAATACCATTGGTTGAACAACCCGAGTCATGTGGTTTTTTCTTTACCTTTTTTAAATACCAAAAAGTACAGACTGCCTATGGGGCGACCGAGTAGAAAATGTCCGGTTGGTCGCCCCCAGATACCGCTGGAGTGATGAAGTCCAGAAAGACATAAGTGCCTACGAAATAACCGACTGGTGTAAGGTAGCACAAAATAGGGAAGAGTGGCGATCTCTTGTGTCCGAGGCCAGGATCCTTTTTGGGTCGCTGAGTCAACGTAGTAAGTAAAAGTACAGACTATATGTTAATCACAAATGTTTTTACTTTCTATATACTTTGTATCAACAGATAGTCCGAACGGACCGCAGCATGGAACAAATCGTGTTCCCGATACCTGAGATCTGCGAGTATCTGCCGTCGGATAGTAAGCACCGCGTCCTGCAGACTGCGGAGCGCGACGACCAGGGCAGCAAGGTGGCGGACTTCTTTTCACGACTAGACAATCTCTTCCACGAGATGAAGTGGCAGAAGAAACTACGCGGTGAGTTTAGAAGAAAGTACTTGGAACGGGGAAAAATACTTGGAACGGGGAAAATACGTGGAACAGGGAAAAATACTAGGAACTAGGAATGAAACTTAATACTGTTTTTTTTTGCAGGTCAACCCGTTCTGTTCTGGGTGTCATCCTACATGTCCCTATGGAGCACGATACTATTCAACTTCGCTGTTCTAATCAACGTCATAGTTGCGTTCTTCTATCCATTTCAAGAAGAAACCCCTAGTAAGTTATTTTACTGGCATTACTTGGTTGTACACAGTTGTAACATAAAATTATGTCGCCATAGAATATTAGTTTATGCAACTGATACATTAATGAGAGGCTTTAAAACACGGGTGTGGTTTTATTTATTATAAATCCTCAATGATGTGACCGGGAACCATAAGAATAACCGTCATTGCACCGCCATAGCCGACTAGATTTCAAATCATGACCAGCCGACCGATACACCTGTTACCGATACACCGATACAAATGTTATAATGATTTTTAGTACATTATATAACACTGGCACAGATAAGACAACACTTTACTGGTTGCAATAATGGTGATTACATTTCCGACCGCATAATGGAGGATTTATGATATGGGTGTAGATAAACATTATTACGTAATCATTCCTTCCGGACTGTACTTAAAAGTGCATGATAATTTCAAGCGTTTCAGATGACTAAAAGTGAGTTATAGTCGCCTTGCATGTTTTCTATAAGACTTATGAGCTTATACTATACAGAGCACCATGCACAAAACAGTACATTTCACCAGTCTCATAGCACTATAGTAAATTACTTATCTAGGGCGGTAACACAAAGAATGTCTCCGATCGCAGGTATTTGACTTATTCCGATAAATATCTGACGCTTTCTTTACTATAGCTCGTGGTAAGTACAATATTTTACGTCTCCCCCAGGGCAAAAAGAGGGATTTTTCGAACGCATAGCGGACGTTAATTGCCACTTTATGGCCAGGTGCGACGTAAAACTTATTTACTTTACGCTTACTGCATGTTAAATTTGCTGGACTAAACAGCAGTGGCGTGGCGTTTATAGAACCCGATTCACGTCCTCTTGTTTATTTGAGACATATAAAACCCTTTTTAACAAATATGTATGTGTCATAATTAGCTGTAACATGTGCTGTGGATTTTTATAACAGAAATAAAGAAGGTACCGCTTACTCGTGGATTTATTTGACACCGCGCCACTGCTTAATATTCATGCGTTTTTGATCTCGTCATTAGGACCGATACAAACGTACTGGATGCCAGTAGGCTTGTGCGGGCTCGTTCATTGAACGGATCGCTCTGAACTAGTACAATCGTGCTAATGTACTAGTTGGATCTTTTAGTCCATTTAGTTCACTAGTACACTACTGTTTCTATCTAATCGTTGTTCCCGTTTCGTTCTATACTGTTGCGCTCCGTCCGATCAGAATCAGCAGTTTGCTGTTGCGTTCCATTTTCTCTTTCATTCGGCGGTTGATCGGACTTGATCGGTTAATGTACTAAACGTACTAAAGAGCGGAATCGAAACGGAATAGTTCGTTCTAGTAGTGAGCGGAATTCATTATTTTTGGTACTTAGTATATGTATGTACTAAACAAGCCTGCATGGCAGCATGTCGGTTTGTAATTATCCTTTTCTATTCAATATAGTGTGTGAGTGACAGGTTATACTGTGTCGCGCGACAAGCGAAGTCGCGGACAGATGTGCTAGCTGTGCTGGTATAATATAGTACATTACACAACTAGGGTGGTAATACAAAGAAAGGCCGAGATCGCAGAAGTTTGCGGCCCGAGCTGCAAGCGAGGGACGTAAATATGCGATCGAGGGCTTTCTTTATTACCCCCCCGTGTTGTGTACATCATTTTATGTCTACACTTGGCCAGAAAGCGGCTTTTTCCGTACGTGCAGCGTGCGGAAAAAGCCACTTTATGGCCAGGTGTGGCATAAAATAAATATTGCGGGGACAATCTTCTCTCAAATAAACCTAGTCCTCACCTCAACTGCTCAAAGGTTAACTGGAAGAGATCCCTTAAAGGGATAAGTTCGCCTTTGTACATATACCTTTATTTTGTTACCCTGTGCTTGTATTATTTTGTGCAATAAAGAGTTTACATACATATATACCTAGTCCCAAACTAAGCAATGCTTGTATTATGGATACTGGACGACGATATACATACTTATCAGTACCGTGGCGTCCAAAGAACTTGATTCCTACCGGCTTGCCTAATATGAAGCGTTTGAGCACTTTATTCTACAGCTCACCCTTAATGTGGCAAAAAATACAGAAGGTCCACAATTCAAGCCTCGCCGGGATTCGACAGTAACGTACGATAGGGGTTCGAAAAAATACAAAAAGATGGCCAAAGAGTTTGTGAACTGTGGTTCACATTGTCAAATTAAGGGTTAAGGAAAATGTAAGTACGCCAAATCTGCACCGGCTTGCCCAAGGATATCTTTTACGCCGCGCCACTGCGTGTATAGATAAATATTGTTACGGGTTATCGGGGGGATTTCGAAATAACGGCAACTGTTCAACGCTAAAAATACAATTTATTAACTAAATATAAGAGTGATTAGATCTAACTTAAAACTAAAAGGACGCCAAGAGAAATTCGGTGCCGTAGCGACCTGGAATTCTGCTTAACCAACTGCCATAGGCGTAGCTCAGCCTTTGTTTTAATCCGTCGGTAAAGGGCGTATCGGCAAGCTAAAATTATAATTAAACTTGCGTTAGTTATATCTACTCCGTCGTACAAACTGACTATATAATGCTGCGCACGGTACTTAACACTATCGACTCACCCCTTGGTACAACCTCGACGGCACTTAATTTAACAAAATAAAATCACTGCCACCAGTGAGAATGTCCATAACTTCGGAACAATTTCGATATTAAACTTCAACACATATTTCTCAAATAATGACACAACGGGAGGGTGTTCACACCGCGCCGCTCCGAGCTCAACAACCAAATTTCGCGAGTCATGATCCCAAACAATATTTTAAATAACTATTAAATGCTAAGAGAAAAATAAACAAACATGGAAAAAGTATTGACCCCGGCTGGGATTCGATCCACGGTCAGTCAACATGGAGGTCAGACGTCCTACCACGGTGCCACCCGTGCTGATAACTTAGCGAGCTAAATAGGTGATCAGTTAGCTCACAAAACGTATCTGTTTACCTACGTCATAGGGATCGGTATCGGGGAAACAATTTTTTTTTTTTTTTTTTTTTTTTTACATAAACCATTTAAGCCCTAACGAATATAACATGCCCCGTCCCTCGTTAAAATAAATAAATTTTATTTATTTATTTTTTACAAAATAGGGCTTCAAGTCTTTAATGTGCCATACACCAATATCCTTACCGTGTGCATTATTTAGTCTAAAAACAATATCAGATAACTTTTCAACTATAATTGCCCTTTCAAATTTTGGTGCCAGCTTAGCCATGAACTTATTATTAGCATTCGATAGATATTTGGTTCTTTTCCAGACTGTATCACCTAGCTGAAATGTACCAGTACGTGTTTTTTTGTTATAATGCTTGCTGCTCTCCCAGTGCGCACGTTCAATTCTCTGTTGTACCTTTTTATAAACTAGTTCCCTTTCTTTTAGAGCTTCAAGATAACACGCCGTATTTACTAAATCACTGTCTGCCGGAATCGATATTGGTTGCTCTAATGGCGGTAGTGTTAAGTTGGAAACCGAGGTTTCCCTACCTAAAAATAAGTAAGATGGCGTATATCCAGTAGACTCATGCACAGATGTCCGAATAGCATGCCCTACTAGATCTAAATTACTGTCCCATTCGTTATGCTTTTTTGATTTTATGTATGACGAAATCATGGTGCCTATTACCCTATTCACCCTTTCCGTGGGGTTGCTCTGGGGGTGATAAAAGGGGGTGTACATAACCTTTGTATTATATTTGCCCATTAAATCTTTAAACAAATGAGATTCAAATTGTTTGCCGTTATCACAAACAATGGCCTTAGGAGCTCCATATAACAAAAACAGTTTTTCCACGATTTCACACATTTTATCAGCCTTGCCCGTTCGAAGAGGAAATAACAGAGTGAATTTACTAAATAAACACGTCATGACTAACAACATTGTGTTACATTTTTTACTTTTTGGAAAGGGACCCATAAAATCCATTGATACCAGCTGCCAAGGATGTGACACATCTCTATGCTGTCCCATGTGCCCTAGAGGCATTTTCTGTAAAACCTTGTGGCTAGCACAACACTCACAAGAATTGACATACTGCTTAACGTCCCTTAAAATACTGTGCCAATAGAATTTCTGCTTAACCCTAAAATACGTTTTCCGAATTCCTAAATGACCTGAAGCTGGACTATCATGGCATTCTTCGAGAACTTTATTACGCAAGGGTTCAGGAACGTACAATTTCCACAAATCATCTTGGTGCGGAAACTGTCTCATTGGTACTTTTTTATAAAGCCGACCCTCGGAAACTAACCAATTTGAGTTGTGATTCTTAGCAGACACTTTTGCCACCATATTTCGATACCAGATGTCCTTGTGCTGGTCTGAAATTTCGATGACATTTACCTCATCACTGATACCTACTGCAATACCTCTGGACAAAGCATCTGGCACTGTGTGTGACTTACCGGGTCTATGGATGATGTCAAAATCAAATTGCTGTAACTTCATAGCCCAGCGTGCCAATCTACCATGCGGATCTTTCATTTTGTGCAGCCAAAGTAAAGCACTGTGATCCGTTACTACCGTAAAGTGAGCTCCATCAATATACGATCTGAACTTCTCAACCGCGTAAACCACACTTAACAATTCCCTTTCTGAGGCCGAAAACTTCCGCTCACGGTCACTTAGTTTTCGACTTAGATATGCGACCGGCTGTTCAACATCATCCTTTTTCTGACAAAGTACTGCTCCAATACCAGTATTTGAAGCGTCACACTGAATGATGAATGGTTTTGTGTAATCCGGACACAAAACTACCGGCGTAGATGTTAACAGCGTCTTTAAGTTTAACCAAGCGGTCTCTGCATCGTCTGTCCAAATTAACTTCTTTGACCTTTTACCCTTGGTTAGATCATGCAGTGGTGCGGCTACATTCGCGAAGTCTTTAACAAATCGTCGATACCAACTTGCCAGTCCGATAAATCTCTTTAATTCCGTAAATGTCGTGGGTCTGGGAAAATTAATTATTGCTTCCACCTTTTCCGGATCCGTTCTAAGTCCGTCTTTATCTATGATATAACCCAGGTATCTTAGACTAGATCTGGCAAACTTACATTTGTCAACATTGATGGTCAAGTTTGATGCCTTTAAGATCTCCATGACTTTCTTTAGTTGACTTAAATGCTCTTCGAAATTTGCTGAACAGATAACAATGTCATCAAGGTATGCCCAAACTTTATCATCCTCTGCATTAAACAAAATGTCCATAAGTCTCTGTTGCGTCTGTGATGCATTTACAAGTCCGAATGGCATGACCTTGAACTGAAATAGGCCCCGGCCAGGCACCGCAAACGCTGTCTTCTCCTTACTGCCGTCTTCCAGTTGAATTTGCCAAAAAGCTGACTTTAGGTCGATAGTGCTCAAAAACCTGGCATTTCGCAAATTATCTAAGATATTGGCTACTCTAGGCAGAGGATAGGTATCTCGTTTAGTGACCCGATTAAGCTGTCTACTATCTAAGCACAATCTATTATCTCCATTTGGTTTCTTTACAATCAAGACAGGTGAGCACCATGGACTGAAAGAAGGCTCAACGACATCCTTCGCTAACATGTCATCCACCTCTTTTTCTATAGCCTTCTTTATGACTGGTGAGAAATTGTACTGCTTTTGATGTACGGGTTTGCTGTCTGCAGTATCTATAGTGTGTTTTAAGATTTCCGTTCTCCCTAAACCAACACCAACCGAGAATTTCATTTCGCTTATTACACTCTCTAAACTATTTTGCTGATCTATTGATAGTTCTTCTCTGGAAATAATTGCGGGATAAATTTTCTCTATGGTACCAATTTCCGTTGTACTATGCCCATCACCCTTAAAATGCAAAGCCACACCAAATTCATCAAAAAAATCTTTCCCTAAAATCAGCTGCTGTGTAAGTGCGGGCATGACCATAACCGGTAACACCTTAAATTGTTCATCAAAGCTGATGGGCACGTCTATTATTTCCGTAATCTTGTGTGTTGCACCATCAGCTGTCGCAATCCCCATAGATCTTGTATTCGTGGCTCTAAGCCCCAGTCGGTGTAAGGTGTCAGCAAAATCTGCATTAACGACGGTACGATTCGCACCCGAATCAAGTAACCCCTCACACCTATAACCTAAAACACTTAACCTAACATATGACCGATTATCATTAACCCTTTTAACAAGTAAGGGGCACAAGTCGCCATCGTTATGTACAAAGTACTTCTTAACTGTACTTAACCACGTCTGCCATTCACTGCTGTCACGATCAAGGGAGAAATTTAGCTGGCAGAATTCGAATTTCCCCCTTGAGCGTTTCCCTTACACTCGCATTCTGCTGACGTTTTGCCAAACCTTCCACACCTGTAACAGAACAGTCGCTGCTTTGGTACAGAACATTCTCTAAATGTGTGCCCACTTTCCCGACAATTCCAGCAACGCCTGTCCGATTGTCTAATAGCGGTTATGTCACGACCAGGTAATGACCTACTTTCTGCTATCTCCCCTACATCACTAAACTCTGGTTCTTTTTTAACAGGCACTACTCTGTAAGCTAAATCTGGCTCTAAAATGTCCCTACGCACCTCCGGTTGTTGAAATCGATCACAATTTATTTTCGTTCTCTCTATTAACCTCAAAACATTAATTAATTCCGGCACAGAGCTGAAATTATCCCTGCAAACTGCTTGTTGGAAGTATGGCTGCAAATTTCTAAGTATGATCGGGACCTTTTCATTCTCTGCAATCTTATTTGGCAGGCGATTAAACATATTTTGCATTACAGAGACATACACTAACACTGACTCGTTACTTCCTTGTGTCCTAGCCCTTATCTCTGCCAGTAGCTCTTCTTGATAATAAGGTCTCTGGAATGCCCGCTTTAATAGTATAACCAGCTCGTCCCAACTACTAGCATATTCTTTATTGGCCCGGTACCAAATTAACGCGTCCCCTTCAAAAAAATCGATAGCATATCGAAACAAATCTGACTCAGTTGCATTTCTCGCATTCTTAAGTTCCGTTACCCGTTCCAGAAATGCATTAACACTTGTGTTATTTCCTCCCGAAAACTTGAGACCCCACTGATAAATAGGCACCAATTTTCGTTTCGGTAAGTCATAATCAACAGTTGACGTGCGAGCTAATTTCGATTGGCTAGAATTACCCTGCTCCCAATGATCGTCCGCAAAAGAAACACTTCTTTCTAACCTTTTCACTAAATCATGGACCTTAAGATCGATGTTTCCCTTCGAAACGCTGGGTGATTGCTTGGAAGTGGCTGACTCATTTTCCAATTTCTGTATAATCTGCAGCCCTATTTCTCCTAACGTTTTCTCCAGCACTTCCTTATCATTCTCTGACAAGTCTTCATCCTCTACTATGTCGTCCTGACCCTCTAACCTATCTAGCAATACCTGACACTGTTGTAAAAGCCCTTCTTTTCGAATGCCATCCTCCTCCGCCTCATGTTTCAACAAGACAATCCTATTCTGCACATGATACAGCCTGGAAACTAGCCGTTTAAACAAAGATTTATCAGGTTTACCACTTAACTCCGTAATATAATTGGAAAGAACATTTATCTTGGCCGAACACACTTCGAGTTCAAACTGAACTGAGCTAGCCTGCGGTGCCTTAATGTCTTGATTGACCCCCTCGGACTGCATTAATTCCCGCAGTAACTTTTTCATGACCGGTACTGTAGTCTTCAATATAACACCCCGGCAAGCTAGCTCATACTCTAGTTCGTCTTTTAATAAATAAAAAGGATCCATTATTAACTAAAAGCACACTATGGAAAAAAAAAATATTAAAAAAAATTGTAAGTAAGACAAAAAAACCTCCTGTATAATTCCACCCAAAATAAGAGTGGCGTGAAATCTATCCCCAACTTATTTTCTAAGTGGTCTGGAATCCTAAAACGTACAATGAACACTAATTACTAACCTATTTATTTTACCCAGTAACTATATTGAGAGTAAGTACACAGTAAAACAACACTCTCATAACAACATATAAAAAAAACATAAACAAAACCAAATCATTAATACAAAACAATAAAGAAACTGCGCAATGCTAACAAAACGACAAAAGACAATATCCAAACCTAAAAACAATGCAATGATTTAAGCTAAATAAAAAAATAAATAAAAAAACGCGAGATTATTAATATTCTTGAGAAATAATTATTTACCCTAACCTATATACCCCTTTTATACAATTTTATATTTACAACCTACTATTTATCTAAACCTAAACATAAGTTATCCAAAACGACAATTTACTTCTAGTCTAAAAATGTACTATCTAACAAACACTACTACAATTTATCACAAACTCAACTCCGAGAAGCGACTTACAAAAAAAAAAAAATCACCGTTATTCTCAAAATCTCAACGTACCGACTACCGACCCGATAACACAATATTTTAACGTTGGGCGCTATTTTGTTACGGGTTATCGGGGGGATTTCGAAATAACGGCAACTGTTCAACGCTAAAAATACAATTTATTAACTAAATATAAGAGTGATTAGATCTAACTTAAAACTAAAAGGACGCCAAGAGAAATTCGGTGCCGTAGCGACCTGGAATTCTGCTTAACCAACTGCCATAGGCGTAGCTCAGCCTTTGTTTTAATCCGTCGGTAAAGGGCGTATCGGCAAGCTAAAATTATAATTAAACTTGCGTTAGTTATATCTACTCCGTCGTACAAACTGACTATATAATGCTGCGCACGGTACTTAACACTATCGACTCACCCCTTGGTACAACCTCGACGGCACTTAATTTAACAAAATAAAATCACTGCCACCAGTGAGAATGTCCATAACTTCGGAACAATTTCGATATTAAACTTCAACACATATTTCTCAAATAATGACACAACGGGAGGGTGTTCACACCGCGCCGCTCCGAGCTCAACAACCAAATTTCGCGAGTCATGATCGCAAACAATATTTTAAATAACTATTAAATGCTAAGAGAAAAATAAACAAACATGGAAAAAGTATTGACCCCGGCTGGGATTCGATCCACGGTCAGTCAACATGGAGGTCAGACGTCCTACCACGGTGCCACCCGTGCTGATAACTTAGCGAGCTAAATAGGTGATCAGTTAGCTCACAAAACGTATCTGTTTACCTACGTCATAGGGATCGGTATCGGGGAAACAATTTTTTTTTTTTTATTTTTTTTTTTTTTTTACATAAACCATTTAAGCCCTAACGAATATAACACATCCAAGACTCGGAAACAAATACTCGTGCTCATCACATACCTACAGAGATCGCACAAAATAGGCGCATATCTGTCGTCGAGTTGCGATAACTGGCCTTTAATCTATAACCTGGTTACAGAGCTGGGGCAGCACTTGTCGCTGATAGTGTGGTGCGTGTCTTGCACCAGCGCGGCGCTGGTGACGTGGCTGCCGCGCTCCTCCGGCGTGCGCGCGCTGCTCGCCAGCGGCATCGTGCGGCTCATCTTCAGCGCCGGCCCCGAGCCCACGCTGTGGACGCTCGGCATGCTCACTGTGAGTATACTGATACATCGCACATATGTAAAACGTGGTTCACTGTTAGTGCAGAAATACGTGAAAATGGAAAGTATTTGGAACAGGGATAAATACTTGGAACAGGGAAAAATACTAAGAATCGTGAAAAAAAAATTGAAAAGGAAAATACTTGGAACTGTGAAAAATACTCGGGACAGCTAAAATCCTGGACGGCAAAAGGAGAAGGCTTCGCCCGCGTTATTCACGTTAATCCCATCCCACGGGAAATCTTTACCGGTATATGAAGTGTTTCAATCGAGGACAAGGTCTACTTACATGCCAAATTCCATCTCAATCCATCCAGTTGTTACTCCGTTATTTAGTAACAAACATCCAAAGATCCGAATCACAGATTCTCGCATGTATAATACCCCCATTTACCCGCGGCTTCGCCCGCGTTGTTCTCGTTACTGTCCCAAAGGAACTCTTTAACGGGATATAAAGTATCCTATGTTTCAATCCAGGACTTGGTTTACTTGCATGCAAATTCCATATCAATCCATCCAGTTGTTACCCTGTTATTTAGTAACTAACATCCAAATATCCAAACATCTTCACAAACTTTCACATTTATAATATTATTAGGATTAGTAGAATAGGATAGGATAGTAGAATATAAGATTGATGCCGTATTCACTGTGTGACAGAACTTTCATAAACATTACACACTTAACTCAATCGTCCGTCTGTCTCCAGATAGTGGTGAAGGGCGTGCATCTGGTGTCCATCATGGGCAACCAGGGCACGCTGTCGAAGGCCCCGCGGCGCGTGCTGCGCGACCCCGAGCTGCTCTACCACGGCGCGTACCTTGGCTTCTGCTTCCTCGGCATCTGCTGCCATCCGTTCTTCTTCTCCGTGCTGGTATGTACCACAGGATAACCAAGAAACACAGAAATATGTTATATAGAAGGAAATAGTTGGTCCATTTGTATAGAAACAAGAGTGTAACGTTTAGCGTTGGACGTCCAGAGTGCAATTTAGTGATGGAAAACATAAATTTCAATTGACAAAACATTAGGAACAGGGGAAAATACTTGGAACAGGGAAAAATACTAGGAACAGGGAAACGCATCTGAAATTGACGGCGAGCAAAAAAAGATATCCGGCCCTTCTTTTTAGCACGCGAGGTACGTATACTCTTTCCTTCTATCTCGATATATTTCAGTGCCAAGAAATCACGCTTTAGGGAACCCACAATGATTATAAATTATCAAGAAAAACCTTATTGTATGCAAGAACTTTTTAGGGTTCCGTAGCCAAAATGGCAAAAACGGAACCCTTATAGTTTCGTCATGTCCGTCCGTCTGTCTGTCTGTCCGTATGTCACAGGCATTTTACTCAAAAACTACATGATGGATATCGATGAAATTTGGAATATAGGTGTCTTTTATGAGCCGCTACTTAGTTTGGTATATAAATAATTAAAATAAATATTTTTAGGGGGGGCACTCCATACATGTTAAAGACAGTAAAAATATTTTTTTTCAGCAAATATCAACGTGTGGTACATAGTTCGACAGCTCTTTAAAAAACACTATAAGGTTCCTAAGTAATGTTTTTGATTAAGTGAATGTATTTGGAAATAATCGCTCCGAAAGTTGTGTAAATTGTGTCCCCCCCCCCTCTATTTTCTAAACCGTGCGTCCGAAAAATATGAAAAAAATCACGAAGGTAACGCTTAATTAATACTTTCAACGAAAATTATTTTCAACAAGATCGGATTAACCGTTTTTGAGTTATTGCCGATAAACTGCGCTTCTCAACAAAAGGACGTAATTGCTATGAAGATACGCTCTTTTGTTGTTGTACTTTTTTTACATTTTTACATCGTATTTTTTACCTTATAGTTACGGCTACGGAACCCTACACTGAGCATGGTCCGACATGCTCTTGGCCAGTTTTTTAATAATGCCTCTTCATCCAAGTTTTCGTTACCGAGACGTACCTACCGAGAAATAGGATATCGACATTTTCAGTCCACCCAAACCAAACGCCACATCGTCAAAGTATAAACACAGACAAGTAGTCAAACTTCAGCCCTTTAAGAGCGCGCGATACGTACTCAAGGTCGAGGCGCAGACAGTGCGACCCGTACTGGAGCATTCTCACTTTTCACAGATACAAGCGCGCGATGTGCCTTTTGTAGGAAACACTGTATTATACTGTGACATTGTTTCTAGCATAATTTTTTTCCCAGCTCCTAGACATCGTATACCGCGAAGAGACCCTACTGAACGTGATGCGGTCGGTCACGCGCAACGGGCGCTCCATCCTGCTGACGGCCGTCCTGGCGCTCGTGCTCGTCTACATGTTCTCCATCGTCGGCTACATGTTCTTCCGGGACCACTTCCTGCTCAACGTCGACCGGCTGGACGGTAAGCAACGGAAAAATACTAGGAACAGGGAAAAATACTTGGAACAGGGGAAAATACTAGGAACAGGGAATAATACTATGAACAGGGAAAATACTTGGAACAGGGAAAATACTTGGAACAGGGAAAAATACTTGGAACAGGGGAAAATACTTAAATAAGGAATTTCACAGTAAGGAGAATATACTAAAAAAAATAATAATATATTCTCAGACGACGACGACCCACGCTACGACATGGACAAGTGCTCGGACGACCCGGCGAACAAATACCTCCACGACGATAGCGCCCAGTGCTCGCGCGGCCGCTTCGTCTCCGTCGGCGGCGACATCCGCGAGCGCTCGTGCGACTCCCTCATCATGTGCATCGTGAGCACGCTCAACCAGGGGCTGCGCAACGGCGGCGGCATCGGCGACGTGCTGCGCGCGCCGGCCAGCTGGGTCAGTACACTGTATAAAGATAGACAATAATGGAATGAAACTCGCATACGAGTTCTTGCCTCGTCTAAATCGGGCCTAAAGCACCCAACACCTGAAATACTACGACCACTCTGTTAAAAGTGATACCGACGAAGAAGAGAATTTCAATGAGTTTTATGACCCATCATGATTTCAACCTTCATACATCCACTGCTGAACATGTCTCCCTCAAAGACTTCCACAAAGAACGGTCGCACACCTGCCTCCATCGACTTCCGGTGACCCTAACCAGGTCGTCAGGCCATCTGCGTCTTCCGGTTAGTGGCCTCCATTCTAGAACCTTTTTTTTTTCGTAACCTGGTTCGTCTGTAGGGCTCCATGTGTTGGGCCCTCCAACAGGAGGTCATTGCTACGCGCGGGGGGCTAGTCCCTCTTCACGCGCGGATACTACTCTGTTTAAAAGTGAAGCTAACAGAACTATATGTATGTAAGTGTAAGTGTGTATGATTTTATCCTAACTGTTCTAGAACCTTTACGCACCATCATCCATCGGTTCTTCGACCTATATGTTCAGCGCATTGCCACTTTAACACGCTAACTCTGGTAGCTATGTCGGTTACCTTAAGTATAGGTAGTTTCACGGGAGTTGAGGCCACGCACACAACAACACTGTCATGTAATGACAGCGAAGTTTTGAAATTACAGTTCTTTTTTCGTACCGATAGCAAGTTCAACAGTGAATTGCAAGATAGACCAAAAAGTTTAGTTAAACTATGGCGTTGTGTTTATTTACTCTTTCATTAATTTCATTCGTTCACTTTTTTTGCAAAGATTACTTCATGTAGCTGTGTGTGTAATCATTCACCTCAACTCTCGTGAAACTACCTATAGTACACCCCCAGTAGTAGTATTCGTACTACCTGTAGTACGAATGACTATGGTAATGATTATGTGTTTGTACGCGCAGGAGCCGCTGTTCGTGGCACGCGTGGTGTACGACCTGCTGTTCTTCTTCGTGGTGATCATCATAGTCCTCAACCTCATCTTTGGTGTCATCATCGACACCTTCGCGGACCTGCGTAGCGAGAAGCAACAGAAGGAACTGATACTTAAGAACCATTGCTTTGTTTGCGGTTAGTATCTTTCTAATTCTTGTCTTTTGGTTTCTTAAAGTTTGTCGTTATAGATTAAGTAAGAGTCGATCTTTGTAGTTTCAAATTCAGGATGTATTATAATTTGACAGACAAGAAACTGTGATATGATTTCTGATTTTTGATTTAAACAAGAAACTGTGATATGAATTCTGATTTTCAATTTAAACAAGAAACTGTGATATGATTTCTGATTTTCGATTTAAACAAGAAACTGTGATATGAATTCTGATTTTCAATTTAAACAAGAAACTGTGATATCATTTCTGATTTTCGGTGGCCTTACCCATGTCTCTTTAAAGTTAAACAAACGATATACAGAAGACGACCCGATGTTGCAGGTTTGAACAGGTCGGCTTTCGACAACAAGACGGTATCGTTCGAGGAGCACATCACGAGCGAGCACAACATGTGGCACTACCTGTACTTCATGGTGCTCGTGCGGGTCAAGGACCCCACCGAGTACACCGGCCCCGAGAGCTACGTGCACTCCATGATCAAGGTAGCCGATACAGCCTCCGCACGTTGCGCCGCTAGAGACTTGGCAATTGCATACATTTTGTATAGCACCGGCGCACGGTGGCCGTTCTCGGGTCAATTTATCTGTAAAGAACTGTTAATTATTATCTCTAGATAAATTGACACTTAAAGGACCATGCGTCAAAATGGACCCAAGACCAACAGAGCTGAGAGTTATGTCATTAAAAAGGTCTCGACATGTACTTCATTTCATTATATGGGCACCAAGTTCAATTCTATTGCAAAACTGAGATATACAAATTCAAAATTGTATGAGCAGCGCTAAGAGAAGCGGGCGCGAGTGCCATATTTTTGCCCGCCGCGTGCGCCCGCTCCGTGCACCCGCGTCAGCTAGCGTAGGCGTAGGTGTTTCTCATAGATACTAAAACATGAATGTCTCAGTTCTGCAATGGAATTGAACTTGGTGCCCATATAATGAAATGAAGAACACGTAAAGACTTTTTTTAATGACATAACTCTCAGCTCTGTTGGTTTTGGGTCCACTTCCCATACAAAGTTGCCCATGGTCCTTTGTATCTTTAATGCAAAAACCACACGTAATGAAATCGTGACTCGCGTTACTTTTACGTGAAATGAGTTGACTGTTCGATCTTCCTAGTCGTGTTTGACAGTTATGGTTGTTTCAGTCGAACAACCTGGACTGGTTCCCGCGGCTGCGCGCGCTATCGCTAATGGGCGGCGGCGAGGGCGAGGGCGGCGAGCTGGAGCTGCGCGCGCTGCAGGCGCAGCTGGACCTTGCGCAGCAGGCCGTGCGCACGCTCACCGAGCTGCTCACGGAGCTGCGCGACCAGGTGTGTTACCCTACTGTAGCTGACGTTACCCTACTGTAGCTGACGGGCGGCGGCGAGGGCGAGGGCGGCGAGCTGGAGCTGCGCGCGCTGCAGGCGCAGCTGGACCTTGCGCAGCAGGCCGTGCGCACGCTCACCGAGCTGCTCACGGAGCTGCGCGACCAGGTGTGTTACCCTACTGTAGCTGACGTTACCCTACTGTAGCTGACGGGCGGCGGCGAGGGCGAGGGCGGCGAGCTGGAGCTGCGCGCGCTGCAGGCGCAGCTGGACCTTGCGCAGCAGGCCGTGCGCACGCTCACCGAGCTGCTCACGGAGCTGCGCGACCAGGTGTGTTACCCTACTGTAGCTGACGTTACCCTACTGTAGCTGACGGGCGGCGGCGAGGGCGAGGGCGGCGAGCTGGAGCTGCGCGCGCTGCAGGCGCAGCTGGACCTTGCGCAGCAGGCCGTGCGCACGCTCACCGAGCTGCTCACGGAGCTGCGCGACCAGGTGTGTTACCCTACTGTAGCTGACGTTACCCTACTGTAGCTGACGGGCGGCGGCGAGGGCGAGGGCGGCGAGCTGGAGCTGCGCGCGCTGCAGGCGCAGCTGGACCTTGCGCAGCAGGCCGTGCGCACGCTCACCGAGCTGCTCACGGAGCTGCGCGACCAGGTGTGTTACCCTACTGTAGCTGACGTTACCCTACTGTAGCTGACGGGCGGCGGCGAGGGCGAGGGCGGCGAGCTGGAGCTGCGCGCGCTGCAGGCGCAGCTGGACCTTGCGCAGCAGGCCGTGCGCACGCTCACCGAGCTGCTCACGGAGCTGCGCGACCAGGTGTGTTACCCTACTGTAGCTGACGTTACCCTACTGTAGCTGACGGGCGGCGGCGAGGGCGAGGGCGGCGAGCTGGAGCTGCGCGCGCTGCAGGCGCAGCTGGACCTTGCGCAGCAGGCCGTGCGCACGCTCACCGAGCTGCTCACGGAGCTGCGCGACCAGGTGTGTTACCCTACTGTAGCTGACGTTACCCTACTGTAGCTGACGGGCGGCGGCGAGGGCGAGGGCGGCGAGCTGGAGCTGCGCGCGCTGCAGGCGCAGCTGGACCTTGCGCAGCAGGCCGTGCGCACGCTCACCGAGCTGCTCACGGAGCTGCGCGACCAGGTGTGTTACCCTACTGTAGCTGACGTTACCCTACTGTAGCTGACGGGCGGCGGCGAGGGCGAGGGCGGCGAGCTGGAGCTGCGCGCGCTGCAGGCGCAGCTGGACCTTGCGCAGCAGGCCGTGCGCACGCTCACCGAGCTGCTCACGGAGCTGCGCGACCAGGTGTGTTACCCTACTGTAGCTGACGTTACCCTACTGTAGCTGACGGGCGGCGGCGAGGGCGAGGGCGGCGAGCTGGAGCTGCGCGCGCTGCAGGCGCGTGATTAATTTATCACCTAAAGACAATTTTATCCCCCCAACCCCTTGTAAGGCCACATAATTTTTCTCAGAATCCCCCTCCCCATCTCACATACAATTTTACCTGATTTTAGAAATTACACAAATCTATGGAAAATTTCGCACACAGCGCTCTATTTCGACATCAAATATTACGTAAGAATTGCGGTTATCCCCGAGATAAGAGCATGTAGAAATTTTTAAAATCTCCCCTCCTCCTAGGGATCCCCTAGGGAGAGGGAGGTTTTAAAAATCTCTACATTTATTCTACTTAAGTAATTAATGACCACTTAGCTTCATACACTGATGCCGGTAAACGCCGTACATAATGGTCTAGCAACTTGGCTAAGGTCGCCAGAAGTCAACAGGAACCTACAACCGAGCCATCAGACCATCTTGATCGGCTCACTTTGCGTCTATCAATTCGTAGTCTCCATTCGGCATCGGCATATTTACCAAAATAACAACGAAGGAATCAATTGCTCATCTCCACTCTCCTCCATTACCAGATGACGGAACAGCGGAAGCAGAAGCAGCGCATCGGTCTGCTAAACTCCACGTCGGCGTACCTGCAGACGCTGCAGATGAACCTGCCGCCGTGAGCGCGCCGGACGCCAGGGTAGCCACGTACTGTATCGTGATGCGTGGGGCCGGACGCCAGGGTAGGAGCCACATACTGTATCGTGAAGCGTGGGGACTGTGGCCAAAACAAGTATCCTTAACCTTTCGTGTGGCGAATCTCGCACACCTTTACCCGTTGTATGCGTCCCATATCCAAATACAATATAAATGCAAATTTTATTCAGCACTTAAAAGTGCTTACTCTACTTCCGTACCTATACTGCCGCCAAAACGCGAAAGGCGACAGCAATTTTTTCGAAACAATGATTCCGAATATTATATACAACTCGGCTTCGAATAAAAAGGTTAGATGTGGCCCTTTTCCTTATGGCGGCAGTATACCTGTAGTATACTGGAGACTCGCAAGCTTATATCCGGCGGCACGGTACAGGTATACGGATCGGATCTGGGACACGGCACACGAAGGGTTAATTAACTGACGTATTGTGAACGGCATATTGCAACAGGATTTAAGTTTTTTAGTAGTGTAAATTGAATAACTTAAAAGGACCCATTTAGTTTGTCAAAATCAGATTAAGTTCTTAAAAACTATGCAAATTTAAACTCTCAAGGTTATCAACGAATGTAAGAAAGTGAAACGAAATTTATCAAATAGTTTGATGAGCTTCCATCACTTTCTTTATTCATCATATTAATAGAAACTCATTAGGCTTAGTATGAGGTTTCTTAAATCAATGAATTCATAAAAACCACATATTATTTTCCTTTTTCTCCTTTGACATTGCCACAGCCCCCACGGAAGATTGTTCGGTTAAAACATTTCAAACGCAAATGATAGAAATATGTATGTATTTCCCTCCTGCCCGAACTTACCTATGAACGTAACATCGTACGTAAGCGAAGAGTGTAAAGTATCCTGTTGCCTCTTATGATCTTGGAATTAGACGTTAGATTCTGAATTATTAGACTATATTATAGTAAAATTATAGATTAATTCATAAACTGGTCAAGGAGAACCGTAAACATAGAAAATTTTAAATCGTTGAGTGACAATTACTAAACTCGAACAAACAGCAATCGTGTTTAAAGAGACATAAAGTCAAGTATTCCCTATAAATTGCCCAGAATGTTTAGTGACTTTTAGTAAACTTGACAAAACGTTAGTGCATGATAGAATAAATTGTGTAAGTCTAAATTATTACGTAACTGTTTACATTAGAAGATATACTAATATAAATAGTATTCTTTCTTTTGATGCATAAATAATGTTGTAAGCGCCGTTTTGCCTTGATCCTTTACTGCAAATATGTCAACCATTTACACAGTACATTGGCATTTAGTTCGTCTTCTGTGATATAAGTTTTTTTCTGTGCAATCAAAATTAAATAAATAAATATTTGGCCCCACGTGGCTATGACATGTTGTTACTTTTTATCTAGTAATTCAGATCTAATGGTAGAATTAATTACGCTCAATCATGTGAAGCAATATTTATTATAAATTAAGGTAACTGTTACGTTAGGAATTAACGATTTTCTGATGTGTCAAATATCAACCTTTACTCGTACAATCGAATGTAGACCCAAAAGTCTATTAGCTAAAGATCAAATTCGTTTGAAACTTGATTCCGATATACGTATTTATACGTTTTTCACTATATATTATTAATCTTATACGTTAAACGTGTCGTTCTCAGCCAAAAGACACCTGGTTGTCAGTAAAAGTCTAGCGATAGATTCGTTGGAAAATAAAATTTGGAAATCGTCCTTATTGACAAGCGAAAAAGTATCTTTTGCCCGAAAACGTCACATGACTATGACCGAAGAGTGCGAAGGTAAGAAATATATCCTAGAGATATAATAGTCAAATTGAAATATAGACTCTACAGATCTTATGAAGTAGAATCGTGATAGCCTATCAGGAGTTTAAACAGGACTCCTGATTGGTTGATTGGTGTTGTAATGGAACTATTAAAGGTAGATATTATATCGATTTACGCCGAAGGTGGAAAAGAGAGATTTATTACGACTACTCCCATTGCACAAGTTTCAAAGTAATCTTATTTACGGATTCATAGATATATACTTATAATATAATTGAACAATTTTATCATATAGCGTTAAAGATTGAAAACGTCTAAACAGCCAAGTTTAGAAATATTTGTAATTTTTCCTTGGTTGATTGGACTTCTTCTATTTGAAGTGATAATAGTGGCTAATGTCCTTTATTCACGATTTTACGACATTTTCTTCGATATTTTGCAATCGGGACGTGTCATTAAAAACACAACAATGATTTTATTAGATGTAGACAATGCATGATTTTTCATGTCAAATCAATATTAAAAAAAAATATCAATTTCGTACTCAAACTCAAACTTGTTATAGAAAAATATGGAAATAATTCGCATTGGTGTCATTTACAAAGTCATTGTTGGGTTGTACATTGTCATGTATAGATAGTTTCACGAGAGTTGAGGCCACGCACACAACAACACTGTCATGTAATGACAGTGGGATTTTGAAGTAGCTGTGTGTGTAATCATTCACCTCAACTCTCGTGAAATTACCTATGCCATATATGAAAAGAATAATGACGTAAATTCATTAATGATTGTCATTGACTACTATAATCACGTTAAAACTTTAAAAACGTTGCAAGTGGGAGTTACTAAGAGGAAATAATTCTTATGCAGAGTTAACTATACATACTAAGGTAGGTTAGCCGTAGAGGACATATCTTCGATCAATGATATTCGATATATAGTTTTTAATACGTCTCGTTACACTCGCTGTATACGGTTTTAATTGTGTTTTACACATTTATGGAACCCCAAAATGCCTCCAAAGATAAATAAGATACGCTATAACCTAATAACCACTTGCTTATAATACCCGTAGTCAATAATCAATAGCTCAGCTTTCCAAGATTTATTATATTCTGCCTGATTCTGTATCGTTCTAACGCTATAACTACTAATTATGTTACCAATCCTATATATTTGAATAGTAAAGATATTTCAAAAGAGACAAGTAGCAATCGCCTGCAAGTAGGCACATCCGTAAAAATATTGTAAAACATTGGATTCCATGAATGTGTATAATAACCAATATTTGTTTATTCTTCACGCAAACGTCCAGCAAACGTAGCGAGGAACGTTACTGTGACCTCTTGTATCGACGTAGGAATTCAATTAGAACAAATTTCATTGTTCTTGTGTCCGATTTAGCGATAGAAAAGTCTATGTAAATATAACATTTATAAAATGAAATGCTTAAAAATAAAATGTGCAATCAAATAATCTTTAAATTATGATTTAACATATAACCTAAAAAAAAATTGGACTATGTACTTAAAAATTAACTCATTTAGAGTAAACTTCGTCTTAAGTGTTTCCTCTTTTATTGTGGTTTTTTTGGGCAATTTCAAAATATAAACAAAACCTAATTTTGGTGACATTTGTTGTGATTTAACATAGTTACTTTTTTATTCTATTTATGATGGCGTTATACGTGCAACTTTTATACTATTTTTAACCGACTTCAAAAAAGAGGGATGTTCCCATATCGAATTGTTTTTGTATGTTTATTAGTTTTATTTGAAATATAGAGTTTTCTATCGCTACTCCGGCTAGTGTACAAAGAGTAGAGTATATAATTGTTAAGTCGGGGAGCTTCCCGCGTTCGGTAGCGTTAGTGTTGTTACGTATGATATTACTGCGGGCCAACTAGTTCCCTACTCTAAGGTTTCTTCCAACACCGCGGACTACGGTTTGTGCCCGTTTTCCTTATTATTTTACTGCTGTTTGAGGGCTAAACTTTGCCACCAGAGTGCGCCACTGGGCTGAATGTCGCTTATATATATACTTTTATAAGTAAAAACAAATACACTTAACTGATCAACGGTTTAAGTAAAAAAAATTGTTTGACAGATTTTGCGAGTTGAATTTCATAAACAATAACTGCCCTGCTAAGCCGAAAAGGCCTATTTCAATACGAGTTTCATAGATACGCCTTTTAAGCTTACGACGGTATAGTCCCTTCGACTAACTAAAGCGACATTTGGTGACATTAATTGTTAGCCCTCATCGGTATAATTTGTACGTCATTTCCGTGTGTTTGGTACATTATGCCAACGCGGTCAGACTTTCAGAATAAATTATAGAAAACGAGCAAAAGTTGTGTCTCTGCGTGTTTTACTGTTTATTGTTAACCCGTTAAATACTTACGATTAACTGTTAACGGTAGTTTTAATCTAAATGTTCACTTATTTAAGTCAAACTATACTTCCGAATAATAGCACCGACCGAGGCTCCATTAAAGTAAAACATATTATTTCATCTGTCCCTTACCTCAATTTTACCTACGTTTTGCAATGTGGCCGAACTTTTTTCAGTCCTAAACATTTACAAAGTCCTTAAAAACAAAAAGGAGTATCATATAGTATTTAAGAGGTTAACGAACTTTATTGTTATTCATTTTACTCACAGAAATATATCGAGGTATGTATCGAGAAGGAAAAAGTGTGCCTCGCGCGCTAAAAAAGAAGTGGCAGCGACCTACTTTGAACGGCATCAACTTCAGTTGCCGTCAATATTATTATCAGATTTGAAAATCTGATAGTAAAGATATACGTAGTTTCACGAGAGTTGAGGCCACGCACAGAACA
This sequence comes from Eudemis profundana, assembly GCA_947034925.1. Taxonomy (NCBI): domain Eukaryota; kingdom Metazoa; phylum Arthropoda; class Insecta; order Lepidoptera; family Tortricidae; genus Eudemis; species Eudemis profundana. Next base: position 3,608,012 of record OX344818.1, on the reverse strand, counting down.
ACACTGTCATGTAATGACAGCGGGATTCTGAAATTACTGATCTTTTTTCGTACCGATAGCAGGTTCAACGGTGAATTGCAAGATATACCAAAAAGTTTGCTTAAACTATATTGCCTTGTGTTTATTTACTCACTCATTCATTTCATTCATTCACTTTTTTTGCAATGAGCACTTCATGTAGCTGTGTGTGTAATCAATCATTCACCTCAACTCTCGTGAAACTATCGATACTACCACTTGAAATAGAAAATTTACACGCTCGATTCCCATACAAATCGACGAACTATTTCCTTATATTTCAATATATTTCTGTGATTTTACTCTTCCATTGTTAGTACCCTCGGCGTATGTGCCGCCGAGTGTACATTGCGTTAAGCTCCCCGTCAGTTTGTGCAATATGTATTAGCTCAAACACTGTTACCTATTTACATTATTTAGAGTATCGAATTTTATTCAAATCTTGTAAAGATCTGAATCTTCTGTGCCGTGGCTAAATTGTTTTGTTATAGTTTCTTTAGTTTATTGTATGGGTGTTTAAGGGTGGGTGTCCTCAGTTTGTTATTGTTGTAACAATTTGTGCACATCCTGTATGGTTGCTGCTAATATTAAACGTAAGATACTATGTATAGTACATCACACAACTAGGGCGGTAAAACGAAGAAAGGCCGTGATCGCAGATGTTTGCGGCCCGAGCTGCAAGCGAGGGACGTAAATATGCGATCGAGGGCTTTCTTTATTACCTCCCGTGTTGTGTGCATCATTTTATGTCTACACTTGGCCAGAAAGCGGCTTTTACTAATAAAGTGGCTTTTACCGCACGTTATGCGTTCGGAAAAAGCCACTTTATGGCCAGGTCTGGCATAAAATTTGTTCTATGTTAAGTTCAATATTAGCAGCATTCTTAAGTTAGGTTAAGCGAAAGTTTTAGACGAAAGAGGTTGTTCAGTAAATGACAAATAGTTGTATGACGGAATTGGATCTAACATAGCATAAATATCTGGTAAATTAACTGTTCCTTGTGCTCATTGTCTTCGTCGTGGCTGTAGTTGAAATCCGTGATTCAAGAGCTTAGCTCTCCCTTCCCTGTACCATCTACCAATCTACTTAACCTAGTGACGGGGGTTTCAGAACCTGGTTCTGATCAATGTAGCCTCCTCCAATATCGTATATTACCTCGGAAATCTTGTATCTATTAGGAGGCACATATTGGGCTTTCTAAAAGAATAGCTAAGTTTATCCTTGGTAAGATGAGTATTTTTACCAATAAAGAGCAAATAAATAAAATGATGCATCATTCATATGGTAAGAAACATTATGTCGTTGTATGAGTTACACTAATTATGCGCGAACAAACTAACAAACAAACAAGAATTTCAATAAAATATTTTTACTAAAAAAAACCCGACCGCGGTGCACTTTAAAAGTACATAAAATCCGCCATTTTGTTTATTTTAACAAACTTCATACCCAGTGACATTCGCGCCATCAAGACGAATCTAATGATGTATCATTTATCAAAATCGGTTGTGCCGTTGAGTAGTTATGAGCGGACATAGGAACAGACATACATACATACAGGTCAAACACATAACCCTCCTTTGGGCTTCGCCGCAGTCGGGTAAAAACAATTTATGTAAGTTTTATTTTATTACTTATTTTATACCTATACGTATTTGACAAATTAATATTTCACTGTCTGACTACAGCCAAAACACAAACAATGATCATTTTCAAAATCAGTGCCATCTCTAGTACCGCGACGAACTGTGACATACAGACATACATGCCAAATACACTTCGTTCCTTTCCCTTGTGTACTTAATTCTTTATCGTTTATCGTTAAATGTATTTTAAATATAGTATATTTAGTCGACTGGCTATGGTATATCTATCAGAGTGACTTCTTTCTATTATATTACCTCTTTTCAATCTTCCTTAACCAGAAAAGCTAAACTATTTTTAGTATTGTACTACATTTCCAATGTTTCTTTTATCGAATTTTATATGATCTGTTAATAGCCTTTTAGAACTTTATCGATCCAAATAAATCTTATATAAATAGTAAAACGTTTTATAGCAATATTATCGTATTTATTGCACACATACATTCCTAGTGTATTTTTTATATAATTTATTATATTTAAACTTAGCGTTGATCTGTATTTTGGAATCTAACAACTAAATTATTGGATCTTATATTTGTACTAACGTAGGCGGGCGGGCGACGCAGACATTGACACGGCGTCGTGTCAAATGTCGACATTGACATGACGTCGTGTCGTGACGCGTCGCACTCGCGCGATGTTTTATTGTGATGGCCGTTGTGATGTACGCAATGAAACATGTTTTGTTTTACTGAAAAATAAAGATTATGGCACAATTTGTTGTTTTATTTTTTAAAGTTTCCAAACTGCGTTACAGAACTCTGTCCATAATGCTTAGTTTCGTTCCTGATCGCGATATGGAATTGTGTAGTGGGGTATGTTCGGACAGGTTTTATTTCCGAAATAACTAAATACTTGGCCATTCCATAAGTAAAAATGTTGTTCATATAAAGGGAATGCCATCTAGGCTCTAATTAATTAGTCCATTACCTAATTAATTAAACTACTTCTACGAAAACTAACTAACAATGTTCTATTCGCGGGGAACGGAAAGGAACTGTCACTCTTTTGGATGAAGAAAATAGGAAACCATCAATAACACACTTTTTTAAGAAATACTTTAATAGGGTACTTTCCTATTTTTTGTAAAGTATGTAAAGTTGATTGCAGGACAATTATAAGCTACAAAAATATTTTTTGCATAAATAATAACCGAATTACAATGATAAAACACAAAAATAGTATTTACGTTTAAATTTTGCCGCTGAAACACCATACGTCGTCACGTGGTCTGTATGACGTCATTGTGCTCAAACAAAACGAAACGCAATTTTGAGGTTATAACTTCTGTCATCCTTTGAGTTATTTTAAAACGAGTTTAAAGTTATTTTACCAGTATTGTGTAATTTGTGTAGTGCCATTTTGTTACAATAACATGAAAAGAACGAAATTATTTATTCCTGTGCCACATAAACCAGAAATACGACAACAATGGTTAGACCTGGCAAAGAGACTGGAAAAAACTATCATTAAAAACAACAATGATGTACTTTTGTGAAGATCATTTTCAATGTAAGTATACATATAATTACGTACAGAATATTAAAAAAAAAATGTGTTTCTCTTGAAGTACGGATATTTTTAATGTTATTATCAGTGGCGGATTTGCCCTAACACGAAGTATGCCCGGGCCTAGGGCGATCTGATATTAGGGGCGGGGCGGTCAATCGTGACAAAAAATGACTGTTGCTGCTGAGAAAGCGGCGGCTGGTACTTACTACATGACCTAGGGCCTAGGGCGGCCAAGACTGCAAATCCTCCACTGAGTACTATTGTGGTGAAGATAGTGTACAATGGTTAATAGATTGTCCATCTAAAAGTGTATTTTGTACCTACATTACCACAAATATTTTAAAGATCTTGAGTCAAACAAACACCAATATTATTAGATAATAACTCTATATTTGTTTCAGCTGCCTGATGATATGGAAAACTATATCCAGTATATCATACCTACAGGATCATGTTAAGAGAATTAGGATGAAAAAGGGTTGTTTACCATCAAAATTCGATTGCCTGCCTGACAGAATAAGGAAATTTTCTAGTATCTCATCATCTGATGATATCGAAAAGCGAAAATAATTAATCGAAGAGGCTTTGGAAGAGTATGAATCCAAAATCACAGAAATGTCGGAGTCTAGTGACTCAAAAAGAAGTGGTGTATATTTCTTTGCTTTGTTAACTTAGATTTAGGATGATACATATATATCTTCAGCTGTGGATGGGCTTTGGCTGATAGATATACACTTGAGTTACTGTAATTAATATACTGGAGAGCAAATATTCCGGGTTATAAACAAAAATGTAATATCTTGAAAACTAATGCAGCTAGCTTGTTATATATAATAAAATAAAGTTCAAGAAACTAATAAATTATTATTTATGTTACATTTTAATCATGTATGTTAAACAAGATATTACATTTTATGTTAGTGACTCGGAATATTTGCTCTGAAGTATAATTTTATCTTTTATGATAAGGTACAAAAGTGCAATAGTAGATATGATGTAGTGTATTTTTACAAGCTTTTATTTAACTTGCAAAGCTTGTATGTAAGTTGTGGTTTCAAAAATTGTACACCTTTTTTCGACCACTTCATGGTATCCAATTGAGCTGAAATTTGGCATGCTTATGTACATTCGGTGACAATATAAGATTATAGTACCATCAAGCTGATTCGACGATGAAACAAGATGACCATCTAAATTTCATAAGATAAATCCACCATGTTTGGACTAATGAAATTTAATTTTGACACCCCATTAGGACTAATTCATTAGTTTTCCCGCCGCGCCCTGGGCCTAGTAAAACTAACCAAGTTTTTTTCTTGAATTACAATACAAGTGACTTATTTTGAACATTTTATTGATTTGTAGATACTCTGCAAGGATTAGATTAGATTAGACTCAAGATTTTCAGAACTCGGTGATGAATTTGGAGTGTCACTGAATTATGCTAGTAAAATATTTTTGAAAAATGTTCCTATTATTGCAAAAGTTTATTGTTAATCTGCCCCTGCTTTCAGGCATAGATATTACAATGTTTCTTGTATTATAGACTGCCTGGAGATAGATACAAAAACCTGCAAAATTTGCTACGAGTAGTGGATGAAGCTATCACAATAGCTTTTGCTTTTATTTATTTACAGGACAGTATTATAAAATAAACACTTTTTATTTAGTTCTGTGTTTTTTTTATGGATGGTGAGAGCTCAGCCCCACTTGCTATTTCCCTTACGCTTCCGTAAGATGTAAAGGTGTGTTAGGGGACGCATGCAATATTTACGATTCTCACTGACTGGGTTGGGTCGGAGCATAGGGCAGATCTGTCCTAATTTGTATGGCATAAAGGTGTTTCCACCGGCTGGGCAAGACGAGACGCGACGCGGATTGAATTGAAATTTGCATGAGATTTTCAATCCTCTCCGGCCAGATTGGATTGAAAATTTCATACAAATTTTAATTCAATCTGTGTCGCGCCTCGTCTCGCCCTGCCGGTGGAAAACCACCTTAATGGCAGCCGAACGACGCCGCGAGGAGCCGACCTTATTGTATACACGCTTCAATTTACTTTAACAGATTTTAAAATGCCCTTCGGCCCAGCCTGGTTAGTGATATAATCGTACATTACTTGGCTAAATTAAGAACAGCTACAAGTGGCTCAACATTCCTGTGTGGTGACTGTATAGTCAAGGACAATATAAGTAAATATCAGAAAATCTCATAATATCTTTGCCCTTGACTGTATCAGTTGCACATTCTACTATTATTGTAATGATTAATTAAAATGAAACAAAAAGTTTGTTGTAATGGTTTTCTATTCACCTTATTCTACTACAGTGCTTCGATAAAGTAATGGATATATAGCATAATAGCATCAAAAATGCAAAAATATATTAACAATGTCTTTAGTTTTTGCTCCGTCATACACCACTTTCAAAATCTCAACAGTTTGGTTTTATACAAACTGTGCCCACATTAGAAACACCACCACATGCTTGCTTACACGTCCTTGACTCGCAAAACAGTCAGGCCACTTTACACTGTTCACTTGTTCGGCTTTTTTATCTACAGTCATAGTGAGACTGTATTGTTTGTTTATGCACTTTATGTTTCGGACACATCTTACACTTCACTATGCACAAATTGTTTTCGCGGCTCAAATGCACATATCCAATAGCGTCGTCTCCATAAATCTCTTTTGACGACCTAAAAGAATAAAAATGTATGGTTTTATAACAGAAAATTTTGATTATAAGTATCATAACATAACAACATAAGTCATAACCTCAATATAATATTACAAGGCCTATTTTCCTAGACTAAGTTGCTTGTCGTCTTTTCCAAGATTTTCTTTAAAGAATATTGGCTATTATACTTGATCATACTTACATAGAAGTCTTCATATTTCTGAATTTTGCGGAACAGAAATCAGGATTCGCAGCAAAAGATCTTGCCACCATTATTGAGTCGACTCGCGGCAAATTGGAACTATCCGCTTTGACAAAACGTTTCATCATGGTTAGACGATAGCGTTCTATTATATTATAAAGAAATTACGTAGATATTATATATTTTTTATTAGCAAAAATCTGCAAATAACGAATTCCGAATAACAATAAATCGTCAAGTTGACACGTCTGTCATCTTTGTTTAAGCACAATGACGTCACACTTTGTGATTGGTGTTTGCGGTCACGTGACATACAGATTAAAAATCATAATTTTATTTTGTAAAAATATTAAAAATGTGGGATTAATTATAGAAATAAAAATATTATAAAAAATTCTCGGCATCTAATCTAACTACATGTAAAATATCTTTGGTTTTTAGTACTACAGGCAAATACCCTATTACAAGACAAAGTATCAAAATGTATGACACTTGACTGTCTACACTTGGCCAGAAAGCGGCTCAGTCACTTTATAGCCAGGTGTGGCATAAATACTATTATAAGCTTTACAAAATCGGAGTCGATTATTTATTTATTTATTATTTACTTATAACTAAAATAGTCTAATAAATAATGCTACTGGTAAATATCGTAGAAACTAGGAAGGACATGAGCAGAAGAACCACGCTGGTCTGGCCGAGAGAGGGCGCTCCGTTATACCGGCCGATCTGAAAACGGATAATTTGCTTTGAGACAGTGATTAGAGAATCTGCCCTGGCCTAGCTTCCTGGTTCAACCCCAGGCGCTTTGGCCCCCACCTAGTCCGACCCTCTCAAGGTGGACCGGGACTAGCGACCTATTTATTTAGTCGTATGGCATTATTATATACACTAGCGACCTGGTTCGACCCCAAGGAACGCCACGGCCCCCACCGGGTCCGATTTTTGCTACATCCAGTAAGAATTGCAAGTTAGTCAGGCTTCAAAAAAAGGGATACCATGTCGAGTAGACGCGGTGCCTCACCGTGCTAATAAGCCAGTTTGTATAAGAGGACACGCGAGCATTGACGCCGGGGTAGGTGGGGTGCGCGCAGCCCTCGCCCCACGACGTGATGCCCACCACGATGCCCCCATATATCACCGGCCCGCCGCTGTCGCCCTGGCAGGCGTCGCGACCTGATACATTAACACATTAGTACTACTTACCACACTGTTACTACTACTAGTATTACTAACCTAGGGCGGTAAAACAAAGAATGTCTCAGATCGCAGGTATATGACGCCCGAGCCGAAAGCAAGCGTGAAAGCACGACTGTGTGAGTGCGATTCATACTGGAGTATTCTTAGGCGTTCTTAAAAGTTTGCTAGTAGTGCAATTCAGAATTCAAGCGTGCGATGTACCTTTTTTAGGAAAAAAAATTACTACTATTATACTGTGGCCGGAGTGTTGCTACTTATACACTAAAAAAAAATTGGTTGCTCCTAACAAGATTGTGACCAAGATAACCAAGCATCTTGATTCCATCCGAGCTTAACAAGACGTTAGATGCACCAACTAAGATGATAGGTATTAATTGTTTATCATAGTTCAATTAACCATGTTCTGATTTTATTCAACAAACATTGATATATACCTAAGGTAACTAATTAAACATGATCGAATCATACAAAAAAGAAAATAATGATAGAAACAAGGAATACCTATATTTGTTGAAATTATCAAGATTCTAGATTGTTGTTTTAATCACTAATGAACTTGCTGTTTTAATTAATCAGCTTTCGTTGATATTTTTAATATCTAACAAGGAATATATTTGTTAAAATTATCAAGATTCTAGATTGTTGTTTTAATCACTAATGAACTTGCTGTTTTAATTAATCAGCTTTCGTTGATATTTTTAATATCAAGATATTAACGTAGGCGGCGTATTTGTTTTATTTAAGTTAACGCCAGCAAAGAGAAAATCTCTCTTAGTTGGCTCAGATTTTTTAGAGTGTACTCCTTCGACTTTGTGTTTGGGCTCTTACCGCCGACGTCGAGCACGCCGGTGCACACCATGGAGGCGGTGACGGGGAAGGGCTCGTTCTTGATGAGCTCGAGCTGGCGGTAGCGCGCCGCGCACAAGCCCGTGTTCACCATGTAAACTTGCACCTCGTTCAGGGTCGTCGACATCTGGTTTACGTTCACCTGAGACCGACAATGTGGTTTATTGAGGGTCTATGTCAGTGGTCCCTAACCTTTATTACAACATTACCCTCAGCAGCGAGATTTGCATTGTTACCCCTAAAAATAGATAATACTTACAATACAATACAAGTATACTTTATTGCACACCAGAAAAACACATTACAAGAGGTACTTACATAATTAGAACAATTTAAAATGGTAGACAACAGGCGGTCTTATCGCTTAAGAGCGATCTCTTCCAGACAACCTTACCACACAAATATATCGAGAAAAAAGGAAATAGTTAAATAGTTCGTCGATCTGTATGGAAACCAAGCGTCAAGATTTTGCGGCAGATAAGTAGATGTTTGACGACAAGAGTGTACCTACCTAATTTAGTGATTTTTTTTTAGTGTGTTTTTTTTATTGTAGATTGGTTCAATAAATTTTATTTAGTGATGGAAAACATAAATTTTCCATTTCATTTTGTGATATTTGAACAATTAATTATTGATGGCGACTGAAGGTAACGACTAGCAAGCAGACGGCTGGGAAATCCGGGATTGTCCCGGAATTATCGTTCTTGTCCCGAGTCAAATACCCAGATTACGAATACCTACTTAGTTTTTTTTATTATGTTACGACTAGCGGTACGCTCGCGTTCTTTTTCAGTCGTGTTTTGCATCGTACCTAACCTGAGGGCTAATTCAGCTTGGAGTGGTTCACGGGTAACCAGCAAGAGCGCACGTTATGGCATAGAGAGAGACGGTCGGATCTAGCGCGTTCTTTCCGTTGGTCGGAACCGAACGTCAGTTTTGTTAGAAAGAGAGGCTACCTAATGATCGAATACGTAACCCTCGGTGTGTTCCGGAAATGAAATGCCTGAACCTAGCTGGCAAACCTACACCGCACTGTTGCCAACTGGTGGAATTACGATTCCTAGACACCCATAAGGGTAGGTAAACAATTTTGTTTAGCTGGCGAGTGTACTCACGTTGGTGAGTCCCCAGCCGATGACCATGACGGGCTCGTTGTCGGGCACGAAATCACCCTGCGCCGGGACGGACGCGGTGTTTACAGTCCCGCCGAGAGTCACCGATGTCGCCAGCAGCAGCACAGAGATGTCGTTGTCGCGCACAGCACCAAGGTTGTAGCGCTCGTGGTTGATAATGGTTGATACCCTGTGCACGGTCCCACCTGGAACCACACCCGACAACGGTTTAGTTTTTAATGCACCAAACATGTAGAGAAACTGTCTGAGTGTGAGCCTTGTGTGTATGGTGTAGCACGCCTAATGCAAAGCGGCCTAACCTCTAGATCCAGAATGGACTATATTATTTATTTGATGTTTGGTTATTGGGTCCATGATGTTACAACTTACCAGTGTTAAGCGTGGCGCTGCCGACGCGGCACGAGAATAGGCTCGCGCTCACCAGCAGGCCGCGGCTGGAACACGATAATACGTTTTTTTTACCTAATTATATAAGCAACAACAAGAAGTCGTTACTTCTGAAAAAATCTCGTATCATACTTCTAAACTAAGGGGAAAGCAATAAGTATAAAACAAGCATGTATAAAGCTCATATACTTCCGGTCTGACGACCCGGTTAAGATCGCTGGAAATAGATGGAGGCAAAAGCGTGCGAGCATTCGTCGTCGAAGACTCTGGAGGAGACATGTTCAACAGTGGACGTAAGGTTGAAATAATGGTGAAGGGGTGTGTGTGTACTCACGAGTCGACAAAGCAGTGTGCGGCGGACATCACGTGACGGCTCGTGAGTAGCGTCCCGCCGCATGTCAGTTGGTTGTTGTACAGCACCTGTGCTCCAACCATTCATTCATACTTTGTCCGAAATGTTGAGGTAAATTTATATATTTTTTCGATAGTTCCCCGCATAATGATCTAGAAAATACAGGTACTGAATTTTTATTCCCTTTAATTTTTTCAGTATTTTCTGGATCGTTAAAACGAAAAATATCCAAAAAAAATTACACGCCATTGTCGGGAATTCGTAGAAGCACTCTCAAGTACTTCGGGGCGCGGGCTGCGGGAGGATACAGGGTTGCCAATCGTACGAGGTTCCTCGTACAAGTACGAGATTTGTGGTACATCTTTCAAAAACTTTACCTACCCTACCCAATTAGGGGCAACGCAGGATTTCCGCCTTTGGGCCTAGGGGCCCGGCCAGCCTAGACAGGCCCCAGCAGGGGACTCTTCATATAAACCCAAAAGCATGGCTTGTATGAATATCAAGTGCCAGGAGGCCAAAATCTCTAAGTGTATTGCCTGAGTGGACGCTCGAGCGGAGTGTGCAGCGGGAAAGGGCGTGCGGCGTGCTTGCTAAACAAATGAAGTCCATACTGGTGTCCTGAGTGCACGTGCACAAAACCCATTGACGCTGCCCGCCCCGCCGGACGCGACGCTGTGGGGCATTTCTCCAGAAATATGTCTGCGACTCATTCATCTGTCTCCATACATTTAGTATTAAAAAGGGCCAGATGAATGAGGTGACCGCAGACATATTTCTGGAGAAATGCCCTGTGCGCTCGCCACTCAGGCCGTACACTAAGTACAGGCCTGAGTGGCGTAGCTATCGGAGGACTAATAGACGGTGCACCAGGCCCCCCATCTCAAGGGCCCTAAAAACATGTCCGTGTTTTGGCTTGGCCATGATACCTAAAACTGAACATTCGAAAATATGTGATCTTTCCACCGGTTTTGACAGGGCCTCATAAAAGTCAAAGTCAACGTTCTTTATTCTTCAATCTAGGCATATTAAAATGCACATGAATGTCAAGATTTGCCCGCAGAGAAACTCGGCGAGGTATATTTCTTTCAATTTTAATTATTTATTATTGTTATTTTATTACACACATATTATGATGTAAAAATACCTATTCTTTTCGGTCCGGGGCCTTGGCTTACCTAGTTACGCCACTGCGTCTGACTGTATGGATAGTATAAATAGTATGGATATGGATACTGACCTGAACAGCATAGGGGTAGCTCTGTATGGTGGCCGGAGTCCCGCCGATGATGCGAGACCCTGAGGCGGGGGTCGTGATGGGTTCCGTCACATTCGGCAACGTCACTATCGTCAAGTTGAACCGCTCTGCTGACGCTGATGAAGAAATAGAGGTTTAGCTGATATATCAACAAGACCTACAAACGCTTAGTCACAACTTGTGAGTCATATTTCTTATGCATATCCTACTTCATATGCAACTACTTGTATAATGGGTTGTGTTCTGAGGAATTGTTCGACATGATGCCTACGGCCACCTTCTACCACCGCACCGCTCGCCATCGGGATTCATTCACACACATCACATTGGAACCAAAATGGTCGCGCGCCACAAATTTCCCACCGCGCACAATCCGAATGTGAAATGAACTCCCTGCCGCAGTTTTCCCTGAAGGCTTCAGTTCCCTGAAGGTTTTTAAAAGGTCGGCAACACGCACGTAATGCCCCTGGTGTTGCAAGCGTCCATAGGCTACGGTGACTGCTTACCATCAGGCAGGCCGTATGCTTGTTTGCCACCCTAGTTGTATAAAAAAAAACTAGGTAGTAGGTTGATTCATATATTAAATTAGATATTTGTATATAATACCAATTTCTTCCACAGAAAACATACTTCAAAGGGTTTTTGATGCTATGGTAGAATATAAGTTACTCAGATCGACTGGCACAAAAACTAGTTGACTAAAAAAAATCCAAATTAACATAACGTACTTAATATTGTCTTCGGTGTCCGCGATTATTACTCATTGTAATAAAACAAATTACTTACCTGCCATTTGCCCTTTATAAGATTAGTTGTAATGAAGGGAAGGAAGAGTTATTTTTAGTCGGGGGTTTTTTGACCGACGTTGCAGAACCAGGGCGTAAAAATGAGTACTTACTTACTTTTTTGAGTACTTAGTTCCTTTGTTTTATTTATCTTTAGGTAATTTGATTTATCAATTGTTTATCAGTGAACTGTGAATCACTAAAAAGTATTTTCCATTAATAGCTAGGCTTGTTATATCTAAGTATATCACATATGGGCATCGGATTAGCTAAGCGTAAATTTTAAAACGTCTTGTCATCTTTTATGTTACTCGTGTAAAATAGATTACATAGATACTAAGTTCTGATAAAAGTTCTTCGAATGTTTTAAGCATTAAATACACACAGTAGATAAGTACAGTTGTCATTAACTATTTGGAGCCATTAAAATCGTGATTCATGAAGCATATAGTATAATACCTAGTCCGTTTTTAGGGTTCCGTAGCCAAAATGGCAAAAACGGAACCCTTATAGTTTCGTCATGTCCGTCCGTCTGTCTGTCTGTCCGTATGTCACAGGCATTTTACTCAGAAACTACATAATGGATATTGATCAAATTTGGAATATAGGTGTGTTTTATGAGCCGCTACTTAGTTTGGTATATAAATAATTAAAATAAATATTTTTAGGGGGGGCACTCCATACATGTTAAAGACAGTAAAAAAAAAATTTTTCAGCAAATATCGACGTGTGGTACATAGTTCGACAGCTCTTTAAAAAACACTATAAGGTTTCTAAGTAATGTTTTTGATTAAGTGAATGTATTTGGAAATAATCGCTCCGAAAGTTGTGTAAATTGTGTCCCCCCCCCTCTATTTTCTAAACCGTGCGTCCGAAAAATATGAAAAAAATCACAAAGGTAACGCTTAATTAATACTTTCAACGAAAATTATTTTCAACAAGATCGAATTAACCGTTTTTGAGTTATTGCCGATAAACTGCGCTTCTCAACAAAAGGGCGTAATTGCTATGAAGATACGCTCTTTTGTTGTTGTACTTTTTTTACATCGTATTTTTTACCTTATAGTTACGGCTATGGAACCCTACACTGAGCATGGTCCGACATGCTCTTGGCCAGTTATTATTTTCGTAGTTTCACTCATAAGAAAGATTTTAAGTTTGGAGACCATAGGTGAATTTTGGTTAGTCCACCATGGTAATTAATGTTTTCTAAGCTAGCGGAATAGAACAAATCGGAATCTAATCCAGAGAGGGACAGTACCATCCTATAATCTGAAAAATTGGTGATGATTTGCCGGACAGTCGGACATACGAAAGCACTTTTGTCCAAGTTGAAACGTAAAAGCTTGAAATGCGAATATCCGCAATATAACGATGCGAATGCGAATATCCGCAATATAACGATGCGAATGCGGATGTGGGCAATTTGCTGGAATAATGAAGCCCAGCGAGACCGTGCATGTCAGTTTAGTAAGTATTTACAACTACACATATAAGAAAACGATAATATCTGAACACGCTTTTATGCTCCTGACAATAGGGCCATGTTAAGATATTTTTGTTCCCGTAAGTGTGTAAATGTAAATAAACTCGACTGTACCTATCCGTTTCTGTGGCGCACAGTAGGTACGCGTGCTAAGAACTGACTCGAATTGACGGACTAAACTATTTTTCAATTAAGTATACTTATACGTAATTTCCCCAGGCTCTTTTAAAAGGTGAAAGATCACCATCATACGTATCCGCGCATGTCGATTAAACTACATCCGAAACAAACCTAGTTTCGACCCGAAACGAACCCACTGAAAATACTAAATAACTTAGGAGGAATTGAGAATTGAGAGTTCGTAGAACCCACCAACTTATCAATTTTAAGGTAAGTATCTGATTACCTCCCAGTATCTGAAGAAAGCATGTCGAATTTATTCCCGATTGACCCCGGAAAACTGTGACGCCACGACACTTAAATAACATCGGTATTTATGGCCCAATAACCTACTTCTTAACATTGGGTCGGGTAGAATTTAGACACCGCTTTAATTGCGCAATAATCATCATCTTTCCTACTACTTTTAGCTGTGGTTTAGGGCTCGAATTAACTACTTATAAATCATCATTTTTTGTTACGGTGTTGGGTAGCTTGTGATACATCATCCTTTAATGACACCGCAAAGGCGTCTATCTCTTGCTGTGTTGAGTGTCGCCAAGTTGTTATTGTTCTTTTTCTTTCACCGGACAGTTTCCCCTTGGTCAGTGGCCTTTTAAGTGGCTTTTTTTTGGCGTGGATAAGTCGGCGTGGTTTTTCTGAGGATGAGTCCAATCCAATGCCATTTCCGTACTAAACTCTTTCTGTTTGCGTTTGTTTGGTTCACTCTGGGTTGGTCAAATAATAACAAAAATATACTTACAGTAGCAACTCGCTAGTACCACAAACAAAATAATTCGCCACATGTTGTCAAACACAAGCCACTTGCGACACTCCTAGTTCGACAGCAACTCGTCAAATATCTGATATAGACGCCCTTATCACACTTCAGCGTTATCAAATCTCTATTGTAGGCGAGGAAGGAGGGTTAATCATGGGAAAATCTAAAGTAGATTAGATTTGGCTAGTCCAACGACAAATTGAATAGTCTTCAAACAAGCATATCTCCAGCGTATTTTTGCCCGAGTGAGCAGGAAGAGCGAGCTAAGCTTTTCCGTTTCATCTTGGACAAAATTGTTTTCGATGTCCGACTGTCCGGCTGGCCGTCTACAGGTCGCATTTCTCGACAGATTCTCGTGAAATTTTGTGAGCAGGTTCAATCACACTCACACTAATATTATAAATGGGAAAGTTTGAGATGTTTGGATGTTTGTTACTAAATAACGGTGTAACAACTGAATGGATGAAGCTGAAATTTGGCATGCAAGTAGACCAACAGTCAGTATTTATCCTTGTACTAGATCAGGTACGGTTACCGACGGTACTATCCTGATCTATCAGCGTAGTAGTAGCGCAAAAATATAATTTTAGGAATACATAGTTTCAAGTACCTATGAAACTCAAAAATGTGTAGGCTCCCCCTTAGTAATAATTCCAACTCCGTGCCGTACTTGGAGGTAATTACAAAAAATATACATGCAGCAAAATTTGCAAGGAAACTCCACGTTATATTAGACTAGTGGACCCAATCGCAATTCCATTCACGGAGGTACCTAAACAAAAGGCATTTAACTAAATGTCACTTTTTAACTCTGGCTTAATCAGGTACAAAATATCCTGCAAATCGGTCCGGTAGTTTTTACTTGAGTCGCGCACAGACAAAAATTTCGAAAACTATTTACGTTTTATTAGGTACTTATTTTTAACACTCCCTTCGCCCGCGTAGTTCCCGTTACTGTCCCAAGGGAACTGTTTTCCGGGATATAAAGTATCCTACGTTTCTTTCCCGGACTCGGGTCTACTGGCATGCCAAATTTCAGCTCAATCCATCCAGTTGTTACCGTTATTTAGTAACAAACATCCTAATATCCAAACCTGCACAAAATTTCTTATTTTTATCATTACTTTTTTTAGGCGGGGGGAGGGGGGACTCCAAATCACACATGTTATACAACCAGTAGGGGCATCCAGCCTAAATCAGAGTTTCTTAAACTGTGGTTCATGGACCCCATTGGGGTCATCGGAAAGGGTCTGTAAGGTTTTTGAAATAATGTAAGAAAAGATTAAGAAACTCTAGCCTAAACTAAATGAACTATGTTCAATTCGGTTAGGAAAACGAACACATACTTAAACAAACATAATATGTTTTTAGATTTAGATATTATAAAGATAAAATGCTTAGAAATCGGATTTATAGCCAGAAAACGGAATGTCATGGTTTTCAAGATACCTCAGGCAGGTGTTTCTATTTCCGGATTATATTAATTTCTTGTAGTGCACGTCAGCATTTTCATAATACCAATATTACTAATACACAAGGCGTATTGATTTTAGAAAGTGGGCGTTATGGGGCAAAAAATTCAACGTCTGTTTTGTTAGGCGCTATCATTCGTTTCATACATTATATTTCGAGGATCATAGATCCTTGCTTGTTAGGTCTACTCGAATCCTATCTTACTATTTTTCCTATATACTACTTATAAATGAAGGGTACATGTCTAGTCACCTAAGGGACTTTTTGAGTTGTAGCGGTTTGAAAGTTAGTCATCGTAAACAATTACTATGGTGTGGTATGTTACGTTGGTATTTCTTTAAAAGTGAAAAAAAAAACTTATTAGTACTTTAAGATATCCACTTGTAATGAAGTGGTAAGTTATAGTTGATTGGGAGTTCTACATTTTGCGATGAAAATCTCATTGTCAAAAAAATGACTAGACACTGTACCTTTCAAATGTGAAGGTTTGTGAAGATCTCGAGAAGATGTATGGATATTTAGAAGTTTTTTACTAATTAACGCGGTAACAAGTGAATAGATTGAGATGAAATTTGGCATACATCTACACCAAATCCTGGATTAAAACATAGGATACTTTATATCCGCTTAGAAAGCTCCCTGGGGATACTAACGGGAATGACGCAGGCGAAGCCACGGGTAAATGCTAGTAAAGAATATATTGACTTGACTTATATTGCTTTATATGAAAGAAACATTTTGTCTCTTTATTGGTTTCTGAGTCGCTGGGCCTGAAATCCAGAGGTACCGGGTTTGATTCCCGGTCTGGACACAGATGAGTGCCATTTAATTTTTCTATGTACTTTGATTTCTTGTATCTATATCGATACCTTTAGACTCAAAGGGCGTAAACGCCATTAGAACCTGCGGCATTTACGCCCTTTGAGTCTAAAGGTATCGATATATCGATACCTTTAGACTCAAAGGGCGTAAACGCCATTAGCACCTACGGTGTTTACGCTGTTTACTTACATTGGTAATATTTAATCGATACCTACCTATGACTATAGATTTCGTATTCTTGGTAACATTCTTAGTATCTGTTAAAGTTAAAGTATTAGGCGACTTAATCGCCTAATGCTGGTGTTCACTTACTTACTTTGAGACAAAATGAAACATCGAGTAGATATCACATATGAATATTTTATTTACTTGTAATGATATAGATATAGTATATGTTACAGCATAATAAATATAAGGTACAAGGTGAATCGCTACACAGGTCATAAGGAGCCCGCCGCCGGCCGCAGCGCCAGCAGCACCACCTGGCGGCACAGCGCTGCAACAACACAACACATGTTACAACAGGAAGTTTCTGTCAAAATAGTACATTACACAACTAGGGTGGTAAAACAAAGAAAGGCCGAGATCGCAGATGTTTGCGGCTCGAGCTGCAAGCGAGGGACGTAAATATGCGATCGAGGGCTTTTTCACTACCTCCCCTGTTGTGTACATCATTTTATGTCTACACTAGGCCGGAAAGTGGCTTTTTCTGTACGCGTAGCGTGCGGTAAAAGCCCCTTTATGGCCAGGTGTGGCATAAAAGTATAAATGAGGTTAGAGTTTACCCCTGTCGGTGAGGGTCTCGTCGACTAGCACGTCTGCGGCGAGGCTGCCGCGGCGCGCCTCGGCCCGCGCGGCGCCGCGCCGCGCCCGCGCCGCGCAAGTGCCGCCGTCCGCTATGCTGCCCTCCGTCCAGCCCCAGCCTGCTAAACACACGTAAGGGGTAATCCACAAAGTACGTCACACGATTTTGCAGACTTTTAGACCCCCCTCTCCCTTATGTCACACTTTTTCCTAACATATTTCATCTTTTTAATATAGACTGTCACATTGGGCTAGACCCCCCCCCCCCACCCCATGGGTGTGACATACTATACCCTAACTGGGTCATACAGATTTCAAAAAACGTCTTTCCTGTGGACAAAATAATGGCAGTTAATGACCCGAATACACATCACTATATTTTAATCATAGGCCTAGAAGTAGACGAGTAGGGTTATTTGCCTATAGGGGTTCAGCTAGAAAATTAGGCTTTTAAAGCCCCTAATTTTGTGATGTCCCCAGGAAAGACGCTAACACTTAACTCATGTTACAAAATCTGTATGACCGGATGTGGCAATAGAAATAGATCATAGTTTGACAGACGTGTCACAACCGTGTGCAAAAGTTAAGGGTATATAAAAAAAGTAAAAAAACAAGTATTTAGCACCGTACGCGTGGTGGCCTAGCCCCCCGTACTGTTAGAACGGTCCTGTTGGAGGTCCCGAAATACAGGTCCTACAGGCAATCAAGGTTATAAAAAAAAAAGTATTTAGCAACGTTAACTTTTTGAACATGGCTGTAACAAGTCACCAATTTAAATGAGTATGACCCAAAAGATGGTCGGTGTTGGGCGCACAAAACGGTAACTTCTAGGACGTTTAATGAAGAAAACCAGCAACGTAATCAAACAGGGCAAAATAGTACATTACATAACTAGGGTGGTAATACAAAGAAAGGCCGAGATCGCAGAAGTTTGCGGCCCGAGCTGCAAGCGTTTCTTTGTATTACCTCCCGTGTTGTGTACATCATTTTATGTCTACACTTGGCCAGAAAGCGGCTTTTTCCGTACGCGCAGCGTGTGGGAAAAGTCACTTTATGGCCAGGTGTGACATAAATAATGTTGTCGTATTGTTCAATTAACCAACGAGGGCACGCCGTGCGCGTCGGCGATAGATCGCCCGCGACGGGTCCGTCCACTCACCGATCTCGAGCGCCCGCCACTTGTCGAGCTCGTCGCTGGCGGCGGCGGCGGCGGCGCCGGCGGGGGTGGGTGCGGCGGCGGGCGGGGGGCTGCAGCCTCGCTCGGCGAAGGGCGTGAAGCCCGGCTCCTGGTCGAGCGCCAGCGAGCGGTCGATGACGGTGCACGTGAGCGAGCGCGCCGGGTCCACCACCAGGTAGCTGCGCGCCGGGTCCGCCGGGCCCGAGGCCGGGGAGGAGCCCGACCCCAACTGACCAAAACACATAATGTAGTCTTAAATAATGAGGGCTAACAGTTATAGTAGCTCGGTAAATACCATCCTATCCCACTAATATTATAAACTAGCATTTTCCCGCGGCTTCGCCCGCGTTGTTCCCGTTATTGTCCCAAAGGAACTCTTTACCGGGATATAATGTATCCTATGTTTCAATCCAGGACTTGGTCTACTTGCATGCCAAATTTCAGCTTGATCCATCCAGTTGTTACCCCGTTATAAGGTAACAAACATCCAAATATCCAAACATCTTCACAAACTTTCGCATTTATAATATAGGCTACTTGACAGTGTGAAAAATAATGGAAGAATTATGGATATATTGTATTAATTATAAATAATAAAACCAATTTACGTCAATATTACTAAAAATAAATGGATAATTTATTTATAAAACTCGGATGAAAATTGATTATTTTTTATCTGTCGCCATTTTATCGAAAACGGTTTGGATTGGCCGATGACGTCACACCATAGTAAACAGCATCGACAGCATCTATCAATCCTATTTTTAAAGGTAGAACGTTATGCGATCCTCGTTGACATTTGTCGGTTTACTATCATGTGTCGTCATAGACGCCATATTGTCCGAGAAACCGTTTTGGCGGCTAATTTTAAAAGTGCATTTTTATTGGCTTTTTTCGGAAAAAATACACAAAAGAATTAAAAATTACCACTTTTTGAGTGCTCAATAGACATTATTAAACAATCGGATTGAAATTTCAGAAACCTGTCAAGTAGCCTATTAGTGGGATGTAAAAGTTTGTAAAGATGCTTGGATGTTTGTTACCTAATAACGGGATAACAACTATATGGATCAAGCTGAAATTTGGCATGTAAATAGACCAAGTTCTGGATTGAAACATAGGATACTTTATATCCCGGTAAATAGTTCCTTTGGGACAACAACGTGAACAACGTGAGCGAAGCCGCGGGAAAATGCTAGATGGAAATAAGAATTCAATTTCTGGAATTTTTGTTCTAAAATGACCAGTTAATTTTCTAAGAATTTGTCTACTGTAAAAATTGTAAAATTAATGACCTCTTGGTAACCAGGGCGAGTGCCCGTGACCTCGTTCTTGAGAGGGTCTCGCGCACTTGTATAACAATCCGATTGGAGAAATATAAGGTACCAATAAAGGTACGCAAAAAGCTACCGCCCAAAGCTTCGGAATAGCTAAGGCATGCTGGGCATGAGTACAACTGAGCGATAGTACTGAATCTCGTGGAAAAAATGTTGTATGACAACACCATAAGGACCCTTTTTTGATGGGTAGCCAGAAATAGTTGTTAGACCTTGATCCCAAGTAAAAGGGATAAGGCACAGAAGAATTAGAGCAGCCGCATCGGGCTATTAGTGGCTGGCGACCACTAAACGCGACCACAAGTAGTTCGGCGCGGCATTCCCGCAAAATGAGGCCCGAACAAGGCCACTGGAAAGCCCTATGTGTACGGGTGTCATACAAAATGTATGAAAAAACTCGGCCACAGTTCGTAACGCCTACTAACTGATTATGATTGTCATTTTTTTATCTTCCCACGAAAACATGACCTCATATGGTAATAGTTTCGGTTCCGGTTTCGGCCGAAACTGAGATCAAAGCCGAAATTCGGTTTCGACGGTGAAAACTACTTTCGGTCGGACACATTTGCTGGAATACGAATGAAAAAAACCGCCGCGGTCGAAACGCTCCGACCCTTACATACCTGTTGACTAGGGTCGATGACGGTGACGACGGTGTCGCTGAGCGCGTGGTCGACGCGGATGGTGCGCGCGCGCACGCCGCGCGTGATCACGTACGTGGCGCCGTCGTCGGCGCCCGAGCCGGAGCCCGAGCCCGAGCCCTCCCCCTCGCCGTCGCCCTCGCCCTCCACCTCGGTCTCGGCCGCGGTCTCGGAGCAGAGCGAGGCCGCGTCGCCCTCCTCGCCGCCGCCGAACGACCCGCCGACCATGTTGTCTTTCGCTACGAAGTAAAAGTACAAGTAAAAGTGAATAAAAAGTAGAATTAAGATGAATATAGTCTGTTCTTTTAGATACTTAAAAACAAGGTAAAGAAAAACCCACGCGACTAGAGTCGTTCAGCCAGTGGTATTGTGCCACAGATACAAAACGTTGCTTTGATTGGCTGAACGACCCCCGCGAGTCACGTGGTTTTTTTGTTTACCTTTTTTTAAATACCTAAAAGTACAGACTATAGATTCCGCACTTTTGTCGCTCTGACGTCAAAACAGGGTAGTATGGGGAGTAAATGGAATAGTATTAACTAATGCGAAAACCAATGCTATTGTTCAAACAAATAATAAATTGAGAGTGTCTTTTTTCGAGGCAAATTTTAGGGCCCTATGGTACTATTTTTGAGATTTTGTTTCCAAAAACAAAGCCGTTCCAGAGATACAAACAGTGTACGCCAGCTTGATGCCCGGTAGAGTACACAGGCTTTAATATTTCAAAAAGTTTAAGAGTACTATTTTTCTCGTCGGTACTATTTATTGGCAGCATCAGATTCTGGATATCTTTACGGTGTACGCCACCTTGACGGTCACTGGAAGTTTGATTTTATTATTTGTATGCATACTGTATGCTAATTATTGTAGCTATTTGTACGCCTTAAGCAAAACATAGTAACACACACACATTCGTAAATACACCAATGTGCAGTCGACTTCAGAAATATGTTTAGGTACACTTTTCGACCTTGGAACAAGTCCTACTATATTAGAGAAATAAACAATTATGATTCTGATAAAAGCAAGTGGCTATGTGAGGCTGTATCAATAAATATCGAAGGTGTGGGCATACCATGGTGCAGTATGCGGCAGAGCTGGTAGGGCGCGCAAGGCTGCACCCGCGCGACACGCCCGCGCGCCCAGCCCGCGCCCGCCGGCACCGACCCGCCCGACCGACCGCCCTCCGACTCCGCTGCAAATATTACACATTTTATGTAATAACTGGCAAACGAGCAGATAAGCCGCTTGATGGAAAGCAGTCGTCATCGCCCATAAATATCTGCAACACCACAGGTGTGTTAACTAATAAGTGTGATACGCTTCTTTTGTGACCGTCAAAATGGCGTACACCGTAAAGGCATCCTAAATCTGATGCCAATAAATAGTACCCAAATAGTACCGACGAAATATCTAGGTCAAAAGAGTGCGAAATTTTGTACACAGTTAAGTCGTGGAATATCTCGGTTTGTACGACAGCTAGAGAAATGAAATTTTAGAGCTCTAGGGTAAACTATTTGGCTACATTTTTTTGAGATATAAAGCGTTTCCAAAAACAAAGCCGTTCCAAAGATACAAGCGGTGTACGCCAGCTTGACGCCCGGTAGCGTACAACATGAACAGGCCTTATATTTAGAAAAGTTTAAGGGTACTCTTTTTTTTACCCAGGTATTTCGTCGGTACTATTTGGGTACTTTGGCAGCATCAAATCTTGGATATCTTTACGGTGTACGCCATCTTCACGGTCACCTTGTTTTTGGGATGCAAAGCATCTAAAAAGTGAGGTTGCTTTGGAACTTTATTCCCGAGGCCTCACCTCACCTAAGGCTGCATTTCCAGAGCCATGCGAGGTAGCGGAGCGGTGGGTGCAAGGAAAAATCCCTTCGTATGTCTTGTTCTGAATCCGTCCCGGTTTAAACGCATGTCTTAAAAATCGTTAATTTTATAACAGCGAAATTTTAAAAGTTACTCGAAATTCAAATCCACGTATGCGTAAATTACAAACATGTATAAAGGCAGCAAAATAACTCACCGTCGTACGCCGCGGCCGCCAACAGCGAATGTCCGGCGCCGCCGTGCTCTGGAAACGCATCCTGCGATAAAAAAAAAACATTATTCTTTAAATTTCCATTAGAGAAGTATTTTTCATACAAAAGTCGAATATTTGCCCGAGATTTTCTGTTTTTCTAATAAGAATTTGAAAATTCTTATTAGGAAAACAATTAGGCTTTAATTTGTCGTAGGTTGCTCGAAAGAAAAGTTTTTTTTCCACTTTGCGGTGATGTTGAAAAAAATTTCCTTGATTAATAAGGACTATTAACAACGGGTATTTACCATGTATGTATCACGGAGTAACGGAGTGAGAATGAGAACGCGGACGGTAGTAGTATGAATAACGCGCGGACGAAGCGAACCCGAAAGAGGGTAGATCGCTATGGCGTGTGGGTAGACTACAAGTAAACTCGCGGCACGTCAGTCCGTGTTGATGGCGCTTGCAACAGTGCCGAAATATCGGGAACTCACAAAAACAAACATAAATGGTAAATAACCCGCTGTTAATAGTAATTACTTTTGGGCACGGGTGCAGAAGATACCTTGGGCGGCGGCTGCTTGTAGTGGAGCGAGATCTTGCTGAGCTCGTGGTCGAGCTCGGCGAGGGCGGAGACGTGGCGCAGCTTGTGCTGGGGCGCGTCGGCGGGCGGCGCCTCCGCCCCGTGCGCCGCGCGCTGCGTGGGCGACAGCGCCGGGCTGTACTCCACCGGCGACGCAGGTGACACCGGCCCCTGCACCACAGGAACACACATGGTTTTTTTAATGCCTCGCGCTCTTAGCGCATTCAGCCAAACAAGACGGGGAAATGGAATTATTTATGATACGCGGCACACAGATAAAGTTTTTAACGACGCTAATCCGCGTCCGCGGCGTACACACCGCTTTTAACGACGCGAATTCGCGTCCGCGGCATTACGATTAACAAATGGAGTGACGCGAATTCGCGTCCCCGGCATACATACAGAGTTTTGAACACGACGTTACCGAATAACTTAAACGGATTAAATCGCATATATTACTACATTTTAAGTCCCGACGTTTCGTAACCCTTTTCAGCGTTCGTGGTCGCGGGTAGACTGAGAAAAGATCCAGTATGCCTTTTGGAAGCGCCGCTAGTTTTTCTAGGGTTGGGTTTTTAAGCCCTTCTGGCATGTGTGTAAACTTCTTTACATATTAGGCCCATCTGGCAACACTAATTTTGAATTTGTATTTTTAAAGTGGGTAGGTTTGCACAACAGTAATTTTGACAGGAGAAATTTATGATTTTCTCAGTTTACCCGCGACCACTAACGCTGAAAAGTGTTACGTAACGTCGGGACTTAAAATGTAGTAATATACGCGATTTAATTCGTTTAAGTTGTTTTATTACCATGAGTGATAGTGAGTGGTAATCGCGGAAACCGAAGACAACACCACCAGGATACAACGTACAGAGGCAAGATGTTTACTCGTTAACTGAAAATGCATAACTCACGCTGTTAGAGATGGAGGCGAGCTTGTGCTGCAACGTGAGCATGTACTCGCTGTAGGAGTGCTGCTTGTTGGGCGTGCTCGGCTGCGAGGAGCCCTGCGACCCCGTCGACAGCCCTGAAATACCATGCTGCGTTATATTTGTTGCTCATATGTGCATCGTGTACAAATATAATCTCTACCTGAAAACCCGAATCTTATTCAATTTGTTTATTTTTTTGTTTATTTCGGAATTAATCCATATATTAATTCCGAATTATAAAGAAACCGGATCAAACACACTAATGAGAAGAGATACTACCTAGTACTTGGGTCGGTCAACTTTTTCATGTACCGCGTTGCCATGGGTACGTCCCTTGGACAACTCTTTAAAAACATTATTTTTTTATAAATTTTCTACAGTTAAAATAAGGTATTTGCCTGTAGTCAATATAAATTACTACACGCTAGCCATTAAATCAGTTTTCGAAAATTTGCAAAAATGAACTAAACATCGCCTATTTAGCGTTTTAAACGATATTTAAAAGATCAAAATCTATAAATAAGAAGATGATTTGATGTTTGTGTAAAATGACGTCATTTCACTTTTATTCCATACAAACTTCATACTATCTGAGCGTTTTGACACTTCATAAAAAGTAACTGATTTGACCTGTCAGGAAAGTAGCCTATTCACCAAACGTACATTTTTGTCACAGTTATAATTCTATTATTTAATGGACACATTAGTAGCATATTATAACAGTTTTTTCAAGAAACTCAGACAATGTTGTCTCTTGGACAACGGGACAAAAGAACAAACACTAAAAAGTTGATTAACCCACTTGACATGCTACTCGGCCATTCTCGCGAAGTATGACTGCGTCTAATTACCGCGTCTCCATTTAGTATGAAAACAGCGTCGCGGTAACTAGGTGACCGCAGACATACTTCGTGAGAATGGCCGTACTACGATTCTCATCGCACAGTCGTGATAGAGCTCGCTACAATGGAGCTTATATTATAGTTGTCCAAAAGTCGGAAATATTCTTCTTAAAACATAATACGAGTTCCGGGGGCTCTGTGAGGATAGGGCTCTACCGATTAACCTTAGAGCAAAGCTGATAACTTTTGGGCGCAAGATAGATACTTGTAGATAGATACAATAGTTACCCTGCAAGTCGTCCTGTATGCGGCGCTGCGCGGAGTGCGCACGCGCGCGCTGCGCCGCCAGATGGCCCAGGTTGGGCCCCACCAGACCCAGCCCGCCCGGGCCCAAGCCCAGGTTGTTCGCACCCAGGCCGAGGTTCTGCGGGCCCAGACCCAAGCTCTGACCCGCTAGACCTGCCAAGAAAACAAATAAATTAAGTGGAAGTTGCGACTATAATTCGTCAGGTGACAACCAAAACCAACTAAATACCTATAATAAAACACTCTTCCAAACACGGTTGATTTTCTTTTGAGATTATTTTGGTAATTAATGAGTTTTGCTTTTCACCCGACGACGATATTAAACAGTCATCAACATTACAGCGCAAGCTCGAGTCGAAAAGTCAAGGCGAAACACGAGTGCGGCGAGCCCAAGTTACATAAATCGCCCTGATTGGTAACTCAGAACATATAGCTCCTCTGTTTTTTACCATTCGTCCCGGTTTAATGCATTTTGCGATTATAAGTTCAAGTCATCCCACCATTTCCCTTTCGGGTTGCCTCTGCTCCTGTAGCGATCCCGCGGGATCCATCCGGTAGTTATATTCCCATCGTTAAGGATGCATCAGTCTGACGTGTCTAATTACAGTTCCATTTGAGCTTAGCGGATTACTCGAGGTTATCTTTTGATCGAAATAAGATGTATGAAGAGCGATTTTCGCCTTGCCCTGGGCTCTAATATTGCTTTCAGACATAGTAATATTAAAACCCAGCGGCGCCGGCCCGCCCTGCAGCGCTGGTCGCCGGCTGCACAGCTACATACCCAGGTTCTGCGTGAGGTTCTGCGCCATGAGGTTCTGGTTGAGCGCGCGGTTCTGCAGCGCGAGCGGCGGCAGCAGCGGCGGCGCCAGCCCCAGCCCCACCAGCCCGGGGGCCAGCGCCGGCGCCGGCCCGCCCTGCAGCGCTGGTCGAGGGCTGCACAGCTACATACCCAGGTTCTGCGTGAGGTTCTGCGCCATGAGGTTCTGGTTGAGCGCGCGGTTCTGCAGCGCGAGCGGCGGCAGCAGCGGCGGCGCCAGCCCCAGCCCCACCAGCCCGGGGGCCAGCGCCGGCGCCGGCCCGCCCTGCAGCGCTGGTCGAGGGCTGCACAGCTACATACCCAGGTTCTGCGTGAGGTTCTGCGCCATGAGGTTCTGGTTGAGCGCGCGGTTCTGCAGCGCGAGCGGCGGCAGCAGCGGCGGCGCCAGCCCCAGCCCCACCAGCCCGGGGGCCAGCGCCGGCGCCGGCCCGCCCTGCAGCGCTGGTCGAGGGCTGCACAGCTACATACCCAGGTTCTGCGTGAGGTTCTGCGCCATGAGGTTCTGGTTGAGCGCGCGGTTCTGCAGCGCGAGCGGCGGCAGCAGCGGCGGCGCCAGCCCCAGCCCCACCAGCCCGGGGGCCAGCGCCGGCGCCGGCCCGCCCTGCAGCGCTGGTCGAGGGCTGCACAGCTACATACCCAGGTTCTGCGTGAGGTTCTGCGCCATGAGGTTCTGGTTGAGCGCGCGGTTCTGCAGCGCGAGCGGCGGCAGCAGCGGCGGCGCCAGCCCCAGCCCCACCAGCCCGGGGGCCAGCGCCGGCGCCGGCCCGCCCTGCAGCGCTGGTCGAGGGCTGCACAGCTACATACCCAGGTTCTGCGTGAGGTTCTGCGCCATGAGGTTCTGGTTGAGCGCGCGGTTCTGCAGCGCGAGCGGCGGCAGCAGCGGCGGCGCCAGCCCCAGCCCCACCAGCCCGGGGGCCAGCGCCGGCGCCGGCCCGCCCTGCAGCGCTGGTCGAGGGCTGCACAGCTACATACCCAGGTTCTGCGTGAGGTTCTGCGCCATGAGGTTCTGGTTGAGCGCGCGGTTCTGCAGCGCGAGCGGCGGCAGCAGCGGCGGCGCCAGCCCCAGCCCCACCAGCCCGGGGGCCAGCGCCGGCGCCGGCCCGCCCTGCAGCGCTGGTCGAGGGCTGCACAGCTACATACCCAGGTTCTGCGTGAGGTTCTGCGCCATGAGGTTCTGGTTGAGCGCGCGGTTCTGCAGCGCGAGCGGCGGCAGCAGCGGCGGCGCCAGCCCCAGCCCCACCAGCCCGGGGGCCAGCGCCGGCGCCGGCCCGCCCTGCAGCGCTGGTCGAGGGCTGCACAGCTACATACCCAGGTTCTGCGTGAGGTTCTGCGCCATGAGGTTCTGGTTGAGCGCGCGGTTCTGCAGCGCGAGCGGCGGCAGCAGCGGCGGCGCCAGCCCCAGCCCCACCAGCCCGGGGGCCAGCGCCGGCGCCGGCCCGCCCTGCAGCGCTGGTCGAGGGCTGCACAGCTACATACCCAGGTTCTGCGTGAGGTTCTGCGCCATGAGGTTCTGGTTGAGCGCGCGGTTCTGCAGCGCGAGCGGCGGCAGCAGCGGCGGCGCCAGCCCCAGCCCCACCAGCCCGGGGGCCAGCGCCGGCGCCGGCCCGCCCTGCAGCGCTGGTCGAGGGCTGCACAGCTACATACCCAGGTTCTGCGTGAGGTTCTGCGCCATGAGGTTCTGGTTGAGCGCGCGGTTCTGCAGCGCGAGCGGCGGCAGCAGCGGCGGCGCCAGCCCCAGCCCCACCAGCCCGGGGGCCAGCGCCGGCGCCGGCCCGCCCTGCAGCGCTGGTCGAGGGCTGCACAGCTACATACCCAGGTTCTGCGTGAGGTTCTGCGCCATGAGGTTCTGGTTGAGCGCGCGGTTCTGCAGCGCGAGCGGCGGCAGCAGCGGCGGCGCCAGCCCCAGCCCCACCAGCCCGGGGGCCAGCGCCGGCGCCGGCCCGCCCTGCAGCGCTGGTCGAGGGCTGCACAGCTACATACCCAGGTTCTGCGTGAGGTTCTGCGCCATGAGGTTCTGGTTGAGCGCGCGGTTTTGCAGCGCGAGCGGCGGCAGCAGCGGCGGCGCCAGCCCCAGCCCCACCAGCCCGGGGGCCAGCGCCGGCGCCGGCCCGCCCTGCAGCGCTGGTCGAGGGCTGCACAGCTACATACCCAGGTTCTGCGTGAGGTTCTGCGCCATGAGGTTCTGGTTGAGCGCGCGGTTCTGCAGCGCGAGCGGCGGCAGCAGCGGCGGCGCCAGCCCCAGCCCCACCAGCCCGGGGGCCAGCGCCGGCGCCGGCCCGCCCTGCAGCGCTGGTCGAGGGCTGCACAGCTACATACCCAGGTTCTGCGTGAGGTTCTGCGCCATGAGGTTCTGGTTGAGCGCGCGGTTCTGCAGCGCGAGCGGCGGCAGCAGCGGCGGCGCCAGCCCCAGCCCCACCAGCCCGGGGGCCAGCGCCGGCGCCGGCCCGCCCTGCAGCGCTGGTCGAGGGCTGCACAGCTACATACCCAGGTTCTGCGTGAGGTTCTGCGCCATGAGGTTCTGGTTGAGCGCGCGGTTCTGCAGCGCGAGCGGCGGCAGCAGCGGCGGCGCCAGCCCCAGCCCCACCAGCCCGGGGGCCAGCGCCGGCGCCGGCCCGCCCTGCAGCGCTGGTCGAGGGCTGCACAGCTACATACCCAGGTTCTGCGTGAGGTTCTGCGCCATGAGGTTCTGGTTGAGCGCGCGGTTCTGCAGCGCGAGCGGCGGCAGCAGCGGCGGCGCCAGCCCCAGCCCCACCAGCCCGGGGGCCAGCGCCGGCGCCGGCCCGCCCTGCAGCGCTGGTCGAGGGCTGCACAGCTACATACCCAGGTTCTGCGTGAGGTTCTGCGCCATGAGGTTCTGGTTGAGCGCGCGGTTCTGCAGCGCGAGCGGCGGCAGCAGCGGCGGCGCCAGCCCCAGCCCCACCAGCCCGGGGGCCAGCGCCGGCGCCGGCCCGCCCTGCAGCGCTGGTCGAGGGCTGCACAGCTACATACCCAGGTTCTGCGTGAGGTTCTGCGCCATGAGGTTCTGGTTGAGCGCGCGGTTCTGCAGCGCGAGCGGCGGCAGCAGCGGCGGCGCCAGCCCCAGCCCCACCAGCCCGGGGGCCAGCGCCGGCGCCGGCCCGCCCTGCAGCGCTGGTCGAGGGCTGCACAGCTACATACCCAGGTTCTGCGTGAGGTTCTGCGCCATGAGGTTCTGGTTGAGCGCGCGGTTCTGCAGCGCGAGCGGCGGCAGCAGCGGCGGCGCCAGCCCCAGCCCCACCAGCCCGGGGGCCAGCGCCGGCGCCGGCCCGCCCTGCAGCGCTGGTCGAGGGCTGCACAGCTACATACCCAGGTTCTGCGTGAGGTTCTGCGCCATGAGGTTCTGGTTGAGCGCGCGGTTCTGCAGCGCGAGCGGCGGCAGCAGCGGCGGCGCCAGCCCCAGCCCCACCAGCCCGGGGGCCAGCGCCGGCGCCGGCCCGCCCTGCAGCGCTGGTCGAGGGCTGCACAGCTACATACCCAGGTTCTGCGTGAGGTTCTGCGCCATGAGGTTCTGGTTGAGCGCGCGGTTCTGCAGCGCGAGCGGCGGCAGCAGCGGCGGCGCCAGCCCCAGCCCCACCAGCCCGGGGGCCAGCGCCGGCGCCGGCCCGCCCTGCAGCGCTGGTCGAGGGCTGCACAGCTACATACCCAGGTTCTGCGTGAGGTTCTGCGCCATGAGGTTCTGGTTGAGCGCGCGGTTCTGCAGCGCGAGCGGCGGCAGCAGCGGCGGCGCCAGCCCCAGCCCCACCAGCCCGGGGGCCAGCGCCGGCGCCGGCCCGCCCTGCAGCGCTGGTCGAGGGCTGCACAGCTACATACCCAGGTTCTGCGTGAGGTTCTGCGCCATGAGGTTCTGGTTGAGCGCGCGGTTCTGCAGCGCGAGCGGCGGCAGCAGCGGCGGCGCCAGCCCCAGCCCCACCAGCCCGGGGGCCAGCGCCGGCGCCGGCCCGCCCTGCAGCGCTGGTCGAGGGCTGCACAGCTACATACCCAGGTTCTGCGTGAGGTTCTGCGCCATGAGGTTCTGGTTGAGCGCGCGGTTCTGCAGCGCGAGCGGCGGCAGCAGCGGCGGCGCCAGCCCCAGCCCCACCAGCCCGGGGGCCAGCGCCGGCGCCGGCCCGCCCTGCAGCGCTGGTCGAGGGCTGCACAGCTACATACCCAGGTTCTGCGTGAGGTTCTGCGCCATGAGGTTCTGGTTGAGCGCGCGGTTCTGCAGCGCGAGCGGCGGCAGCAGCGGCGGCGCCAGCCCCAGCCCCACCAGCCCGGGGGCCAGCGCCGGCGCCGGCCCGCCCTGCAGCGCTGGTCGAGGGCTGCACAGCTACATACCCAGGTTCTGCGTGAGGTTCTGCGCCATGAGGTTCTGGTTGAGCGCGCGGTTCTGCAGCGCGAGCGGCGGCAGCAGCGGCGGCGCCAGCCCCAGCCCCACCAGCCCGGGGGCCAGCGCCGGCGCCAGCCCGGTGCCCAGTGGCGGCAGCCCGCCCTGCAGCGCTTGTTGCTGGGCTGAGAGACATACTACTGTTACAAATATGGGAACTCTGATGCTAAACGACAAAGTATAAAGACAGTGCGGTCCGTACTGGGGCATGCTAATGTTAGACGATAACTAGTAATTACTATAATGCTGCACATTTTCGGGAATCAACGAATATTCGTGTTGACGTCTTGTCTTTTTTTGTATGTCAGAAAAAGAGACACCAACATGAATCTTTGCCTACTCCACGTAAGGCCATAGGGTAAGTATTAATACGTTTGACGGATTACTCACACAGCTTAACGTTACAACTAGGACTTTTTCACTAACAATGATAAATCAAGTCAGCCGTCTTATGAACTTTCTAGTAAGAGCCTATTTGATTTAAACTACTCAGTGATGACAAATTTGGACCTAGTTTAGGGAAAAGGAGCCAATCCTCATAAGCAAAACCGTCACTAGTAAGAATCCTGATTACAATTATCAAAATTATCTTAGTATACATACACATAAGACTCCTTTTCGCGCCACTCCGGTCAATTATAGGTGTCGCTTTCAAGCAAAAAGTACCATTGTTTATAATTAACCAACTATGAATATGCAATTTTAAGTAGGCTTCAAGGGGTTTATTACAGGTCTGTACTCCTAGTATTTCAGAGAGTCACATTTGGAGAGAATAAACTCCGCAATAAAATGAGAAGCGTCCCTCGTTATTAAAAATCAACCTTATTTTAAAGTTAAGACCGCATTAGGCATATCTACGCGGCAATGGAGCGACGCGACACGATGAGACAGAATTATGCTTTGTATGAAATACAATGCACTACGCGGCGGCAGAAGTACGCGCCAGTATGGTATACTAGTATGCTCGCGTCGCGTAGTTATTACCTTGTGCGATCTTAATTTTAAGCGACATACATATTGCCTGGAAACGTCACATAAATAAATATGTTTACTGATGTACCGAGAGAAAGTGCCCAAAATTGCGAAACGTCCCACGTGGTAAGTTCTCAAAATGTCCTATAGACATTCCCTATATGGAAACATTCTTATTCATCTCAAGTCTCCAGAAGTTTCCGAGAACTTTACCAACATCTTGGAAGCTTTCTGCAACGTGTACATCTATGGGTGGGTGAGGCTCAGGAGCGTTTCAACCACCCTTTCCCGTGTGTTACCATTAGCAAATACGAAATTTTATTACAGCATTAACAGCCAACGAATTCTAAATGGGTTCCCTTTATTTGGCATACGTTTTATTTGTCCGAATATATTGTTAGCCCGTATTTTATTTCGCATATTTTTTCTCTAGCTTTAACGGAAAATATTTTGCAAAATCTTTTACATCAGCCACTTAGAACATATTAGGTTAGGTTACGTTTCTTTTATAATTATTCTGAAAAATCAATTTTAGCTGTAAAATAACAATTATGCGTAAATAGTATTCGGGCAAATAGAACATTCGGACAAATAAAATTATGCCAAAACAAGGTGAACCGTTATCGTATGTATGGTGAACCATTCTAAATATTTTATTAGAAGAGAAAAATATTAACGTCTCCAACGGCCTGGCAAAGTTTGTATGTGTAGGGTCGGAGAGCCGTTGGAGACGCAGGGTCGAATCCTGCCTGAGGCATATAATTTTTCTCTTCTAATATTTGTTACCATACATACGATAACACATACGTTACATTTGGTTCACCTTGTTTTGGCATAATTTTATTTGTCCGAATGTTCTATTTAAAATGGTTTATTTAATGTTCTATTTATACGTTACATTTAAATGAGAGCAAGATCCGCTATTATTTTATTTTAAGTATATTCCTTAAAAGTAAATGCATATTTCATCGTATAAATGAATATTTGGCGATACACGGGAAAGAGCGGTCGGAACGCTCCTGGGCCTTATCCAGGTATGTTATGATGGGTAGTGACTCACCGTAGAGGTCGTTGGCGGTGGCGAGCATGGGCGGGTAGGCGGGGTAGGCGTGCGTCAGCCGCTGCGTCAGCGCTGCACACGAGTGTTAGTCACGTCACACAGTGCGGGGCACGAGCGGGAGGCACGGGGAGCGGTCATGCAGGAGACATGGCGAAGCGACAACGACATTTCGAGAATCTGATTCCTCTGTCCGCAATATATTGTCGGATTCCCTTTAGATTCCGCTTCAGTAGTATTCCATTTTTAGTGGAACGCACATGCTACACGATTACAAAAAAATACTAGTGATGCGAACTCTATAGAACGTTCGCCAATTGGAGATTCCCTTTAGATTCTGCTTGAGTAGAATGCCATTTTATTCGGCGTATGGAAGTTGGCTCGTGTTATATACACTTTAACGATTACAAAAAAATATACACTAGTGATGCGGACTTAGAGTTCGCCAAAGATCACAAAATTAAAAAAAAAACGTATAACAATTTTACTATGACTGGCAATGGCTATAAAACTATTTATCGTCCGAAAGTGTTCACAGTCCTTGCGTCTGTGTTTTCTGATTAAGAATTAACGTTTCTGAGAGAAAAACAATTGTTCTGTGTATTAATTCTCACGAGGACAATACTCGTTTACCATTTTGAGGGATATTTTTGTCGCAATATCGCGTCGCCGATATGTCGCCTGAATGACCGACGGAGCGTAGACAGAGCGAGCGAATCGGTTTCATCGTACAACTCGCTCTGTCTATCATGCCCCGTTTTGAAAACACACTTAAACACAAAAACGCTACTATTGATTGATTGCAGCGCAGTCGGATTTTGGTAGATTTGGATGCAGTCGATTTCTTCATAAAAGTTTTTTTAGAACTATATTTTTTTCAAGCGTCTTCAAAATCAGTACATATTTTATTTTTTCGAGAAACAAGCATTATGTTCTCGTGAAACGATGATTCTCGATTAATTTTGTCATAACTAGTAGGTAATCTGTAGGCGTATGATGCTATACGGTTTGTCGCGCGATAAATGAACGTTCTGACAAATAGTGTGAGAGTAAAGACCCGTTTCACGAAGCTACAAGTTACAATTTTACAAGTCTAAACGTTGCTAAACATTGGACAAATCAACCAATGGCGTTGCTGTATTTTGACCAATGTTGCAAGTGTAGACTTGTAAAATTGTAACTTGTAGCTTCGTGAAACGAGGCCCTGGTAGCTTAGTTAGACCGTGTAAGGGTATAAGTCGGGTCAAATCCGGCCCGCGTGAAACTGATTTATTGTGTTCTAATTATTTTACCTACGATTATTTAATATTGAAATCCAGAAGGATTCAAATCGACTTTTAAGTTTTCTATAACATTAATCAATACAAAGTAGCGTTTTTGGGCTCAGCACTACATTGAATTGAATGTGCATTCAATGGATGAGTTCAAAGCATCATCTCATGTGATATGTATGACACTAGCTAGTAAAACAGTAAAGTGTCTACAACACTAATATGTCGGTTGTAAATTTTCTTTTTCTTTATGACATCTAGAAATGTTGTCTTGTGAAGTCTCCATCACAAACATTTTATAGCTATCGAAAAAAATATCATTCGCCTGTTTAATCTGAGTTACAATTTGGGTAACTAAAACAATTTTGTAAAATACTTTGTAAAATTATGTACTTCAATAATTTCGGAAATGGCCTATTGGCCTGTGTTTTGAATAGATCACTGGTCTATTAGACCAGCCATCTTGCAGAATGAATTTTATAGAATTGTAAAATGTTTGTCATTTTCGACGACACACGATTTAGAATGTTTAGAAAAGCGACAAGACTTGAGGGGGTCTTGGTTACAAGTATCACGTGCGGGATAGACACGGATCACACCTACAGTCGCACGAAGTATATTATACGCTGCGGACACCTTCCTTACGAAATACCTATTCCTGACGATGTAGTTCAACGAGGTGGTTGTGTGACTTATTTCTTCACAGGTACGGTAAATGTGTACGGTTTTTTATGTTGAAATTCCATTAATCATTTAATTTACACGTCTATACGTTTCATACATTACAAAAATCCTGCGTTATCCGTCATCTGATTTCAAGGAAATTACAACTACAATTAAATATTTTACAATTTCAATAGATTTTGATAAATCCTGAAGCTTCGTCAACCCGCTGATTTCCGAGTGTAGAATTCGCAACGCATAATACACTTCGCACTACTGTCCAACGGCGAATGTTGTCTCACCGGGTTGCGCGTTGTTGAGCAGAGTGTTGTGCAGCATTAGCTCGGGCTGGGGGTACTGGGGCTGGTTGAGGAGCCCCAGCAGGTTGGGGCCCGACAGGTTCTGTTGTTGGCTGTAAAGATATAACAGGCGTTAGACTTTAATGACCAGAGTTAAAGTATCGGGCTGGGCATTATTTGGCCGCGCTTTATCGGGCTGAACAAGCTACGTTCAGGGCGATAATTTCAGGCGACGTTTTGCACAGGGTGATAAAGCCCGGCCCGATAATCCGCGACCATTTTTGGGGTGGCCAATTATCGGGCTGTACAATACAACGGTTCGACTACACCAAAGCTTAACGCTGCGTATACGCGTCATTGGCGTCACATTTTCAACATATATTTGGTTGCGTAAACCACTGTCAGCGTATTTAGACCAGAGCGGTGTGGTCACTGTTTTAATAACTAAATATTTTTACGAAAAAAAACCCGACCACGGTGCACTTTAAGTGCGCATTTTAACGAACTTATTATACCCAGTGACACTCGCGCCATCAAGACGAATCTAATGATGTATCATTTATCAAAATCGGTTGTGCCGTTGAGTAGTTATGAGCGGACATAGGAACGGACATACATACATACAGGTCAAACACATAACCCTCCTTTGGGCTTCGCCGCAGTCGGGTAATTAGTGAAATAAGAAATCCTACTAACTTCATGATATTCTGCTTCAACAGCATCCGCTGGATGTTCTCGGCGTTGGGGTAGTCCGGCGCGGGCGTCGGCGTCAGCGTGGGCGCCGAGTACGGCAGCCGCGCCGCCTCCTGCAGCCCCGCGCTCAACCCCAGCTCGGTCGCCATCGGCGTGCCCACCTGCAATAGGGATGACTGATCATTATGGAAAAATATGCGACAGCTATTTTTTGTTCCTCCTACAGACAATGTTGCGGTGATCTTTCGGTATGGTGCAGGCTGGATTTTGACTCCGCTCTCCAAGGACATTAAAATAAATAGCCGGACGGAGGCTCGCCAACTGAGAACTGGCTGCTTGTACTTACGAGCCGCACGCACACATCAACTAGTTTTTTCCTATTGCGAGCAGCACACACAGATAGGTAGCCGGCCGATTAGACATGCTTCAGTTCTTTGTTAGTGATGCTCTGTCCGGCTATTTATTTGAAAGTCCTTGCCGCTCTCTTTGACTTTTTGTAAGGACAAGACCGACATTCTATGGGCAGTTAAGATTCAGGTTGGCTTCAGTGGCGTGGCATGAAATATATTCTTAGTAAAGCCAGAGCTGATTTGGATTACTTTTTCTTCAGGAGTAGAAGATACTGCGGTCATATGCTTTAAAATATGCAAGCCGGTGGGAATCGGGTTCTATGAACGCCACGTCACTGCAAGGCTCGTCCTTTTTTTTTGGGACAATCTTACACAAATCGAACTAGCCCCATAGTAAGCTCAATAAGCCTTGTGTTATGCATACTAGACGACAATATATTTAATAGATACAAATACTTAAATACATAGAAAACATCCATGAGTCAGACTAATGATTATGGAAAAATATGCGACAACAATTTTTTGGTTTATAAAAATTTACAAAGTTATTGATCAACAAACTTCCGGGGTGTCACTCCTAGGTAAAAATTGTAACAACAAGTGACGTCACTCGAAACTTGGACACCTCCATAACACTCATGACCAGTTTAATAAGGATTTGTACCTGACTAAGCCCCAGTAGCGGCGTGTCGGTGGCTATCTGCAGTGGCGTGGTCAGGTTCGGCTGCAGGTTGTTAAGTAGCGGATTGATGTTCTGGAACGCTGCCTGGGGGATGCCCTGCACGCCAGTTGGGATTGGTATCGGCTGCTGTTGCACTGATATCGTGTTCGGGACGCTGGTGAGAGGGACAAATAATAATTTAAGTGGTTCATCATAGTGGTAGTAAAAAAAAAGGATAAGGTTAACTTAAGATTTAACTTTCAATTCATCTTTGTAAGGTTAATTAGACTTGCAAGTAACTTACTAAAAAACAGGTATACAGGTGGTAAAACAAAGGCCGGGATCGCAGATGTTTGCGGCCCGAGCTGCAAGCGAGGGACGTAAATATGCGATCGAGGGCTTTCTTTATTATCGGGTACGTCATTTTATGTCAACACTTGGCCAGAAAGCGGCGAGAAAAGTCACTTTATGGCCAGATGTGGCATAAATAAAATTATATATGTACGATTAGTTGTCCGTTTCATTATTATTGCCGGTACCTGACGGGTATGCTTGCAGGTATGCTGACGGGTACACTGGCGGGTATACTGCCGGGTATACTGGCGGGTATAGTGCCGGGTACGGAGGGCATCTCCGCGGGGCGGTGGTCGGTCAGGGTTTGCGGCGCGTGCGAGAGTTGCGGCACCGAATACTGATGCGTCGGGACGAAGTCTTGAGGGGCTGGTACTGGCTGCTCTTTTTCTGGTAACCCGTTAACCTGGATATATGAAGATTAATGTTTAATTTTACGTTAGTCTGTGCAATAAGGCTATAATGTTACATGGCTATCATACCCTATGTAGGCAAGTAAAAATCAGTCTACGTAAAAGAATCACGGTTATTGGAATAGTTCTCAGAGGTAATGTAGGTTAATGTGGCAACTGACGGCAGATGGGAAGTAAAGGGTTTTTGAATGGATATCACGTCCCGAAAGATGCAGGGTACGTAGTCTCCTCACATGATAGTTTTGTGAAAGGTCCTGAAGACTTTAACCTGAAAGACCTGCGAACTTTGAAGCCTCGAGCCCGTGCGGCATGTTCAGCCAATATTGGCGTAGAAATATTAAATTCATAGGCATATTATTAATAAACATGTCAAATGGTGCTAAACTAAAATAAAATAAAATATATATTACAAATAAACATGTCAATCAATATTAAAAATTACCTTACATAATAACATTAACCATTATAAATCATACACATTTCAAATCCACTTGCCTTAGTTATAGTCGTCATAATTTAAATAGTCAGATACAGAATAAAAACATTTATTTAATAGCAGATCAAACATCCTTCTCTCGAATTCGCGTGTCTGTAACTCTTTGAACTGCTTTGGTACTTTATTATATAACTTTATAGCCAGAAAAGCTACTTGATGGCAGACCGGACGGCCGTTGTAGCCGCGGCAGGCCGAAACTTCGATGGTTGGATGGCGTTAAGACCTTAAAGCGATAGGTGTAACGGCTGGAGAGAAAAAGCCAAGAATAGACTGGAGTGGAGGAAGATACTCGACCAGGCCAAGGCCCAGCCAGGGCTGTAGCGTCTCAGATGATGATTAGATGGAAATGGCAACGATAAAGTAGATACCTGTTCCACTTTGGGTTCCTTAGCGACCTCGGAGTAGAGCTTCTGTTCCGGCTTCTCCTCGGGATCCGGGGGG
The DNA here is from genome assembly GCA_947034925.1 of Eudemis profundana. Lineage (NCBI taxonomy): Eukaryota > Metazoa > Arthropoda > Insecta > Lepidoptera > Tortricidae > Eudemis > Eudemis profundana. The sequence goes on along the minus strand of OX344818.1, from coordinate 3,569,761 downwards.
CGGGCCACGACGGGGCTGACGACGAAGCGCGAGATTTTGCGCGTCGGCACCAAGGGCTTCTTGTCGCCATTGGACTCGGAGCTCCCGGCGCGGTCGGGCGCCAGCGACCCGCCGTCAGATTGATTTGAACCTGGACGAAATGTTTACAAGTTTTTACTACTGTACCGCATCTCAGAATGCGGCCTAAGTTGTAGAGGGCGCTGGCAACCCAGCGCGCTGTCAAAGCTTCTAAGTGTACGGCCTTCGTGGACGCTTTGGTCGGGGCGTGCAGCGGGGCGGGGCGTGCGGCGTCCATGTTAAACGTGAACAAATGTATGTGAGCGTCCTGTATGTGAGTGCACGCTGCACAAAACCCATAGACACTGCCCGCCCCGCCGGACGCGACGCTGAACGCTCGCCACTCAGGCCTTACACTAAGTGTAGTTCCCGCCGGAGTGGCATCCCGATATGATAATCAATGAACGGATCGATTGTGTTTTTAATATAAATTATTAGTTTCCAAGAAACTAGTGCTTTTACATTTAATACAACGAAATTACTTGTGACATTCTGAGGCGAAATGCTCTTTGGTCAGTTTCAGTAAGTTCTATAGTGCCTTATGCTTGGAAACGGCACATTTTATAAGGTAGCGTGTGGAGATCGTGGTAACATTTTAATTCAGCTTCATGTAGTCTCTATTGCTATGTCTTTCAGATATTACAATTTCATATGCGAGTTAGCCAAAATATTTGTATTTATTGCTGATACCATTCGCCAGAAGGCATTTGAGCTCGGCCTTTGGACGACTTCACTCAAGTATCGCATTCAGCCCTGTTGTAGTTGTTCCTCCTACAGACAATGTTGCGGTGATCTTTCGGCATGGTGCAGGCTGGATTTAGACTCCGCTCTCTTTGACTTTTTGTAAGGACAAAACCGACATTCTATGGGCAGTTAAGATTCAGGTTGGCTTCAGTGGCGTGGCATGAAATATCTTAGTAAAGCCAGAGCTGATTTGGTTTACTTTTTCTTCAGGAGTAGTAGATACTGCGGTCATATGCTTTAAAATATGCAAGCCGGTGGGAATCGGGTTCTATGAACGCCAAGTCACTGCAAGGCTCGTCCTTTTTTTTTGGGACAATCTTACACAAATCGAACTAGCCCCATAGCAAGCTCAATAAGGCTTGTGTTATGGATACTAGACGACAATATATTTAATAGATACAAATACATAGAAAACATCCATGACTCAGCAACAAATATTCGTGCTCATCTAGTGATGGGTCGGCGGTAACATTCCCGTTACCAGTAAGTTTCCAACTGGAATATTACTAGTAACTTACCGGTAAGTTACCCACGATCGGTAAGATTGGGTAATATTGAATTTTTTTTTAGAAAGTAGATGTTTTATTCGTGTTAAGTACTAACAGAGTTTACATTGCACCGATTTATAATGATAAAAGTTACAAATCTTTTTTAATTTAGTAAATTACCAATCTTACCAGTAAGATTCTCAATGTTACTGGGTATTTTCCCAATGCTACCGGTAATATTACCAGGTAAGATACGAAACTACAGTGTTACTTGAAATTTATTGATCAATTACTTAGTTCAGGGTGCAAAATATGAATATCTGGAGGCATGGTAGTGCCCCGCCAAGTCGAGCAAAACAAAGGCACGACCGTACCATCTTGTTTTCAAAGCCATTCAGGCCATATTCAGCCTCCCTTAATTTTGTGCTGGCTAAAGCTATAACCTTGAATTTTCAGGGATATATAGGACATTATAAGACTTAAATATACTCAAAATAACATTCAATTTCGACGTGCAGTTTAAGAACTATTGCACGTTAAAGTTCCTTAGTTTTGTCACAGACTGACTGACTGATGATCATCATAATTCTAAGGTACTTCTAGCAGACCCACAAGCTCCAAATTTTTTGCTGTTAGGCTATCATGTCATGCAAAACCTAAAAATATTGCAATTTCATAATCATCAATATAAACTGCATAAGTAAGTTTGTAATCCTATATACATACAGGCGATTACAAAGTTACTTTGGTAGTTCAAATAGGAAATAGAATGGATAGACTGCGTTGCAAAACTTACACCTTTTTACATTTAATGTTTTTGATGAAATCTCATTTCTTTTTGTCAGTGGTCTTCCTTTATTATTACATTCTAATCCAAAGTGTAAAGGTGTAAGTTTTGCAACGCAGTCTATCCATTCTATTTACTATTTGAACTACAAAAGTAACTTTGTAATCGCCTGTATTTATATATGATTACAAACTTATTTATGCAGTTTATATTGATGATTATGAAATTGCAATATTTTTAGGTTTTGCATGACATGATAGCCTAACAGCTAAAAATTTGGAGCTTGTGGGTTTGCTAGAAGTACCTTAGAATTATGATGATCATCAGTCAGTCAGTCTGTGACAAAACTAAGGAACTTTGACGTGCAATAGTTCTTAAACTGCACGTCGAAATTAAATGTTATTGTGAATATATTTAAGTCTTATAATGCCCTATACTACCGTGCCCCGCCAAGTCGAGCAAAACAAAGGCACGTGCGTACCATACTTTTTTCGAAGCCATTCAGGCCATATTCAGCCTCCCTTAATTTTGTGCTGGCTAAAGCTATAACTTTGAATTTTCAGGGATATATAGGGCATTATAAGACTTAAATATACTCACAATAACATTCAATTTCGACGTGCAGTTTAAGAACTATTGCACGTTAAAGTTCCTTAGTTTTGTCACAGACTGACTGACTGATGATCATCATAATTCTAAGGTACTTCTAGCAGACCCACAAGCTCCAAATTTTTAGCTGTTAGGCTATCATGTCATGCAAAACCTAAAAATATTGCAATTTCATAATCATCAATATAAACTGCATAAGTAAGTTTGTAATCCTATATACATACAGGCGATTACAAAGTTACTTTTGTAGTTAAACTAAAGAACTTTGACGTGCAATAGTTGTTAAACTACACGTTCAAATTAAATGTTATTGAAAATATATTTAGGTCTTATTATGCTCTATATATCCCTGTAAATTCAAGGTTTCTAGCTTTAGCCAGCACAAAACTACAGGAGGCTGAAAATGGCTTAAATGGCTTTGAAAAAAAGATGGTACGGCCGTGCCTTTGTTTTGCTCGACTTGGCGGGGCACTACCGTGCCTCGAGATATTCATATATTGCTCCTTGAACTAAGTAATTGATCAATAAATTTCAAGTAACACTGTAGTTTCGTATCTTACCTGGTAATATTACCGGTAGCATTGGGAAAATACCCAGTAACATTGAGAATGTTACTGGTAAGATTGGTAATTTACTAAATTAATAAAGATTTCTAACTTTTACCATTATAAATCGGTGCAATGTAAACTCTGTTAGTACTTAACACGAATAAAACATCTACTTTCTAACAATATTTTCAATATTACCCAATCTTACCGATCGTGGGTAATATTACTGGTAATGTTACTGGGAATATTCCCGCCTTTAGTAAGTTACCGGTAGCGACCCATCACTATGCTCATCACACAAATAAATGCCCTTACCGGGATTCGAACCCAGGACCTCCTGCTTTGTAGGCAGGGTCACTACCAACTAAGCTAAAGGGTTCGTCAAACGTACTTTGACCGCTACCATGACCACACTCGCTCCGTTCCACTGACCTATAGACGACGCGGTGCTAATCTTCCTCGCGATGTTGTCTATGTGCGAGGGCTTGGCGGGCGGCTCGGGCTGCGGCTCGGGCTCCGGCGGCGGGTCGAGCGTGAGGTCGGCCAACGCCAGGTGGTCGTGGCTGGCCGTGGGCGTGGTGCACTCGGAGTTGTCCTGGTTCGAGTCGGTCAGGTTCTCCTCGCGCTCAGTCGTTTCAGAGTCGTAGTCAGTCTGTGAATTTTAAATTGAGGTAAACAAACGTGAAAAACGAATAGGTGACGGAATTGAAAGTCAGAAATTTTCTCAGGCTTGGTGCGAACGCTGTATCGCTACCAAGGACCATTAAAACAAGAGGACTGTCATTCTCCATTCTTTGGATCGTAACCCGACCGCTAGGCGATTTCCGGGCAAAAACTAGATGGCGTTAAAAAACTAAACATTTAACGATGTTATAATTGAACAAACAAACATAGTATAGTAACAATTAGTTCGTAAACAGCTAATAATAAATAAATTCTAACATTTAAACACTGTATCCCGTTTGAAAAGTTGAATAATTGTAAATAATATAATTCTTATACCAAGCTTATACATACATGGCGTTGTAAATTCGGGGAACAGCTTTTTGTATGGAGAATGACAGTCCTCTTGTTTTAATGGTTCTTGATCCCTACAAAGATTTCATACATATAATTTGCAAAAACAGCGAAAGAGCATTTGGGCACGATACGGTAGTGTGGAGTCAGTGGCTTAGTAACTGGTACCTAATTATGTTAGTGCGAGAGCCGGTCGAAATGAACGATACCTTATCTAGCTGCAAGCGTAGCGCGGAGTGGTGCGCGGGGTTGAGCACGGGCGTGCACTGCGGGTTGGTGATGAGCTGGTTCACGATGTCCTTGATCAGCTCCATGAACGCCGCGCTCTGCCAGTCCGGCAGCAGGTTGTTCGACACCTGAACAAATACATGCTCATCACTCGATGTCTAAAAATATTGTTTTCTCTCAGTCCTCTACTCGTTTTATTGAGGCTGCCTTGGATGGGCAGAGAGAGGAGAAATGATCAGAAATTCTTAAATTTAGGCATATTAAAATATGAATGTCAAGATTGACCACAGGTTCCGATGTGAAACCTCTGCCCTGAAAGGAACCGGCGTAAGAAATTCGGCGAGGTATATTTTTTTCAAAACAGTCATACAATATATCATTATTTGTTCCGTTTCGTCGTTCGACGTCTTCATTGAGAGAGTAGCGATGTTCGCGCCGATTTGAACGCCGCCGGAAGTACCACGTGATGCCGTCGTCGCCTCGAAGCCGCATCCGGTTCCCGCCGTCAACTGTCAAAAGCAAAAACCCGCCAACTCGCTCGCCGCCATGTTAAACCATTGTTGCGTCGTCCGCCGTCCGAGACGGACGTCCGCCCTTAGCCTTTGCTCTAACCGGCGAAAACTATATTATCATTTTTGTTAATTATTAATATTCGGCTAAAAGCCGATTTCAAAAATCGCTCGGTTACTGCAAGGTTAATAGGTCTGACTATCTCGCGTCCCCGTGAATAGTTAGCCCGCGTATCTCCGAGATGTGAAGTAGGAGATACGAACGAAGTGCCACAACGTGCCGTCGCATGTTCCGGAGCAGAGCGTCGCGTACAGCAGCGCCGAGGACGCGGTCAGGTACAAACTTGTACCGACAACCGGTGAGTCAGCCATCATACCTACCTACCAACCAGGAGTGTTTTATCATTTTACTTCATTGAAATTAGAACTTTTATTAAGCGGAGGTTCTTTATCTGGAGCTCGAACAGTCCCAAAAGCGAATTTGCTCCAAGCGTATAAATTAACTCGTGTGGTAGAAACCTACCCTCATTTTTACTTTTAAAATTTTCAATGCTTAGCTCTTGCAATAGTCATATTGCGTTATTTTTTCAGCTGAAAGCATTACGAACTTCTTAATAAGTGTTCTTTTATCACGCGCGTTCCATCCTACCCTCGGATCTGGATGTAAAGACCGTTATTAAGTACGTGGTCTTCTGCCGCGTAATATCTTTCATCTGTGCTATCTAAACAGTATTTTAACGGCCGACACATAGTCGCCGAAGATGTAGTCGCTAACGTATACGTCGTTATTTTTATCTGTGCTTAGAGCGACGAGAATTTATCGAATTAATGAATAATTATCGCTGACTATGCCGCGTTATATTTTATTTGAATCGTGAACGTCGTGTTGAACGTGAATTAATGATTAAAGAATTATCGAAAGTCACTTATGACACGTGGTTAACCCTTCCGCAAAAAGCGGGCATCGTGTCGATTCAGGTCCCGTGCCCCCTGGGCCGCCTTCATCGCAATCCCGCAGAATAGCCGCATGAGCGCTTCCCTAGCCTAGACAAGAAGCACATTATCGACGTCTCGTGATAGACGCGCGTCCAGAACGCGGTCGCCGCGCCGCGGACCCGCCGCTCCCTGAGCACCGCGTGCGTGGCGCCTTTTATTTAGTGCTTCGACTGTATCTTAATAGGGTTAACGTAAGGAATCTTCAGAATGAATTCGGGTTCGATCCCCAGCTGCGAGATAATTGTAACAGCGGGGGTGATATAGATTTTTCCGGAATAATATTCCGAAAGTGACCCCGCACGGGCCGGACCCTGAGAAATAGTTCCAGCGGACTCCGACTACAGGTACAGATCGCCAGGCATGAACCCTAGGAGAGGCGTTGCGGGGTATCGCAGAGCCGTAGGATCCAGCGAAGCGGCATAAGTATCCGGCATCCATAATCCCGTAGAGACGAAGATTGCTGTGGAGAAGTATCTCAAACGATCCGCCGCTCGTCCCCCCGCGCGCCCACGCCCTTACCGCTACGTCTACAGGTACGCCTTCACTCTACGCATCGATCGACCCGTCGGCCAGTAATGTTCGCGTGACCTCGTGTGGGCGCCCTCGCAGCGCGGGTAGCTAGTCGCGGGCGGTCGCGGGGGCTCCGCGGCGCCGCCCGCGCCCCGCCCCCGCCCCGCGCCCCGCCCGCGCCCCGCACCCGCCACGCGCCAAGACATCGAGCGCCACCATGTACTCTCACTGAAATTGAGAACGAGGTCACAATGTGTGCTGTTGCGTCACTTCGTGCGTGACGCTGCGTCCTCGTGCAGACACCGCCTCGGCCGTCCCTCCGCGTCACTCCGCGTCAGAATCTGCGGATTTTGGCGGGTTTCGACACTGAAATGCTACTACAGTTTATGGCCTCACCTGCTGTACAGGTACCTATGTAAGTTATCGGTGTCGCCATTGTGCCGTCCGCCGTCGCGGCATCCGCCGTAACGTCAGCTTCTATCGAGGCTCCGGTCGCCGCCATGGCGTCGGTCACCTCTCCGGTTGTTGCCGTAACGCCACCACTTGGGTGTCATCGCAATGGTAAATAACGCGCTATAGCTCCACCCACCGCACCAGTACGGGTCGCCTCGATGGCTCCGACCACTGCTGTGAGGGCGTCCATCGTCCCCGCATCGGTCGCTGCGAAGGCGCCAACCATGCTACAGCATCTAGCGCGCCGCAGGCATCGGTCTTCGCAATGGCATCAACCACCGCTATACGGCGGTCTCTACGCTGGCACAGGCTGCCACAATGGCACCATTGGCCACTGCGCCGGCATCAGTGCCGGGATTACACTTTGCGCTGGCACGGATCGCCGCAAGGGCACCACTTGCCACTGCCCCCGGTATCAATTGCTACACCGATCTTCTATGCGGGGCTCCTTTTCGCGCTGGCACGGATCGCCGCAATGGCACCACTTGCCGCTACCCCCGGTATAACTCGCCACACCGGTCTTCGATACAGGGCTACCCTTCGCGCTGGCACGGATCGCCGCAACGGCACCGCTCGCCACTACGCTAGCATCGGTCGCCACAACGGCACCGACTGCTGTCTACGCGCTAATATCGGCTGCTGCAATGGCACGGATCGCCGCAATGGCACCGCTCGCCACTACACTAACATCGGCCGCCACAACGGCACCGACTGCTGTCTACGCGCCAATATCGGCTGCCGCAACGGCACCACCTACCGCCATGGCGCTGTCGCAGGTAACCTCTGAGGCACCGCGCGCTACACGCGCTACTGCAGTATTTTGAGAGTCCCCATCAGAGAATTCAGAGGTAAAGCGCGCGTCTCGACCAAACTCCGTCGCAGCCGTCACTCCGACGTCATCATCTTTCTCGCCACTACATCAACATCTATAAAAGTATGTCGCGCCTCCCGGGTTTCTCCGAGAAGCTGGGAAATGTCGAGCAACACCATTTTAAAAGACTTGTCGATATCCCGACGTACGCGTTTTGACCAGTCGGAACAGACCTTTGCCACCAATGAGACTGGCGCAAGTCTGCCATCTGAGGTAAAAAATGCTTCTTATCCCATTGGAACCAATCACCGTAACTGTCTTACGACTCTTAAGAGTACAGGTATGTCATCTTGTGTTCGCTACATCCTTATCGGAAAAGGCAATGCCATCAGGTTCAAAGCAGAACGCGCAGCAGCTCTCCGCCCGGCCGCGGCCACTGTGGCCAGGCTTCGCCAAGGCCAGCATTTTTGCTCGCGACTAAATAGACAATCTGGGTGAAAACTCGAGAGAGCGTGCAGCGGTTCATCTTTAACACTATAGAAGTTATGTGGGCTACTTTTGCACATCTGACTGATATTTATACGCCTATTTTGCGTACACTTTAAAAGTAATCTAGCCGCGCCGGCAGAATTTTTTAAGTTATAACGGCAAATACTTAATTTTTCTTCATTATTCTTTAATCGCTACGGCGGCCCTGCCATACAGGGGTGAGATATGAAACCCTCGAGGTATTTTCCTCGTCTATACGAACAGATGTACCATATGGTTAAACTTCTAAAGCCGATCCAGTTAATGGCCCTTACTTAAGAATCAAACAAATTCGTAAATAAATGCACAAATATCCAGAAAACTATCCGCTTGGCAAGGTGGAGATAGTTGCCGACGCGACACGGTTTTCGGAGACACAATTTCAAGTGGTTGCTAAGTAAGTCTGTTCATCCACATCACGTTCCGCTCTCTCACTGCGGAGCCGCTGGCAAACACCGAAACTACACAATCTGCAGACACACCTTTGTACGTATCTCCAAGGTGCCAGATCTGGCTACTACAGCCGCTAGGCTCCGACATCGGACCTGGCCGAAGTAGAAGATCATGGCGGCCCAAGAAAACTAATCGCAGGGTCGTTAGCCTAACAAAAGGTAAAATGTCAGTGTCAATAGAACGCGACCCTAATCGCGTTGACTATTTATTTTTTTTTTTTTACTTTTATTTTATGGTTTTGTTTAAAGCGTGAGCACCCGTACCTAGTACTATTCAGAATAAGAACAGTTAAGATTGTGTTCTGGTAATATTCTGATTCTCTAAAATTTGATTTGGCAATCGTAATTAAGCCAAAATTGCTTCGACTTGGCCAATGATACTTTTGACGCCACGCCAGAGTATAAAGTGCTATGCATCCCTCCTCCTGTCTGAACTGTGCCTACGGTATGTCCAACATGTACAGTTTCGTCTTGAGCTTGGTAATACATCATAAGAATACAACAACGTAATATAACGATATCCAAAAACATGTTAAAATGTCATACAACAGTGTCATATATATATATATATGTATATATATATATATGTACATATATATATGTATATATATATATATATATATATATATTCTAACTAATCAAAACCTTTTAAATTCGGAAACGAATTACCGTCAACTAGTACTAGTATCAACACTGAATGCTTCATATCCTATATATACGTATGATATGCCTTTGTGGAAATATAAAAGGTCTAATCCCCTATCAGTATCTCTAAAATGTCTACGTGTAAGATTTCAAAAATCCCTGACGAGGACTGCTAGTCCTACTCGCCTCGAGCCAAGAGTCGTCTAAACGGGTTCCCTTCTCACGGTCCTGGGTAAAGTACAACTATGTTATCAGGACATCGAGAACCGCAGACTGCGCCTGCCGAGTATCTTCTGTCAAGTGGGTCCTACATACACTAGCATACTTCGTGAACCACCGGGTAACTAATGCGTTACCATCAGGTACGTTAGGCAAGTACTCTTGCCGTATGCAAGGCAAGTCCTTTCCCTTCTCGCTGACTTAAGCGTCACATTGTTGCGCCCTCTCACTCGCCACCAGGAGATAATAAACAGATCTCAATGAAGACGTCGAACGACGAAACGGAACAAATAATATAACATTTTACCTTCCAATAAAATGATTATTATTTTTCCTGAAGTCGTTCGACGTCTGAGTAATGGCTTCCTGGTGGACCACCAAACGCATTACCTCCGCAACAATGGTTTAACATGGCGGCGAGCGAGTTGGCGGGTTTTTGCTTTTGACAGTTGACGGCGGGAACCGGATGCGGCTTCGAGGCGACGACGGCATCACGTGGTACTTCCGGCGGCGTTCAAATCGGCGCGAACATCGCTACTCTCTCAATGAAGACGTCGAACGACTTCAGGAAAAATAATAATCATTTTATTGGAAGGTAAAATGTTATATAATTTAACGACTACTTGAGTTTTTTCTTGCACAGTAGAAAAAGATACTCAGTCTCAGTCAACTTGTGGACTCACCAGGTTGGTGGCGATCTCCTCCGGGTTGACGTCGGTCACGTCGAACTTGAAGGTGACGGTCTTGGACTTGGACTCGAGCTGGCACTCCACCATAGTTGCGGTCTCGTTCACTTCGGTCACAACCTGTGCACTCACCAGGTTGGTGGCGATCTCCTCCGGGTTGACGTCGGTCACGTCGAACTTGAAGGTGACGGTCTTGGACTTGGACTCGAGCTGGCACTCCACCATAGTTGCGGTCTCGTTCACTTCGGTCACAACCTGTGCACTCACCAGGTTGGTGGCGATCTCCTCCGGGTTGACGTCGGTCACGTCGAACTTGAAGGTGACGGTCTTGGACTTGGACTCGAGCTGGCACTCCACCATAGTTGCGGTCTCGTTCACTTCGGTCACAACCTGTGCACTCACCAGGTTGGTGGCGATCTCCTCCGGGTTGACGTCGGTCACGTCGAACTTGAAGGTGACGGTCTTGGACTTGGACTCGAGCTGGCACTCCACCATAGTTGCGGTCTCGTTCACTTCGGTCACAACCTGTGCACTCACCAGGTTGGTGGCGATCTCCTCCGGGTTGACGTCGGTCACGTCGAACTTGAAGGTGACGGTCTTGGACTCGAGCTGGCACTCCACCATAGTTGCGGTCTCGTTCACTTCGGTCACAACCTGTGCACTCACCAGGTTGGTGGCGATCTCCTCCGGGTTGACGTCGGTCACGTCGAACTTGAAGGTGACGGTCTTGGACTTGGACTCGAGCTGGCACTCCACCATAGTTGCGGTCTCGTTCACTTCGAGCACGGTCAGCTTGGGCAGCTTGTCCTTCTCGCGGGACCGCTTCTTGGAGTTGCGGGACTTCTTGTCGCCGGTTATTGGGGAGGGGATCGCTGTGCCTACTGGAATAGTTTATTAGATTAGATAAAGGTTTTGACTTGTAAAGGTAATAGAAGACATACTACATACACACATCTGAAGACATAATTGCGAAGTAATTTATTTGAAAGTATCAACTTTCGAAAAAATTACTTGGGGATTTTGTCTTCAGTAACCCGTGTCGAGCTGAAAGAATTTTTATTTTATCCCTAGAAGGTACACACAACTACGGTGGAACATGGGGTTGTTCGTCGCCTAAGGCAGAGGTCTCCAAATCCCACCAGGAGACCGAGAAAAAAGATCTGTACCTATGATGAAATTATTCTTTAGCGGAATATAGCGTTCGAAATAATGATGCTTTTGAAAAATTACTTTATGCCATAAAGGCCAGAAAGCGGCCAGGTCGCTTTCTGGCTAAGTGTAGACATAAAATGATGTACACAACACGGGAGGTAATAAAGAAAACCCTCGATCGCATATTGACGTCCCTCGGTTGCAGCCCCTGCCGCAAACATCTGCGATCTCGGCCTTTCTTTGTTTTACCACCCTAGTTGTGTAATGTACTAATATTCAAGCAAGTGTCTTACCTTCCTGAGCGTCTCCCTGCTTCTCATCGACGGAGGACAGGTCGGGCGGGCGTATGGCGGCCTCGTGCGTGGCGCCCGACGGGAACTCCGTCAGCGGCGTGAGGAACTGCTCCTTGTTGCCGCCATTGCTGGTCCCGTTCTCGCCGTGCTCCGCGGCAGGCAGGTTCAACGCCTGTGGCGTTTCTGAGACCGGCACCTGAATATAAATTGAATTATAATTAAGTTTGTGACGCGAAGGGAAGGAAATCCATTGGGCACACACGACTTTAGTAACTCTGTGTCACTTTGACATATGAAATTTGGTATGGAGATAGATTGAGCTAGGCTAGAAGGACATATCATAGATTTTATCCCTTAACGAGATGGAAAAGGAGTGGAAGTTAAAATCAATAACTTCCCAAGACTACGCAGAGCTAGATAAAATATAGAATTACCTGCCGAACTTCCTGCGGTAGCGAGTTAGGTATCATCGGCATCTCCTGCGGCACAGAACTGGGTATAGACTGAGGAATAGGCTGCGCCTGAGTATGATCAGCCATAGCCGCGGCCTCCATTTGGACGTACTGCATCACATTATGCATCGGCTGCGACTGGGCCGGTTGGTACATCTGCAGCGGGTTCGTGGCGAAATTCTGCACCGGAGTGCCTTCGTGACTAGAGATCTGCCGGTCGCCCGCTAAGCTAAAACTCATCATGTTATGTGGCAGCGACTGCCCCTGCATCTGATGCATCGGATGGTAGTGGTCTTCCGGTATCGACGTCTGCTTCTGCATTTGCTGCAGTTCCACGTATTGGTTATACTGATCCATGGACATTTGCTGTTGGAGAGGCGGTTTTTGGTATTCCTGGTTGACTAGTTGATCGTGCACGTCGGCGGTGCTGATCTGGCTCTGCTCGGAGCCTTGCCGTTGGTACATGGGTCGTTGGGCGCGAAGGATTTCTTCGACTCTTTGCTGTTGCTGGCCCATGATTTGTTGGGTTTGGGCGTATAGGGCGAGGTTCTGTTGGTCGATGAGATTCTGTTGGCTTTGGAGTTGGAGTTCTTGTTGGGCGAGGTACTGCTGTTGTTGGAGGTTCCGTATGTGTTGAGGGGATAGCGTTTGGCCGGGCATCTGCATTTGTTGGTGCGTGATCATCTGTTGTTGGAGGACGAGTTGTTGCTGGGCGACCATCTGTTTCTGCATGTTGAGCTGTTGTTGAGCCTGGTTGACTTGTTGCTGCGCCTGCGCGACGTGCTGGCTCTGCGCGAGGATGCCGGGGTCCACCTGCAGGATGTTCTGCGGGATGTACTGGTTCTGTTGGTACAGCTGGTTTTGCTGCATTTGCAGCATTTGCTCTTGCTGTTGCTGAAAGGAAAATAATTATGAGCTATTTGCGATATTGCAATATTCATACTTCTATTATCCAAATCCGGTTTTGGCTGCCGTACAAGCCAACTAAACTGTCTTGCCTTATTTAATAAACACATATCTACCTTCTAAACGCTTTCTGTTTACCTAAACCTGGTACGGCCTCTCGTACATTATGCAGTCTCAAACAAGGAACGAATAACTTTATATATAAAATATCTCTGGTTGATTTCTTGACATAGTATTTTTAAGACACCATCAGCGCAGCTTCTGGGTTAGTCAAAGAATTCTTCAATTTAGACATATTAAAATGCACCTATGAATGTCAATATTTAGCACCGATTCCATTGTAAAACCTCTGCCCGAGAGCCGGCTAAGAAATTTGGCGAGGTATAATTTTTTCAAAAGTCTTGTTGAACTGTAGCGCCTGATTTTCGCCCATACACGCCAACTTTGTTCCCCAATAATAGTAGTATTACAAACCTGCTGCAGCTCCAACTCCTGAGGCTGCTGCTGCGGCGGCAGCTGTTCGGATTCCGACTCCTTCCTGGCTTGGAGACTGTCCGGCCGCTGTATGATCTGAGCCAGCACGTTCTGGAGATTCTGGAGCGAGGGGTCGAGCTGGTTGGTGGCCACGGGCTGCGGGGCGAAGTTCTCCTGCGTCAGTTGGTCTTCTAGCTGCTTCTGTTGGATGGCCACCGCCTGGAAACATTACATTTTATTTCATGTAGGTAGAAGTCTAGCTGGCAAATATTTTTTGGATTATGGCTAAGCTAAAGCAAGCAACCAAAGGATAATTATTGATACAAATCATATAATTTTTTAAGAAAACATCTTTGTCGTCCCTGTAACTTGAAGAGTCCTACTGTATCAAGAAATGTTTTTTTTTATTATTTAAGCTAATAATAACTCTTATAAACTTCGCATATGTTTGAACATGTCAAGAAGCGTTTCCATTTTTTATTCTAGCTGCATTTAAGCACCGAATACACGTAATTCTTGTATTAAAAACCCAGCAAGCTGAGATTAGTTCATGATCATCCAGATTGTGTTATAAAGAAGTACTGGTGTGGACACTTGCTTTAAACACAACACAGATGCCTAGATATCGACACGTGGTCACGCAGGTCGCAATCGGACATCACCTGACCGCTTGCTTCGCTCACTAGGCATAGACTAACTCGAACGTTATCGTTCCCCGTGCGCAGGAGTTACAGATGTGTCTTCTCTATTGCATTATATTCCACAATCAGTACCATACCTGCTGCGCTATGATGTTCTGCTGTTGCTGTATGATATGCTGCTGCAACGCCTGGTGCTGGTTGCTGATCTCGTTCGCGATGCACTGCTGGTTGAACAGATTGTTGGACTGCATCGTCTGGGCTTGCGTCGGGTCGAGCTGCTGCGGCTCCAACTGCTGTGTCTGTTCTAGAATCTGCTGCTGGTTGCGGAGGTTCTGCTCCATCAGGGCTTGCTGCTTCATGTTCTGTTCTAACAGGACCTGGAGGTAAAACATCATCTGTTAATTATTTGTTGGACATAGAGAGCACGAAGGTTGATTTGAAATAATGACATTCACAGCATTTATGCAGCCACGACCACCATTCAAGTATAAATATAAGAAGAAATAAAGTGTATCTAGATTAAAGAGATTTTATCACAAGAAAGGTGTAAAGTCCGTACAAACTTTAAGATCAAATGCTGTCAAACGAACGCAAGCCAAAAGCTACCTTATAATCAGAGCATAACGTAGTTTTTGGCTTGCGTTTGTTTGACAGCATTTGGTCTTAAGAGTTTGTACGGAATATAATATGACAGAATACAATGTTCAATTTTCACAGAGCACAAAACCCGCCTCTCTTGCAGCGTATGAAAAGCGTTTTCGTCATTACTTTGAAAAAAGCATGTATCTGACTCCAGGAAATATTGTAAGAAGCACGTATGAAGTTCATAAGTAGTGACGACATGGAATGCGATAAGTCTTGCTTCGCAGTTGCTTTCAAGCCATTTAGGTCGTAGAAGTGTTGATGTGACAGTTTTAGCGGGTAAGGAAACAGAATCAACGAGAAACGTGTACAACAGCATAATAGTTCAAAATTCCATCGACCTTAACTTACATGTTGTTTATGCAGCTGTTCCTGGAAGCATGTATACAAAACATTACGTTTTATAATATATATACATATTTACAATAATAAGTGCAAACTCCCAGTGGCCGAGAATTATCTCGGTTCGTTTGAGATGCATCACTATAGTGTGATTTTGTGTCTCAAGTCTATGAGGAGTCTAAATTGTGCTCCAATAAACAATAAATACTACGTGAAATATAAGTTATTTCTCCGGATAGAATAGATCGTCTTTTTTTATTCCGGATAAATCATCCGTCACTATTTTTGCGGTACTTACGGTCGGCATGGTGGATACTATTTTTGCGGTACAGCTTGGGATGGTGGACACTATTTTAGCGGCACAGCTCAGTTGGTGGATGGTGGTGCGGCGTGGGCACTGCCGTTTTCCGAGATAGGTTGTACGTACCTGCCCCAGGTTACGCTACAACGCTCCATTATCTGCTTGCTGTATTGCTGCTGAAATTGTTGTTGCTGTGTGTGAGTAAGCTGTTGTATCTGCTGATGCTGTAACAGTCGCATGGCCAGCTCACTGTACCGCTGCTGCCATGTGTGAACTAGTGTCTGTGGGTATGTGCAGGTGTGTGTACCTGCTGGTGCTGCAACAGCTGCATAGCATCTTCACTGTACCGCTGCTGCCATGTGTGAACTAGTGTCTGTGGGTATGTGCAGGTGTGTGTACCTGCTGGTGCTGCAACAGCTGCATAGCCTCTTCACTGTACCGCTGCTGCCATGTGTGAACTAGTGTCTGTGGGTATGTGCAGGTGTGTGTACCTGCTGGTGCTGCAACAGCTGCATCGCATCTTCACTGTACCGCTGCTGCCATGTGTGAACTAGTGTCTGTGGGTATGTGCAGGTGTGTGTACCTGCTGGTGCTGCAACAGCTGGTGCTGCGCGGGTGCCGGCGCGGGCTGCGCGGCCGGCGACAGCCGCGCCTGCTGCCGCAGATTGTGCTGCAACAGCTGCATCGCCTCTTCACTGTACTGCTGCTGGAACTGTTGCTGGAAGAGCTGTTGTTGCGCCTGGAGTAGTTGGGATTGCTGGTCTAACCTGTAAATGCAATTTTGTTACAATACCAAACTTCACTCCGACCTTGCTCGGCCTCAACTAAGTTTCTTGCCGGTGTCTTATTAGCTGGGCTAGGTTTAGCGAACCGGCAACTTAAACTCCCATTCGTTCGATTCACACACCCACATAAGGACAGGTTGATCCGCTTCAACCTTCCCGCTGGTCCGCTGCTCACTTTGAGCAATCAGCGTAACTTCAAGGTGGCCCGGGACTAGCGACCTGGTTCGATCCCAGGCGCCCCCGGACCGCACCTAGTCCGACCCACTCAAGGTGGTCCGGCCAGCGACCTGGTTCGACCCCAGGGAACGCCACAACCCCCACCTGGTCCGTTTTTTGCTACAGTCAGTAAGATTCGCAAGTTGTCAGGCTTCAAAAAAAAGCAGTTTAAGGACAGTCAACATTAAATAGCATTAAGAATATTTACGATATATTTGGCCACTTTGACTGCTACTAACTATATGATGCCGACTGTACAAAGATTAACAGGGATACTTACTGTACGGCAGCCAACGCAGGTTGCGAAGCAACACCGTTCAGTAGACCGGAAGTTACTTCTACCGGCCCGACTTGCTGGTTCTGTATCATTTTAACCTGAAAAAATTAAAACATACTATTAAAATAATATAAATAAAAAAGCCTTTATTCTATTACCTTAACCTAAAATACATATCAACTAATTTTCCTTATTTAACTAGGTAAAAGTCACCTCTGCGGCGTAGGCCTCCCCCATTTTTTCCATCCCATTTGCATCCAGTTAGGTCCAGAACTTTTAGAAGAAATTTCGCGCCATCTTTTCCTTTGACGTCCACGTTTCCTTTTCAACCCCCAAGAGGGTTGAAAACATACTATTAGGTTGAACTTATTACTTATTTCATTTGGTTAGAGTACGGGTTGGTTCTTCGTCGCCTAACCTATATCCAGGTTTCTTCTAGGGCTCACGCTACACGTGCTACACGCCGAAACGGATACCCGTGTTCTTAAGACCGGCGGTACTAAGAACCCGGATTACACAAACCCGCCGGGTACCGAAAACGTTTCTCAGAAACGTTTCCGGTACCCGTACCCGTTCTACGTGTCGGCGGGTACACGTGTATTTAAAACCGGCCCGAACGGGTACGAACGAACCGAAACAGTCGGAGTCAAGGCACACAATATCTACTATTTAATGCTGACTTCAGATGAACTCTTTTGGCGTACGAATGTTTAATAATAGTTTGTAACCGTGTTGGAAAATCATATTTAGCCAACTACTTAAAATATGTTTTTTATATAAATCGAAGTAGGCATCGTTATTCTACATTGTCTGCTGTATTTTATTCTAAATCTGCTCGTACTTAGTTTAGAAACTTTATTCTGATGTGTTAGGTTTTGATTTAATAAAATTAAAACCTATTGCGTCTTATCTAAGTCAATTAATTAAAAACAACATTTTATTTATAATGGCATATCAGATATGTGACGAATATGGTTTGCAGATATACTAAAATATCAATTAAAAATTACAGTTTAGAATATAATTATGAATTACTTCGCAAAAACAACAAACATCTGCCAATGGCGCAAAAAAGATAAACATAAGCACCATTATCATGTGATTATTCATAACTGAATTTCACCCGAGAACCACAAAAGTCCATGTTACCTTAGTTAACTTGCGATAAGATTGCTTATTTCTTTAAGATAAATCCTAAAATTGGTAATCATTCAAGTTTACTTGAGTGACTTTCACAATAGGATTAAGGTAATAAACTTGAACGCCGAACGCCTTTTTGTCTGACGAAACGAAGCGAACAACGAAGCAGGTTCCCAAACCATCATCACAAGTACGACTACCAATTATAAGCTTTATGTCGTAGCAATAAGGTTAAAACTTATGCACCAAAAATTTCAACAAACCCCGGCAAAATCTTAAAAGATTAGATAAGTAAATGTTTTCTATTGATTTGGAGCCGCATCGCACTAACAAGTAGTTTACTATGAAAAAGGGCAGAGCAAAAACAATTAGAATGAACAAGAAATGGGTAAGATTTTGGAAATAAGGTACCTAGTCTAGTTGTTTTTTAGTACCTATGATTCCAGTTCCAGAGTAATACAGTTTCGTTGCAAGTTATTTTAAAATCGTTTTTTTTTTGTTTTGTTGTGTTTGGTTTTGTTGTTATATACTGTTAATGCGATAGATTGTTATTAAATGTTAAAAAAATAGAAGAAATTGGGTGTGGAATTTTGCAACAAAAGTCGATGACAAAGCTTATTGCTCATTGTTCAATTATCGCACAAACAACAAGATTTCTTGTAATATTAATCAGGACTACTGTATAGACGACAGGAGCGATTGGAATACATTTATTAACAATTCACCATAAGTCAAGAAACCCGACGACCACCGAGTAAGTACAATTATTTAACTATTTTATTTATGTAAAAAATAGTATTTTATGCAACAGTTGTATAAGTGGGTTCAAAAAATGCGAATTGCGTGAGTTGCGATACGAGCCGCGAATGCGGCGAGTATCGCAAATAGAGACGCAATGAGCGTTTTTTGACTTAATTATACAACGTTGCATACAATACTTTTTCTACGACGAGGTTTTAAATTATAAAATACAAAATTAATCATAACCTGGAAACAAGGCAAATATGACGTTTGACTGACAGTATGGTGTCTATGGTAAACTTTTTTTTTTAATTTAAAATATACTTAAATTAAAAATACTTTTTTTATGTTGGCATCAATGAACTTAGTTCGGAAAGTTTTGTTTTTCTTAAAAACCGTAGGAATTTAATTGTTTGTTAAGTTGGTAGTTGTGCTTTTTTACCGTAAAGTTGAAATTGAGCGCTTAATCCTTGACCTAAGTTTAACCTAGATTTAGAAGTCTGTGGCTGCTGGCAATAACATAAAGTGACTAAAACGACACTAGTGCTGTTATGGGGAATAGAGTATAGACTTCTCTGAACTCATATTATGTATGTTCTTATATTAGTGTTCGTGACCAAGTAAAAGACAGATAACAGTACAGGAGTAGAAAAATATATAAACGTAACTCTATTTTGTATAAATAAATAAACCAGCCAGTGCGAGTCGGATTCACGCACGAAGGGTTTCCATACCATTTCTGTATCTGTTGTTATAGATGCTACAGAAATACATAATCTGTGAAAATTTTAACTGTCTAGCTATCACGGTTCATGAGATACAGCCTAGGGACAGACAGATAGACAGACAGTGGACTCTTAATAATAGGGTCTCGTTTTTACCCTAAAAAGTGCTAGTATTTGAACTTCGAAGTCTTATATAAAAATGTCTACTCGTATTCTATGCAAAAACTACCTGCTCTTAAAAGGCCGAACCCTTAGCCCAATAGACTGTTTATTGACTTTCGGCTTTACATATTATACACCACGGAATAAGATATGCTCGAAACTTATACGTATTGTGTCTATTAATTTGTAGCTCGAACCACGATTTGTACCTTCGCTACTCGTTAAGGACGGATCCGGAGACACGGGTAAATAAGATCCGTTTCTTCGGGTACCCGTGTACCCGTGGAAACGGATCTTAATTACACGTTTCCTAATTACCCGTGCGGAACGGGCCAGAAAACCGTGTCCGTGTTACTCAGAAACGGGTAATAGAAACGTTTACACGAAACCCGGACACGAGCGCGAGCCCTAGTTTCTTCGAGGTGTTTTCCTTCACCAAAAAGTTAATGGTCAAATGATTTGAACTCATTGGTACGGGCCAGCTTATGCAACTGTACAGTCTGTAAAAGAACTTAACGATTCAGGCATAAGGTTAACGAAATTTTCTAGTTACTGATACCAAAGATAAAATACGAGGGATATTTTTCATTTACACATAAGGAGTCGCAGGGGTCACCTGTGACCCATTACATACACAGATGACAGCTTTGGCGTTTAATGTGTTAATATAACCGTCTTTAACGGAGCCCAATAGCAGCTCGAAGAAAATTATTGTAGTTTTTGGAACTGGTTAAAAAATAAAAAGTTATTGATCCAAAGTTGATTCAATTTATAGTAGACCATCTTGAAACATCTTCCTCTACACGAGAAAACTGCTGCCACAGTAACAAGTCGCAATGTGGCATTAATTAACACTGTCACGACCAACAACCCGCCTAGTAGGCACTCGTAACGTTTGCTCAGATGCCGGCCGGTTTTGCGTTGCACATTATTGGCCTCACAAACCCGCCTAGCGGGCTCTGTCAGTTCTGGGGTGTTTTTTTTACCCGACTGCGGCGAAGCCCAAAGAAGGGTTATGTGTTTGACCTGTATGTATGTATGTATTTATGTATGTATGTATGTCCGTTCCTATGTCGGCTCGTAACTACTCAACAGCACGACCGATTTTGATAAATGATACATCATTATCATTAGATTCGTTTTGATGGCGCGAGTGTCCTGTACCTCTAGCACAACTGTGACACGCGACTCTTTGCCGCGCGAGAAATGCTACCTATCTCTTTCCACTCTATATCGTGTGACAGTGACAGGTGATGCTCTGTCGCGCGAGAAACGAAGTCGCGGCCAGTTATGCTAGACGTACTGGTTGCTTTAAAGTTCGTTAAAATAAACGAAATGGCGGATTTTGTGCACTTTTAAAGTGCACCGCGGTCGGGTTTTTTTTAGAAAAAATATTTAGTTATTTGTCTGTTCGTGAATGTGTTAACTGCATGCATTCTAGCAAAGTATACATTTACTATTGAAAAAAATGTATAGTTTTACTGGCAACCAATTTTGGAATTGAATTAGAAATTGGAGTAAAGTGGTAGTTGCAAGTATAGTGTCATTTTCATCACACTTGCTCGTAAAGGGTGTTATAACACGCGGGCTTATGGACCAGCTTGAGCCGATATACCTTCCGTGGGTTATAAAATCTATAACTCCCACAGGGGGAAAAACCGTATCTGAGGGAGTTATGAGTTTAGTTTTAAAATATAGAATCTACCCGTACGTCATTTCAGCCTAAGGAGGTTACAAATCAGCCAAGGCTTATTTCCCATCTTCAAAACTTGGCTACAAGACCAATTTTAGTGTATATAAAAATAATATGGTATAATTTACTATTATTTCAGTAATTTTTGCAATTATTTTAATGCAACAATAACATTTTATTTTGTACAATAATACCGCCAGGTATTGCCTGTCAAGTTTGAAAACTAAACTATATTGAAAAAGTTGACAGGAAATAATGAGATGTGTCTTATTCTTATTTCCTCGCAAATGTGATGAAAAACATTATGTGTATCACGGGCAGTAAGGGGATTACAAACTCGAGTCAAACCTCCTAATAGACCCTCGTTAGTAATCCCCTTCTTACTACCCTCGGTGCACAATGTAGGGTAGACTGGGTACGGTCGTGCCAGGGTACGGTAGTGACAGTCGTTATAATCGCGAAACTATACGGAATACAGGGAAGAGAAAGAGAGAAGGAGAAAAATAAGCGCGATGCATGTCTACACATGTTGCCCAGTATTGCGTTAGCCGGTGCGCGATGTAAACAAAAGCTGCATTGCTTTTCTACAGCCAAAAGTATATTTTTTCCTTTTTTTTTCAGATTTTTTTAATATTCACTTTTATTGGTATACTATAGCAAATATTTTTTTGTTGTGAATTGAATATTAGTAGTTAATAACAAATGATTACTTTTCACGTAGATAATTTAGGTTAGTCATGGTTTTTCACTACTGACCCCAACCACTGTCACAACCGTCCTTGGGTTGTGGTCGGTTGTGACATTTTCCCTTTTTTTTTCAAATTTGATGCTATAACTAATACAGCGTATTTTGAGACAAAATTTCAGTATTTTTGTGTGCAAACTACGATTTAAGTAATTTTTGTCTCAACTAACTAGTAAATTAACAAAATTATTGGCGGTCAAACCTAAATTGTCACAATCGTACCCATTCTACCCTACTATTTCTTTTGGTGTGTAATAAAGTATGATTGTATTGTATTGTATTGTAGTTGCGTTTTCCCACTGCCTCACCTGCCTTAGCTGTTGCTCCAGTATCATCTGCTGCTGCCGGTTCTGCTCGATCAGCTCTTGGTTGAACAGCATCTGGGTCTTCTTTTCAGCCCTCTCCCTGCGAATAGATGGAATACAATTTTTTTTGTGTTATAAGTGGCAAACGAGCAGACGAGCTGCCTGATGGAAAGCAGTCAACGTCGCCCATGGATATCTGCAACAACAGAGGTGTTACCTATACGTTGCCGATCTTTGAGAGCCCTGTTTACTCGTTTTACAATAATAGTTTATTGTACATCAAAAGAAAAAATACAATGAAACCTTTTGAAAACAGAACACACACACTAGTTAACTGCTTTACCATAAGGTAGAGAATGTCTTATTTATGGCATTACTCATCTTTTGTTTAAGTTTTCTTTTGTTGAATGAAGTTCAAATATGTAGGAATAGATTTATAGATCAAATCAAATACTTATTTTATACTTATAACACGTAATTTATACGTGACGTATATTTCAATAACGATGTAATTAAGACCGGTTGCCGGATACTTTTCAAGCGTTAATTTGCACCACCATTAAAATAGTTAACATAGCCATTTGAACTAGTATTTTTATAACGCAATGTTGGCACAAATAGGCTACTTTCCTGACAGATGAAATCAGTTACTTTTTATGAAGTGTGAAAATGCTCAAATAGTATGAAGTTTGTATGGAATAAAAGTGAAATGACGTCATTTTACTCAAACATCAAATTATATTTTTATTAATAGGTTTTGATCTTTTAAAAATCGTTTATAACGCTAAATAGGTGATGTTTAGTTCATTTTTGCAAATTTTCGAAAGCTGATTTAATGACTAGCGTGTAGTAATTTATATTGGCAAATACCCTATTAAATATTTACAGAAGCTTCACTGCATACAACGAAGTGAAGTCCGGTGGTGCAATTCGTTCGGATCGACAAAGAAGCATATCTCTATGATTGGTCTGGAATACTAATTTAACTTCAATGGATTTCGAGTACACAAACATATTTAGGTCTAGAATCAAAATTTAGCTCTTGTTTTGGTGAACGCCTAGTAAAAGTAAAATTTTGCCATAAATTGATCATTACATAAAGTGGATTATCTGAGATTCCTAGATGCCGCCCCACGACTTCGTCCGCGTATATTTCCAACTTTCATAACCCGTAGTCACGGAGTTCCGTAACATAACAGTTGTTTTGTATGTATAGATTTTAGGCAAAATTAGTATATATATACATTTTTAGGTTATACATGTGATTACTAAATAAGACACTTAAAAACTTATGTCCTGCCCAAATGGACAAGATACGCTCTTGCCGATCCATGTATCGTCTATCTCTCCTTACTTTAGTATATGCAAAACCTAGAAGGTGCGAACATTATAGGCCTAACATTGATTAGTTCCCGATTCGCCAGATTTTTGTTTCGTTGGTTTGTTTTTAGTTACGACAAATGAACTAAACTATGGAAATGTAGTGGATTTACTCGCAATTAACGTGTATGCGTAAGTATCGGTGTATTGTATACATATTCTACTAGCCCTATTGTTTAATTAGTATAATGGAATGCATATACGCTAAATAACAATAACAATATCAAACCTATAAATAATTTCAGCTTTGCAGCACGCAAGGTCGGAGGTAAACACTGATTTTATCTATCGACAATAATCAGTAGGCAATATTGAACCGTAAATATTACCCCATAAGGCTCAAAATGGTAAAGGGAATGAAGCATAAGCAGTTGCCGTGGTTACCGTTTTCATGTTTCTATGAAATTAGAAATCTCGAGACTAATTTGTATCCTGCCAGATGCCTTGAATTGTAAGAAACGGTTACTTGCCTGACGTTTGTAATTATATAATTGTTTTTCTAGGTTATAGGTACTGCATTATTCATTATAATATAACCTTTCGACCGCCATAACGTAAAACAAATCGCTGCCAGTCAGGTGCCAGGACCAAATAATCCAACTTAAAAATAAAGAAATTTCATTTCAAAAGGCATATATTTTAAGTACCTACTTTTGAACCGGGTAACGTGTGTCGGCATTTGGCGACCTGGCGTCATGGGTACGAAGTTCCACTGTCGTGTAATGCCGACTGTGAAGTTTAACGCAAGGCTCCTTCACGTATAAAAATGATTTGAGTGAAACTTATGGATTTTTCTCATATTCCATGTTCTAAAAGGAACATCCTTTGGCCATAAACACGTGTACAACATAATTGGCCTCTTGGATTTATAAAAGATGCTCATATATGTAGTATTATAAATGCACTGAACAAGCGCTTCGACAGCGGCAAAACTACATAATCATCATCATCATCATTTCAGCCAAAAGACGTCCACTGCTGGACATAGGCCTTCCCCAAGGATCTCCACGATTGTCGGCTTTGTGCTGCTATTATCCAGCGGCTTCCCGCGGCAAAAGTACGCGTCGACTTAATAAGCATTCATAAATTTTAAGTATATATTTTATTAATTATGATATGAAACATTATCTGTTCTGTTTACACAGAAACTTCACGTTATCTTGGTGGTGAACTTGAAAATAAATTAAGTAAGCGGCAACGGCCAGTAATTAAAAATAGAACGATGAGATTAGTGCACGTTTCCGGTAAATACCCGTTCGTTACTTTTATCAGAAAAATACCTAAGATATTTTTATTAACAGTATATTACTTACGTAGGGCGGTAAAATAAAGAATGTTCCGGATCGCAGGTATTTGACGCCCGAGCCGAAGCCAAAGGCGATAAATATGCGATCTGAGGATTTTTTTATTACCGCCCGTGGTAAGTACAACATTTTACGTCTCCCCCAGGCCATTCAGTGGAATTTTCCGCACGCGTAGCGGGCGGTTATCGCCACTTTATGGCCAGGTGTGACGTAAAATAATTTTCATCACACTTGCTCGAAAATGGTGTCATTACACGTAGGTTATGCGGGCCGTAAATGACCTATTACGCCCTAGGGCGTAATGGGTTATTTCTTAAATTTGAAACGCTGGTTCTGTTTTACTCTTATTTGTCATGTTCAAAGGAAACGCCAACTTACTTTTTTATCTTTTATCACTGAAATATTTATTTAAAGACAACTGTTATTGCAAATACATGTAAATACATACTTCGGTTACATTAATCAAATGTTTAAATAGTGTATTTCAGTATTTTGCAAATATAAAATCAACTAAAATGGCCGTTTTAGATCTTTGCCGCTATGGTTTCCGAACGTGACTTGTCATTCTATGGACATATGTCACTAATGTCACTGTCTGTTGTACAATTTTATTTAGGTCAAGTAAGGTTATTTTAATAATATTTCCTCACAAGTGTGATGAAAAACATTGTGTGTGCCACGGGCGGTAAAGGAATTACAAACTCGTGTTATTAAAGCCCTCGGCTTCGCCTCGGCCTTGTAACAAACACTCGTTAGTAATTCCTTACCTACCGCCCTTGATACACAATGTACTATTGGTTATCCATAATTATTCCAATGAATCCTTCATTTGCTCTACTGTGGCACTGCCGAAAGGTACTGTCGCGCGACTAACGTAGTCGGGCATTTCTCCAGAAATATGTCTGCGACTCATTCATCTGTCTCCATACATTTAGTATGAAAAAGGGCCAGATGAATGAGGTGACCGCAGACATGTTTCTGGAGAAATGCCCAGTCGCGGTCAGTTGTACGAGCCCTGGTATTAGGTAAGTCACTGCAGGTAGTGGGATAAAAACGAAAACCGAAATATAATGTTTTATTGTCTTAGACTGGCAAACAGGCAGACGGCTCACTTGATTGAAAGTAGTCACCGCCTCCTATAGATAGACATTTCCAACATTAGATGCATTAACAATGCCTTTCCCCCCGCTCATTAGGAAGTGGTACACTGAGATAACATTTTTCGAAAATCGACCCCAAAGAGGAAGAAATAGGGGATGAAACATTGTAGGATATCCACGCGGACAAAGTAGCGGGGTGAAGTCTAACTTTTACACATATTTTTTCAATCAATACTTTCAATCCAATTTTATCTGATTACCAATTTTCAGATTTGTTTCAATATCAGATCCTATGGAAATCCAATAAACAGTCAACAATAAACCATATCTTTTTTGTAACAATAGTACATTACACAACTAGGGTGGTAAAACAAAGAAAGGCAGAGATCGCAGATGTTTGCGGCCCGAGCTGCAAGCGAGAGACGTAAATATGCGAACGAGGGCTTTCATTATTACCTCCCGTGTTGTGTACATCATTTTATGTCTACATTTGGCCAGAAAGCGGCTTTTTCCGTACGCGCAGCGTGCGGAAAAAGCCACTTTATGGCCAGGTGTGGCATAAAAACAATTTCCTACGCCGATCTAATCCATTAATTCCAATACAATCATTACACTTTCTTTAATCAACTTTCTAGAACACTAATCGAACAACATTATGAACTTACACACAAATTTAACACTTAAAACACATACACTGTCTTTCACAAAATCGGCTAGACACATCGCAATTAACTATACACGTAATAAAAGTCCATATAGAGACGCATAACGCGAACGCGCGCCTTGACGGTCGCGAGTCGACTGACTCGCTGAACTCGCTGGATCGGACCATTGCGTAATGAAAGAGGCGTAAGAGTTGAGAACGATTAAGGCTTATAAGCCTTTTCGCTCTCGAGTGAACGTAAAACAAAACCATAAAGAAAAATTGTTCGTCAACATTCTTATGGCCATAGATATAGAGTTGATAATGGTTTGATTAATGGAATCGATTTGTATGATTATGGAAGAAATGTAGAAAAGGCTTAATTGTTCAACGTTAAGTTGGCGTTTTAGCGTGTTGTTTACTATGTTTTTATTGATGGTAATGAAATACGTGCCGGTTAAGCAAGTATTCATGCTTATTCACGAGTTCGAAACTTTGACTGCATTCAAGGAGCAATAATACTTGCAATGGTGAAGTTTCAAAGTAATGAAATGAGCTTCCTCATATATGCCATCATCACATTTTTATACAACCACAAAATAAAAATAAAAAAATCATATGAAGCTCGTAGATAAGAAATGCACGAGTCACTATGAAAAATACCCAAATCGCTATATCATGTGCCTATAATAATTACGAGATTCATCGATATCGCCAAGATTCCATCATTACATTCTGATTTGTTTACAATGGGACCACCTCAGAGACCACCTATATACCCTTTAAAACAAAAAAAAATCTAAATCAGTTTAGTCATCTTAGAGTAATCGCGTAACAAACATAGAAAAATATTTTTACTAAAAAAAAACCGACCCCGGTGCAATTTAAAAGTGCATAAAATCCGCTATTTTGTTTATTTTAACGAACTTCATACCCAGTGACACTCGCGCCATTAAGACGAATCTAATGATGTATCATTTATCAAAATCGGTTGTGCCGTTGAATAGTTACGAGCGGACATAGGAACGGACATACATACATACAGGTCAAATACATAACTTTGGGCTTCGCCGCAGTCGGGTAAAAAACATACAGGCGAATTGAGAGCCTTTTTTTGAAAGCCGGTTAAAAAATGGGACCAATCCGGAAAGTCATATCAACACAAGTATGCAAATCAGTTCGTAAAGGATGCAGTGTGAGGTGACAATAAAAATCAAATTATTTCGCGTATAGTGGGAGTGACCTAGAGGTCCCGGGTTCAAATCCTGGCAAGGGCAAATATTTGTGTGACGAGCTGATGAGCACGAATGCCTGAGTCTTGGGTAATTTCTATCTATATAATTATGTATATCGTCGTCTGGTACCCATAATAAAAGCATTGCTTAGTTTGGGACTATGTCGATTTGTGTAAGATTGTCGCCATAATATTTATTTATTATATCTCTCTCTTTGAAGTTGGTAAAAAAAACATCAATATTCGTTTCAACAGATAGAATGTATACGATCTCATTTATTTCGAAATTTGTTTAAATTGGTAATGAATGACAGAATTTTAATTAAGCTGTACAGCTGCGGCACTCGTCAGGAACTGTGCACCGTGAAATACGGCGAATGAAATGTTCTTATCATTTCCGATATAGGGAACGTTTTTTTTTTTTTTTTGGAAACTGACGAACTCGCAACCCATTCCCGGGCATAGCGATTGTCGGACCGGGTGGTTGGCCGTGACGTTCCCTGGGGTCGAACCAGGTCGCTAGCCAGACCACCCTAGGGTGTCCGACTGTGTGACACACACAGTCGGATAGGGAACGTGCACGACGAAGGTGCTGCCAACTGGTGCCGCCAATCTAAATCATATACCCTCTCATGCTGGGGCCACATTGACGAAAACGCCGTTAATAACGTTAATTTATCGCGTTGAAGGACGATTAACGTCAGTGAGACTACATATTTGACATTGACACTTAGGTACATTTGACAGGGCTGATAGTTTCCTTTATTGTCCGCCCGTGTCTCTTTTGTCGTTTAGCGCTGCCACGTTCGTGCCCGTTCCCTATAAAGGTGATTCGAGTCGGTCGTTCTTCCATAAAAACCTAAAGAGGGTCATCGTTTGCTTCAACGGCATCAAGTATGTTTGAATTGTTTTATTCTATAGCTTCATACATTTTGTCTGCGCAAAATGACATAACTCGCAAAAGCTAAAAAAATACATATTTAGCAAAACACGTTTAGTTTCAAATGATGATAACAGATGGCGCTGACCTTGATCGGCAAATTGCATTAATTCTAGTCTTTTGAGCTTGGAAAATGCGCCAAGTTATAAAATTAAACAGATTTTAACCACGATTGATGTCGTGCAAGCAAATGATGACCCTCTTTGTGTTTGTATAGAGAACCAACCGACTCTAATCATCTTAAACTGAAATATTATTGCACTAATCGGTTAGTAGAATTAGTTGAGAAGCTATTTCAAGATTAGAACCAAACAAATAATATTAGGGGTCGAGCTAAATTGAACTGTTGAATAATAAAAGAAACATTAAGTCACTATTTTGAAAAAAATCTTAAGTCTAAAAACGTAAAGAAAAACGTCAAAGTTACATACGAACTTCACATATACTTACTGGGTTTTTTGGAGTCATTATCAGATATATGTTTTTTTTTAAGTACTGAGTAGTATTATTGGGTGAATCAACTTTTCTTTGTCAACAAAATTGCACCTTCTCCGACTAAAATTGAAAGGAATCTTTATTCGGATATTTTTTGAATAAAGTGTATGCTTATTTAAAAGACATATAATAAAGCTACGTAATGCAAATATTTTTTATTATAATTTGTTTATTATAATTTGTTTATTATAATTTGTTTATTATAACTTGTTTATAAGCGGACATAGATGTCCCCCACTTTTGTATGAAAATAAGGATTCTTCCGCTGGGTCACACTATTTATTTGTTAAAAACGAGTTTTATTTTTCCCTAATCTATCTCTAGATGTAAGATCTTGTTCCATTTAAAGCATGTTACAACATGCAAAATGTGAATAAATAAGGAGAAAGGGCAATCTTTGCATAAAGCAAAAAAAACGTTGATTCACCCATTTGCTTGTTTGCTGTTAAATAATACGACATATATTGTACACGTAAAGTATTAAAACTCGACAGCATAATCTCAATATACGCAAATTACAGCATAATTGCACGCGCGCGGCGTCTGGTAGTTAATCGCGCGCGACCGACCGTCTTAATTGCCGTTCGGTTGCGAGCAGTCGATCGCTACGTATCTATGAAACATACATTTGTAGAGGAAAAAGCGAAACTGCTACATGATTTTAGCCACTCATTTGCTTTTGGTATCTGCCGCTACCTGTCAATTCCCTTATTTGTTCTATCGTCGGGGATAGTGCAATACCGCGTAAGTAGCATATGTAGATAAGGTTCAGTTTCAAGCAAATTTGTTAGAAATTGAAACCTTGTATACATGTGCTACTTACGCGGTATTGCACTATCCCCGACGCTATAATCTATAGCAATGGAGTTGACCGTTCAACGACAGAATAACGTACAGAACCCTCTCTCTCTAACAAAAGAGAAACGAGAAAGAGAAACTGGTGAGTTTCTTCCGGCGCTTCTTCTCACCAGAAGGTCAATTACCCGAAGCGCCAAAAGAAAAGAATTAGAGATGAGACATGTAAAAGAGCCCTTGAGGGCCTACTTACAGAAATAAATTTATTTTATTTTATTTTTTTTTTATTTTAAACTGTCGTTCGCGCCGGATGACCGGACGGAGCTAACCCGCATCCGACCGTCTCTCTCTATCGCATAAAGCGCGCTCTAGAGTGGCGAGATTAATAATAATTACTGCGAAACGTAATCGCGGAGTGAGTCAGCCCTGGTTCAACTGTATTGCTAAATAATAGGATGACAGCTGTCAGCTGATGAGTAAACACGAAATCCGCGCCATAATTATAAAATATGTAGTAAAGACAATTGTTACAAGTAAAAATCCGAGGAATTAGAAGGAAAGTGACCAAATAATAAGTGATAGTGTTTTCAAGACTTTTAAATGGAAAAACAGTGAAAAGTGAGTGACTTGAACGACGGTTAGAATATTTCAAAATTTTCGCCACGGACGATATATGTGACCTTTACAGTGACTAATAAAGTGATAAGAACAAAACCTTAAGCCGAAATAAGTACTTAAATAAATCGTATTAGAGACGTTAAGAGGTGAAATAGTAATCGTGTTTTTTGATGTCGTATTTCAATACACAATAAAACCAAATATTGGTTGTCTTTATAAGTCACGAAAGATGGTGCCATTATATCGAGGGTTTCAGGCCAAAGGGGCGTATACGCAATAGTAGGACTATTGCGTATACGCCCCTTTGGCCTGAAACCCTCTATATGCTATGGCACCATCCAAAAAAATACGTTCAAGTGCGTTTCTGCCTTCTAAAGTAATTATTTTATTAGGTTTCCAACGACGTACATAGATATGTATCTACGTAACAAAGCATAAGCTTGTATTCTAACCTTTACGCCCTTGGTACAGTCGAGTTTATCATTATCTCAGCAAAGATTGGACCATAAACATCTGAACAAGACCCTATTGTCAGAAGCATAAGAACTAGATCAGATATTTTTGATCCGTTCTTTGCTCAGATAATGATGAACTCGACTGTACCAACAACGAATTATTGTAGACTATCAATCGCTATTGTATCTATTTATAAGGTTACTCGTAAAGACCATGCTGAATAAGTTATTGTGACTTCCCTATCTACCTGAGTAATAGTTCCGAGGGTATCGAAAGGAAACCCAAGGACGAATCTATATGGAGCATCTGTTAAAGGTCGGGTTTTTGCATATCGCGTGACTGAGGCGTATTGGTAAAGTACAGCGGGATCGATAAGGGAATTTGAACGTTAAGATAAAGGGAGAGAGTCGTAATTTGTATAATCGGAATGTCGAACGATACGGTGTAATCCGTTTGCGGAATTATTGTTATATTGATTTTTTTTTGTTTTATAAGATACTAGGCTTTTGTCTTCGACTTTGTCAGCGATTAGATTTATATTCTTTACTCGAGAACCGATTGATTCTCTATACAAACTTGCACCCCCCTTCTCACCCCCTTGAGAGATAATTTCCAGGATAAAAGCTATCCTATGTTCTTCACAGAGCCCAAAACTATCTCCAAACCACGTTTCATGTAAATCGATTCAGCGGTTTAAACGTGAAAAAGTAACAGACAGACAGTCACTTTCGCATTTATACAATTTACGGAATAAGATATTTGGTGACAGTACAAATCAGCTTCTTTTTATGAAGTGTCAAAAAGCTCAGAAAGTATGCAGTTTAGTATGAAATACTGAATTGTGACGTCATGCTCACCATGGTGCCCTATTTTTAGTTTTGGTCATTTGAAAATCGTTGGTGGCATGTAAATTAGTGTAATTGATTTTATCAGAGTAGTTTTGGAAACGTAATTTGATGGTTAGTTAATTAATATATTTTGATTGTTGTTAAATACCCTATTGAAGTACACTAGTTTAGAAGTAGTTCAGCTTTTTGCCTCAGGTTCTCTGTTTTTTCTTATTAGTGTGGCATGGAGTTAGAGGATTTGACAGCTCATGTTTACTAATACTTTTTTTTTTTAAACTTGTCTTGCATAAACGAATCATTCTCAAGCTAAATACCATATATCTAGTTAGCTAGCAATGAAGATGTACTTTATATGAAAGAAACATTTTGTCTCTTCATTGGTTTTTAATGCGGGTAAATTACACCACATTTTATGTTACATATATAGATACAAGAAATCAAAGTACACAGAAAAATTAAATGGCACTCGCCTGTGTACAGACCGGGAATCGAACCCGGTACCTCTGGATTTCCGGCCCAGTGACTCAACCACTCGTCCACCGTACACCCAGAAAACGCCCACAATTCTGCCATCTACCTTGACTTCCGCATCTTTCTGTTTTAATAGGCGAGTGCCATTTAATTTTTCTATGTACTTTGATTTCTTGTATATATGTAATGAAGATGTAGTTAAAATTGTCTTTATTTACGACCGGCAAAGTACCTTTTGCCTGCAAGCTAATTGAATCCTGACAGCTGTCCTCCCAGTTCTAAATAAGTACAAACCCCATAACATTTACATGTGAGTGACGGCTGTCAAGATTACCGTATGTGTAAGCAAATAAAACAACTAACGAATTGAATCGCGTATTTAACTTCATTTTTACGTCCCGACGCTTCGTAACCCTTTTCAGCGCTCGTGGACGCGGGTAAACTACCCGCTTTAATCCGTTAAAGTTATTTTATTATAGCGATTGATAATCGCGGAAACCGAAGATTATATCGTGTAAATAAACGTTAGAAAAACACCTCTAGCATTGCAGTTTAGAATGTACTTGAATGCATGGCTAGTTATTGCGTGTGTCGGCACGCAATCCATGCCGCATGATTAGAAATGGCGAGTCAGGGTCGCGCACACTGAGTAGACATTAGGCTGCATTTCCACCAGGGTAGTGCGAGGTAGCTGAGCGAGCGGTGTGCGAGGATAAATAAAACCGGTCAAGTGCGAGTCGGACTCGCGCACCGAGGGTTCCGTACAAATTCGTCAGTAAGTACGTGGATAATTCAAAATAAACTGTATAGTGGGACAAACATAATTTTGCTTTTGAAAAACTGTCGTCCCCATACATCGGCATTTGTCGCGGTTAGTTTAGTAGGTAGTAGCAAATAAGTTTGTCTTACAATTTTTGCGAATTTTTAAAAAATGCTGCAGGTTAGGAAAAACATTTTTCCTGGAATATTTAGGATGATGTTAATAATCGGTAATTATTACAGATTTTTCTGTTCAGTAACTTCGGAGATAATAGGGGGAATGGTATTTTTTTAACGTTTTTTGGCTTAAATCAAAAACTACATGTCTAAGAAAAATATAAAAACGGTTTTGAAATCTACACATTAAGGCCTTTCATGTGATATCCCACTCGATATAATAGCTCTACTTTTGATTTTCGACATACCATTACGGTCCCCTTTAAAAAAAACTAAAAAAGGTATAAGATTTTTTTTCTGTCCAATAGGCTCAGGTTAGCGATTTTTAACACTATTCCAAATTTCAAGTCGATAGCATCAGCATATCCTGAGATATCTTGCTGTGACAGACGGACAGACAGAGTCGCGCCATAAGGGTTCCTTTTTTACCATTTTGGTACGGAACCCTAAAAACCACCAATGTCGGGCCATTCCAGGCTCACTTAGAGATAAGTTTAAGGACATTAATGTAATGACATTGCATTGTCAATACATCTATGAGAATATTATGTATGTACATAAAAATATCATGAATTTTAAGAAGAACTGTGACATACATAATATTAATACTAGGAATAAACATAAGCTCGCAGTGCCCACCACTCGGCTCCATAAAATAAAAACATCATTCATGGGTAATTGTGTAAGGTTTTATAATAAGCTGCCAAGGAATATAACTGAATTATCTATTAACAAATTTAAGAATTGTGTAAAGCGTAAACTCATGTCTAAGGCTTATTACAGCACACAAGACTACATGAATGATGAAACACCGTGGGATTAACTGCGACTGGAAATAGATATATTTTAAAAACAATGTTTGATTAGTTGTCTTTTTCTGTTTTTGTACTTGCCAATTGTTTTGACACTTAGAGACCATTTACATCTCTAAGAAAAAATGGACTTAATTTAGTAAATAAGTATTTTCAATTTGTATTTTGACGTTTGGAGATCCTTTACACCTCCAAAACATAATATTTTGACAACGGAGACTCTTTACATCTCCATTAATTCTAGTATCAATTTATTTTCTATTTTTTATTTGTCTTGTTTGGACGCATAGAGAGACCCTTTACATCTCTATAAATGTAGTTTTTAAGGTAATGTAATGTATATTAAATTATTAAAAGAGAAACTGGTGAGTTTCTTCCGGCGCTTCTTCTCACCAGAAGGTCATTACCCGAAGCGCCAAAAAGAAAAGAAGACAAAGAATGTAAGACATGTAAAAGAGCCCTTGAGGGCCTACTTACAGAAATAAATTATTTTATTTTATTTTTTATTGGTGGATTTTTTCCTCGCATACCGCTGCGCTACATCGCACAGGTCCACAGTGAAACTACAGCCTTAAAGTATTATTTTTTTCACTTTATTCCTTTGCAATAAGGTAATTGTGTCGGTGACTGTATGATGGCGCAACTGATGATTACTGTAAGGATTGTTTATTATTACGTGTCTTGTCTTATCGTATAATTTAGTGTTGCATAGCGTTTGTCCAAGTCTAGAAACGTTTCTCGTAGTTTCGTATAGGCACAAAATTAATTAGAAAAGTTGCACAAATATACTCGTATCAACGAAAAGAAATTCGTAAAATAACCAGTACTTTAACTATAGATTCTAACAACCATTAGGAGTAAAAAGTCATGTGATGTGTCGGTCCTAAAACTACCATTTCGTTTTTAGATTAACCGTAACCGCAAACAAAAACGGCGCACTCACCGATTTAAACTGATGAGCTGTGACTTGAGCAGCTTGAAGACAATCCTCGCATCTTCCTCCATGATCAGCCCCGTCTTCGCCATCTCGTTGGCCAACTCTTGACAGTCGTCCCGCTCCATGTCGAACTCGAACTGGATCGCTTCGTTTTCTTTGTGAGTGTACGATCTGTGGATGAGGTAAGCTTTACAGCTTACTCTATACTCACGTATAGGTCATTCATTCGCGGGAGCTAATTGAGTAAGACAGGTTTTTGTAGAAAGTGTAAGTTATAGTTGCTTTTTAAAACAGTCACATGAGGACTATCGAATGGTCCTCATCTCACTGTTTAAAAAAAAATTGGATAAATCAGAGCTAAAAATGCTAGAGCGGTAATTTCTGAATTTTAAGTCGAGAACTATCGAAAGAAAATACATATAAATTATCTTTGAAAAATCAGCCTTACTCAGTTCACTCCTCGGCAATCCACCAAGCATATTTATTTATTTAAACTTTATCGCACAATAATAAAAAAAGTACAATTGGCGGGCTTAATGCCTCAAGGCATTCTGTACCAGTCAACCATATCCACCCCTGAAGATGTTTTCCTTGCGGATAAGGTCTGACAGAGCCTCTTACTCACTCCGACCTCGCTCGGGCTCAGCTAAGTTTCTTGCCGGAGTCTTCTTAGCTGGGCTAGGTTTTTAGCGAACCGGCACCTAAAACTCCCATTAGTTCGATACACCAGTTCACATAAGGACAGGATGACCCGAGTCATCCTTCCCGCTGGTCCGCTGCTCACTCTGAGCAATCAGCGCAAAGTCAAGGTGGCCCTGGCCAAACGACCTGGTTCGACTCCAGGCGTTTAGCCCCCACCTAGCCCGATCTTATCGAGGTGGACCGGGACTAGGTGACCTGGTTCGACTCCAGGCACTCCCGGCTCCCACCCAGTCCGACCAACTCAGGGTGGTCTGGCTAGCGACCTGGTTCGACCCCAGGGAATGCCACGGCCAACCACCCGGTCCGACAATCGCTACGCCCAGGACGGGTTGCGAGTTTGTCAGTTTCTAAAAAAAAAAGCCTCTTGCTGTTTGATTGAGTTTTTTTGGCTCTGACAGTACTTGCAAGCCTTAGTGGCTGTTGCAAAGTTCGAACAGGGTGGGCTTGGGGCCCTGGGATCATCGAACCAGGTGCTTAGCCACGGACCACTTCGGACCGAGTCTGAGTCACATTGATTATACGAACCTTACTTATGGGATGCGTAGACTTGTGCCGTTCTCGAGAATTCTCGGAAACGTTCTCAGTTTTGTATGGGAAATGTTCTGGAGAACGTTCTCTCTCCATACTAAACGGAGAACGTTTCCAAGAATGGCACATCTCTACGGGTGAGAGCTGATTGCTTTTAGAGCCTCCTTATGCGCATTGTTACGTTTCTAAATCTTCTTAAATATCATAGGCGAGAGTAAATCTGCACGAATTCGCTTGCTTGGCCACATGGAAAGAATGGAAGAGGATCGAGCCGCTAAAAAGTGGATCTGGGACGACGTCCGGTGGGACGTCCTAGTATCTTTGGATCGACAGAGTCCAAAAAGACCTGTGCCAGCTTCGAATAGCCAATTTCGATTGGCGACAAGCTGCACAGAGCAGGGTTTGGTTTGGCTTGGTGTCGGAGGCCAAGATCCACTTTGGGTCGCTGAGCCAGCATAGTAGTAGTAGTACCGAGAACCATTAAAACAAGAGGACTGTCAGTGACAATTAGTTTGTAAACAGCTCATAATAAATAAATTCTAACATTTAAATACTGTGTCACGCTTGCAAAGTTGTATAATTGTAAATAATATAATTCTTATACCAAGCTTATACATGGATGGCGTTGTAAATATCGGGGAACAGCTTTTTGTATGGAGAATGACGGGACAGTCCTCATGTTTTAATGGTCCTTGATAGTACTAAATCTTCTATAAGTTTTATAACACTTTCATCCGGTTGCATAAACGTCTTAACTAACTGGAAATCCCTGTAGCATAAATTAGAAACTGGCCTAGTTTTAGTAATTCGGTGATTTTAGTCCGGTTCAAACAAATATATATGAACCGGACTAAAATCACCGAACTACTGAAACTAGGCCAGAAATCCTGGCCCCAACTCAGCCGAACGTGTAATGACTGACCGTTTCTTGGGGTCGATGATCTTGAGCCGGAACTGTATCTTGGTGATGTCGGAGCAGGTGACGAGGTCGCGGCCCACGATCTCGAGCCGCAGCCCGATGTCCTCGCCGAAGAACTCGTGGTTCAGTAGGTCTTTCACTTTGGGCCTGTCAAAACGTTATCAAAATAAATATAGGGTTTACCCTTGAATTGTCGACAAACGTTTCATCGACATATCATTTCATCGAAATATCATTTCATCGAAATATCATTTCATCGAAAGTTAATTTTCTCTGAAAACATATTTTTCTAGAAATTAATATAAAACAAACCTAACCTAACCTAAAGGATGACTCTTTAAAAAATCCTGAAAAGTTAACGGTTTCGGAGAAAAAAGTTGTCGACGAAATGAAAATTCGATGAAATGAAACATTCGATGAAACGTTTGTCGGCGAAACAAGGGGACACCTAAGTATAGTACGGTCTACTCGTAATTTTGTCGTGGAATACACGACATAAGGTCAACCCTATTGCACTCGCCCAATTTTATTCACTTACCTACTCGCCGGCGGCAGGACTAGTGCCCGAAACTGAATAATATGAATCGTGCCATCTTAAACACCTAATAAGGTAATATTAAAAGAGATTTACGACACGTATCTTGCGCATAAAAAAGTATAGCAGTCGTCGTTATTTTACCGAGGGTGCGATGTTTCTAGATAATAATAGCAAGAAATGCCGAAGTGTTACAAATTAGAGCGTTTTCATCTTGAGAAGGAGAGTTATTGTGTTGGAATACGAACCTGTCACCTTTATCTGGCTTTATGCACGATTCGATGATGTCTTTTACTTCCGGTATCGTCACCTTGTCTAGACTCTGTGGCTTCACTCCCTAAAGACGACAAAAAATATATTTTATTGACATAAAAAAACATCTGAAATCTTATATGACAAAATGGCCAACATCCGTCACGTTCTGACAATATGAGTGTGAGAGTGACGGATGGTTTATCATTTATTTATCACGTGACAAAGCGTAGCATCATAATCCTACAGGATACCGATTGCCGGTAAACATGTTGTTAATTGAAAACTAACTCTTACGCCAATAAACACAAAAATTCGAGCCCCACAGAATGTTAACAATTCAAATCTACACTCTGAAATAAACTTTCTTTTGTTGCCTCGTATGAAAGGATCAAAAATTTTTTTTACAGTATTTACTGGAACTGTCGCCCAGGCCTAAAAGACAAATTACTATACGCTACATGGAGAGAATATTATTAAACTTTCTGGCCACGAATAGACGTTAAATTACGTAAGTCACACGACAATATCACATCACTTGTCACTGTCCTTAATTTAGCCGTGTTACCATAATTCGTTAGCAGTCGTGTGTATTCTGCTCACGTAACCGGTTACGTAGCATGGTTTCGTCGGCGGCCGAAGGGGGCCCGGAATACACCCGATTGGTATTATACGGCTAAATTAAAAACAGTGACAAGTGGCGTAACATTCCCTTGTGGTGATTGTACACACCGGCACGGACGGTATTGCATTATATTAATGAAATTGCATTTTCACAATTATTGTAATGCTGAATGTTTCTGCAAAGAGAAACTGGTGAGTTTCTGGCGCTTCTTCTCACCAGAATGTCGTTTGCCGACGCGCCAAATGGATCAGATATGTGAAAGAGCTGTTAGGGCCTACTTGCAGAAATAAATCATTCCATTTTATTTCGGTGATAAAGGAAGGCCGTTCACATCTTTACGGCCCAGACGGTAGGCGAGGGCCTCAAAATGCGATCTGGGGACATTTTTTATTTTACCAAGGTGTGAAATATATCACATGTATGTAAGTGTGGTAAGTTGCACCCACAGACACGACTTTCTTGTATACCTGCGGTATATATGTCGCAGGCAACTGGTTTAATTAGCCATTTGGTTAACTGCCTAGCATTTTCACTATGACCCGCCAGCAGGTCGATGAAGCCCTTAAGGGCTTCGATTTCTGCTCTGAGGGAAACAAGCTGACTAACAAAGCTAACCTAAAATAAGGAGTGTTTTTAATGAAAAGGCTAGGCAGCTAACCAAATGGCTATATAAGCTGCACCCACCGACACGACTTTCTTGTATATCTGCGCGGGGCCGCTGCACTCGCTGTAGGGGTACTCGCCGGTGGCCATCTCCAGCATGCACATGCCGAACGCGTACACGTCTACCGACTCGTCGTAGTGCTCCTCGTACATCTCGGGCGCCATGAACTCGGGGGTGCCTGAAAAGTTAACTCAATTCAGACTGCTGCAAATACAATCGAGGACACTGTTAACTGAGCTGTAAACGAATGTCAACTTCATTGCAACGTGTTAAAGTCTTTGATTGGTTAACAGTGGCTAGTTAGTTAACAGTGGCTTCGTCACTACATAGTAGCGTTGCCAGACGTCCCGATAATAAATACCCATAGCCGCAACTCACCGATGACAGACTTGGCGAAGCTCCGGTTCTTGAGCGTGGCGAGGCCCAGGTCGCCGATCTTGACGCTGCCTGTCGTGCCAGTTATGAAGATATTATCGCATTTCAGATCTCTGCACAGAAAGTGACACTTTTAGTATTTGCAACCGCCCTCCTAACACAGTGCTTAGTCTGCGGATCAAAATTCATGTCTTTACTGGCGCTTGAGGACTTGATACTGTAAATAAGGTATTTTCCAATGATAAATAACTCTAACCATCAAATTATGTTTCCAAAACTGCTTGGAAAAAATCCAACTACGCCATTTTCGTGCCATCAACAATTTTAAAATGACAAAAATTAAACCAATTTGATGATTTTGAGCAGTGACACCATAAGTCAGTTTAGCTGGCACTCAATATGTTAATATGAATAAGGCTTCAGTGTCAGTAGGTCCTTCGTTTCATAAGGTACAGTCACCACACGGGAATATTGAGCCGCTTCATTTAGCCGTGTAATGTAAATCGGGCGCGCTTCTGGCACACGACTGATAACGAATTGATTCGTATAGTGAAAGATGAAAGTTGCTTTTTTTTCTTTGTCATTCAGCATTTGTATCAAATCGACCGTCAGAAATAATCTGTCAATCATTGATTAGCCGAATTTATATTATTACTTAATCGTAGTAACGTCAGCTTCCGAAGAAACCGTGATCGGTCATTGGTTAACCCAGTTTTTGTTATAACGTAGCAACGTCAGCGTCAATGGTCAACGATCGTTAACAGTCGTGATTGCAGACATTTCCCGAAGTCTTCCACGAGTCAGGACCCCGGTGTGCATAATACGGCTACGTTAACAACAGTGACAAGTGGCTCAACATTCCTATGCGGCGACTGTACATTTTTTTTATTTGTCTATCTCGTTTGGTCAGCATAATCACCATTTTGGGTAATCGGAAGTGGCGCCTTGCTCTGAAGGAGAGAAGAGCCAAATTTCGTAAGTAGGGCCTTTACTATGTAACTGATGTTTTATTTAAATGTATGCTCGTGGCATTGTATTATAATCATTTTTATTCAATAATGCAGAAAAAACGCCTTGTGGCAGTGCTGTCGTTTCTCAACTTGTAACATAGAAAGGGCTTTTAACGTGACCAGTACTCACAAAGTAGATTAAAATGTTCAAAAATGTATCTGGAAGACTTTATAGGCACTCGTCCCACCGCCGCGAGTAAGCGAGTAAAGTTGGGCGAGTAAAAGTTCATTGCGGGCGTTCATTGGATCACCAGGCAAATTGTGATCAATCGACCTTTCCAGATCCGCAATGTAATGTAACTCGCCCAACTTTACCACCAGTGGGACCAGCGCCTTAAATACGGTGCAGAACATTTGAACGGCATAACACCAACAAAATGATGTTGACTTTTAACACAAGTTGAGAAACGACGATAAACTACAATGCTAGCGTACCTATGAATTATAGGAGGAGTCCTAGAATGTAGAAAGTTGAGTCCCTTCAGGATCTGTCGGCACCAGGACTTCAGCACTTTCGGGTTGATTCGCTTGAATCTTCGAAGGTAACTGCAAGTAAATTACACTTCCATATAGATAGGTATATAAAAATGATTGGACATTTGATAAGACACGACAACTTGTTTAAACCATTAAAAAGATAATAAAAAAATATGGTAAGGTAGGGGGCAGCAGAGATAGAAGAGCTAGACGTAGATACATAGATCAAGTGAAGAGTTGTGGTTTGATGAATTTTGAGACCTGCAGTCAAAAAGACCTTTCGCCACCGGGCTGGGGCTGCTACATTTATGATCTTTAAACGTCCTCATCAAAAATATAAATTGGGAAAAAAGATATGCCAGATAGAGGGAACCCGTCCGAGTCGCAACCGCGTCTGAAACGCTGAAAGAAAGCAAACATTTTGCAAAATTTTAACCATTAAAATTCTAATAATTACACAAAGGTTGTCTGGAAGAGATCGCTCTTTAGCGATAAGACCGCCTATTTTTGTATAAGTTTGCATTGTAATTTATCTTTTGGTGTGCAATAAAGTATGATTGTATTGGAGGGTTTAGTCACTTTTCAGTGCTTTGGAGGTCAGTTTGTCCCAATAGGTTGAGATTGGGCAGCTAAAAAAATACGTGTCTATTATTTTAGACTACTCTCCAACATATATCGAAATAAATCAGATCGGAGCTGGACAGTTGGGTACCTTTCC
Source organism: Eudemis profundana (assembly GCA_947034925.1). Classification (NCBI taxonomy): domain Eukaryota; kingdom Metazoa; phylum Arthropoda; class Insecta; order Lepidoptera; family Tortricidae; genus Eudemis; species Eudemis profundana. Next base: position 3,527,708 of record OX344818.1, on the reverse strand, counting down.
TTGTTAGCTGCCCGAGCAAGGTCGGAGTGAAAAAAATCGAACCAAAGAACCGATCTACTTACGCTTTAAGTGTCCCAGAAAGCATGAGTTCGGTGATAAGCACGATGTTCTTCTTCTTCGCGACGACGCCCTCCCAGTAGTTGTAGAAGCGCACAATGTTGGGGTGCTGCAGCTTCTTCAGCATGTCGGCCTCCTCGCGGAACCGCAGCCGCTCGGTCTTGTTCAGTTTCTTCTCCTGTAAATGTAACGGAAGCACAGTCAAAATCTGCTCAGCTAGGAAATTATTTCGCAAATCAAAAATAATTTGCTCTGATATCTGAATGTATTTTATGCCACGCCTGGCCAGAAAGTATATGCTACGCGTACGAAAGTGTAGACATAAAATGATGTACACAACACGGGAGGTAATAAAGAAAGCCCTCGATCGCATATTTACGTCCATCGCTTGCAGCTCGAGCCGCAAACATCTGCGATCTCGGCCTTTCTTTGTTTTACCACCTTAGTTGTGTAATATACTATTTCGATAGACAAACACAGACGATTTCGGTAATAATCTAAGGAGACTAGACTGGCATCAGGCAAGTACACCGTCTTGAACGAGCCGCAACCCACCTCCTTGTCGTTATTTGACCATTTCGGTGATAATCTAAGGAGAGCAGACAACTGGACTGGCAACAGGCAAGTAGACGTACCAGTAACTCGCACCAGGCGACGGCCACGCCGGTCTGCGTGTCCAGCCCGTGGTACACCGTCTTGAACGAGCCGCGACCCACCTCCTTATCGTATTTGAAGAACCTGCAGTACAACATTGTTAAATTTTAGTTCAAACGTAACATTGTTAAAGTCTTAAGTCCCGTACCTGAGAAGCATTGTGTTTTTTTTGGAAACTGACAAACTCGCAACCCATATGGGCATAGCGATTGTCGGACCGGAAGACCTGAGAAGCATAACACTGTATGTATGGAAAACAATAGGTCTTACAGTGTTATGCTTCCGAGGTACGGAGTTTAGATACAGCAAATTCATTAATTTCGTATATGTGGTGCAGTGCTGATTGGCGACTTCACGTAAGGTATAGATAGTTCCAGCAGAGTTGAGATCACGCACACAACAACATGTCATGTAATGACAGCGGGATTTTAAAATTACTGTTCTTTTTTCGTACCGATAGCAAGTTCAACAGTGAATTGCAAGATAGGCCAAAAAGGTTCTTTAAACTATAGCCTTGTGTTTATTTACTCACTCATTCATTTCATTTTCATTCATTCACTTTACTGGTGTAACTTTATGTAACTGTGTGGTCCGGCTAGCGACTTGGTTCGACCCAGTTCGCCACGGCCGACCACCCGGTCATAAAATCGCTACGCCCACTAGGGTTGCGAGTTAGTCAGGCTTTAAAAAAAAAGTGTAATCATTCACCTCAACTCTCCTGGAACGACCTATATGTAAAATCGTGGGGACTAACAGCCCATTCACTGTCATCTATGAGAGTAGGCGTATGCCCAGCAGTGGGACGTATTAATAGGCTGAGGGTAACTCTCATGTGTGATTTACGCCTCCAACCACCACATTAGTGTAAAGTTTTCCTGTGTACCTGCCACAAGGTGACACCCCGATCGGTTCCTCTTCGTCTTCATCGGGTTTCTCCTTGTCTTTTTGTAGGTCTAGTTTGTCGAGTTCCAGGTCTCCATACACTAAACCTGGAAACAAAAATAAAAATTACTGAGAAAGCTGTTAGACTTGGGAGAAAGCTAACATCAAAACATCAGCCTGGGCATACAGGATGTATTCGTTATGTGTAACCAGGCAATTACTACGTAAATTTAACAGATATCAGAAAACGTTAAACTGATATCGAAATTACGTTACCCAATGAGTAAAATCACATCAATAACTTTATTTTAATAAAACCAGCAATATCCCAATTACGATAGGGAAATTACAGCCTCAAGGAACGTCGTACTAAATGTATGGGAGCGTTTAAACTCAATATTTTTAATATTACTACTATTATTTAAGAAAAGTTATTAATGTGATTTTACTCATTGGGTAACGTACTTTCGATATCAGTTTAAAGTTTTCTGATATCTGTTATATTTACGTAATAATCGCCTGGCTACACTTAACGATTACACCCTGTATATTCCGATATGCTTCGTTCGAAGTTTGTATCCTGCCGTCTCGTTTACTCAAAAGTGTTATAGCAAGAGACCAAGAGGGATGGCGCGCAACGAACTTTGAACGAAGACATTCGAGAGTTTAGGCCCTGGTCGTCAGATGAAAACTAGTTTTAGGCTAGCAACACATTCCGTGACAACCTCCCAAATTTCCATACAAAATTAACCGAATAGTCGGATTCTTGGCACCAAGGGTGAGGGGGGGGGGAGTGGCCAGACGTGCCTAATTTTGTGAGTTGTGAGCTGCGTAATGTCAACTGCACAATTTTTCAACAATGCATTTTGCGTCACCGTGTGAACCAAACAGGAGTTTTGTATGAAACCGAATGTAGCAGAAATTACGTGACCGAAATTACGCGACTCACAACTCAAAAAATTACGCTCGTCTGGCTTTCACCCTTAGGTGTTTAAGTTTATTTGCCTAATAAACATATACATTGGTAGTTGTGTAATCACCGCCCATATCACAACTCACCATTGGCCGGTTTGGTGGGCTCGGCCCCCTCCTCTTCCACTTCAGCTCCTTCGGGTCGTACGGTTGCTGTTGCTATTTCGATATTCTCTTCCTGTAACATGGTATTTGATACTTAATTTCATATACAAAACGTGCGTAAAACTTGAAAAAATAAAGATATAATACAAAACGTGGATACGTTAGAAAGTATCGCATTCTTAGTATTTGGTTAAGACTAGAGTGGCCCACATTTCACGACGCTATTCGTAAAAGTTACAATTTTACAAGTCTAAACTACTTTGGTGAAGCCAACTGGTGTTGTTGAATTTGACCAATGTTTTTACTTGTAAAGTTGTAACTTGTAGTTTCGTGAAACGGGTCACGGGTCCACGTCTAATAGGGTGTCCCAGATTTTGCGAAAATCCAAAGTGAGTAACGCATACCCTCTAATTATGTTTGTTATATGCTGAAATGCCCCTAAACCAAAAATCAGCTAATTCTGTATATGGGAACCCGTGCCGACTTCATCCTAAACCTGGTTTGCACCTGGTTTCCTTGGCATCAAATACCAACCAGGTGCAAACTTAACGCAACCGACTTAGCTCAACCGGTTAATATGAAAATTTTAGGATGAAGTCGGCACGGGTTCCCAAACACAGAATGAGCTGATTTTTGGTTTAGGGGCATTTTAGCACATAACAAACATAATTAGAGGGTATGCGTTACTCAGTTAAAATTTTCGCAAAATCTGGGACACCCTAACGTCTAAGTATTATGTTTTTCCTGTCTTTGCAATAAGTGAACTTATCTTTGTCGTCGACTAAGTTACTACATCAGAGGTATCTAAGTTGGAAATGATACAGCCAGTATCACTATGATTACGTACTGAACAAGCAGCTTTCATGAATTTTCCCACCAAATTGGTCTTGATGGTGCATAAGACACAACAATGTGTCGGTTGGCTATCACGTAAAAGGAGCGAGTTGCGGTCAAGTGAGTTCTGGAGTGAATGACACAGCACATTGGGCCACTGGCGGCCGCCACAAGCTGCGGGTGAGCTTTTCCATACATGTAATAATAATATTTATTTATTAAAAACACAAGTTTTACAGTTAGCACGAACGCTTGTCACATCCTTGTTTCGACAAATGCTAGTTTTGTCTAATCCTCTGTTCGTCAATCCCTTGCATTGTCCAGTCCTTGAATCGTAATAAATTTGTTCTGTCACATACTTGTTTTGTCTAATTCTATTTACGTCCAATCTTTATTTAGTCGGATCCTTGTTTCGTCAGAACAACAATCAAATGTGATATGGGGGGGGGGGGTGTCTAAAAGTCTGAAAAATCGTGTGACGTACTTTGTGGATGGCCCTTAGTTCGTGCACGTTCCCTATAGATCGACTCACCAGGTCTTGCTCGGAGATGAAGGCGTCGTCCTCGAGCCTGGCGACCAGCTTGTTCCCGCTGTCGTCCAGCTCGGGGTCGCACAGCGCGCCCTGGCCGGAGCTGCGGCGCCGGTACCCGCCCACGCTCACGCCGACCGGTTGGTTCGCCTGCAAATTACGAATAGACCGATCAAAACTGAAATCGGATACTTGGAGCTGGTCGGAAATTAGTTCACATGTACGATGGTCACATAGCAATCGTCGTATCATCAAAAACAGTTGGACAATCAGTTATTGTTGAGTAGTTCATGGGTTTGTTCGGGCATTCTAGATTATTTATGGTTAAAGACAGACAATCCAAATTTTATACAAAAACTGGCTACATTTCAAATGAAGTAAGCAGTACCTGGAACCATCCAGTCTACTAACGATATCTTGTAAAAGTTACTAGGACTATTGTCTTAACTTCGTGTTCGACGATGTATGTGTACCTAATAGAGTTCGACCGAAATTTCGGTTTCGGTTTCAACTGCCATCCGGCCGAAACTACTGCCGACACCGAAACTGAATTTGATTAGTTTCGAACTGCGATCGGACAGTCTTGTTTTCAAAAAGCACAGATAACCTATTTGAAATAAGGATTTATAATATGTTATATTAATGATTACTCTAAATATCAGAGACTAAATGATTAATATGTTAATCAAAAATGAAGACTGACTGATTATGTTTGTCATTGTTTTATCTTCCCACGAAAACATGACCTTATATGGAAGTTTCTGTTTCGGTTCTGGATTCGGCCGAAACTGAGATCGGTTCGAAACTGGGTCGGAAATGATACTTGTATGCATATCGCATAGGTAAGCGCAGCGTAGGACGGCAGCGTAGGAGTCACTGGATGCGGTCTGTACAGGACCGCATTCTCTAACGATGTACGGAAGAGGTTTTTTTTAGTATCTGACAAACTCGCAACCCATATGGGCATAGCGATTGTCGGACCGGGTGGTCGGCGGTGGCGTTCCCTGGGGTTGAACCAGGTCGCTAGCCGGACCAACCCGAGTTGGGTCGGACTGGGTGGGTGCCGGAGGTGCCTGGGGTCGAACCAGGTCACCTTGTCCCGGTCCACCTCGATAGAATCGGGCTAAGTGGGGGGCCTGAACGCCTGGAGTCGAACTAGGTCGTTTGGTCAGGGCCACCTTGACTTTTCGCTGATTGCTCAGAGTGAGCAACGGACCAGCGGGAAGACGGAAGAGGCCATGTCCAATGGACGTCCGTGGCTGGTGGGTAGAATACTCACGACGCTGGTGGTGAGGGAGTTAAGCATGTCGAAGGTGCTGCTGGGCTGGGTGTGGATGATGGCGAGCGCGTTGTACGGGCGCGGCCCGAGCGCCGGCTTCAGCACGCCCACCTCGCCCGGGACCACCACCTGGGAACAAGTTCCTTTTATAACCTGGCTGTCTAGCTATGTGCTTCCATATTAAGCTATAAGGAATCAAATTATTTCCAGTAAATATGATGATTACAAACATTAACTAAAAGAAAGCGCTATCTCTCTCGCTGACTTGACACTGCTGAAATAAGCCAGGGGACACTGCGTTTGGTGGAAACGCAGCCTTAGAGTGTTTTTTTTGTGCTTGAACAATTTTTTGTGCTTAAACAAATGCTAGCTCGTTGAGCTGTTGCAACTATCGGTCTTCGTGGCGGTAGGCATGCCTCGGCAAAACCTCGGCACCACGGGCCTTAGAGTGGTGCTAAGGCGCTAAACATTTCAAACATAATGGTACCGAGGGCGCTAAAAGTAACGTGTTACGAGTACATTGAGAAATTTAATGCCGCTCATTAAGCGGCTGGATGGTGAAATTGGAAACACACTGTCCCGGTTAGACAGAGATGGTTCGAAACCGGCTTTAGCTGCAAACTTTTTTTTATGATTCATTATTTTAGAGGAGAGAAGCCTCACCTTGAAGGTCTTTTCCTTGCCATGCACAGTCTTCTCCTTGGCGGGCAGAACGGTCGACTCCAGGTGGTGCGCTGGCGCAGCGATCCCGTGCCCGTGCAGGCCAGGCGTCATCTGTACCAGACGCATAAATAAATATATTGTGGGGACAATCTTACACAAATCGACCTAGTCCCAAACTAAGCAATGCTTCTATTATGGGTACTAGACGACGATATACATACATAATAAATACAGGGTGGGAGGGACTATACCGACATACTTTAGCCATGAATTCCTGGTGGTGTGACGAGTAAATAATGTTATATCAACATCATCATTAAACTTAAGAGCTACGCTCTTGTCGGTGGAGTAATCGCCACTCTACTCTATTCTGCGCCATTTGTTTGGTTTCCTGATACGACGCGGCGCTGACTTTCTCCTTCGCTTGATTGAAGTATGTTAACCTTGGTCTACCTCTGCCTCTCTTGCCCTCAATTTTCCCCTCTAAGATGTTCACAAAGAAAGTGTCATGTCGTATCAGATGTCCAATCATCTTTCCTCTCCGGTTCTGGATTGTTTTTAGCAAACTTCTTTGTTCCTTCACCATGCTCAGAACCTCTTCATTGGTCTTTCTTTCCGTCCAGCTAATTCTTTCCATTCTCCTCCAGCACCACATCTCAAACGCTTCCAGCCTTTCTCGGTCCTTCTGTGTCAGTGTCCATGTCTCACTGCCATACAAAGCGATACTCCAGATGTACACCTTAATTAATCTTTTCTTGGCTTTTTTAGATATTTTTGCTTTGAGCAAATGCTTTTTGTTGTTGAAAGCTTTCTTAGCCATGGCGAGTCTTTGCATAATGTCTGCGGTGCATCTGGAGTCACTGGTAATATTATATCAACATGGGTCGAATATTATCATTTTACATTAATAGTCTTATGGAACAAAATAAATCAGTAAATTCAGCCCTTCATTATAAACATGTCCTTACTGGAGGAAAAGTTATCAAAAAGAAAAAAAACCGGTCAAGTGCGAGTCGGACTCGCGCACCGAGGGTTCCGTACAAACTCATAAGTAGATACGCGAATAGTTCAAGAAAAACTGTATGTCGATTTGTTTAGAAGAAGCAAATAAATATATGTTATGATTTTTGCAAATTTCTAAAAAACATTGCAAGTTAAAACAGTTATATTTTTCCTGTAATATTTAGAACCTGACGTGTAATGATTCTATTTAATAGCAAGGACGATTAAATCAAGAGGACTGTCATTCTCCATAGGAAAAGCTGTTCCCCGAATTTACAACGCCATCTATGTATAAGCTTGGTAAAATAATTATTTACAATTTTTCAACTTTGCAAACGTGACATAGTATTTAAATGTTAGAATTTATTTATTATTAGCTGTTTACGAACTAATTGTTGTTCAATTATAACATCGTTAAAACCCCTAGCGTGAAACAGGCCATCGCTTAGTTTTGCTACTCTCCGCTGGATGGATTAATGGATGGATTAAGTTTATGTAAATTTCTAAAAAAGTATTAAAGTTAGGAAGACCGTTCTATTTTTCCTGTAATGTTCAGGTTGATATTGATAATTAGTAATTATGACACATTTTTCTGATCAGTAACTTCGGAGATAATAGGGGGGGAATGGTACATAAAAATGTATAAATCCCATTACGGAGCCTTTTAAAAAAAAAGTAAAAAAGGTACAAAATATTTTTTATGTCCAATAAGCTCGGGTTAGCTACTTTTAACAGTATTCCAAATTTCAAATCGATAGCATCAGTAGTTCCTGAGATATCTGGCTGTGACAGACGGACAGACAGACAGACAGACAGACAGACAGAGTCGCACCATAAGGGTTCCTTTTTTACCATTTTGGTACGGAACCCTAAAAACCGCTAAAATGGAAACGAAAGGTCAATTTTTTGGCCTCGTAGTCGCTTACCATCAAATACTGCGAAGCTTAATTGCTGTTTAGTTAAAGGATTTAAAAAAATTAGTAAAACTATCTTACTCACATTTATTAGGGCTTGTTACACACTTGGGAGTTTTCATTTAAAAAATAATGAATATCTCTGAAAGTAAGCGTTTTTCGACTATACATCACATAACTTTATTTACTCGTCACACCACCAGAAATTCATGGCTAAAGTATGTCGGTATAGTCCCTCCCACCCTGTATATACTTAAATAGATAAAAAACACCCAAGACTCAGGAACAAATACCCGTGCTCATCACACAAATATTTGCCCTTACCAGGATTCGTAGGCGGTGTCAATCTCACTAGGCTAAACGTGTCGTCAATATTATAGTACATTGTGTCGCGACGGAGCAACATGTGTTTCTGTAAATTTTATCTCTGGCTGTCTAGCTTAACTGATCGCGACGTCGTTTCGCGCGACAGAGCATCATCTGACACTGTCACACTACGTTCAGTGGAAAGAGATAGGTAGCATTTATCGTGCGACAAAGAGTCGCGTTCATTTGTGCTAGAGGTACTGAATTAATTCGTTTCGATCTGGCGTAGAGAAGGATTGTAGAATTCTGAGAATAGCTAGGGATTCAAGTATTAACGTTGCGCAGAGAAATCACATTTTATTGTCAGGGGAAGACGTAAAATCGTATATACATCACGGGTGGTAGTAAATAAAACTCCAGATGGAATATTTATGGTTGCCTGCGGTGCGAGGCACGGCCACCTGCGATATAGGTCATTTTTTATTTTACCGCCTTGGGTGTGTAATATACTATTAAGGGGCCAACGGGCCCCTATTAGTAAGCTCTGCTGTTCATCCGTTAATCTGTCAGCGGACCGTATCTCATGAACCTTAATGGTTAGACAGTGGACATTTTTAGTATGAATTTCTATTGGCGCTATAACGGTAAATACCTACCTAATAAAAATTAAAATCAAACTGGGTTTAACCGTTTCAACTTATGGCCCTGTGGTTTATTAAAGCTGAGTTTCCACCATAGCTTTTTTTTTTTTTTTGTCTTTGTAATTATGGATTTCAGTCCCCGCGATGGATACGGGCGGCTGAACCTGCAAGTATGCGTGACTTTATATAATGGACTGTAATGGGATCTATATCGGGATCCCTAAATTTTTTTAACCTATTTTTGCATTCCCTAATACCGTTTGTCATAATGATCATTTGTCCTAACACTCACATGCCCTAATATTTGATCCCCTCACATCGGAATCCCTAAATTTTTTTAACCTATTTTTGCATTCCCTAATACTGTTTGTCATAATGATCATTTGTCCTAACACTCACATGCCCTAATATTTGATCCCCTCACATCATTTCTGCCAGCAGTTCGTTTTTGTTGGGAGACGCAGTTTCAAACCTAACCTAAACCTAACTCAACGGGGGGCCGTCTGGTTGCATAACAACTATTGTCATATTATTAATTGTCATAACAGTTTAAGCATAAAGTTGATGCTCATATTTTTTTTTGGCATAAATTGTCCTATGGCATAATTGTTCCGTGTCATAATTATACGGAGTCATAATTGGTTTAACCATAATGTAAATTGTCATACATTTATTTAGTCATAATATTGATGATTATAAGTCGTTTTTGCAATAATTGTAAATTTCATACATTTATTAAGCCATAACATTGATGATTATAAGTGGTTTTAGCAATAATTGTAAATAACATACATTTATCAAGCCATAATATTGATGATTATAACATAATCGTATTGCATAAATTTTGATAATGGACTTGCGATGGTTCTTCAAAAAAGAAACGGTTTATATTATTGAAGTATTTTTAATTTCTACTCATTACACAATATTAGTGACCTCACACAGAACCAAATCGCTGCCAGAAAAGTAGGTTAGGTTAGGTTAGAACTGTTATCTCACACATAACCGAATCGCTGCCAGAAAAGTAGGTTAGGTTAGAACTGTTATCTCACACATAACCGAATCGCTACCAGTAAAGTAGGTTAGGTTAGAACTGTTATCTCACACATAACCGAATCGCTGCGAGAAATGTAGAATAGGTTAGGTTAGAACTGTTATCTCACACATAACCGAATCACTGCCAGAAAAGTAAGTTAGGTTAGGTTAGAACTGTGACCTCACACAAAATCAAATCGCTGCCAGAAAAGTAGGTTAGGTTAGGTTAGAACTGTGACCTCACACATAACCAAATCGCTGCCAGAAAAGTAGGTTAGGTTATGTTAGAACTGTGACCTCACACAGAACCAAATCGCTGCCAGAAAAGTAGGTAAGGTTAGGTTAGAACTGTTATCTCACACATAACCGCATCGCTGCCAGAAAAGTATATTAGGTTAGAACTGTGACGCAACATAAAAGAGAACTTTTAAAAAGACTTTTAAGATTAGGTTTATGCGTTTAGCAATTTATGCTTTTACTTAGTATGGTTAAAGTGTTGTACGAGCAACCTATTTATGCGTTTAGCATTTTATGCATTTACTTAGTATGGTTAAAGTGTTGTATGAGCAATCCATGTATGCCCATGATAAAGTATGCTTGAATAAATGTATGCATATCAACTATATGCCCATTACACAGTATGTCCATAAACATTATGATTAAAATCGTTATGCGCATAAATGTATGACTATTTACAGTTATGCGTAATGATGAGTATGACGAATCCTCGTATGCGTATAAAAAATATGACCTTAAACTTTATGCAACCCGACCCCTACCCCTAACTCAACCTAACCTACTTTTTCTGTCTGCTTTTTTCCATGTGGGGGGCTTCGCCCCTCCCCATCCCCCCTTTTTAAGCCTTTTCGTAGCTAAGCACTCGTGTATAACTCTAGTTGCTTAGGACAAACGATATTAGGGATCGCGAGGAATATGCAAAATAACATTAGGAATATTAATAGTTATGGCAAAAAAGCTTCGGACAACAGAGTATTATGGCAAAAATAACATTATGGAAAACCTTATTATGACAACTGATCGTTAGGCCAAATACCCATTAGGAAAAAACAGTTAGGGCAAGTGATTTTAGGACAAACGATGTTAGGGATCTCGAGGGACACCCACTGTAATGGAGTGATTCTATGAAGGTTTGAAATGGATGAGAGGTGAAAAGTCTGATTTATGTTCCGTTGAAATTTTTCAGGCTGTTGACAATGATAGTGGCGAGATTGCAAAATGAGGTGGTTGTGGATTCTTTAAGTATGATGTCCACCATAGCTGTGCGAGATAGCGGAGCGGTGTGCGAAGAAAAAGTCCACCAATGCCGGGTTGCTCTGAGCGAGGCTGGGCACGTTGATTGGTGGATTTTTTCCTCGCACACCGCTTCCCTACCTCGCACATCTCTGGTGGAAACGCAGCCTAATAGTCAGCTGCGAACGCCTGTTTTTATCAGAGAATAAACAAAACTAGCGAGACGTCAGATATTTCTGTCATTATCAAAACTAAGAGACCCCATATTATAATTCCATAACGACCGTACATACTGAACTTCCGCGTAGTAAAGCGTAACAGTGAAGTGTGCCGATTTGCGGAAATTGATTGGTTTTCCTTGATTATGTTATCTTAGAAGTTAAAGTTATAGTGTATACAATTACGGGGCTAATAAAATTACGCAATCTAAGAAAACAAATAACACAACGACCCGCAGCGAACCGAACGCGGAAACCGTTTCCTATCAATTCCTATACTTTCCCGATAACGCGACCGGGTTACAGAAATACCATTTCGCGTACAGCGCAATACAACCTTTCTAAAAAATAACCGACTTCAAACAATGAATCTTTATTTGAGGAGTTCCTTCAATTCCTCGTGGATCCCTTCATTGGATCTAAATTTTGAAAAAAATGGGACCGTTCCGAAATAAAAAAAAAGATTCTATTGAGACTAAGACGTATTGATTTTAAAAAGTGGGCGTTATGGGGCAAATTTCAACGGCATTTTTGTTCGGCGTTATCGGTCCATAGTCCATACATTATATTTCGTTGGTAAGTATATGATTTTTGGTAATTTTATAACAGGTGCCAAGTTCTATACAACCGCCAAAAATGCCATGCTTAAGGAGGAATCTAAATTAAATTATGGATAGAAGAACCAGATTCTCGGTGAATGGCCCAAAAACTAATAATTTGATCAGTATGGTGTATTTTGATCACGTGGTAGAGTGATTAGTATGTGTGTAGTGTACATAACGAAATTATATATTTGTTCCTGGAGAACCTCCAAAAACCTCCTTAAAAACTAAACAACAATTAAAGTAATACTAGAGAGCCAATTACAGGAACTCACTTATGGTAACTTCAATTTGTCAAGATTTTTAAATTTGACTAAAAAAAGCATAAGCATTGCGTACTGTAACCCATTGACAAACAGAAATAGCAGCACAGCTTACCCACCTATGATAGTTGTAAAATAAGTTTGTGTCAAATATTTTATTTTTGTGATAAGCTTTGATTGCGAACTGTACTTTTTTGTATATTCGCAAACTGCATGTCAAACACATAAGCCCAAACACGGTGGATTTATCGTATGCACTTTAGAAGATCCTACGGCCTCCATCATCAAATCATCATGATGTTACTATAATCTTGCATTGTCACCGAACTTACATAAGCATGCCAAATTTCAGTTCAATCGGATACCAGGATGTGGTCGAAAAGTGGTTTGCAAATTTTGACATCACATCTTATACACTTACAAAAATACGAACGTTACACTTGTAACGTAAACGTAAATAAAAGCTAGTAAAAACCCAGTTAAAATTTACCATCGCACCTCACAGCAACCAAAACAGCTTCTTATTAAATGCATAATAGTATCCATCCACTTTGCAATCCTTTACGAGCTCACTGACAAGTTTCAACAGGTTATAAAGATTATTTTACAACTATAAATCTTTCAAAGTCCTTTAAGGCTGTAAAAGGTATTTATATTTTAAATTCAAGGAAACTTAATATTGATTGATTTAATTAATAACAATTAAAACTCATCACGTTTTTATCTATAAAGCACTTAGTTAGGTTTATATTAAAGATGTACGGTCAGTCTCATGATTTAGACACATAATATTCATCACAACTTTCCAATTCATCACAATTCAAACTTTCAGTCAATAAGGAAAACTTTGCACACAATATAAACATTAAAAAATAACAAAACCACAATCGCCCCGTCGCGTTTGAAAATAAACACTGATAAAACTCCATTCACGATCAACCGTCATGATTTCTTTCAGAAACCAATACACAACCAATCAAGCCAATCGCAGATCTTATGCGGGCGACATAAGGTTCAAATTAGATTGCATTTTGTATATCTAATTGTGTTACGCACTGCACTACACCAACAAGCAAATCCTTGACCTTTTGCTATGATAATAAGGCTTAATTTAGCTCGTTTTTGATTTATCGAAGCGCATTAATAATGGTGTAAAGTTTAAAATCGGATGACGCGGCAATCAATACTAGGAAATTCGATGAAACGTCACTTTAGTCGGTGTGTTATCGCTATCTTATCACGAGGTGTGACGTAATACATTCCACATGCTTATACCGTGTGTTTATGTTTACTAATCTGCTGATAACGATTGCATGTGTATATTGAGGCGCCGGGTTTGGCAAGGATGTTACTTAAGTGATTGATCAAAGGCAAGATTATGAAACAATGTGTCGTTCCCATGGTAAAGGCTCGTCCACAAATGCTCGTCGTTTGTCAATAAAGTCGAATATTGTTTGCATCTTTATACCAGTAATCAGTTAAAGTGTCCTTATGGCTAGCTGTAAAGCGGCGATGCTAGTGTTTAGGAATGTCGCATATTATTTAAAACGTTTATTTTTTGCCAATGGATGATAAAAAAATACATAGAATAAAAAATTGTGCCAAACATAAAAAGCTTGAAACATGTGCACTAAACTACGCCACATACTGAATTTTAACCGATTACAAAACTATTTAATTACATTTTATATTATACCCTATCATCACAAGTCCTTACTGAAACATAGAACACACCACTCACTATTTTAATGGACAATATACATATTATATTGTTAATCACTGTACCTACCTATTCTTATTGCCAGATGATCTTCATTCTTCCAAAATACACATTTATAACACAAAAAATTAAAATCCTAATATAATTTTTAAAACGAAACTAATAAAATAACTAAACTATAGGAAACCACAACTCGGGTCGTCGCTCTCATAGTGTCAGGACGATACTGACATTTTTTTCCGCTTTGGAATACATTAAAATACGGACAATGGTTCCTAGAACGCAGATCGACTGCAATTCCAATAACGTAATAGGTTTGCATACTGCCCGAGTACACGTTAGTCGGGTTTATTTTTCCTAAGATATCGTTTAGAAAAATAAACACTGTATAGTCGCCATCAGATACATCGGAGCAAACAAGGCGCCCACAAACATCTGAACAATACTATTGTCGAGGTGTTAGAGTGCATGTTCAGATATTTTTGAGCACCTGGAAGTGTATAGATGTATTTGATGGCGACTGTACAGCCAAATTTATAAGTATTTCATTTCAACGTACGTTATGGATTTCAACTGTTATGATTTTCAATCATTATTAATTTTGATTTTATATATTTTGAACATATGTGTTTTGAACTTATATATAATGACTTTATATATTACTAGCTGATGCCCGCGACTTCGTCTGCGGTGTAAATTATAATTAGGCAATTAATAGTTTCTGATATTTGTTCATAAACTTTGTTGTAATTAAACAAAACCCTCAAATATTGGGCCCAAAACTGCACAATGCACATTTACCGTGAAAATCAATTCTTAAGTCCATTTAAGGATTATTACCAAAAAATTAAATGCACTTAATAAACCGCTTGTTACTTACACAAAAAAACAATCTACTAATTGCTATATGCTATGCATGGAGTTAAAAACCTTTTACTTTAAAAATTGTACGGGTCCCTAAAAAAACTTTCAACCCCTACTTACTCAACCCGTCTTCGAGATAAATTTTAATGAACCGTGAAATCATTTGAGTTCTATTCAGTTTAATCAGTTTTAGATACCCTACTTTAAAAATCATTTGGTCCCTTTATAAAGTTTTGGTCCCCATTTATAACCCTTGGAGATGAATTTCAAAAAATGGTTTAACATTTTTTCTGTACCCTTATTGAAGGATCTATGTACGAAGTGTCAGATTTCCTACTTCAAAAATCCTTTGGACCCTATACAGAGTTTCAACCCCCATTTAAACCCCTTTGGGGATAAATTTCAAAAAACTGCAATCACTTTTCTTTTCTTTTTTAGATGAGTTCAAGATCTACTACAAAAATCGTTTGGTCCCTTTACAAAGTTTCAACCCCCTTTTGATCCCTTTTTAGGGATGAAAAAACGGTAAAACCACATTTCTTTTTTCTTATTAAGGAGTCTATGTACGATGTCCCAGATCGCCAACTTCAAAAATCTTTTGGTCCGTATACAAAGTTTCGACCCTCATTTAAACCCCTTTGGGGATGAATTTCAAAAAAACAGCAATCACTTTTCTTTACTCTCATGGATGAGTTTATGTAAGAAGTTTAAGATCTACTATAAATACCGTTTGGTCTCCATACAAAGTTTTGACCCCCGTTTGACCCCTTCTTAGGGATGAATTTAGAAAAACGAAAAATCACTTTTTCTACTCTTATTGAGGAGTTTATATACGATGTCTTAGAGCTCCAACTTCAAAAATCGTTTGTACCCTACACAAAGTTTCAACCCCCATTTTAACCCCTTTGGGGATGAATTCCAAAAAACAGCAATCACTTTTTTTTACTCTTATGGATGAGTCTATGAACGAAGTTCAAGATTTACTACAAAAATCGTTTGGTCCCCATACAAAGTTTCAACCCCCGTTTGACCCCTTTTTAGGAATGAATTTCGAAAAATGGTAAAACTACTTTTCTTTATTCTTATTGAGGAGTTTATGTACGATTTCTCAGAGCTCTAACTTCAAAGTTCAAATTTTCAACCCCCATCTAACCCCTTTTGGGGATGAATTTCAAAAAACCGTGAAATGACTTTCCTGTACTCATATTGTGGAGACTATGTACGATATCTCAGAGCTCCAACTTCAAAAATCGTTTCAAGCCCCATTTAACCCCCGTTGGGGATGAATTTTGAAAAACGGTGAAGTTACTTTTTGCAACTAATCTCCTAGTTTAAAAATCGTGTGGTCCCCATTTAAACTTTCAACCCCCGTTTTACCCCTTTTAGGGATGAATTTCGAAAAAGGGTGAAATTACTTTTCTCTACTTATATTGAAGGATCTATGTGCGAACTCTGAGATCTCCAACTTCAAAAATCGTTGGTGCCTATACAAAATGTCAACCCCCGTTTAACCCCTTTTGGGGATGAATTTCGAAAAACCGTGAAATTACTTTCCTACACTCATATTGTGGAGCCTATGTACAATGTCTCAGAGCTCCAACTTCAAAAATCGTTTTAACCCCCATTTAACCCCTGTTGGGGATGAATTTTGAAAAAAGGTAAAACTACTTTCTTAGACCTTTATCGAGGAGTCTATATACGAAGTCTCAGATCTGTAACTTAAAAATAATTTGGTCCCTAAACAATATTTCAACCCCCATTTTACCCCTTTTAGGGATGAATTTCGAAAAAGGGTTAAATTACTTTTCTTATCTCATATTGAAGGATCTATGTGCGAACTCTCAGATCTCTAACTTTAAAAATCGTTTGGTGCCTATACAAAGTTTCAAACCCCCATTTAACCCCTTTTGGGGATGAATTTAGAAAAACCGTGAAATTACATTCCTGTACTCATATTGATGGGTCTATGTGCAAAGTCTCAGATCTCCGTCTTTAAAAATCGTTTGGTCCCCATTTAAACTTTCAACCCCCGTTTAAGCCCTTATAGGGATGAATTTCGAAAAACCGTGAAATTATTTTTCTGTACTCATATTGAGGAGACTATGTACGATGTCTCAGAGCTGCAACTTCAAAAATCGTTTCAACCCCCATTTAGGATGTTCCCCATTGGGGATGAATTTTGAAAAACGGTAAAATTACTTTCTTCGACCTTTATTGAGGAGTCTATATACGAATTCTCAGATCTGTAACTTCAAAATAATTTGGTCCCTATACAACATTTCAACCCCCGTTTAACCCCTTTTAGGGATGAATCTCAAAAAAGGGTGGAATTACTTTTCTCATGTCATATTGAAGGATCTATGTGCAAACTCTCAGATCTCTAACGTCAAAAACCGTTTGGTGCCTATACAAAGTTTCAACCCCCATTTAACCCCTTTTGGGGATGAATTTCAAAAAACCGTGAAATTACTTTCCTGTACTCATCTTGATGGGTCTATATGCGAAGTCTCAGATCTCCTACTTTAAAAATCGTGTGGTCTTCATATAAACTTTCAACCCCCATTTAACCCTCTTTGGGGATGAATTTCCAAAAACGGTGAAATTACTTTTTTTAAATTGTATTAAAGAGTCTAGGTTCGAAGTCTCAGATCTCCTACTTTAAAAATCGTATGGTCCCCATATAAACTTTCAACCCCCATTTAACCCCCTTTGGGGATGAATTTCAAAAAATCCCTTCTTATCCCTTACTTACGTTATATAACCACCCTACTGTGAAAATTTCAAGTTCCTAACTTCAGTAGTTTCGGCTGTGCGTTGATCAGTAAGTCAGTCAGTCAGTCAGGACTTCTTCTTTTATATATTTAGATGAAATTATGATACGTACCCGTCCTAGCATATCTGTCTGTACTTAATCAAATCTTGCTAGTTAAATTGAACAACATTTCCGATTGAGCTGTAATTTTGCATACATATGTACATCGGATGACAATGCAA
This sequence comes from Eudemis profundana, assembly GCA_947034925.1. NCBI lineage: Eukaryota > Metazoa > Arthropoda > Insecta > Lepidoptera > Tortricidae > Eudemis > Eudemis profundana. Next base: position 3,509,923 of record OX344818.1, on the reverse strand, counting down.
TATTAATATGACATGGAGCTGATCTGAAGATGGAGTCGGAAGGTGATAGGTTCATCTAAATTACACAAGAGAAAGCCATCGTATTGGGGCTCGGTTTGCGATTATACAAAAAAGTTACAGACTACAGTAAAAATCTTGACTCAATAAAAATTTACAGAAAGCTCGTAATCATTACTACCCAGTTTGTGTATGCATTCATAATATTATTAGACATACCTGTACTACGTTAGTGTTATTATAGTCCCTTCCTTGAAACTCATAGAAGGGCGTTCGTGTTCAGCGTGAAAAATGAACTACATACATACTGTCCCAAAACTCAACGATAAGCCGGCACCAGAGGATGGAGCTACTTATGATTAGTCGAGAAAAAATAAGGAAAAAAATATATCTCAAATTATTTTTTCTCGACTAATCATAAGTAGCCGGCACCAGAGGATGGAGCTACTTATGATTAGTCGAGAAAAAATAATTTGAGATATATTTTTTTCCTTATTTTTTCTCGACTAATCATAAGTAGCTCCATCCTCTGGTGCCGGCTTATCGTTGAGTTTTGGGACACGTTGTATATTGGCATTAAACTATTAATTAACCACTATTTTTTGTATTGTTGCTGCATGAATTTAATTGCAATAAAGTGTTTTCACTTCTCATGCTCTTAAAATGTTAATTTAGTCTCTGTATATCGGGACTAAAGTTCCTTATTAATCTCTAGGGATTAAAGTAATTTTTTTTTAATTGACTTTGATAACCCCTAAACAGCCAATCGGAGTGTTTGTGGTTGGAATATTGTCGCCATTTTTAGTGATTGTGTATAGACAATTTTTGGGTGTGAAAATAACCTAAAAAGACAACTGCAAAAATATTAAAAAAAAATAACGATTTAATATAGTAATCATGATTAATTATTACGAATATAAATCAATTTAACTAGGTTAGGGGTAACTTAATTTTATTTTGCATGATCCAATTAGTTTTAAAATAGGTAGTTTTCACGTTTGAACCTGTTGGCTAAAAATGCCAGCATTTAAAGCCTGAGTGACTTCACTAAGTAAAAAAAAAATAAAGAACCGAGGAAATTTTTTTCTTTGCTTTTTGAATGTTCATTAATCGTATTGAGCACAATATTTCAACAATTAATGTGTATAGTGCAACTTTATACCGAAAGTACGGAACAATAAATATTGTAATTTTGTGTAATAGAACGTCGTTTTTTTCCTCGCATTCAAAGTGAAAAGTAGAGTGTTTAACGCGGGACTGAACAACCATAATGACACTCGATCTATAGTCACCCTCGCTACGCTCGGGTGGCTAAACACTTGTTTTAGTCCCTAGTTGAACAATCTACTATTATATATACACACACAAACAGACTAGTCGCAGATTCGACATTGAGAACGGAACAGAGAAAGAGGTAAAATAATGGTAGAATATTATTTAAACTTGACGGACATCTTACTGGAACCATTTTACTAAATTTAAACGATTCCATCTTAATCAAACGAGTTAATGATAATCATAAAATCAAATTACCTTCGACCAAACTCTATCGGAAACTTACTAGAGCCAAGCTTACAAAGTATACAATGTCCCTAATGCTCAAACAATAAAGACTATTATTGCTTGTCCTATGTACTGTTGTGTCATGTCATGGTATTCACCATACCTTGTAGGGAAACCCTACCTCAAAAGGATCTTAAGTGACGTGTTTCTTCAAAGAAAATATTCCTTTTCTATAATGGATGTTGGCATTTTATGGCCAATAGAAGCGATTACTGTCTTTTATGACAGCGCGTAAATGTTATAGGTATGTAGAGCCTCGTGTTGTGACGGAGGTGTAAAGCACTGGCGTTTAGTAAAAATACGTATGTGCCATTGAAAATCCATTAACTCCGTTGGAGTAGTCGTTAGATAGGACAAAGAAGCATGAGGGTTGGATCCTCGTCAGAGTGGTATGAAAAAAGAGTAACTGAGGGGTTCCGTGTGGTATTTCTTTCTCCTTCAGATGTAACTTTCCGAAGCACTGGTACATTCAGCGTTTCAGACTGCTTCTGTGATTTATTTGCAAAGAAAATGGTTTGAGTTTCATCAATGAACACGTGTATTTGTCTTGGAGGCTGATCTTTCGCATGTAACTCTTGAATACATTTCGTTATTTAGTGTAGCCATTTACCGAGTTTTGCAAACGAAAAATGTGTGACCGAAACTAACAAGCTCAACTATTTGGACAGGTAGTTCATGGAAGTTATCGTCCAAAACTATGACGCAAGACTAAACAAAATGTTTCTCATAAAAAGGGACCTAACTGCGACTAATAGCTGGCCATACACGTACGGATTTACCCGCCGGACCTGTACCTAGCCCGAGCATATCGAGGTGGACCGGGACTAAGTGACCTGGTTCGACCCCAGGCACTCCCGGCTCCCACCCAGTCCGACCAACTCAGGGTGGTCTGGCTAGCGACCTGGTTCGACCCCAGGAAACGCCACGGCCAACCACCCGGTCCGACAATCGCTACGCCCAGGATGGGCTGCGAGTTTGTCAGTTTCTAAAAAAAAAAAAAGAAAGAAAAAAGTGTGGCGAGAAATAGACACAGATTTGTCCGCCGGATGTCTGTCCGCTATCCGTTGGTTTTTAGCACGGCTATTTAGCTTATATCATTACATGGAACTCGTACATCGGTCCTTACCCCTGATTTCCGTAACCCAATTTATAGTTAGAGATGTTTGTCTGGGATGCACCTTGCTTAGATACCCTTGCCTCGTCCCATCTTCCAATAACCTAACCTAAATTAAAAATTTAAAAAACCCCCGACCAAACATAACAAACGACCTGATGACCTTGAAGACCTGAACCGATTTCCACCAAACATAGCTAAGAACACTCTCGACTGATATACCTTTCAAACAAAAAAAACCGTATTAAAATCGGATCATCCGTTTGGGAGCTACGATGCCACAAGGACATTTACACATTTACACACACAGACACGTCAAACTTATAACACCCCGTCGTTTTTGCGTCGGGGGTTAAAAACAGAAAACCAACCGACCGATTCGGCAGAATGCCGCAAACAGCGCAAATATGCTGCCATTGGCAGTGGCGAGGCTACATCGCAGAAATATAGAGAGGTAGAAGGAACTAGTGTATGTACCTCGCGTGCTAAAAAGAAGTGGCAACGACCTACTTTGCACGTCGTCAACTTCAGTTTCCGTCAATATTATTATCAGATATGAAAATCTGATAAAACTGGTATAATTAATTCTTCAAATACCACCAAAGTTTAAATTACACTTTTGTCGTCAAACGCTTAGTTTCCATACAAATCGACGAAATCCTTCTATATCGATATATTTCCGTGGGCTACATCTTTGAGTCGTTCGGGGTTGAAAGCTGGCGCCATGGGGACCCAGTGCTATGGCTGACGCAAAACCATTAAGACATCACAATAACTAGTACCGCAAAACATGTAAGTCGCAAGATTGCTGATTATACAATCTAACTCCGATCATGTCTGATCAAAATGTATGAAGCCTGTTATAGAGTAAGACCAAAAATCCCACATCTTGGCTGACTGTTTCATGAATACGTATGGTGACAATACGTCAGAGTTACGAGGCACATTCAAAACCAGGTCGGGAAAAAACCTGGACGCAACCACAGCCCAAGATGACAGCATACGGGTTGATGCCAGATTTTGCGCAGAACACTCTGTTACATGTTAAGTGCATTTGTTTATTATTGTCAAGTATTTGTTCCCAAATCATGTATAAATGTTGATGGTAAATAAACAATTATTACAAAAATTATGATTGATAAATTAGCCACCATATAAGCAGGGACAAGTTTACCTGCGCAAAATTTGACACTAACCCATATATCCGATCAATTCACTATCATTTAAAAAGTTGTTATTTATTGAGAATTGTTCATTAATTAGAACCCTTTTAGTTCATTGTAGGCACAAAAAGAGCTAGCACCTGCTTGGAAAATCCTAGTACTTAGCGCTAAAAAATGTCACCTTGCGCTGTTCAAACTAATTGAAGCATCGCGAGGCTGAGGGGCTCGACTCGAGACCTTCCGGTCGATCAAAACACGTGGTTAGCGTCCGCATACTACTATGCTATGTCACCTTAAAACAGTAAATGAGCCTCCGCAAAAAAATAGCGTAAGGATTTTAAGACTGAGACTGCTTAATTATTAATACCATTTTATTAAAACTAATCTATAAAAATACCCAAATTGCTAGACGAAAGATATTTGAAGAGTTCCCTAGATTTCTGTAAGATCCCATCTTCAGATCCTGACCTTGTGACAATAGGTGGTCCTATTATCACAAGGTGAGAGATATATACCCTTTCAAATAAAATAGAATTTTCCAAACCCGTCACACTGTTGTTTACAACTTTATGAGGAAACAATAGTTTTCAGCAAAATTTGTGCATTCTGAAGTTAGAAGCTTATTTACTACTTATTTAGTACAGCTTTGGAGAAACGAGACTGACTGTAGATGCATTATCTATTTAACCCAACTGTACGTATATACAGTTACTGATGTGCAAGTTGCGGAAACTTTCCAAAAAAATTTTTGGATGTAACTTAAAAACATCTTATAAGACTTTTTATATGTTTTTAAGTTAAATCAATATTTTTTTTATATAACTTAAAAACATCTTATAAGATTTTTTAGAGATTTTTTTTTTATATAACTTAAAAACATCTTATAAAACTTTTTATATGTTTTTAAGTTATATCAAAAAAAAAAAATTGATATAACTTAAAAACATCTTATAAGAATTTTTAGATATCAAAAAAGTTATATCAAAAAAAAGTTTCCGCAACTTGCACATCAGTACACATACAGTACACTGTACATAATCACCTTTACAAAACCATGAGGTCAAAGTATCGTGTCTCACTATTATTGTAGCCTCGTCTGTAACATGCGCCTATTTATTCTTTAAATTGCTAACCCTACTGGAATCAATCGTGCGAATCGCGAATATCCAGATATTTGACCACCAAACCGCAACTACGTCACTATTATATTAGTAAAGAAACAATATTGGACTGGACGCGTGCACTTAACACATCACGTTTAAGCAAATACGTTCGAAAATGCGGACACAGCACGTTGTTGTGTCGACTAAATCACGTTCCGTGTCGTAAAATGTGCATGCAAATACTATAAACACTTGTAGTATGCCCCTTGACCTCACTAGGCTGTTATTATCAGGCAGTTTCTCCTTAAATGGCTTAGACTTCGGCTTGGCTATCATTTGGGTTCACTTAGTCCACTTTTCTTTCGTCCACGTTGCAGATACTTCCACTAAATATTCCCGTTTCGCCATTCCTGACTCGTTCCGTCATTCCCACTTTATTCGCATTTCCAAACCTGGGACTTGGAAAAATGTCAAGGGATTTAAAGTCAGGGATAAATGGGAAGGGTATGCGTGTATAAACACAGAGACTGGCAAAACAAAACCCCGTGAAGGCCATTACCGACTTAAAGTCGAGGAACAAATCCTGACCGCAGACTTGGACGTAGCTGGCGCCTTTCAAAACTTCTTCACAAACATTGCTGTGAATACTACGGTAAACCTGAATTCTTCTGTAGCGAAGGCTAGCTCTTTTCTAGATCCTATTAGTACCAGATATGATAGGGAATTTCACTTCCAACATACAGATCCCTATGAAATAATAAAAACGTTTAAATCCCTGAAGCTGAAAAACACCGAGGACCTTTGGGGTGTTTCTGTCAGAGTCATGCAATCTGTCATCGATATTGTGGCGCCATCTCTAGCCATTGTGTTTAATGCTTGTGTAGATAAGTGTATTTTCCCCGATCTGATGAAATATAGTAAAGTCATTCCTTTGTTCAAATCGGGCAGCAGGGATGATCTTGGGAATTTTAGACCGATTTCTATATTACCAGTTCTTAGTAAAGTCTTTGAAAAAGTCATACTAAACCAATTGCTTCGTCATTTTAACAAGTATGAACTACTGCACGACCAGCAATTTGGTTTTACAAAAGGCCGCTCGACGACGGACGCCGCGACGGTGCTTATTAAACACATCTATGATGCGTGGGAAGTGTCACAAGATGCGATAGGAATCTTTTGCGATCTTTCCAAGGCGTTCGACTGTGTGGAACATGAGACACTGGTTCACAAACTAAAGCATTACGGCCTGTCGACCGAGGCCTTAAACCTTGTCATGTCTTACCTTAGCCAAAGAATTCAGAAAGTGGTTGTTAACCGAATTGAGTCTAGTGGTTCGACTGTAAAGCTCGGAGTACCGCAGGGCTCGATTTTAGGTCCGTTTCTCTTTCTTGTGTATATAAATGACCTTCCTTACCACATAGAACAAAATTGTAAAATAGTTTTATTTGCTGATGACACCTCATTGATTTTCAAAGTTGATAGACAACTAGATGACTATAGTCACATCAATGAGACCTTAAAATTAGTGCTACAGTGGTTCACAGCAAATAACCTGGTTCTGAATGCAAAGAAGACAAAGTGCGTGAAATTCTCTTTGCCAAATGTAAGAGAGGTTGACACATCTATATCTTTAAACGGTGAGAAACTTGATCTTGTTAACAATACACTCTTTCTTGGGCTTACCCTGGATCACAACTTGCAATGGGCGCCTCATATATCTACTTTGGCTAACCGGCTGAGCTCTGCCGCTTTTGCTATAAGACGAATAAGGCAATTCACTAACGTGGAAACCGCTCGCCTTGTTTATTTCAGTTACTTCCATAGTATTATGTCTTATGGCATACTGATCTGGGGTAAAGCAGCAGACATAGATACCATCTTTGTTCTACAAAAAAGAGCGATTCGATCCATATATAACTTAGGATCTAGAGATTCGCTGAAAGAACGTTTTAAGGAAATAGAAATCCTCACAGTGGCTTCACAGTACATATTAGACGTGATAATGTATACGCACAAGAATATCAGCTCCTTCAAAAAGCAGTCTGATGTCCACAGTTTAAATACGCGGAACAAACATAAGCTGTTTGTCCCAAAAATCCGTCTACAGAAAGTAAGAAAATCTTTCGTGGGCAACTGTGTTAGATTCTACAATAAGGTACCCCTAGATGCATGGGAACTGCCTTATAGTTCGTTTAAAAATTACATTAAATCTGCGCTTTTGAAGAGAGCTTATTATAAAGTCCAAGATTACTTGGATGACAAAGAACCATGGCCAAAGCATCAGTCGCAGCAGTCGTCGAAATAGGGCAGTGTCCCGGAGAGGTTTAGGTACATGATGCCTACAGATGGCGTCGCTGCTACGGGCTGTATCGTTCCATTGTTACATTTATTTTTATTGTAATTTTATTTCATTATTTGCATTTTGACATACTGAATACATACCTGTTATGTATACTGTAGCTAGTTGTAATGACTGTTAGCTTAATAGTCTATTTCTCGACGTGAAACATACGTTTCCCATTTTGTATTTCGACGTTTGGAGTTCCTTTACACCTCCAAAACATAATGTTTTGACAACGGAGACTCCTTACATCTCCATAAAGTTTAGTCTATGTTTGCCTATTTTCTATATTTTTTATCGTGTTTTGACGCCTAGAGACCCTTTACATCTCTAAAAATGTAGTTTTAAGTTTTGTAATGTAATGGATCCGGAGATTATATACGTCTCTCGGTAAAATGTAAAAAAAACTGTGCCCAGTTATTTGCTTGTTGCATTTTATAAATATTGTCATCTTATGTAATAATGTCACAATTGTTGTAATGTTGTTTTTAAAAGAGAAACTGGTGAGTTTCTTCAGGCGCTTCTTCTCACCAGAAGGTCATCTACCGAAGCGCCAAAAGAAAAGAATCAGACATGTAAAAGAGCCCTTGAGGCCTACTTACAGAAATAAATGAGTTTGAGTTTGAGTTTGTAAAAAAATCGAGGCGGTTTTGTATGGAATTTAGAAATGTGCACAATTTGGGAATGTGGACGAGTTGGGCATAAGAAGGAAATAAGAAGGGGAAAAAATATATAGAATCGCGGATTGACTGTCACTTTTGCACTATATTGAATGAAAAGGGATAGATAGTGTATGTCGCGCGGCACAGTTGTGCTAGAGGGATTCGCCTTCTGGCGAGGCTACGGTGGAGTGGTTACACCGTTCCCATGGTCTCGCCCTATAGCACGGAGGCGGCACGCGGCAGAGGGGTTTTTAGTGGGTAAACCTGCGCCTCATCAGCCAATAAGGGAGTCCCACATAACCATCAGGGTCCATCCCCGCACCCTGGTGGTTTGCGTAACGCATATCCCTCTTAAAAAAAAAAAGAGGTATTCGCCTTTCGTTTCTTTACCACATTGAACCATAAAATACGCTGAAGGTGCTATTAAGAATCGTGCGCATCACGTTTTCTACATACATTCTGCTGCAGAATAAACACACTGTCAGTATTAAGTATTTCTAACCATGATACAATTACAAGATGCCAACATTTTGACAAATTTTATACAGAATGTCCCTAGCCTCGGGACAAACCTGAAAGGTACATGATGATTACGGTATTTCTAACTAAAATACAAAGTCTCATTACAATTAGAATAGAACTTACGCAGAAATTAACGAATTACCTTTTTTGCTTTTAAGCATCCTGTACGTAGGTGTGCCTACAAGCAAAGCAAAGCAAGCTAGCAATCGAAACTCCTTCAGCAATTGCAACCTCATAGAAAATAAAATAAAATATTGATATTTATTTGGTGTCACTACTGTCAGTCCAATCACTGTCGTCATTACGTATGTGTGATACAGTATGTTACTTTTTGTAGATTTTTTAATTTTGTTAGAAATATTAAATTTTTATCTAAGCTCTTAATTTAAAGAATATGCTTATTAGAGGATTCCTGGGAAGTAATTCTACGGGGGATTTCAGGTCCAAAGGTCACGCTGTAGTAGCCTGGAGTCGATAGGTATACCTAGCAGTGGCGTGGCGTTGAATAAATCCTTGGGCAAGCCGGATCAGCTTTGGCGTCAATTTTCTTTAAGAGAACTAGAATTAAATGCCGAAATGCCTAATATTAGGCAAGCCGGTGGGAATCGAGTTCCATGGACGCATAGTGAAATAGAAGTAAATTTACAAACGTACAAACGGCTTCGGAACCACGATTGTCTATGTTTTTCTAAGAACATCAAACTCTAAACTGGGATTAAGTCATTCACAAGGGGTCATAAAATACAAAGTGCCCATACAATGGACTAATAGGATTTTTATTAAGGGTTTGCCACTTAAAGTTTATTGAGCTTCTACAATGTATCGAGCATAAAATTATGGAAAAAATGCGCTTGACACGGACATACAAGTTACAACGCAGTTAAAATGCAATAGCGTAACATCCGATACTATTCTTTATGTTTGCTAATGGCAAACGTGACGAGCCACCTGATGAAAAGTAGTCATCGCCGCCCATGTATACAACCAACCAACCAACAAAACCAACGTACATACGAAAAGGTTTCAGGGATAGCCTGTATATGATTGTGTATAGGTATGTTGCCGACCTTTGAGAGTCCTGTATGCTTGCTTTATGAAGAAGCAAGAAGCCCAAGTCATAAGTGGCATGGACGTACCTATACAGGGTGGGAGGGACTATATCGACATACTCCAGCCATGAATTCCTGGTGGTGTGACGAGTAAATAATGTTATATCAACATGGGTCGAATATTGTCATTTTACATTAATAGTCTTATGGAACAAAATAAATCAGTAAATTAAGCCCCTCGTTATAAACATGTCCTTACTGGCTGAAAAGTTATCAAAAAGAAAAAAAAAGCTAAAATGGAAACGAAAGGTCAATTTTTTGGCCTCGTAGTCGCTTACCATCAAATACTGCGAAGGTTAATTCCTGTTTAGTTAAAGGATTTTAAAAAAATAGTAAAGGTATCTTAGTCACATTTATTAGGGCTTGTTACACACTTGGGATTTTTCATTTACAAATTAATGGATATCTCGGAAAGTAAGCGTTTTTCGACTATACATCACATAACATTTTTTACTCCTAATAGTTATTAGAATCTATAGTTAAAGTTTGTCGGTATAGTCCCTCCCACGCTGTATAGGAGTGGGGGGTGGGGGGGTAGGTGGTTCAAAAAATAAAGGGTAGTAGGGTAAGTAGTGTGTTAAGATACTTTACTAATTTCTACTCTCCTACCCTTAGTAGGGAAGAAATCAGTTTTTTTTTTATTTGCCTGTGTCCCTTTTGGTTAATAGTGGCCACACATAAAGACACTGTTGTCTAATAAATAAATCTATCTATCTTCTTCTTCTTTAACTTAAGAGCCTTGCTCTTGTCGGTGAAGCAATCGCCAGTCCTTCCTATTCTGCGCCAATTCCTTTACCTCCTGGTACGTCACGACCTTGACCTTCTCTTTTATCTGCTCAAAGTAATTCCTTCTTGGTCTTCCCCTGCCTCGTTTCCCCTCAATCTTTCCTTCTATAATAGTTTTAAGGAAATGATCGTGTCGTAACAGGTGTCCCATCATGATACCTCTTCTATCTTCTATCTATCTATCTATCTAATAATCAGGCTTCGGAAATTCAGATACTTTTATAACTAAAGTTAGCAAAATCTCGGAAAAAGTTAAGCAAATATGGAATCGGCTTCCTAAAATTTTGATTTTAATAATGCAGATTCCAGGATTCCGCGATTGTACAAAACGTCACGATAATGTAGTACCTCGCAAATATGTTTAGGTTTTGGCTATTCTAACCCGACTTCAAAAAACGAGTACCTACATGGAAAATAACTTCAAATAAGTAGTTCATTTAAATACTCAAATAGGTAGTATGCGTTTATTACAGTTTAATAATAATAAGTTAATTAAAAAAAACCGGGAAATTTAATAATAAAAATTAAATTGAGTCCGCTTCACACTAATCAACACCGACACCGACGCCAAAGTTTAGGTATATAAGCATCCAAATTTCCGATGCCTGCTAATAATGATAATATTTTACGTAGATTTTAGTTCCTTTCAATGATATCAAATCGATGACTGACGACCTCCTGAGAGTAAACACATACAGAATTCTAAATACGAAGTGATCCCATCGAGATTCGAACCCAACTAAACCCTACAGCTACACCTACACCCGTCAGCTGTTTAAAGAGTATAAATTAGTAAATGTAAATTCTTACCCAATTCCAAACACAACCAAATCCCGATCAAACTTTTTAACACAAACAAAATACCTAGCCATACGCCCGGTGCTTCTAACACTGGACTACAATTGCTAGAACATAATGGGCGACATGCGGAGCTCAATCCTTACACACGCAAAATATCACTTTATAATACGAAATCGCAGTCAGTTACGACCTTTGAGCCTTCAAGCTTAAGTCTAGAACTCAAATAATAAAATGGATTAAGTCTCTTAGAAAGATAAAGGCGTTTACGTAATTTTCGTTTGAAACCCCACAATTGACCTTCTTATACACGCAAAATATCACTTTATAATACGAAATCGCAGTCAGTTACGACCTTTAAGCCTTCAAGCTTAAGTCTAGAACTCAAATAATAAAAAGGATTGAGTCTATTAGAAGGATAAAGGCGTTTACGTCATTTTCACAATTGACCTGGCACCCACTTGGATTCGTCCCGACCTGTATGAGTCAGATCGAGATCAGATTGTGACATAGTTTAAGGTGAGATGTAAATTGAGATTTGACATTTTTTTTAGCACAATTGGCAAGCCTCTGACCTTGAGTGAAGTGACAATTGTGTCAATATGAAGCAGACTATTTTCTCCGAACTCTTTTCTGTCGTTCCCTCATTACTGAGGATCGTGACCAACTAGTGTCCGACCGAAGATTCGGTTTCGGTTTCGGTTTCGGCCAGTTTCGGCCAAAAATCATGTTTCGGCCAGAGTTTCGGTTTCGGCCAAAAAGCAGCCGAACCTTTCGGCCGGGCCGAAACTTACAACATCGTACTTTCGGGTCGCGTTCGGGTAACGTAGGGTGCACTCGGCACGGCTGACAATATGGCGTCGCTCGCCTAACTCCGCTGGCCACTGAATCAGTGCTCTTTGCTCGTGTAGTGACAGTGACGCTTGTGTTTGTTCCCCGAATAATCATCCTCCTGCTCTTATCCCATTTAATTGGGGTCGCCGCAGCTTGTTTTTTTCCTTCCATAGGTACCTCTCTATCACCCGTCATCTCGTCACTCACTTCCTTTCTATTCATATCGTCTCTCACGCAGTCCATCCACATTCATACTTTATACCCTTCTAGTCACATGGTTATCATCCCTCCGCATAACATGTCCATACCACCGTAGTCGATTTGCCATTATAGCATTTCTTTTAATTTAATATAGACATGTATGATATTATGATTATCATATTTTAATAATAAACTTTTTTTTATTATATACCATTTACTATTACCAATTCGCTGTCTCAGTATTACAGTTAATGTAACATTTAAAATTTTTCACTTTTTAGGAAAGTTAAATTTTAACCCAGTGTCATTATAGCAATGTTGAAATTTCATTGGATAAAATTTGAACGTAATATTCGGCCGGCGAGATGTTTCATTAATCTAGTAGGTATTTGGAAAGAACGGCCCACTGACATTTTTATTCAACGTTTTAATCACGTTTATAAAAGGTTCGGTTTCGGTTTCGGCCGAAACTAAAATCAAACCGAACCTTCGGTTTCGGTTTCGGCAAAAAAACATGTTTCGGTCGGACACTATGACCAACTATAATGTCCCTCGACATAACACTGTCAAGAGCCATATGGACTGCCCTCTGCATGGTACCACTATACCTTGGCAACTTCGTTGGTGACACTCACATGTGTGCTTTTTGTTATGTGCAGCCGTAACTACTCACAAAAGTTACCGCCAACACGAACGGGGGCCTCCGCAGGCTGCTTCCGTCGGTCGTCGTTCATGTTGGCGGTAACTTGTGTGAGTAGTTACGGCTGCACATAACAAAAAGCACACATGTGAGTGTCACCAACGAAATTGCCAAGCTATAGCATTCTTATGGTGTCAGACCACCTTGTCGGGATTCGTCGTATGGCACGTCCTTCAACTTGGCCTAGAACAGCGGTCGGCAACCTGCGGCCCGCGGGCCTCATGCGGCTCGTGAACCGCTCACTTGCGGCCCTATATTCCGGTCTGTATTGCGGTCGTTATATTCCGAATAGCATAAAATCACAAATTAATAACAAAATGCGACCCGCGTTAATTTCCTTAGCTACTATGTGGCCCTTGGCTGCAAAGCGGTTGCCGACCGCTGGCCTAGAACAATGCTTCTTTCAATGCAGTGCTGGTTAGAACGTTCTCCGAACTAACTGAACTAATAATTGAGTCTGACTGAACTGTCACATCGGGGCACTGGACAGGTTTTTTCTTTAATTATACTTATTATAAGTGTGGAACTTGCGAGCTAGGGTATGCATGGTTACCCGACATCAGCTTGCTGGTGGAGGTCTAACGTCAGTCGTCCCATGGTAATAACCTGACCTGTCAAGAGATCCTAGTTAAAGCGACCCCAGAAAAAAAGAGCATGAGTTGTCGTACATGTTGTAACTGCGTCGCGCGACTAATATTTCATATCCCTTTCTATTCAGTACAGTGCGAGTAAGACTCGCGATGATATGTCACACAAAGGGAGAGGTTAGCAACATGGACCGTGAACCGCTCACTTGCGGCTCGCGAGCCTCCCTGGCAATTTTTTATGTATATTCAGAACTGTATAAAATCACCAATTATTAACATAGTGCAGCCCGCGTTAATTCGGTTAGCCACTATGTGGCCCTTGGGTGCTAAAGGGTTGCCGACCGCTGGACTTTATAAAGTTGTCTGTTAGTTTCAGTAGAGTGATTTTTTTTTAACTCTCGATCAGGTAATATTACCAACGATGCCTCGGTCAATATGCAAAGCCACTCCACATCAAGGTTTCTACTACAAATTCGGACAGCGATGCGCCCCACATAGGCAAAAGAGCATAACTCATACAAACTATCGCAACATACGCTCTTTCGTGTTTATACCAGCGATAGCGCATACAGGGTGGAACTGGACCACTGCCAAATGACTCCTTAGGCCATGTAATGCAGTGCTACGCCAAAAAGCATAATGTCGTATCTCAAATGCATACATTTATTTATCATTCAACCTTATGCTGAACCAAAAAAGGATAATAGGCAATTTTAAATTTCTAATATACGTTTAGGTATACATTTTAAATAGATAGTAACTTTATATAACCGCAGTACCTACATTCAATAACCTAATTAATAAAATGTATCCCTAAAATAATAGATGTGTCATGCTTGTCATTAATAACCTATCTGTTTGGGACAGATTTATATTTGTTTGATGACATATTTATTATTTGGTGACAGATACTGGCGTGACACTTTTAAATACATGCACTGTCGTGTTTAAAGAATAAAGAGTAAAAGGCTTCATCCATGCTCACCAATTAACATAAAAAAATGGAAAAGTTTCTGTTACAAAAAAAAATATTATTAACTATTATTTCAAATAAATTATCTGTGCTTTTTGAAATAAAGACTATCCGATTACAGTACGAACCCATCATATTCAGTCTCTGTTTCGGCCGGATGGCAGCCGACACCGAAACTATGCCGAAATCGAAATTTCGGTCGGACTCTAATTATCGTATTACCACCTTCCGACTCCATCATCCAACCGGCTCCATTGTACTATATTATAAATTATAATATTATTACATTGCCACACAAGAAGCAAGTATACCAAATTGGAGCCCAATCGAACCTCAGGAAGTGGTTCTAATTAAGCTTCCAGGATTAAACTTTTACAAACATACTAATAAAGCAAGTTAAATAAAAGCTTGTAATAAGTTTCTGTCAAAAAAAATTGTTTGCGACAAGCTTTTATTGCCGACTATACTTTTTTCTATCAGCAGAGGATTTTGACCTACTTTGGCCACATAGTGAGAAGGGGAGATGAAAGCCTTGAAAAGCTGATCATTGTTGGAAACACGGAGGTTAAACGAGCCAGGGGTCGGTCTCCAACCAGATGGAGCGATCAAGTGAAAGGCCCATCCTCAACCAAGTTTTGCTCGGTCGTCAGAGACGCGATGAACAGGCACCGATGGAGGCAGATCATAAAAACTAAGTGTAGACCAGCCACATCCACCGATGACCACGATCCTCAGTCATGAGGGAGCGGCCAGAGATTATTAATTTTTTCTATAATATTGTATTGTCATCTGATTTACATATTCTTGCAAAACTTCGGCTCAATCAGAAATCGGGAAGTGGCCAAATTGAACTTGCAAGATTTGATGACAGACACACAGACAGACACCGGGACAGGTGAAACTAAATAAAAGCTTGTAAAAAGTAAAGACGGCCAGGTTAATTTAAGGCATGTGAGATTACACCTCAGTCACTTAAATTACCCTTAGTCATGCGAGTCGAAAACCGACCTATCTAAGTCTGACTTGTCTAATAACAAGGATGTAAATGTACCAATTTAATTTTCATGATAAATTAAAAGTTGAAATAAATTAAATATACTTAGCTACAGTAGGAAATAGTTATAAATATTCTATCCAAGCGGCCAATGACCCCAGAAATATAATAATTATAAACATAAGGAAATGTTTATATCAAGGGTCAAAGTTATAGGACGGGGTAAAACCCGATAGATTAATTTAGTGGGTAAATTAATACGTATAATAGGTATTAGATTATGTCACAAGAGAGCAGTGGCGTGGCGTAAAAGATATCCTTGGGCAAGCCGGTGCAGATTTGGCGTATATTTTCCGTAGCTTTAGAATAAGGTGCTCAAATGCCTAATATTAGGCAAGCCGGTAGGAATCGAGTTCTACGGACGCCACGCTACTGCAAGGGAGTGAAATTATGTATGTACGGCGAGGGCGTACATTGAATCCCAGAGCAAAGCAAACAATTCTACAATAGAATCCTGAGCGTAGCAAGGGATTTAAGTGTTAACGCCAAAGATGAAAATAATATTGGAATCGTGAGGCACATGCTGCTATTGACACCAATTATAAGGAAAATATGTATTGAGGCAATAATAAAAAGACCAGCTGGTCTTTAAATGTATTCACAATAATCTAATACACACCTAAGGCGGTAAAATAAAAAATGACCCTCGGGTGATTGTGACCGGAGCCGTAGGTGAGGGCTATAAATATGCGATCTGGTGCCTACTTTATTGCCACCTGTGATGGTTAATATGATAAAGAGATTTCATGGTAAATATACTTGTCACTCACCTGGCCATATCGCGAAGAGGCTAAATGCACGTTCCGGTTTTTGAGAAAGTCCGGTCTCTTCCCCAGTCCATATCCGGGCTTGTTCTGCGAGATGAACTTCTTGGACCGGTCCAGCCGCTCCGTAGAACCCTCGGCCTCTTCATCTCTCTTGGACGTGGACGGCACAGCCCGGTACGCTCCCCGAGTCCCCCTGATACTCTTCTCAGGACTCTTGTCCTGCTTCCGGGTGATCAGGTTGTCTTTCCGTTGCTTGTTCCTCAGAGTGACATTCGAGTTCATATTGTCCATATTGGTCCATCAAATGATAACCCTTTCCTACTCTTTCGTTTTAATCTTCAAATTATATTCGTGACTGTTCATTTCGTTATAATATCATACAGCTAAAATAAAAAGTACCTCTGTCGAAATCTCAACGTTTAAATATTTCATTTCTCGCTATAGTAAATTTGCTTTAATGAAGTTAGTAGCACTAGAAGCGATAACTAGAGGGATTATATGTTTAAGAATAATTATTACTAAAAAAATAAATAACTAAATCCGTCTTTTGTTTCTCTCTCAATGTTGGCATCTCTGCTCTTTCCTCGTTGCTGGAAACTAAACCTTAAATACAGTCTTCAGGAAGATTTGGAAATAAATATTGCTTAACTGGGTTGTTAGTTGTTATCTGAAACAATGAAAAGAGGATTTATAAGTCATGTGAAGCAGCAGTTTACAAACATACCTAGTGGAGTCAGTTACAAACATATGCATCAACTTTTTCATGTTTGAGTTCTGGCATAGGGTAAAAAAGTATCTATTACCTTTTTTTACTAAGTACAAATCCTTACTTAGTTGACTTTTTTAACTTGTAGCATACTGGGGTGTCTTGCCATTATTGCTACCTCTATCACCTTCATAGTTCATACTTTGAACTTGTGTTAAAAAGGTAGTGTTTATGCCGCGAAATAGTGCTCACGAAATTAAAAAAAAATACAGCCAGTGATTAGAATAAGCAGAGTTAAAACACATAAACTTCGCGGGAGTGTATAAAGAACTGTTAATGACCCAATACCGCAGGATCCTTGAACCAGGCAGTGAGGTACAGTCAAGGGCACCAATATGTGTACACCAAAAAGTTTCAAAAATATGTATACAGGTCTTATTATTATGGCAGTAAGGTTCATGTATATATATTTTGGAACTTTGTGTGGATATTTATCTTTGCCCTTGACTGTACAACTCAATGATCTCCCAATAAAAATTAAAATAAGAAAGAATGTATAAATTACATGTTACAGTGCCCTGCAGGGTTTCATAGCTGTGCTATTAGAAATGTAAGACCTATGTAAATCTACGAAGGCAATAGACGAACTGATAACATTCAGGCCTATATTTAGAGATCCAGGGGCCTAGGGGCACTTGGTATTGAGAAAGCAAGCCATGATTTTGGGCTTATATGACGGGTTCACCGCTGGGGCCCCTCTAGGCCGACCTAGCCGGCGCCTTGGAGGTGACATTCAAGGCAACAGGGCGTAAGAAAAAATTATAAACTAAATCTTACTAGGTAATAGTTTCACCTATGATATCAAGTTTTGATGAAACAAAATGAGTTACGTTAGAATTGAGTGATGACAGTAATTATTTATTTAAACTTTATTGTACAACCCAACAAAGTACAAATTGTGGACTTAATGTCTTAAGGCATTCTCTAACAGTCAACCATTCAGGCTAAACAGAAACGTGATTGGTGCTGCATTTAAATTCAGTGAACATTGGTTAATACTAATCAATACTATTGTTATTAAGACATATTTAAGACTAGTATTTATGGAGATCCATAGCGCTTAATTCAATATTCCATAACTCTGTCCATTTATAATATTAGTGTGATATTAGTATGAATAGGATAAGTAGGATGTACAAACCCAGTCATACTACGATTTTATTATATTATGTATAGAATAGATAGATCATCCTCCATGCAACTCAAAGTGACAATCACTTGAACACATCACATTTAGCATGCGGCTTGCGACGGGTCACGCAAAGATCAGCAATCTTGTAAACTAGATTGTACTGGCTAGGCACAAGTTCTATATTTACCCTTTATTTCAATTAGTTTGATAAGAGGACAGTAGTAGCTATCAAATAACATTCATCTGAAAATAGATATGTATAGTTGGAATCCTGATAGGCGTGATATCAAGCTGTTATTTTATTAATATTTAATAATACAAATAATAGTTACATCTTTTATCTAGTTAAATGCATCAATCCATCATTTTCTAAGGTTCTAACAAGCCAAAATGGCCAGTTAACACTTTCACAACCAGACAAAATTTTTACTACCCCAGATACCGACAGCACCCGCTAGGCGGGTTTGTGAGAACAATAAAGCGTTACAAAAAGAATTGCCGACACCTGAACAAAACATACGAGCGCTCGCCTTGGGCGTGAAAGTGTTAAAACCGGACTCGGGAGATGACAGGTTAAAGAAAATTTCGAACGCTTTTATAGTTGTTCAGATTTTTCTCTTTTGAAACTAATGAGCTAGTACGCTGGTACTAGCTACCAGAAGATTTTTTTTGCCAAGTCGGTATGCCACCCGCCTGCACTTCCTCAGCAAGCTGTACACACGGTCGAGTTATCCCCGAAAAGCGGTACATTTAATTTTGATTTAAAAACCGGGATATCTGGCAACACTGGTTAGTACCCTAATATATATGCTATTGCAAAGCGGTTATAGAAACTAAATACATTTGTATCTGCTTATTCAGTAATTGTCTATTCACTTCATTATAGACAAACTAATTCATTATAACTTTCTGACCAAGGTTCAGCCTATTACAGGTCGCATTTAATTTTTCAATTTATTAGGTTTTTATATCAACAACCAGAATTTCTTTAAATTTCAGTTGTTGATTTTGAATTCCTTAGTCACAATGTGATAAAATAGATGTCCATCATTCTCAACCAGTTACAACTGCTTTTAGTGAAGAAAATAGAAGTCTCCATCAAAAAAAAATTGCAATTTATACACATGCTATAACTGTAATTAAGATGAAATCTTTGATAAGTTGAGCAGCTATCAAGATCTTATCATAGCAGTCTCACTGACAGCACTGACTCATCTAGTTTCTATTAAAAGCATGATTTATTTCCAAGCACACTTACAACCAAAATTTTCCAACAAACATTTTAGAAAATTATTTGCAAGTGTTTAGAAGACAAAGATAGTATAAACAAATGCGAACCCGAGCGGGCACGTCGCGTTGTTTATCGTTCATCAGTTGATTACATGATTGAACATTTAATTCGATAACTGGCGACGTCGTCACTAGCTTCTCTACGTAAACATTAACCGCAGCCCGGACACACCATCTGACGACGTCAGAACGCCCACAATCGACGAATAATAATCCCAAAACACAATTAAATCACATTACTTGCCGGCACTGAAGAAAAATGTACCGTGAAAAAACACGAAAGCGGGTGTCACCAACCGAAAAACTGAGATCGTAAATCGCAAGACACCGGGCACCTTCTACTCACGTCGCAGTCCCCCAAGCTTTATTTAAAGACGTGCTAAAATCTGCAGACATCGGCTGTTCTATTTAATGCAGTAAGAATGGCGTACAGAGAAATAAAATAGAGTAAAAATTGAAAATGACAGTACGTCAAGATCACAAAGCAAAATTGCAATGCAAAGTATGCGTATTTTACCTCTTGTTTGACATCGCTGGATTAAACTAACAGTTTTATCGCCTCGAGACGGTTACTTTGCCTAAATTGATACTTGATTCTATAAATACTTACAAATAAAAATCTGGAATCACACCATTGTAAAGATGCGCGATGTGAAATTGTGAATAGAATACCTACTATCTATCTATACTAATGAAAATTAAATCTTTCGATTCGATTTCGAAAATGTCATGACAATCGGTCTCGTACTGAACCGATTATGCGATACGATTTTCTTAAATGAAAAGTCAAATTGATGATATCGTTCCTAAACAATGTTATTAAAACTGAGTATGAGAAACTAAACAAAAATAATTAAAAGCCAAGTTCATTATAAACACTGATGTTTTTGCGCAGTTGGCAAGCAAAAGTACAGAATATAAAATAAAAATGAATCTCTCAATCTGTCTTTGTAAAGTTATGAATAAAATGAAATGTATTACAAATTTTATGAGCACTATTTTTTTTTCTTAAACCTGAAATAATGCAACTTTAGAAACTTGATCTTTCACAAGTCGATTAAAAGAATCGATTCGATTTAGTATTTCAAACTGTTATCGCAAGTCAATCTTGAAAGATTTCAATGTTGCTGTAATTAAAAAAATCAATTCTAGGTCAAAATCGATAATATTATTTTACGAAGCCTTTGAACATTTTTTTAACAATTATTATTTTTTCATGATACTGTTATTTCAATGTTGTTATCATTAATAATAATAAGTTATTTAATTTTATTCTGTGTTGATTGGTCCCATGTCAGATGTACAGCCAGGCATGTGCATGGCAACATAGCCATAAAAAAACCGTTTGACTTAAAAACTACATTCCACGCAAAATTATATGGAAACATAGTGAATGAAAAAAAATATTCTAGAGGGATATATTAAAAAATCGTTTAAAAAAATTGTAACAACAATAAAATAGAAGACAAAAAACTAGGAATTTAATTGCATGATAATCAACAATTAAGATAAGTAGCCCTATGAAGTATCATTATAAAGAATATTACGTGTAATGGAGTAGAGTGAATCCCAGATCTGTTCAGAAACTTTTCTTTTTTGTTCTGATTTTATTAATCATTTGAATAAAAATAAATGAAGTCTACTAAATAGATAAACTGTAAATAAACTTCATTTATTAATGTCATCTACACTGATTTAAGAAGGTAATAGTTCGCTGTGGTACAAATTGAATAAAGAAATAATTTTTAACCGGTCTACGTGTAAAGTTTCTGAACACCAAATTATGATGTGATGTCGATTGTGTACATGGCATATTTTCAATTTCTGTGATTTTTAATTAAAACATGAAGTGAATAATTAGATTATAGTATAACGATTTAAGAATGGCATTCGTGAGTGCAGTTACCGGCGATGACTCTACCAAAAAGTTCATGGAAGTCCTGCAAAATGACTTCAAAACACTCAGTTTTGAAACGAAGAAAAAATATCCTCAGATAAGAGAGGTATTAAGACTAATTGTACTTTTATTACGGTCTTATTATTGAATTAGGAGTTTATCTTTGTATCGATATATATTTTTTCATGCTTCTAAGCATTAAGCTCTCGTAATCTTATAAGTTACCCGCCCATTAATTTACATTTGTAATTAGCTTATATTAACGCTATTACTGTGCAAATAAGACGAACTGGACGCCTGAGTAAATACAGAGATTATTGAAATTCAATATCCATTAAAATCTAGCAATACTCAATACAAAATTCCACATTTATGTTCATTACACCAATTAAGTTGAAGTTGTGCAAGGCACCTACTGATAGGAAAACATATAGAGGTTATTACTATGTATTTTTTTATTAATTTTCTGATTTAACTAATCAGAGTTTAATCATAATGTACAATATTTCAATATCTGCTAAGAATTGTGATTCTGTAGCAATTTTATTTTTGCATTCGAGCACCATACATATCATTTGAATTTGAAATCAAATTAAATTATGTCATGCCTAGTATAATTAACTGTTAGTGACATTGTAATATATATAAATAAATAAATAAATTATTATGGCCACTATATTACTCAAATGTTTCTCGCGGTATGTGTTATGTTTGTGTTCATATTAAATTTAATATCTGATCAGGGAGTTCTTGAGTATTCAACTGGAATTTCAATCCTCTAGAATATCAGGTGGGCTGTCTGCTTGTGTAGCAGTCTACGGATATAACAAAAAAAACTTAAAAGAAATACCAAAGAGCACATGGGCAATGACAAAATAGGTAGTTTAGGTGTAGGTGACAAAGCATTCTTAACAACACATTTAGCTTAGTGGGAGTGACAATGAATAAATTTTATTGCAGGCCTTGAGTCCATATGTGTAAAACAAAACTTAAACAACTAATGTTAGTATTACAGTGGATTATGTCAATTCATTTAATTAATTAATGCCTATGAAGCTGGAGGTCCCGGGTTCAAATCCTGGTTAGGGCAAATATTTGTGTGATAGGCATGAGTTCCTGAGTCATGGACGTTTTCTATCTAAGTATTTATGTATTGGGACTAGGCCAATTTGTGTAAGATTGTCCCCACAATATTTATTTATTCGTTTTTATTATCATAAATCATTATTGACTGCTTTAAATTAAATCTTGAAAAATATTTTAAAAACTACATAAACGTTAAGTACTGTATATGCCATATAATCAAATAAATAAATTGATAAAATGTTAATACTTGTAAACATCATTATGATATTATTCTCAATGTCTTTTACGCCCTTTTTAGCCTAAAGGTATCGATATGACACTTTATAAAGTGACCCATATGTTATAGCATTGTGGTAGGAAGATAGAAATTAGTAGGGTAGGTAGCATGTTAAGATACCACCTACCTTACTCATTTTTACCCCCCTACCACAGACTATCTCCACTAGACGGAGCATGTTAGACGACGCGCGCTCACATCTGATATGGTCGATTGTATAGCATTACGACATTACGTGACCGGCCGGTTCGTCCAGTTGCGACCATGTTTCTGACTTGTGTGTGCACAAAACGTGAAATAAACATTTCTGTTCAATCGGACGACAATCCCGAAACATGAAATGATAAAAAAGATGTGAAACAGGCGTTGTACTAGTAATATCTACCGATATTTTAATCATAACATGCTCCGTCTAGTGGAGGTGGTCTGTTCCCCCTACCCGTACTAGGGAAGATTTTAAAGGGTAGGCGGTCTCTTTATGTTTTTATGCAGGTGCATATTTACCATAGGGCCATCTGGGCTACCAGGGGCGGCATATGTCAATTCCAGGGCTTGGAACTACCCAAAATAAAACCTCGATATAGCCCAATATTTTGAATTATTTTATGTACAGCTCTTTAATGTGTTTAAGTAATGACTTCGTATTATTAGATTGTCCGATTAAAAAATGAAATAAAAAACCAAACAACGGAAAATATACTGGTATTTTTGTATGCCGCAAATACCGGTATCCGAGCCCTGGTCCATTCAGTGCTAAGCCCGTCCTTAGTAAGGATTATTTTCTAGGCATGCGACGAGGCCATCGAGAAGCTGTCGCTGGCAGCCAATAACCCTCAGGCCTCTCTGTACGGGGTGGTCAACCAGATCCTGTACCCACTGGTGCAGGGATGCGAGTCCAAGGACCTGAAGATCATCAAAGTATGTGCACTTTAACTCATTTTTAGGGTTCCATACCTCAAAAGGAAAAACGGAACCCTTATAGGATCACTTGTGCGCCGCGGCGCACACTTTGGGAACCCCTGGGTTAAACTAAGTATTTTATTTCCCACTGATTACCTTCAATGTATTTTGGGTCTAAATATGTATATCAGAGCCTGAAACAGGGTTGTTTTTCAGTTCTGCCTCGGCACCATCCAGCGGCTGATCGCCCAGCAGGGTATAGACGCCAAGGGCGCCCGGCACGTGGTGGACTGCCTGTACACCCTTGGACAAGCTGGGATCCTGGAGTTGAAGCTGCTGCAAACAGCCGCGCTGTTGATGACCACCTCGGACCTGGTGCACGGAGACACTTTGGCCAGGGTAAGCTACCACCCTCGACCAGCACGTGTGGTTTCATTTTCACTTTCAACCCTCGGTGCGCGAGTCCGACTCGCACTTGCCTGGGTTTTAATTAAGTAAATGCTTGACAAAGTAACTCTACGTAAATTTTTTTTTTTAGACAATGGTGATGTGCATGCGGATGGTCGCGACGAGCGAGACTCGCGATGTGAGCACGAGTCACGCGGCGGCGGCGACGGTGCGCCAGCTCGCAGCGTTGGTTTTCGAGAGAGCCCTGGCGGAGGCCAACGGTGAGCTCTTTGTGTTTCTTGTGGTGGTGTTAGATGAGGAATAAGATCTTTCTTTCTTCTTTTTCCTTCTTTGAAATACGTCTCGTACTTGCTATTTAGTAGATTCGTTAGAAACTTATTTAAGCCTTCGAACTAGTTGGTTATCTACACTACTTGATACATAAGACGTATTGATTAAAAAAAAAGTGGGCGTTATGGGGCAAATTTTAACGTCTGTTTTGTTAGGCTATATCAGTGGTTCCTAACCTTTATTCCGTTAACGACCGCTTTAGCTTAGTTGGTAATGACCCTGCCTACAAAGCAGGAGGTCCTGGGCTCGAATCCCGGTAAGGGCATTTATTTGTGTGATGAGCACGAATATTTGTTCCTGAGTCATGGATGTTTTCTATGTATTTAAGTATTTGTATCTATTAAATATATTGTCCTCTAGTATCCATAACACAAGCCTTATTGAGCTTACTATGGGGCTAGTTCGATTTGTGTAAGATTGTCCCCTAATATTTATTTATTTATTTATTATTTATTATCGTATCACCCACATTCTCATCCAGATTTGTATTATTACCCCTCCAAAAAAATAGGTATTATAAGCTTATAAGAAACTGCTCAAAGTAAAACGGCTAACATTAATGCGTATTACCCCTGAGAAAACTTCGTTCTACCCCTGGAGGGGTAATTACCCCCAGGTTCGGAACCACTGGGCCACTGGGCCATCGTTCCATACGTTATATTTCCATGGAGTCCCTAGGCATATAAATTAAATTTTCGCGGCAGTATAAACATTGGGAGTAGGATGAGGATAGGTTTCAAGGTATCAAGTCAAGTGTCAGGTGTCAAGGTAAAAACTGTAAAAAACTGAAACTTAGTTTCGTTATTAATTTTAGGTACGCTAAAAGTGAACCCCGCTGACGTGAGACCACAGACTAACAGCAAAGCTCCTAAAGACATGAAACCCTGCGCTGTGGACGCTTACCTCATTTTACAAGTAAGTTACAAGTATAGGTAGTTTGACGAGAGTTGAGGTGAATGATTACACACACAGCTACATGAAGTACTCATTGCAAAAAAAGTGAATGAATGGAATGAATGAGTGAGTAAATAAACACAAGGCTATAGTTTAACGAAACTTTTTGGTCTATCTTGCAATTCACTGTTGAACCTGCTATCGGTACGAAAAAGGAACAGTAATTTCAAAACCTCGCTGTCATAACATGTCAGTGTTGTTGTGTGCGTGGTCTCAGCTCTCGTGAAACTACCTATAGCTATATTTATATAGGAAACGTGCACGAACTATAAGTGGCAGCACTAAACGACAAAAGAGACACGGGCGGACAAAAAAGGAAACTATCGCCCCTGTCAAATCAAGGTGTCAATGTCAATGATAATATGTAAGTGTCAATGTCAAATATAAGTAAGTCGTAGCTACACTGACGTTAATCGTCCTTCAACGCGATAAATTAACGTTAATAACAGCGTTTTCGTCAATGTGGCCCCAGCAAGAGAGGGTATATGATTTAGATTGGCGGCACCAGTTGGCAGCACCTTCGTCGTGCACGTTCCCTATAGATCCATCGAATGTATCTTTCGTAATGTCATGATACACACTCTTATTTTAAGATCCCTCATTATCAGTTGCATAAAGTATTATATCATAAAGTTATAATATTTCATCAGGTGACTACTCACTTAATACGGGTTCCCTTTATTTGGCATACGTTTTATTTGTCCGAATGTATTGTTAGCCCGAATTTTATTTCGCATAATTTTTCTCCAGCTTTAACTGAAAACATTTTGCAAAATCTTTTACATCAGCCACTTAGAACTTATTAGCTTAGGTTAGGTTTCTTTTATAATTATTCTGAAAAGTCAATATTATCTGTAAAATAATAATTATGCGTAAATAGTATTCGGGCAAATAGAACATTCGGACAAATAAAATTATGCCAAAACAAGGTGAACCACTTAATACACTAAACAAATCACTGAAACGGTCATTACCTTTTACTCTTCCAATACGGTTGATCTTTTTAGTAAGTAATGAGATTTGGTTGTCACCCAGTTTTGGTTGTGACGATTTACTTGTATAACTATAATTTTATGTCGTTTATGTTTTCTAGGATATAATCCAGTTAGTGAACGGCGACGCGGCGCACTGGCTGGTCGGTATCTCGGAAGTGCCAAAGACTTTTGGATTGGAACTTTTAGACACAGTATTGACTGATTTTTCGCCCGTATTTTTCAAGGTACGTTACACTATTTTAGATCTTATAATCTAGGTTCTAAAGTCGCAATTTAATTGTGTCAATCATATATTTTTTTCTTGTTTCAGATATCGGAATTTAGGTTTTTGTTAAAGGAACACGTTTGCGCGTTAATTATAAGGCTTTTCTCACCAAATGTCAAATACAGGTAAATATTACTATATATTGGTAAAAATGTACAGCCAGCGTCAGATAGTCTGTAGCGTCCAAAGTGCCATATATAACGTAACACGCCTTTGTACCTAAAGGCCCTCTCAAGGTGGTCTGACCCAAGCCACCTGGTTCGATCCCAGGGGACGCCACGGTCCCCACCTGATCCGATTTTTGCAACAGTCAGTATGACTTGCTAGTTTCTCAGCTTAAAAAAAAATAGTAATTACGACTTGTCACGATATTTATTGGCACAACCCGATGAAAACGCGAGCACAGCGAAACAAAACATTTCAAATAATTGCGTTTGGCAAGCCGGGACTAACCGGAATCGTGTTCGAGTACGAACAGGTCACTATAGTCTCACGATGGTCGTCTGGTTTCCAGGGCTGCCTTCACGTCTCTCCACATACCGGGGGCGGCGCCGGCGGCGGGCCCGCAGACCAGCCCGGGCGGCCCCGAGCGCCCGCACTACCCCGTCACCATGCGGCTGCTGCGGCTCGTCTCCGTGCTAGTGCACCAGTACCACGCCCTGCTGGTGAGTGTGTGTGTGTGTGTGTGTGTGTGTCCACGTCCCCACATACCGGGGGCGGCGCCGGCGGCGGGCCCGCAGACCAGCCCGGGCGGCCCCGAGCGCCCGCACTACCCCGTCACCATGCGGCTGCTGCGGCTCGTCTCCGTGCTAGTGCACCAGTACCACGCCCTGCTGGTGAGTGTGTGTGTGTGTGTGTGTGTGTGTCCACGTCCCCACATACCGGGGGCGGCGCCGGCGGCGGGCCCGCAGACCAGCCCGGGCGGCCCCGAGCGCCCGCACTACCCCGTCACCATGCGGCTGCTGCGGCTCGTCTCCGTGCTAGTGCACCAGTACCACGCCCTGCTGGTGAGTGTGTGTGTGTGTGTGTGTGTGTGTGTGTGTGTGTGTGTCCACGTCCCCACATACCGGGGGCGGCGCCGGCGGCGGGCCCGCAGACCAGCCCGGGCGGCCCCGAGCGCCCGCACTACCCCGTCACCATGCGGCTGCTGCGGCTCGTCTCCGTGCTAGTGCACCAGTACCACGCCCTGCTGGTGAGTGTGTGTGTGTGTGTGTGTGTGTGTCCACGTCCCCACATACCGGGGGCGGCGCCGGCGGCGGGCCCGCAGACCAGCCCGGGCGGCCCCGAGCGCCCGCACTACCCCGTCACCATGCGGCTGCTGCGGCTCGTCTCCGTGCTAGTGCACCAGTACCACGCCCTGCTGGTGAGTGTGTGTGTGTGTGTGTGTGTGTGTGTGTGTGTGTGTGTCCACGTCCCCACATACCGGGGGCGGCGCCGGCGGCGGGCCCGCAGACCAGCCCGGGCGGCCCCGAGCGCCCGCACTACCCCGTCACCATGCGGCTGCTGCGGCTCGTCTCCGTGCTAGTGCACCAGTACCACGCCCTGCTGGTGAGTGTGTGTGTGTGTGTGTGTGTGTGTGTGTGTGTGTGTCCACGTCCCCACATACCGGGGGCGGCGCCGGCGGCGGGCCCGCAGACCAGCCCGGGCGGCCCCGAGCGCCCGCACTACCCCGTCACCATGCGGCTGCTGCGGCTCGTCTCCGTGCTAGTGCACCAGTACCACGCCCTGCTGGTGAGTGTGTGTGTGTGTGTGTGTGTGTGTGTGTGTGTGTGTGTGTGTGTGTCCACGTCCCCACATACCGGGGGCGGCGCCGGCGGCGGGCCCGCAGACCAGCCCGGGCGGCCCCGAGCGCCCGCACTACCCCGTCACCATGCGGCTGCTGCGGCTCGTCTCCGTGCTAGTGCACCAGTACCACGCCCTGCTGGTGAGTGTGCCCCCCCCCCCCCCCCACCACGTGTCTGCACATAGCGCCCCGCAGTCCGTGTCCAGAGTACAGAACAAGTACTCCTCCTGCGTTCAGAAGTCTCTCTAACAAAACTGTCGTTCAGCTCCGATCATCGGACGGAAAGCACCGGATCCGACCGTCTCTCTAACGCGTGCTCTTTCTAGTCGCTGGCTAAGGCCTCCTCGCTCGAAATCGTGGAGTGAGCCACTCCTGCCATCATCATCCCTCAACCCCCTCGCCTTACTTATTCAGTACTTCAGTTTGCTGCTAGATGCTCTTCTCTTACCCAAATTCTCTAGTAAGGCTTCCTGCTGGTGAGTATCCAGGATGCCCCTCCGTCCCCAGCTCACTTCCCTTACAACCTTACCTCACCAATAGCTCAGCTTGTTGGTGATTCTGAAGTACAGTCACCACACAAGAAAGTTACGCCTCTTGTACTGTTCTTAATTAAGCCGTTAGCAGTTGTGAATGTGAATTCTTTATTTACCCTTCCGCCTCCTTGCGTTTCCATCGCCCACAACGCTAATCCTCCAATACCACAGCATGCTGGTAACCGTCCAGCATTCCTTACTCCCCTTTTATTACCCATTGCAGTTGAGTGTGAGTCTTTTCAGTCAAAATCACATATATTTTTTATTGACTTAAAATTTATTGTGTTATTGATATTAACTGTATGACTGGCATTGTAAGTGCTTTGGATTTTTCTGTAAACTCACAATAAATGAATAAATATATCTATAGGAATGAAGTGACAAAATTTCTAAAATAACAATTATGTCAAATGCGTAAGAGTGTACAGATATTTTCGTCGCCTTGTTAACGTATATTTATCATGTAGACTGTTCATAAAAAAAAAGCATCAGGATGCATCAGGAAAGCAGCTATTAGGGAGGAATGGCGACGTATCGTAAAACGTCCACTCTACCAAGAGTGATATCGACAAATAACAAGTCTGTGCCAAGAAATGGAGTAAAATGTTATCGTTCTTCAGGTGACAGAGTGCGAGATCTTCATGTCTCTAACGATCAAATTCCTGGACCCTGACAAGCCACTCTGGCAGCGAGCTTTGGCGCTAGAAGTGCTGCACAAGATGACCATACAACCAAGTGAGTATATATATATATATATTTTTTTTATTAAAGTATAAAGACAAACAACTAGTACGGCCAGGAGCGCGCGACACGTTTTTACACAGACGCTCGATCGCACGTCTGTGTGAGTGCACTCCATACTATGGCATTGGTAAATGTTTGCATGCGGTGTGTCCGTACATGGCGCGCACACATGCGCGCGCTCGATGTACCTTTTGTCAGAAGAAAATCTACTGCTATTATACTGTGTTATTAGTACAGAATAAGTAATAGTACTATAATGGTATAATTACCAGCAAATGAAGTGATGTTTGCCTGTTTATTTAAATAAAACCGGATCACTCACGTTATACAGAAGACGAGACATCCACTCGACATGTTTCGGGAGCATTCGGCATTCCCTTAATCATGACTGAGTGACTGACTTTCATCCCTCATTACATGCCCATACCAAGCAAACCTGCTGCGCATCTTTTCCGTCGCCGGTGCCACTTTCAAGCTTCCCCTTATATACTCATTTCTAACCCCGTCCTCTCTCGTCACTCCACACATCCATGTCAGCATTCTCATCTCATTGTCAGCTGCGTGCACTCTCCTTTCATCTGTCACATTCATTGCCCAACATTCTGATCTATACATTACGACAGGCAACTACTCTGGGGTATGCGCCCGAAACGTGTCGAGTGGATGTCTTTTGTATAACGCGAGTGATTTGTTTTTATTTCAATATGTTTGAATCTCACGGTGTTTCTAAGTTCGCCTGTTTGTTTGCCAGAGCTGCTGGTGTCGTTCTGCTCGTGCTACGACCTGCGGCCGCACGCGACCAACATCTTCCAGGACATCGTGAACGCGCTCGGCGCCTACGTGCAGAGCCTCTTCGTGGCCAGCCAGGTCAACACGCCCGCCGGTGAGTCACACGCTCACACACACATACACACACACACACACACACACACACACGCAAGCGCACACAACCTGACCTAACCTAATCCGAAACTCGTATGCCGCCTCCGTTCCGTTCCGTATGTATGTAACGTCGTGAGTAAAAAAGGACAATTTTCAAAAACTTGCCGCTTCCAAAAAAGCCCGCGTAAGTCTTAACCTAAGTAGTTGATTGAATCAGTCCGTTCATTTCTTCAACGGACGCCGGACGGTCAATATCTCCAGCTTACTAATGCCGTCCAGCAGCTATTAATGTCGTCCTAAATATTACAGGAAAAATATAACGGTTTTCCTAACTTGCACCGTTTTTGAGAAATTTGCAAAAATCTTGCTCCTACTAAACTAATCGCCATATAGTTTTTCTTGAACTATTCATGTATCTACTTATGAGTTTGTACGCAAGTCCGACTCTCACTTGACCGGTTTTTTTTTATTTTGCATGTGAATGCATGGAAAAATACACAAGTAATTATAACAAGTTAGCACTAATTGACTAACACGTTATCATATCGCGGATTAGCAAAGCAATATTTTTGTTTTAATTCCAAAATAAAACCTTATAATAAAGGGCTTGTTGAAGCTTTATTATTTAGAAATCATCGATATCGGGTAGTACGAAAAACCTGT
Source organism: Eudemis profundana (assembly GCA_947034925.1). Taxonomy (NCBI): domain Eukaryota; kingdom Metazoa; phylum Arthropoda; class Insecta; order Lepidoptera; family Tortricidae; genus Eudemis; species Eudemis profundana. The sequence continues at coordinate 3,478,744 of OX344818.1, read as the reverse complement.
CGTCCCCCATAGCCTGCCGACCCAGCTTCGGCTGATGGTAGTCCCGGGCCTCGGTTGTGTGTTCAAGCGCCGAATCGGAGTCTACATCTGGCAGGTTGCGTAGGGCTTTCTTCAGGCCGTCTTGGCTCAAACTGTTTGAAAATGGAATCCAATCAGCATATGTCGCGATATATTTCAAACGGGTACGCCTCATGTTGCAGAATCTTTTTTGGTCGAATCATCATTTGGCAGAATTCATCATTTGGCATAATGCATTTTTTTCTGAAACTGTAGAATTTTCAGGACTCTTTAAGGCATTATCCTGTTAAATAAGTTAGGTTAGGTTAGGTTTGTAACATAACAATCCCGAAAAGTTTAAAGTTTCAGAATAAAATGCATTATGCCAAATGATGATTCGACCAAAAAAGATTCTGCAACATAATAGTAACCCATTTCAAACTACCGCTCGCGACTGCGTTCGCGGAAGTGCTTCGGCTTAGTCGGTTAAAAAGTATCGTGTGTGAGTGAGATATACAACATTCCTAGAAAGATAGCAATAATCGAGTATGTCGAGTCGTGCATCGAACAATCTAGATCATCTAGAACACACGTGATGTGTCCCATACCGAAGGGTGGGCTTTTCTGGAAATGGACCGATCATTCGAGATAGGACTTCTCCAGAATGTTCTAGAAAAAAAGGTCTCCGGGCGACTGAATCCCCCAGTCCGACCCAACTCAGGGTGGTCTGGCTAGCGACCTGGTTCGACCCCAGGGAACGCCACGGCCAACCACCCGGTCCGACAATCGCTACGCCCAGGATGGGTTGCGAGTTTGTCAGTTTCAAAAGAAAAAAAATAAAAAAAAACCGACTGAATCAGTTCTAACTGGAAACCGATACTGCGGATCGAAGCGAATGCCGATAAAAGTGAATACGTGCGTTAGAGTGAAGTGAATTAGTTCAGTGCTTTATTAAGTGTATTATTGTAATAAAGTGTGCGTTTTCCATTAGTGGTTAATTAGTGCGTTTTCCTATTACGTACCTACCTACCAGTGGCGTGGCGTCCAAAGAACTCGATTCCTACCGGCTTGCCTAAAATCAGGCATTTCAGCACCTTATTCTACAGCTCTCAAGAAAAATGTACGCCAAATCTGCACCGGCTTGCCCAAGGATATCCTTTACGCCGCGCCACTGTTACCTACCGTACCGATCGACAAAGCCTAGCATCATAAGCTTACAGTGTTTACCCTCATTGCTACAACAGAGGTAGGTAATTCCGCGATACGAGGTAACGCGATTTTATTGCGTGTTAAATTTTTATACAACTAGGGTGGCAAACAAGCGTACGGCCTGCCTGATGAAGCAGTCACCGCAGCCTATGGACGCTTGCAACACCAGGGGCATTACGTGCGCGTTGCTGACCCTTTAAGAACCTATTCACTCCCCTCTTGAATTAGTTCGATACACAAGTTCACATAAGGACAACGGCCAACCACCCGGCCCGACAATCACAATGCTCGGAAGTGGGTTGTGAGTTTGTCAGGTTTAAAAAAAAAAAAAAAAAACCCCTCTTGAAGAATCCCAATCATCATAATGCAAAATTTAAGTGTTTATTTATCTTTAAAGAATTCTTACTTATTATCGCTAGATATATTGACGCTTCAATTAAAAATTTTAATGAAATAAATACGCAATGTAATCGTGACTCTCGTTACTTTTACGTGGAATGACCCGGTAGGTGACTGGTCGGTGGGAACTCGACTAACCTCTCGTCGTCGTAGTGTTGCACCTCTTCGTCCGTGTCATCGACGACTTCGTCGCTCGACCACTCGTGTTCTCGACCCTCCTTTAGCTCGGTGTCCAAGCGCCGGCCGTCAGTTACTGTCAACAATTCAAATCATTAATCTGTGGCTCTAGTGAACGGGGTTCGAGTCCCATATAACCTAGGAGCAAAAGAGCTCAAGTCATACAATAGAGTTGTGACCTTTTGTTCCTGGTATACATTTGACTTGTAAACCTTTTCAGGGCTATTCATCAGAAATATATCTGCGACTCATTCATCTGTCTCCATACATTTAGTATGAAAAAGGGCCAGATGAATGAGGTAACCGCAGACACATTTCTATAGAATAGCCCACTAGACCCACATTTATTCTGCAAATAGCAGCATTAGTCTTCAAAATAAGTCGTAGAGAGCTTGAGTTAGCGTATGCCACGGAGAGAGCTATGCTCGGAGCCTTCACGTGATCGAATCAGAAATGAGGACAGGGGTAGAAGAACTATTATAAGGTAACCGACATAGCTGCCAAATTGTAATAAAACAACTTTTCTCAAACATGCAATTTAACATTGACATTACGTGCCTTATAATACCTCCGTTAATTGGCCGCAAAGTACCTCGTTCCCGGTGCGGCTAAACAAGAGGAAATTAATGGAATTTCATACAACATTGCCGGTCTAGGCCTGCAATGTGTTTTTTTTTAATTTCCATTCCACATTTTTTTGTGGCACAGCATCACGGCATTCAGCCATTAAAAAATCAATAAACGATGTTTGCTATATTTTGCAGTTTTATCTATATAATGAACATAACAAATTATAAACAATTTCCAATAATTTTAAATTGCAAATTTAACTACACGAATACACATTTAAAATATATCATCTAAATATTCGAGGATTTCGAGGTAAAAATGTACACTGAAACAGTTTTCATTCTGTAATTAAATTTTTTATGCCACACCTGGCCATAAAGTGGCTTTTTCCGCACGCTGCGCGTACGGAAAAAGCCGCTTTCTGGCCAAGTGTAGACATAAAATGATGTACACGACACGGGAGGTAATAAAGAAAGCCCTCGATCGCATATTTACGTCCCTCGCTTGCAGCTCGGGCCGCAAACATCTCAGGCTTTCTTTGTATTACCACCCTAGTTGTGTAATGTACTATTGTCTACTTTACTTTTAGTGTCTCTAGAAAATAAAGTTTGATTTTTTGGAGTGTTTTTTAATTTATTTCATTGCATATTTCAGAAAAGCACTATACATACCTCGGCGTGAAAAGGGGTTGCCGACCTCGTAAATATCAGGCCTCGCTTTCGCTCGGCCATCTACATGTACTCGGCCGGCAACCGCTTACTTCCCGACCTCAGTAATATACTATTAACGGATTAAATAGCGTATATTACTTCATTTTTACGTCCCGCAGTTTCGTAGCCCTTTTCAGCGTTCGTGCTCACGTATAGACGAATGAAGGCGAGAACGAGCTCGTTAAGTACCTAGTAGCAAGGACCATTAAAACAAGAGGACTGTCATTCTCTATACAAAAAGCTGTTCCCCGAATTTATAACGTCATCTATGTATAAGCTTGGTAAAAGCATTTTGCAAACGTGACACAGTATTTAAATGTTAGAATTTATTTATTATTAGCTGTTTACGAACTAATTGTTACTATACTATGTTTCTTTGTTCAATTATAACATCGTTAAATGTTTAGTTTTTTAGCGCCATCTTGTTTTTAGCCAGAAATCCCCTAGCGGTCGGGTTACAATCCAAAGTATGGAGAATGACAGTCCTCTTGTTTTAATGGTCCTTGCTAGTAGTTACCTTGGTCTGGTATCCTGAAGGAGCTGTTGTGGTCTGCGGACTGCAGATACATGAATAGGTAGATGAGATCGCGACAGGAGGACAGGCACTCCTCCAACGAGTTAAACCGGTTCCCGAAGTAGCCCGCAGCGCAGCCTAACCGCTCTCTGAAAAATAACCGCTTTAAGGTGATCCGAGTTCGTTCGTTTTCCATACAAACACACACGTTTTCCGTCTCAATTGCGCCATATTTGCTCATTAGATCAAATCCCTCTTAACGTAGAAGTTTCACAACCTTACTTACCACCTTACCTGCCTAGACCTACCAGTGGCGTGGCGTAAAAGATATCCTTGGGCAAGCCGGTGCAGATTAGGCGTACATTTTCCGTAAGAGTTGTAGAATAAGGTGGTTAAATGCCTGATATTAGGCAAGCCGGTAGGAATCGAGTTCTTTGGACGCCACGCCACTGAGACCTACCCACCTACCGTTTTTGTTTCCACATTAATTTAAAACGGTGAGTATCTTTCTTGCTCATTGGGGATCATCCACAAAGTACATCACACGAGTTTTCAGACTTTTAGACCCCCCACCCCCACTTTGCCGTAGGGGCGGCTAGAGGCCGCTTAGGACCTTTAGATACATACACGCAGGTCTGTAGATGCGGCACATAAGTCCACACAGGCCGCACACTGTCCAGGCAATTCCCCGCAGAGTAGCGTCGCGTGCAACGAACTCGCCAGTAGCTCTGCCTGCTCATCGATAGCGCTGCCACAGAAGTACATTACATAACTATAGAGCGGTGATACAAAGAAAGGCCGAGATCGGAGAAGTTTGCGGCCCGAGCTGCAAGCGAGGGACGTAAATGTGATCGAGGGCTTTATTTATTACCTCCGTGTTGCGTGCATCATTTTATGTCTACACTTGGCCATAAAGCGGCTTTTTCCGTACGCGCAGCGTGCGGAAAAAGTCACTTTATGGCCAGGTGTGGCATAAACTTATTTTTTTTTATGTCATAGGGGACAAACGATTTATTATTGTCTTCGGTTTCCGCGGTCATCACCAGGGGTCGGACAAAAAGTGCGGATGACGTAAAAATGACGTACCTAATCTTGCACACAGGATGATGTTTGTGTTTAAACATCCGTGGGACATGTAGTAACGAAATTTCCGACATGTTTGGTTGTCTCCAAATGTCTTTTAATATTGCTTACCTTCGTTGGTATATCTTGATTACAGCAAGAGCAGTATACGTGTTTGTCATTACGTGGATGACATTTTACAGCGTTTTTTTATACATTTTTTTTTTTTTTTTATATAGCCTGCGCGGTGTTCCACTGCTGGGCAAAGGCCTCTCCCTTTGATTTCCACAACTCCCTATTTGATGCCTCCCCAGGCCAGTCGCTAAGGAATGCGTCCAAGTCATCGCGCCATCTCCGTCTAGGCCTGCCCCGCCTGCGTCGCCCGTCTTGCGGCACCCACTTGGTGGCTATATTAGTTATTTTATACATTAGTAAATATAAAATTTAGTTAAATATAATCGTGAAGATCCAATAGCTAAACAATAACGAAGTCAGTTTATTGTTCATCTGATTGACAATGTGTCAGTCAAAAACGTACTTCCTCATTTCAAGTGGCGATATCGTTTAATAAAGAGGTTGATAAATGATAAGTGATAATTGTGTATGAAAATCAAACATATTATTTGAAATCATCCTATAAGCGGTTTGACGTCATCCGCACTTTTTGTCCGACCCCTGGTCATCACTAATTGTTATAAAAATGTAAATGGATTAACCCTGTAGTGGTTATCGCCAATATATTTAAACCTTATTGAGCTTACTATGGGGCTAGTTCGATTTGTGTAAGATTGTCCCCTAATATTATTTATTTATTTATTTATTTATATTTGCCGTCACAATTTTTGCACTTCTTTGAATGAGCTAGAGCCTTTTTTAGCTAATATATTTCGTGATGGCAGAAAATATAGACATATGAATCCGTAAAAAAAATCTACAGCTCGTAAAACTCGTTATTTCGATTCATAATAGGGTTCTTCGACAAAATTTACAGCATTTGTGTAACTAAACAAAAAAAACTAGAAAATTAAATTCGTTTCGTCCGTTTTCTTACTAGTCTTAGTATTAGGCTTTCGGGGATTATGTTGGTGGTGATATACATATTTTGTTTTCAAAGTAAATTACATGATGGCTGTATCCACATCTGTATTATGTATGGCCGAACTACGAATTGTCAGTCGTTTCACGGTCAGCGGCAAATATATTAGGTATGCCGACATTATTCAGTTGTTACTTCTTATTGCAGGCAGTTTTTTTTAATAATTTACCTACGTATTTGCACTACACGTTTCCTTATGTGAATAATTAACCTATAATTTCTGAACTAATATAACGTTTAATACCACTCTCTTCTCTCAAATACTACAACTAAATGTCCGTCCCAATTATGCAGTTATGTGTAACATTTCATAAAAAAAGGCTTTTTTAGGACGTAGAGGTGGAATACTAATACGTTCTTAGGTCGTAGAGAAACACTAAAATGAGATTTTTCTGAATTTAACGCCTACAGGCTTGAATGTTTGCATGAAAAAGTCGGGAATTCACGAGGACAAAGTCACGAGGCCGTTTCTAGTACAATCGAAGACACTGCTAACTGACCACTTGTCACCCTTATTACAATGTATTAAGGTCTACTGATGGTCACTTAACTGTGTCTTCGTTTGTACTATTCATGAAAGCAAAGATTTTATTCACCTTTTATTCTTTCATCAACTGCCGAATCAGTTTCTCCGTATACATAACTCAGACTTGTAAGGAAGAATAAAACATATGCGACTTTCATTTTCCAACTAAATAATATTTATGACATTTCATGACCTAGTGGAATAATATTTGAGACATTTATGTTTGAGAAATTTTTTTTAAAAGTCTAAGAAGGCGACTACTGAAGACCATGTCCAAAAATACGAACAGAATTTCGCTTTGGCTTGGGATAATGCTTTGGAATAGCGAGAAGAACAAAATAGAAAAACAGAAAATAAAGTTTCAACCATACTATGTAAAGTAAAGTAAAAGTAAAAAAGTATTTATTGACTCCACCACAAAGTATACAGTATTTACAGTAACAGTGATAAAATATAATGAACTTGTAACTATGTAGGCGACATTTACCTTTTCCACGCCAACGACGTTTATACTGGCACCGCAGGTTCGACGCCAACGACGCATATATTGGTCCCAGACTGCAGAGCGATATAAACCTTAATGCACCAGCAAAAAGTTCAATTTCGGTTTTGACACTATTACTCGTATGTCATGGCGTCTGATTTGCGATTTGCGGCGAAAAGATTAAACACGTTGACTGTCCGTGACCCGTATATGGGTCACGGCAAGCCTCTATTAAATAATTAAATTGATATTAGGGGACAATCTTACACAATTCGAACTAGCCCCATAGTAAGCTCAATAAGGCTTGTGTTAGATTAGATTAGATTATTTATTTCTCGTTTTAAAATTACATTATAAGTTATGGATACTAGACGACGATATATTTAATAGATACAAATACTTAAATACATAGAAAACATCCATGACTCAGGAACAAATATTCGTGCTCATCACACAAATAAATGCCCTTACCGGGATTCGAACCCAGGACCTATTGCTTCGTAGGCAGGGTCACTACCAACTAAGCTAAAGAGGTCGTCTATTAGCCGTTTTATTCCAGTTTCGGACAGTTAATGTGTTAATAATACAAAATGTTTTGTGACAGGCGCGTCGGGGATCCCCCAGCAGTCTGGCTTCTACTGGAAAGGGGTGTGGCTACCTCTCTGCGTCACATTTGAACCGGGAACCGCCAAGTCTGTCTAGTAAGTACCCTCATCATCAAGACATAGAGAGATATGAACGTTAATCTTGCCGATACGTTTAGCTTAGTGGGAGTGACACCGCCTACGAAGCTAGAGGTCTCGGGTTCAAATCCTGGTTAGGGCAAATATTTGTGTGATGAGCACGAGTATTTGTTCCTGAGTCATGGATGTTCTCTATATGTTTAATGTATGTATTTATCTATATAATTATGTATATCGACGACCGGTTTAGCCTAGTGGTTAGTGACTCTGCCTACGCAGCTGACGGTCCTGGGTTCGAAAAAAATTACTGCTATTATACTGTGCCCAGGGTGACCAACTCAGGATCTGATGATGGGATCTTGGATTAATCGAGAAAACTCTTCAAATATTATAGACACTCATTGCGATTCGGTTATTTTTCATAGTGCATTTCTTGTCAATATAACTTCATTGAAAGTCGGTTATTTTTAAAAATGTATGGTTATACAGTTTAGAAATGCTGGACCGCAACGAGGCGCCCACGATACAGGACGGGTACGGCATCTCCGTCGCGTACGCGTGCCTCATGGAGATCATCCGCTCCATCGCCATCACTGTCGAGGGCAACGAGTACTTCCGGTGAGTGACAGGGATAGATACAGGATGGGTACGGCATCCCCGTCGCGTACGCGTGCCTATGGAGATCATCCGCTCCATCGCCATCACTGTCGAGGGCAACGAGTACTTCCGGTGAGTGACTTGACTTAAAGTCCAATGTCCCCTAGATGGGGCAGAGGGCGTCCACAGTGCGCCGCCATCCTGAACGGTCTTGAGCTTCGCGTTTAACTTCGCTCCACGTCTTCCCTATTGCCTCCGCTTCCGCCACAGACTACCTCCACTAGACGGAGCATGTTGAGCGGCGCGCGCTCACATCTGATATGGTCAATTGTATAGCATTACGACATTACGCGACCGGCCGCTCGTTCAGTTGCGACCATGTTTCTGACTTGTGTGTGCACCAAACGTGAAATAAATATTTCTGTTCAATCCGACGACAATCTCGAAACGTAAAATGATAAAAAAGATGTGAAACACGCGTTGTATTAGTAATATCTACCGATATTTAATCGCACATATGCGTGGTGGGCTCGTGTCGTATGGCATGCTCCGTCTAGTGGAGGTGGTCTGTGGCTTCCGCAATCATCGTCCGCCGCCAGGTCTGCGCACGACGGTCCGGTGAGTGACAGGGATAGATAATCATGGTACAAGAAAACCCGACATGTTCTTCCCTAGACTGATATTAGTAACCTCTTTTGACCTTCGACGCGCTGTCACGCGTTATATCGTGCCATTTTGTGAAAATAAATGGTCCATGTAAAATGCGTTTCTTGACTTATTTGCTTCTAATGAAAAGGAATGTTGAGCTAGTAACATAGGTAGTTTTCTTTTCACCCGAATAAACAAATAACATGTAAAAACAAATATTTTCGTGGACCGGTCATTTATTTCATAATTGATAATTTTCTTAAACTATGGAAGTTCTTAATCAATGTCAACATTGACGTATCATCAGCAAGTGACATTTCCGGAAGAACATACTAGATTTTGTTATACCATGTAGATAATCAACTAATCAGGTATATTTTTTTCTGTCCCTTTTTTGTACGATTTTATGTCCTATTTCTTTAGCAAACAGAAACAGAAAGATAGTATCGTATAAGATTGAGAAAATTGTAGAAGTAACACGTTGCACGCGGAATAATTAAAATTATATTGTAGGTTGCAAGAAATGTATGCCGACACGCAAACTGATGGCGAAGAGAAGGAGATCAACTCGAATAGAAACGGAAACCACGAGAAAGGTAAATTCACTGTTTTTATGCCACACCTGGCCATAAAGTGGCTTACACAACACGGGAGGTAATAAAGAAAGCCTTTGCGATCTCGGCCTTTCTTTGTATTACCACCCTAGTTATGTAATGTACTATTATGGAGCATTCGTCAGAAACGTTACTTAAGCGACCTACCTTTTTAATATAACATTTTACCTTCCAATAAAATGATTATTATTTGTTCCGTTTCGTCGTTCGACGTCTTCATTGAGAGAGTAGCGATGCACGCGCCGATTTGAACGCCGCCGGAAGCACCACGTGATGCCGTCGCCGCCTCCAAGCCGCACCCGGTCCCCGCCGTCAACTGTCAAAAGCAAAAACCCGCCAACTCGCTCGCCGCCATGTTAAACCATTGTTGCGGAGGTAATGCGTTTGGTGGTCCACCAGGAAGCCATTACTCAGACGTCGAACGACTTCAGGAAAAATAATAATCATTTTATTGGAAGGTAAAATGTTATATTATTTGTTCCGTTTCGTCGTTCGACGTCTTCATTGAGATCTGTTTATTATCTCCTGGTGGCGAGTGAGAGGGCGCAACAATGTGAAGCTTAAGTCAGCGAGAAGGGAAAGGACTTGCCTTGCATACGGCAAGCGTACTTGCTTAACGTACCTGATGTTAACGCATTAGTTACCCGGTGGTTCACGAAGTATGCTAGTGTATGTAGGACCCACTTGACAGAAGATACTCGGCAGGCGCAGTCTGCGGTTCTCGATGTCCTGATAACATAGTTGTACTTTACCCAGGACCGTGAGAAGGGAACCCGTTTAGACGACTCTTGGCTCGAGGCGAGTAGGACTAGCAGTCCTCGTCAGGGATTTTTGAAATCTTACACGTAGACATTTTAGAGATACTGATAGGGGATTAGACCTTTTATATTTCCACAAAGGCATATCATACGTATATATAGGATATGAAGCATTCAGTGTTGATACTAGTACTAGTTGACGGTAATTCGTTTCCGAATTTAAAAGAAGTTTTGATTAGTTAGAATATACATATATATATATATATATATATATATATATATATATATATATGACACTGTTGTATGACATTTTAACATGTTTTTGGATATCGTTATATTACGTTGTTGTATTCTTATGATGTATTACCAAGCTCAAGACGAAACTGTACATGTTGGACATACCGTAGGCACAGTTCAGACAGGAGGAGGGATGCATAGCACTTTATACTCTGGCGTGGCGTCAAAAGTATCATTGGCCAAGTCGAAGCAATTTTGGCTTAATTACGATTGCCAAATTAAGTTTTAGAGAATCAGAATATTACCAGAACACAATCTTAACTGTTCTTATTCTGAATAGTACTAGGTACGGGTGCTCACGCTTTAAACAAACACATAAAAGAAAAGTAAAAAATAAATAGTCAACGCGATTAGGGTCGCGTTCTATTGACACTGACATTTTACCTTTTGTTAGGCTAACGACCCTGCGATTAGTTTTCTTGGGCCGCCATGATCTTCTACTTCGGCCAGGTCCGAAGTCGGAGCCTAGCGGCTGTAGTAGCCAGATCTGGCACCTTGGAGATACGTACAAAGGTGTGTCTGCAGATTGTGTAGTTTCGGTGTTTGCCAGCGGCTCCGCAGTGAGAGAGCGGAACGTGATGTAGATGAACAGACTTACTTAGCAACCACTTGAAATTGTGTCTCCGAAAACCGTGTCGCGTCGGCAACTATCTCCACCTTGCCAAGCGGATAGTTTTCTGGATATTTGTGCATTTATTTACGAATTTGAAATAACATACGCAGTTTAACTCGGGAAAACTATTATTTACTCAGATTAAAATATTACACAGCAAACATAACAGAAATGTCACCAGATGTGATTCTTTTTCAAAACTGTCAAGTATGTCGTAAGTATTGCTTGCTGTACAAGGAGGTTACTTGGATAGCGATAATTTGAAAACTATTTTAACACTCCTGCTAAATTTGAGCTATCCTACACATACAAGATCAATACGGAGTGATATACAGACATGCAAACATGTAACATAATAAGTAGTAAAGTGACATACAAATTGTACCGAGAAACAATAACAGCATAAAAACTAAGTTAGCTTATGTATGTCTACTTTTGACATCATACCAATTTTGTCTCTAAATTTGTTAATTTTATCTTTACTCAGAGGTTTTGTTAGCATGTCAGCAAATTGGTTATCGGTACTGACATAGTTAAGTGTAATAACTTTTTCAGAAAACTTTTCTTTAACAAAGTTAAACTTAACATCAATGTGTTTGCAACGTTTATGATAGTCCACATTTTTAATCACACACATGGCGCTTTGGTTGTCAAGGTTCAAACAGACAGAGTTTTGTTTGAACTGGCCAACGTCACACATCATTTGTCTGAGCCAAATGGCTTCTTTCGTAGCTGCACAGGCAGCCATGAATTCTGCTTCGGTGGTGGATAACGCCACACTTTGCTGTCTTTGGCTTGCCCACGTCACAGCTGCGCCGTTTGTCATAAATACATATCCGGTGACAGAGCGTCTGGTATCACGGTCATTGGCGTAATCAGCATCACTGTAACCGACCAATTCGCTTGCCATATCTTGTCGATAGCAGAGACCGTAGTCCTTGGTAGCTTTAAGATACTTAAATATCTTCTTGACAGCGTTCCAGTGATTCTGATTATAAGAATTAAGGAATCGACTCACCAAGCTCACAGCATACATGATATCAGGTCTGCTTACGATTGCGGCGTGCATCAGTGCATTCGTTAGGCGTCTCATTCTTCTCCAACCTCACGTGCGGGTCTGCAGGAACGCTGTCAGGTTTCTCTATTAGGGTCCAAGTTCCATTTTTGGCATGAGCGTCCAGTTCTTCATTAATCAAGACTTTCCATTTATCAGATTCTACTGAGTTTATAGCCTCCTGGTAGGTCTGCGGCGTTGAACTCGATTCTTCACTGTAGCACAGATATCCGGCTGGTTTCGCATCCACTTCCACATTAGGCAGCTTTCTTGGCCTTAATGTCATTTTAAAAGTATCGCGTCGGATATCTTTCTCTGTGTCAACTTTAGTTTCTGGTACGTATTCCGACTCTTCAGACTGTTCGCAATCATCCTCAGACTGAGCTGTCATCTCAGCAGCTGACTGACTTGAGTCGTATCTCTCAGTGTTATCGTCATCGCTATTTTCGTCTTCTTGCTGATCTATTGAACAGGAATTTTCGTTTGTCAGCTCGACCGGAACGAAATTTCTTTTCACGGTAGATTCGAGGAAGACAGCGTCTCGACTTTTGACAACGATTTGGGAGCCGGGCTTTATGAACCTGTACCCTTTGGTATGCTCGCAGTAGCCGATGAATAACATTTTCTCTGATTTGGCGTCCCACTTCCTTCTTTTCTCTTTAGGCAGGTGAACCATTGCTTCACACCCAAAAGTCCTCATATGACTTACGTCCGGGGTCTGTCCTGTCCACATTTCGTAAGGTGTTTTGTACGACAGTGCTCTAGTTGGTGATCTGCATATGATGTAGGCGGCTGTGTGCACGGCTTCGGCCCAATATGCCTTGCTGAGTTTGGCATTAAGGAGCATGCACTTCGCTCTTTCAACCAAGGTGCGATTCATCCTTTCAGAAAGACCGTTTTGTTGGGGTGTGTACGGTGTGGTTGTTTGATGCACAATACCAGCAGCCTTGAGAAAATCGGAGAAGTCCTTGTTGACATATTCTGTGCCATTGTCGGATCTGAGGCACTTTATCTTACAGTCAAGTTGGTTTTCGGCTTCATTCTTGAACTCTTTGAACTTTTCTAAAGCCTCTGACTTGTTTTTCAAGAAGTAAACAGACACCTTCCTTGTGAAATCGTCAATCAAAGTCATGAAGTATCTTGCGCCTCCCAGTGACTTTATTTCCATTGGCCCGCACAAATCCGAGTGAATGATTTCTAGCTTTTGCGTAGCTCGGGAACCATCCTTCTTAAATGGCAGCCGTGCCTGTTTTCCTTCTAAACAAGTTACGCACACGACGGAGTCTTTTGATGACATTTGTGCGCCCGTAGTAGCTTCCTTCATTTTGTTCAAATCGGTGAAGTTCAGGTGGCCCATGCGCTGATGCCACAGACAGGCGTCCTTCTCGTCAACCGTAGATATGTATGCATGATCATCTGTAGTGTTCAGCCGGTACATATTGTTGATCAGGCTCGCCGTAGCGACAATCGCATTCTCTTTATTCATGATCAAACATCCTTTTGCATTGAACTTCACTTGGCCACCGTTCTTAATGATCTGACTCACGGACAGTAAGTTTGTAGCAAGGTCTGGCACGTAGAGAACATTCTTGAGAAGTATTTTGTTTTGCTCGCCTTGAATATTGTAGACATCCAGAGATAACTGGCCACAGCTTTTGACTGAGAGCGATTTGTCATCTGCAACCTTGATGGACTTGATAGACGGGACTGTCACGTCAAATAGAAGGTCGGGATGCTTCGTCATGTGAGCTGACGATCCAGAGTCCACGTACCACGAGTTATCGTTTGATGTAGTGGCTACAAAGGCCGCTGCATAGCTTGAGCCAGAACTTTTCTTCTTATTCTTTAATTTGCAGTCTGTGCTAATGTGACCGTATTGGTTACAACTGTAGCATCGTGGTCCCTTGCTTGTTTGAGCCTCATTATACTTGGTATAACCCTTGCGGTTTGAGCCATGTCTATGACGGACAGCAAATGCATTAGAGTCGGTTTGCCGAACATCCTGTAGAATCTTGGCTTTCACTGAGTCAGCGGAGATTTTCACACCGGAACTTTCCATTGCCAATATCATGGGTTGATAGCTTTCCGGAAGACCTGAGAGTAGCAATGTGCCGAGCCACTCGTCATCGACCTTGAACCCGATATTGCGGAGTTTGTGTGCCGTACTCATCATTTTACTGACGTATTCCTCAACATTGTGACATCCATTTAATGTTGTTGTAATTAAATCTCGTAGTAATCCCACGCGTCGCGTAAGCCCAGAGTCATTAAATGCTTTTTCTAAGTTCGTCCAAACCTCTTTTGCGGTCGTGGCTTCTTGAATGTGCACGTAATTCACCGGATCCACTAACAGGATAATCTTTGATCGTGCTTTCGTGTCTAACTGGGGATCCACGGTATCGGAACTTTCGGGATCTACATATTTCCACAGATCTTCGTGTTGAAGGTAAGTTTTTACCGCAAATCTCCATGTCGGATAGTTGTCACGCCCGGTAAGTTTATCAATAAAAGCCATAGAATTATTCGACGACATTTTGCGAAGAAAAAATTTCTTTTGTTACCGAATGTCAATCCGCGACGAATTCAAATTTTGAAAAAATATTTTCCAATTTTACTTTCACTGCACTACCGATGACTTTAATAGGACTTTATAGGCCCATAACCAAATAACATACGCAGTTTAACTCGGGAAAACTATTATTTACTCAGATTAAAATATTACACAGCAAACATAACAGAAATGTCACCAGATGTGATTCTTTTTCAAAACTGTCAAGTATGTCGTAAGTATTGCTTGCTGTACAAGGAGGTTACTTGGATAGCGATAATTTGAAAACTATTTTAACAATTTGTTTGATTCTTAAGTAAGGGCCATTAACTGGATCGGCTTTAGAAGTTTAACCATATGGTACATCTGTCCGTATAGACAAGGAAAATACCTCGAGGGTTTCATTCTCACCCCTGTATGGCAGGGCCGCCGTAGCGATTAAAGAATAATGAAGAAAAATTAAGTATTTGCCGATATAACTTAAAAATTTCTACCGGCGCGGCTAGATTACTTTTAAAGTGTACGCAAAATAGGCGTATAAATATCAGTCAGATGTGCAAAAGTAGCCCACATAACTTCTATAGTGTCAAAGATGAACCGCTGCACGCTCTCTCGAGTTTTTACCCAGATTGTCTATTTAGTCGCGAGCAAAAATGCTTGCCTTGGCGAAGCCTGGCCACAGTGACCGCGGCCGGGCGGAGAGCTGCTGCGCGTTCTGCTTTGAACCTGATGGCATTGCCTTTTCCGATAAGGATGTAGCGAACACAAGATGACATACCTGTACTCTTAAGAGTCGTAAGACAGTTACGGTGATTGGTTCCAATGGGATAAGAAGCATTTTTTACCTCAGATGGCGGACTTGCGCCAGTCTCATTGGTGGCAAAGGTCTGTTCCGACTGGTCAAAACGCGTACGTCGGGATATCGACAAGTCTTTTAAAATGGTGGTGCTCGACATTTCCCAGCTTCTCGGAGAAACCCGGGAGGCGCGACATACTTTTATAGATGTTGATGTAGTGGCGAGAAAGATGATGACGTCGGAGTGACGGCTGCGACGGAGTTTGGTCGAGACGCGCGCTTTACCTCTGAATTCTCTGATGGGGACTCTCAAAATACTGCAGTAGCGCGTGTAGCGCGCGGTGCTTCAGAGGTTACCTGCGACAGCGCCATGGCGGTAGGTGGTGCCGTTGCGGCAGCCGGTAGTGGCGCGTAGACAGCGGTCGGTGCCGTTGTGGCGGTCGATGTTAGTGTAGTGGCGGACGGTGCCATTGCGGCGATCCATGCCCTTGCAGCAGCCGATATTGACGCGTAGACAGCAGTCGGTGCCGTTGTGGCGACCGATGTTAGCGTAGTGGCGAGCGGTGCCATTGCGGCGATCCGTGCCATTGCAGCAGCCGATATTCACGCGTAGACAGCAGTCGGTGCCGTTGTGGCGACCGATGTTAGCGTAGTGGCGAGCGGTGCCATTGCGGCGATCCGTGCCATTGCAGCAGCCGATATTCACGCGTAGACAGCAGTCGGTGTCGTTGAGGCGGCCGATGTTAGAGTAGTGGCGAGCGGTGCCATTGCGGCGATCCGTGCCTTTGCAGCAGCCGATATTCACGCGTAGACAGCAGTCGGTGCCGTTGAGGCGGCCGATGTTAGTGTAGTGGCGAGCGGTGCCATTGCGGCGATCCGTGCCAGCGCGAAGAGGAGCCCCGCATAGAAGATTGGTGTGGCAATTGATACCGGGGGCAGTGGCAAGTGGCGCCATTGCGGCGATCCGTGCCAGCGCGCAGGGTAGCCCCGCAGAAGGCCAGTATGGCGAATTATGTCGGGGGCGGCGGCAAACGGAGCCATTGGGGCGATCCGTACCGGCGCAAAGTGTGATTCCAGCATTGATGCCGGCGCAGTGGCCAATGGTGCCATTGCGGCAGCCTGTGCCAGCGTAGAGACCGCCGTATAGCGGTGGTTGATGCCATTGCGAAGACCGATGCCTGCGGCGCGCTAGATGCAGTAGCATGGTTGGCGCCCTCGCAGCGACCGATGCGGGCACAATGGACGCCATCACAGCAGTGGTCGGAGCCATCGAGGCGACCCGTACTGGTGCGATGGGTGGAGCTATAGCGCGTTATTTACCATTGCGATGACACCCAAGTGGTGGCGTTACGGCAACAACCGGAGAGCTGACCGACGCCATAGCGGCGACCGGAGCCTCGATAGAAGCTGACGTTACGGCGGATGCCGCGACGGCGGACGGCACAATGGCGACACCGATAACTTACATAGGCACCTGTACAGCAGGTGAGGCCATAAACTGTAGTAGCATTTCAGTGTCGAAACCCGCCAAAATCCGCAGATTCTGACGCGGAGTGACGCGGAGGGACGGCCGAGGCGGTGTCTGCACGAGGACGCAGCGTCACGCACGAAGTGACGCAACAGCACACATTGTGACCTCGTTCTCAATTTCAGTGAGAGTACATGGTGGCGCTCGATGTCTTGGCGCGTGGCGGGTGCGGGGCGCGGGCGGGGCGCGGGGCGGGGGCGGGGCGCGGGCGGCGCCGCGGAGCCCCCGCGACCACCCGCGACTTGCTACCCGCGCTGCGAGGGCGCCCACACGAGGTCACGCGAACATTACTGGCCGACGGGTCGATCGATGCGTAGAGTGAAGGCGTACCTGTAGACGTAGCGGTAAGGGCGTGGGCGCGCGGGGGGACGAGCGGCGGATCGTTTGAGGTACTTCTCCACAGCAATCTTCGTCTCTACGGGATTATGGATGCCGGATACTTATGCCGCTTCGCTGGATCCTACAGCTCTGCGATACCCCGCAACGCCTCTCCTAGGGTTCATGCCTGGCGATCTGTACCTGTAGTCGGAGTCCGCTGGAACTATTTCTCAGGGTCCGGCCGGTTCGGGGTCACTTTCGGAATATTAATCCGGAAAAATCTATATCACCCCCGCTGTTACAATTATCTCGCAGCTGGGGATCGAACCCGAATTCATTCTGAAGATTCCTTACGTTAACCCTGTTAAGATACAGTCGAAGCACTAAATAAAAGGCGCCACGCACGCGGTGCTCAGGGAGCGGCGGGTCCGCGGCGCGGCGACCGCGTTCTGGACGCGCGTCTATCCCGAGACGTCGATAATATGCTTCTTGTCTAGGCTAGGGAAGCGCTCATGCGGCTATTCTGCGGGATGCGGTGAAGGCGGCCCAGGGGGCACGGGACCTGAATCGACACGATGCCCGCTTTTTGCGGAAGGGTTAACCACGTGTCATAAGTGACTTTCGATAATTCTCTTAATCATTAATTCACGTTCAACACGACGTTCACGATTCAAATAAAAAATAACGCGGCATAGTCAGCGATAATTATTCATTAATTCGATAAATTCTCGTCGCTCTAAGCACAGATAAAAATAACGACGTATACGTTAGCGACTACATCTTCGGCGACTATGTGTCGGCCGTTAAAATACTGTTTAGATAGCACAGATGCAAGATATTACGCGCAGAAGACCACGTACTTAATAACGGTCTTTACATCCAGGTCCGAGGGTAGGGTGGAACGCGCGCGATAAAAGAACACTTATTAAGAAGATCGTAATGCTTTCAGCTGAGAAAATAACGCAATATGATTATTGCAAGAGCTAAGCATTGAAAATTTTAAAAGTAAAAATGAGGGTAGGTTTCTACCACACGAGTTAATTTATACGCTTGGAGCAAATTCGCTTTTGGGACTGTTCGAGCTCCAGATAAAGAACCTCCGCTCAATAAAAGTTCTAATTTCAATGAAGTAAAATGATAAAACACTCCTGGTTGGTAGGTAGGTATGATGGCTGACTCACCGGCTGTCGGTACAAGTTTGTACCTGACCGTGTCCTCGGCGCTGCTGTACGCGACGCTCTGCTCCGGAACATGCGACGGCACGTTGTGGCACTTCGTTCGTATCTCCTACTTCACATCTCGGAGATACGCGGGCTAACTATTCACGGGGACGCGAGATAGTCAGACCTATTAACCTTGCAGTAACCGAGCGATTTTTGAAATCGGCTTTTAGCCGAATATTAATAATTAACAAAAATGATAAAATAGTTTTCGCCGGTTAGAGCAAAGGCTAAGGGCGGACGTCCGTCTCGGACGGCGGACGACGCAACAATGTTTAACATGGCGGCGAGCGAGTTGGCGGGTTTTTGCTTTTGACAGTTGACGGCGGGGACCGGGTGCGGCTTGGAGGCGGCGACGGCATCACGTGGTGCTTCCGGCGGCGTTCAAATCGGCGCGTGCATCGCTACTCTCTCAATGAAGACGTCGAACGACGAAACGGAACAAATAATACTTTTTAGATGTAAAATTAGAAAGCTGAATATAGGTATGGTAATATCATAACTTGACTTTAAGATTGGTAGTGTTTTTTAGCAATTAGAATGTTTTATTAGGGTAGCTACCATAGCGTTACGTAAGCGACAAAAAGTTGAAGTTTTCATACAATGCTCCATAGTAAACATGAGCGTACTTGCGTTTTCATGAGCTAAAATTGGCACAATTTTTTACTAATCTATCAGTATTCCATTGCTGGACATTTCACATTTAACCTTTTTTTCAGAGACAAAGACTGAGGATAAAGAGTTAACCAATAACGTCCACAACGAGAAAGCAGATCAGAACTCCAATGTGGTGGAGCCCATCATTGAAGACGTTGAGGAGAAGGAAAGGCAGCTAAAATTGCAGGTGTGTACGACAGTTCTAGAATAATTCATTCTTTTTTACACGACTGTACAACATTCGGCTTTTGCCAAATACTGTATTAGTATACCGATAGGAGAACTCTTAAAAACTAATGTCTAAAAGGCCTATATCTAAAAATCTACAAATGTAATCAATACTCACCGACTTGCTTTATACTGTTTAATTTTTAGCTTTTAAAGTCATCATGGTGCGGCCTAGTTTGGGGCTTGTCGGTGTTGGCTGAAGCGAGCATCGGCGAGTTGGAGAACATACTGCGTGCCATACAAACCCTGGCGAGAGTTAGCGGGAAAGTAAGTTCTAGAACTTACTTCTACTCTTCATGTATGTTTAAATTGTATATGTATTTGTATTGAATTC
This sequence comes from Eudemis profundana, assembly GCA_947034925.1. Lineage (NCBI taxonomy): Eukaryota > Metazoa > Arthropoda > Insecta > Lepidoptera > Tortricidae > Eudemis > Eudemis profundana. The sequence goes on along the minus strand of OX344818.1, from coordinate 3,459,107 downwards.
GAGTAGATACTCCAATGAAAAAAGTCAGATCAGATGAGCTCAATTTGTTATGGTTTTATTACTTATTTTTCATTGATGTAGTCCGATGTCTGAGGGCCGTTAGATAAATGCCGCATTTACAAGTGCCGTAACGGGATCGCGTAAAGATCTTGCTTGGTAATTGAAAGTAACAATGTAATGTTCGTCATATTTTTGTAAATCATTCTATTTTTTTTTCTACTGAAACTGTTGACTTTCAGGATTTTTTGAATCATCGTGACAAACAATAGTGTTTCGGAGTAATGAAATTTTCGGAACAGTGATGCCAAATGATACATTATAACGAACATAACGGCACGATTTAAATTTGTACACATCCGAATACCGCGACGCTCTTTTGTGCTTTCCTTTGGTCACATTGTCGTGGGTTCCAGGTGGGTCACACGGTGGGTCGCGACGCGTGCATCAGCGCATTATGCCGCGCGGCGCTCCCGGCACAGTACTGCGTGCCGGCCCTCGGCGCCCTGCCGTGCCCGTGGCGCCGCGACTCCGCCCCCGCGCCCGACCCCGACCACCGCCACCAGGTCGTGTGGGTCGGCACCCCGCTGCCGCAGCACGCGGCCGCCGCAGGTACCTTACCTTGTAGGAAATACCGCCTTGGTAGATGGCTCTGAGCATGGTTCGTTATAAACAGCCATCTTGATATTCATTCGTATTTCTCAAAAATAAACACGCAGACGACACAATAGTTCTTTAATCAATTTCCACTATCAAACAGAAGAAATAATGTAGCACTCGCGGGATGTAAACGGATTACGAAATGCAGAGAGTTCTGTACTCGCCTCTGGCCACCATGCGGTCCAAAGTCAGCCATCGAATACCCGAAATAGAATGCCCCTGGGCTGCTCGTGTATTAATTCTTAACTTGAACTCTGTTATAATAGACTTGACATTTAATAACTACCCGCCAAAGACCAAGCACAGACCACTCTCAGGCGATGTTTTGACAGATGACACCGCTTGACGTTTCGTTCAATCCCCGACAGCAGTCTAGCACAGTCACAGACTACCTCCACTAGACGGAGCATCTAAAGCGAGTCACGCTCACCACTGATATGTGTTTTTGCGCATATTAAATACTACGCGGCCGACCGCTCGTTGAGTAGCGACCATGTTTCTGACCTGTGTGCGCACCGACGTGAAATAAATATTTTTATTCAATCCGACGAAAATTTGCTAATGAAAATGATATTTTGCTATGTGAAATGGTTTAGGAAGAAATCTCAAACGTAGAACTATAAAAAATATGTCGTAATTTTCCATAGATAAGTCAAATTCACTGTATGAAAAGTAGATAAAATTTTAGCGGGAGTCCATTTTATACTGGCTACTGGGCAGAAGCGAAGGTTGTCCGTCTCTTTTTGACAAATGAAGAAACCGATTACGCTATTTCGTTCTAACGAAAACACGCGTTGTACTAGTGATGTGCAACACTTAGTAACGGCGTTGTTTGAATAGTAGGTACCGAATTTAATAATGATCGTCCCGTGAGCGACTGCTATATACAAAAATAAAAGATTATTGCGGTGTAAGGAAGTATTGTTATTATTTTCGTCGTTTCAATTTTATTTTAGAGTAGTCATTTCGTAGTTTTATTTAGCCTGTAGTTACTTTTAGTTTGTTGAGTACATTTATAATTGCTAATTAATAATATCAATAACGATATAGGTAAATGAATATATTTTCTTAGAGCAGTTAGGGTCATTACCAAGATGGACCTGATGATGCCCTTGGTGGAAGTAGGAGGGATCTCCGAGCTGGTTATAGATACAGTTATGATGTTTGGGCTCTTTCAAATTCTCTTGGTAGGTAAGCAGTTAGAACTAGTGTGACAAGATTGACCCAACAATGAAACGAAAGGTATCTATTTTCATACAAAAAAAAAATCAAAATTGGTCAAGCCGTTTTTGAGTAATCGGGAAACGTATAAAAAAAGAAGATATTGAAGACAGAGAACTTTTTTTGAAGTCGGTGAAAATAATAAAACTTGTAATTATTAGCTACACATAATATGTTATTCGATAGTGTAGGTACATTAAGTACAATATTATACCAGCAATAATTTGCTGTACCGGGTCAGCTACTTGTATAAACATGTCCCATCACTACAGATCCCCACGCGTTTTCAATCGGCCAATCGCAGCGCTGTTGACGCTCGCCCCGGACTTCGAGCGTCGGTGAAATAGGATTCGTACAAAAATATCAAGATTAGCTATCTAGTGGGGTGATCTGTGAGCACAGTACTGCGCGCCCGCCCCAAGGCGCCCTACCATGCCTGTGGTGCCGCGACAATGTAAAACATTCGTGAGAAATTATGAAATCTTAAATTCCAAACTTGTCCAAATTTATTTCAAGGAATAGATACAGGACAATGACACTATCAACGTGGTTTATCCAGATTACTAATTTGTGTCTATTCTACAGGCCAGCAGCAATCGTTCGTGATGGTGACCTCTCGGCACGTGACGGCCATGAAGGCGCTCCTGCACGCGGCGCAACGTGACGGGGACAGCATCCAGCAGGCCTGGCTGCCTGTGCTCACTACGCTACAGCACTTGGTAACACCCGTCAACACACGTCAAGTCAACCATCGACATAATCAGCCATTGTCACATTGAAAAAACGCATGCTAAATTAAATAGAGGGACAGCAGCCAAGCACAGCCGTCCGAGTCTGCTTGGAACCGATCCCAAGCCATGTGATGGCGATTCAATTCCTTTAACACAGGGGTCTCCAAACCCTTTTAGTAAAGGGCCATATTGCACCTTTGTAAATGTCACGCGGGCTACACAACATGGTCGACCATGGAGTTGGGGAGGCGTTCTGGTTGCTTTTTATTGGACAGCGTGCTCTTGCGGGCCGGACCATGGGCTTCCGATTTTTTCCGCGGGTCTGTTGGGAATGGCTCACGGGTCGGATTTGACCCGCGGGCCGTAGTTTGGAGACCCCCGCTTTAACACATTGTAAAATGCGCTCCGTCACGGCTCAGACCCAGTGAAAATAGTACATATCAGTGGCGTGGCGCCCATGGAACCCGATTCGCACCGGCTTGCCTATATTATTATTATTATTGTAGGTTTGGGCCTTTTATATGCCGCTTCGACCATTGCTGATCTATTGTGGCAGCCCTTTTGTTATATCTCACTACTTGCCTATAAGTGGCGTGGCGTACTTTTTCTTCAGGAGTAGTAGATACTCCGGTCATATGCTTTAAAATAGGCAAGCCGGTAGGAATCGGGTTCTGCGGGCGCCACGCCACTGGCCTATTTTAAAGCAAATGACCGGTGTATCTACTACTCCTAATGAAAAAGTAATCCAAATCTGCTCCGGCTTTACTAAGAATATGTTTGACGCCATTCCACTATATGTATAACTCCTTGAGTGCTATCTACGTCTTCAATAGAGCTATTCATGGTCGTCATTAGCTTTCAACTGTGACGAGAATATTCTTAACCAAATTCAGTTTACTGCTTTATATACTCTTCTCACTACTGTCTGATTTTCGGTATCCCTGTATATTCTATGTATAATATTAACTATTAAGTACATTGAACGGGTTTGTTCTTAATTTCAATCAAGACTGATAGTAAGCAGTGATGGAATCTACGTTGGAGACAAAGTATAAAGACGGAGCAGTAGTCCAACTTCGGCCGTTTAGGAGCATACGGCACAGATTCACACAGACGCGTGATCGCGCGTCTGTGTAAGTGCGATCCATTCTTACGCATTCTTGAATCTTTGCTTGTAGTGCGTTCGTACACGGCGCGCACACATACAAGCGCGCGATGTACATTTTGTAGGAAGAAAAATTACTCTATTATACTGTGTTGGAGCGACCGGCTACTTTTCTGGGGACTAAAGCGAAAGTCGCGTCTGTAAACGCGATAAAGCATCTCGATCGGATTGGCGTTCAAGTTATTAATGCGAGAATATACACTATGCGCTCTGTTATTCATACTTATTTGCATCGTTGAACCGTGTAAAACACATTAAAATAATTAGAACCGTAACTATCGTAGGTATGGATCTTGGGCCTAAAGCCATCAACCGGCGGCAGCATGAAGGCGTCTCGCGCAAGCGCGGACGCGAACGCAGTCATGAGCACTTCCGCTGTCATGGCGGACCTTCCCGGTAAGTCCAAATCTAACGTTTCAATGTTGCCAGATATTGTGTGTTATTTTTTATTTGCGGCTTCGCTCGCATTTGTGTCTAAAAATTAAATCTTATAATATTTTTTTCTCTAAACAAAGTAGTTAGAAGCATCTACATATACGCTTCGTAATTATTATTCCAAAAAAATATCTTCACATGTTAAATTAAGTTTATGTTACTTAACAATCCAAAGACTGTTTGTCATATTAATATCTGTCATGGCAATCACTTATGTCTGATATAATTTATAGAGGCGTTAGAGTTTCTCTGATATGTATTTAAATAAAATTAATTTCAATATGTTTATATAAGTACTGTCAGATATTTTGGCAGGACGTATCTGCTACATAGTACAGTCAAGTGTAAAAATATGGGTGCATACAAACGCTCAAAAATATGTCCGAATAAACCTTCTGCTGTGGCATTCAGAACTTCGTATCATATTTATGAAACGATTATGTGTGAATATGTTTTTGCACTTGACTGTACCACAGGTTATGTGGAAATCGTTATACCATCGTAGAGACTGTATGGCCACAGAACAGAAAATACGGCACATACGGTAGAAAAGCATTACAGCGCCCCCCAAAATTAATCCTATTCTCTTTCCGCACAGACTCTATGCGCGGAACCAGCAATATTCCAAGATTTTTTGCTGATAGAGCACTTAGTCCTTTGTAAACGAAACGAGAGAAAGAAAACGTTTATTCAGTAACGCACACAATAACAAGACTTGGAGTAGATACACAACTGTACTAGTTCTCAATGCTAATCTCTCCCTCTGAGAAGATAACCTGGTGTTTTAAGTGTTGTTTTAAATATATGGACCTCTATGGTCTTGAGCTTTTTAATTTGATGACGATTGAAGCGACTAAAATTGAAGCATTAGTAAAATTGTTGTAGTTGTGCATATGTGTTGCAATGAGGACGTTTTGCAGGGCAGCAAGTTCCAGTAGCCGAGTCTCTCGGAGTCATGAGTGGTATAGACACACTTTATTCGTATATGTGCATGCATATGCAACCGAGAAGTCAAAAAAGCAGTATGTAACTGCAGAAGGGGCTGTTCGCAAAATATGATTTAAAATTTCGCTTACCTTCCCAGTAGCCATATAAACCTTCTCTTGTCTTTTAATGTTTTTTTTTTATATTTATAGATACTTATCCTTATGGTTTATCATAGAATACCAGTCAATTTTGACTCTCATACAAAATCGGTATTAACAACGCTATCGCAAAATAAAGTACTATATTCATTGTAAACAAAACTATGTTAGATTAGGTTTATTTTATAACGATTCTGAAAAGTTGATGGCTGCAGAAAAAAGGCATTATGAATTTCGGTAATTATGCCAGAGGGTACATTATGACTTACAAATTATGGGAAACAATACCTATACACCCAAGTTGTCGCTATTCGTCTTCCCTTGTGGTAAATATTGGCGGAATGACAATGAATTTCGAACAGCGCGATCAAATGCTCCGAAAATCGTCCACATGCTTGTTGTTTACGAACAGCCCCATATCAGTCATAAAACAGTTTCTCTGTAAAGATTCTTGTCTATGTTTTTTTTTATCTGGGAAGTTCCATATGGATGCATACTGTAGGGGTTAGCTTATGTCCGTTCACGCGCACTGGGAAGGAGCTTGCTGGCCATTTTATGTTTTGCCCTTCGCACTCGGCCTACCCTCACTAGTCCAGAGTAAGCAAGCCGTCCTTTTCGAACCTAATGTGAGTTAGAGAAGGACGGCATGCGTGCCAGTCTCCTACGAGCTTTAGAGCTAGTTCTAGTAAATTGAGTCAGACAATTCACTGACTTGCGTAGGTTTTAAAGGGTCGGCAATACGCACGTATGCCCCGCCCCTGGCTTTGCAAGAGTCCATAGGCTACGGTGACTGCTTGCCATCAGGCAGGCTGTACGCTTGTTTGCCATCATTGTAGTATAAGAAAAATATGTTAAAACTGGCGCTCTGATTGGTGGATCACCAGGGCCCGTACTTGTCATGCCGATGACAGGCAAATGACGTCAACCTACATACAGGCTGATTTAGTTAAGGTATTACATTGATTTACCGTTACCGTAAATTATCGGTATCGTTTAAGTTATGAATTAATTATTTTTTTTACTTTCATTGATTGGTCAATGGTAGAAGACATTTTGTAAGTAAAAATGTAATTTTTATTTTTTATTTTAAAAATAAACTTGTAAAATCAATCGGATATGCGATTTGATACCTATATACTTATCCGAACATATTAAATTTATGCGGTCGCTTCTATATCAAAATGCGTTTTTGATTTATTTTCCAATTTCCCGATTCAATGAATAAGATAACACCAGCAAACACATCTTGATCTTTTACGATACCGGTAATTTCCAGTAACGATATCGATCTAAAACCTAAAATGTATCATGCTGTATGTAGCTTGACGTCATTTTTACGTCATCGGCACCAAAAGTACGACCCCTGTGGATCACTTAAGAGCAGTGATGGGCAAAATTTAATCGACTAACGATTAAGATTAACCTATTCAATCGCGACTAACGATTAAAAATGACGATTGATTAATCTTAGTCGTAAGAGTTTCGACTAATTTAGTCACGATTAAATCAATTGTCGATTAATTAACAGCGACTAAATTTTTAATCGATTAATTAATCAGACTAATTTTCTCTCGATTAATATTAGGTTTTTTTTTATGTAAGTTTAAGTTTCGAGTTACGAATAGACACAAACTAGTAAACATCAGATAAGACGGGTAAGTAAAGAAAGTTAAGATTAGTTGACTAAAAAAATTATCGATTAATGCCCATCTCTGCTTTAGATACATACATTCTGTTGTCTCTCTACGGTTTACAGTCCTTTAGAAGGTACATGTCAATTTTAATGGAATGTGAACATGATTGAAAATAATCTGTTTATTTATTATCTTTTGTGATTACAGAACAATAATAATCAAAATAAATTCTCTAAACAGTTTGATTCAAATTCCATTGTCACAATTTGTAAAAAAGTTCTGTCAGCCTCGGGATTATTTTACTGAAGTGTTTTCTGCTACCTTCACTGTGTTCTTGCTTTTTTCGCGTACACGCTAAGCACAGCTTAGCAACGATTGCGCTATGCTTGTTTTGTCCACTTTTTTGAATATGCAACATAACTTACAATTAGACTTGGTTAGAATACCTAACTTTTGTTCTCCTTTACACCGCTGGGCATTTCAAGATGAAAATACTTGTTTTTCTATTTTTGAATGAGTTTCTATTGGCTCTATCTTTAAGTACGCACATTGACTTCCTACGATAAGTTGCTGTCAGATCCGTTTTAGCAAAATCATTTTCATATATTGCAATTAAACATTTAAATTGATGAAATCACGTTTAGTACTTAATTTTACCGTAACCCTATACAACGTTCCTGGTCGCGGGTAGACCCCTATCCGCACAACGCGTGTGTCTACCTGCGACCGGGAACGCTGTCAACCGTCAATACGCAGTCATAAGACTTGACAAGTTCATTTAATCGTTTCCAGTATCTTAAAAAAAGTAACTTTTGTACGACCTTCTCTTCGGAACCTTTTCGCTATGTTAACTTAAATCTTATATCGGCGTTGACATTGGCAAATCCCAGATGTGCAGATATTTTTTTAATAAATAAAACACCGTATGTGCTAGGCCAGTAGGCATGCGGTGTTTTATTTAGTAACAAAATTTCTGCACGTGGGATTTGGCATTCTCAATGACGATTTTTACCCTGACATCACGTGGAAACCTTAGGTCGAAACTTGAAGGATATAGGCTATGGCAGCGGTCGGCAACCTTTTAGCAGCCAAGGGCCACATAGTAGCTAACGAAATTGACGCGGGCCGCACTTTGTTAATAATTTGTGACTTAATACGATTCTGAATATAACGACCTTTACATACAAAATAACCAGGGAGGCTCGCGGGCCGCAAATGAGCTGTTCGCGGGCCACATGTGGCCCGCGGGCCGCGGGTTGCCGACCGCTGGGCTATGGCATTGGTTACCGATGTCTTCAAGAATGTCCATAGACAGAATGGGTCTGGTTGCAGCGTTATCAGCGATGCTGTCGGGTGTGTTCGAGGCGTCGAAGAACTTGGATGACGTCGCGTTGCATCATCTGATCGATGCGCTGTGCAAACTGTCTAATGAGGCTATGGAACTGGCCTATTCTAATAGGGTGAGAGCATATGGAAGTCACCAGAGGCGTGGCGTCAAACTTCTTCGAAGGCAAGCCGCAGTACCTTTAGCGTACTGTTTCTTCGAGAGCGAGAAGAAAATAGTACTAATATATTTGAAAATAGGCAAGCCAGTACGAATCGAGTTCTATGGACGCCACGCCACTGCAAGTCAAATATAACTTAGGATCAAAAGAGCTTAAGTCATACAATAGAGTTGTGACCTTTTGTTCCTGGTATAAATGTAACTTGTACCCCTTTTCACTAGACCCACAGAATTTAAAACTCAACGGGCTTATGCCGGGTCTACACATTAAGATAAAATAAGAAAAGGGGATCCCCCTATTAGTCATAAAGTCATAAGTCATACAGTATTTGTTTTTCTAAAACGGTAATATCTTCAGGATATTTTAATACGCTAGCGTATAGAAAGCAATAGGTTAGGTTACGTTTGTTTTATAACTGTTACGTTTGAAAATTTAACAGTTTCATAGAAAATAGGTTGTATGACTTTTAAAGAGTACGGGAGATAATATAGACCCCAACAAAAGAAACAGCATAATAAAAGTATTTTTTTCAGGAACCCTCATTGTTTGCCGTCGCAAAACTACTAGAAACTGGATTAGCCAACATGCATAGGATAGAAGTTATGTGGAGGCCCATCACTAACCATCTACTAGAAGTGAGTATTGTTTCTTTTATATCTAACGTGTGTGTGTAGTGTATCTAACATAATTACGTAGTATTTGTAACACACTTACATCTCTCAAACATACCCGTTTTTTGCATAGCTCGAGCGATATCTTATACTTTAAAATATCTACATCTTTCTCTATAATTGTGTTGGTGTTCAGGTATGCCAACATCCCCACATACGAATGCGGGAGTGGGGCGTGGAAGCCATCACTTACCTAGTCCAGGCTGCGTTCCAGTACCACCACAACAACCCGGCACTGGTCAACGAGGTTAGTTATCATATCTTGTGTCCCGACACCTCTTATGGGGCCTCCTGACAACTCTTACGGGGTTTCCCGACACCTCCTACAGGCCCTTCCACCATGATACTTAATAATGGGATGGTTGAGAGGGGAAATGAGGAGACCTGTATTGTTCATTACTCCGCTCGTCCTAACCCATTTAAAGACATCCGAAATCCAATCCAAAGTCAAGCGATTGTTTGAATATCGAGTAATTGACACTTTCTACTATTCTCTGCCAGATTTCCTAGATCTTCCTCACCACTTTCATAGTCTTAATCTAATGTTATAGTTTGAAATGGAACGATAGACTTAATGTCGGCAGGCTCGGGAAAGGCTGCTTCTAGAACCCCTATCGGAGCTGTGTGCGGTGAGACACTGCGACGTGCGAGCGAGACAGCTGGAGTGTGCCGCGCGGCTGCTGCACTCGCGGGGGGAGCAGCTCGGCGCCGCCTGGCCGCTCATGATGGAGATCATCTCCGCCATATCCTCGCAGCATAGGTATATATAGTGGTGGGCAGGTGAGGCACTGCCACGTGCGAGCGAGACAGCTGGAGTGTGCCGCGCGGCTGCTGCACTCGCGGGGGGAGCAGCTCGGCGCCGCCTGGCCGCTCATGATGGAGATCATCTCCGCCATATCCTCGCAGCATAGGTATATATAGTGGTGGGCAGGTGAGGCACTGCCACGTGCGAGCGAGACAGCTGGAGTGTGCCGCGCGGCTGCTGCACTCGCGGGGGGAGCAGCTCGGCGCCGCCTGGCCGCTCATGATGGAGATCATCTCCGCCATATCCTCGCAGCATAGGTATATATAGTGGTGGGCAGGTGAGGCACTGCCACGTGCGAGCGAGACAGCTGGAGTGTGCCGCGCGGCTGCTGCACTCGCGGGGGGAGCAGCTCGGCGCCGCCTGGCCGCTCATGATGGAGATCATCTCCGCCATATCCTCGCAGCATAGGTATATATAGTGGTGGGCAGGTGAGGCACTGCCACGTGCGAGCGAGACAGCTGGAGTGTGCCGCGCGGCTGCTGCACTCGCGGGGGGAGCAGCTCGGCGCCGCCTGGCCGCTCATGATGGAGATCATCTCCGCCATATCCTCGCAGCACAGGTATATATAGTGGTGGGCAGGTGAGGCACTGCCACGTGCGAGCGAGACAGCTGGAGTGTGCCGCGCGGCTGCTGCACTCGCGGGGGGAGCAGCTCGGCGCCGCCTGGCCGCTCATGATGGAGATCATCTCCGCCATATCCTCGCAGCACAGGTATATATAGTGGTGGGCAGGTGAGGCACTGCCACGTGCGAGCGAGACAGCTGGAGTGTGCCGCGCGGCTGCTGCACTCGCGGGGGGAGCAGCTCGGCGCCGCCTGGCCGCTCATGATGGAGATCATCTCCGCCATATCCTCGCAGCATAGGTATATATAGTGGTGGGCAGGTGAGGCACTGCCACGTGCGAGCGAGACAGCTGGAGTGTGCCGCGCGGCTGCTGCACTCGCGGGGGGAGCAGCTCGGCGCCGCCTGGCCGCTCATGATGGAGATCATCTCCGCCATATCCTCGCAGCACAGGTATATATAGTGGTGGGCAGGTGAGGCACTGCCACGTGCGAGCGAGACAGCTGGAGTGTGCCGCGCGGCTGCTGCACTCGCGGGGGGAGCAGCTCGGCGCCGCCTGGCCGCTCATGATGGAGATCATCTCCGCCATATCCTCGCAGCACAGGTATATATAGTGGTGGGCAGGTGAGGCACTGCCACGTGCGAGCGAGACAGCTGGAGTGTGCCGCGCGGCTGCTGCACTCGCGGGGGGAGCAGCTCGGCGCCGCCTGGCCGCTCATGATGGAGATCATCTCCGCCATATCCTCGCAGCACAGGTATATATAGTGGTGGGCAGGTGAGGCACTGCCACGTGCGAGCGAGACAGCTGGAGTGTGCCGCGCGGCTGCTGCACTCGCGGGGGGAGCAGCTCGGCGCCGCCTGGCCGCTCATGATGGAGATCATCTCCGCCATATCCTCGCAGCACAGGTATATATAGTGGTGGGCAGGTGAGGCACTGCCACGTGCGAGCGAGACAGCTGGAGTGTGCCGCGCGGCTGCTGCACTCGCGGGGGGAGCAGCTCGGCGCCGCCTGGCCGCTCATGATGGAGATCATCTCCGCCATATCCTCGCAGCACAGGTATATATAGTGGTGGGCAGGTGAGGCACTGCCACGTGCGAGCGAGACAGCTGGAGTGTGCCGCGCGGCTGCTGCACTCGCGGGGGGAGCAGCTCGGCGCCGCCTGGCCGCTCATGATGGAGATCATCTCCGCCATATCCTCGCAGCACAGGTATATATAGTGGTGGGCAGGTGAGGCACTGCCACGTGCGAGCGAGACAGCTGGAGTGTGCCGCGCGGCTGCTGCACTCGCGGGGGGAGCAGCTCGGCGCCGCCTGGCCGCTCATGATGGAGATCATCTCCGCCATATCCTCGCAGCACAGGTATATATAGTGGTGGGCAGGTGAGGCACTGCCACGTGCGAGCGAGACAGCTGGAGTGTGCCGCGCGGCTGCTGCACTCGCGGGGGGAGCAGCTCGGCGCCGCCTGGCCGCTCATGATGGAGATCATCTCCGCCATATCCTCGCAGCACAGGTATATATAGTGGTGGGCAGGTGAGGCACTGCCACGTGCGAGCGAGACAGCTGGAGTGTGCCGCGCGGCTGCTGCACTCGCGGGGGGAGCAGCTCGGCGCCGCCTGGCCGCTCATGATGGAGATCATCTCCGCCATATCCTCGCAGCACAGGTATAGCTAAAAGTTCCGCCATCTTCATTTCGCTATCGCGGGACTAGGCTTGGACGAAGATTCCATCCTTGTTTTTTTGATATTCCACTACGATATGGAAATGTATCGTTCCGCCACGTACAAAGCGTTTTGTGTATACCTTTTCCATGGGCTATTCTCCCGTAATATACAGGTTGTCCTTAAAACCAACGTACATACGAAAAGGACTGATAGACCAGCTCAAAGACACCAGATTAACTAAATTTGACTTCAGTTAAAATCTTTTAGTTTTCGAGATGTTGACGTTATTGCAAAATTCGTGCTAAGTGATACCCTGACTCGGTGTTTAACTTTAATTTCACCTGTGGGTAAGTGATGATGAAGCCGACGTCGGAGCATGCTTACCTTATATGTAAAACTGACAGACCATGATGTACAGCGCGACTAGCGAAGTCATATCCGGTTGTACTAGCCCCACTGATCCTTGGCTTGTATTCCAGCGAGCAACTGATCCGCTCAGCCTTCCAATGCGCGCAAGTGGTCGCGGGGGACCTGCTGGGCTGCGCCGGGCCGCGCTGCCTGCGCCGCGTGCTCACCGCCGCCGCCGCCTTCGCCTTGCAGACCAGGGACTTGAACATCAGTCTCACTGCTGTTGGACTCATGGTATGTTACCCTTACGGTGAAACACACTAGGAGTAACTACGCGGTAGTTACTCCATATCAAATTTTAAAAAGGGCGTAAGAACATGAACATAAAAATTATGAATGGTTAAATCCTATTAAAACAGAATGATACGGAAGTCAAAGTAGATGGCAAAATTGAGGGCGCTTACTGGGTGCTCCGGTGGACGAGTGGTTGAGTCGCTGTGCCGGAAATCAAGAGGTAACGGGTTCGATTCCCGGTCTGGACACGGGTGAGTGCCATTTAGTTTTTCTATGTACTTTGATTTCTTGTATCTATATATGTAACATAAAAAATGTGGTGTAATTTACCCGCATTAAAAAAACCAATGAAGAGACAAAATGTTTCTTTCATATAAAGTATAAAAATGATTTTACGCCCTTTTAAAAATTTGATTTTAAGCCCTTACCTACTGGGTTTTGATATGCAGCCGTACTAGTTAATATATTCGTACTACTACTAACTTGGCTCAGGGATCCAAAGAGGGTCTTGGCCTCCGAAACGAGAGCACGCCATCTGTCCCGATCGTGCGCAACTTCTTGCCAGTTAACGACTTGAAGACGTCGCAGATCCGCCTGCACACTGTCCTCCCAGCGGTACCTGGGTCGCCCAACCGGGCGGCGACCAGTTGGTCGTCCCACGTACGCTCTCTTGGCCGCACGATCCTCTCCCATTCGGAGTAGGTGACCAAACCAGCGAAGTCTGTGTGATTTTGTTACGCCGATGATGTTGGGTTCAGCCACCAGCTCCTGGATCTCTATGTTCTTACGGATCCTCCACGTGCCGTTTTCACTCTTGACAGGCCCCAGGATCTTACGCAAAACCTTCCTTTCCGCTACAAGGAGCTGACATTCCTCTTTTTGTGTTAGTGTCCAGGCCTCACAACCATACATAAGGATGGGTCTTAAGACAGTTTTATAGATCCTTAGCTTTGTATTTCGGTACTGTTACAAGCGCCATCGTCACGGAGTAACAATCTAATCAGTAATCTTACTTTATATATGAAGGAAACATTTTTTGTCTCTTCATTGGTTTTTAATGCGGGAAATTTACACCACATTTTATGTTACATATAGATAGATACATATGTTACACATATATCCATATGTTATACAGGAAATCAAAGTACACAGAAAAACTAAATGGCACTCGCCTGTGTACAGACCGAGAATCGAACCTAAAAAACCCTAACCCCCCAACCTACCCCCCCCCTACCCCCACCCTTAACCCCCCCCCCCTCTTTTAATTCCTATTAAAAACAGAAAGATGCTGAAGTCAAGGAACATGGCAGAATTGAAGGCGTTTTCTGGGTGTACGGTGGACGAATAGTTGAGTTACTGGGCCGGAAATCCAGAGGTACCGGGTTCGATTCTCGGTCTGTACACAGGCGAGTGCCATTTAGTTTTTCTGTGTACTTTGATTTCCTGTATCTGTATAAGTAATCTTACTGTTTTTTTGCAGTGGAACATATCAGACTACCTATACCACAACCGGGACAAGTTGACAGCGGCGCTGGCGAGCGACGCGGCCGTGTGTCCCGAGGTGCCCAACCACGCCGAGCTGCCGCCGCTCGACAAACTGTGGATGTGTCTCTACATCAGGCTCAGTCAGTATACTATGCTACTATACCTACTATGTATATGGGATTTTATAAAACGTCAGTATACTATACTACTATACCTACTACGTATATCAATTTCGTACTTCACCAACCCAAGAATCAACCATGAAATCATCTGTCATAATCTCCATATCGACCCATATAATCTGCAGGACATCACACTAAAAGAATCAACAACCACCTCAATCTGCAAATGTCATCTGCATTGTCAATAGTCAGAAAAAATTCAACGAATCATAATTCAACCGACTTTTCACCTCTCATCTCTCATTCATCTTCCATTCATACATAGAATCAGCCCATTACAGTCCATTACCAAAAAAAGCATATTTGCGGATTCAGACGCCCTTATCCCTCGCGGGGACTGAAACCCTGCCATTTCACAGTCATAAAGAAAAAAAAACGATGTATATGGGATTTTTTTAAAAGGGTGTCATCAAATTTCTTCGAGACCGGCAACGCATTGGTAATGCATCTAGTGTTGCAAACGTCTATAGGCGGCGGTGACCAATTTCCATCAGGTGGGCCGTCTGCCTGTTTGTCAATTTGACTGAGACCAGCTGAGGGTGACAGTTTTTTTAACAGCTGCAGTCAAAATCCACCAACCAGACCACAATTTAGCTTCAAATTTAGAGTCTGATAAGCGCTGGAAATTATAGTTATCGGCCCCTTTTCCACATACTATTTGTCCAACTTAATTCAGTAACTAATCGAAACCTTTTCCCATTCAAGTACGTCCGTCCAGTCCGTCCATCAAGTGCAGGAGCATTCCATGAAAATATTTCGTAAGGGATACCACCGTTTTAATACTTCCAAGAAATAAATTCAGGAAGCTAATTACCAGCATTGTAATATCATAACTCGGCGTTAAGATTGGTAGTGTTTCTTAGCAGCTAATACGTTTTATTAGGGTAGCTGCCATAGCGTTTCGTAAGGGACAAAAAGTTGATATTTTCATGGAAAGCTCCTGCAGCAAAGAGACATTATAGATAATATTAGACGGTCCAGTCGAGAGATTGTTCATTTCACTTTTTTTTTCAGGTGAATTATGCACGGAGCCCCGGGCGCCGGTGCGCCGCGCCGCCAGCCAGACGCTGTTCAGCTGCATCGGCGCGCACGGCACGCTGCTCGGCAAGCCCGCCTGGCGGGCCCTACTGGCAGTTCTGTTCCCTATGCTCGACCAGGTAACTACTCCGGCGAGCTGTGTGTGTGATGCGTGTGTGTTTGGACAGTGTGCAGTGGGGCGTTCAGCCAGATTATTTCACACAAGACAAAATAAAAACAAATCTTTGGTATAAAATTGTGTGTTTTTGTTCAGGTCCAAAAGCAGTCGAATATCGCGAGTTCAGAAAAAGTGGACACCGGCGAACATATTCTAATACATCACACGAGAAATACGGCGCAGAAACAGTGGGCAGAGACACAGGCGAGTATTGTTCATTGCACTTTAAGAAACTGAAAATAACTTTTATGCCACGCCTGGATGTACACAACACGGGAGGTAATAAAGAAAGCCCTCGATCGCATATTCAGCTCGCGCTCGCCCGCGCTTGCAGCTCGGGCCGCAAACTACTGCGATCTCGGCCTTTCTTTGTATTACCACCCTAGTTGTGTAGTGTACTATTCTCTTAAAAGTTTACCTACTCCATACGTTTACTCCTCATATCCTCGTGGATTCTTTCATCAGAACTGGATTTTGAAAAAAAAAAAACTGTCTATCCTTAGGTGCTGACGCTGTCAGGGGTGTCACGCGTATTCCACTCGCGCTTCCAACTACTGACCACCGTGGGGGATTTCAACCGCTCGTGGGCAGCCCTACTCGATTATATCACTGACTTCGCACTAAGGAAAAGTCACGAGGTATTTATATAGCTTTCAACAGTGTGTCATAAAACCATACAACTCTAGTTTTCCCAAAGTGGCCAAATTTGACCAAACGGGACACAGACCACCCAAAAAAAAAGTGTCATAAAACCAGTTTTATCTTAAGTTTAAATCCTAAACCTTTGCCAATTGTGAACACAACGTTTAATACTATGCATGAAATTTAGCATTTAATTAAAATTTTCTAACGACTTCTCTTTCACCCCAATTCTGTGGACAACACGTATCCACAAAACCGGATTCATTTAGCTCTTTTTAGATGCTGAATTACAATCATAGTTGGCGAGTCAGACCCAGCCGGACGTGATGCTACATTCAATGCTAATTGACCGGGTATGGGTACAGAAATAAATGAAGTTTCAATGGGAGGAGTAAAATTAGTACTGTAAAAGTGCTTTTGAGTTAGCAAAATATTTTAACTTTACCGAGCCTTATTACATACTTATTGTGTTCGGCAGTGGGATATATGGGCTGATGAGGGTTGTTTATACTGGTCAGGTATCTGTGGCAGCTTTAAAGTCGTTCCAAGAAGTGGTGTCGGCAGCGGGCCGCGCCGCCGAAGCAGATACCGACAGCGTCCTACAGAAGAGGGTGTGGAGCGCCGCCTGGAGCGCCTGGAGCCGCATCGCCGGCGCTGTGCCCGCGCCCGCCTCCGACCCAGGTACCACCAGTGGGCATTTCTCCAGAAATATGTCTGCGGTCACCTCATTCATCTGGCCCTTTTTATACTAAATGTATGGGGACAGATGAATGAGTCGCAGACATATTTCTGGGGAAATGCCCCCGTATTAGAACATAATATCCCCTGCCCGTCTTGTCTGGTTATCGAAGCAGCGAAACCCCAGGGAAAGTGACTAACAACATGCCGTGAGGT
The DNA here is from genome assembly GCA_947034925.1 of Eudemis profundana. Lineage (NCBI taxonomy): Eukaryota > Metazoa > Arthropoda > Insecta > Lepidoptera > Tortricidae > Eudemis > Eudemis profundana. Next base: position 3,441,938 of record OX344818.1, on the reverse strand, counting down.
CTACTGGTATGGCGCGAAAACTCCAGTGCGTTAAATCTGGGATGCTGAGAAGCAGACACTGGCAGCGTCTTGCAGAAGAAAGTGTGGAGCGCCGGCGGGAGCGCCTTGAGCCGCATCGCCGGCGCGGTGCCAGCCTTTGATGGCGGAATCTCTAATTTTAGTGGTACCCAGATCGGCCCAGGTACCACTAACATTAGAGACTAGTGACTAGTATTGACAGCGGGCCGCGCCCCAGAAGCAGATACTGACATCGTCTTACAGAAGAGAGTGTAGAGCGCAGCCTGGAGCACCTGCAGTCGTATCGTCGGCGCTCGCCTCCGACCCAGGTACCCACACACACACACACGCACGCACGCAGGCACGCACGCACGCACGCAAACACGCACGCAAACACGCACGCAAACACGCTCGCAGGCAGGCACGCACGCACGCACGCACGCACACACACACACACACACACACACACACACACACACACACACACACACACACACACACCACAGGCAGGTATTACTATAGATTCTCTCCTGCCTGTTTTAAAAAGCAACCAAAGGGAGTTATCAAGGTTATGACACCGCCAGGGAGAGTTCAGATTCAGGAAACGAACAGTGCCCAAGTAGCGTACAAGCTGTAAAGAGCGTAGTTTTACAAATAGCTATACACTTCCAAGCGTTTGGCATTTAAACTCTTATACAATCGGCAACCATATTTATACCCTGACACAAATATCGTGTTTTGAAAATATCATATTTTGCTAATATCATGATTTGCGAATGTAATGTTCAGCGACAGCGCTGCGCTACTTGGGTGGCGTCACCTTCCTGTCTTAAAGATAATAAATGGAAGTTCTTTGGATAGCGAGACGCCATAAAAAGTGGCTAGAGTCAGTGCGGAAAGAGAATAGGCGTGGCGAAAACGGAACTAACCTAACCAGTATGGTTTTTTTTTTTTTTGAAAATTCGGTAGAAAAGCATTACAGCGCCCCCAAATCTAAATCCTATTCTCTTTCCGCACAGACTCTAGACACATGCCTGATTAAATACTAATTGGTATTTTTTTCTTTTACCAAAAAAAATAGTTACATTTAGAATGTGGTGGACTATGGGAGTCACTCGTCCCATCCGTCAAACATGTTTAAAGTAAATATGAATTGAACTATTTACTATACGAATTGTATCTTTATTCAATGATGTATACCCCTTATGTGCATCATCATCATCAGTCGTAAGACATACACTGTTGGTCTTAAGTATACTGACCGCGATTTTTGTTCGCAGTGCCAGAGGACGGGAAGCCGGTGGACACCTACGCACCCTCTCTTAATTTCCTCACAACTCTAGTGCAAATATTCCCTCTGATCTTCCAACACATACGACCCACGTAAGTTTATTATTACTTTACCATATTTTAGTAGTTTGTCCATAGTAGTAACTACAAAGATGGCACCAGAATACAGACAAGGGTATTAAAAAAACCAAAAATATTCATATCCGTTTACAAACGGCGAAAATAAGCAGACTCAAAATTGCTATCTCTTATTCTTATCGTGCTAGATTTTTTTCATTAAATTTTGCTCTATTATTAGAAAAGTGATCACTTTTAACACAACTTACACAAAAAATACCGTTGAACTGAAATCCACCTTCTGTTTGAAGTCGTTTAAATACTTTAGGTATCTACCTGAAGTATTTAAACGACTTCAAACAGAAGGTGGATTTCAGATCCTATGTAGGAGGATCATATACTAGTAGTATATGATCCTCCTACATAGGATCTGAAATATACTACTTATAGTACAAAAGTTTGCTTTGATTGGCTGAACGACCCGAGTCACGTGGTTTTTTGTTTACCTTTTTTTAAATACTTAAAAGTACAGAATAGTTTTGTCACTTGTGTTTTTTTTATCAAACGAGTCGCTCGCCACAGTTTCACGGGAGCGGACGTGGAGAGGCTCGGTGCGTGTTTGTGCCGCATCTGCAGCGTGCAGCCCGCGCCGTGCGCCCTCGACTCCCTCCCCGCGCCCGCCGCCTGCGCGCCTGTCAGTCTGCACGCGTTGCACGCGATAGACACCGTACATAAGGTGAGGTTATATGTGACGTTCCGCAGGAAAAGGTACCTTATGGAGGGTCGGCACTTACGTCGTGTAGCATCAAATTAATATAGAAGTGCCGTTAATAACAGCGTAAGCGCCTACCCGCCATAAGGTACCTTTACCTGTGGAACGTCACATATTATAGCTATATGTGGTGAAATTTTAAGCCCAGTAGAAATGTATGCTAACATTGTCTCTAGAGCGTGCAGAACCGGGAAATTTCAGTATGGCAGTACCGGGAATTCCCGGTTATCTCATACTCAAATTTCCCGGTTCTGCACGTCCCAATTGTCACGCTTTCTCCCGTTGACTTGTTACTACCTAGATGTGACCGCAATTTATAATGAGGAATGTGCAGGTGTCCTCACGATGTTCTCCCTCATCGTATGAGCAAAAGGACCAGCTAACGGAACTTGTCAATTTTATCCCTCAGACGGGATTCCAACTCTTGTTTTCGAAGCCTTATCTGAAAAAATATTGCTCTTTAGTGCTGTGTCAACACAGCACTAAACAATAGTGCCATTTTTGTCACTAAAGTAATAAAGATAATCTCCCTCTAATGTCTTACCTAGGAGGGACGAAATTAGTAAGGTAGACGGTATCTTAACACGCTACCTACCCTACTAATTTCTACCCTCCTACCCTTGATAGGGTAGGCAGTGTCTTTTTACCCGACTGCGGCGAAGCCCAAAAGGAGGGTTCGACTTGTATGTGTATGTCCGTTCCTATGTCCGCTCGTAACTACACAACGGCACAACCGATGATAAATGATAAATCATTAAATTCGTCTCGATGGCGCGAGTGTCACTGGGTATGAAGTTAGTTAAAATAAACAAAATGGCAGCTTTTATGCTCTTAAAGTGCACGGCGGTCGGGTTTTTTTACCCGACTGGTTAGTAACAATAGGGCTATTGCCTTTATGGAGTGCACGACCTATTACACCCGTAACACTGAATCATGTAACCCACAGGAGGCGCTATCCCGGCACGAGCTGCTCCCGGCACTATTCTCGGCGCTAACCGCGCTAGCCCGCTCGTGCTCGGGCGCGGCGCGCACGCGCTGCCTGGCCGCCGCCGCGCAACTGTACCAGGCGGCGCCGCCCGCCTCCGCCGCCGCCGCCCCGCAGCTACTGCAGGTCACGACACTGCCTTCCTACTGTAGCTAACCGCGCTAGCCCGCTCGTGCTCGGGCGCGGCGCGCACGCGCTGCCTGGCCGCCGCCGCGCAACTGTACCAGGCGGCGCCGCCCGCCTCCGCCGCCGCCGCCCCGCAGCTACTGCAGGTCACGACACTGCCTTCCTACTGTAGCTAACCGCGCTAGCCCGCTCGTGCTCGGGCGCGGCGCGCACGCGCTGCCTGGCCGCCGCCGCGCAACTGTACCAGGCGGCGCCGCCCGCCTCCGCCGCCGCCGCCCCGCAGCTACTGCAGGTCACGACACTGCCTTCCTACTGTAGCTAACCGCGCTAGCCCGCTCGTGCTCGGGCGCGGCGCGCACGCGCTGCCTGGCCGCCGCCGCGCAACTGTACCAGGCGGCGCCGCCCGCCTCCGCCGCCGCCGCCCCGCAGCTACTGCAGGTCACGACACTGCCTTCCTACTGTAGCTAACCGCGCTAGCCCGCTCGTGCTCGGGCGCGGCGCGCACGCGCTGCCTGGCCGCCGCCGCGCAACTGTACCAGGCGGCGCCGCCCGCCTCCGCCGCCGCCGCCCCGCAGCTACTGCAGGTCACGACACTGCCTTCCTACTGTAGCTAACCGCGCTAGCCCGCTCGTGCTCGGGCGCGGCGCGCACGCGCTGCCTGGCCGCCGCCGCGCAACTGTACCAGGCGGCGCCGCCCGCCTCCGCCGCCGCCGCCCCGCAGCTACTGCAGGTCACGACACTGCCTTCCTACTGTAGCTAACCGCGCTAGCCCGCTCGTGCTCGGGCGCGGCGCGCACGCGCTGCCTGGCCGCCGCCGCGCAACTGTACCAGGCGGCGCCGCCCGCCTCCGCCGCCGCCGCCCCGCAGCTACTGCAGGTCACGACACTGCCTTCCTACTGTAGCTAACCGCGCTAGCCCGCTCGTGCTCGGGCGCGGCGCGCACGCGCTGCCTGGCCGCCGCCGCGCAACTGTACCAGGCGGCGCCGCCCGCCTCCGCCGCCGCCGCCCCGCAGCTACTGCAGGTCACGACACTGCCTTCCTACTGTAGCTAACCGCGCTAGCCCGCTCGTGCTCGGGCGCGGCGCGCACGCGCTGCCTGGCCGCCGCCGCGCAACTGTACCAGGCGGCGCCGCCCGCCTCCGCCGCCGCCGCCCCGCAGCTACTGCAGGTCACGACACTGCCTTCCTACTGTAGCTAACCGCGCTAGCCCGCTCGTGCTCGGGCGCGGCGCGCACGCGCTGCCTGGCCGCCGCCGCGCAACTGTACCAGGCGGCGCCGCCCGCCTCCGCCGCCGCCGCCCCGCAGCTACTGCAGGTCACGACACTGCCTTCCTACTGTAGCTAACCGCGCTAGCCCGCTCGTGCTCGGGCGCGGCGCGCACGCGCTGCCTGGCCGCCGCCGCGCAACTGTACCAGGCGGCGCCGCCCGCCTCCGCCGCCGCCGCCCCGCAGCTACTGCAGGTCACGACACTGCCTTCCTACTGTAGCTAACCGCGCTAGCCCGCTCGTGCTCGGGCGCGGCGCGCACGCGCTGCCTGGCCGCCGCCGCGCAACTGTACCAGGCGGCGCCGCCCGCCTCCGCCGCCGCCGCCCCGCAGCTACTGCAGGTCACGACACTGCCTTCCTACTGTAGCTAACCGCGCTAGCCCGCTCGTGCTCGGGCGCGGCGCGCACGCGCTGCCTGGCCGCCGCCGCGCAACTGTACCAGGCGGCGCCGCCCGCCTCCGCCGCCGCCGCCCCGCAGCTACTGCAGGTCACGACACTGCCTTCCTACTGTAGCTAACCGCGCTAGCCCGCTCGTGCTCGGGCGCGGCGCGCACGCGCTGCCTGGCCGCCGCCGCGCAACTGTACCAGGCGGCGCCGCCCGCCTCCGCCGCCGCCGCCCCGCAGCTACTGCAGGTCACGACACTGCCTTCCTACTGTAGCTAACCGCGCTAGCCCGCTCGTGCTCGGGCGCGGCGCGCACGCGCTGCCTGGCCGCCGCCGCGCAACTGTACCAGGCGGCGCCGCCCGCCTCCGCCGCCGCCGCCCCGCAGCTACTGCAGGTCACGACACTGCCTTCCTACTGTAGCTAACCGCGCTAGCCCGCTCGTGCTCGGGCGCGGCGCGCACGCGCTGCCTGGCCGCCGCCGCGCAACTGTACCAGGCGGCGCCGCCCGCCTCCGCCGCCGCCGCCCCGCAGCTACTGCAGGTCACGACACTGCCTTCCTACTGTAGCTAACCGCGCTAGCCCGCTCGTGCTCGGGCGCGGCGCGGTAAATTCAAGCATTAATTTTAATCTAGAAAAAAAAACCCTAAATCTCTAGATACATTGTCACCTGAATTTGCACCATCAATATAAAGACAAGCGAAAAAATGGTAACTTGTGTTACTCTCTGTCATGGAATTGCTCTACTTTTTGTCGCTCACGTAACAAAAAACTTAAATCATGTATTCTCAGACAGTTAAAAGTCCATAGTTTTTTAGTACTGACAACTACATTCTAACGCTAACGCTATGGTAGCTACCATGCCCTGCCCTAGTAAAACTTATTGCTAAGAAACACTACCGATCTCAAAGCCAAGTTATCATATTACTATACAGATATTCAGCTTCCTAACTTTATACGTCAAAATTACTAAAAAGATAGTGTTGCTTAACGTTTCCGTGGAATGCTCCAGTACCAGCCTAACATATATCACCTTTACATTTTTAAGGCATATTTTTTTAATATTTCGGTACCTGAAGAACATAACACTAAGTAAGTATGGAAAACAATAGGACTTACAGTGTTACGCCTCTCAGGTACGGATTTCATAAAACATTTACACATTACTGCGTCAGGTATTAGTACGTAGACTCCTTGGACGACCTACAAGAAAACCTGCCCACATATAGCGGTTGTATCTCAGTCTTTTCTTATTTTATGAAAAAAAAATACGTGTCATTATTCTTTAATTCGTAACATAAAGGTGATACATTAGCCGACACTATACCAGGTCGCGAGGTCCACTGGAGGCGTTGCCCCGGCAAAAACTGTTAATAACGCTATTCTCCGGACTACCTGCGCTAGCCCGTCATTTTGTTCTAATTCGAATTATTGTTTTAATTTGCAGGCGCTACACGCCGCCGTGAAAAAGTCGATAGCGGACAAGAAACGACAACCTGACCAGCCCGACGACACGTCTCAGATCTCAACACTATTATTACAAGTAAGACTTGAAAAAATCAACTTTGCTAAGAATCTTAAAATCATGTTTAAGAGATTCTTTTTTTTTACCCTAAAAATCCTCTTCATTAGATCTCCACAACTCCCTATCTGTTGCAGCCTCCTGCTAATTGTCTAGAGCATCTAATTCGTCCCGCCATTTGTCATATCTGCCTAAAAAATATCTTGCAAAATGATCTAAGTATCAACATCTTTGTTTAATGAACACGTTTTGAGTACCGACGGCCTAGTGGCAACAAATTTGGTAGCTCCCATAATGACGCGTGCTCGCCCTGGAGACTAGACAGAGGCCTAGTCATCCCAAGTTATACCTACTAATACAAAAATGTATTTGTTTTAGGTTCTAGCAACAGGCTTGCCTCTGGCGAGAGAGCAGCCAGACGTGTATGAAGAGTTCTGGGAGACCTTGCCCGGAGTATTGGAGACGTTTATGTTCGAAGCCCCGTGAGTATCGCTCGGAACTTACAAGGTCTTGCTAGCTCTCGACTTTGTATTGGTTATGTACGCGAATATCAGCGTTGCCAGATTGTAAAAAAGCGGGATTCTTTCGTCGAAAGCGGGACATAGTAAAAAATCGTATATAATCAGAAGTTTTTAAATATGTACCTTTTTAATTTAGTTTTAATAGTACATTACACAACTAGGGTTGTAATACAAAAAAAGGCCGAGATCGCGGAAGTTTGCGTTCCGAGCTGCAAGCGAGGGACGTAAATATGCGATCGAGTGATTTCTTTATTACCTTCCGTGTTGTGTACATCATTTTATGTCTACACTTGGCCAGAAGCGGCTTTTTCCGTACGCGCAGCGTGACAATAGATAGCAAAAATAGCCACAGAAAATGTATTTTAATAAAAATATGCCACCCGCCCTCACTTCCTCAGCACGCCGCATCCACGGTCGAGCTATCTCCGAAGCCTGCTCCGAGCCTGTCCCGCGTGGGACATATAATTTTGATTTAAAAATCGGGACGTCTAGCAACGTTGGCGAATATATCGACACATAACGGTCGTACAGGGGACTATCAATCGTGCAGAAATGTCAAAGCCACACTATCAATGAGAAGCGTTCAGTCTTTCTGACATCGGCGGTGAGCGGCAGCCATAAGTGGAAATGAGAGACAGCGCTCCGACCTTTCGCTCCCACCTATGGTAGCCGCTGATGTCATAGGAGGTTGGATCGATTGAATTCGGTGCTAAGCCTATTTAATGACGATTTAAAGAAGTGTATTTGAAATTTTGCATACCATAGTAATGGAGAATTATGTTGGTTGTACAGAAATATTTATCACCTACATTGGTACCATAATAGGGATGATGACTGGGTTAAAAATATGTAATTCTATTTAGTCCGTCAGTTAGATTATGGAAAAATATGGGACACGTATTTTTTGGTTTATCAAAATATTAAAAATAGACAAAGTTATAGATCATCAAACTTCTGGAGTGGGGGCTTGTGACGTCACTCTTGAGTACAATTTGTACTCAAGAGTGACGTCACTCGAAACTTCTAAGCACTCTATCCTCGTCAGTTTTTGTTTGTCAAACAAAACAAAAAATACGTGTACAATATTTTTTCATAATGTAACAGACGGACTAAACAGTTTTTTTTAGTCATCTAGCCTATTCTCGCAAATAAAAAACTTTTCTTTATGGTGGTAAAATAAAGAATGTCTCAGGTCGCAGGTATTTGACGCCCGAGCCGAAGTCGAGGCCGGTAAATATGCGATCTGAGGCTTTCTTTATTTACGCTACGCGTATGGCGCGCTTTCTGGCCAAGTGTAGACATGAAATGATTTGCACAACACGGGTGGTAATACAGAAAGCCCTCGATCGCTTATTTACATCCCTCGCCTGCAGCTCGGGCCTTTCTTTATTTTACCACCCTAGTTGTGTAATGTAGTATTTGTATGGTATCGACAGCGGCAGCGGCGCGGACGGATGCGCGCGCGCACTGGTGGGCGTGGTGCGGGACGAGATCCTGCGCGGGACGCCGCGGGTGCCGCCGCGACACGTGCGCGCCGCACTCGCTCTCGTGCGCGCCGGCTCGCTGCACAAGCAACCGCCGTCGCCCCGTGAGTCCATATTCATCATCATTTCAGCCATAGGCAATGATTTCAAAAGTAAGGATATGCCCATCCGAACAGTTCGGAACTATTTTCCCCGTAACGTGGCTCGATTTTTACCACATGGTAGCGTCACAAGCCCCCACTCCCGAAGTTTAACTCAATTTATCTTGGTAAGGTTTTGTCTGATTATCAAAAGAAAAAATACGTATTCAATATTTTTTAATAATCTAAATTACGGACTAATTAAAGTAAGTCTTATTCGATTTTTTTTTTAATATGCTCTTCACCTTTTATTTTCACAGAAAATGAACTAGAGCTGCGAGAGAGAGAAGAATTCGCCCGCGCGTGCTTCGAGACACTACTCCAGTTTTCAATGCTCGAAGATGTGACATTAGCTGGCGTCGAAGGTAAAAACAGCATTTAAACTTCCTATTACACATGTCTTAAGGGCTTTCCATGAACCAAGCTTCTAGGGTTCTAGAGAACAAACCATAAATCATCACTATAGAGGAAAGGGTGTGAGAATACAAACATTTTCCAGATCCAGAGAACGCTCTTCCATGAATCTTTGCAGGCTAGGGTATATAGCCTAGACATACATACTCACACATAAATAATAATAGTTAAGTAAAATAGTTTTAGATTTAATTGAAGTATACTTTTAGTACAGTACTAAACAACTTGTAGATATGGAAGAGCGGTGGACTCCTGGCACAAGTTATTTACATATAACTTACAAGGAGACGCCGGACAGTTTAAGATTTGTACTGCTTGTTAAAGTAATAAATAATTTTTGATTTTTTTTATAAAGGTATTATTATGAACTTAATGCTTTGTGAACACCTGACCCCTTATTTAGTGCTTTTATATATTTGTAAAAATTATAGATAATTTTGCAATAACCCCATGCGTGATAGCGGAAGGCAGGAGAGATGGGTGTTCATAAACCTCACCAATGATCACCAAGCGGAAGAGGAGATCAAGGCAAAGTATAAAGACAAACAAGCAGTCAAACTTCGGCCGTTTACGAGCGCGCGATTCGTATTCAAAGTTGAAGCTCAGACAGCGCGAACACGTACATGCCGCGCGATGTACCCTTTGTAGGAAGAAAACTTACTGCTAGAGTGTGCGGAAAGAGAATAGTATTTAGATTTGGGGGCGCTGTAATGCTTTTCTACCGTATTTGCCATACTGGTTAGGTTAGTTCCGTTTTTCGCCACGCCTATTCTCTTTCCGCACAGACTCTATTATACTTTGATCAAGGCGTCCGCTAAATCTCACGAGAGTAATGGACGTGTCACACTGACGAGTTTATCATTAACCGCCAAGTTTGTTGTTTCAGACGAGCAAGACCCGCTGGCGATAGCGGCGTTGCTGGACAGGTTTCAAGAAGTCATATCCAAATACTCGAGAGACGAAGATAACAATGAACCTCTACCTAGGTATCTAACACGATTTCAAAGATACCTCTATTGATATAAGGTTTTCTGGAAGAGATCGCTCTTTAGCGATAAGACCACCTATTGTTCACCACTGTTTAAATAAGTTTGCATTGTATTTTTTCTTTTGGTCTGCAATAAAGCATGATTTTATTGTATATGTCGCACGCTACGCGGGGCTTCTATATCTGCTTTGAGGAACACAAGCTAACTAACAAACCTAACCTAAAATTTAAATGAAAAGGCTAGCCAGTTAACTAAATGGCTAATTAAGCTAGTTGGCGGTGACATATATAAGGTATTGGATATGCCAGAAGGCACTATTAGCTTCATAGCGCTTTTTTCCGTTTTTGTGAGTGATCCATATTTTTGATAATGTATTGGAAAGGTATCTATAACTAGCCACCGATAAATTATGGACTATCTCTTTACAGGCATCAATTATCTGAGATCTCGTTCGTGTTAAAAGCAGTAGCGACGTTAGCAGAGTCGATGCAACAGGCGCCTAGAAATAAAGTGGACCCCGCCGCCTGGCACAAGCTCATAGGTAAGTTGATACTATTTCTCTCTCTCAAAGGCGTTATCCGTGTGAGCGAGGGTTCTGACTCCACACATCTAACCAGTTATTGGAATCCCTTGATAAAGGCCGATCATTTATATAAGCAAGTAATTTTTTTGTAAATAAAATACATATTTGTAAGATTTTCGTACAGAAGAAGTAGGTTAGTGTTTGGCGGATCTAGTCCTTAAGAAGGTACGAGACGTGGAAGTGATGTTGTATAAAATTCTTTATGCCACACCTGGCCATAAAGTGACTTTTTCCTCACGCTGTGCGTACGGAAAAAGCCTCGATCGCATATTTACGTCCCTCGATTACAGCTCGGGCCGCAAACATCTGCGATCTCGGTGTATTACCACCCTAGTTGTGTAATGTACTATAATTAATTTTTATCTGACGGAGAGTTTTCCGATGATTTTTTAATTTCTTCAGAACTACTTAATACTTCCTGGAATTTTATCTGATCGCGCTAATAGTATATTACCACAAACCACTGTAAACTATATTCGACGACCGAGCCAGAGGCGAGGTCCACCTTATACGAGGCCAGGAAGTTCTACTTTCTTCGTTCTCGTTAGAGATGTTTTGAAGGAGGTTTGTTTTGTTCAGGCCTATACCCGTCGCTTGTATCGCTGGCGTGCGGCGGGCGGGCGGCGGCGGCGCGCGGCGCGCTGCTGGAGGCGCTGCGGCAGTTCGGCGCGCTGCTCGCCGCGCCGCTCTAGCGCCGGACCGTCTACACCATACACATATAGGTGACTATATTTCCGTACCTGAGTAGCATAACACCGTAAGTGCCTGTGTACCTGAGGAGCAAAACACTGTATGTGCTATGTTAAATACACGAACTTACAGTGTTGGGCTTCTCGGCTATGGAGGCACTTGCAGTGTTATGCTTCTCTGGTACGGATTTTAATGTGTTAACTTATATCAACACAATAGCGATGACGACTGGGTTAAAACTATATAATTCTATTTAGTCCGTCAGTTAGATTATGGAAAAATATGGGACACGTATTTTTTGGTTTATCAAAATATTAAAAATCGACAAAGTTATAGATCATTAAACTTCTGGAGTGGGGGCTTGTGACGTCACTTCTAGGTGAAAATTGTACCTAGGAGTGACGTCACTCGAAACTTCTAAGCACTCTTCCTCGTCATTTTTTGTTTGTCAAACAAAAGAAAAAATACGTGTACAATATTTTTTAATAATATAACTGACCGACTAAACAGTTCTTTTTAGTCGTCTAGCCCTTTTAAAATAGGGTACTTTTATTCTTCAATAATCTATCTAAAATATCTTATCCTTACGAACTACGCAGATTTGGCATCAAAAGAATGATCGTAACTCAATTATTGTTTTCACAGAAATCACATCACGTGACGAGACCGAACCGGTCCAGACATTCCTGTGCGCTCTAGTGAGTGACCAGGTCTCTACCTCCAGTACTCTTAGTATGAAGGATAGACCTGCAGGTCTACACACGAATATACCACATTCGGAACGCTAAGTCGAGTAGTGTTGTACTGACATATATTGTGGTCTGTAAATGTTTCGCCTATATGTGGCATTCCATCAGAAAAGGGTCCTTATGGCGTTGACGTAAGGTCCCTTTTCTGATGGACAGCCACATATACGTTAATAATACATTACATAACTAGGGTGGTAAGACAAAGAAAGGCCGAGATCGCAGATGTCTGCGGCCCGAGCTGCAGGCGAGGGACGTAAATATGCGATCGAGGGCTTTCTTTATTACCTCCCGTGTTGTGTACATAATTTTATGTCTACACTTGACAAGAAAGCGGCTTTTTCCGTACGCGTAGCGTAGGTGTCTGCTGTTTTGCTGACAAAAGTTTCATCAAATGTTTCCTTATATCGAATTTTTATTTCGTCGACAACTTTTATCTTTGATACCGTAAAATTTTTATCATTTTTAAAAAGATGACGAAAATACTTTCGATGAAATGATTTCTTTCGATTCTAGAAATAAGTTTATAGTCCAAATAATGGAAAGTGAGAACAGTGAATAGTTTTTTTAAAGTGACATTGCAGGTAAAAAAAATATTTTTAAGCTGCGGTCACCTTTAAAGTTTTTAAGGGTTATTTTGTTGAGATCCGTGTCATTTGTAAATTCATTACAATATTTCCATGAATGTTGTGCATAAAATAAATGAAATGAAATTTTTAATCTGTAAGTCTTTTAAACTACTTATATGTGGCATTCCATCAGAAAAGGGTCCTTATGGCGTTGACGTAAGGTCCCTTTTCTGATGGACAGCCACATATATCCGAACGATAGGATAAGGAGTCTTCTTATGTAATCGCACTTTAATATTTGTGTACAACACTACTATGGTTACCACCGATTTCCATGTTTGGTATATAAATGAAATGAGATGTTAATTAGTAATATTTGTTTGTAAATAACTATGTACTGCACTTAACTTATGTAAAAGAAGCACCGAGTATACTAAAGTATAAATATGGCAATAATTATATATTTTTAGTTTAATTCCTTTTTATTTTTTACCTTACAATTTCCGTGGGTGTGGTTTGCTGCAAGCCCCCGCTTGTGTTTGTTAGGCCCCGGGCTTGTGTGGAGCCATTCCGGCCCATTACAATCGAACACACTGTTAACGGTACATTCGAAGTCGAAATCTCGATCGAGATCTCTATACTACCTACCTACAACAAAAAGAATGCTGGCACAAAGCGTACGATGAAGCCCAACGGTTAACATGATAGCTTGCAAAATTTATTCCAGTTAGTGGTTAAAGAATATAAACACAATCATTTTGGATAATCCATAGTGGTGTGACAAATAAAAATAGTTAGAATATGAAATTTAATTTAGCATAGCTAGCGTGTAGTTTTGTATTTTAATAGATGTTTCGGTTGCCCGCCTAGCTATAGTGCTGATCCCTAGGCCCAGACTTATCGATCGTTTAGATATCACATAAAACCCAATAAATAACCACTGCCATGACACGCATAGCGCATGCAAAACCGGTATTACTTGTATGGGCCAATACCGAGAAATCATGGTATTAGCCATACAAATATTACCGGTAGTGCATGCCCTAGTCACACGTATCTCATGTAACTTAGAAACACAAATGTTTTAAGATAAAGTTCCATTGTTAAAGTGGATTATCTCAAAACATTTGATTCTAAGTTACATATGATACGGCAGATAAGTTGGCGACAGAAATGAATTATGCCAAATGATACAATATAATAGATACTTCAGCTAATAGGATACTTGCCTGTAGTCAATGCAAATTGTTTCACGCCAGCCTATATATCGTAAACTTCACTTGTTTAGCGATTTCAACCATTTTCAATAGATCGGAAACTATGCTTTTATAAAAATTATCGAACAAACCCTGAAAGTTTTGACACTTCATCAAAAGTAATTTCATTTTATCTATCAGGCAAGTACCCTGTTGAACATTTGCTGCGTACAATAAGTCAAATGTTTATGTAAAGCAAACTACATACACGATGATATGTATGTGTTTCTATCACTAATTATAACGTGTTACGGATCCTAAAATGTCCTATTTGCTAAGTATTATTGTCCCAAATTTATTTAGCTTAGTTTAGGCTATTCAAACATAGTTTGCCAAAAAAAATTGTAAACTTTTCGATTTAAATTTCTTAAATCTTCATTGGTTTAATTGTCTTATTTTATTTTATTGCAAAAAAATATGGCTAAACACACTATCCCCTAAACATATTCCTATTCTTTTGATTTTCATTCATAGTTTTGGTAATGTTCTGATACCGGTTTTTTTAGTTCCAATACCGGGATACCGGTGTCCCGGTATTGGCCCTACCAAATAAATCCATACAAAATATTGGCCATGCAAGTAATACTAGTATTTGAATCCCTAGTGATAGGGTATATTTTACCTGACTTTATCTGCTCATATGGGGACACAGCTTTCCGGGTTTACTAATATGATATCTAGGTATCAACTATCGTTATATGCGGTACTCTAACCTCTATCATATTTAGCATCTAGCTTTATAAACGCAAATAAAATAATCTTCCAATACAAGATATTAAATATTATTTACTTATTTATAGCATCTGTAGTGTCGGCCCTGCTGTCGATCATGGAATAATACGTTTTTATCTTCACCCATATTTTAAATCCTCCATTAAGTGTTCGGAAACAGTATGCAGGGTGAATTTTAAATCGTGAACCGTTATATTTTTTTTGAAGTCTATACATAGTTAACAATAACTTACAATGCTTTTAAACCTTTTTTTTTTTGTTTTTTTTTTTTTTTTTTTAAGGAACCTTAATTGTCACCCTACATTCATGTTTCGTACTTGTCATGAAAATTTCAACAATAGATATCCAACCTCCCAATATTGAAGTTGGCTGGATAGAATTTTGGCACGTATTGTCAATAAATGTCAACATCGTCGACATTGTCAACATAAGTAGGTATTTAAAAATCGTATTTACTCATAAAATAACTCAGTTTAATTACGATTAATGGTAATAAACGCCTCCACCGTTTTGTTAATAATTAATTAAGCGGGTCTTTAATTGTAATTAACACTAGTGCTCTGTATTAGTCTTAAGTAGCTTTACCGGTAAACGTGATTACGATTCACGATTTAAAATTCACCCTGTATAATGACGACTATTACTGTTACCAGTAATGTAACACCAGTGAGTTATTTATGACAGTGTTATATATTAATATATTAAAAATCATAATAACATAGACAACGATGTTATTATGAAAATACAATGGCGATTATTCTTCCCGGCTCCCGAACAACATCATTGAGGATTTATAATATGTGCGTAGATAAAGTAATGTATGCAACTGTGCATAATTAAGCCTTAAAACACTCGTATTTTAAGGCCCCTCGTAATGTAACAGTTGCATAAACTACTATTATTTAAACGTTATTTTATTTAGTTAATTTATATCAAGATGTAATGAAATTACATCACATTGTAATTTAGCAGTTATTCCGTAGATTTTTTATGTAGCGATATAAATTTAAAGAGAACATTTGAATAATTAAATGTTCGTGTTGCTGTTTTTGCTGTATTTTTCCGGTGAGAATTTTACAAGCGGTTTGTAATTTTATAGATTTGCATACATTGTTTTATGCCATAGCAAAACGGTCTGAATAAAATGGTCAATGTTTATTGAAACCACCATTAAAAGTGTATGGTAGGTACATAATAATAAAACAATAAACTAAAGTTACATAAGGTGCATTGGAGTAATTTCGAACCAGGGGTAATTTTGAAAATTAGGAATTTCTACCGAATCATGCAAGATTTTTAAGGTGTGCAATAAGACGAAGTATTGGCATGTCTAAGGCCGGCCTTACACAGTCTGAATCCGAATCTGAATTCATATTATTAATTCACACATTCTGATTTTTTCAGATTATTCAGATTTGGATTCAGACTGTGTAAGGCCAGGCTCCGGAATTCAGACTCTGAATTCAGAGTATGAATTCAGATTCGGATTCAGACTATGTAAGGCCGGCCATTAGGCACACTCACTGCATTAGCAGTGTTAGCACGTTACAGTAGATATAGGTATGTTGCGTGGATGAAGAGAAATTCTTAAATTTCGAAAATAACGTGACTTCCTATGGTGGTTTCAGAAAATCGTATGTTCATACATGTACCATGTCATGATGCCAGTCAAATAGTCTGTAACATCCACAGCGCCATATACAGGATGAAATCGGAGACGTGGTCAGTTTTGATATCATTTTATTAAGAATTAAAACGGGATCATAAATAACACAAGTATGTTGGAGATTAAATGCGGTAATTGTACCTAATCACACAAAGTCCTGAAGTGATTAATTAATTGCAAACAACCTGTGGGCCGTGACCCTGCTAAAAACTATGAGATGCAAAGAAAACAAGGTATCTGTCTATATATGTCTCAATCTTATTCTACAAGTCTCCAACATTGACAGTAACTTGTAATTACGTTGTCGTTTTATAGTCTGAATGTGAATCCAAAGAAAGAAGATTCTAAAAATAGATTAAATACGATATACTGCATTAGAGATTAATTTAATGCAAAAATCAACAATAAAAAGTTGTTTTGTTTCGAGTGAGTACTATTACCATAAAATGTCTATCAATCGCCGAGTCTGAAAAAAATATTTCAGATTACGTCTCCGATTTTACCCTGTATATCGCAACACGTCTCTGTTGTCTCTGTGTGACGTGTTTATGTCGCTTTGGATGTCGACTGTACTATCAACAATCAAAGGGATACTTTAAGCTTTATACAGTCTGATTATGATTAGAGCGAGGAACCCTGTCAAAGTAAAACTATTTAACACGTTTTGGAGTTCCAGATATAAAGTTGCAGTATGATATGGTTCTTTGTTCTTTTTGTATCAGGTATCGAATAAAAGATGGCAGCGTTCTACTTAGTTTAGAAAGGATTGCAGTGCTAGAGACTGTTTGTGAATTAAGTTATGTTTGGTGCGTTGCTGTTATTGAATAAACCAAATGAACAGAACTTACATTTTGTCTTTTTAACCACCTTCATATGTCCGCGTGAATTTTCAACTTTTCGATTAAATCTTCTCGAGTGGAGACAACGTACTGGCAAGCGCAGCGTGGGACGTCGTACCTTGCAGGTGGCCGAATGATCTGGTTAGGGTTGTGGGGACTCGCTGGATGCGGGTCGCTTCTATCCGGCCCCTGTGGAAATCTATTGAGGAGGCCTGTGTCCAGCAGTGGACGTCCTTTGGCTGAAATGAGGATTAAATATTTTCTTAGTGCACCTTCGTCCCCTAACATATTCAGCACCTCCCAACTTTCATACAACATGAACCAGTACCTGTGACACGCGACTCTTTGTCGTGTGACAAATGCTACCTATCTCTTTCCACTCAATATAGTGTGACAGTGGCAGGTGATGCTCTGTCGCACGAGAAACGAAGTCGCGGCCAGTTATGCAAGACGTACAGATTGTATATGTACACATCTTCATCAAGAACAATTTAAGTAGTGTACCTATCAACTTATTCATCACTCGCATGTAGGTAGGTGGAAAAGGTGACTCGGTCCGGACCTAATGTGGTGTTGAAGACTACTAAATTAAAAACAGAAATAACGCCTGCTGACGTCTGAGCGAATCGATTGATAAAATACATACTTATAATGATTTGCTTTTATTGAACATCTGTTGTCTACCTTTTTAATTGTTTGTTGTAATTAGGTAATGTATAGGTACCTAGTTCCAAGAGAGTTGAGGTGAATGATTACACACACAGCTACATGCAAAAAAAGTGAATGAATGAAATGAATGAGTGAGTTAATAAATACAATGCTATAGTTTGATGTGAAATAAAGTCGACTGTCTCTTTTTTTCGACCGAAAGTTCGCTCGGACAGTAACGAAATGGCTTCAAATGTCGTTCAGCGTGCACCGGTAGGTGTTACTAAGCTCCCAGACGAAACCCGCTCAACACTAAACACCACAACGTTACAAGTTTACTAACACCATAGGCACATGCGACATTATTCTTCCGAGCACGAGATATTTCCAGAAAGGTCGATAACCCCGAGTAATTCCACGTACAAGACGGGAGTTAGCACCGTTCAATGCAACATGGACGTAACTCTTAACACTGTGGTTCTAAAAATGGACATTTTGTGTCGGTTTGCGGTCGTTTACTATTTTCTTCCTGTTCTCGTCCGAAATACACGGGATGAGTAAACTGGAAATGTCGGCTCAAAAGTCTTTTAACTGTTCATTCGGTAGATATCGATCTGAGAGTAAATGATCAAACTATTATTTACGCTCGGGTTCGCCTGCTTTATTCATGGATTCATCCCAACGGAACTCTTAATCGGGATATAAAGTATCCTACCGTTGCTCAATCTAGGACTTGGTCTACTACTTGCATGCCAAACATCTCAATCCGGTCAGTTGTTATCGCATTAATTCTGGTAGTAGGTATACCTAACATCCAAAATTCCAAACATCTTCACGTAGATACTTTGACATTTATAATATCAGTAGGATTTGCTGACTTTAATATAATATCGTAATACAACCAATCAGTCTGACATATACATATATGTATATCTACCTAACTACATAATTTATTTAATTTACTTGCCTATTAACACTTCACGTGACTATTTTGTGGACGGCACTTTCCCATTGGGCACTCCTTTACATTTTGTTAATAAATTAGCCCTATACCGTATCATGGTTATAATTAGCTAGAGGCCTCATTAGTGGCGTGATAATAGGGCGACAGGGAGGTCAAAATGGCACACGCCCCACACCCAAATGGGTCCTACCCGAGATGGTAGTAAGCATAGGAACTTAAGTAATTGGCAGTGGCGTCGCGACCTTGGCACTCGAATTCCATCGGCTTGCCTAGTATTAAAGCAGTTCAGCACTTAATTCTAGTGCTTGTAAAGAAACTTTGAAGCCAAAGCTGCTCCGGCTTGCCCAAGGATTTCTTCAACGCCACGCCACTACTGGTAATTGGGTACCTACTTGACTATAAGTGAAATTTGTAAAAATTATATTAAGATCCTCTTAAAATAAGGAAATATGTTAATGTTTTGAGCTTGATACCTAACGTGTAACTTATCTTATATGAGCCTTGCTAAGTTGGGTGGGAAAGTCCATTTTAAAAGAATAAAATTATTAAAAACTATTAATACCATTAAATAACCCGGGATTTCCCTGGTTTAATAATAATACATTATCTATATAAATTCACGCTCAGGGTTAGATTATTAATGAAATACAATTGTCTAATGCAGAAATTTTGAATGAAGTCGATTTTTGTGTTCTCAATATATCTTGTATTTCATTAATAATTTAACCCCGAGTGTGAATTTATGTATAGTATGTATTCTTATTAATCCCAGGAAATCCCACGTGCAATAAAAATAAATAAATATTTTTGGTAGTTGTAACCACTCTTAAGTTACGTCCTCCCGCGAAGTTTAGGTAAATAGGCACGCCTATTCCGAGCTCTGCATATCACAGAAAAAGTTGTCAAATAGCCAATTGCTTGCAGTTAGGTACTAGATGCAACCACTAGGTGCCCTTTGAGATCATTAGAGTCACTTGATTCCGGCTAGGTCAATTTTGACGACATCAGAGTTAATTAGGATTTGTTTCATTTTATAGCTTGGCTTGATACATTTTGTCTGCGCAGAAATGGCGCAGAACAATATGCAAGGGTGGATTATAGTCCGCGACATTTGTATGCCAAGCTAAATGTAGGTATGGCATACAAATGTCGCCAATGAAAATTGACCCGTAAATGACCATTGATTTGACAGCGTCATCTATTAGCATCATTCGAAACGAAATTTTTAATTAGGTACTCAAAAATTTGTTTGCCTTTTTGAGACTTCTGATGTTTTGCGCAAACTAATGTACTTATCAAGCTATGAAATAAAACACTTATTTCAACCAAAATTAATATCGATAACATGGATCGTTAACCCCTTTTCGTTTTTATGAAGACGGGAAGACGGGAGACTGGACGGTTTGTTTTGGTTTTGGTAGGCTATACATACAAGTAGGTAAACGTTGTGCATAGGTATTAAGCACATCGTTCTTTCAGCAGTGGTTAGATGGGATCCTTTGAAGGAGCCTCGCTAACAAAGAATTGAAGTATGTTTAATAAACCGGCTACCCATGTCTGCATGCTGCTCGCAATATAATAGGAAAAATCTAGTAGATGTGTGCGTGCGACTCGTAAGTACAAGCAGCCGGCTTATTAAAAATGGCTTCAGTTCTCTGTTGGAGAGACTCCGTCCGGCTATTTATTTTAAGGTCCCTGCTTTGAACATTATTTTATTTTATTAACATACTGTAGTGCCTTAAATATTCTACGAACTGTGTATATAAATAAACAACTAAGTAGGCCAATTGATACTTTTCATCAGAAAACATCCAATGTGTACTCAAACGAATACCTTCACGGTAGATAAGTCGACAATGGAAATTTCAAATGTCGTAAGGGACATTTTGTCGTAAGTACACTAAATATACCATTGGAATCAGTATTTTTTTCTCTATCGATCTGTTTGATTGAAATTTTGATAACCCGTCAAATAAAAAAGTTATGAGAAGATTAAATTTTGTCGTAACTTCCTAAAATTTAAAGTTGACCCATACAACATAGTGCCATATAAATTTAGTATACAAATTTATATTTTCATACATTTTATGGTTACTTACTTCATTAACCTGGAAACCATAAATATAACTTACAACAGAAATTCGCAATGTACAAATACGCTTTTGGTAGTTACGACAATATGAAAATATTTTTAAGAAAAAAACGGGTTATTTCAGATTCGTAACGGACATTTTCGTCTTAAATTCACTGCGTAAGGGACACTATTTCCTAAACTATTAAGGTTATAGATTTCCAATAATTAGTTCGGTGTAGATAAAGTTATTTGAAAATTATAAATCTGAGAATCATCCTAATCGGTTAAGAAACGACCGAGTTACGATTTTTTTTAAATTGAATTTTGTTTTTTGGCTCTCCTGAAAAGTCGACCTTTGTCCCTTACGACATTTGAAATTTCCAGTGTCGAAGTGTTACCTCAAAAATGAGGTCATTATACCTACCTAGGCGCCGTATGCGGCGGTGACACGATGATGTCACCACTCCCACCGTAGCAGAGCGGGCGGTCTTGGGCCAATAACATAACCAATTTAGTCAAAGCCGTTTGGTCGGCTAGCGGATTGGTTTTATAATAATTTTTATGCCACACCTGGCCAGAAAGTGGCTTTTACCGCACGCTATGCGTATGGAAAAAGCCGCTTTCTGGCCAAGTGTAGACATAAAATGATGTACACAACACGGGAGGTAATAAAGGAAGCCCTCGATCGCATATTTACGTCCCTCGCTTGCAGCTCGGGCCGCAAACTTCTGCGATCTCGGCTCGGCCTTTCTTTGTATTACCACCCTAGTTGTGTAATGTACTATAACGGGTTAATTAAAAAAGGAGCGAGATTCTCGAAAAATGAGCGTGTCACGTGACAAGGAGCGTGTCACAGGTGTGCTGTGCTAGAGGTAGAGTAGATGCACCGATTTATAAGAAACAGTAGATGTGTAGATAAAACATTTCAAACTGCAGTACTGGGCTGGATGGGCCTAGTCGCTTGAATCACATGCTACACTACGCTCAAGATTTTGCCAGGTTTTCAATTTTACTACCCGTTTTTCAAAAGGATTCCTACGATAAACTCCATACCAAACCTTTTTTTTTAAGCCTGACTCACTTGCAATCCTTACTGGATGTAGGAAAAATCGGAACCGGTGGGGGCCTTGGCGTTCCCCTGGGGTCGAACTAGGTCGCTGGCTGGACCACCATGAGTGGATCGGACTAGTAGGGGCCGGGGGCGCCTGGGGTCGAACCAGGTCGCTAGTCCCGGTCATACCAAACTGTACAGTTTGGTAGGGAGAGAGAAAATGATTCTTTTGGCCAAAGTCATTCGTAATGGCAAAATTATTTTCACTTAATGACGTCAATAATCAAAACAGTTTCCATTAACCTTTTCCACGCCAACGACGCATATATTGGCACGGGTTGGACGCCAACGACGCATATATTGGTTGGTCGCAGACCGCTGTATACCTTCATGCACCAGCATAAAGTTCAATTTCGGTTTTGACACTGTTATGTCATGTCATGGCGTCTGATTTGCGACTTTTATGTACCTATTACGTAGAAGCGAAAAGGTTTTTATATAGGTAATTATGGTCGGTACCTACGTCTTTTAGGATTTATTATAAATATTGGACTTATTACACCAAGGACTTGGACTGCAATAACAGTATTGTACGAGTATTGCCTGTATGTCAAATTGCCAACAGTTTTAGTACCTCATTACCATATCCACAGTGTAGGCAGGCAAGGTTTCGTGTAGGCAGGCAGGCAATAAGTTGAAAGGCAGTTACGAGATGACGAATGACTGCCAGTCTGCCAGTACGTGGGTCGTATTACCTGTCATGCGACACTAAAGGATTGATTTCTTGGTTAGATAACATGTACGGGCTTGAAGTAATGAATAGCCAAGGTTGCAATGAGATCCTAGAGTGCAAACGCGTTTCAGTTGCTGCGTTGAAGATAAACAATGAGTGGCTAAATTAAGTCCGAATATAATCGTACCTTCTAGCATTTAATTTGCGACATTTTCAGGCAAAAGGCTACTACTTTGCCGCATTTGTAAGGGCATAGCAACTAAATAGCGTCCCTCATTTTAACTTTAGATGTCTCAGCAGGAGTGGCTTACTCTGCGATTTCGCCGAGCAGCTACTTGTACCAAACTTACTCCTCCTGAGGGGCTTCACCAGGGACCAGAAACAGCACGCGTTAGAAACGGTTGGATGCGGTGCGTTCCGTCCAGTGGTCCGACCCGAACGTCGGATTTGTTAGAAAGATAAACTTCTATACGTAGTAGGTACTATAATTTATTCTGCGGCCTCGTCTATATAAGCTCTCGAGTTCATTCCAGGCCGTTTATGGTAGCGTTGAGAAATCAGTACGAGTATGCCTGATAATGTCGTCGATATACCCGCACCGCAAAAAAACGCCGGCATAGTGTGTGCAGCTTTAACCCATTCATTGCCGAAGACGCGAATTCGCGTCATCGCTTATAAGGCGGCGGCACCGCGGGGAGTGTAGAGATTTGGAGCGTCGGCAATGAATGGGTTATCTGGCCATAGTTATGCAGAAAGCGACTAATGCTTAAAAACTGTAGGCATAAAATTTAACTTTCTGCTTAACTGCGTAAAGTATATATATAGTAATCCAAGTATACGAAACATGCCTTTGGTCTCTTTCTGCATAACTAAGGTCGACTTTCGGCTTGTGCAAATACCGAAGAAACTCCCTAACCTAACGTTATCCCGGATCGATAGTCGGTTGTGGGGGGTTGCAGGATAGACAGGCAACTCGGCCAAATTTCTAATCATCGTACTTGTGCTGCCATCTATCCTTCATTACACGTCAACAAATCTACACACACATATACACCCACACCCACACACATACATACACGCATACACACATATATATATATAGCTACGTATATATAGGTAATTATAGTTTGGCATGGTATGACACATCTTAGAAGTTACGTTGAAATAAGTTTCTAATTACAATCACCAAGTTTAAATAAAATGCGCCCAATAAAGCAAAATAATTTAAATTTAGTGACCTCAACTAAAAACTTATTTCTACGTAACTTCTAAAACGTGCCACACTGCATAGTTTGAAAGAGGATTACTAAAGAGCAGTGTAAATAAAAACACCAGTTTCCGTTTTTTAGTTTTACTTATACCTACTTATTTCAAAGGTGAATTTATCTTCGCATTCGTTTTTAAATTGACAAGAAAATGTACTTATCATCTTTCCCTTAAAAGTCAGATCCACAACTGTGCTTCGATATTTTAAATTTTTCTGGATTGCTAGCAGGATTCCGAAATCTATGCAATTGGATCCCTGAAAAAGAAAAAGTATTAAAGATGATATCAACGCCGAAATACGCAAACCTATTTAGTACCACGAAACATTTATTATAGAATTGGTAAAAGGTTCACTTTGTTGGATATTCATAGACGATTTCAATTCCGTGATTACCGTGTCTAAATTATAGTAGACCAGTAAGCTTATGATGCTACGTTTTGTCACGCGATAAATAAATGATAAAGCATCCGTCACGTTCTAACTAATAGTGTGCGAGAGTGACGGATGTTTCATCAGTGATAAACTATCACTTATTTATCGCGTGACAAAACGTAGCATCATAAACTTACAGCTTTGATAAAAACCCATAACATTATAATTACCTTCTCCGTCACGAACTTTGCGGCCGGGTAGTCAGAAAATTCTGACCGACATTTTGGCACTTGTCCCACCAAGAGCGAGGAAGCGATTAGCTATCGGCGATTTTCTCGCCCAAGAAACGAACAAAAGATAAGGATCCTGTGTTAGTAAAAGAGACGCATACATTAATAGTTCATCGCTGGCTGTTCACACTGCCGGCGAGTAAATTTTCTAAGAGAATTCACTCGCCCGCGAAGAAAAAACTCGCCAATCGCTACTCGCTGCTCGTTGGTCGCCGCTGGTGGGACTAGTGCCTTTGTTTAAAACAAAACTTAACACAGCAAAAGGGTAACAGCACATACAACGGGGGAATTAATGCTCAACTCGACGTTGAAATGAAATAAATAATGGAAAATACTGCACTCGATAAAATTCCCGACATTTTTTATTTGATTGATGTCAAGCAGCACCGATTTCTTTTTTTTGGGAATGTTATGGCCAACCAGCACCGCCTTGACAGACTATTGTTGCCATGTAACAAACAATAAATAATATCATGAGTGGTTAATTTTAATCAATTGAAATTTAAATTAAAATATATTTTTAGATTCACACGATTTTTATATGTATTATCTGGTATATATCATGTTTATTTAATTAAATTCACATCATTACGTATGTTAAAAGAAGGCCAAGTGGTACGTGTAATGTAAGGTAGATGGCAATCAAAGCAAAGCGGTTCACTTTTTTTCTATTGAGTTACCGGGGCATGGTTGCAGGTCAATGTTTATTGCAGTCTCATAAGGCAACCAATAAATAGGCAATGATAAGGTTTCGTTGAACTCTTTAACGAGATCTGTACCTCTAATCAATCTCTTTCCACTGAGTATAGGTAACGTGCACGACGAAGGTGCTGCCAATCTAAATGAAGTAGGTACCCTCTCATCTTATGCTGGGTCCACATTGACGGAAACGCCGTTAATTTATCGCGATGAAGGACGATAAGCGTCAGTGTAGCTACGACTTTGACATCTTGATTTGACAGAGGTGATAGTTTCCTTTATTGTCCACTATTGGCTGACGAGACAGTCTGATTGATCTATCGACCTTTCCAGATCCGCATATGCTACTCGCCTAAATTTACTCGCTTACTCGCCGGCGGTGGGACCAGTGGCAAAGTATCCAGTGGTGCCTTATGATAAGACAGCCTGGATAGCCCAAGGCTGTGTATCTAGGTATGGTATAGGTGAGTTCATAAGAGCTGGCGCAGATTTTATATGCAAGAAGTGCCTGGTTCATGCTAAATCCGCATCAGCTCTTGTGAATCGATCTTTACTTATATATTGATATGGGTAGGAAGGGAATCAAACAAAGTAAATTCACATAATTTCAGGTATATTCATTTACACCGGAATGTAAACGGTGTGAGTGCGGCACCGACTTAATACTCCTCGGCTCCCTCGCCCTCTCCCTCGGCGGAGTCCATGCCGACCTCTTCGTAGTCCTTCTCCAGGGCGGCCAAGTCCTCACGAGCCTCGGAGAACTCTCCCTCCTCCATACCCTCACCGACGTACCAGTGCACGAAGGCGCGCTTGGCGTACATCAGATCGAACTTGTGGTCCAGGCGGGCCCACGCCTCGGCGATGGCGGTGGTGTTGGACAACATGCACACGGCACGCTGCACCTTAGCCAGATCACCACCAGGCACCACGGTGGGTGGCTGGTAGTTAATTCCGACCTTGAAACCGGTGGGGCACCAGTCCACGAACTGGATGGTGCGCTTGGTCTTGATCGTGGCGATGGCCGCGTTGACGTCCTTGGGGACTACGTCTCCACGGTACAACATGCAGCACGCCATGTACTTGCCGTGGCGCGGGTCGCACTTGACCATCTGGTTGGCCGGCTCGAAGCAAGCGTTGGTGATCTCGGCCACAGACAGCTGCTCATGGTAAGCTTTCTCGGCAGAGATGACCGGCGCGTAGGTGACCAGCGGGAAGTGGATACGCGGGTACGGCACCAAGTTGGTCTGGAACTCGGTGAGGTCGACGTTGAGGGCGCCGTCGAAGCGCAGGGAGGCCGTGATGGAGGACACGATCTGGCCGATCAGCCTGTTCAGATTGGTGTACGTGGGGCGCTCGATGTCCAAATTGCGGCGGCAGATGTCATATATCGCTTCGTTATCGACCATGAAGGCGCAGTCGGAGTGCTCGAGGGTCGTGTGGGTGGTGAGGATAGAGTTGTAGGGCTCAACGACAGCGGTGGAGACCTGGGGCGCGGGGTAGATGGCGAACTCGAGCTTGGACTTCTTTCCGTAGTCGACCGAGAGGCGTTCCATGAGGAGAGAAGTGAAACCAGAGCCGGTGCCGCCTCCGAAGGAGTGGAAGATGAGGAAGCCCTGGAGACCGGTGCACTGGTCGGCGAGCTTGCGGATGCGGTCGAGGACTAGGTCTACGATTTCCTTGCCGATGGTGTAGTGGCCGCGGGCATAGTTGTTGGCCGCGTCCTCCTTACCAGTGATAAGTTGTTCTGGGTGAAACAACTGTCTGTATGTGCCGGTGCGGACCTCATCTATGGACAAAAGAAAAAACATTAGAAATGAAGCAAAAAAGTTTTAGTACCTACTTGGGTAAATAGAAAAAATTTAGTCCATATTTTAGATTAGAATTCAAATAAAGATCATGACAGCAAGATACATTTTCTCCTTGTTTTTTTTTTTATTGGTGCTGTTATTATAATAATAAACGTGATTCTTTATTTCTTTCAACATAAACTGAGGACATTTGTTTGTCCGGCTTCATAATTATAATGCCAAATGTTGTTTGAGAAACTTACCAACTACAGTGGGTTCCAAGTCCACAAACACCGCGCGGGGCACGTGTTTGCCAGCTCCAGTCTCGCTGAAGAAGGTGTTGAAGGAGTCATCACCACCCCCGATGGTCTTGTCGGTGGGCATCTGGCCATCGGGCTGGATGCCATGCTCCAGGCAGTACAGCTCCCAGCAGGCATTGCCGATCTGGACTCCGGCTTGGCCAACGTGTACTGAGATGCACTCACGCTGTAGCAAAGAAAAGTTTACATTAGTTATAGGTCTAGAGTTTCAGAGCAAGGTCAAGTGCCAGTGGTCTAATTGAAAATGTAATTCAGATTGCAATCTTAAATAGAATAGCTAGAAATACTAAGTCAAGTTAGGACAAATCGAATTGTACTGATGGGCGACGACCCCTAAATGTCCAGTTATGAACTTTAGATTGCGATCTCAAACGTTGAGTGAAGTTTGCTAGCAAAGTTAATAGATAAAATCTTTTGTAGTTGTATTTTCATCCGTTATCAAAGATTGCCTCAGAGATAAGATTGAACAGCAAAGGTCATGAACAAGAGAAAGCTTACACTAACAATGGGAGAAAAAGTAGCGCATTTCACTTGCTCTCAATAATGGATCGATGCAAGAGAAAGGTGAAAGGCACTTACTGCAAGTAGTACCTAACCAGTCAAGTTTGCACCCGGTTTCTACGACGCTACATACTAACGAAGTGAAAACTTAGCTCAACTATGCCTCTATCTATACAATTGTTCCGATTCACAGGGAAACTATAGATTTTAGAGATGCTAAGCAGAGTTATGGCCCTAATAAATATGCAAATGGTTTCGACCCGAACTATCATCGGTCACAACAAGTGAGATCATCCGTTTATCAAGAAAACCTTGAAAGATGTCGCGGACACGTCACCGGTTTTCAGATGAGTTATAAAAGCTATGAACCTTGTAGATGTAAAAATTAGTCACAAATTTGTCTAAAACAGGAAAATTGTATCGATTCAACGGGCGTGGCACCGGCACCGTGGTGACAAATCTCTACGGCTGCCGGCAAGTCATGATTAGCGAAACAAAAGAGCATGTCTAAATTTAGAATTCAAGTTAAATAACGCAATCGAAGAATATGGTTAGAATAGTTCACTATTTGAAAGAGGAATGCTAAACACAGTAGATATTCAAGCGAAAAAGCTAATAATTAACATCTGCCGGCCCACACGAAATGGCGGCGTGGCCACCCGGTAACATTTAACGGAAAAATTATAACTATTTCCACGTGAAAACGATATTGCGAAACGAAAACAAGTTTAAAATAATGCAGTACTCACCATTTTGATTTGAGTTTTGTAAAACTTAACGTAGAAATAAGTTAATTAAATAAGTCAGTCGTCGTTCGGCGCGACCGGTTAAGAGGCTTGCCAAACGGGAATAATGAAGAAAAATCCGTTAGGCGAGTTTATATAGTGACGGTTTCACGGGGGAGCGACGCCTCACAGACGGCGCTGCGATTGGTCGATACGAATGCCGCATGGGCGGACTGGCCAATAACGACAAGCCTGCATTATCTCACCATTGCGGGAATATGTGGGTGAGTGAATCATTCAACTTTAGGGATGTACTCATATCGATATTAAACGACGCCATATTTGTATTAAAGTTCTAATGGCTTCTACAGGCATGAATTGTGTCGTTCTAAGGCAAAAAAGTACCACTTCTCTAGTTAAATATTAAAAGTAATAACCTATGGCTAGGGGAATATTGACAATGCAATTTGAAATCGTCAATTTATATTGACGTGCAGTAAAAATCAAAAGTGATCTTCTTCAATATTATATGTAAGCTTGTTGAATCAAGATTCGGAGAGGGGCACAACTCTAGTTTTCCCAAAGTGGACAAATTTTACCAAACGGGAAACGGGACACAGACCACCCAAAAAAAAGATAAAGAATATTTAAAAAAACATTTGTATTAGCAGCTTGGCATACTTATTCCACATTTATTACAATTAAATATAAAGCACCTGGAGTAAATACATTGGCCGAGCAAGCAAAACGCTCCAGAGGTCGACGAGTTGATTAGAGGGATAAATCGTTATTTATACAAACGTTTCATCATAATCAGCTTGCAGTCCTGCTTCTTCTAGGCATAGGCCTAATTTGCACCACCAATTTTCATCCGCAGTTCCAACAACTTCCCGCCACTTTCTTCAGGTCATCGGTCTACATATTATGATGTCATCCTGCAGGGATACAAACGTTCAAAATGAACTTGAATACCGTTTATCCAGTCATGGAATTTGGTACTAAGTATAATAGTTGAATCCAATAGAATTTTGTAAGGTTTCAGAAAAAGTCAAGTAGACGCTTTGGAAGTATTTCGCAATAGGAGAAAATGTTTCAGCTTAAAATAAAACTCATCCGCCTATACACCATATGTTTACGAAGAATATTAATTCTTCGGTCGGTATTAAATATCTCTCTTTTCTACTTTCTAGTGAATAGCAAGCGTCTAAGATATAGCTCCCAGAGATGGTTCTAACCGAATCAAGTCATCACTGTACATCCAGCAACATCACACTCGACGACAAGATCGAAGTAAGTGGCGGAACATAATGAATTTCATAATTACTTAGCAACGCGAGACTCAGGTCCCTCAGGGATGAAAAAAATTCATCAATCTGTTCGATTGTTTGTTTTAAAGTTTTTGTTGCCCTGTCTTCTTACAAATTATCCAGACAACTGTAGAGAAAACTACCCCGCTGCTGCTATATATGTTTGTGTAGCAACTAGCAAGGTGCAAGTGAATACCTCTCCCTTTGCGTCCAGCGACCGGACGGAGCTGACCCGCATCCGACCGTCTTTCTATCGCATAACCAGTGCCGGATTAAGCCAGCGCGGGGCCTGTAGCATTTCTTCAAAGAGGCGCTTGGTTGGTCTTAGATATGCTTAAATACCGATTGACCGGTAATTTTATAAGTGACGAATTACATAACGAGGGGGGGGAGTCCCCTTTTGCGAGTGGGCGCGGGGCCCGTAGAATTTGCTACTCTTGCTGTATGGCTAATCCGGCACTGCGCATAACGCGTACATAACGCGTGCTCTTTATTACTAGCCTAGGGTGACGAGATTGAATCAGTCCTGCTTTGGCTGACTATTAGATAGATAAATAGATAAAATATTTATTTATTCAAGTATAGCACACACACAAATACAAGTTAAAAAAATTATGAAAAAGAAAGGTAAAATACGAAAAAAATCATATTAAAAAAATAAACAAGGCACATGAACATGATATATTGTGATTTTTGTGCGTTTCAGTATTACAAAAAGGTTCCAACTCAGTGATCAACATTGCTCATGAAAAATGAGCAAAACACTGATATTCTGCTCAAAAGTTATCAAAAATGTAGTAGTTCAAAAAATGTTAAGTATACAAACATATAATTTATAGTGAACTTCATCAGTCAAAACAAATAAAAATGAAAAAGGATTACCCATTTTGGGTAAGCAATATCTAATAAAAACAGGGCGTGTCAAAAAAAAGGGTGAAAGGAACTCGATTCCCACCGGCTTGCCTAATCAGGCACTTGAGCACCTTGTTCTACAGCTCTTAAGGAAAATGTACGCCAAATCTGCACCGGCTTGCCCAAGGATATCTTTTACGCCACGCCACTGGTACCTACTGAGTCTTTTCGAAGCAAACCCATACAACGAAATCTTCAATCAAATAGCGTTAAAATGTTTCTTAAAATTAATACTTCTTAGGTCGCATTGAAGCTGATAAGAAGCATTAGCCAAACACAGTTCCTTATTAATGTTACAAAAAACCAGTAATAATTACTACCATGTTTATTTTCTATGTCATGATTGATAATTTAAGTAATAACTGAAGGTGATTTATTAACTTTATTTTTTTTATCCTAAAATATATAGGTTGTCGTTTGTGATATCTAAGAACATGTAATCATTTTATGGTAATGCAAAATCATATCGATATCGATTATACCGAGTCGCATTATGTGCAACACTAGAAAGTTCGTTATTCTCATTGTTTATTATTTTATGTTATAAGGGGGCCTTTTATAGAAAGATTCTACTTATTATTGAGGCATTTTGGAGTCCAGAAATTACTGTAGAGCCTGTATTACATCAGGCAACCATAAATACTTGTACACATGCGCAAACAAACAACTTGTGGTTGGCCGAATGATTTCATTGCCATATATGGCAGACATGGCAGTGCCGGCACGGGCAGGCAGACTAAAATAGGACATACGTTTTTATAATATAACATAACGTAATCTTTCTCTCATGTAGATATGCAAAGACATGTTCCTAATTGCTGCTTGAAGTCTAGGTCTAAGTTGGTGTGGGTTCTTATTGGAAAGGAAATACCGACATAAACTTGAATGCATGTAATTTAGTGAAAGGAAATAGTTCTACATCATTAACTGGATTAAAGTTTTATGGCTCATTTTAGTAGCAGCCTATAGAAATCTTATAGGAAAGGAAGATTCGTATTCATGTTCTTTCTTGTTCATAAAAAAAAATACGTGGATGTTTTATTTTTGGTTTTTACAGCGCCATCTACACAAATATGTTGGAACTCGAATGTTACGTAGGTAGTCCTGTGGTCGCGCTAGCCCGAGCGAGCTAACTACATTGCACTTGCAGCACGTCAGTTGACTAGTGCGCCCTCTGTGGAGATTTATACGAACGTACTTTTGCGAAAAAACAAAAATAAAATTAATAAATTATATTTACAATACAAACATATATTTTGTAAATGTAAGGGCATTGTTTCATTATATAAATGAAACTTTATTTTATGTATTTTCGGCCAGCACCTCTCTCTTCTATGTCTTGCATATTTATAAACTACTCATGAAATACGCAAAAAAAATCTGTTAATAATTTTAGCTATTATATATATTATTCAATGTAAATGTTATGAAAATATTAAAATAGCCTCCTCTCTTCCAAGAAAGCGTCGAAGGAGAGAGACCGCCGTATTTCTCATCACGTCATCTCGCGAACTTCGATATTTCCGTCCAGTTTTCCCGCGCTGCGTTCAAGTGCGCGCGCATCTGTCCCGCGCGCGAACGTTTCAAATCTACTCGAACCGACGAATTTCGAATTTAAAAAAGTGCCATCTGTGTAATAAAAAAGTTACGTAAATAATTTATAATCTGTGAACTGTTAGTGTTGTGATATACCGATTTAAATTCAAGGATAAAAATAAGACGTGAGTATTTTCGCGCTAATTTTCCGACTTTACATGTTTTTGAGGTATTATAACCTTAAAAATGCGACCGGAACGGAGTTTTCTTTAGATAAAATGTCTGTTGGCCTTGTATGGGTCTGCGGCGGCCGTTAGATGGTCAAATAAGGCTTGCGATCTAGGCTGGGCTAGGCTAGGACGTTGATACTCGTTCTGAAGCCGGAGGCTGGAAAGTACGATACGGTATTGTACTACATAACTTAATTCAGTTTATAGGATCTCTACTGGCTTTCTAAAACGGTTTACTCAATTGATCAATTTCTATTGGGTTAGGCAAATACACATATCTACTCAGGCAGGTATACAAACTTTAATTTTGTGTCGGGTAAAGAAAATTCGCGTCAAAAATGGAAAACTCGCATTTTTTAAATTTGACTAAACTAGGTGGTAGGTAACATTTTAGACAAATTCGAAGTACCTAGGTAGTTAAAGTCGAGTCTTAATTCTCTTTATATTTGTGTGTTGAACTGATCGATTCGACTTTAAACTACACATTTTGCACATTAACCGGTACTTTAGTTACATACTATAATTACTTTGCTATAATGGTGCAATGCAAATGCATTACATATTATAATTTGTCTAGTTATATATACCATGTTGTATTGAATTTACAATCGTGTTTTTATGACTTTATTTATGCTACCGTTAGTACCTACATTATATCGTCGACCGT
This sequence comes from Eudemis profundana, assembly GCA_947034925.1. NCBI lineage: Eukaryota > Metazoa > Arthropoda > Insecta > Lepidoptera > Tortricidae > Eudemis > Eudemis profundana. The sequence goes on along the minus strand of OX344818.1, from coordinate 3,408,830 downwards.
AGGCTGAATTAGCGTAAGGGACATTGTTTTGCCTGTCCCTTACCGTAATTCAGCCTACGGTCGACGATATATATCTGTGGTAATAATAGTACATCACACAACTAGGGTGGTAATACAAAGAAAGGCCGAGATCGCAGAAGTTTGCGGCCCGATCTGCAAGCGTATTTACGAATATACGATTGAGGGCTTTCTTTATTACCTCCCGTGTTGTGTACACATCATTTTATGTCTACACTTGGCCAGAAAGCGGGCAGGTGGTGTGGCCAGGTGTGGCATAATAGTACATTACACAACTAGGGTGGTAATACAAAGAAAGCTCAAGATCGCAGATGTTTGCGGTCCGAGCTGCAAGCGAGGGACGTAAATTAAATATGCGATCGAGGGCTTTCTTTATTACCTCCCGTGTTGTGTACATCATTTTATGTCTACATTTGGGCAGAAAGCGGTTTTTTCCGTACGCGCAGCGTGCGGAAAAACCCACTTTATGGCCAGGTGTGGCATAAAATAAATAATGATACATCCAAGGTATTGGTTGTACGACGAGCTGATGGAGTTACCTATGACTTATAGTATAAGCTACTTAGACCAAGAAGTGGGATTTTCTGCACGCCTACTTACAAACTCTCCGCTTCGCCTCGGCCGACAATTACATGTGATCTGAGGCTTTCTTATTTACTGGCCAAGGTATGTATACTATTTTTCTGTTCGACGGAACCGGAAAGCGGCAACTTCGTTTAGCACAGCGGCCCGAAAGTTGACACTTTCCGGCCGGAGGACAGAAAACGTTACTTACGGTCCGGGTCCGGGTTGACGTTAATAATTAAAACTGTCGTGTATTTAATAATATTTATACACATTTGGTCTCCTCTTAAGGTAAAGGTCTTTTGGTTGATACTAGATCAGGTAGGATCTTGGTCTATAAACTCTATATTGACAGACAACGAAACGTCTAACTAAACGAAAGAACATGACACTTGGAACATATTTGTTGTGATATTTTAAGTTTGTTTCAATTTTATTGCCCGAAACAAAAGTAAAATGGCGGACTTATTGTCAAATAGCATTCTCTACCAGACAACCATAGGACCAAGTAGAACACGTATAGCAATGATATTTTATAAGTAGATAGGTTACAAGCACTCCAAAAGTGAAGCACTGAAACCACGATAATTGTATTGGTGCCCTTTTTGTAGTGGGTAGTCACTCGCGGGTCGGTCAACGAAACGCACGACGATGTCAAGGGTGAATATTTACAAGATTCACAAAAAAAATGCCGTCGTGTGTGATCAGAAAGTGCACCAATCATAGCAAAAAGTGCAACAAAGCGCAAGGGATTACATATCACCTGTAAGTACGCTGAAATAATTTAATTTTATCATTTTTATTATTTTATTTTTCAAATACGACGCCATCTTACTACCATAGAGGTCATTTGAATGAAAGAGACAAACTTACGTCTTTGACAATGAGAGTGACAAGGATAACCAACCTTCTGCGTGCTTAATCTGCGAGCGCCGAGCAGGCTCCGAGTCAATCCGAAACTAGCCGAAGGGTTCACTCGGTTACGTTTAAAAATTAATCGCGCAAGTAACAAAAAGCTAGCTGTCTCTTTTTTTTGCATTATTGTAACTATGCCATCTCTTTTATGCAATCTGTTAATATGTGTGAGTATGTACACCGTACAGTGAGGTACCAATGTGTGCTGCTGCTTTCTTGGAAGCATATTTCTCAGCTGGCGAGTATGCGTATAACGTATCTTCTTATAAAATATCATTGACGTATAGCCGTACAGAGAGAAAGACAGTGTGAGATATAGCTAAGGAATGCAATACCCGGCCAAATTTGAAACCCCCGGGTAGGTATTACCCGACTCTAAATCAGGCCGGTTACCCGCGGGTAGGTACCCGGGTTGCATTACCTACCAACACCATGAACGTGTCGACATTGCCTGCCTGGCTGCGTTTCCACCAGGGATGTGCGAGGATGCGTAGCGAGGGATATGTTTGTCATGAACCAATAGAAACACTTAAGAGGAAACAGGAGGGCAGTTTTTCCATACAAACGTAGTCCCCTGTTTCCTCCCTGGATAATGCCAGTAGAGCAATATTTTTTTGTCCAAAAATCTATGGCTACTATTGATATGTTCCTATGTTTTCCTTTTTACGATAAATTGATTCTCAAAAGAGATATTAACCTTCAAAAACCTAAAAAAAACGCCAGATTTTCCGCTGTGTTCACACATCTAGAAAACAAATTTGACTAGATTATTAAGAAAAAAGAAAACATAGGAACAAGGCCAAAGCCTTTCTTTAATGTTTAATGAAAAAATTAGTTAAATAGGTTCAGTTTTGGGGAAGAAATCAGGGGACTACGAAACGTTGTTTTCATGAAATTTTAAAAGGTATTTTCGGTCCAAGCTGCAGTTGTCTCTATCGCGCTCTGCGGGTGAGAGGCGGGCAGTGCGGGACAGCGACACATTTTACAAATACCTAATTTTCAATTCTCTCGACCTTACTGTTTCCTCTTAATTTCCTTATCCTCGCTCCGCTGAGCTGTTTCTATTGGTTCATGACAAACACATCCCTCGTTACGCATCCTCGCATATCCCTGGTGGAAACGCAGCTTTGACCCTTACCTTGACAATGTGCACTCTCTCTTTGGTTCCAGGGCTCGAAACCGGTACCTATTTTGCAAAAACCCCGAAATAGCCCAATATATTTAGAATTATTTTATGCTTTTTATTTAGAGCTCAGTAATGTCATGATTTCGTATTATTAGATTGTCTGGTTAAAAAATGAAATAATAAACCAAAGAACGATAAGAACGGAAAGAATATCGGTATTTTTGTATGGAGCAAATACCGGTTTCCGAGCCCTGCTTTGTCCATCTTTTTGTATTTTTTTCCAACTCCTATCGCACGTTACTGTCGAATCCCGGCGAGGCTTGAATTGTGGACCTTCTGTATTTTTTGCGAAGTTAAGGGTTAAGTAAGATAAGCAAGTCGGTGTTTTTTTGCGTTTGCTTTAAGGCTGCCGACGTTAGATTTTATATATCTTGGAAATACTTTAAAATAAAACGATACATCCATATTTTACTAGGTTTTTCTATATTATGAAAACCCGGGCTCCGAGTCAAAATACCCGGGTTTTACCCGAATAAATCAAGTCACTTACCCGGGTACCCGGGTTTTCGGGTACCCGGGTTGCATTCCCTGGACATAGTAGAAAGTCAATAACCGCAACTACATACATAATGCAAAGAATAAATGTAGGGCTACTTGGGAAGTAATAAATAATAATATATCATATACTAAAAATCACAGTAAATTCGACAAAATAATAAAGGATAATGTAGTATATGATGACCCCTCTGACATCTGCAATCAATTTAATGATTTCTTTATAGACATGTCAAGTACACACAATTTCATCAATCAGAATACTAAACCGGAAATCCAGAGTAATAGCTCAGTAAACAGTATATATCTTAGCCCCATCTCGAAAGACGCTACAAGGAAGATTATACTGAACTTGAAGAACACAAGATCTACAGGTTATGACGCAATTACCACTAATCTTTTAAAACGGTGTGTTAACAATGTGGTTCCGCCGTTAACGTACATTGTAAATAAGTCAATGGAAGAAGGTAAATTTCCAGAGAGGCTGAAACTGTCCGTTGTTAAGCCCCTATTTAAAAAAGGCGACGAATTTTGCATGGACAATTACAGACCCGTTACTTTGATTCCAGTTCTTTCTAAAGTGTTCGAAAAAGTTTTGTACGACAAAATCAATGGCTATTTTTCTAGGTTTAGTATACTATCAAAGAACCAATATGGTTTCAGAAAAGGTAGCTCGACAACACTAGCATGTTTTTCTCTAATAAAAATAATAACCGAGAGCCTCAACAATAGGATCCCCATTGCGGTAATATTCCTTGACATGAGCAAGGCATTCGATTTTGTCTGCCACGAAAAGCTACTTAGAATACTAGATCACTACGGGATTAGAGGAAATGCCAAATCATGGATAAAAAGTTATCTTGAAAACCGGCAGCAGTGCACAGAAATTACCACACAAATTAAAAATGAAAAGGTGGTTTCCAGATCAAATTTTAGGTACAAAACTTCCGGAGTTCCTCAAGGTAGTATACTAGGACCTCTATTATTTTTAGCGTATATTAATGATTTGCCGGCCTGTATAAATCATCCTAGTATATTATATGCAGATGATACAACTATTGCCATTCAGGGTCACAATAAGGAATCATTTGAATCGGACATTAACAAGGCTCTCGAGCAGGTTATTCATTGGTTGGAAACTAATAACTTAAAAATAAATGTAAGCAAAACCACACTCATGCAGTTTCAAACGTGCAGAGGGAAACCTATAAATTTATCCATTAAACATAACAATGAGATTGTGACAGAGGTAGAATCAACAAAATTTTTAGGATTCACATTGGACAGATTGTGCAATTGGAAAGACCACATTGAATCTATATGTAATAGGATCGACAAATTTATATTCCCTTTGTATAGAACAAAAAAGGTAGCATCTCTGGAAGCAGCTCTCTGCACTTATCAATATCATGCATATGTAGGTTCTATTCTGAGATACGGTATACTGTTGTGGGGTAACTCAGTAAATGTCGATGACGTGTTTAAGGCACAAAAGAAATGCATTCGTGTTCTATGTGGAGCGGGATATAGAGATTCGTGTAAACCACTTTTCAAAAAGTTACACATACTACCCCTACCATGCTTATACATAAAAGAAATCTGTGTGTTTGTTAGACAACATCCTGGTTTCTTTCAAACTAGAGCTGAAGCTCATAATTCTAGATGTCGTGGGAAGAATGAGTTGTCACTTCCAAGACCACATCTCACAGTTTTTAGGAAAAATGCCTATTACATGGCTATCAAAATATTTAATAAATTACCGAATAGCCTCAAAGATAAGGACGACAAATCGTTTAAAAGAGACTTTGACAGATATTTAGAGGAGCACTGTTTCTACTCGGTTAATGAATTCTTAGATTCATAAATATTTTTTTTTTAGGATTAAGTTCATGTTAAATCATTTATTAATGTTAAAAGTATGAATCACATTGACATTCATTTATTTATTATTATTATAGTTTTCCTAATGATCATTTAAATGTAAAGTAAGTTAAGTACCCAATTTGTACGTTGCTTGCGCAACCGAATATGATTGGACATCTGATTCTTGTCACCTTTATTATGTACCATATTCTTTGCAAATAAATATATTATCATATTATCATTATCATTATCATATTATCATAGCCTAGGGATCCGGAACGGGATCCTATTACTGAAGCCTTCGCTGTCTGTCTGTTACAGGGTTGTATTTTTTGCCTCCGCCTACCGTGTTGATCTCTGCTTTGTGTAGGTTTTTAAGACACGCAGTAGACAAACGAACAAAGAGACAAAGTCAGTGGAAATCGAGTTCTGTTGATACCCCACCGGTACTGAATTGGTTTAACTTTACATCTCAAAACTTTTTTGTTGTAGGAGAACTGCGTTGCGAGACTTGCATCTTTTTACATGTAACGTTTTTGATGGGATCAATTTATCATCAACACAACACCATGTTCTGTGTACCTGCCGCAAGGCCTGTTTTTCTATGCGGTACTGAATAAACGTTTTTCTTATTGCTCTTTTCAATAATTGTACAGCTACAAATCATTCCTGAGTCATTTTTAATAATCATGATCATGACTCACAAATAAAAACAATTCCAGGATCCACAGGACCTTGTTCTCTTTGCTCACGGCTATTTCGGCGGCATTGCGAAAACAAACCGATGCGTCAGTGATGCAGTCACCCCCGTAATGTAATCATCTTTACTGCTGTCTGACAAGATATCCCTTTGATGAAGTGAAGGATCCACCAGGGCGGTTTGCTAGAGATGAGTTTCGTCATTAGTTTTTGCTACTTTTATTAGTGCCTCCACAAAAAGATAATAATCAAGAAGTTTAGTTTTTGTTTTGATCCCCAGGTTTTTCCTAAGTTCTTGTAATCAAAGTTTTTAGAAGTATATTTGGAGTAATTGAAAATAGATCGAAGTGACATCCGTCATGGCTTAAAATATAAATGTATTTTTTAATTTATTTATAGACTTCACAAAAAGGAATTTTCTAGTTGGACGTATTTTTCTTTATTTTTTATGTTTGCTACCTCAAAACTCTGTTGTTTATGAACCGACTAAGACATATTTTTTTTAATTAAAAGCGTATAGTTATAGATTTGATTCGTACCATTTTTCCGAAATCCAGTTCTGATAGTGAAATCCATGAGGTATTGAAGGAACACCTCAAATAATATACTTATAATCAATTTCAGTGTTTTATTTTTATAGTCTAGTAGGTACTAGTATCTTATGAAATTGATAGTTTTTCGTAGATTCAATGTTTGAAGTCAGGTATTCTTTTTATAGAAGTCATTCTTTATGCAAATGTCATACAGTTAACGCGAGGTCTGTGGTTTATGTTGAAGAGAATAACAATTTCTTTCTTTGAGTCATACAAACTGTATTAAAATTTATACATCGAAAAACGATGGCCACATGTGATAAAACAAATACCTATTACGTTGATTGAATACCTTAATACTTTTGTGTTTTTTTTTATTCGATTGTTGATTCACTGGAGAGCGAGCTCTCGTAGGCTGGATCATGGGATCTCCCGCGGGCCGGAATTTGGAAACCTCTGTCCTAGAGAGTGAGACGCGTATTAGCGTTGCGTTGCAAAACCTTTTATCGATGATCTGTAGGCTAAGTTCGGAAACGCTCTTAACTATTTCTTAATTACAATCCTGTGTAATTTTGGCTTTATATTGAATGTAAAGGTATAGATACGAGTACTTATGTAGCATTTGTCGTACGACAAAGACGTCAGTTATGATAGAGATAGAGGTATCAAAATCAGAGTAAGTACTTTATTCTTCAATTTAGGTATATTAAAATGCACCTATGAGGGGCATTGATAAGGCCCGCAAGGAGGAAAATTACTTCATCTGCCATCTGGTCGCAACCGCAAACAATTGACAACATTTCATATTTTCAAAAGATCTTAATTCGAAAACCATTTGGGCAGGGGCGTATTTTGAAATTTGGCGCCCCGGGCCAATATATGTTTCGCCGCCCCAGAAGTCAAGGAAAAGTTATTTAAATAAAAAATACAACATTTTTAATAACGTCTACTTGATTTTTTTTTGCGGTGTACTAATTTGTCATCAATCATGATTTCATCTATATATATAAAAGGCAAAGTCCTGACTGACTCATCAACGCACAGCCGAAACTGCTGAAGCAAAGAACTTCAAACTTTCACAGTAGAATGGTCATATGACGTAGGTAAGAGATAAGAACGGATTTTTCGAAATTCATCCCCTAAGAGGTTCAAATAGGGGTTCAAAATTTGTATCGAAAGACTACGATTTTTTTAAGTAAGAGGTTTGAAACTTCGTGCTTAGATTCTTCATTACAATAAAAGAAAAGTGATTTCTCCGTTTCTTGAAATTTATCCCCTGAGAGGTTAAAATGGGGGTTGAAAGTTTGTATGGAGAGTCTGCGATTTTTAAAGTAAGAAGTTTGAAACTTCAATTATAGATTTTTCATTAGAATGAAAGAAAAGTAGTCTTACCGTTTTTCGAAATTCATCCCCTGAGGGGTTAAAATGGGGGTTGAAAGTTTTATGGGGATTCTAAGATCTTTTTAAGTAAGAGGTTTGAAACTTCATGCTTAGATTCTTCATTAGAATGAAAGAAAAGTGGTTTCACCATTTTTTGAAATTCATCCCCTGAGGGGTTAAAATGGGTGTTGAAAGTTTGTATGGAGAGTGTGCGATTTTTAAAGTAAGTGGTTTGAAAGATCATGTTTAGACTTTTCATTAAAATAAAAGAAAAGTGGTTTCACCGTTTTTCGAAACTCATCCCCAGGGGGACAAAAGGGGTTGCTTCGTAGGGGGTAGTTACTGCTTCGCGCAGGGCCAGTTTTACGTGGTTTTGGTAATGTAGAAAGCGGTACTACAATAGTAGCCTACGGTAAAATAGGTATATGCACCTTTAACCACCCACATGGGTATTCGAATTTCACGCGGACGAAGTCGCGGGCAACAGCTAGTTACTTATAATCCAGTAACTTTATACATCAGAGCTTGGGATAAATCTGGTAGTTCCATTTTTTAGGGTTCCGTAGCCAAAATGGCAAAAACGGAACCCTTATAGTTTTTTAATACTTATAATAATCTAAGTATAATAGCAGTAATTTGTCTTCCTACAAAAGGTACACCGCGCGCTTGAATGTGTGCGCGCCGTGTACGAACGCACTACAAGCAAAGAAATAAGAATGCTCCAGTATGGATCGCACTCACACAGACGAGCTATCGCGCGTCTTTGTGAATACGTGTCACGTCACGCGCTCCTAAATGGCTGAAGTTGGACTGCTTGTTCGTCTTTATACTTTGCCTCGAGCGCTCTCGAACTTCACTTAGTCAAAAATCGAAAAAAAAACGTAAAAATTTGGGAAGGTCTAGTTTTTGGTAGTACCTTCTGAGGACGTTTTAGAGTAGACTAAATTTGCTACAATACCCATGAGACTAGAATTGTTTCTGTAGACCCAATAGTTTCCGAGATAAAAAAGCCTTTCAAAGTGTATCACTTTTTCGAGCTTCGCAATTTTGATGAGGACGGTCTTCAAAGAGGGCTAAAATAACTCAATTCATTGATTTTGAATAACTCAATTAACTAATAATAGTACATTACATAACTAGGGTGGTAATACAAAGAAAGGCCGAGATCGCAGAAGTTTGCGGCCCGAGCTGCAAGCGAGGGACGTAAATATGCGATCGAGGGCTTTCTTTATTACCTCCCGTGTTGTGTATATAATTTTATGTCTACACTTGGCCAGAAAGCGGCTTTTTCCGTACGCGCAGCGTGCGGAAAAAGTCACTTTATGGCCAGGTGTGGCATAAACCTATTAACTTCTGTTGTAATTTAAAAACGTCCTAAGAAGGTACTATCAAAAACTAATCCTTTAGGGTTATAATCGCTAAAATCTGAAAACTGTAATTTTCGCGGTTTTTGCGATTTTTGACAAAGTTGCGTTTGGCGCTCGAGGTCACAAACTTAGATTATACATTCAACATCATAAACAAGCCTGGAAAAAATCAGAACTACTGGATTAGCGCAAAGTACCCTGTACTTTAGGTGACAAGGTTACTGGATTATTCGTTGTTTTGCAAAATAGGCTTCAATATTGAGAAACCGCCCTCTTCACTCTGCGCCCTGCGCGCGCCCTTATTCGGAGCATGTACTTATCGTACTTACCAGTTACCACGCCGTATGTTTTTAATAACAGAGGCGCTCCGTCTCAGAAATATATCGAGATAGCAGGAAATGGTTCGTCGATTTGTATGGTAACCAAGCGTGTAACTTTTTCGCTTGGCGTTTGATGCCAAAAGTGTAATTTAGTGATGGAAAACACACATTTTCGTTTTAATTTGGTGGTATCCGAACAATTAATTATACCATTATTGTCAGATTTTCAAATCTGATGATAATATTGACGGCAACTGAAGTTAACGGCGTGCAAAGTATGTCGCCACCACTTTATTTTAGCACGCGAGGTAAATACACTTCTACCTCGATATATTTCTGTGCGCTCCGTATTGATGAAAATTAACTTACGACCGTATTCTCAATAAAATAAAAAAGGTTAGAACTGAGAAGTAAAAGTCAGCTGAATGGCGCCAAAGCCAGAACAAAAGGTAATCGGCCTGGGGCGGCTATGGCGCCCCTGGCCGATTGGCGCCCCGGGCCATGGCCCGGATGGCCCTAGGGTAAATACGCCCCTGCATTTGGGTAAAACTGTATTTTATGCTCAAAAAAAATATTTTTGGATTTTTTTTCCCATTCATTTTGGAAAAAATCGTCAATTAGTGTGAACCGGAAGTGTGACGTCATTTTCCCTGCATTATCGAGAGAGACCTTAGTGCTGAAACGATTAAAAAGTGTATGGTATCCGGTTGTCATTTTCTGACATACTTGCCGTCTGACGTTTATTTGTTTTGAAAATTGTTACAACTGCTTAGCGGCTTTAGAAGTTTAATTTTCTTACCGTTGGTTCATTTGCACGTTTTCGAAGACCTTAAAAGACTTGGCACTTTCCCACTGGACTCCGATAACGATTCAAACATTATTAACTTGGCATTCTTTTACCGGACACCGATTTTTTTCATATAATGAAGACATCAGAAGGTTTTTCTCAGGCTGATAGCACGAATCTGCCGCGTGTTGAAATTATGATGATGGAGTACACATCGGCAAGTGATAAATATAATCCAGCCCAAATAAGAGGAGCAAAAGCATCGTTGTCTTCCCGAACTTCCTATGTTGACAACGCTGTAAGGCCTGACAGTTATTTTTTTAATCGTAATTGTCGCTCTGGATTCTAGTTTTTTTAAATCGTAATTGTCGCTCTGGATTCTAGTTGGGAAAGTGACGTCATTTTCTACATACGCCCTTTTAGAATGAGCTACTTTTCAAACTGCTATTTTTAATTGAAAAATTGAGTTAAAACAAAAAGAAAAAATACGGGTCGCTTAAAATTCCACCTATTTTCTATCCAGCTCATAAAATGAAGGAGTAGAAAATTTGAAATATTGTCAATTACCCAAGCCGACCGCAAAACAAATTCATACAAAATCCATATTCCTAAAAACAATAAGTTTTCTCTCGCGAAACCGGGCCGATGACATCAGACGAGCTAATATTAAACTTGGCGCCACGCCACGCGGACCGCTGGTAACCGATGAATATCCAATATGACATAGGTTAGAGTTCGTATGTCAGCCATGACAGGCCACCCACGAGTCTAGGCTAAATAGCAATGACCATTAGGATCTAGGCGGCTTTGTCGATGCGGTCATTCGGTTCTATTTAGCTCGTAGCGCAAGGCTACGATGCAATGGTGTAGCTAGGATTTTGTTAGGGGGGGGGGGGAGGGGCAGGCGTAGACAAACCACAAATATATCTAAGGTCAACGCTGCATGAGGGGGGGGGGGGGGGGCAGCTGCCCCCCTCCCCTCCCGTACCTCGCTACGCCCATGATACGATGGAACGGTCCAAGTTCAACTAACACGCTGCTGCTGTAGTGCTGTATCATTCCAAGAGTACCTACACAAACTGTATAAGAGCTTATTTAACCGGGCCGGCCCCGGACGTCAGTTTCACGTGGGCTCCAAAAACATATATTTTTAAGATTATTGAAATAATTTTTCTCCGCGCCGGAGAAGAGGGGGCGCCACATAGGGAATGCAACCCGGGTAACTGGGTAACCGACTTGATGGACCGCTCCCGAACCGCCCCGGATGCCAAGCTCTGGTGCCTGCCAAATGCCCACCCCCCGGGCTAAAATCAAAATGTAGGCCTTTTCAACCCTGGTACTAGTGGTGGTAACCGACTGGCCTACGCCGCCACTGGGCCTCATGCCAGGAAAAGTGAACGCAGCCGATATTCGAATAATGAGTCTATATTGACTTGAATGGCGTCCTAAAACTTTATGTTGTGATAGAATATGACACACATATTCTAGCAACAAAAAGGTGTACTTATCGCTTCGTTAGCGATAAAACCGCCTGCTGTTAATCATTGATCATCATCATCATCAGCTTGTATACGTCCCACTGCTAAGCGAGCACAGGCCAACTATCAAGATGAAAGTGAAGGGCTGCGGATTGGGGACTTCACTACACACCTTTGAATTTCTTCGTAATTTTTTGTAGTGCAATAAAGAGTTTTATAATTGTGTACTTAAACAAGATAAGGTAGGTGTCAATTGATATTCATTGAATCTTTCAATCTTTTCATCATCTGGATGACCGTGGCCCATTTGCTAAAACATCGCGTAAACAGAATGCTACCTATATGGCCTCAGGCATGCAAAAAATAAGGTTATCATTTAATAAGTTTATCTCAAAAATTGCCGCGCTAAATGTTTTCGTTTTAATGTTTTATATGACCTTATAAAGGTCTACAGAAAGGCCGAGGTTGCTGGTTCGCACTGATTTGCGGTACATTTTTGGAGACTGTCATTGTAGAAGAATTGGTTCTCTTGACATTTTGGTCGCATAACTAGCACATAAGCCCATGACTGTACAGCAGTGGCGTGGAGTCTATAGAACGCGATTCCCATCGGCTTGCCTAATATTAGGCAGTTCAGCACTTAATTCTAGTGCTCTTAAAGAAATTTGAAGCCGTAGCCACTCCGGCTTGCCCAAGGATTTCTTCAACGCCACGCCACTGCTGTACAGTACACCTGACCATAAAGTATATCTGTCAGAATTCGTCCTCCTGTCTTTTCCCTGCTGTTTGAGCCGACGGGAAAACCATGTCAACATGTCCAATATTGTGTTTTTGGTGGTGGTTTGTTATATTTATTTGCATGGTTTTTCGTTTTGCATGTAAATGCTTGAAAAAATACGCAAGTAGGTACTTAATTACTAGCTAGCCCTAATTGTCTAACCCGTTATCATGTCGCGGATTAGCAAAGCATTAGTTTTCTTTAAAAGTAACGCCTGATTCAATCAATTATTTCCATCAATATGCTATTTGTCTTTAATTTGTATGAAACGTGCATTCTCAGTTTCATTGAAATGCATTTCTGTGATGCATATTCCAGTGAGTCTTAAGCTAATTTTGAAGTGTTAGGTATTGTACAATCATCTTAAACATGTTTAGCGTACGTAGGTATTTACATTCGATCGTATAGCGTAATCCTCGACTTTATACTCTTGCAATAACGTTATTTTTTTTTTATGTTGTTTTTTAAAACATTTCAACGCTGAGTAATCGTCACATTGACCTACCACGAATGCATTTAACATGTTTGTTCACGCAAGTGCTATCGTAAACAAGAACTGCCAAAAATGATTTTCCTCTTACTCGACCTTGCTACATACCACTTCAGAATACATTTACCTAAAATTCTTACCTATTCTCAGAGTCTGTGCGGAAAGAGAATAGGCGTGGCGAAAAACGGAACTAACCTAACCCAGTATGGCAAATACGGCAAACACGGTAGAAAAGCATTACAGCGCCCCCAAATCTAAATCCTATTCTCTTTCCGCACAGACTCTAGCACTACTTATTTATACGCTGGCAGTTCAAGACGAGATCAAGAAAGAATGAAGGAGATCTTAGAAAGTTCGATAGCGTTGGACCTACGCCATAGGTGATAAACTAAACAGTTGAGACTTAATATTATATTACAAGAGAAAAATAAAAATTCTGGGTCGTGATCCCGGACCAGTTTTTCTGACTCTATAACTGGTCAACGTTATCTTATGGTAGCATTTGATCAAAATTTTCTTATTTTTAAGTAAAATTAATCTTAAACTAAGTGAATCATGGTCACCCTATGACTTTTGAGTTTTGACATACGCAGTATGGGAAGCGACAAGACGTCACATTGAATAGGGTGACCAAATTTTATGCAAAAATGTTTTTCTCTACTTATAATCTGAAAAATAATTACAAATATTGGTGATAAGAAATTAATAATTAACATCATTAGGTTCATCTCTGAATATTGTATTATGCCTTATTTTCTTGCTCCACGACCCAGAAATCATGTATATGCCTCGGGCAGGCTTCGAACCTGCATCTCGTACGGCTCTCTCGCCAACACAGGCGCGCTACCAATTGCACCACGGAACGATGCCCAAGCCATCCAATTTTTCAACCAGTCTCCGCATTTGAGACTCTCTTGATCTCTTGGCTCCGAATCTGTATGGGTCGTCATCATCATCAGCCTATAGACGTCGCACTGCTGTGCACAGGTCACACACACCACAGGCATAGATAGCCACAGAGTGGGGTCCACTCCTGTGCAGACCGCATCCACCGATTCCCTGCTACTCTTGTACGAGACCGTCTGTCCACTGTCCAGGATCGTCCTACGCCCTGCGCCACGCTTGTCACTTACCTATGCGAGGTATAAACTCCAGGAGTTCTACCCAATAATACCTAATGCTCATCAACGCAACATCATAATTCAGGGTCCGTAGCATCCGTAGAAGAGTACGGGACGTTATTAGGCACGTAGTCAAATCCGGTTAAGGTCATTTTGGATTACGTTCAACGTATTTTATTCATAGTGTACCTACTAAGAATACAAATGTGTCATAATGCTGACTGTCCCCAAAGGTCATGCGCGTGTTTTGAATTGTCATTCAATGCTAAATGGTAGATTGTGTTATGTATAATTATTGTAGTCATCTCAGTGAATTCATGAAAACAAATTCAAGGTTGGGTTTCAGGAATAAAAATATTGTATTTGTAATTATACTGAGTACGTCTTTAGATGGTGTTGAGACGCAATAGTGACTAAGGCTTTTCCTAGCCAATGTGCTTACCCAAGTAGCGCACAAGCTGTATAAGAGAGCTTCCTTCATATCGCTATCATACCTCCAATTTAAGGCCTATAAAGGTTGTGTAAGTTACGGCTTATATGCTAGGTTGTACCAGGGTAGATAGATATTGAGTTGTCACAAAATAATTTGTTTAAATCTACCATTAAGTCTACAATTTTTACAGACTTTTGTTTTATAGATTGATGTAACAGGAGTCAATAAGCAACTATAGCACACACTGACTCCAGATTGGTACAGTCGAACAAGAAAAGAGATGGTGAGGAGATGCACCTTGTCATACAAACATCTAATCTAAGGCAGCGTGCATACGTCTTTGTTTGACTGCATACCATGCGCATGCATGCATGTTTGATATGCGTCCCATGTAGGGAATGCAACTTGGGTACCCGAAAACCCGGGTACCAGGTAACCGACTGTATTTAGAGTCGGATAAAACCCGGGTATTTTGATCTAGAACCCGGGCTAAAAAAAACTAGTAATTAATACAAATTATGCATGTATCGTTTTATTTTAAAGATAATAAATAAAATCTAACGTCGGCCGCCTTAAAGCAAACGCGAAAAAACATCATGCTTTGCTTATCTTACTTAAACGCGGCCGGTAATGCCGGCAAGTTCATTGTCGGTAGGGTACCTGAAAACCCGGGTAACTGACTTTATTTAGAGTCGGGTAATAGGTATCCGGCTTTCATATTTGACCGGGTATAACATTCACTAGTCCCATGATAGGAACCAATCAATACAAATGCATATTGCGTGGATAACTAGAAGTATCCTGCAAAAGGATGTCTAGATTTAGAAACAGTCGCGTCACGTGAAAACTGCCAAGCCGACGATCTCTTTACAGGTGGTGAAACCATTAAAAAGAGGTAATTTGTTCCAACTTGAACAGAATGATGTCGTCACATCCGAAAGGTGCGCAGGAGGCGTCTCGGAAGTGACGGCCTGACGAGTAACGTCTATTTTGATCACTACCTGTGCGCGTGCCAACTGGGCTGTCTGAGATTATACTGACTGACTTAGGATTGCAATACAAATAAACTACCCAAAATAGTTAATGCACTTTTTTAAGGAATCAATGGAAATATTTTGAATCCTCATCTAGCTTAATGTGGAAACACCACAATTTTATTATAAGCATGTCTTAGAGTGGTGCTAAGGCGCTAAGCCTTTCAAACAAAATGGTATAGATAGAGACTAGAGCGTTGGTATCTCGATACGAAATACCGCACATAGCTATCGACTCGTCTGCACTGCACAGAAATACATAGAAACCAATAGTGTCGATGTCGCAGCGACCCGTCGTCTCCTGTCAGTCTGCAGTCGGCTAAAATTTGTACCTTAATCAGGAATGTCAGATGGCGGAAACCAATCAGATCCTGCTACGTGCAACTATTTAACCTGAGGTGGTGTCAGCCTCGTGTGTCAGTCTCAGACATCAGGCTATGCAAATTGCAACGTGCATCAATCTTAGCGACAGTTCCGTTTTAGACTGACGTAACAACTACTGAGCTGACTCATCGATGCATGTTAACAATCAATATTAAGGGTTATTCTTTTGGGGTTGATTACAAATAGCAAAGGCGGATCTCACACTGCAGCGAAAATCGCGGCGACACGCGACTCAGCGATTTTCAACTTTGTATGTAGAATCATCGATTTGTATAGAAAAATCGCGGCGTGGCGCACACTGGCGCGTAAATCGCGGCGATTTTTTCCGTGTAGCTGCGCATACACGGAAAAAATTGCGGCAACGGGCGATTTCAGTGTGTTCTTCGCCAAACACAAAAAAATATTAAAATATATGATCAATTAAAGTTAATTTGAATAGGTAAATTGGTTAGGCAAATTAGAGGTGTTTCTTTTCCTGGATCTAAACCTTTATTTTCTACAGTTAGCAATTGGTTCTGCAGGAAACTATGTTCAGCGTTGATAGGCAATTTTGTTGGTTGGCATTGGAAGGATCTTGTTGGACGTAGTCTCAAGCAACGCATAATCGATCACTCAAAGTTCCTGTAAGTAAATCCAAACAAATGAGCCATAACGTAACTATATTTTCGATGCGTATTTAAATAATACTTATTCGCCTTTTCACTTCAAAAATTACATTTTGGAATTTTGGAACCTTTGTCCGGTTAAGTTTTGGAACTTAGCTGTTACCTTAAGAAGTTTTAGAAAGATTTACGAGCCTATTGTTTAAGATTTTCGATCAGCATACAGCTTTGTTATAGAAACATTGGCATTTAGAATATGAACACGAAAAAATAAACATTAGAAACGAAAAAAGTCAGGTGCTCCAAGGTTTTCCTGTTATCTCACCTAATAAATTCAAAACCAGTCTACCTGCTTAAAATTCCGGACAGAATCCATTTTCGGCGGGCCGGGCTGCAACCTTGGCTGTACATACAAGATTCATCTTATTCTGTTTATGAAGCTGCTGATTTACCAGATGCAAATCTATCTAAAGTGTAGGACAGTTCCTTGACTAAGTTCCTGACAGACAACTTACATCCAAAACCACTGCAGATAGGGGGATGATACTATCTTTAAGGAACATTTATATGACATCCCGCGGATAAAAGTACCTTAATGGATGTTGTCGCTTGCGTCGTATCCGACTCCATTACTATAGGACATCAAGATAAAAGGACGCAAGCGACAACATCCATAAGGTACCTTTACCCTGGGAATGTCACATATAGAATTATAGAGGTGCTCTAATCTAAGTAAGGACTTACATGGCGCGTCGTGGACGATCATCTTATGCTAGCTACGCTGTTCAGATTCTCCTTCCCAGATTGCTACTCCTAGGAAACCTGACCACTCCGACCTTGCTCGGGCTCAGCTAAGTTTCTTGCCGGAGTCTTCTTAATTGGGCTAGGTTTAGCGAACTGGCAACTAAAGCTCCCATTAGTTCGATTCACACACACACACCCACATAAGGTCCCGCTGGTCCGCTGCTCATTTTGAGCAATCAGTGTAACTTCAAGGTGGCCCTGGCCTGGCGTCCTGGTTCGATCCCAGGCGCTTCGGCCCCCATCTAGTCCGACCGTCTCAAGGTGGACCGGGACTAGCGACCTGGTTCGATCTCAGGCGCCCCCGGCCCCCACATAGTTCGACCCTCTAAAGGTGGTCCGGCCAAGCGACGATTGGATTCCAGGGAATGCGACGGCTCCACCTGGTCCGATTTTTGCAACAGTCAGTAAGACTTTTTGTTTGTTTGTTTGAAAAAAAAGGAAACCTGACCTGATCCTACATCCTTATCTACGTGAGGGGCGAATCAGATTGCTAGCTTATATGTACTAGCGATCACTATGTCACTTCTAAGATTCCATAAACTACATATTCTAAACATTATCCTCAGTTCTATTGTATGGCACTCATTCATACTATTTTACGATGCGGATCTCCTTGAAGCTTGCCCTCACACCAACACACACTGTGCGTGTGTGTTCGCACATCCGCTCGACTATTTTGGTTTTCTTAAAAATAGTTGCCTTGGCAACGTTAGGCGACACTTAAGCCGGCTTATAAAAAGGGTGCCACCCTGATATGCAGGGTGTAAATGGAGGGAGAATGGCGCGCTTAGGTTTTAGTTGGTAAGAGTCCGACACTGTGTGGTCTATGAGAATTTACCAGAGCGCGTATGTTTCCGCGCTTAGGTTTTAGTTGGTAAGAGTCCAACACTGTCTGGCCTTATGAGAATTTAGCTAAACGCGTAGCTTTATTCTTAAAAAAAAAACAATATTTTGAGGAAACTTTAAAGAAACTAGTAAAAATAACTCATAGATGAAAAATAATTTGATGTCATACGTACGTTACAAATAATAAACGATATCATGAAACAAATATCTGATCTAAGGTAAACGTCCTAGTGCTCGACACCGCTAATGCCCAATAGTCAACATTCTGCTGTCGCACTATTACTAATGACTTAACATTCAAGATGGCAACTACTGGGACAGTGTCCAGCACTTCCGAGTGCTTGACACTGTCCAGGTAGTTGCCTTTATCTTACTAGGTAAGGTATGTCAAGATGACAGCTAAATGCAGGAATAATCGTACCTACGTTTACCTTACTGCTGACTTTCTGATCTATGAAATCCTTAAAAAATTATAATAAGATCTCGAACCTCTTTTTATAGTTTCCGCCTACTCCTAGTAAACTATTAATTAGGTAATCTGTGCTAAATTGCTAATACATGTGTCTACTTTATTTGTGTGTGTAAAATTCCCTCGTATAACATTTACACACTGTACCTATTCAATCTGATACTAGTGTAGAGAAGTTTGTAAACCTGTTTCGATAAGAAACCAGAAATGGTTTAAATCTCAACTCAACATAGGTAGGTAGGTAATATAGTTTGTTTTGCAGATAAGAAAGGATCATAAATATCCCCCACAATAGAGTCATAAATAAGTAAGCACATCGTTTATAGCCAATATTGCGAACAATCAACTCTCATGTATGACGTGTATAATCCATACACGCGCGAGGTCATACAAATTCAAAAACAAACATATTTATTTCGGACTTCAAATCCATATGGTTGCTTGTAGGGTTGCTTTCAACCCAATTACCACCGGCTTGCCTATTTTAACGTATTCAAGCACCTTATGAGGCTTTGGAAAAATGTAAATCATTGTTGGTTATCTGGGGGCACGGGAGTGCCCCCGCCAAGTCGAGCAAAACAAAGGCACGGCCGTACCATCCTTTTCTCGAAGCCATTCAGGCCATTTTCAGCCTCCCGTAATTATGTATTGGCTAAAGCTAGAACCCGGAAATTTCAGGGATATATAGGGCACAATAAGACTTATTCCCACCGACTTGCCTATTATTTAACCGTAGAGGAACATATTTTTAAGATCTAATAATAGGCAAGTCGGTGGGAATCGAGTTCTGTGGACACCCCCCCCCCCCCCCCCCGGTACTGACTTGGTTTAACATTACATCTCAAAACTTTTTTGTTGTAGGAGAACTGCGTTGCGAGACTTGCATCTTTTTACATGTAATGTTTTTGATGGGATTGATATTCCACAATTAAATACCGAATATTATAAATGAGAGTAAGTACGAAGTTCTTCAAGAGGGGAGAGTCGGCAACACGCATGTACTCGTAATGCCCCAGGTGTTGCACGCCGAATTGTTGAATTGGAACATAGGATAAGTACCGTGACGGGGCGTAAAAGATATCCTCTTGCAAGCCGGTGCAGATTTAGCCTACATTTTCCTTAAGAGCTGTAGAATAAGATGCTCAAATACCTGATATTAAGCAAGCCGGTAGGAATCGAGTTCTTTGGACGCCACGCTACTGATAGGTACTTACTTTATAGGCCGGTAATAGTACATTACACAACTAGGGTGGTAATATAAAGAAAGGCCGAGATCGCAGAAGTTTGCGGCCCGAGCTGCAAGCGAGGGACGTAAATATGCGATCGAGGCTTTCCTTTATTACCTCCCGTGTTGTGCACATCATTTTATGTCTACACTTGGCCAGAAAGCGGCTTTTTCCGTACGCGCAGCGTGCGGAAAAAGTCACTTTATGGCCAGGTGAGGCATAAAGTAAAGAAGTCCCTTGGGATGATAACGGGATTAATGCTGGCGAGGCCGCAGGTAAATGCTAGTTATCAATGCTTTTACTATAGTTCCATTGGAAAAATTTCAAATTATACACTTAAGGTGGTTGCGTTCCCATACAAAAGTTGGTGCACCTTCACGGGCTAACGGCAGGGTATATTAAGAAACTAATTTGACAAATATCAATTAATTTACGTTTTATTTTGGGCAAATGCATAAAAAATGGTATATTTTCACGCTAAATACCATATTTCACCGATGAAAAACTTGGATATTCTATCACTGTGTGCGAATCACCTACAGGTGGGTAACACAACTCACGCAAACACAGGCAAATGGTGTATGGATGTGTGTGTGACTTCTCTATTGACACTTCAAAAGCGATCTTAATTTACGCACCGTTTGAGTGTGCATCCGTAGCCTTGTGGTCTCAAGCTTTTACTTATGGTTACGTTTGGTTGTGGGTTCTATTCCCGAAATAATTTTATTTTTTCTTTTTTTTTCGTCTTTATCGAATACTACACGCTCTAATTAATTTTGTAATTTAGCCTGTTTATGCCAAATTACTAATTAAATATTTTGACTAAAATATTGTGAAATATATATGTACCTACTAAATATTGTTTTGTTTTACTTTTTAAATCAGGATACTTAAATAAAGAGAAATAATAATAATACGGAGGTAAATTTTACAAAAACAATCTAAGCAATGCTTATTAGGGTAAAAAATTACCAGGATTTGAACCCGGGACCTCTAGCTTAGTAGGCGGTGTCACTCCCGCTAAGCCAAAAGTGTCGTCGATCGTTAGGCATTCATAGATGTCTGACAAACGGTGACAGATGGCAACGTCGCATGTCACGGTGACAACGCAACGTTGCAACTCTGGGCAATTTTTTGATTCACGCAAACTAAAATACGAGAGTCTAGTAGTCAGGGACGTTCAAATACTTTTCGAGAAAATTTATATTGTACCATCACCTTATAACTTTACCCATCTTATTGTTTTCTAATAAATACAAGTGATGTGAAAACACAAATGTACTATACGAGTACAAAATTAATATTTGACATTCCATATTTAGGATTCCACAAAATAAAGAAGGTTTCAGAACATTGCGCTGTCATCCATTTTGTTTGCAGTAGGTGATAAGTACGTTCTCTTTGAACTACCCTCTTTGTACACTTATGCAACCTCAAGAAGTGTCGTTATTTTAGTACTCTGTCGAACTAACCTATAACAATAGTGTGACAGTTTTATTGAGTCACAGTTTTTACAGCGACATGGCAGCAAAATTGTCAACTATAATATTTATGCATACGTTACGTTGATTTCATTTGATAAGTTCTGTATTGAATTGGTGTTCATATAAAAATCGCTACCCGTTCTTCGCGAGCCAGCTATCAAAACCACCAATATTGTGGTCCCAAAAAGAGTCGCAAGAGAGTTGATTCGCAAATCAGGATTTTTTACGACGGAGAGACATCGTAAGTGACCATCCTGATGCGAATGGTTGAACAAAATGCTTAGATCTGGACTTCACACTCATAAAGGGTATTCATATAATTTTCTGTTTATTTAATATTAGATAAATTACTACTGTTTTTCAATTGACGTATAGTAACATGAACTTTATTTATTACAGAACAAATTTGACTGTGGATTTGAAAACTTTCGCGTCCCATTGATAAAAAGTTTTTCAAGCAATGTACTCAGCCAATGCGACATTTTTACTCTGGGAACTTATGTCTAACTATGTAAAAGAGGAACTATGTCGGTTAACTTGCCTGGAAAAAAATAAGAACGCCCTCCATTACACACATAAACACACATTGAGTAAATCATACAATACGTCGCAAGTTCGTAAACTTACGGCCCCAGGAATTTGGAGATCGGCTTCGTCACGGGCAGTGCTCGTCGACATCACCACCCCCCACGACGAGAACCTCGTGAAGGCCGAGAAGGCCATATTCAGCAAGTACCTTGACTTCGCTAACAGGGTTAGCGCCATGTGGGATGTTGATTCGACGGTCATTGTTCCGATAGTCGTTTCAGCGAACGTCGGTCGGGCAAGAGACGCTCGTTAGATGGCTGGATCAAGGGTCAGATACAGAAGGCGGTACTTTTGGACACGGCGCGCATAATCAGGCGGTTCCTCTCTCTGCAGCCCTAACCACCGGTAGCTTGGGCCCCGCCCAGCGGCATTCTAGGTTATTTTTTTTCTGTGTTATATTTTGTATTTGCATCATTGGGTCAGAGTATAGCAAAAGGGGCCCGATTTTAGGACTTAGAAAATTTTTCATCAAAAAAGTTTTAGGCGTTTTTAGGCTTAAATTATTGATTGATTAGATTGATTCGTGTAGATAACGCTAAAATAAGCATGTTTTGTTATATGAACTTTTTTTCTCCGACCAATATTTACCGAGATATTGGGGTTCAAATGTCAGTCATTTTCAAGGGCTCTGGAACTTAGAAAAATTTCGGAGTCGTGAAATTGATGTCAATATAACACCTCATTTTCGTTAATGAATCCTATAAAACATGCTAAAATAAGCATGTTTAGTTTTATAAACTTTTTTTCTTTGACCAATATTTACCGAGATATTGAGGTTCAAAATTTCAAGGACTCTGGGACTTCGAATTTGGAAGAAATTTACAATGTCTGACATGGCCAAAACATGCCAATTTTTTTTTGGGAGTAGATTAAGGTATCCCAAGTGTATTTTTGAAATCGAGAAGTTGCGGAAAATCATAGGAAAAAAGTTAAAAATTTGAAAAAAAAAATAATCCGAAAATGAGCATTTTTGAGGTTATTTTGGAGTCTGACCGACGCGAGGGACTGAAAATGGGCTCTGATTAGGGATTTCTATTTCTGCTCTGAGGGACGTAAGCTGACTAACGAACCTAACCGAAAAAAGGGGTTAGTTTTGTCTATCTTTTTCCATGCATTCCCCTTGTTGGGGGCTCCGCCCCCCGTCCCCCCTTGTGAGGTCTAAAATAGATGACAATATCTATTTTTTACTAGCCCTGGTTTCATATCATTTGTATGACCAAACTTACAATTTCGAATTGCTCTAGTTTCTAAGTGGTCAAGTTTATAAAAAAACTTCTATCAATAAAAGATGCTTATTTTAGCATGTTTTATAGGAATCATTAACAAAAATGAGGTGTTATATTAAAATCAATCATAAAGTCCCAGAGCCCTTGAAAATGACTGACATTTGAACCACAATATCTCGGTAAATATTGGTCGGAGAAAAAAGTTTATTTGACAAAACATGCTTATTTTAGCGTCATCTACACGAATCAATCTAAGCCTAAAAACGGCGAAAAAAAAATTTTGGTCGTAAATTTTCTAAGTCCTAAAATCGGGCCCCTTTTGCTATACCCCAACCCATCATTGTATTTTAAATACCTATATAATGTAAAAACCTACAAACAAAAGAAAAAATATATACAGTTTATTAATAAAACTATTATATTTTACTTTCTTATTGATTTTATTCTTTCCCACATTCCCATACACAAAAAGCGCTGTTCATTTATCGTGAATGGACCGTTGTTTTACTACACACTGTTATCCACGCGGGGCAAAAACTAGGTAGAGGTAGGAGGGATCGGCGAATTTTATATGTTTGTTCGATGGCAACTAGAATACTGTTGCCGAACACACTTTTTTCAAATTTAGGTCATCAGATCAGAAACGCAGAAAGTGCGATGTCTCAGTTCGGGCCAAACTATGTTTTTTATCAGATTCACAATCATAATTTCAATTTATTTATAAAGTTGTTGGACATTTCTGCAACAGCTACCTAAATGCCCGCCTATACCTACCTGCTGATCTAGTACTTAGGGTACTCAATAAATGGGTTATTTTTTTAAATAATTTATCTGCTAAAAACATAACTTAGGATATAACTGATCTCATCAATGTACGGGATCACGCATTAGCTGGTGCTTTTGGTGAGTGTTTTTTTTTTACTTGAACAATCTAAGCTATTTTAGCTGTAAGCTAGCTGTAGTTGTGAAATACATTTTAATATGTGCAATATATATCGCATGTTGAGCACGAAACTGACTCAACACAAAAAAGTAGATTTGTGGGAAATCGCAAAAATGTTGTTGACTATTAGGTTTGTCCACGTTTTTTGCGATTTCCCACAAATCTGCTTTTTTGAGTTGGGTCAGTTTCGTTCTCAACATGCGAATATATGTCTCGTATACTGTAAATAGTCGAAAGGTGCTCGTAGTGAGGCAATCTTACTTGAAAGTTTGAAGCTTTGTCAATAGATGCCACTTATATCAATAATTTATGTGTGCATGTGTGTGTAAGTTGATCTGCCAAAGTGACGCTAGAATTCGATGCACATTCATGCGGTTGGTAAGCACGCACATCAATTATTATGAATTAGAAATCATTGGCATGGACTCAAAATATTCGGCAAATTGATTGTCATGTTGGTAGAATATGCAGGTATCATACTATAGTCTTGAACATTTGGTCACGTGACCAAGACAGCGCCATCTCTGAGCAATTCTGCCCCGGGTCACCGTGCGATACGCCCTTAAGGCAGTGGTAAGCAAACATTTTTCACGCGGGGTCAGATAATTCAAGATTTTCCAGAAGTGGGCCCAGAGTTACCAAAAATTGGGCAAGACTGGCTGGACCATCAAAATATATTATCGTGCCGAATTTTGCCCACCACTGACTTAGGCGAAGAACACACTGAAATCGCCCGTCGCCGCGATTTTTTCCGTGTATGCGCAACTACACGGAAAAAATCGCCGCGATTTACGCGCCAGTGTGCGCCACACCCCGCGATTTTTCTATACAAATCGATGATTCTACATACAAAGTTGAAAATCGCTGAGTCGCGTGTCGCCGCGATTTTCGTTGCAGTGTGAGATCCGCCTTAGGGCCAGTTGTTAAACTTCAATGCACCTTAATTTAGGTACATACTTGATTGACATTTTGTCACATGTTGTATCGAGTATCGTTCCACGGCCGGTCGGTTGTCAAACTTGTCAATATTGCCAATGGCAGCGAGGCCGCAGAAAGAAACACCTGTCACATATCAGGTTGTCTCCTGCAATTTGGTTTGATCAAAATTCAGTCTAATTTGTAAATCATACTTATGGTATTTTTTTCTGACTGACCTTTAAAATAACTTTAAAACCATTGCAGATTTAGATTGAGGTGCATTAATAAGAAACTTATAATTACGGAGCTTGAATTCTTCTGATTTTTTTTATCACGCTTCGCTTATCCAGTCACTGTCAGATTATATTGGATGGAAAGGGATAGATAGGATTTATCGCGCGTCACAGTTGGGCTAGGCAGCGGTCGGTAACCAGCGGCCCGTGAACCGCTCACTTGCGGCCCGCGAGCCTCCCTGGCTATTTTGTATGTAAAGGCCGATATATTCAGAATTGTTTAAAATCACCAGTTATTAATATAGTGCGGCCCGCGTCAATTTCGTTAGCTACTATGTGGCCCTTGGCTGCTAAAAGGTTGCCGACCGCTGGGCTAGAGGTACAGTAGTGCCGCAGCGACACGTCATCTGCCGCTGTTGTCTGTTATCGACTACGAACTTGTAACTTTACCGTCAACGTCATGTCACCACGTGGATTGTGTCTCTCATTACTGCTGAACTGGTCACGTTTGTCATAAAAATTGTTTGGCAATACACTTTCGTTAGTCATCGATATTACTCACCACGAGCGATTGCCAAGTGCCAATCCACTTGTCCTTGGAGGATCTCACCCGGGTTGCGCATCTTTAATGTGCACATGCCGTTTCCAGGCAAAAGGCCTTGTAAAAAGGATATCTGTCACATTTCTCCAAATTCTGCATTTGCAGGATTTGGAGCAGCCTATAAACCTCCTTCTTCTTCTTCATTGTGCCATATCCTAACAGATGTCGGCGATCATCAAGCGAGAGTCTTCTCAATTTTTGGCCACTCTGCCAAGAGTGGTAGCGTCTGCAGCACCGGTCCAGTCCCTGATATTCTCACACCATGATGTTCTCGGTCTTCCTCGACCTCTTTTGCCTTCTATTTTTCCCTCTATTATGGTTTTTAGTATTGCATATTTGGTGTTTCTGTAGATATGTCCAAAATATGCCGTTTTCCTTCTTCTCCTATATACCTTAATTACGCCGCCTCGTCTCAAGCTCTGTCTAGCTTAGTAAGCCACTGGTTCTGTCATATCGTTGACTGTAGGTTCAATTGGTGTGTGGGTCATTCATTTGCCTATTAATTAAGGGGTCTCAAAATTACGGCCTGCGGGCAAAATACGGCCCGCGAGCCGGTCCAATCCGTCCCCCGGAAGAAAGAGCTCATGGGCCTCCCCCCAGGACGCCAGCGACCGAGAAAAAAAAAATTAACTCCGTAGTTAGCCAACCGCAGTCAGTCGTAAAGGCCGCTCGCGATTTTGGGGTTTGGAGACCATTGCCCTAATTATACTTATTGTTGTTGATATATTGTTGTCTTTTGCCGAGACATGACTGAAGCAAGACTGAGACTATTGGTGAGGAGGCCTAGTTGAGATACTGCTTTAGCAGACAACTGTGACGAAACAGCACTACGCACTGAACCCATTTTGCAACCTATCTAGTTCAACAGTCATAATTTTGAAGTTATAACTAGCTTAGTCTACTAGTCTGGAATCTCGATCCATTTCACTGGATTATTTCCTTAATATTTTGCTCAACTTTATGTAATACAAAAGCAATCGTACAGCGTGCAGTATAAAGTTTATTTTTGGAAAGAAGGTCGGTTTCGCACTGAGGATTATTTCGATCGGCATGCATTTGGAAAATTGCGTACAGTCTGCGAAGTGTAAACACTTGCGACCTTCATAAAGATACCGCATAGTTCCATGAATAGGTAATGTATCCCCCTTTTAATAGGTGAAGGTCGCCACACAAGGGAACAATACTCCATTTAATGGAAAACATAAACAGTTGGCTTCAGTAAGTAGTACTGCACAAATGAACGGGGTTAAAAATAAAACCGTAAAATAGAGTTGGAATGTGATGCTAATAAAAACAAAAGTTCCAAGTAATTTGTTAAATCACTTTAAATAGCGTACTAACGTGTCAATAATTATGTAAACGGCGGTGGAACCGAGTGTGACTGTTTAGGGCATGTGGGCCAACGCTGGGCGTGGGCGGGCGGCATTCCCGCCCACTCGCGTGGACTATTGTGTTGGACTGGACGAACGTACGACCGATTACTTTCTCCAACTGAAGGGCTACGACGTGCAGCTCGTAACAGCGGGCTTAGGGCCTTATCACGGGTTTTCATACACTGCCGTCCTAATTCAAAAGGACGCATCTCAAAAAATCAATCAGACAGACAGACACACGAGTGTTGCTTTTTTAACTTTTATTACTGATATATTTATTTCAAGAGAACTGTTGTTGCAAATACATGTACCTAAACACATATTTCGGTAACATTAATTAAATGTTTAAATAGTGTATTTCTGTATTTTGCAAAAATAAATTCAACTAAAATGGCCGTTTTAGGTCTTTTACCACTATGGTTTTCGAACGTGACTTGACATTCGCATTATCTATGGATATATGTCACTTTTTGTTTTAAAATTTTGTTCTTATACTGGGTTGATCAGTAAGGTTATTTATTTAGATTTCCTCACAAGTGTGATGAAAAACATTGTTTGTGCAACAGGCGGTAAAGGAATTACAAACGAGTCCTTGTTTAGAAGCCCGAGGCGAAGACGAGGGCTTTAATAACACGAGTATTATCGCATGGCCTATTTATCGCCCTTGCCTTCGGCTTGGGCGTCAAACACCTGCGATCTGAGACATTCTCTGTTTTACCGCCCTAGGTAAGTAATGTACTATAGTTAGGATTAGGATATGAATATGACCTTTGTCATCACATTTAGTAGCTAGCTGACAGTGGCGTGGCGTCAAATATATTCTTAGTAAAGCCGAAGCAGATTTGGCTTACTTTTTCTTCAGGACTAGTAGATATTCCGGTCATATATATACTTTAAATTAGGCAAGCCGGTGGGAATCGGGTTATATGGACGCCACGCTAGCTGACATCAGGGAAATTAAACTAGGTACCTATGTAGGTCCATTAACGAATCAATAATCTATCATTAAGATAACGCTCATCTGCTACTGAATAACCTACTCTTAATTACCTTGATCCACCGTCTTACTGATAAAGCGACTCGTTAAACTGACACAAATACCTACGTAGGATGCGTGTAGGTATATAATAGTACACGATTGTGTTAGGCAGGCGTTGACAAGGCCGAGTCACATATGATATTCACGTCCGCCGAATAATGAATGAATTTTTACAACGCTCTCGAAAAGACAGGTTATTATCTACTTTGTTCGACAGTCTTACTTCCAAAATGGGAGCGAGTTTGTTCAGGAGTGGAAAAAAAAGAGAAAAACCTTGAGTGTCTGAGTGTATTAATTTCTATGTATTTATCAGGTATTTGCAGGAACATACTTGCCTGTTATCCATACATGTACCTACTTCCTTTTGAGAGGTAGCTGAAGACGAAAGTGTTCAATCAATGCGTTCTCGCTGTAATGACGTACGGAGCCGAAACGTGGACACTAACTGTGTGGTTAAGACACAATGGACCTCATCTTTCTTAATGAACGTTGACGCTAACGTCAGACGCCGCGTACAGCATAAAATAGGAGACCATAGCCTAAGTGACTAAGCTACAGTGGCGTAAAGTTCATACAACACTCCAATTCTCTCAAATTTCCTTCGGTTAGCCTATCTTGAGTATATGCGAGCATCTCTTTACAGCTCTTGAAAAAAAGTGTAAGTAGGTAGTTTATTATGAGTCAAATCAAATGATTTATTTCTGCAAGTAGGCCACAGGGCTGTTTTACATGTCTAATTCTTTTGGCGCTTTTTTCTTTTGGTAGTTTTATGACAATAGTTTTTCTCCACAAAACTGCTAAGCCACCACATCCTTCGAGCTGCAATGCGGCTTTTTAGTCGAAAATTTGCCTAAAAAATCAATCCCCTATCCTGTCATGACACCACGCCTGATAAACTAATTGCATATTAGTCTCATCACAACGCGTGAGCTCATATTCCTCAATGCAATTCCGAGAGACCACAAAGCACCTTGTTTCCCGATAAGCTACGTTAAACTTGACCTGCTTGCCATACAACCTGCCGACCTCGTGATGTCATTCTGATGTCATTAATGAACGCTTATTGGCTGAAATTATTTTTTCATGGGAGCTTTGGAACAATTAGGTCGAGGATGTTTTATGAGGCATCAACAGTTTGCTAAATTTACTTAAATTAGTTCAGACTAGCATTTACCGGCGGCTTTGCTTGCATTCTTCCAGTTATTATCCTAAGGGAGCTCTTTACCGAAATATAAAGTATTCTACACTCATGGACAATGAATTCGGGTCATTTTCTATATAATTGTTCTTAAAAAATTACCCGAATTCATTGTCCGTGAAGCTTGTTTCAATCCAGGATTTTGTTTACTTGCACGCCAAATTTCATCTCATTCCATTCACAAACTTTCACATTTATAATATTAGTGGGATAAATTACGTCCAACAACTTCGTTATTGGCATGGCTTTTTCATACAAACTTTTGTTCCCCGTTTCAAACCTTTAGGGGTTCAATTTCGAAAAAGGCTTTCTTAGTGCACCTTTGTCTACTTTAAATATTCCAAATTTCATCAGTATACTTCTTGTAGTTTTCGAGGGAATGGACGGACGGACGGACGGACGGACATGACGAAACTATAAGGGTTCCTTTTTAGCCATTTTGGCTACGGAGCCCTAAAAAGAACTCTTAAGTGTTTTAAATTTTGTTTCGCCATCTTTAAGGTTTCAGGCTGTATGTGATGATTAAGCCTGAGTAATTAAAATTATAGTGATTTTTTCTTGAAAACGTGACTATAAGGCGCTCGAACACCATAAAATTGGCAAGCCGGCGGGAATCAGATGAGAATAACAGACCCACTACGACTAAAGACGGAACTGAAATAAAGCTGCCTTGCAAATTTTGTATACAGAAGGCCGTATTAAGAACGGTGGGCGTTATCTCCTCCATTCATAATGTTAATGACACATGTGGTCGATGTCCTAATAATATCAGAACTGCATTTGAAGGTTAGGTTTCACCTTATAAGTATTAGTGCAGACCGAAATAAGACCGCACGCTGATGCATCGCCTGGTTCTTCATTGCCTCATTACTGAGGCTCGTGACCTCTGTAATGCCGCATCCACAACTCGATATGTGGATGGGGCTGCTCTTTACACGGTAACACCAGCATTATTCAGGGTGTCGAAAGTCCTAGCGTACTCTTGGATGCATTCTACATAACTTCAATAAAAAAACACACTCTCAATGTTTTTAACATTAGTAGTAAATAGGAGATATCTTGTCTCATCAGAAAGCTCTAGAAACTCCAAATCCAGCACGTTTCCAATAACATTCAAAGATTAGCTGCAAAACGCGTTAAAGTCAACACAACCACATTACGTATTCAGTTACGTAACCGCATCTAATGAGGTCCACGTCGGCGTCGCCCGCGCAGCCTTGTTTTATGAAAAACACGTTCCGATATCGAGCAGGAAGCCGCTTATCGCCGCTGGTTCCTTGCAAATAATGGATATTTGGCGTTAAAGTTAAGATTAGCGCGGTTTTTGAACGATAGCTCGCGACCTAAATTAATTGGGGACTTAATTAGTTTAAATGTCACGTCACTTTTAAATAATATGCAGGTCTAGCATAATTATAGTTAATTTTGTTTAAATGTTTCACTCATTTATTTCGATAAATAAAAAACCTGCAAACAGGTCAACTTTATTGAACATTAAAATAAGTAGGAAACGGCGAATTTAAGGGCCTTATCAGGCGAGCTGTGGGCGAGTTAGAAGCGAAGTTCCATGTTCAAATGTCGCTCGCGGCGAACTCGCCGCGACTGATTTTGTATGGAAACTCGCCCGCAAATCGCAAGTGTGATAGATAAGGCTCTAACGCCACAAAGAGGTATTCTGTACCAGTCAACCGTTCTTTCAATCAGACTTACACGTATTTAATTGGAGCATAATAATATGATTCTGGTATCTTTTTACGAAGCGACGTGGAACATAAAGTCTAGGCCTAAACTCCGAAAGTCTTCGTTTGATTATCGTATCCTACCATCTCACTCACTCAATACATATTTGAGTGAGTGAGCTTTGGTAAGAGAGCGAAAAGGATTTCATATCACGATACAAATTTCGAAAGAAGACATTTGGAGTATAGTCATTTGTTTCTCACCGTATAATAACTGTTTAGTCCCTAACCTAAGACCTGTAACATAACTGTTAAGTTTGCACCAGTTAAGTAATTTCCCATAACTTACAAACGCCAACTAAGCGCAAGTACCAGGGACACATCTGTCAGAGAATGTGCGAATCACCAGCTGCGCCATCACATTAACATTTTCCTCAAATAAGTTACGAAGCCGAGTGACTCAGGTAATTAACAGCTGAGAGAACGTTTGTTCTGCTAATTGATAGACCACTGGACCGCTACACGACTACAACGAAAGACCTTATAAATGTTCCTTAATCCAACACTTTTATGACTTTTTAAAGTAGAACACTTCTTATTACTGACAGACTATGTTGTGTTAACTGTTAACCTTTATATCGCGTCTTATCGTCGGTTGGCAAAAACAAGGTTGTACACATATCGGCAAATATGGAGATCAAAGTGTCTATTAATGTAACAAACAACTTTATTGCCACTTAAACTAGGAAAGGACGTTACATGAAAGCTTGTGGACATGTGGTGTATGAGATGGCTCTGTTTCTGAACGCTACATGTTTGACTGGCTATTTTCACAGCAGGCAATTAATTTTATGACTGCTTTAGCGAAAATCTTCACAAATAGTTTACCTAGCTCACATCCTGTCTGTCGGAAGGGTGTTCTGCATGATAAACAAATTCCTTTTATTTTTAGGGTATTTGTAACTAAATTTAAACTTCTCTAGTTTAACAACTTGATCTGCGCTGTATATTGTAGTTTTTTTAGTAGGGTGTGATGCAATAAGAGGAGCACAGAACAAGATGAATACTATGTAAAGTAAAATAACTGCGCTAAATGTTTATATGTATTTCCTAAAATAAACTAGAGTATCTAATTCAAAGTTGTAAGCCCCCCCTTCCCCCTATATACCTATGTTTATAAGGGGTCATCGATCACGGGGTCACGATTTTCAGACTTTTAGACCAATGTCACACTTATTCCTAACATATTCCATATTTTTAATATAGGTTGTGTCATTTGACTAGATCCCCTCTCCCCCCATGGGCAGTGCCGGTTTAAGCCAGCGCGGGGCCTGTAGCATTTCTTCAAAGAGGCGCTTGGTTGGTCTTAGATATGCTTAAATACCGATTGACCGGTAATTTTATACGTGACGAATTACATAACGAAGGGGGGTCCCCTTTTGGGAGTGGGTGCGGGGCCCCCAATGCGCGGGGCCCGTAGCATTTGCTACTCTTGCTATATGGCTAATCCGGCACATGCCCATGGGTATGGGTTGGGGATGGGTGTGATGACTCCTAAAATGAGCATTAAGAAAATAAATGGTATCCATGATGAAGACAATGAAAGTAAAAGAGTTAAAGTTAAAAGTCAATGATGCCTCATCTTTTCCAAGACTCCCACGTTTTGTCACGATGTGCAGTCACGAGCCACGATCCGTGTTCTAGGAACAGAGGTTTATTAATAAAACACTACGCGTATGATTATTATGCTGCCCGGTATAGAGGGTAAATCTATTAACTTTTTAATCTAATTATTTCCAGTTGCAGCACTAACGGCTTTGTATTTTCAATTGGTTTTAATTCGCAGTATTTATAGAGTCTACATCATTAATAGGTAATCATTGGCATATATCCGCTCTTTGGCTTAGCAATCTTTACATACATGTTTCCTTTGTGAGAGATTTATGATCGATTGTTTACGGATATTTATTATAATGTATTTTAGAATTGTTTTTTTCCTTTAAATTTGATCCCTTTTGAAATACTTACTAGGTTTGGCCACGTTTTGTCGTTAAATCTTTTCTTGAGCTTTCTTATATACATCTGATGTTATCTTCAAAATCTCAACTCGCAGATCTATCGAAAACAACATTTTAAACTGATACAAATTCTATTTCGAAACAATCTTCCAAACTTTAAACCGGCCTCCTGTTACCGCAAAATTGTAAAAAGACCCTTTGAAAAAGTTGAAAATAAAGAACACATTATGATGCACTAAAAATGGCGTGTTTAATTACTGAATGAAAGAGACGCGCACAATCCCCACTAAGTCTGAAAGAGAGGGGTTGATGTAAAAATAAAAAGCGAAGCTGCGATGATGTCATGGGTACGAATAGCGGTCAAGGGTATATTACATCTGCGGTGATAAATAAGAAGTATTCGACATATTTATCGAACGCTGATCGCCTACGTTCGTTGAATCAGGAATGTGTTCTGAGAAATACTGCTGATTTGGACTGGTATTACATCTTAATAAATGTCCTTCTTACAAATCTTTATTTTATTGTATTGTATGTTGAAAAAAATACTGGACTTTTTTCTTTCAAAATCATATCACTAGGTACCTACCAGTAGCACTGGCTGGCATGGCGTTTATTTAATCCAATTTTCCACTGGCTTGCATGAACACACCTAATCCCACTATTTTTCAAGAAAGGTAAGTCAAATCTGTTCCGGTTTAACCATGGATATTTAAACTTTCTTACACACATACTTACCTTTACCTACGCTACATATGTAGTGGTGATAGTTATTCCGAACAACATTCTGACAGCAGAATAGGCCACGGTACTTCCAAGAGGTTTATTTAACTAGAGACCCGGTTTGAAGGACCAAAATCATACCTATTTCGCATACTTACCGTGCACAATTGCACATTGATATAAAATGTTTTTGGTCAGATATAAATACGTATTAAATATAGAGTGTTGGTGAATTAGAAGTTTAACTTGTAAGCCTTGAACATCGAATTATCAAGCTCCATAAAAATGCTTACGACTGTAATAAACAGACGATGTTTTAGAAAAAACGGTGGATGGGAGCTATAGTTAGGTGTGTTATCTTCATCTAGACGCTCAAGGCAAATGCAGGATGCAAGAATGCTACTGTATTTTACCGATACGGCACAAATCTAAAAAGTGGCAATATCCAAACACATCATTGGCACATGTTACTGTTCAAATTTGTACCATATAGTCGCCGTCGCGTCGCCGTAGTATGCGTGGGCGCAGTGAATGGGTGACGCCAGCGCCGCCGACGCTTACACAACTCTATAAGGTTCTGTGGCTTACCTATGCTGCCTTATATGTGAAAAAGACGTAACTGCAAAAGAATTCCAATATCACATAGCTCATCTTGAAGCTGAAAAACCGCTGGTGCGCTTGTAAACCCAAAAGGCAGACGGGTGAACTCAATAAAATGCTTATATGACTTTGTGGCTTGGATGATGTGATGCGTTTATGATGAATCAATGGCAATGGTGATTAGTTTTATTTAAATTTTTGAATTAATATGACTGTTAGGAATTCTGTATGAATCGTTGAATAGAATTGTGTTGGTATGAATGGGATTAATGGATGTGTAATAGGTAAATTAACCACAATTTAGGCATAGTATTGTACAATGAATAGGTACAATAATAGCGGTAACCTCAGCCGATACCATAATCCCATTAAAAATTAAAACCATTACATATTATACCATTAAAACTTTAATCATCTTAAGTTCTTAACGGATCCGTTTAGAGTTAGTTAAGTTCTTAAGAAAAAAATTGTTGGGGTACTGAATACACGTTTATTAGTGATAAAACAAGAGTGTGAAAACTAGGATTGGTATTGGTTGCCGAATTAAATAACCAATCAGGAAAATTGCATACGTTTCGGCTAGGGTATATGAGCTAAAATATGAACCTAAAAATAGTACACATCAATAAGTGCATCACATTACACAATACAAAAGTACATTGAAGACTTGAAAAGAGCGTTTCTTCAAAACCATGTAAGTTAACAACATACGAAGTTGATGCGATAAGTCTTGGCATAGGCCTTCCCAAGTTCGCGCCACCATACCCGGCCCTCAGCTCCCCGGATCCAAACCGCTTCAAATCATAAACAAATATGTTAGAAAGATAAAAGCAAAGTAACAACATAAAGAGTGGTTCAGAAAAAAAGTAGCACGCATCGTGTATAACTTCATGATTATTATAATTACAGCTTGATAAAAGACATTGCAAGCACAAAACATGTTGTAATCGTGATTCGAGTCAACGAGTCTACGTTAAAAATAAAACAAATACTTATAATTACACGTGCCATAATTTTACAAATTAAGAGTAACGACGCCCTTTCGCTCGGAGACGAGATACAATTTGCCTGTTGGCAGTTATGATCTTATTTGTATTTTTTTTTCGTCTCAAACCCTTATCCTCAACCACTGCTTGTCTTCAGTCAGTAATGAAAGACTATGTGTAGAATATGAGAGCCTTACTTATTGTAGATTTAGGTATTTGAATATTTACCGACCTGAATTAACTGACCATAGAACAGATTTTCTAGCTAAGTGTACAGAATGAATTTGCATGGGGTGGCTTCAGATGATAATATTGGAGTTTTTTTAAAACGGACCCAAAAACCAATGATTGGATATTACTCCCGAAAATACTTATACTTTACATTATATAACAAACAGGAACTGTTTATTGCAAATAAGCCGGAAATAAATTACAAATGCTGCTACTATTTTTATGCCACACCTGGCCATAAAGTGGATTTTTCCGCACGCTACGCGTACGGAAAAAACCGCTTTCTGGCCAAGTGTAGA
This sequence comes from Eudemis profundana, assembly GCA_947034925.1. NCBI lineage: Eukaryota > Metazoa > Arthropoda > Insecta > Lepidoptera > Tortricidae > Eudemis > Eudemis profundana. The sequence continues at coordinate 3,372,899 of OX344818.1, read as the reverse complement.
TATAAAATGATGTACACAACACGGGAGGTAATAAAGAAAGCCCTCGATCGCATATTTACGTCCCTCGCTTGCAGCTCGGGCCGCAAACTTCTGCGATCTTGGCCTTTCTTTGTATTACCACCCTAGTTGTGTAATGTACTATTCCGGACCACTCTCCTTAATAAGAGGCACTACTTAAGTATTATATTAGATTTCTGACTATAAATAAACTTTATTTTACTGTCTAATTTGCGGTCCAGACACCACTAACCGCGTGAGTTTAAGAAATTTGGGTCAGATTGTCGATGTGGTTTATTTATAACTGGGGCGCTTTTAAAGTATCTGAATTAATCCACCTGCCTCTTGATATGATATTTTTAACTTTCTGTGCACCTCGGCGTGCATTAATTTATTTCGCCATTAGATCAATGTTTGTTTCGAATATGAGCCTCTTTGCACACAAAAGTTTAACACGAAATAAAGAACTAATCCTCGATAAGTTCCAAAGGACTATGCGAAAGAAAGAGAAGGTCGGATCCGGAGCGTTCCGTCCGGGCTCGGGCCGCAAACATTAGCGATCTCGGCCTTTCTTTGTTTAACCACCCTAGATGTGTAATGTACTATTACGTCACACCAGGCCATAAAGTGGCAATAACCGCCCACTACGCGTGCGGAAATTCCCACTTCATGGCCTGGGGGAGACGTAAAATTTTGTAGTTAGAGTATGTGCGGAAAGAGAATAGGCGTGGCGAAAAACGGAACTAACCTAACCAGTATGGCATTTTTTTTTCCAAATACGGTAGAAAAGCATTACAGCGCCTCCAAATCTAAATCCTATTCTCTTTCCGCACAGACTCCATCACGGGCAGTAATAAAGAAAGCCTCAGATCGCATATCCATCGCTCTTGCCTTCGGTACGGGCGTCAAATACATGCGATCTGAGACATTCTTTGTTTTACCACCCTAGGTTAGTAATGTACTAATTTTTATCCTGCGTCCGAGAACTCCGAGACGAGTAAGGATAAGGAGACATATCGGTCTTTTTTTTTCTTTTTTTTTAAGCCCGACTGTGTCTAACTTGCATTCCTTATTGGATGTAGCAAAAATCGAACCAGGTGGGGGCCGTGGCGTACCCTGGGGTCGAACCAGGTCGCTGGCCGGACCACCATATCGGTCATCAAATGATTCATTTAATACAATATTTGTCTCATCCTTCTACAAACAAGGAGCGCGAACGTTGCCAATCTCGCTGAGCTCAGTTTAGGAGCTAACGGCGTACAAACTAACAAACTTGTTTATATTCTGGGCACGAGCGTGCTTGCATAAGAATACATAATAATTTTATCGGTACCTATTTATTTATATAGTAGGTAGGTATACTTTGTTACTCATAGAAGCATAAATATGACATGTGCTGTGGATGCACAGTTAACTGGAGAGAAAAGTAGCTTCTCCCTGCGGCGAATATTTGTTTTAACAGAGTTACTTTTCTCAAAAGCTTAGCTTAGTCTATCTCAGTGGTTCTTAACCTTTATTACCACATCACCCACAGGCCCCCTGTAGATTTGTATCGGTGCCCCTCCAAAAAATAGGTAATACAGACAATTATATGAAAGTACTCAAAGAAAAACGACTTAATAATATTACCCCTGAGAAAACTTAATTTTACCCCTAAAGGGGTAATTAGAATTACCCCCAGGTTCTGAACCACTGGTCTATACTACAGTTGTCGATAAAGAGATTTGGTTAAAAACTGAAAATCTAAGATTAAGTGTTGAAACGATGTGAACACATCGTAAGTGTTGAATAGTTCTTTAAGATAAGCGTTTATTTCAAGTATTTTGTTCTACTTACTCTAATCTATCGTTTCCTTTAATTTTTTGTGTCTATGTTGCAGTAATCGCCATCTTGAATTTTGATGAATACAGGTGATGGCAGGGTGTCTACTATATTAGCGTGTCAAGCATTAGGACTTAGGTACTTGATTATATCAACATCAATCTCCGGTTAGACCAAATTAAAGCAGTTTGTTCGACAAATAAATGATAAAGCATCCGTCACGTTCTGACAAATAGTGTGTGAGAGTGATGGATGCTTTATCATTTATTTATTGCGTGACAAAGCGTAGCATCATAAGCCTAGAGAATTCTAATACCCACCTACACCTATTCAATTTGAGCGAAATCAGAAAATCGCGTTCCAAAAGTAATATCTGATCCACGCTCACACAAATTATAACCATTAGACTATAACACTATTTCAATATGTTTAATACCTACCAACACCTATGCTCAAAATACGCTCAATACTTTAGCTCTATGCTATGCTAGTTAGACAGGGTTCTACCGCAAACCAGTTGACATTTCGCGACGGCGAACAAGAACCCTGACACAGTAAGGACAGATTTGGCCAGCTGTTTCAATGTTTGCATGAACTGTACCTCAGGAGCGATTGGGCTTATGTCAAATATACTCAATTATACTTACGACGACGTTTTAGTATTTACAGAATTCAAACAGAATTGTGTTAACGACCGCCCACTGCAGGCTTCGATGGTCATTTGTTAGGTTACTTATATTTATATCGTGTCTAACGCATATCACAGGGGGTGGTTTATAATTTAAAGCCTACGTCAGCCATACGATTATTCATATATTATTCATTTAAAAATGAAGACCGACTTATTTTTTTATCTTCCCATTAAAACATGATCTTATATGGAAATTTCGGTTTCGGTTCTGGTTTCGGCCGAAACTGAGATCAAAGACGCGAAATAAAAAAATCGAACAAGCTGAGGGAACCACTCATCGCATACCTAGACATAGACCTAGACATAGACCTCTGGCTCCCATATCGGATTCATAAAGGATCTATAGAGCTGGTTTAGTGAATGACCCTGGCTGTATCACGCTTAGGGCATGCAATACCGGTTTTACTTGTATGGGCCAATACCGAAAAACTGGTTTTTCGGTATTGGTCCCATACAAGTAAAACCGATATTGCATGCCCTAATCACGCTGTACACACTTGGCGACACTGGGCGAAACACGCATACGTTCTCTCTTTTTCGACTTGCGTAAGAAAAGGACGTCGTGCCGTGCGTTGCTCGCCAAGTGACAGGTGATAGTTATTAATACCGAGCCCTTTGGTCCAAGAAAACGACCCACGCTAGGTTTCACCACCAAATGGCGTAGGCGCCGCAAAGCTCCCAGATATTGTACACTCTCATAATGCTAAGGTCGCTTACCAACTTATAAGCAACTAGCTTTTACCCGCTGCGCAGCTTCGCCTACTTTATTCCCGTTAATGTCCCAAGGGAACTCTTTACCGAGATATAAAGTAGACTATGCTTCAATCTAGGACTTGGTCTACTTGCATGCCAAATTTTCAATCCATTCTCTTGCTACCCCGTTATTGTGTAACAAACATCCAAACCTCCAAACATCTTCACAAAGCCTTTGCTTAGACAGATGGTGTCCGGACCCCGTAACACATGATCTCCAGCGACATTTCCTTAATTAGCATTATCTCCTTGTCTATAGGGTTTTGGCCAGTCGTCCCCCACAGTCTTGCATTAGAGATGATCCGTGATCCGTAAGATTTCCAGGATCCGCCGCAAACACTGGTTCACAAACACCTGGAGTCTACTGGTAATAATCGTTCTAGACGGGCCAAGTCTCGCATCCAAAAAGGAGGACAGACTTCACATTAGAGTTGAAAACCCTTAATTTAATTGTCCACGAATATATTCGTATACAACACCACAAGAGGTGCCCGTTGCCGGCCGTTGAAAGCCTTGTATTCTACTCGCTTTTATTCTGTGAATCTGTGCTTTAACAGAGTGTTAAATAAGTAGGTAAAGATGAAGACGTATAGTTACCTGGAAAGCCTATTTTAGAATGATTTTAATCCGGTTCCTTATAAATAAGACGTAGTTTAGCTCTGAATAGATGAATGACGAGTGTCCACAAATACTCTCCGCGCTGTGGCGCTATTAAGACGATTTATAGACAAGCTAATACGCGTTCTATTTCAATAGTGATTGGGTTATTTATACTATGCCGTCAGTTCTTCAGTCTTATTGTACCTACCTATAACCAAACGTTTAATAGAGCCCGTATTCTGTTTAGTTTTGCAGAATCGACATGAGAATAAGTTTGCATATACCTTTCTATACTAAATGCTGTATATAAGCTGTATAGAAGCTTTACAATTTATTCACCCTTTAAAACGGTATATACACTCACAGACAATGAATTCCGATCATTTTCTATATAATTGTTCATTTGATTAGTTTTGATGTGCAGTTTGCGATTACCTATACAAAAAAGTACAGTCGGCAATAAAAGGAAGTCTTATTTTTTTTCTCGACAGAAACTTAATTTCTAAATTAGATTTATATTCCTTTGGTATTGAGATATAGGTAGTTTTACAGAACAGAATTTTAAGTGAAGATTAGAAGAGACTAGGATTTTAACCACTATATCTTTTCAAAGTATGTATATGGGAGTGGGTATATTTAGACTGCTGATTTTTATATAGTTTTTGTAAATAAATTGAGAGAGTATTCATTTAATAAGTGTTTTTACAGTCTTACTGAATTTTTAAGTTAGTGGTAAGGAAATTGCAGTACACTTACAGGGTGTCATGATTTACCTGCCCTACCCAGCATATTAATTAACATCTTTAAAACCACATGACAGCAATAAAATTATTCTATTCTATTCTATAACAGTACCTACCTACGACTATTAAACAAGAGAACATTGTTCTTACCATTAACATTTACTGTGCCGCATTAGTTCCACGAAATTGAATACAATTAACACCTTCAAATCATAGTGTGAACCAGAGATGTGATGTATCTTAGATAAAAGTATCTGAAATACAGATACAAGATACAAAATACGTATTTATATCTTGTATTTGAAATACTTTTTAATTTTTTTATTTTGTATCTTATATTTAGATATATTTTCCTGGTATCTTAGTATTTTGAAGATACTTTGTTCCCTAAGATACTTTTACTAAAATAAGCTTCGCAGATTTTCTTTCCGAACGCAACTGAACGCAGCGCATCGTTCAAAAATTTAGTCGATATTGTCGGGAACCAAATGAAAATTACAGATGGCGACACTATCTTTCTACAAATGTCATCGGTATGTCCCACCATGACTCCTGTAGGTCCCAGCGTTGCCAACTTAGCATAAAATATGTACCTATCTCAACAATAAAGATGCAAACTTAAAGAGCTTAAATGCTTATCCTACGACAAAAAAAAAATCCTAAAATATAACACCTGTTTGCCCAGCTCTTCTCCTATGGGGGCGTGATCATGAGGCCTCATCGAAGGAAGTTGAGCGACAATATGTTTGAGTTTTACTCAAATCTCAATTAAAATATGAAGATTAAAAGTCTCAACCTTCATATTTAACATATTTTGCCTTGTCACGTTTGCCTGATCCTTGTTATCAACACATTCGAAAATTGTTTTCTCGAACAAATAAAAATTATGTTCAATTAAATGTTGTTCTTTTACAAAAGTATTTTATCTTTAAAAAGTATTTGAAAGATACGTATTTTGTATCTAGTATTTCAGATACCTTTTTAAAGAACTATTTATATCTGGTATCTGAAATACTTTTTTGTAAAGTATCTTGCATCTTGTATTTCAGATACTTTATTTAGGGTATCTTATACATCTCTGGTGTGAACAAACAACGGTAGCACTTCGTGCGCCTACGCCGGTCTGAACACACACTGACGCATAACTACATGTATGTACACTACATGTGTAAAACCTGTGAATAAGGCGAGCACGATTCATTCGCAAATTATGTAAATTTGGAAACGGTATTGGACATTTACGAAGTAATTTATTGCGATCGGTAAAATCGTTTCCGTTCCGGCTTTATACTAAAAAAAAACCGAGGGTTACATACAAATTGGTAGGTACATATAATAAAGTACAGTCAGCATCAGATATCTATTGTCGCCCAGAGTAGCCAAATATATCTTAACAACGACCTTATTCCTATAGCACCAAAGGCGTGTTAAGATAAATTTGGCTACTCTGGGCGACAATAGATATCTGATGCTGACTGTAGCCTATAAATTTTGATTCCCTTTGTAAAGTCAATTTATGATTTAACTAAAATGTTTTCAGATTTTTCCCAAATACTTGTAGTATGAGACGGTATTACTTGCCAAATTTCATAGTTCAACGGAACTAGGTCAACAGAAAGTATCCTTTGAATTTTGGTTTTGAATATATTGAATATCTGGGGGCACGGTAGTGTCAAAACAAAAGCAAATCGATCAAAACAAAGGCACGGCCGTACCATCCTTTTCTCGAAGCCATGCAGGCCATTTTCAGCCTGTAATCTTGTCCTGGCTAAAGCTAGAACCCTGAATTTAAGGCAAGATATAGGTCATAATAAGACTTAAATATACAGGGTGATTACGGGGTCGTGGAGCAAGAAAGAAGCATTTAACTTACTTTCTCCTAAGGATCACGATAGGTTAGGACTAACAGTACCTAGGTACACCAGCGACTTATTTTAGTCAGCAAAAAAAACTGCGATAATTCGAGATCATGGTCACCCTACTATTTCCCAAGAAAACTTATGTCAAGTGCATGGACTTAACAATCTTTGCAGTAAGGTTGTTATGACGACAGGGTTAAAAGTAGGGTGACCACGCATTTTGAGTCAATAATAATTTTTAAATAAAAATACGTAAATAACGAATCATCTTTGTTTCAATCAAAATAAATACAGGTAGCATCGCAATCATTTACTGAGTCAGAAAAAAATGGTTGGGATCAAGACCCCGAAATCACCCTGTATTCTCAATAACATTCCATTTGAACGTGTAGTTTAAGAACTATTGCATGTGAAAGTTCCTTAGTTTTTTCACTGATTGACTGACTGACTGACTGATGAACATCATTCTAAGCTACTTCTAGCAGACCCACAAGCTCCAAATTTTAAACATAATTAGCTGATAGCCATGTCATGCAAACCTAAAAATATTCAAAGGAACACATTTTATGTCGATGGAAATAGAGTTCTGTGGACACCCCTTGGTTTAAAATTACATCTCAAAACTTTTTTGTTGTAGAAGAACTGCGTTGTGAGACTTGCATCTTTTTACATGTAATATTTTTGATGGGATTGTTTCTTCTTCGGCAGATAAAGCGGTGGCGGCAAGATGACGACGAAATCGTACAGCAAGCACAAGGAGTTCAAGGAGTTCTCCAGCAGCGGCGGCGGGAGCGCGCCCTTCGCGGGGGAACAATTCGGTCAGATTATTTCTTGTATCCACGTCCACAGTAGTGGCTCCGGCCGGGAGGCGTCTAAGGAGCTGAACTCCTCTCCCCAAATAAAAAAAAATGCTTTTTTAATGTTTCTTTGCTAAAACCGATCCTACTGAAATTCTGAATCCTCGACTGCACGTGTGGTGTGGTGATGATGTGGTGGCTTTATTTATTAATCGTATGGCATTTTCAAAAATAGCCATTTAGTTGATATTACAATGTCATAAAATTTAACATTCAGACATTCAGAGTATTGAACCGCGGTGGTTTAGAAGTGAACACGAGATCACGTTCTGGGTTCGAATCCTATATAGACGTACAACTAAAACTCATTAGTTATTGAGCATCCCTGTCTTGGTTCCTCCATTCTTTCACTTAAACTATCAAAGATGATCCTGGTCAGAATATCAGAAACTCCAGAGCCGCAGTTCTTTATCAGCCCAGTAGGTCTGTAAGAGCCTTTATCACACCTGCGATTTGCGAGCGAGCTACAGGCGAGTTAGAACTGAAGTTCCATACACGCCGCGAGTTCGCGGCGACTGGTTTTGTATGGAAACTAGACCCCAGGTCGCTCGCAAATCGCAAGTAGGTATGATAAGGCCCTAATAGTTAAGTGAAGTCTATAGCTTGGCAACTTCGTTGGTGACACTCACATGTGTGCTTTTACACGTATCAAAAAGCACGCATGTGAGTGTCACCAGCGAAGTTGCCAAACTATAGTAATAAATGTTATTTCAGCAAATGATGAAATTAAAAAAAACTGTTTAAGAAATATAATTATTGTTCCTGGTTGCATTCAATAATACCTTATTGGGATAAATGAACTCTTAAACTCTTTAGGGACTAAGCTAGAGAACTTTACTATGAACGATTATTGTATTATATTTTTAGGTGAAAGAGATTTTAATGAGTCAGAGAACGGCATCAACTTAGTGAATCGTATAAGAGAGTCACTCCAAAAAATAACTCACACTAATAAAATTATCTGTGTTCCTACATACGTATGCGGAGCTCTCATATATAATTACAAAGTTGAAATGTTCAATAATTTATTAACAATGGACATGCAAACAAATAACTATGCCTCTATATTTGACACAAATCGTGATCTAACACTAGATATGTTTTCTTATTACTCTGGAAAAATTACGAGGTACGGTATCAAGCAAATTTTCTTAAGCCTGAAAGAACTAATAAACAAATCCCGAAACTCATATTTAAGCGCATGTAACAAAAATATGACCAATCAAACAAGCGAATGTGTTGTTGATACGACGAAAACGTTTTTTCGATCATAATAAACAGATGATAACTTTACAATTACTTCATCAAAACATTGCTGGAATACTTAATAAAAGCGAATTGGTCGAATTAACAATGTCGGAGCTTTCTACAAAAATTGGCGCTATTGATTTCATTTGTATGTGTGAAACTTTTCTAAAATATGGATCAGAAAGTAATTTGAAATTGTCTACACATAAACTTGCAGCGTTCTTTTCTAGGAAACATCATAGAAGAGGTGGTTCTTGTATACTGGTGAGGCATGGGCTAGAATTTACACCTTTACGAATCTGTCGTGAATTATCTACTCCCTACTATTTCGAATGCTGTGGCATCGAACTAAATAATCATAATTTAATAATAATCTGCATTTATAGAGTTCCGGGCCCAAATACACAGTTATTTTTGTACAAATTAACAAAAATTCTACGTAAAATAACACATAATAATAATAAACATATTATTCTCTGTGGGGACTGGAACATCGATATACTAAAAACTAGCTCCCATGTAAAAGAATTGAAATCGGTCTTGAATAATTTTAATTTTAATATTCACATAAACAAGGCAACACGAAAAGATTCATGTTTAGATTTGATAGCCTCAAATATGGATCTCTCCTGCGTGAAAGGTGATATCCATAAGCTTGCCTTATCCGACCACGATACCGGACAATCTATATTATTCTCTATCCCAGAGCCATGTCAAAGTACAAAACAAATCAAATACTGGATCGAAGAAAGGCGTGACTATAGCCAGCAAAATATAGCTAAATTCAGTAAATATATGTCAAGTCTAACTTTTAATGAAGTGTATGAGGAAACAAACTGCAACAAATCTTTTGAAGTGTTTCACGAACTGCTAATACTCTTGTTTAAACTGTGTTTTCCACTTATTAAAGTAAAATTAAGAAATAAACCTATTAAAAATAAATGGATTACAAGAGGATTGAGGAAATGTTGCCATAAGAAGAGAATACTATATTTTAAATATCATAACGAACATTCAAATCGAAAACATAATAAAACCATATATGACACCTACTCTAAACTCTTGAGGAAATGCATACTACACTCTCAAAAGATAAATAACATTAAATACATAAATAAATCTACCAACAAGAGCCGAGCAGCATGGAATGTCATTAAAAATAACTTAAACTTAGCAAATTCAAAAAATAACTATCCTGATGAAATAGAAGTAAACGGTTTTACCCATAACGACCCCGTTGAGATTTGTGAACTCTTTAATGACTTCTTTATACATCAGACTCAAGAAAGCACTCAGTGTAACAAAAGCTCCGATATACACCCCACTTTAAATAGTATATTTCTTTCCCCGTTAAATGAATTAGAAATTATCAAACTTATTCAATCCTTGAATAATACTCAGTCAACTGGTTATGACGAAATACCCACAAAAATCATCAAATTATGTGCTAATCAAATCGCAGCACCCCTTTGCCACATTATTAACCAGACTTTTGAGCAAGGTTACTTTCCTGAAAGGTTAAAACTTTCTATAGTTAAGCCACTATTTAAAAAAAGTGACCCAAAATTATTGAATAACTATAGACCAATTGCCCTAATACCTGTACTATCAAAAGTATTTGAAAAGGCCATGTATAGCAAGCTAGAAGCCTTTTTGAAGAAGTCAGAAGCTTTAAATCCAAACCAATTTGGTTTTAAGAAAAACAGTTCAACATCTCTTGCATGTTTTTCTTTGGTCGAACAGATCACAAAATGCCTTAATAACAAAGAATCTATATTAGCCGTATTTTTGGACATGAGCAAAGCTTTTGACCTGGTTTGTCACAGTACACTACTTAATAAACTTGACAAATACGGCATAAGAGGCAATGCACATCGCTGGCTACAGAGTTATTTAAGTGGACGTAAACAATACGTTGAAATAACAAAAATAGTGAACAATAAGAAAGATGCATATCAATCTACATCTAAAATCAATAAAAGCGGTGTACCACAGGGCAGTATTTTAGGTCCACTCTTGTTCTTGCTCTACATTAACGATTTACCGACAAACCTGAAACATAACTGTATCTTGTTTGCCGATGATACTACCTTAATAATTAAGTGCAAGCATAGAAACGAGCTGGAATTAGAAGCCAATAACGACTTGCAAAACGCTATTACTTGGCTGGGGAATAATAATTTAAAATTAAATACGGACAAAACAAAAATAATCCACTTTCAGACATATAATTCACCTACGGTAGACATTAAAATACATTTAAATAACACCACAATAGACCCTGTTAATTCAGCTACTTTCCTTGGCCTAACAATTGACAAACATCTAAATTGGAAATTGCATGTAGATAGCATATGCAATAGACTGGACAGGTTTGTGTTTGCGTTGAGACGACTTAAGATGGTTGCGTCCAGGGAAGCCGCTCTCTCCTCATATCATGGATATGTATCATCTGTGCTACGCTACGGTCTGATAATATGGGGAAACTCAGTAGATATACAGAGAGCATTTGTAACGCAAAAAAAATGTCTCAGAGCGGTTTACGGAGCTCATTACCTGGCCCAATGCCGACCAATATTCAAAGAGCTGAAAATTTTGCCTTTACCGTGCTTATATAAGGTCCTAATTTATTAGTTGCAGATATTTTAACACATTATACTTTACATTAAAATAATTAACTTTAAATAGAAATTAAGAAATCTTTTCATATAACTTTTTTGATTTCATTTACCTAACAAAAAAAATAATTATAATTTCGTCTAAAAAAAATCACCATGTGCATTATCACATGTCACAATAACACTATCTGTCATGTCAACAATTGTTTGTCGTAAATGTCTTAACGGTTCGGCGGGAAAATTGCAAATGTCATTAAGATGGGATTTATCGACGTGAAGTGGCCAGTGACAGTTAAGTGGTATGTAAAAGAGCTACTAGAATCTGTTCAATGAGTTTTCATTTAGTAATCACATCAACAGGGTGTTATTACGTAGCAAATTTGTTTTTCCTTTTTCTCCAAAAAAACATCGTAAAAGCTATAATGTTTCATGCTTTAATATACTCCAGAGACCGAGTACTATCAGCTGTAAAAATATCTACAGCTAATAAATTAGGACCTTATATATATATGAGGCAGCAAAATTCGTAAAAAAGCACCCACATCTATTTCCCCTGCATGACACTGTTTATAATAAAACAAATGGGAGATATCCTCACAATTTGTACATTCCTAAACAAAGGATAAAAGTTTTTAGCAAAAATGTGTACATAATGACTATCAAATTGTATAATAAATTACCTAATGATATGAAATCCTTAAAATCTCCTAATTTTGAAAAGAAATTATTTAAGTGGCTGCTTGACATGTGCTTTTATTCCATTAATGATTTTTTAGAACATTGAATACATTTTTATAATAATATTAGAAAATAAGTAAATACTGATTTAATTATTCTTGTTATTTAATAATTTGTATAATTTATTTAAATAATAATTGCATGACCGGATAATTCTAATTCCAATATGTATTAATTAAAATGTAAAACGAAATAATATTTCTACGCCGACATCGGCAGGATATGCTGAGCCAATGTAAATTATGTCACCAATTGTACCATATTCGCAGAAATAAACATATTATTCTTATTCTTATTCTTATTAATTTTCCTATGATATCTTTTGCAGACATGTTAAAATCCGAACTGATCCCGGCGGGCAGCAAGCTCAACAGCATCAGCAACACCGCCAACGGCGGCCACCGCGAGTACCACTACGAGTACCGCGAGGAGAAGCTGCCCCACGGCAAGTACGACCGCAAGGACCTGCACACTGTCCAGGTGAGATATTCTAGTAACCTCTAGTACTAGTAACTGTCTAGTACGTACTCTAGTAACAACCCCAAGTCTTCAAGTGTTTTTGCGACCTAGCCTGTCCCTGCCACCAACATTTCACATTGTAGATCTAAGATGTCCCTATAGCGATGTTACGAGTCGATTTTATTCCAACTCGGATAACTCGAGTTGACTCGGGCGCTAACTGGAATCGAAATTCGAGTTGACTCAACTCGGATCAATCGGATGGTCCGGATGGGATCGGCAAGGTGTGCCGACAGCGAACGGCGACGGAACACGAATCAAAACAAAATTAATATTCGTCGAGTCCAGTTTCGAGTTGGCGAATCGCTGACTCGCGTGCATTCGCATAACTCGCATGCATTATCCGCTTGCTTATTCGGTCCGTATCAATTGTAGCTAGAGTTAAGAGTGCGAGTTGATTCGAGTTGCGAGTGAACTGAACTGAACTGCGGAGCGGATTGGATGAAGACTTCATCTAATCCGCTCCTAACAGCGGTTTAAACGTACCAAGGAAACGAAGTGTGGCGGTGATGACAGACTTTGTTAAATCGGTGCAACCACAAACCTTATGAAGTCCCACCATCTCAATAAACGGCTACTAACTACGTCTCTCCTGCGGCTGCCTGTTTCAAGATAGACTCGATTTTGAAATTAAAGAAAAAATCTTCAGTCTGATCTTCAATTTGTACACTGCAGGAGTATACGATACCACCGAAATCGCTGCCGAAGTCCGAAGCCAGCTCCTACTACTACGAGCGCGAGGAGCGCGACCTCCCTGCCATCACCTCGGGCACCCGGACCTACAACTACGAGTCCAGCACCAGCTCCACACCAGGTAACCCTTGCACATAACAGGTTGTGGCGACACTCCTTGTCATCTGTCAATTCTGACATACATCGCGCTATCGAAGTTTTCCAAGTCGGTTGCATAAATACAGCTTCCGACCAGCTCTTATTGGAGACCGGCCTGGAGAGAAATTTCTCTATTGTCCTCTCTTTTCACAAGGTCACAGAGCACTGGTTTCTACTGTAGGTTTTAGGAGACTAGCCCGCTGAAAGCCTTTCAGATACTAGTACACACAACACAGATAAGTAATCTACAACTACAACAGGATAATGGAAGATTCCACAGTTCCCCTGAAATGGTTCTGCTCATGTTTGAATTTCACAATTCCTTTGGTGATGCTCTACCAAATTTTAGAAGAAGGAGAAAGGAAAGTCAGACAAGTAGTCAAACTTTGGCCGTTTAGGAACGCGCGATACGTATTCAAGGTCGATGCGTAGACAGTGCCATCCGTACTGTCGCATTCGTACAATATTTGCTTGTAGTGTGTTCGTTCATGGCGCGCACACATGGAAGTGCGCAATGTATCTTGTGTAGGAAGAAAATGTATTGCTAATATACTGTGCCACTGTCCTGTCTGTGTGTACTGACCTACTAGAAGTAACTGTGACGACTGGTTGGCAGGTTACTCGAAGGTGAAGAGCAGCAAGGCGACGAAGGAGCTGTCCCACAACGTGGAGGAGCTGGACTCCCTCCTCGACGACCTGCAGAAGGACCAGGAGCGACAGCTGTACAAGAGTGAGTCATTCCTGCATTTTATGTGTTCCGTTTGTCGTGATTCTCTTTCTGTTAATTATTAAAATTCGAGAAACAAATATATGTGTAGCTGTAGCTACTATAGGATTGACGCTGCGTAGAAACAGGAAGACGTTCTGACAAGAACGTTTCCGATTAACGTCCACGAGAAACAGCACAGCAGCTGCGACGTATTCACAGCGGCGAACGACGAGTGACTGGCGCGGCGCGAGCGCCGGCACGGCCGCGCGACGGAGCAGCAACGGCGGACTAATGCGTAAACTGTGGCGCTGCCTAGTTTTGTATTGTAGCCAGAAGTCGAAACGCCCCATCGTATGATTATGGCGTGATATTATTGGCATCTTGTTTTGATATAGTGTAAATAGTAGAAATAGCGAATCTCACTTGTTTGTACATATTCTAGTTGTAAGTCTACATTTTTAGTATAAGTATAGCCCTATTTTTGTAAATAAACCATTCCGATTCCGACACGCATCTGACTATCATTTAATTAGGAGTTACTTTCCTCTACCAACCAGTCTCTCCTAAAGTGGTGACCCCTGTGAGAAGAAAACCCTGTGAACAAGCCCTGCAAGAACAAGCCCTGCAAGAGCAAACCCTGCAAGAACACAGAAGATGCCAGCTACCAGCGAGCAGCAACCAGCCGGAACCAGCATGCCAGCCACCCAGCCAGCACCTGCACCAGTTCCGGAACCAGCACCTCGCACCAAAGTCGACGGAATCACCCTATCACTGCGCTCACAGCAAATATCCGCAGTCACGCCGGTACCAGCAATGCAGCCGCAACCGTCTCTACTCGTCCCTCAACCGCCAACATCACACTGTGAAGGCCACGACGACACAGCATTTCTAGTCGCAGAATTACGAAGACTGTCGCTAGAAATCGCCGAACTTCGAACAAGATCACAGAACGAGACCCGCCACAACCGCCCATTCAACCGAAATCGCTCGCAGTCCCGTTCCCGCAGCTATTCCAAGAACGGCGAAAATAGAAACAAATCACCATCGCCGTACTGCTACCATCATCGCCGCTATGGTATGGACACCGCGAAATGCAGCCCACCATGCAGTTTCCGACCGATCCCTAAGCCGTCGGAAAACTAGAACCAACGCTGGCTGCGGCGGAATCCAGCGTCCCTGAACAATCATACCGCCTATTCGTCACGGACAGGAAGACAAAACTATCGTTCTTGGTCGACACCGGTGCAAACATATCGGTCGTACCGAGAACGAAAAATACGCCTGCCACAGCTCTACCTTTTCAACTGTACGCTGCCAACAACACAACAATACCTACCTACGGCGAGAAAACCTACGAACTCGATTTCAACTTGCGTCGTCCATTTAAATGGAAGTTTGTCGTCGCCGCCGTCACGAAACCAATCCTCGGAGCCGATTTCCTCAACCATCACCAACTCATAGTCGATCTGAAGAACCGAAGATTAATCGACGGCAAAACACAACTAACTACGAACGCACAACTTTCATCCGCAAATATACCTACAATCCGCAGTATCGACGTTCAACAAAACTACCACGACATTCTAGCCGATTTTCCTGGAATTACGCGACTCACTTCTATGAAACTCAACCCGAAACACTCCGTCGAGCATTTCATAGAAACGACTGGGCCGCCCGTCCACTGCCGCGCACGACCTATCGCACCGCATCGCTACGAACAAGTCAGAAAAGAATTCCAGAACATGATCGAACAAGGCCTATGTCGTCCAAGCAAAAGTCCATGGTCGTCGCCATTACACGTCGTACCGAAGAAATCGGGAGATTTACGTGTGTGTGGCGATTACCGAAGATTGAACGCGGTAACTAAACCCGACCGTTACCCCATACCACGCATACGAGATTTTACCTATCAACTCGCCGGAAAGAAGATTTTTTCTACGCTCGACCTGAACCGTGCTTATCAGCAACTCCCAGTCAGCCCGCAAGACATAGAAAAAACCGCAATAATAACTCCATTCGGTTTATTCGAGATGAATCGTATGGTCCCGGGTCTGAAGAACGGAGGGCAAACTTTTCAACGATTTATCCACGATGTACTCAGAGGACTCGACTACGTATTCCCATTCATCGATGACCTACTCGTCGCATCAACATCCGAAGACGAACACCGAACGCACATACGCACCATACTACAGCGACTGGACGATTACGGCGTAACAATAAATCCCGCCAAATGTGTGTTCGGCCAGCCTACAGTCAAGTTCCTCGGTCATCAAGTAAATCAAGACGGAATACAGCCACCCGCCGAAAAAGTGCAAGCCATAGTCGAGTACCCTAAACCAGAAACAATAGAAGAGTTGCGACGTTTTCTCGGTATGATCAACTTTTACCGAGAAAACATTAAAGACGCCGCAACAATTCAAGCACCACTCAATAAATACCTACACAACGCGAAGAAACGAGACAAGTCGAAAATCGAATGGACCGACGAAGCAACGCGCGCATTCGAAGCGTGTAAAGTGAGCATCAGCAACGCCACTCTACTCGTTCACCCGCAACACCAAGCTCCGATCGCCATATTTTCCGACGCTTCAAACTCGTCAGCCGGTGCCGTCCTACAACAATGCATCGAAGGCACATGGCAACCACTCGGATATTTTTCACGCAAGTTCACCGACGCTCAGAAGAAATACAGCACTTTCGACCGTGAACTAACCGCTATCTACATGTCGGTGAAACACTTCAGAAAAATGTTCGAGGGAAGACCGCTCATAATATTTACAGACCATCGCCCAATTACCTATACCTATACGAAGTCATCGACCGACAGCGAATCGCCACGCCGAACTCGTCAGCTACTCTACATTAGCGAATTTACCACTGATATTCGCTACGTGAGTGGGAGCGAAAACGCTGTCGCGGACGCACTCTCACGCGTCGACGCAATCAGCTGTCCAACGCCGATCGACTTCCAAGAACTCGCCGCCGCTCAAGAAAGAGATAGCAACAACATTCAAAACCTACAACAACAGAAAAACCTATCTCTCAAACAAATTCAAATTCCCGGAACTGACTACAAAATTTACTGCGAAACATCTACAGGCAACGTTCGTCCATACCTACCTACCGACTTCCGACGCAACATATACAACTGTATACATAACGTCAGTCACCCCGGTATACGAACTACGCGCAAGATGATTGCAAGCAAGTACTTCTGGCCAGCAATGAACAAGGACATCGGGACGTGGGCGAAGTCGTGCACAGCCTGTCAACGAGCGAAGATACAGCAACATACCTCAAGTTCTATATCTACGTTCAAACCGACCGGCCGATTCGACCACGTACACATCGACATAATCGGAGCCCTACCGACGACATCGGAAGGCTATCGATACTGCCTAACGATGATCGATCGCGCTACCCGATGGCCCGAAGCAGTACCGCTAAAAGAAATCACCGCCGAAGAAGTCGCCAAGGCCGTCTACGAAGGATGGATATCAAGATTCGGAAGCCCAACCACTATCACAACGGATCAAGGTCGACAATTCGAGAGCCGAGTATTCCTATACCTAACACGGTTACTCGGAATCGATAAAGGTCGTACCACACCATACCATCCGCAAGCAAACGGAATCATCGAACGTTGGCACCGAACCATGAAGACCGCACTGAAGGCCAGACTCCAATCCGCGACCAGCTGGATCACCGAACTACCTACAGTGTTGTTGGGTGTGCGCGCCGCCTTACGTAGCGACACAGACGTAAGCGCCGCACAACTTACCTACGGTTCGAACATTCGCCTACCCGGAGATTTTCTATCGCCCGACACGAACAATGACGTCATCAGGGACAGTACCTACGTCGAACAGCTGAGAGAAACAATCCGCAAGCTGAAACCAATACCTACGCAACCGCATAGCAACAACAAACCTATATTTGTACATCGAGACCTGACTACGTGCAAATATGTTTTCGTTCGTGTCGACGCCGTAAAGAAACCACTTCAACCACCGTACGACGGACCCTACAAAGTACTACAACGCAACGACAAAGTTTTCACCATCCAGTTACCTACAAGACAAACAAACATATCGATCGACCGCCTGAAACCTGCCTACACCATCAACGAAGACACCGAAGACACATCAACACCGATACCTACAGCTATATTTTACAACAACGTCAACAACCAGAGTTCAACGACACCGCACGATCCCGATAACAACACAACACAACGAAGCACTGGAACGTCGCCTACGCACACAACTGCAACTCAAGCACAACAACCGCAACAGCCACGGACTTCACGCAGCGGCCGTACCATCCGTCTTCCCGTACGCTTCGCTTGAAGGGGAGCCATGTAGCTGTAGCTACTATAGGATTGACGCTGCGTAGAAACAGGAAGACGTTCTGACAAGAACGTTTCCGATTAACGTCCACGAGAAACAGCACAGCAGCTGCGACGTATTCACAGCGGCGAACGACGAGTGACTGGCGCGGCGCGAGCGCCGGCACGGCCGCGCGACGGAGCAGCAACGGCGGACTAATGCGTAAACTGTGGCGCTGCCTAGTTTTGTATTGTAGCCAGAAGTCGAAACGCCCCATCGTATGATTATGGCGTGATATTATTGGCATCTTGTTTTGATATAGTGTAAATAGTAGAAATAGCGAATCTCACTTGTTTGTACATATTCTAGTTGTAAGTCTACATTTTTAGTATAAGTATAGCCCTATTTTTGTAAATAAACCAGTCTGGTCGTTTGTGCTAGTGTGCTTAGTTAGGGTGTTAAAACCGTAAGTAGCCACACATTCGGGTCGTCCTAGGGCGGCCCGTTACCCCTGTCCAGTGCTTTATATCTACACAGACAAGTGACAATGTTTGACTTTGACGTCCTCCCGGAGGGCTCAGAGGGCCCGGAGGCCGGGTGCGGCGGCGCGGGGCTGGATCCTTTCGGGATCTTTGTCGAATTCCTGGAAGGGATCGACATGGATCTCGTGGATCGGTTCCGCGCCTTCGCACGCGCGTACTCGGGCCCCCGGGGCCCAAAGGCGGACAACCCGACCAAAGACTCTCCGGCCACGGCAAGCGCGACCGCGCCCGTGGCCCGTAAGGACCGCAGCGAGGCCGCACCGGCCCGCTCCCCCATGCCGCCGCCAGCCGTGCCCGCGGCTGGCACCAAGAACGAGAGCACCAGGACTAGCCCTTCAAAACAGCAGAAGGGCCAGCAGCGAGCCAGGTCCCACTCCGGGACCAAAGGTAGCCGCTCCAGGTCCCCAAGGCGCCGGGCCTCCGAGAGAGGCCGCGCCGACTCACTAGGAACCCCGAGGAGCCCCTCCCCACAGGGCAGAGGGCTCGGTATCCAGCCAGCGACGCCAGTTCTGATTCCGTTGGAATCTGGAACCAACTCCCAGGTAGAGGAACTTCCCTGCGGACAGCCGGAGCCCACCCCCATGGAAGGAGCATGGGAGGAAGCCAGGCGCAAGCGACGCCTGCCGACATCACCAACGGACCCCGCTCCGGCCCACAAAACATGTAAGACCAACTCTTCCAAGCAGCCGGCCCCGCCCACATCGAGCCAGATGGGCCTACCCGGCGCTAACTCAGGACTACCGAGCCGAAACGGCTCAGCGGCACCCGCCCAACCCCAGGGCACCCAGGACGCGCAGATGAACCAGACCACGCCTGCCACCAACCCAGTCAGGAAAGTAAAAATGCACCACGTATCATTCGTGGATAAGTCCAAATGGCTGACGCTCTCCGCACTGATGGCGCAGAGAGGCATCCAACCCACGGCTGCCTACAACGAGACTAAGGGTATTCATCTGAAAATCCAGTCAATCGACTCCTTCAGGGCCATTTGCAGGCTCCTAACAGAGAACAAGGTAGCATACACCCGCTCAAAGTTTCCGGAGGAGGAAACTTTCGACGTAGTCCTTAGGGGAATCCCGAAGGAGTTCGAGCCTGCAGAGGTGAAGGCAGACCTTTTAAAACAAGGTATCAAGGTACGGGAAGTTCACCGCCTCCATAACAAGAGGCGAGGAGCTTTCGACATAGTTCTAATCAAAGTGGACACAGACGAGGAAACCAAAGCGGCAGTCTTCAAAATAAAGGAGGTATGCATGCTAACAGGTATCAGGATTGAAGAACCCGACAGGAAGTACATGACGATCCAGTGCTTCAACTGTCAGTTGTACGGACACGGGCAGCGAGGCTGCTTTTCACCACCCAGGTGCGTGAAGTGTGCCGAATGGCACGCTTCACGTGACTGTCCCCGCCCTAAAGGTAGCAAGGAGCCACCAGTCTGCGCGCTCTGCGGAGGCCCGCACACAGCCAGCTACAGGGGCTGCCCACGCGCGCCCAAATCAAACCAGCCAGCCAGGTTCTCACGAGCAACGGCGGGCCCAAATAGAGGCCGCCAGGTCAGTAATTACTCAACACAATTACCGCTCTCCGACCTAACCGCATTCCCGGGGCTCGCGCCCTCCCAGCTACGTCCTCCTCCCCTCCTACCCACGCCAGTTACCCCCACCCAGACGCCGCAGCAACAAGCGGCACCCCGCCCGCCCGCCCCCGCACCCGCGGCCCGCGCCGGGCCGGGCCCCGCCCACTTTGCTGCCGGGTCTCAAGCCCCGAGCTCCGCCTGGACATACGCAGCCGCTGCAAGCGGCCCTCGCCCACAACACTCAGGTTTTAACCCGATTGTCGGTGACGAGCTCCCGCCACTGCTTAGACGTGTAGTCGCATATCGCGAATGCATTGCTAGCATTGAGCGCAGACTCGTCGGTGCCGACAGTCAAACAACACAGTTGCTGTTAAACGAGTACGATAGCGCCGTGGCCGCATTCAGGGGCCCCATGCAGTACCACCAATAATGCGTCAAGGACTCAAAATAAAACCTAATTTCATTCATTTAGCGACCTACAACGCGAACGGCCTGGCAGGCTCAAAGGACCAGGTACAGCAGTTTCTAGTCGATCACGACATCGACTTATTCCTAGTGCAGGAAACGTTTTATAAACCGCACAGTAAGGTCTACAGACTACCCGGCTATACCATGGTACGTAATGACAGACCAGACCGCCACGGTGGTGGTACACTCATCTTCTACAAGTCCCGCATACACTGCACAGGCATCGACCCGCCAACACTGACCAACATGGAGGTATCGGTCTGCCGCCTCACGGTAGACGGACACCTCCCCCTTCACATAGTAAGTACCTACCTCTCACCTCTTAGGGAACTCCTTAAAGAGGACCTAGACAAAATCGCCAGCCTTGGACCTTCTGTCATTCTAGCTGGCGATCTCAACTCAAAACATGTGTCTTGGAACTGTGTAGCTACAAACCCCAATGGCAACCGCCTCTTCCACCTACTGGGGAACGGCCTAGCATTCGACCTAATAGCGCCCCTTGAACCTACCCACTTCCCAGGTAATGTTAACCACAGACCCGACATACTCGACTTATCACTTCTAAAGAACGTATCTTTACGGATGCGTTCTATAGAAGTGGTACACGAACTAGATTCCGACCACAGGCCAGTCATTTTGCGACTAGGCCCAGATCCCGCTAACGAACCGGAAACCAGGACCATAGTGGACTGGGAGAAGGTTAAAAAAGGCCTCTCCAAGGCATCCTCCCTACTCGATAAAATTCCCGAAACCATGACAACAACCGACGACATAGACATAGCCATTTCTCTACTTATTAGCTTTTTACGTGGAACCGTTGAGGCCGCCTCTAAGGAGGTCCCCAACGATCCCACCAAGCGAAGGCCGCTAACGCCCGAGCTAAAGGAGCTATTAAGGAAGAAAAATGTAGCTATGAAAGACGCCGCCCGCTTCCCCTCCCCCGATAACCGGCGTCGCCTTTGGGCCTTGCAAAGCGAGACCAAAAGGCGACTAACCGAGTATCGGGCGAATGACTTTAGTACTATGTTGAAAGAGCTCAAGCCCGGCCACCTAACATATTGGAAGCTGGCTAGATCTCTTAAAACAGAAATAACATATACCTCCCCCCCCCTAGAACGTCCAGGCGGCCTTCCGCCTGCCTTCGATGACGACGAAAAGGCCGAATGCCTAGCCGCTAGCCTAGAGCTACAATGCTCACCCAGCCTCAAACAGACCGACCCCGACCACATTAATCGTATAGAAAATGACATAAACACAAGGCTGGGCCAGCTCCAAGACCCCGCCCCTATTGACCCCGTCACTATAGAGGAACTAATTTTTCTCCTTCGCCATTTACACAAAAGAAAAGCCCCTGGGGGCGACGGAATTTCAAACCAATTACTTAAATTATGTACAGAGGAGGTTGCAGTACTGTTAGTACGCATTTTTAATTCGGCCCTCAGCCTCTCCTACTTCCCTCCACTCTGGAAGGAAGCCATTGTTATTGGAATTCCGAAGCCCGGAAAACCGCGGACCCAGGCGTCTAGTTATAGACCCATTAGTCTCCTTAGTTCCCTCGGGAAACTATACGAGAGGGTCGTCCTCAGACGGATACGTGATTTCGTGGATGGTGCCGCATTTACCATCAACGAGCAGTTTGGCTTCCGAGCCAGGCACTCGTGCGTGCACCAAGTGCTACGAATCACGGAACATGTCTTGGACGGCTTCTCCCGTCTAGGTGGACTCACTACTGGTGCTATTTTTCTGGACGTCGCCAAGGCGTTCGACAAAGTCTGGCATGCCGGCTTGATATACAAGTTATATCAGGCTGGCATGCCCGACCGACTCGTGCGTTTGATCCGCGACTTTCTCACAAACAGGACTTTTCGTTACAGAGTAGATACAACACTCTCAGTACCCCATCCCGTACACGCAGGAGTCCCCCAGGGCTCCACACTCTCGCCTATCCTATACACCATTTACACAAACGACATTCCCAAAGAAATCCCGACCGTGGAAATTGCTTTGTTCGCTGACGACACAGCACTTTACACAACCCATAATAGACTTGATATAATTTCCCGCGACCTCCAAATGGCAATCAACGATCTCGATCGTTGGTTCACCCTTTGGAGAATCGAGGTAAACGCCGACAAGAGTGCGGCCATTCTCTTTCATAAATATAACATGATCCTTGACAAAAAAACAAAGCAAGTTTCACTCTCAGGTACCCCTATCCCATGGACTAAACAAGTAAAATACCTAGGCGTCACTTTGGACGTCCGAATGACATTTCGCGCCCACCTTAAGAACACCCGTTCTAAGGCACTTTTCGTTCAATCTCGGCTGGGAACGATGTTGAACCAAAAGAGTAAAATGTCATTCCAATGTAAACTCTTACTATACAAAACATGTATACGCCCTATACTCTCCTACGCCTGTCCCGTCTTCCTCCACGCGGCCCCCTCCGCCCTCAAACCCCTCCAGATACTACAAAACAAACTACTAAGACGCATCACTTACGCACCAGGGTATCAGACAAATCTCTCGGTACATTATGACACAAAAATGCCTACAATTAAGGCATATTTCGCCTCCTGCACTAGGAAGTTTGTTGACAACATTCCACATCACCCGAACCCATTGGTAAGGAAAATCAGTTACCCCACAGATATCCCGGAGTTCCTGGAGGACCCCACGGAGGACGCAGCCCAACCGCAATCACAAAACAGTTTGTACACTATTACTGAGAATGACCCCACTGACTCGCTAACGCCCCCGCCGCCGCGGGAAAAACGACTACGCAACCCCCGGTTTATCCGGCGACCCCGACATGCACTGACGGACCCGGACGACGTGATCACGGCTACCATCAAAGAATGGGACGCCGCGGTCACGCCGCCCGATTTTGACGAAGCGACGTTACTGGACGACACGACCCTCATACAGAGGTGCTCGCGACGGCGGGGACGCCCCCCTAGGTAACACTAAAAACATTCACTATTAGGATTTAAACTATACAAATCACCTGTACACTTGTTTGCAAACAGTTAGGCTAAAAATAGACTCAGCACACTTACATATAATTATCGTTAGATTCGTTATTTAAACTCAACATAGTATATCCGCACCCGCGGGGGACTAGCCCCCCTCGTGCAGTTAGGATCATCCTGTTGGAGGGCCCCAACGAGGTTGCCCTACAGGCATGTCAGGTTATCAAAAAAAAAAAAAAAAAAGTAAATAAACCATTCCGATTCCGACACGCATCTGACTATCATTTAATTAGGAGTTACTTTCCTCTACCAACCAGTCTCTCCTAAATATGTGACGTTCCGCAGGTAAAGGTACCTTATGGCGGGTAGGCGCTTACGCTGTTATTAACGGCACTCCTATATTAATTTGATGCTACACGACGTAAGTGCCTACCCTCCATAAGGTACCTTTTCCTGCGGAACGTCACATATTTGAGAATCTAATAGAGAAGTTTTTTTTTACCTACGTTTTGCTGTCTATTCAGTCTTGGCATAGAATTTTAATAAGGGAATTTAAATTTTAATATATGTAGGTAAATATTTTCTATACGGAGGTTGCGTGGAGTCAAGGCCAATTGGTAAACATCAATAAACGATAGACGGTGGCATAGCATAGGCTTCAGCAACTTGGTTCCAAATTGACAGTGCATCGTCGACAAAAAAAAAACTAAATAAGTATTTGTTTGATTTCCAGGTGGCTACACTTCAGATACGGCTGAAAGCTCATCATTCGACTACAAACGAGGGTAATTGACTGTTCTCTTTAAAATTCTATTAGGTAAATAGTTTATTTTCAAATGTATTACCTGTATGACTTTAATAAATAGAGTGGATTGGAAATCAAGTCGATAAACTATAAATGCCTGATGTATGTACCCTCTGGGGTACACCAACCAAGTGTACAATTTCGTAAATAATTTCCCAGGACCCCAATAAAGGCTCCGTCCAGTGGCTACTCGACCCTGAAGCGGGAGGAGCGCATGGAGACCTCTTCTTGGGGCTCCAGCCCTCCGCCCCCCGTCACCAGGGCCGCCGAGATACGCCAGGAGCTGTACCGCGAGGAGAAGACTGGTCAGTACTAGTTATGGCTTATTCCAGGGGTCTCCAGACTACGGCCCGGGAGCCGGTCCAATCCGGACCCCGGAAGAGCTCTTGCTCCTGCTCGCTTTCCAGTAAATACACTCCCTCTGCCCCCAGGACCACAGCAGCCGAAAAAAAATTACTTAAGTCCGTGGTCGACCATGTCGTGTGGCCCGCGTGAGAATTTCAAAGGTGCAGTGTGGCCCTTTGCTAAAACAATTTGGTGACCCCTGGTTTAGTCACGTTAAGTGTTGAGCGCAAAAACCGATTAACATCATCGAAATACTTCGCCAGAGATGTCGACGAAGGTAAAGGATGTACAACGAAGCATGTCGCGCTTTTTGTCTCCATCCACTTCCGGTTGAGTTGTTATGAGGATGAGGACTAAACAAAATTGAATATTCCAGTTCTATTAGTGATCCGGTTCTTTAGGTCTTATCGTGGCCACGATTTATGTCTCAAAACAAAAAAAAAACTTCAAATCTCTACTTGGCACTTAGTGATTTTTCCATTGCCTCCTCAATTTAGTTACAAACGAAACGTTCTACAATGTCCACAGAGTCGCGCGTGGTGCCGTCGCAGCCGTCCCCCGCGGGGCCGGCGGCGGCGCCGGCGCCCGTGTGCACGCACTGCCACCACCAGACCAGCTCCACTGGCACTGTAAGCATACCTGCCATACTATACCACATCTTCCTGCATGTATCATATCAGAGACAAGATAATCAGGATCCTGTTTCGTGTCCTGATACTCCTGATTAAAGCTTTCGTGCCTCTCACATGTTACTACACACAGACCTATATCAAGATACTCTGACTCTCTAATTGTATATCTTAGTCTTTAGTTGTCATCGCTTTGTTTAATGCCAAGGTCTATTAACTGACACATGTCTCATTTCTCTTGGTGATTGGAGACGTTTTTACCCATCGTCTTTTATTCTTATTCTTACACGTAGCAAATCTACCGTCGTTCAGAAGACACAAAGGTTTCCAAACTGGAAACATTCAGAAACAAAACCAAAGAGGCTCGGTGCATTAACATAGTCCGTGAGTTAAATTGCTGTAACATCTGGATAACATCCTTGTCCTACCTTCCAGCTGTCCAGGTCCAGCACACCGATGAACAAGGTGACGACGACGGTGAAGACCTACACGTACGAGGTCCCCGCCGACCAGGACCCCACCACCGTGCCCATCCCCACCCACGCCGAGCACCAACACACGTACGTCAGCGATACAGAGAACGTCCGCACGTGAGTATCGTTATTTTTGAAGTCTGACTAACTTGCAATCCTTACTGGATGTAGCAAAAATCGGACCCGGTGGGGGCCGTGGCGATCCCTGGGGTCGAACCAGGTCGCTGGCCGGACCACCTTGGGGGGATCGAACTAGGTGGAGCCGGGGACGCCTGACGTTAATATCATCCCGTTGTCAAATAGTATGGTGAGAGGTAGACCTTTGAGGAAATACTCGTATGTAAAAGGGGTAAACTGAAATATTGGCCGGCCGGCATTGGCCATTGTCACTGCTTTAGACGTGAAGATGGCACAAAACACAGAAACTTGCAAAGGTCACTTAAGCTATCACTTGTGGGTATTTAAACACTTGAAGAGCTTGAAAATGATGTACACAACACGGGAGGTAATAAAGAAAGCCCTCGATCGCATGTTTACGTCCCTCGCTTGCAGCTCGGGCCGCAAACATCTGCGATCTCGGCCTTGCTTTGTTTTACCGCCCTAGTTGTGTAATGTAAGTTATTAAAGTTAACAACAATGTAAGATGTTCTGTATCCGACACGCGAACTAACAAAAAATGTGCATGTGTACAGGCTGAGCCGGACGGCGCCGGGCGTTGCGGCGCCGGCGCCGGCGCCGGGCTGCCAGTATTGCCGGCACTGCAACACCAGCACCAGCGTGCGCCGCGACCACTACTCCAACACCGACGGTAATAACTCATCTAATCTAATCTAAACTTATGTAGATAACACGACTCCTATGTTAACCGGAGTCATAATCCACCTTATACCATGTTTCATCAAAATCGGCCCGGTAGTTTTTACGCGCACGAACAAACAGAACACAGGACAAACAAAAATCATAAGAACGAAATAGTTCCTTTTTAGGGTTACGTACCAAAATGGTAAAAAAAGAACCCTCATGGTGCGACTCTGTCCGTCTGTCAGAACCAGATATCTCAGAAACTACTGATATTATCAATTTGAATTTTGGAATAGTTTTAAAAGTCGCTAACCCGAGCCTACTGAACATAAAAAAACACTTTTTTTTAAGAGGGCCGAAATGGGAGCACGAAAATTTAAAGTTGTACTATTGTGTCAAATGGAATATCAAAAGAAATGTCTTCAATTGTAGATTCAAAAACCATTCTTATCTTATCAATTATTAATATAGTCCTAAATATTACAAGATAAATATTACAATTTTCCTAACCTGCATAGCTTTTTTAGAAATTCGCAAAAATTGTAACACAAACTATGGAATCAACAGTATTTCAACAGCAAAGTTAAGTTAGTCCCGCCATACAGTTTTTCTTTAACTATTCACGTATCTACTTACTAGTTTGTACGGAACCCTCGGTACGCGAGTCCGACTCGCAGTTGACCGGTTTTTTCTTTTCCCCCCAGTTACTGTTGTAGAAAAATCTTTAATGTATGTACCTTCAAACGTAGTGTTGATGCGATTTTGTTATATGCATAGATAGATAAAAAAAACTTCAATAATACTCGTGTGTATGATTGCGTGTGTGTATGTGGCAGTGTCGGAGCACACGACGGAGCGCATGGTGTACCCGTCGCCGGCCAATGAGGTGAAGCTGCTCCCCTCCCCGCCGCCCGCGCCCACCACCACACATCTGTCGCCTGAACGGAATGGACACGGCCCTTATGTGAGTAATACTCTTTATTGTAATGTAAAACTACAATTAGTATAGGTACATATTTCAAATCCGGTGCCCCGACGTTGACGTTGTATAGATATAGACATAGACAAGAAAAAGATGAAGAAAAAAAACTCGTATATTGTTTGGTATCTTGGAGGTCAAATGGCATCTTAAATATCATATTGCAGCTTTGAGTTTGAGTTGAATGTCGTTTGGCCTCTTAACGTCATTTAGGTATTAGTGGCGTGGCGTCAAATATATCCTTAGTAAAGCCGGAGCAGATTTGAATTACTTTTTCTTCAGGAGTAGTAGATTAGGTACTCCGGTCATATGCTTTAAAATACGCAAGCCGGGGGGAATCGGGTTCTATGGACGCCACGCCACTGGTAGGTATCTTGGATCTTGGATGTCATATGACCTAAGATGTCATTAAGGACTCTTGGATCACGCATTTCGACACCAAATGTTATAGATGTCATTTGGCATTTTGAATGGCACGTTGAAATTTAGACAGTCGCATATCGTTTAGTATTTTGCAGTTTTGCAGTGCTTATAATTTTTAACATATATTTACGCGCGAACGAGCTACGAAAGTAAAAATATTGATAAATGTAAAATCGCCCATTAATTACTTTGAATATCTGAGCATCGCTTAGGGCAATTTTTATGACGTTAAGTATTCAATATTTTTTTAATTAGTGACGTTAACTTGGTCGGCAGGGTCCATCGACGTACAAGTACTCGGAGACGACATACTCGCGGCACGACACGTCGGAGCGCGCGTCCCCCTCCCCCTTCCCGCGCGCCACCACGCCCTCCCCCCGCGACCAGCAGCCGCCCAAGCGGCTTGACGATCTGCTGGCTGACTTCCCTGAAGCGGTGAGTTTTTTTTAAGTGTCATTTCAAGGTGGCTCTGGCCTAGCAACCTGGTTCGACCCCAGGCGATTTGGCGGCTACCTAGTCCGACCCTCTTTCGAAAGGGGACCGGGACTGGCGACCTGGTTCGACCCTAGCAAAATAGTTTACCAAAACTATAATGTTTCCCACAGAGATTCCCAACATCGCAGCCCGACGGCGTGGTCCGGCGCAAGGTGGAGGTCTCCCACGAGAACCTGCAGCAGCGGCAGCCGCCGACCCCCACGGCGACCGCCAAGGCGCCCGCGGTCGGCAGCAAGAACGTGGCCGGGCCCGCCGTCTACTACCCGCCCGGACACACGCCCTTCGCCAAGAAGGACGCGCCCATAGCTTACACGGCCGGCGGCAGCAGTGTGAGTATACAAAACATTCAAAACTATTGGCTGGCCCACCATTGGTAATGAGTCAAACTTATCCACCGGTAAAACAAAGGTAATAGGGAATATGTATGATATTTTTTGCTGTGTAATAAAGAGATTCATATAAGAAACAG
The DNA here is from genome assembly GCA_947034925.1 of Eudemis profundana. Classification (NCBI taxonomy): domain Eukaryota; kingdom Metazoa; phylum Arthropoda; class Insecta; order Lepidoptera; family Tortricidae; genus Eudemis; species Eudemis profundana. Next base: position 3,343,610 of record OX344818.1, on the reverse strand, counting down.
TAGAGTAGGAAATAAATATTTTTCAAATAACTATAAAAATAACCAAGATAGTTTCATATCTATATCTGATCTCTCCGTCTAATAGCTGTTTAATTAGTGATTTAAAATATTCATAATCTTCTGTATTTGTCGGTTGATTTTAATTTTATTTTCAGATTATGTCCTCTTTTTTACGATATTTTTATATTTTTTTAAGAAATGCAATGAAAAAAATCATGCACATTCCCTAATAGGGAATTAGGTCAAGACAAAAGATGTGTCCTAAAAAGTAGGCGAGTAGAAAAAAGACATCTACGTTCTACCACCACAGTTCACCACACTTAATCCAATTTCTGACGCCTCTTATTTTGACATTAACATACTACAATTGACATTGTAAATAATAAGAATAAGTACCAATAGATGACGACTCACTTTGCTAAAAAAATATGTGCAACGTTTACCTAATATTTACGTTTTGACGGCCTAGCTATAAGCGCAGAGTTATATTTATTCCTTTTGTATAAATGTGTCCATCTATATAAACGTGTTCATTACAGTCCCAAAACAGAGCCTTATTGAGATCCCTAAATAAAATTTTATGAAATATACAATTTGGTGTACAGTCGGCGGCGGCGGGCGGCGGCGCGTACGCATCGGGCCGCGGCATGTACGAGTACGAGAGCGGCGCGCGCAGCAAGGAGAAGCACTCCGAGAAGAAGACCGCCGTACCCATCTGTCTGCCGCTCTGCTGCGCCATGCCCTGCGTCATCATGTAACTGTCGGGAGCCTACAGTGATATCCGATGCCAAATGGAATCTGGGATTCCAAATGACATCTACCTTCATTGTACATCATACTACCTACAACGTGTAACGGCCCTGAAAAATAGTTTTATTTTCATGATCAAAAGTAAGTTTCGGATTCAAAACGTATGTCCGATGAGTAGGTATGTCAATTATTATGGAAGTTATTTTAATCTATGAAGATTAAGGTTTTATTTTTAATATTAGATGTCATTTGGAATCTTGAATCTGTGCGATTTAACGTTATGTTTAATGTTAGAATTAAGGCATCTGGGATTTTGAACGCTAAGCGGATGTTGGATGTCCATTGGCATCTCGGGTGTCGATTATATGATGAGCTAAGATTTAATGTATGGATGTTGTATATGTGATTGACAACTTAGTATGTAAGTTTAAAACTTTTGACTTGCCGATGTAATTTACGGGAATAACAAAATTTTATTAAAAATTCTAAACTGCCATTGACATTTAAAGTTTTACAACGGTGCTAAATTTTTTAAATGTCTTTATGTATAAATTTATAGTATGAAATAAGTCTATATACTTCTCCAAGAGATAGTATATAAGAGCTTGCAAGTTTAAGTCAAAAAGTTCACCTATGTATTAAATTAATCTAACTTGCAAGTAACATCGAATCTCAAAATCGATTCTTAAAATAGAATATTTAATGTAAACTCGATACAACGCGACTAACCAAGTGCCATTACTGATATTTTAACTTTAAGCGTCAATTACAATTTTGTATAAATGAAGTGTAATTTTATTATTAATAAATTTTATTAACGATATAGTGGTTTTACTTAACAAACTACTTTATGGCCTCCGTTTTGGTTCTGTCCAGACTTGTATGACCCAACTCGACTATAGCTTGGCAACTTCGTTGGTGACACTCACCTGTGTGCTTTTTGCTCTGTGTAGCCGTAACTATTTACACAAATTACCGCCAACACGAACGGCGACCGATGGAGACTCTCCGGAGGCCCCCGTTCGTGTTGGCGGTAATTTGTGTAAGTAGTTACGGCTGCACATAACAAAAAGCACACAGATGAGTTCGAGTGTCACCAACGAAGTTGCCAAGCTATAGTCACCTCCGCACGTCACACCCCAGCTCTCAACGTTGTACGCCCATACCGTCAAATGCTACGCTACGTTGCCTAGGCTGCCTAACTTCGCCTATCTGATTTCATAACCTCCTTTGGGACAAGCTACACATAAGTCATAAAACTATTAGGTATAGTAGATTACTTAGCTAGGGCGGTAAAACAAAGAATGTCTCAGATCGCAGGTGTTTGAATATGCGATCTGAGGCTTGCCGTATTAGCGCCCGCGGTAAGTACAAAATTCGCACGCGTAGTGGGCGGTTATTGCCACTTTATGGCCAGGTGTGACGTAATAGTACATTACACAACTAGGGTGGTAATAAAAGGCCGAGATCGCAGAAGTTTGCGGCCCAAGCTGCAAGCGAGGGACGTAAATATGCGATCGAGGGCTTTCTTTATTACCTCCCGTGTTGTGTACATCATTTTATGTCTACACTTGGCCAAAAAGCCACTTTATGGCCAGGTGTGGCATAAAATATCAAGTGTTGAATAGGTATTTGATGAAATAATGTAGGTATAAGTATAGCTAGGCAACCTAAGCGTCACAGCTCACAGCATTTGACAGTAGTCCTCGTAGATGAAATAAAACAATAAATCGTAATAAAAACACATATATTTTGCTTTGTATTTTACCAAAATCTTGGAACTCGTCCAGCAAGGCATTCCGCGGGTTCTGTCCGGTTGCATTTGCACCTGGCGTGTATGGCGTCCCATACAAACTAGGTGCAAACCTAACCTGGTTACTATACAAGCCCCGCTCGCGGCGGCGCCCGCTCTAAGGCCATGTTCGCTCGCAGCGCAGTGAATCTGTCTTAATGAACTACTTAAACATAGGGTTCCTTTGGCACTTTTTGAGTACGGAACCCTAAAAAGGTGTCACATTTTTAATACAGAAAATAAATATAGATACAGAATCAAAGCACATAGAATGTAAAATAATCAAAGTAGAAATTAATTTTGGTACAAATAAATGCATGGGAGTAGTTAGTGGCGCGGCGTCTATAACCCAAGTATAAACAGATTCCTACCGGCTTCCCATTTTAAGGAACTCTATCACCTTATTCTTGTGCTCTTGAAGAAGACAGATTAGGAGCTAATCTTATCTAAGGACAAGTTTGACGGCACTCCACTTGTAGCCTAATTTTCATTTCACTTTCTCATGTACTTTTCACTTTTATCAGAACTAAGTTATTTTGATTATTTTTTTTACTTAGAATCATTCCGAGCATTATTAATTTCCGTAAATAGAATGAATGTCCCCAAAAAGTCAGTTTTGTGACGATTTTTTCATCTTTATATGGTTCGTCACAAACGTACAGATGTAGTGAATAATCCTTTCCTTTCGTATTTTCCCGGAAATGTTCGTTTTTGTCTTACTACTTCACTCGCACTCGGTACCCATCGAGACAACGTAGGGAACGGTCGCATTGCAAGAGGAAGTATCTATATAGAGTAGTTAATACCACAGAAATATTTTGTTGATATTTATGTTAGATTTTGTGATAAACTTCATGGACTCGTGTATTAATGCAGGCCACCTATATTTTGATAGACTTTTTACATGTCACTCTTGTGTGTCATTTTTGTAAATAATAAACATTGATTTTATTCGATCCACATTAACAATTTATAACAGACATTCCGAAAGCACTAAGAAAAGGGAAACGTTTAGATCGGCAAGCCTGCGAAGTTATTCTCAATATTTATTTATATTTCCTAACTGAAAATGATAAATTCAAACATACCAAATATACTGCTTACTTTTGTAAAGTCCAAAAACGAGTTTCGGAGGCCAGTGGAAGTGGAAAATATTGCAAAAAGAATACATAAATCAATCAGTTATATTTTTGTTTACCTAACGAATTCTTTATATGATAGAATCGTGGTGGTTTTAACATCTCAGTGTAATATACGTCAAACGGGCAGTTTGACATTTGACATTGATAAATAAAGTATGCGATTTATTTGATACCTAACGTAATTTAATAATACAGTAATTCATAGACACATCGGCAACATTCGGGTGTTATCGTTGTTACGAGTTTTGCCGATAGGAAAGGATTATTCACTACATCTTGTACACATTTCGATTTGTGATTCTGTGGGAGAAAAACCTAATTTACGGCAAAATTACCTACCTAATACTGAAAAAATTAAAAAAGAACACCGGAAATTGAAAATGCTGCAATCATAAGTAACACACGGCTCTGTCATAAGAATAACTAATAAGTACAGTCCGCTGTAAATATACAGGCAAAGAGCTCAAAATATCCATGCAATCTTATTATCTTGAAAAAAATACTGTAGATCTTTTTAAGGGCCTTTTTATAGCTATAGCTAGGTAGTTATTTTATTTATTGTACATAATATTAAGAAATTATTTTCACAAAAATACATACTGGGTGAAATTTATAGCGTGAACAATGGTAATAAAACCTCAAGTATCAGAGTTGTTTTTTTTTGCATTTACAAGGCTAACCCCATAGTAAAACTTGATGAAATAAGTCATGGATATATTGAAGCTTTATTATCATAGTTCATGTTACGAGTATAAATTTCACCCAGTATACGACAAGAGAGCTGGTTTTTGGTGACCTGTAAAATGCCTGTTCGTTTGTCCGTCGGTGATATTCGTCAAAAGCTTAACTACAAAAGAAACTGGGAAAGGCGAAACGGTGTTATGAATGTTGAAATATTAGTTATTCTTATGTCTTTATGTCTGAACACTCTTTCTAGGATATAAATATGTACATTTTATCAACATAACGCGAATATGCCGTGCACCATGCCGTTAACGGATTTAAAAAAGTAATTACTTATAGATATTGAATAAATCAATTTAAACGAACTACATCGCGTATATCGTTTACCATTAGATATGCGATAAAATCCATTAAAATGTATTTGAAACATGTTTCAAGAAAGAAATGCTAGGATGAGTTGATTTTGGGATATGGGCACAGTATAACCAGTAGTCTGACTCCGGACCAGGCGTTCAGGAGAACTACGCAAGTACTACATTAGTACGCTGCTACAAACGCTTGGTACGCACGCATCGAAATATAATGTACATATGGAACGATATCGTCTAACAAAATTGACGTTGAAAGTAGCCCCACTACGCCCACTTTTTAAAATCAATACGTCTTATGTATCAAGTGGTATTAATAACCTACTTAATATTTACTATGTGCTGAGTCTAAAATCATATATGACAAATATTAGTATTAAGTTTGAGAAGTCTTCATTCTTGAAAAGAAAAGAGCGTACTCGGGTGTATTTTCGCTGGCGTAATTTCTCTGGCCACCAATATTTAAAAGATTCCTCCTCACTGGACTGGCATTCGTCGGTTACTTGTTAGAACTTGACTGATTCTACATTGTTACCAAAATTCCACTGCTAATAAGGCAGAATCTTCTCAGTATTCGCCAATATGTTATGACAGCGAAGTTACGTTTTTGAAAATACACCCACTCCCACCTGAAAGGCCAGCAACGCACCTGTGACTCTTTTGGTGTTGCAGGTGTCTATGGGCGACGGTGATTGCTTACCATCAGGCGACCCGTCTGCTCGTTTGCCGCCTATTTCATAAAAATAAAAAATATATATGTTGCATATCGTTTAAAAGACAAAAACCTGTGATTGGTTACAAAGCCGTTCTCATTACATTTCAATGTTGGTACACTGTGCCACGCACACATTCAAGTGGCGCTATGCACCTTTCAATGAAGTTAAAGTACTGGTTATCGGTACTACAGTTCTAGGAAGGAAAGTTTTGTACTCTGTCGTTGTTTTAGAAGATATTTTACCGAATCGAATAAGTAACCCATTAGCGATAGAACATAACAAATCCCAAACATAATAATAACGTAAATGGTGCATTATTTACAAATATAACAACGTATTTGGCAATTATAACGATTTTGTACAGTTCAGTCCGAAAATAATACTGCACTTATTTAGATCGATTGAGCAAAAGTCGAACTGTACAGATTTTTTTCTTAATAAAAAAAACGTGTTTTTTTTCTAATATTCTAGATAGAAATCAGGGGTGCCTGTCGTTTTATCGATCATTCATTTTGACGTTTTCAGAAATGACAACAATCACGTTTTTTTGTAAAAACCCTCATTTAGGATAGGTTACCTTACGTTAGTTTCCTGATTTCCGTATACAAAGCTACAAACACCATATTAAAGCAAATAGATAAATAACAGTACAATTTTGACAGGCACGTTGTCACACGTGACAGGACAGATTCACTGCGCCGCGCGCGCCCCGCGGCGGTCTCAAACGGAAACTCGCCGCCGCGGGGCTCCGTACTATATCCAACTTTACTTTTGTTACATTACTGACGCACACAAACCTATAAAACTTAACATATAGAGGTAGTTATACTAGCGATGCAACTGCTTTCTCTTTCCTGTAGGCCAGGAGTCTCCAAACTTTATTCCCAGAGGGCAATGCAGCACCTTTGAAAATGTCGCGACATGGTCGACTTGGAGTTACGTACGTTTTCGCCCTAGGAAGCCCTATTCTTATGCCGTGCCGCGGGTCGTAATTTAGAGACCCCTGCTGTAGGCTTATGATGCTGGGCTTTGTGACGAATGTTAAAACATAAGTCACTTTCACACATACTCGACAGAGCGTACGCTTTATCATGTAGCACCACAAACCTTCTGTAGGCTTATGATGCTACGCTTTGTCGCGCGATCTCCCACACTATTTGTTAGAACGTGACGGATGCTTTATCATTTATTTATCGCGCGACAAAGCGTAGCATCATACGCCTACTGGTCGCATTTCTGACAAAATCCCTGTAATTTCGGATTACCATTTTCTGTTATTTCCTAAAGGTATTTATATCCTATAAAATAACCGAAAGTGGTAATCCGAGCCTACAGGGAAATAGTCTGAAGTACGACCAGGGTAGTCAGAGCGGTTGAAACGCCAGTAGGACTACCCAAAGGTACTTGGGTAAGGTCCAGAAGCGTTTCAACCGTCCTTTCCGTTGTGCTACAAAATATTCATTAATACGATGAAAAATACATAAACTTTATAGGAATATAGATAAAATATTAGCGGATCTTCCTATTCGCTTATATGAATATTTGGTAGCACAACGGAAAGGACGGTTGAAACGTTTCTGGGCCTTACCCACTTGTGTTGGTCAAATAAAATAGCTTGTCTATTTAGAACACTCTTTGTCTCTTTCTTACGATAGCGGTGCAGTGAGTGGCAATAGTAGTCTAAGCACAAACCGGTCAATGAAGAGGGCACGGGCCAAGTCGCGGGTGAGGCGAACCCAGACAGTGTAGAAATTAGAAGGGTAGTTAGCAGTAGCGTGGCGTCGAAAGAACTCGATTCCTACCGGCTTGCCTAATATCAGGCATTTGAGCACCTTTTTCTACAGCTCTTAAGGAAAATGTACACTAAATCTGCATCGGCTTGCCTAAGGATATCGTTTACGCCCCGCCACTGGTAGTTATACTCCTCGCGTCGAATCATAATACCTATGACAGTTCACTCTTTCCACTTGTATATGTACACCTGATTAAGAAAATGATAAACAAAACTGATTTGTTTCATATTATAATTACTGAAATTTGATTTTATATGTAAATGTACGTGCTATACTTCCGAATGTTTAAAAACCGTTTAAAAATGACAGCGACGCCATTACAAAAGTATGGAGAAAAAACTGTCATAGGGATGATTCGGAGCGAGGAGTCTAGCGTGTTAAGATACGGCCTGCCCTACTAATTTCCACCCTCCTACCTTTACCGGGGAAGAAACTAGAGGGTAGACAATGTATTTTTGTTTTTATGGAGTGCACAGTACTGACACAGAATAAGAATTAGAACTAAGTACAAAATGCTTTCCCTAACAAAACTGCCGTTCGCGTCGGATGAGCGGACGGAGTTGACCCGCATCGGACCGTCTCTCTCTATCGCATAACACGTGCTCATTTGGACGTACTTATGCAAACGGGAACCAACCCACACAAAAAAAAGTCATTGAAATTTCAACTGTAGCTTTAGACAATAGAATCCTATCTATAGGTAGTTTCACGAGAGTTGAGGTGAATGATTACACATAAACCTACATGAAGTACTCATTGCAAAAAAGTGAATGAATGAGTGAGTAAATAAACACATGGCTATAGTTTAACGAAACTTTTTGGTCTATCTTGCAATTCACTGTTGAACTTGCTATCGGTACGAAAAAGAACAGTAATTTCAAAATCCCGGTGTCATTACATGACAGTGTTGTCGTGTGCGTGGCCTCAGCTCTCGTGAAACTACCTATAGCCGATGTGGGTTGGTTCCCGTTTGCATAAATACGTCGTTTTTCCAATTCCATGCGACAAGATTTGCCGTTACATGTCGTTGGCTCATCTCAGTAAAGCCATAAAAAAAAAAGATTTGCCGAGCAACCGAATCACGGAGTGAGACAATCCTGCTACTGCCTATAGTTGTGCTTGGATTATTATAAAAATCTTCATTAGTTAGGCACTTCTGCAACTGACTGCACCAACGATTTATAATACATTAATTAACATAGGCTAAAACACGTGATGTATCCGTCCCTTTCGCATTGGACTAGTAAGATAAGGACGAATATAAAATGCGGTTATGAGTAGAACAATTTTACCTATTACTTATGGACATAAATATCGTGAATGCGTCAGTAATATCACAAACGGCCAGATACTATCAATAAAAAATACAGTTGTATGAAAAGGCGTGTTCAGTAGGTACAGGAGATATTACTCAAAATTATTTAACCTCATATGTGTAAAAAACATATAAAAATACCCACTTTTATCAGACTAACTATTCTTATATTTGCGTAGGAATAAGTTAAAAAAAGGAAAAATAACCTCACTAATCTTACTATGTATGCCCTTTTCACGTCAAACGAGAAAATCTGACATTCTATTGATAGCATCTGGCTCACAATAAGTAAACCAATCTCGTTTACTCAAGGTACTTAAGATAATTGCTTAAATAAACAATTACAAATCGTACAGTGGTCTTTTATCATTTAACTTAATTTATTATCAAAAATTACACACTTCTAATATTATAGAAAAGTATGAATTGCTGGGGAAGTTTTGTAATTTTTAACGACAAATTTAGTCAAATAATTGATTCGATAATTCTAGTAATAATTTTGTCTGATATTTAGAATGGTTGATATAGCAATATATATGTATAATATACAATTGGAACTCCTATTATTATTAATTACCTAATTTTTCTCTTTATAAATCACATTCGGTAACAAGATAACGCAATACGAAACAGTCTGGAGATTATTTTTGTCTTATTTGGAAATTTATTTTCTATACAAATATTTGGTGGATCTTAAATTTGCAAGCAGTGTCCTCACTTTACCTCAAGAGCCTGGTGACATGCGTATACAAGTTCGATTTAACAAAATCAGGAACATAACTTTTAACATTGAATTTTACAAAAAGAAATTCCCTCAAACTTTGCTGCATGTCAAGGAATTTTAGTTGAATAAAACAAGATGGTCAATCGTAGATATTGGTGTAAGTAATCAATTTATGGGTTAAAGAATACAAGAGCTTTGAATAATCATGACTGTATGAAAAGTTACGTTTTATGTGTATTGTTATATCTAATAGTTATTATTTAGTCTGATCACAAATAAAATTAGTAAACAAACATTTTGATGGCCTTGCGTGCTCACGCAGTTTAAAACCGATAAAAAATAAGGATATTGAAGCATTTTCAACATGTTTTTTACTCAGACAATTTTTTATCCCACTATTGGGCAAAGGCCTCTTTTACATTCCTTTATACTTTATTTGTATTCAAATGTTTTTTAATCGACGTATTGCACTAATATTGTATGTTGTACATCCAAAACTTAAAAGGAAGGAAAATATCACTAGAACTGTATCAATTTATGAGATTAATCCTTTTTTATTGTCCTTGCATTCTTTCTAATGGTTACATTTACAGAGATCCTGGTAACTTTGACTTACCATCCCAGAGGAACTCTCAAAATCATAATTAAACTTTAAACAGAACCACTGAAAGGGCTAGAGAAACATCGCGAAGCTTTTGGGTAAAGTGACGGACGAGAAACTGCTGATTAAACGCCTAAATTAAAGGAAGTTTATTTGGAATTCAGTGCAGACATCGATAACGGTCCGCGCCACTTCCTTATCACATAAGAAAGTCGACTATGGGTCTACTATAAATTCAATGGCCAATTTTATCACCGACTTTTATAGTTTTATAGGCTTTCGAGCCGTGAAATTTTGATATGAGTCAATCTTAAATCGGCACGGATTACTAACTACTTGGCCCCCACCGGACCCACCGGACCATACCGTGCCTCGTATCACAACGGCCGAGAGCGATCCACCGTAAAAAATATCCACCTAAAACAATATAAAATAAATACATGACTAAACACATCGGCGCCTATAGTTACAAATAAACATTTTCGCAAACTCAAAAGCGTGGAAGCGTCGGGCGCACTAGAAAGTCCCTCCCCGCAGTCTTCAATTTCGTCCTAACTACATTAGCTAACTTAACTATGTACAAATATTCGAGGACGCGTTTAAAACTAGCGTAAGGACACTTGGAAAAACGTAACGGAAGCTCGGAGCGGGGCCGAGATTTGGCACTCTAGCACGTATCACAGCGTCAGTCGATCACGACGTACGGGAGGGCGAGCAGCTCGCCCAGGCGAGCGCACTCGTGCCACTCGGCGAAGCTGGTCACTCGCTCGGGCCGGCCGCGGGCGTCTCGCTCCGTCGCTCGCTCCGCCTCGCTCAGGGCGCCCTCTAACACCGCCGGCACCTCGCTGCCCTCCTCGGGGAGGGTGACGGTGGGTGCGGCGAACGCCTGCCCGTATTCGTACTGTATCGACTCCAACGCGTCCCGACACACACCGAACAGTCGCGCGCCGTCGAGCGATTTCGTCCTCTCGACGGTCCTGTGCTCCCGCCGCTCGCTCTTAAACTCGTCCGGCACGACACTCTCACACTTTATCACTGTAAACTCGTCCTTCAACCGTTCACTTGGCTCCGTCGCCTCTTCCGTCTTCGGTTCCGACTTCACCTCCGATTCCGACTCGACCTCCGGTTTCGCCTCGACCTCCGGTTTAGCCTCGACCTCGGGCTCCGCTTCGACCTCCGGTTTCGCCTCGACCTCCGTCTCCACCTCCATATCTTCGACCTCCTCCTTCACCTCGGGACTAGGTTCGTCTATCGGGTAGGGCCGTGGTGGCGGGGGCTCCGGCGCCGGCTCGAGCTCCGGGGGCGCCGGCGCGAACTCCGTCCAGGGTAAATGCGTGCACAACGGGACGCGGGACAGATTCTTGACGCAATAGTCGTCCGCGTAGTCGGAGTAATTGTACAAGGGGACGACTGTCGTGAAGAGGTCGGGTTTTTCCGGGTCGATGAGTTTGCGGACGGCGAACTGGTGGGGATGGAGGGGGGCCCGCGTCCCGTTGATACCAGGAAGGTATGCGTGATGAAGGGCGTGGACGTGGACCGGTAACACCTCGGTTCTTCTGGCCGCGGGGCAGGTGTCGTCGGGCTCCTCGCCGCACGTGCACTCCTGGTAGTCGCGCGGGTCCTCGAGGGGCGCCATGGGCTCGGGCGCGGGGGCGGGCGAGGGCGCCGGCGCGGGGGAGGGGGGGCGCGGCGAGGCACCGCCGTTGCGGAGCGGCGACTCCGGCTTCACTGGACTCGCTGAAACAATCGGAGAACAGAAAAATGCTAAATTAAATGATACCGACTATGCTACAATATAACACTAAAATAGTGCATTACATACCGAGGCCAATAAAGTAAGAAACGTCTCGGATTGCATGTAATTGTCGGCCGAGAAAAAGCCGAGGACGACCAACAGGCGATACTATTTTTCTGTTCGACGGAGCCAAAAAGCGGCATCTTCGTTTAGCGCAACGGCCAGCAAGGTGACGCTTTCCGGACGGAGGGCAGAAATATAACATTAAAAAAAGTTTTATCGGGTATGCCGGCGACTCGGTGTCGCTGAATCTGTCTTCGCATCTTGGTGAAGCTCATTAACAATCCACAAGCATACGGTGAGTCTAGCAAGAGGTGGAGGTACGTACACTCGTCAGGCTCTATGAGCATGACATCGGGCGAGGCGGGGGAGCGCGGGGAGCGCGGGGAACGCGGGGCGGCGCCGCGCGACTGGATCTGCGCCAGCAGCTCCTTAGTGGTCTTAACCTGAAAACAAATCGCACTAATATTATTAATGTGAAAGCTTGTAAAGATGTTTGGATATTAGGATGTTTGTTACTAAATAACGGGGCAACAATTGGACGGATTGAGCTGAAATTTGGCATGCAAGTAGACCAAGTCCTGGATTGAGACATAGAATATTTATATCCCGGTAAAGAGTTACCTTGGGGCAATAACGGAAACAACGCAGGCGAAGCCGCGGGTAAATGCTAGTAAAAATAAACTCAGTTTTGACAATGAAATGCATAATTATAATATTATAGGAATTCAACAGCAAGGTAAGCTAAATAGGACAAAGTCACGTCACGACTTTCGTAAGTTACCCTCTTAACCTATTAATTGCTGACGCTCCAAATTTCTACACTCCCCGCAGTGCCGCCGCCTTACGAGCGATGACGCGAATTCGCGTCTTCGGTTTCGGCTGAGCCAATGAATGGATTAACGCTAGGAGCGGTATTCTTTCGACGAGCACCGCACCGCATAACACATTTACAATTAGTATTACGTAGAGCTAAACAGTACATTTTGGTGCCGTGACCAGGATTATGAAGAAAAGCAAATTACTGCCCTTGATATTAAAAAAAAACTCAGGTATTTAGGCAGTGGCGTAACTGCACTTAACTAGGCCCATGGCAAATTAATCAGATGGGCCGCCCATTTGGACTCAATTCCTCAATGCAAACAAATCTCAACAATTCTTATGGTCGTGGGCCTGTGGCATAATCTGTTGTGGTCAGGGACCCGTGCTGCCATTTTGCTGTTCCTCCTACTCCATTGTTACACTACTGTGTGTAGGAGAACATTACTCGCTACCTTCATAGCGCCAGCAGGAGGTATTCTGTTGATAAGTACCGTATAATCGTTTTATTTCGAGTCAGTAGGACACCATTTTGGTGTCGAGACCAGGATTGGCAAAAGATTCTACGTCAGCCCGACTCGTGCGTGTCTACTTCCCGCGCAATTATCTTGACTTCATAGCTGTATATCAATACAGCTCGATTATCTGAAGTTTTCCAAACCCCCCCCCCCCCCCCCCATTAGTTCGGACAACTCTGACTGTAGATGTGTGGCGAGGAAACAGAGACAATGAAACACATACTTTGCGAATGTCACACCCTCGTCAGACACAGAATGAAGAAATTTAGTACTGATGATCCTGAGCCACATGAATTCCAAGCACTACCACTGGGTTCTATCATTCATTCATCATCGATTTATGGAGGTAGTGGAACAGGCCATTGTGTAGATGCGGTAAGGGGTAAATACACAAAAGATTCAATTGGGACGAAGAGTGTCCGATAGGACCTCTATTACCAGGATAGATAAGGTACCTTCTTAGCGCCAGCGGGCGGCATCCTGTTGACGAGCGCGGCGTAAGGGTCGAGGCCGCTGAGCACTCCGTTCTTTTTGCCCGGGTGCGCGCCGTTGCGCCCCGCCCACCCCGTCGCCGCTCCCGCGCCCGCGCCCGCGCCCGCCCCCGCCGCCGCTTCCGTGCCCGAGCCCGCACGGCTGTGGCCTCTGCGATCACAATATGGTAGGTTAAGAGCGGCCGCACATTGGGCCACTCAAGGCGGCCACAAGTAGCGAGCGCGCGCCACTCTCGCCACGCTCGGTTCGACTCCAGGCGTTCAGCCCCCACCTAGCCCGATCATATCGAGGTGGACCGGGACTAGGTGACCTGGTTCGACCCCAGGCACTCCCGGCACCCACCCAGTCCGACCAACTCAGGGTGGTCTGGCTAGCGACCTGGTTCGACCCCAGGGAACGCCACGGCCAACCACCCGGTCCGACAATCGCTACGCCCAGGATGGGTTGCGAGTTTGTCAGTTTCAAAAAAAAAAAAAAAACTCTCGCAGCTTGGGGCCCGAACTTGGCCACTGGAACGCCGGTGCCATTCAAAATGTGACCAGTGGCCAGGCTGTGGCCCCCACTATTGGCCCAATGTGCAGAGGCTCTTATGGTCATGTTGCTAACATTTTAGGGCATTTCTCCAGAAATATGTCTGCGGTCACCTCATTATCTAGCCCTTTTTCATACTAAATGTATGGAGACAAATGAATGAGTCGCAGACATATTTCTGAAGAAAAGCCCTTTAGTGAGTCTAATCTTAAATGTAACATGAAATCAGATATACTTTATATGAAACGCATGAAAAATACAATCATACGGTCTAAATTAATAACTTTGGGAGACCTGATGATAACTTCAAGATTGTTTAATGGCAACCCGATAACGTTTAAAAATCCCTCGGTCTGTTATAATTTTTTTTGCCTTCGGGGTTTTTCATATGATACTATTTTCTACGTGTGAATGCAATATATAAATAAAATCAAAAATAAATCACAAATATCACGACACTTTTAGCCTAGTGCGAGTGACATCGGCTACGAAGCTACAGGTCCCAGGTTCAAATCCTGGTAAGGGAAAATATTTGTGGGATAAGCACGAGTATTTGTTTCTGAGTCTTGGATGTTTTCTATCTATTTAAGTAATATATCTATCTATCTATATAAATATGTATATCATCGTCTAGTACCCATAATACAAGCATTGCTTAATTTGGGAATAGGCCGATTTTTGCAAGATGTCAAAAAAAAACATGTACAGTACCGCGCGTAGAGAATAAATTAAAAGAATTTTATCACAACTAGGTGCCTTGATCGGTGCCAATAACTGTATACTTTACTCTAATTGTGCAAGGTCATTCTCACCTTCGTTTCTTAGGTTTTTTGTCTCGCTTTGCTTTTTTGTCATCGTTCGGCGCTTCGGGGGACGTCGGCCTTTTCGCTGCTGTAAACGATAACATACCGTCAATGTTTTCTATGTATTTAAGTATTTGTATCTATTAAATATATCGTCGTCTGGTATTCATAACACAAGCCTTATTGAGCTTACTATGGGACTAGTTCGATTTGTGTAAGATTGTCCCCTAATATTTATTTATTTATTTATTTTAATGACGTCGATCTTAACTCTTTCTCAGTATAATGTTTTCTATTTCAGAATACTAAAGTAAAATTCATGTCAAACGAGGAAGTTAAAAAAAAATTAAGCTTAATTGAGTTCTTAAAAGTACGCAAAACGCACACGTCAGTGATACGCGTATATTTTAATACGAAATTACATCGGCACGTTCTCGTGTAAAATCTCTTCATTTTCGATATTATAGTTATAACAATTCAATTTAGGAGTGTATTTTCAAAAGGATTTATTTTTCTATGGTTTTCATACAGAAATAAGCCCTTTTGAAAATACACTCCTCAATCTATTGAAACAAGCAGCACTTACGCGACGTGAGGGGTTTGTGTGCGTTGAGCGTGAGCGGGGAGGGCGCGGGCGCGGAGGCGGGCGCGAGCGCTCGAGCGGGGGCGGGAGCGGGCGCGGGCGCGGCGGCGGGAGCGGGCGGGTCGTCGTCTACTAGGATAACGTCCTGCGAGTCCGATTCGTAGCCGCCCCACGCTGGAAACACATTTGCAGATTGTCTTTTATTATGTAAGTACTAGCTTTTTTGTAGTTGAATGTCATCAAAGGTAGGGGACACCGGGTATTGTCACAGAGGTTGGTTGTCTCAGCGGCCATAAAATAATAGTAAACGAAGGATGCATCGATTAGTGTTGAAAAATCACAAGAGCTATGGGCATTTATGATTTTAAAACGTACGGTTAGGCGAAACTTAAGCTATGTTTAAAGTCCTTCTAACCTGTCAGCCGGTGACAAAATAATGGAGTTTAACACTAATCGTCTGTTTTGTGACGACCTGTTAACTGTCAGTAAAGAGGACACTTTAAATAAATAAGCCCCTATACCTCGTTCTGTACTTCACCAATCGATTTATTCCTTCGTTTAGTATTATTTTATGGCCGCTGAGACAACCAACCTCTGTGACACCATACCCGGTCTCCTCCAGCACACAACACGGCCTTTATAATGATTAACACCTTCACAGTCCAGTGCCCCATATGTGGGTCACTACGAACGAGCTTCACGTGTCCATGCCCCACATATGGGTCATTAAAAATGACCAGGTACGGACCCCTGTGTATGCATCTTATTATTTTGCTGCATATTAAAATACTGAAATATTTTGAATAGGGACCGTTAACGTGTTACATCAGTAATACAGTGGCATAGTAGCATAGCAGTTTCATGCATGTGCAATAGTAAGCAGTGGCAACTAATGCTAATCAACGGCGGCAGCGTTTGGCTTTTATTAAGAACAATATTGGACCCAAATAAACATTAACGCGCTTACCGGGTCTGGAGGGAGGACGAGGACTGGGCACCGCGGGACTCACCACCTGCTGCAATACAAACACGATATAAAACATACAGATATCAATGCATAAAGTTTATATTCTCTAAGTGAAATATCTGTTTATATTCTCTAATATGTGCCTTGGGTCGTAGATGTATTAATAAAGTCCTGAATCGTCAGCGTCGGATTTCTACTTAGACCTACAAGGCCCCGGTCAGCCTAGGGAGGCTTCAACGGTGGACTTCATATAAGCATGGCTTGCCTTTTCAATACCAAATGCCTGGGGGCCCTAGATCTCTAAATACGGGCCTGTGAATGGTGGAAATTGCCGGACTTCACGTACCCTGGTGAAAGCTGGTGACGTGATGGGCGTGCCGCCCAGCCGCCGCATCTGCCTCTCCGCCGACGACCGGTTCGAACCTGAGGTGCAACCAAATGAACAAAAATTAGTTAAAAAAGGATTGATATAAACTTTCAAGATTTTCACTCATTATTATAACAAAACGGGACTCTTTCTTCGTCGTGGAATCCAGTCATCAGCATGTGTAATCATCATCAAGTGTCTTCCGGCAAATCGCCTGATGTTGTGAGTGTTGTGTGTCGGTCAAGTGACAACCCTGATATGCAAAGTAATTATCAAAACCAAGTGTGGGTAGTTCGGAAAACCCGCGCGGCTAGAAGATGTTGACACCCGCCTCGCCAGTCCCTTCGCGACCATGGACGTCACGACACGTCCGAAACGTGAAGGTAATAGCATGTTTCTACAGGATTAAGTCCCGTTTTGTTATAATAAATAATAGTTTATGCCACACCTGGCCATAAGGTTGCTTTTACCGCATGCTAAAGTGTCGACATAAAATGACGTACACAACACGGGAGGTAATAAAGGAAGGTCGAGATCGCACATGTTTTATATTTTTCTGTCCGCATAGTGTTGATTTACTTTACTTACTACCACCTTATAGTTCCTGCACTCATAGTCCCTATAAGGGGTTTTCCAATAATCGAAATAAATAAACTAATGCTAACCAACAAATGATGTTCGCAAAACTGTTCTGTTTAATGATTTTAAAATGATATAAACTAAAAATAAGATACTAATTTGACAATGTCGACCGGTGACGTCACAAGTCACTTTTTCTTAGAAACTGCATACCATCCGAGCGTTTTGAAATCATGAATAGAAGCTGATTTGATCCGTCATCAGATAATCTGTACGGATTTACAGCTATGACACTTTAATGTTGCTATAGTACATTACACAACTAGGGTGGTAAAACAAAGAAAGGCCGAGATAGCAGACATTTGCGGCCCGAGCTGCAAGCGAATATGCGATCGAGGGCTTTCTTTAATACCTCCCGAGTTGTGTAGATCATTTTATG
Source organism: Eudemis profundana (assembly GCA_947034925.1). Classification (NCBI taxonomy): domain Eukaryota; kingdom Metazoa; phylum Arthropoda; class Insecta; order Lepidoptera; family Tortricidae; genus Eudemis; species Eudemis profundana. Next base: position 3,325,832 of record OX344818.1, on the reverse strand, counting down.
TCTACACTTGGTCAGAAAGTCGCTTTTTCCGTGCACGCGTAGCGTGCGGTATATGGCATTTTATGGCCAGGTGTGGCATAAAATAACATTTCGGTTAGCTTATGGTATGTACCAAGGAGGCTATATCCCTACAACGTCGCATTTTTGCCATTTTTCTCATTCATTTTTCGTATTACACTCAGCACCGAGTCTCTGACTTTTAGTACTAGGGTTCTGAGCATTGAGCACTCTGGTATCACATATTTTTTACGCAGAAGTAAAAACTAGAAAAAATGAATGCATATTCCCTATAGTGCCAATCCTATTAGTCAATCTATCTCCACCTTTAGTTGTAATCTCATAATAGGCCCCATATACTGCAAAAGCTCACGATTCTAGTTAGCAGTATTAATAGGCATTAAAATTAATGTATACGGTGCGCGGGCGCAACGGGCGGAGCGTCCAGGTGCGGGGTCAGTGACCCGTCGACCGTTGGAACCGTGGATTGAAGAATCGACAAGTCTAAAGAGATCCCTACACTTGTTAGACTTTCTTATGACGCGTATAGCTTAGCGAGAGTGACACCGCCTACGAAGCTACAGGTTGTGGGTTCAAATCCTGGTAAGGGCAAATATTGTGTGATGAGCTCGAGTATTTGTTCCTGAGTCATGGATGTTTTCTATATATGTAAGTAGGTTTATCTATACACCGTGGGTACGAGTTACCCGACAAACTTTCACCACGTATTCCTGATGGTATTACAAGTAAATAACGTTATATCAACATAGGTCGAATATTGTCATTTTACATTAATAGTCTTATGGAACAAAATAAATCAGTAAATTCAGCCCCTCGTTATAAACATGTCCTTACTGGAGGAAAAGTTATCAAAAAGAAAAAAAAGCTAAAATGGAAACGAAAGGTAATTTTTTTGGCCTCGTAGTTGATTACCATCAAATACTGCGAAGGTTAATTGCTGTTTAGTTAAAGGATTTAAAAAAATAGTAAAACCATCTTAGTCACATTTATGAGGGCTTGTTACACACTTGGGAGTTTTCATTTAAAAAATAATGAATATCTCTGAAAGTAAGCGTTTTTCGATTATACAATGTATACTATTAGGAGTAAAAAATATCATATACTATACATCACATAACTTTTATATATATTTATTTTAAATATTACTCCTAATAGTTGTTAGAATCTATAGTTAAAGTTTGTCGGGTTACTCGTACCCACGGTGTATAATGGCTATTATATTGCACATTGAGCGTTTAGCCTAAGTTGCGTTTTTTTTCTTGGACGGCACGAGGATAAACATAGAATCAAGCTTTCTGGGTAAGTATTAGTAATTGTGCTGTGTTGATTGGTACATGTAGGTAATTCTCACAGCAGGTATCCAGCCTAAATCCAGTTTTTAAACTAATAATTATAGAGTCGGACTACGCTAAGTTTGCAGAGGTCGAAAGGTTTTATTAAAAAAAATCATATGGCAACATCACATGAAAGAGGATGAATCAGTATTGATACTAGGCAAATATCTTTCGATTTAATAAGTATAATATAATGTGTCTACATGCCTACTGAAATAAATATTCAGGACAGTCTTGCACAAATCGATCTAGTCCCAACCAAACTAAGTAATGTTTGTATACATGTACATATTTAAATATAATACTTAAGTACATGGAAATTATCCAAGAACCTGGAACAAATCACTTAGTTTCGTTGGAACTAAATCGATGTGTGCAATACTGACGCAGATATTTATTTCAGTAGGCATGTAGACACATTTTCCAATAAAGGGAAGAATTATTGCCAAGTACCAAGATTAAAAATTCCTCTTGCTGTAGTTTTCACATGTTGCCATAATATATGTTTTTTTTTAAATAAAACCTTTTTTCGACCTCCGCAAACTTAGCGTAGTCCGACTATATGTATATGTTTTTCACATTTTTACCACTATTTTAGGACTAAGTATTATTGCTACGACACCTTACATGTGAATGACCGCTATGTGGTAGCATAAAATTATTAAAATCGGAATTTAATTTTTTCCCTTTCAACTTTCTATTCACTGTAATAAATGTGAATTTTGTGAAGATGTTCGGAGGGTTGGATGTTTGTTACTAAATAACGGGGTAACAACTGAATGGATTGAGCTGAAATTTAGCATGCAAGTAGACCAAGTCCTGGATTGAAACAGAGGATAATTTATATTCCGGTCAAGAATCCCCTTGGGACCGTAACGGGAAGAACGCGAGCGTAGCCGCGGGTAAATGCTAGTACTAAATACAAGCAAGTGCCCTATTGTAATAGCCCTACTTCCGGGATCCGCCCAATATATATATCGGCCAATTTGTAGACGAGTGCAGTAACCATGAAAGGGCACAGGAAGTGGGGGACACAGCTTGCCTAGTTCAGATTCCCATGCTGGGCTTGCATCAGTGGGCATGCGATCTGGGATCGGCAGCTCAGTATCAGGATGGTTATGTTTATGGTTATGGCACCGCACTAGATGCGGGGAGCATCCCTAGCGTCGCCGTGTCAACAGCGGTGTCAGTCAACAATTTTCCTTCGCGCTGCCATACGAATTTATATTTAATTCTATTGTAACGATTGCATGTTGCTATCGGAGTAAATAATAAGCTACCATAAGTTCGCGTATCATTTCGTAGCAGCTATTACACCCGCTACATTGGTGACCCCGACGAAAAAATAATTATGTCGGAATACGGAGATACGGTGGACGACAATGTTCAGCAACCAACCACCTCGGTGGATCGCGTGGCTGTGCGGTTACCACCGTTCTGGGCTGATGACGCCGAGGTTTGGTTTGCCCAGGTCGAAGCGCAGTTTGCGATGACTGGTGTGAAGGCTGACTCAACAAAATATTTTCAAGTCATCCGCGAGTTAGATCCTAAAACGGCGCGAGAAGTACGGGACATCATCACTAAGCCCCCGGAAAAAGATAAGTACGAGAAACTAAAAAAGGAACTAATCAACCGTCTGTCAACGTCACAGGAAAACAAAAGACGTCAGTTGCTGCAGCACGAAGAGTTAGGAGACAGGAAACCCAGCCAATTCCTCCGCCACCTTCGAGGTCTAGCTGGCGATAGTGTTACGGATGACTTTCTTCGCAGCCTTTGGTCGTGCCGCCTACCAACACACGTCCAAGCGATTATTGCATCGCAAACTACGGCTTCCTTGGACGACATCGCTATCCTCGCAGATCAGATTATCGACGTGACTCCTTCTGCATCTTTTCACCAGGTCGCAAGTACCAGCACGTTTGAAGGCATGATGAAGAGGATGGAAGAGTCTATTACGGCACGCATTCAAAGCGAGCTAACTCAGCAGATCGCGCAGCTAACCACTAGTGATGGCGGAAGTTATCGACGAGCACGTTTTGACAGGAGCAGGTCTCGCGGTCGCAGCAGGTCTAGATCATACGGTCGGTATCAAGCTGTCAAACCAGGTATGTGCTGGTACCATAGCAACTTTAATGTTAACGCACGGAAATGCATTCCGCCGTGCAACTTTACGTCGGAAAACTAGTACGACAGTCTGTCGCGGCGGCTGCTGACTGTCATGCCACAACCAGCCGCCTGTTTATCACGGATAGAGTCAGCAAAATACAATATCTCATTGATACCGGCTCCGACCTCTGTGTCCTTCCGCGCAAGTTTATGCCCAAGTTTAAATCACCAGACAGCTACTCACTCACTGCTGCTAATGGCTCAACTATACATACCTATGGCATACTGAAGCAAAAGTTAGACCTAGGATTGCGCAGGGATTTTACCTGGAACTTTGTTGTCGCGAATGTAGATAACCCGATTATAGGCGCAGATTTTTTAGCGTATTATGGCCTTGTTATCGATTGCAGACGCAGGACGCTTATTGACAGTGTGACAACTTTGACCACCGCGGGGCAACTAAGACATTGCAACCAAACGAGCATAAAGGCAATATCAGGGAACAGTGAGTACCATCGCTTGCTTGCAGAATATCCCAGCTTGACGAAACCATCCGGAATGCATCGCGAGGTAAAACATTCAACCGTTCACTACATTCGAACTACCCCTGGTCCACCAGCGTTCTGTAGGCCTCGTCGTCTAGCTCCAGATAAGCTTAAGATTGCAAAGGAACAGTTTGAGGAGATGCTTCGTGACGGCGTGGCACGACGGTCTGATTCACCATGGGCGTCGGCGCTCCATCTGGTGCCCAAAAAAGGAAATGGTTGGCGACCATGCGGGGATTACCGCGCGCTTAATGCACGCACTATCCCTGACAGATATCCCGTCCGACATATAGAGGATTACGCCCATCGCCTGGCAGGTAGTAAAATATTCTCAAAAATAGATTTGGTCAAAGCATATAATCAAATTCCCGTTTTTGCCGATGACATTTGCAAGACAGCTGTGACAACACCTTTCGGAATGTTCGATTTCCCTTTTATGCCATTTGGTCTCCGCAATGCTGCCCAGACCTTCCAGAGGTTCCTGGATGAGGTGCTCAGGGGTCTGGACTTTGTCTACTCTTACATCGATGACGTACTCATTTTCTCCGAAAATGCCGAGCAGCACTTACAGCATCTACGGCAAGTTTTTGATAGATTTCAAGAATATGGGATGCTCATCAACGAATCGAAGTGTAGTTTTGGACAGAAAGAGGTCACATTTCTTGGATTTACGGTCTCTGAAAAAGGCACCCGTCCCATTGACGACAAGGTAAAGATACTGCAGGAATTTCCTCCGCCCAAGACAGTCAGCGGATTACGCAGGTTCCTTGGCATGCTGAACTTTTATAGAAGATTCGTCCCTCATGCTGCTGAGGCTCAAGCACCCCTTCATGACATGCTGTCCGGACCTAAGCTCAAAAGTTCTACTCCACTCATTTGGAACGAGCACCAGTTGGAAGCTTTTCGAAATTGTAAGTCTTGTCTCTCAAAATCTACTCTACTGGCTCATCCTGTAACGAACGCACCGCTCGCCCTCGTAACTGACGCTTCGGGCACGGCGTTGGGCGCGGTACTGCAGCAACTAGTGCAAGGACAATGGCAACCACTCGCTTTCTTTTCAAAGAAGATGTCACGGCAACAAGCACAATACAGCGCATACGATCGAGAGCTGCTTGCTATTTACGAGAGCGTCAAGCATTTCCGGTACATGGTCGAAGGCCGACACTTCGTAGTATATACTGACCATAAACCTATCACCTTCGCTTTCCAGCAAAAGGACAGGAAATGCTCGCCAAGACAGTTTAACTATCTTGATTTTATTTCACAGTTTACAAGTGACATCAGACACATCTCGGGGAAAGACAACATTGCAGCTGACACGCTCTCTCGTATCGAAGCGCTTGCTGTGCCACCAGCTTTCGAAGCTCTTGCGAAAGCTCAGTCGGAGGATCCAGAGCTGCAGGAACTGATTGCCAAGCGTTCTTCGTCACTGAAGTTAGAGCAGGTGCTCGTGCCAGGTACAAATGTTTATTTATATTGCGACACCTCTCAAGCAAAGCCTCGACCCTTTATCGTCAAAGAGCATCGGCGAAGAATTTTCGACACAGTGCACGGCATGAGCCACCCAGGTACAAGGTCCACGATTAAGCTGGTAACGGAGCGTTTCGTATGGCCCTCTGTACGCAAAGACTGTGGCACCTGGGTGCGAGAGTGCGCATCATGTCAGCGTGCGAAAGTGCAGCGTCATACGTCCTCTCCGTTGGGGAATTTTAAATTACCAGGAGAAAGATTTAGCCACGTCCACATTGATTTGGTCGGTCCGCTCCCGCCTTCATCAGGTTTCCGCTATCTTTTCACGGCGATAGATAGATATACGCGCTGGCCAGAGGTGAAACCGCTTCCGGATATTACGGCGGAAACGGTAGCTCATGCATTCTACGACACGTGGATATCTCGGTTTGGCTGCCCGCATACTGTAACGTCTGATCAGGGACGCCAGTTTACCTCACGTGTGTTTAAGGTCTTGGCGGAGCTTTGCGGTATCCAGCTGCGGCACACTACGGCCTATCATCCGCAGGCTAATGCTATGGTCGAGCGGTTACATCGTACATTGAAAGCCGCCATCATGGCCCACAACAGCTGCAAATGGACAGACGTGCTACCAATTGTACTTCTTGGCATCAGAAGTGCGTGGAAAGAAGACTTGCAGTGCTCAGCTGCAGAGATGGTGTACGGTGAGCCATTGCGCATCCCGGGTGAGTTTTTTGTCTCTCGTAACTCACAAATGCTGCAGCCTGACGATTTTGTTGCACAGCTAAAGCGGCATATGTCAAATCTCAGACCGGCTCCCGCTTCTAGGCACGGGAATAAGCACGTTTTTGTACACAAAGACCTAAGGTCCTGCACCCATGTTTTTCTTAGAAAAGATGCATTACGTGGGTCGCTAGAGACGCCATACACTGGCCCATACCGCGTGTTAAGCAGAACGGATAAGACTGTCACTGTGGACTTACTCAGGGGACCAGTAACTGTCTCGGTTGATCGCGTCAAACCGGCCTACATGCAAAACGACACAGATTTACCTGCGGGAATCCTGTCCAGGCCTGAAAAGGCTGCCTTTGGTGGCACCACGCGTCCCGGCCGGAAAGTAACTTTTCCCTCTCATTTTCAGGCAGGACTTTGATTCTCCGAGGGGGGTCCTATGGCACCGCACTAGATGCGGGGAGCATCCCTAGCGTCGCCGTGTCAACAGCGGTGTCAGTCAACAATTTTCCTTCGCGCTGCCATACGAATTTATATTTAATTCTATTGTAACGATTGCATGTTGCTATCGGAGTAAATAATAAGCTACCATAAGTTCGCGTATCATTTCGTAGCAGCTATTACACCCGCTACATGGTCATGAGCGTTTTCCAAAAAAAATACCAGGGTAGTTACTTTCTCAAAATATGGACTTTTGAGGTTTTTCTGGCTCAGAATCGTTAGTACTTTCGAACCATATACGTAAAAAAAGGTGTCCCAAATTTAATTTCCCATTACGTCACTATTTTGTACTGTTTGTATGAACGTGACGTAGTGGAAAAAAAATTCCATACAAATTTTGGGACACTTTTTTTTTAAAGGCCGAGATCGCAGATGTTTGTGGCCTGAGCTGTAAATATGCGATCGAGGGCTTTCTTTATTACCTCCCGTGTTGTGTCATCATTTTATGTCTACACTTGGCGAGAAAGTGGCTTTTTCCGTACGCGTAGCGTGCGGTAAAAGCCACTTTATGGCCAGGTGTGGTTCTTCTTCTCTTATATACGTTTTTTTACTATGTCCCGTTTTCGACGATAGAATCCCGCTTTTTTTACTCAAAAAGTTTCAAAATCCCGACTTGACAAAAGAAATATCTGGCAACGCTGCATTTGAGCTAAAAGAGTGATACACATATCTTTGAGAGTTAAAGACTCATATCTGAATGATATGTTGGTCTTGAATAAAGAAATTTATTATTATTATTATTATATCAGTCTTTTCACATTTTGCGCATGTCCAACTGGCGTGGTACTGACCGGTGTGGTGCGGGGAGGCGGCGGCGGGGATGACCAGGTCGCGCCATCGCTTCACGAGCACCTTGGCGCGGCGAGCCAGCGTCGGCTCCGAGGTCTTCCGCCGGAGCTCGTTCACGTGCTTGCCCAGTCGGGTGGTCTGCAACACGGACGGGAGCAATTTTATAGCTACTGAAGCAGCATTTCCGAAACTATCAAGCTAATATTGAACTGAGTCAGACAAGCATTATTTTTATTTTTTATTTTATTTTCAACATAACAACACAGCATTACAGTTAATACTAATTCACTGTGCATTAAAAATCAGTTTATACAGTACAAAAATTAATAAATCACAGAAGAAGGCCTTCTATCCATCGCCTCATTATATCCTCGCCCTGGGCATATCATGAAAGTATATAGGCAACTTCGTCGCCCGGTTGCGTCTAAAAATATGTACGCTTATTTGCATTTCGGAATTTATAGTCTGTGGAATAAGATGCAAAGTTGTATGTACATATTTTTTGAACGCCCAGCGGCAAGGGCGAAGGAAGACGCCGTGCCGCTGACGCCACAGGGGTAAAATAAAAATGGGTAAAGAAATAATGCCAATGTTTTTCAATAGGTGTTCATTTAAAAAAAAGTACGTCATTGGCGTGATAGTCATGATTTTCCGTTGACGTCTATGGCCGTCTGTGGCGGTCAAAGGGTTAAACTTGACCGTACCTCACCCCCGCGCCTCATATTCTAGCTCTCAACTAACTTGTGCCAGGAGTGGTTCACTCCGCGATGTCGCCGCGCGGTACTAGTACCAAATTTTGCCCCCGCGAAGGGGCTTAGCCGGCGACCAGAAAGAGCACGCGTTATGCTAGGGGAGACCGGGTATGGTTGTCTCGCGGGTTGGTTGTCACAGCGGCCATAAAATAATACGAAACGAAGGAATAAGTGCATCGATTGGTGAAGTACGGAAGGATGTACAGCTCTTGCGATCTTTTAGCACCGATCGATGTACTTAATGTTTCGTTTAGTATTACTTTATGGCCGCTGTGACCACCAACCCGCGAGACAACCATACCCGGTCTCCCCTATAGAGAATTCCGTCCGAACGTCAGTCATTGTCATTGTCTCAGAATACTTAATTTTTGGGCTCCTTATTATTGGAGCCCTTCAAAATTGCCATATCGCATGAATGGCCCTTCATGGGTAATAAAAAAAAATAAAAAAACAAATTTAAATACTTAAACTACTTAGCCTAGCGATGTGAATGAATGGAAGGAAAGTTGAAGGGTGGGGGAATGTCCGAACGTCAGTTTAGTTAGAAAGAGAAACCTCTGTACGCAGTACTATTATTTATTCTGTGCTTGTACGACTGTACTTGGTAATTTTTTTATGGTTAAAGGGTGTGCGTTCGAACTTGGTCTGACTTTATGGAAAATGGAGAAGGTCTACGTCATAGTAACGCAACAGTAGTGCAACTACTATGGGCAATAAAAATGATGATCTACTATTTGCTGACTCAACGTACTGCGGTAATAAATCCACAATTAATCTCTTGGAACAGAAATAAACACGATGTTCTGGCCCTACACCAAATTATACAATAAAATAACTTAACACAATTCAGTGCAGTGTCTCCGTTATGTAATATTTTCTAGTGCAGTCGTCGGTTTATATGAGGGTCGATTTCAGAGCGTTTTGACCGCGGCGGTTTTTACCCGACTGCGGCGAAGCCCAAAGGAGGGTTATGTGTTTGACTTGTATGTATGTATGTATTACGGTTCCTATGTCCGCTCGTAACTACTCAACGGCACAACCGATTTTGATAAATGATACATCATTAGATTCGTCTTGAGTGTCACTGGGTGTGAAGTTCGTTAAAATAAACAAAATGGCGGAATTTATGCACTTTTAAAGTGCACCGCGGCCGGGTTTTTTTTTTTGTAAAAATATTTTTTCATTCGTGTTCTAACAAATATAGCAGCAAGCGGTGCTGATCACAGTTAACATAAACGACAGACGGTATGGAGGCTACACATGATTTAATCAAAAGTTGTCGTCACTCGATAGTCCTTCGCGGCTGGCTGAAATCAGCGTTGCCAGAGGTCCCAATTTTGGCGGGACGTCCCGATATTTAAATAAAAATGAAATGTCCCGCTTTTCGGGAAAACCTCGACCGTGCATGCAGCGTGCTGAGGAAGTGCTGGCGGGTGGCACAGACAAGTAATTTAAAACACAAATATTTAAAATACTTCTGATTCTACACGTTTTTTTACTATGTCCCGCTTTTTATAATTAAAAAGTTTCAAAATCTCGACCTTGCAAAAAAAAATTCCGGCAACGCTGGCTGAAATCGACCCATGAGGCAACGGAACTATTCTTTCTTACAGCAATTAGGTAGGTCTTGTCAGATATGTATATGCGTGTCGCATTCCATCGTAAAACATACGAATCTACCATGATTGTTATTTACCATATCAATGCAAATAAAAAGATTAGAATAGAAATATTATAATAATACCCATAGGAATATTCGAGAGCTTACTATCGTACCCAATCCGATCCACTCAGCGTGGTCCGACTAGCGACCTGGTTCGACCCCAGAGAACGCCATGGCCGACCACCGGGTCAAATGATCGCTATGCCCAATAAGGGTTGCGAGTTAGTCTTAAAAAAAACGTATTTTTTAGATTTTACGATTTTTGAGATGCGTCACGTTATGACCCGGCTTTAAACAGGGATTGCCTGGCTCGCATATTTCACGGCTTCGCTGCCGCTCGGTATTGAAAACAATACACTTCAGGGAGTATACTTAATAGTAATGTACGATTCTGTTCTACTCACCTCCAACAGCTCTTTTGTGATATTGATTTTCTCCAATATGGATATGATTTCGTTAACGGCATGCATGTCGACAACCTGGAAAAACAAGACAGAAAAATTAGTAATCAGTCATTACCATTGAACCATTTAAAACTTTTACGACCAACAACCCGCCTAGTAGGCGCTTGTTCACAAAAGGCCACGACCCGATTTGCTTCAGGATCCGAATATCTTGGTTTAACTTCATTCCGACCAAGGACCATTAAAACATGAGGAATGTCACTCTCCATACAAAAAACTGTTCCCCGATATTTACAACGCCATCTATGTATAAGCTTGGTATAAGAATTATATTATTTACAATGTATTCAACTTTGCAAGCGTGACACAGTATTTAAATGTTAGAATTTATTTATTATTAGCTGTTTACGAACTAATTGTTACTGTACTATGTTTCTTTGTTCAATTATAACATCGTTAAATGTTTAGTTTTTTAGTGCCATCTAGTTTTTGCCTGGATATCCCCTTGCGGTCGGGGCACGATCCAAAGTATGGAGAATGACAGTCTTCTTGTTTTAATAGTCCTTGATTCCGACATTCTCAGGCTCAGCTTCTTGCCCGAGTCTTCTTAGCTGGGCTAGGTTTAGCGAACCGGCAACTAAAACTCCCATTAGTTCGATATACACACTACGTAAGGACAGGTTGATCCGCTTCAACCTTCCCGCTGGTCCGTTGCTCACTTAAAGCAATCAGCGTAACTTTTAGGTGGTCCAGTGCTAAGCGACCTGGTTTGAACCCAGAGAACGCCTCAAGCCCCCACCTTGTTCGAATTTTACTAAGACCCAATAGGGCCTGTAAGTACCTAATGTCAGGTGCAAAAAATATTATTGGTGCTCGTAACTTTTGTTCAGATGCCGGCCGATTTTGCGTAGCACATTATTTAATTGGCCTGACAAACCCACGTAGCCGGCTCTGTCGGTTTCTGGGGTAGAGTCTGTGCGGAAAGAGAATAGGCGTAGCGAAAAACGGAACTAACCTAACCAGTATGGCAAATACGGCAAATACTGTAGAAAAGTAGCGCCCCCAAATCTAAATCCTATTCTCTTTCCGCACAGACTCAAATGTTAATTTTTTTGTCTGGTCGGGAAAGTGTTAATATAAAAGTATTGCCTAATAACTTATTTTGTTCTAGAACTGTTTTGTGGGCACTCTAGTAGGTACCAAATTCACAAGTTTTACAGAACCGCTAGGTCTACTACACAGTTAACATATTAGAGAAATGAAATCGCGACTACTTCGGGACTTATTGCCTTCGCACGGTATATCACGTGAGTTTTTCGTCTAAACAATAAGTTCATCGTATAAACGGTACATTGGGACCCGAAGACATGGCACATCATATACGTAACCGTTTCGACACAAATAGGTACTAATTCAGGTAATAAAACCAACCTTCGATATATGCTGCGACCTTGTTAGATATTTCATTCACAGCTCTATTTTTCAGTGTGCTATGTATGTGCTCGTCAGCGCCATGGACCGACCAGCTTAAATGCGAGCAACCATCTCAAAAAATCTACGATGGAGTGAGGAACGCGATGGACCGGTCGATGGCTGGAATTTATTTGTGCCCGAACGACGACCACAAACCACGATCATCGGTCATTATGGATAAGACTAAGAAGAGAAGAGAGATTGGCTATGTGCGCAACTGCAGCGCCATCTAGCGTTCGTAAAGTGGACAGTCAACCGTTAAGAAATGTCACTTTAGTCCTCCTAAGTATTTTATTTCCACGGCGTAGGCCGCCATCGTTTACTATACCTACCTACTATTAGAGGCAATGGACCTTTCCGAGCCTGACCGCCTGTCAGGCTCGGAAAGGTCCAATGCCTCTCCCTGTCAGTGACAGGGACAGTGTGAATAACGTATTGTCCCAGGACGAGACCGTCACGGATATGATGGACCCGGTCATGCCCAAAATACAGCTTTTCCAGAAAACCAGATTTGTCAAAATACCAGATTCTCGATTTATCAGATTCCTGTCTTACCACATTCCCGTTACACTAGATTATAAAATCGTAAGTTACTCAAGGATCTAAATGATTTTGTTGGATGTATTATTTTGGGAATCTGGTATACGGAGAATCTGATATATCGAGAATCTGGTATTTTTACCCGACTGCGGCGAAGCCCAAAGGAGGGTAATGTGTTTGACCTGTATGTATGTATGTCCGTTCCTGTGTCCGCTCGTAACTACTCAACGGCACAACCGATTTTGATAAATGATTCATTGGATTCGTCTTGATGGCGCGAGTGTCACTGGGTATGAAGTTCGTTAAAATAAACAAAATGGCGGATTTTATGCACTTTTAAAGTGCACCGCGGTCGAGTTTTTTTAGTAAAAATATTTTTAAAATCTAGTATTCTGGAAATGCCGTATTTTGGATTTTTTTTTCCTGTCTTGTTATCTGCGATTAGCCGCCAGACTATAATCACATTAGTTGGGAGCTAAAAAGGAGTTTGTAGGTTTGGAGGCCTGTTCCTCATTCACTACTCAAAGTACGTGGTTACGTTTCAGTCTTTTAACCACATTAGCATTGCCAAGCAATCCAGAGGCCAGTGGATTGGGGTGGAAGGTCAGTCTTGCAATATGTTGCTCCTTATAGCGTTGTATTTCTGATGCAATGTATTTTGGAAATGAGCGGATGGACTGCGTTCAGTCTAAGTTCCTGGAGTCCTCCCATGGTAGCACAGTTGGCGGTAGCCGTGGAGTTAATGAAGAATGAATGAATGGTAGGAAAGTAGGTAAATAAAATAATAAAAAAAGTTCTTAGCAGTTGTACCTACTATTTTGATTTATGGATTCCCGTGTAGCATATTCGTATCGATAATGTGTTATTTTTAAGACTTACAAATGTAAACTATTTAGTAGATAATTTTTAATAACATATGGATAGATGTGATACATGTGTATCTTAAAACAATAACAAAAAGCTGCTTTAGCAGTTTTAATCATAAAAATACTGCTGATGAAATAAATTAAAAAACGAAATGGTTAAATAAGAGCTCACAATTTTAAATTCATTACGCTATTTTTTGATGGTACTGAAATCTATTGTCGTAATTGTGATGGATTAAATTGAATTTATTTTATTGTGATTTCATTTAATAATGTTTCTTAGTGTCAGTAAAGGAGAACCGGACAAAACGGTCCCAAGAACCAATAGCGATGTGACATATATCATTAGAAAGGTGTTTCAATATACTACAATAGTTACTATGGGAGCTTATTTCAAATCACTGTGTGAAAAAAGTTATGGCAATATAAAAAAACTTATTTTCATAGACGATTTTAAGCAATAAAAATGAATTATTTTGTATTCCATGACGTTACAGTCCACCTGTAAAGCCTCCCCGGCCTCTCAGGCTCCCCTGGCCCCTCCGGCCCCCCAGGCTGCCGCTAGCGGGGCACCGAAGGCACCCCCTGCACCGTTGACGGGACTTGAGCTGGAGGCCAGCAAGGCGAAAGCCCGAAAGGACCGAAGCAAACACGCCACTAAGGCAAGGCATCGGACGCCATGGATACCGATCCATGAACCGTAGTCGGCCCATCTAGGCAAGGGAAGCGTACGCGTTCGATGACGCCTCCTGAAGTCCCGGGGCCTTCATCGCGCGCCTTCCCTTACATCGTCCGAAGCGCCGGCGGCCAAAAAGCCGGCTCCGCGAAGCCCCGACAACCCCGTCTCTCCCACCTTTCCGGCGTTCGATGCCCCTGGGGCACAAGTTGACGGGGCTCCCTCCTCTCAGACCCCCGGGGATCAGCAATCGTCGTCATTTGACTACAATTGGCTACGCGATCGTAACGCCCGGATCGCCCCGCACCGACTCCGCGCCGCCGTAAGGCTGGTCGCCGCGCGATCGCGTTTTCGCGACACACCAGATCGCCGCGCAGTAACACCGACTGCGCACCACTCGCCCAACACCACCTGGAGCCACCACTCCGCCCCCGCCCTGCCCGGGCTTGGCAGGGGGCGTTGAGAGGAAAAACTTGGAGACCCTTCTTCTCGTGAACCCTTACCCACGGACGCACTGGACCTCTAGAAGCGCGCTGCAGAGCGTAGGATTCCCGCCTGCAGTGCGCCCCTCCGCATACACCTGGCACTCTACAACCCAATAAAGAAGCACGAACAAATGACGCAACCCCGAAGAAGACTCCCGCGCCCGCGAGGCAGCAGCGCACAGAGCTGCACCAACGCGCTCCGCGATGCAGCAGCGCCCGCGAGGCTACAGACACCAGGACCACTACCAACGCGACAGGAGCCGTAGCTGCAGAAGGCGCGCGGCTCCTGTCCCTCTGAAACCGGACACGACACCATCCTATCGCCGAAGCATCTAGCCTGAAGCTGAGGCCGGCTGCGCCGCGCCCGCGCCAGAGAGGCGACGGCGCCCCCGTGATGCGGCAGGCGCTCTGCGGTGTAGCAGCGCCGCGAGGCTGCGGACCGCCGCCAGGCTGCCAACGCGCCAGCGTTGCGGTAACGCGCCCGCGTGTCGTCGCGCCCGCCAAGTGGCCAGCGCTCATTGGAGGCAGCACGGCGCCCTCGAGGCTGCACGAGGCAGCAGGCAGCACCCGACCCGACCAGCCAGGCCGCACAGATGCTCCTACCACCGGCAAAGAAGACTCCTTCATAAGAAGAGAATACCACCGCTGGCTGGACACCTCCACTACTCCCCGTCGAGCAGTTAGGACCGTGTCCAGCGGCAAGGAAGCCGAAGTCCCCTCTCTCCCAGCCTCTGGCTGAGTGTCGCTCGCTGGGCCTCCCGTAAGGGTCTCACCCGGCAGGGCTGACTTCGCCGAGGCAAGAAGAAGAGAGGAGGCATCCGCAGGGCCCCCCAGGAGCCCGCCCCAACCACCGGCCCGTAGTTACGGGCTGCGGTAGCTTCCGCCGAAGAGGGCTACGCCCTGAACGGCTCCCCCAACCGCCTGACGGCGGTTGTGCGACGACCACGAACGTCGTCATTTACCGATCGATATCAAAACCGCAAGGACCACCTATTTTTGCAGAGTGGCCCATCTGTCGAAAAAATCATGCGACAGCGCGGCATTCCTTATCTCAAAGCGTCAGATAATAGCTTAAGCATTAAGATCGTAGTCCGGGGTTCGAATAATTACCGCGCCCTCGACGGCTCCTCGACGATCTGGATCTGCGCTATAGGCGGAACCAGTTCGACAATGAGAAGTCTCTGCGCCTTATGATCCGGGGAATTCCGAAGGAGTTCGCCAAATCAGAGGTCAAGGGGGACCTGGTTAGACAGTGGATAGCAGTTCGCGAAGTTCACCGCTGCTATCGCGAAAACGGTGGCAAAAAGTTCGATATTGTCCTCGTCAAAATCGACCCGAATCACCCGTCAGCCAGCACGATTTGGAAGTTGAAGGAGATCTGCTTATTGACGGGTTTCCGGGTCGAAAACACAACTGCCAGTATTACGGTCACAGCCAAACGGGCTGTTTTCTGCGCCCTCGTTGCGTAATATACACGGGCGACCACCTGACCCGCGATTGCAAAAAGCCGAAAGATGTGCCGCCATCTTGCGTGGTTTGCGGTCTTACTGGCCACACTGCCAACTGGCAGGATTGCCTTAAGGCCCCAAAGCAGATTGCTAAGACTAAGGAGGCACAGCCTGGAGCTCTTGATAACCGCAACAAAGGCCGAGTGGCCCCCAAGCGCAATTTGCGCAACTTCCCGGCTATTGCATCAGCCCCGCAAAAGTGGAAATACCCGCCGCCGTCTGCGGCGGGCGCTTCCCCTGCTCCCGCGTCTTCCACGCCCCCCCGCGCAATCTGCGCGCCCGGCGGTCCTCACCGCCCAGTCTCCAGGCAGCGGCATCTTACGCCGCTATCGCCTCCGCGGCCTGAGCCGCCCCCCTCCCGCTTCTCGCTGCCCCGGTAGACAGGCAAAGTTTTGAGAGGCAAGTGCGTTCGTTCGTATAGTGAACGCCTTGCTGCTCTTAACGGAGCTCTTGCTATCGCGTGCAACATTTCGTGTAGAGCGTGGGCGAGACTTACGGGGACCCGAACGGGAGCGAGAGCGGGCCTCAGTAGAGGCCGGGGTGGCGGAGACGGACGCGGCCGCCCTTGCGGGGACTGGCTGCTTCTTAAATGAATCCGCGGTGGGAGGGTCGGGGTGGGCGGGGGTTGCCTTAGTGACGTGTTTGCTTCGGGCCTTTCGGGCTTTCGCCTTGGTGGCCTCCAGCTCAAGTCCCGTCAACGGTGCGGGGGGTGCCTTCGGTGCCCTGCTAGCAGCAGCCTGGGGGGCCGGAGTGGCCGGGGGAGCCTGAGGGGCCGGGAAGGCCTGACAGGTGGACTGCAACGTCATGGAATACGAAACAATTCATTTTTATTGGTTAAAATCGTTTATGAAAATAAGTTTTTTAAATTGCCATAACTTTTTTCACACAGTGATTTGAAATGAGCTCCCATAGTAAATATTGTAGTATATTGAAACACCTTTCTAATGATATATGTCACATCGCTATTGGTTCTTGGACCAGCCTCCATACATTTTTGCCGGTCCTCCTTTAATATTATACTTTTAATTTTGTACTAATGGATTCATACCCGAATAAATATGTTTTTGTCAATGTGATTATATGATCTACTGGCGAGTACTCATGAGTAAGGGAATGCCGAATGCTCCCGAAACGGTCGAGTGGAAGTCTCGTCTTTTTTACAACGTGAGTGATCCGTTTTTAATTCAATATGTATATAATCTAGGTACAAATGTTCTTTTCTCAAAATATATCTACAGGTAAGTGTCATAACCTGTAACATTAAAAAAAACTGGCAGGCCTGATTGGTTTAACCAGAGCCACTAACAAGAAGGAGCAAGGAATTAAATGATTTTATGCCACACCTGGCCATAAAGTGACTTTCTCCGCACACTGCGCGTACGGAAAAAGCCGCTTTCTGGCCAAGTGTAGACATAAAATGATGTACACAACACGGGAGGTAATAAAGAAAGCCCTCGATCGCATATTTACGTCCCTCGCTTGCAGCTCGGGCCGCAAACTTCTGCGATCTCGGCCTTTCTTTGTATTACCACCCTAGTTGTGTAATGTACTATAATCACTACCACCCAAAGTTACAAACAATTATATCTCACTATCTTTGGCAAGCAACAATACCAAGAAGTTTCAATCCAGGACTTGATCCACTTTTATGAAGTTTCATCTCAATCCATTCAATTTTTCAAACCCCTAAACATCAACACAAATTTCACATTTATAATATAAGGAGGATTTACGATCTAAAACACATATGAACTTTACTATTCTTACTTTATCATGGCAGCGTAGTTTGGTGGACTAAACTAAAACTCCACAAAATAAATAAATACTTGTCTTGACGCCTAGAGACTAAGTTTAATGTAAAATGTATTAATGAAATCTTATATTGTTGTAATACTTGATATTTTTGAAAAGAGAAACTGGTGAGTTTCTTCCCGCGCTTCTCACCAGAATGTCATTACTCGAAGCACCAAAAGAAAAGAATAGAATCAGACATGTAAAAGAGCCCTTGAGGGCCTACTTGCAGAAATAAATTATTTTGAATTTAAACTACCTGAGGCCCTGGTCAATAAAACACCAATTTCACAGTAACTGATTTGCTTCAGAAATCAATGCACTATAGCGTACTAGGTGCATGTTATTTCACTTTAACAGCCTTTTTACGACTTTTCGCAATCGCCGGCCGCAACAGGGAAAGAATAAAAAACGAAATTCGCCATTTCCTATGATTGTGAAGCTAGGATACATTTTGGTTTACCCCAGTGGAAGTAAGATAGATCAGTGATATGAACTTCTACAGTTAATCACACAGAGAATGCACATTTGACTTAGGAGACATGATATTTTCATACAAAATGATCCCGACAGTTGGGTTCTTGGCAATTAATGTGTTAACCTATCACCAAACTAAAAAGGAAATAGCACCTGCCCAGTAAAACTCATAAGCAAATTAAGCAATAGTTTAGGGCATCACATCTTCGGGGGCACCAGAAACAGCACCAAAATAATATTTGGATAGGAGGTTGCAGGATAGGCGCACAGGTGTCTGATTGCTTAGGGAATCAAGTAGTTGTAATCCAGCATTGAACAGCACTGGACAGTATAAGATTGGCTCCTGCAGTAAAATAAAGAGGAGGATGAGCAGAGAAATACCCAAGAATCGCCCTGAGAAAGAAAGTTACAGCTAGATAGTATAGGCACCAGAAACAAAAGACAGAAGACAAGAACAAGAAAGCTTAAAACAAGTTGAACCATAGTATAATGCATTTATCCTGTTCTTGCAAATAAATAAGTTGGAGAGAGATAAATGAATATTGGGGACAATCCTATACAAATCAACTTAGTCTCAAATTAAGCAATGCTTGTACTATGGGTACTAGCTGCTACTACATAGATAAATAAAAATATCTACATAAAAGCCAAAGATCCAAGTCTCCGGATCACATACTTGTGCTTATCATACAAATCTTCCCCGAATCCCAAAACTAGCTCTGCTACCCAAAGGTTACTCTTTAGCGATGAGACTGTACAGTTTAGCACTGTTTTTATATAAGTTTACATTGTAATTTTTCTTTTGGTGTGTGTAAGAAAATAAAGTACGATTGTATTGTATTTGCTCTTACCAGGATTTAAACCCTTTCACGTTTTGATGATGATTAGCCCCAAAAGGAGTCTTAAACCAATAAAAGGTAAAAAAAACCTATTTTTAACAATAAACAAGTGTCAACATGTAACTTCCTAATTTGACTGCTGATATACAAAGAAATGAATAACATTGATGACTGATAAATGACAGTATATAACTTTAATCATCTGTTGTTCATTATGATATGATAATACACTGATAATGATTAAATGTGAATAGGTCCTTTGTAAGGTAAGTTTAGCAAATAATTTTGGAAAAGTTACAATAGCTTGGTTAAACAAAGTTTTATTAAAGAAGGAAGCACAGTATGATAGCAGTAATTTTTCTTGTACATCGCGCGCTTGTATGTGTGCGCGCTGTGATCGAAAACACTAGGTACAAGCAAAGGTTTAAAGGTGGATTTAGACCAAACGAATTCTAACACATTCTAACCCCACTCTATCAAATACTTTGTGTACACACAGAGAATTTGGTAGAGTGGGGTTAGAATGTGTTAGAATTCGTTTGGTCTAAACCCACCTTAAGAATGCTCCAGTATGATCGCACTCACACAGACATTGCGCGTCTGTGTGAATACGTGTCGTGCGCTCCTAAGCGGCCAAAGTTGGACTACTTGTTCGTCTTTATACTTTCGAAGAGGTCTCTTGGTGCCACAAACGAGCACAAAAAACACGAAAGTGCTTCCTCTGTATCAAAGCAGGAAACAATAAAATATATTAGAAATAGAGAAATGGAAGAGCATTAAACCAATGTTAGTAAACACCTATATGGGACTAAAAGTAACAAAGAAAATGAAATCGAAAGCATAAAAGATACTTTTACAGTATAATAGCAGTAACTTTTTTAGTGCAGTTTTACGTTAATTCTCAACAAGGCCTCAATGTTTATTACGAATTATTTCGATATTTTGAGCTTTTTTTAGCAATAAATTTTCTTACTGGAGTTACCAGTCCCCTGGTGGCCCCTAATTTAGTGTCCACTGTGTGTTATCAAAGAAATCTTTTTTATATTCATAGTCCACATATTTCGACAAAAATGGTACCATTCAGGTTGATGCTATTCTGTATTACAAAATAATATGTTTTATGGATATTATAGTAATAAATGGTAAGAAGTGCGATAAAAAGTAAAAGGAATGTTTTATTAGGCATCAAAAAGAATTTTGGCCCGTGCAGCGGAGGCAGAACAGTTCTGTTTTAGTAAAGTTTTGCATGATCTCCAATCAATTCATTATTCTCAGCCAGGAGTGATTATTTCATTTTTAAGGTTTTAAATACTTTTCACTGCTACTGTTCCATTATGCATCATTACTTTAAAGTTCTGTTATACTTCAAGGAATATATTATGTAAAGAATACTGGAGATATCCTACTGGTAAATACAGATCTCATGAGACTGTATAGATTTTATCGCCACACAGTTAACGTAACATGACATAGTTTTCTTAATGTTCTCTCCAGGATGATACTAATTTCTGGAAAATAAAAGGTTTGTGGAACAAATAACAAATTTTATCCCATGATTTAGTTCCAAAAGTAAAACTGAATGCTACAAGATTGGATTTGAACCTGCAACCTTCTGAAACTAGATTGCCAAACATTCAGAAAATAACTCGTTTAGTCTCTAGAACTCTTGGAATGAGTTAAAGCAGATACCTGTTATTTATACCAGCAAAAAGTGAACGATTTAAACCTTATTGCACAATAACGAAAAGTACAATTGACGGACTATGCCTTGATGCATTCTCTACCAGTCAACCATTAGTTAAGACTGACACCTTAGTTGGTGCAGGACTATTTCAACCAAAATGACATGATGATTATGTTTTATAATAATCTAAGATTGTTTTTTACTTGATCATTTCCTTTCTAACATAAAATCCCAAAATCTAAGGTATTAAATAGTGGTGTCATACATATTTCAGCCTAAAAGTCAATGTTAATGCCGAGGTAACTAGATACTTCTATATCTTAGTGTTAAGAAATAAAGAAGTAACCAATACAAAAATAACCTACAAGAACTCAAGGAAAGCAACTGATACTGGACCATATGTTTCAAGCACATGGTATTGACCATGGCCATGGAATGACCCATAGCACCCATGTGCTCAGTTGATGTCATGGCACAATATTCAGGCACAATAAAACTTAATAAATGGTATATTATATGCAGTTTGAGCTTAAGGAAACTGGACAGAGTATAATATATACCAAAAATATCCTACTGATAACAGGGTTACCATGCAAGAGCTGAGGTTATAACCGAATCATAGGCTTCAGGAGTGTTGCAAAACCACTGGCAATTTCTAGCATTGCTAAACCAGAATTGCACAATCTGAAATGCCAGCAGAGATTGACATGTTCAGGAATCTGGAACACGTATTTACAGCTTTTAAGAACAGCAGCTACCACCTGCCACCATGAGGTGTCTCCACGCCGTATAATTCTTATTCTATTACTCACGTAAGGTCAAACGGTACGACAAAAAACACATAATCAGCCTTCGTTCCACACTTCACCATATCGACATAACCCAAGAAAATCGACAGGATTTGACGCGCGTGGCACAATTCCATACTTTCACATTGCAAAACTTTTGGCACTGCGGACGGAGGGTCGAGAGGCGGCGCTTGACGACGTCAGTGCTACCATATACCGCACTCGTAGCGCGCACGTATCCACTCAGACCGACATCACTTTATTATCAGGAGACGCGGATATCTACACCGTATCACATCCCAACACTTTATTATCATCATCCGTGTGTACAGGAACGTCTGTGGTTCTGGAAACAACCTCCCAAGAGGCCAAATCGTTGCATCGAGTCGGGTGTCACGGGCTCGTGGGACCATTCTCATATCTAAGTCTCGCTTATCCAACTTACGGGCATTAAAACTCGTAAACTTACATTGTAATTGTTATCCAACGCATTCAGAAGTCGATTACTTAGTTCATGAGCGTTATTACTCATTTATAAACGAAAATATTTAACTAAATACGACAAACGTGTCTCGGCTGCGTCGTAATGGCGGACCGACGACTACGTATGCCCGTGCCAGGGCATTTTAGCCGAATAATTCAGCTGATATCTACCCGAGACGACGCGCGCTCGTGTTTTTCCGTTTCTTTTGACGGAATTATTGGAGGTTGTTCAATTATATCACTAGATGGCAGGACAAGCACATACAATGTATTAATTATTTTAAGAAAATGCTCTTCTATAATTCTTTCAAACTACTTTTTCAACATTTCATAATTGGCTTTATGCAATAATTAACGAAATTTACATGAAAACTAATCGCACAAGAAAACTGATGCTCTTGAAAAACTGACACGTACATTAGGCTGGAAACATTTAGTAATCGCTATGGCAAACTTAGGACTTAAAGTTGTCATATTACGCCGATAGATGACAGTGTTAAGGGTTGAAAGAACGAGAAAAGAGATATTTTTTCTCACTTTTACACGTTGCTCTTGCCATACACAAAAATTACTTACTATTGTGGGGAAAAATACAAACAAAGTATTTTATTACCGAATCTTTTTTTAAGAATTTCATCGGTTCGGGACCATTCAGTCCGTTTCCCAAAACATCCGTTCCCAAAACACCCGTTCCAAAATAACAGTTTCCTAAATCGGCCGTATGCCAAAAGACCGGTTTGTCATAACGTCCGTATCTAGACACGCGGCAGCGTGTCAAGCTAAGTTCTAAGCTGGCTAGCCAGCGCCAAGTGTAAACATTAAATCTCAATACCTGCCTAGTTTTCTTTACAAAAAGTAATGAGGCTCAACTTTACAATATCTGACATCGAGTTCGCGGTCCATATTTTTTTTACAGATAGAGCTCACAATAAGAAGTCTTTTCACCAAATCTGAAGTTGCGGAAACCCATAGTTTTGGAGAAAAAAAATATCAAAGTTTCCATACAAACTCGCAATTTTTGGCGTTGATAGGCGTAATTAGCCGATTTTTTGACAGATTTGAGAGCGTTCCGTTACACGCGCAAATTTAAGCTGTTACATGGTGACGAATTATAGCTTATGTTTTGTAATAATGAATTCATAATTTATAAGGATACTTGTGTATGCAATGAATTTAGTTTTTTTTGGTGATTTTTAAGTGTCATTTGTTGTTAATATGTTAACATTTGCTAAATATTAATGGTAGCAATGTAGCAATATACTACAATGTGACGAACGGAACGCAATAGGGGCGAGGGGCAGAGAGGGGAAGGACGCCATTAGACGCTGCCGTATCGGGAATACGTCTGTTTTGTTTGTCTTGTCAGTTGTTACCTATCTTAGACCTCACAAGGGGGGACGGGGGGGCGGAGCCCCCCAACAAGGGGGGCTCGGGGGGCGAAGCCCCCCGCATGGAAAAAGATAGACAAAACTAACCTCTTTTTTCGGTTAGGTTCGTTAGTCAGCTTGCGTCCCTCAGAGCATAAATAGAAGCCCCGCGAAGCGGGGATTCGTCGACCTGCTGTCGGGTCATAGTTGTTTACAAAGAAATCCCTAATCAAAGCGCATTTTCAGTCCATCGCGTCGGTCAGACTCCAAAATAACCTCAAAAAATGCTCATTTTCGGTTTTTTTTTTCAATTTTTTAACTTTTTTCCTATGATTTTCCGCAACTTCTCGATTTCAAAAATACACTTAGGATACCTTAATCTACTCCCAAAAAAAAATTGGCATGTTTTGGCCATGTCAGATATTGTAAATTTCTTCCAGTAATGATATCCCACCAAAAACATAAATGTAAAAAGGAGAGCCAAGTTCAATACAAAAAATATGCTAGGCTGTGGCCTTCGCCGCGAAAAGAACGGAGATCTAAATGAGTGCCAAGTCCTATGCAAAATCCAAATATGTATTTATAGGAACAAAATAACATTATGAACAAGTATCAAACTCTATTTCTTTGCTTTATTGGATACCAATAACGCAATAACAATTGTTGTTTTTTAAAAATGTGAGATCTTAAAGTAGTTTAGATTTGACTTGGCCAGTTTTTATCAGAATTTAAAAAAATTAATATATGTTGAATAACTTTATAAAATGACAGATGTAATGAAAACTGGCCAAGTGAAATCCAACCTACTTTAAGATCTACATTTTTAAAAAACAGCAATTGTTATTGGTATCCAATAAAGCAAAGAAATAGAGTTTGATACTTGTTCATAATGTTATTTTGTTCCTATAAATACATATTTGGATTTTGCATAGGACTTGGCACTCATTTCAATGCTTTTTCAATGCTGTTGGGTTTGATCCGCACTCTGCAAGCAGTCTACCCGCGCCTCCACAAACATCCCTGATGCACTACAGAATTTGGGCAGTCCCATCAGCACTCTGAATGCGTTATTGTATTGAACGCGCGGAGCGTTGTACCGTTTATGAGTATAGTCCGCCCACAGGCTGCTTGTATAAAAGTTTGTACAGTAGGCTCTAAACAGAGTAGTTTTTACTTCTACAGAACAGTGAGCAAACCTGCGGGCTATCATATTCGCTCTGATGGAAAGCGCTCTGCGCTCACGCTCAATATCTGCGTCGTCTTTAAGGTATGTTGTCACCATAATAATTAAGTAATACTCTGTCAACTCTGTGTACATGTCACTAAAATGATAACGACAATATGAACTTGGCTGAATAAGACAACCATTGCCATAAAAAAAATAGTTCGCTATTGCTTGTTGGGGAGATTCGTATGTATTATGGCAACCCAAGCACGCACCCTTCAAACAAAAGTGTCACTTTTCGATTGGTGATACGAGAAGCCGTGTCGGTCGCGTTATTTATAATGGCATAAAACGCGAATTATATTTGCAACCGTGTGCACTAAAGCGATATTTAATTCGCTTATTTTACTTTTGCAACTCCAATGGTGCCGCTTAAGCGTGTCGCGTAACCATATCATTGTGATAAATGGAGAAATTAGTGCATTTGTGTGTGGCTGTGTTGTGAGTGCCAATGGATCGACGATGTTCGCAATCGGTCAGGACGCTTGTTTTCGACGATTCAGACTCTGATCATCTGAAACATGGTCAGAAGAAGGAGCTGTCCTCGACCGTAGTGCCCTCATCGCTGAACCAGAGCGCGGAAGGTAAGAGTTATTAAAATATCTAAAATGTTTTCGGCCCTTCATGTGTAAATATGGGTATAGTATATGTTGTTGTACAACGCGTTTTCAAGGTTTATCTGTTCAGCTGTCAATGTGATTTTAATTGCGAGGGTGTGAATGAACAGCCGCAAACGATTGGTCGATTCAGAAGCTTACAATCACAATTTTTTTTCTAACGACACCTACAATTTAGACTTAGGAGAATGTGTGTCAAACAGCCGCTTGAGAAACCGAGCGAGAGGTATTGTTGAGCAGCTGCTACATTAACATATTGTATTCTCAAGCCATTATTATATAGGATAATTATTTTAATTAATGTAATGTGGGTAGATATTTTTAAAACAAATTATGACTAATGCAACCTTTTTGGAACCAGTTTTCTCTTTATAGGCGACAGATACGGACCTTATAGGGTGACCTTGAATGGAATGGGGTCAAGACCATTGTTTCTAAATGAACCAATATAGACTGTTATGACTTTTCATTAGCTGCTTGGCAGATCTGGCAATGTTACAATTAAAATATCACTTGTCCTAATTAGTCATGAGTATTAATTAATACTGGTACTTGTTCACTATAAGTGTGTGTTGTATTTATAATTATAAGTTATATTAATAAAAAAGTCTCCCAAAGTTTTCACTGTAAATTGACCAAAATTCTTGTTTTTCTCATAATAATCATGTAAAAACTATTTCTAAACTTATCTTTTGAGCTCTGAATCCTTCTCTGATTTTACTATGAAATCTTATAGTTTTCCATTTATGGCAGCACTTGAAATATAATCATAAATCATAGTAAGTTTATCTCAAATGATATTTATCAAGATCATATGATTTTGACGACCGCTTTAGCTTAGTTGGTAGTGACCCTGCCTATGAAGCAAGAGGTCCTGGGTTCGAATCCCGGTAAGGGCATTTATTTGTGTGATGAGCACGAATATTTGTTCCTGAGTCATGGATGTTTTCTATGTATTTAAGTATTTGTATGTATGTATCTATTAAATATATCGTCGTCTAGTATCCATAACACAAGCCTTATTGAGCTTACTATGGGGCTAGTTCGATTTGTGTAAGATTGTCCACTAATATTTATTGTCCACTAATATTTATTGTCCACTAATATTTATTTATTTAATTATTTATATGAACATGTGAGCTATTAAAGATCTTTATCAGTAAGATTGATTGAAATGATCAAATAGCTGATTGTCTATGTCTATTGCTGTTTTATCTAATAGAATGCAATACTTCCTTTATCAAGTTATTACATTTTACTTGATTACAAATTTGTATTGGCTATTAATTGTATGCCCAATTGATTTTCATATAAACTTTATGCCCTAATTACCCACCATAGTATGCCATTATTAATTTTTAAATATCTGTTTATCACTTTCTTAGGTATTAATGTTTCATAGTGTTCACATTCTTTAAGATACACCTGTGTGTTCCATGCGTCTGGAAATCTAGACTTGTTTATCCAAGTGTTTTCTATTAATTATCATTCTGAATCTGACTAGCTTTTGCCCACAACTTTGTCTACATAGAATTAGAATTTATAACCCTTATTTGCAAAACTTAGTTATTTACCAAGTTTACTCTCATCCCCCTTTAGTCATTCCTTAAGGAGGTGACTCCTTAAGGGATGATTTCTGGGGTAAAACTTATCCTATGTTCTTCCCAGAGCCTCAAATTATCTCCATTCAAAATTTTAGCAGTTTAAGTTTTTGTTCTAAGCATAGAAAAATAATAGACGGATAGACAGAGTTACTTTTGTCTTATAATAGTAGTTTCCATTTCAATTTACAAAGAAAATAACAGCAGATACCCTTCTTACATTTGAAGTGATAATGTCAAATGCACTTTTTAGATTGAATTTTTAATACTTAAACGACTAAGAGGACTTGCCTCTAAAGGCAATATTTTTTCTGCAATTTGTGGGTGGCAAGTCTTGCTATCTTTCTTTTACTTAGTATGCTAAAGCAAGATGCGCATAGTTGCCCACCACAAATTGCAAAAAAATATTGCTCATTTAGAAGTAGGTACCTCAAATAAAAAGCATGCATCTGATTTAAAACAGTGGAATAAAATGTCTGATACAAAAATTGCCAAAACACATTTTATTTCCTTCATAATATCTTTTTGTCTGTCATCTACACTGCAGTCCTATTAATTATAAGTGGCAAGGTTTAACAAGGAAATTATTATACAGATTTCGTATTGACCGATACCTACCAATTTTTGTTGAGGAAAAAACATATTGTGAAAAATAGGTGTAAAGTGCAAAACAAATTAAGGATGTTTTCCATATGTTTTTTATCCTTATTATTACTGTCACCTGCTTGGATCAATTAGCTAATATTTACATCGGTTTTTTCAGATTTATTTTACTTTTAATACTGACAAGGCCCTGGCGAAATTTGTTAAGCCAGTCATTTTGAATACTAGCTAGTATTGAAAAGTCTGTTATAGAGATTATTATTCAGAATTTCACAGTTAAAATAGTATAGGTACATGATGTAATGAAAGTTTGTATGAAAAAGTCAGAAATTCATGCGGACTACGTCATGGAACAGCATCTAGTAAAATAAATCTGTTCTTTTCTGTGTCTGACGCACTTTACCTATATATGCCTACTTCCTATTGAGAAACTGTGGTTGTATCCTTACACAGAACCAAACAAGGATGTTTACCGGTTTTGTTTGGGAAATGTAACAATGGTGTGTAGCATTATGGTAGCGATGGAAGTTTATGCTGTACCTGTGTAATCAAAACAATAATTGCGTTTATATCTCAGTGGGTTCCGGGATAATCTGCCATCATAGTTTGGAAACTCATAGTATAAAGTCGCCTTTTAGACTTCGACGCCAGTAATGACGTCTAAATAATATTGTTTAGGTCTCGCAATCAGGGCTCGGCAGTATTTTACAAAATCCCCGACATAGCCCAATATTTTGAATTATTTAACACTATTTATGTAAGGCTCAATAATGTATTAAAGTAATGACTTCGTATTATTACATTGTCCGATAAAAAAAAAAACCAAAGAACGGAAAAAATACCAGTATTTTTGTATGGAGAAAATACCGGTATCCGACCTCTGCTCGCAATACATAATGTGCATATACCTATCCTGATGATAGAACAACTATGGCTACGGTTGTTCTCGTGCTTCTATGAGGTACACCAGAGTAAAGTTGGTTTAGTTTTTATTTCAAGTTTATTAGTTCAGTAAGATTATGTACGCGAATGTTATAAATAGCGTGAATGGCTGCAGTTTTCCTTTTAATTGTCACCCCTTATAAAATAATAGCTGCTTGCCAAACACCCTGTATATTACTTTTATAAAATAGGGTTAT
This sequence comes from Eudemis profundana, assembly GCA_947034925.1. Classification (NCBI taxonomy): domain Eukaryota; kingdom Metazoa; phylum Arthropoda; class Insecta; order Lepidoptera; family Tortricidae; genus Eudemis; species Eudemis profundana. Next base: position 3,297,356 of record OX344818.1, on the reverse strand, counting down.
TAAAACATTGTTAAATATTTACTAAAAAAACTGTCAAAGTGCTGTCAGATTTCTGTATCTAATTAAAGATAACGAATACTTGCCTATTTGTTTTCACAATTTTTACTTTTCTTATATGCGCGAGCGAGACAGTTGCTTTATCTACGGCGATAGATAAATGATAAAACGACGACCGCAGATAGCAACGCGGTATCGATTTGTTTACCTCTTGTATGAAGTGTATGAGTGTGACAGACGCGTTATCAGGCGACCCGGGATCCAGTATCAGTATGCATTCAATCATTTGAGTCTAAACATAATCAAATATGACGTACTAGCTTTTGTTCACGACTTCGTCTGCGTGGAATTAGTCTTATGGCACCTGTCCCACCGCCGGTGAGTAATCGAGTAAACTTGAGCGAGTAACAGTTCAAATGATTGACTGCTCATAAAAACGTCCACGCCCCTTTTCATCCCTTTAGGGATGAATTCCTGAGTAAACTCCCAGTAAGCTTAGGATGCTAGGCTTTGTCGAGCGATAAATAAATGATAATGATAAACCATCCATCACTCTCGCACTTACATACTGGTCAAAAAGTGACAGATGCTTTATCATTTATTTATCACGCGATAAAGCCTACCATCATACGCCTACAACGGGCTAGACGACTAAAAAAAACTGTTTAGTCCGTCAGTTAGATTATTAAAAAATATTGTACACGTATTTTTTCTTTTGTTTGACAAACAAAAAATTACGAGGATACAGTGCTTAGAAGTTTCGAGTGACGTCACTCCTAGGTACAATTTTCACCTAGGAGTGACGTCACAAGCCTCCACTCCAGAAGTTTGATGATCTATAACTTTGTCGATTTTTAATATTTTGATAAACCAAAAAATAAGTGTCCCATATTTTTCCATAATCTAACTGACGGAATAAATAGGATTATATAGTTTTAACCCAGTCGTCATCCATACTGTGTTTTTCAAAGTGTGGGTTGCGACTCCCTGGGGGGTCCTCAGGCAAAAAGGAAAAAAAGGTAAAAAGTGTAACGGAATAAAATTCATGTTAGAAATCGTGGAATATTTTCGCATATAAAGGGGGTTGTGCCTTTGAATAGTTTGAAAAACACTGGCCTACAGGATAGGGTTCAATCACTTTGCTGTCACAGGGATGTAAGCGTTTAAGAGCAATGCCTAGCTGAGCAACTTTTCAAATCTCGAATTTTTGACGCAATGTTTCTGTCGCGCTGCTGTGGGCGGGAGCGGGATAAGCGCGATAAGGACAACTGCAGCTCGGACTAAAAATCCCACGCAAAAAACTCAAAAATCGAGGTTTCGCTCTCGACGACGAGGTTCCTCCTCCAAAACGCAACCAATCATTATAAAATTTTGGAAACTGCAAGAAGAAGAAATAATCTACGCTGCTATGTTTTGATTTTTTTGATATTTGTTGTCATTTTTGTATACTGCGCCTTTTTTGGCAGCCAATTCAATTAAGCCGTTTTTGCGATTTTCAAGGCGCTGTAACTTTCATTAAAATAAATATATCCAAAAAAGCAAAACATAGCGGCATAGATATTGATGATATTGATCTTATTTAAAAATATCATTGCTCTATGTTCAAAAACCAGAGAGGAAACAGTCGAGAGCGTTTGTATGGGAAAATCGCAGGTAGGCATTCCTCTTAATTTACTCAATGTAGACACCTACATCAGTGGTTCTTAACCTTTTTTTTTTTGTCGATCTTTATTCTTAAGTGGTCAAAAATTATAGAGACCGCCAAAAAATGACTTTTTTCGGAGGTTTAAAAAAAAATTAAAAAAACTTTTTCTAAAATGCTCAAAAAGTTTTGCGATTCGCCTAAATTAAAATTAAAATTCATTTATTTCGAGTATCACAAGACTCATAATTAAACACTTAAATAAAATATTCACATTACACACACTCACATTAACATTAAAATTACAATTAGGTACACAACATTAAGGCAACCGTGGTTAACACATAGACAACCTTTACCTTCATCGACTATTGCTCAATGTGTTAACCACAGTGCCGCCGGGCGCATGAAGCCCGCAGCAAAATGAGATATACGGGCAAAACTTGTCCGCAATCATCGCCAGGACGCTGTTGGAGCTGGCGCGCACGCGTCGCACCAGGGATGCGGCTCGCAGGCGCATGGTAGCTTTAAAACACGCCACATGCGCTTCCGCAAACATCCCCGATGCGCTGCAGTATCGCGGCAGCCCCATCAGCGCCCTAAATGCGTTATTATATTGTACTTGTAGGGCCCTTTAAGTGATTGACAAAATCTGTGTCTGCCACGGACCACCTTGAGTGGATCGGGAGTCGGGACGGGAAGACATATATTTTTTTTCGGATGGCTTTCAGGGACCCCCTGTGGTCCGCGGACCATCGGTTAAGAACCACTGGTCTACATTATCAACGAGCCCAGTAGCGCCGCTTAGTATCAAATAATATTCCGGTGCGTTGGTTGTTGTTGTTAAAAAAGGAAATGAATGACATGTCATTTATTTTGCTAGAGAAATGAAACTCAATACCTTGGAATATAAACGTAGTATGATAAATATTCTATTCAATATATATTTTCTACGAAACGAGTTATTCCACTTTGATTTCCCTCGGCGCTTCGCTATGACTCATACATGAATGACAGTAACGACACATGTCACTACAGACGTGCAGGATCACACGACGTTATACTACTAAACCTCGCATACTAGCAAGTCACGTTGTAGTTCTATTGCAGCTTTTAACTAATTTTAACATGCTAACTATCAATTTAGTTGTGGAAATAATGGACAAGGGCGTTGTGTTGTGGTCAAACAATGAGGGCTCTTAATATTACAGAACGGTCTGTAATTGAGGCCTGAGATGAGGCCTAGGGGATCGCCTGTCACTACGATACTAACCCATAAGGGGTCATTCATTCTTTAAAAATCAATGCTATTATACTGTGACATAACTTAGTAAACCATAAACTATAGCAACGATCATAATACAAACTAGCAGTTAGTTGCAACCTTGTTTACACAATTATGACGTAATCTTTGTAACGAGTTGAGTCTAGAAACGAGACTTAAAAGGCTGGGCGTAAATAGTCAAAGTCATTAAAAGTAAATAATGGGTAACGTTTGTTGTTTACCTCCACTATAGGCTATTTCAGGAGAGATCAAATGCTTCTTTTTATGAAGTGTCAAAACGATTAATAGTATGCAAGAGAAACAGATTTGTGACGTCGTTTTTTCTCAGATTGCCGATTCGTTCACATTCCTAATTCCTGTACGTCTAGCCTAGCATAACTGGCCGCGACTTCGTTTCTCGCGCGACAGAGCATCACCTGTCACGCGACATTGAGTGGAAAGAGATAGGTAGCGTTTGTCGCGCGACAAAGAGTCGCGGGTCACAGTGGTGCTAGAGGTACTAGTTAATCCACACTCCACATGCGTCATTCTCATTTTTGTGCACACAGTCACTCCACGAGTCACTGCCGTGGCTTTAAGGGCCGATACAGACGGACTGCAACCCAACTGCAACTCCCTACGATTTGTATGGGAACTGCATCACAACTGCACGCCGACTGCGCAGTTGTGATGCAGTTCCCATACAAATCGTAGGGAGTTGCAGTTGGGTTGCAGTCCGTCTGTATCGGCCATAATTGTTCTTTCAAATCGTTTGACCTAACCGTCATATTATCATGAATTCTTTTTATCAAATAGATGAGTGAATTCATGACATCATTAATTGTTTTTTATCAGTAAAAAATAGTAGGTGTAATAAAATAAGGCCCACGGTAGTGACTGTGCGCAAAAATGAGAATGACCCACATACCCTATTCGTCCGCGTTCTAACCAAGAAAATGTATACAACTAACAGTAATAGTTGTGATCTATGAGTTTCTGGTCCGATTTTTGCAAAATTCAGTAAGACTTGCAAGTTTGTCAGGCTTAAAAAATACGTGATTTATGAGCAGGCATCGGAAATTCGGATGCTTATACCTAAACTTTGCCGTCGGCGTCGATGTTGACTTGTATGCAGTTATTTTTCATGTACTCGTTTTTTGAAGTCGGTTAAAAATAGCCATAAGCTAAACATATTCGCGAGATCTACATTACTATGACGTTTTCTATAATCACGGAATCCGGGAACTTACATAGTAAAATCAAATTTTTAAGAAGCTGATTCCATATTTACTTAACTTTTTCCGGCATTATGCCGACTTTAGGTATAAAAGCATCCGAATTTCCGATGGCTGTTTATGAGAGTAGGCCTGTGCCCAGCTGTGGGACGTAGATATACTGATGAAATGTGATTTATAATTAAGTTTTGATGTCAAAGAAAGTGGGGCCAATTAAAACCTATTGTATTTGCCGACGCCTCGAATAAGCAGGTAATTGTTTAAGGGGCCTTAGACGTTTCGAACACTCATAGATTCCTAAACTTTTTTTGGTCACGGACCTCCTACATTATTTCAAAACCTTACGGACCCCTTCCGGATATAATCAAAGAAAAAAAAAATCAAGGGCACATGAAAGTTTGTGTTGAAAGCATAGCCACGGACCCCCGGCTCTCGTATCACGGACCCCTAAGGGGTCCATGGACCACAGTTTAAGAAACCCTGATCTAGGCCATTCTTCTATGATTTAAAGACCGGTCGACAAACATCACTAAAAATAGCCTAAATTCAAGTTGTTATAACGTGTTTTACCCTTGTACACTCATTAAACCAAATATATGTTACCCCTCTGCTTAACTTTTTCCACGCCAACGACGTATATATTGGCACCGCAGGTTGGACACCAATGACGCATAGGTATATTGGTCACAGACCGCAGAGCGATATAATAGTACATTGTGTATCAAGGGCGGTAGGTAAGGAATTACAAACGAGTGTTTGTTACAAGGCCGAGGCGAAGCCGAGGGCTTTAATAACACGAGTTTGTAATTCCTTTACCGCCCGTGGCACACACAATGTTTTTCATCACACTTGTGAGGAAATCTAATTAAAATTAACCTTACTTAACCTAAATAAAATTGTAAAACTGACAGTGACATTAGTGACATATCCATAGACAATGCGAAACGTTCGGAAACCATAGCGGTACAGAGCTAAAACGGTTGATTTTATAATTGCAAAATACTGAAATACACTATTGAAACATTTAATTAATGTTACAGAAATATGTGTTTACATGTATTTGCAATACCAGTTCTCTTTAAATAATTATTTCAGTGATAAAAGTTAAAAAAGTAAGTTGGCGTTTCCTTTGAACATGACAAATAAGAGTAAAACAGAACCAGCGTTTCAAATTTAAAAAGAAAACCATTACGCCCTAGGGCGTAATAGCTCATTTACGGCCCGCAAAACCTACGTGTAATGCACCATTTTCGAGCAAGTGTGATGAAAACCTTCATACACCAGCATAAAGTTCAATTTCGGATTTGACACTGTTATATCATGGCGTCTGAAGCTGAGACACTTCGTTTTAGAGACACAGTACCTATAATAATGTTTCTTTCTACAAGAGGTACATCGCGCGGCTTGTATGTGTGCGCGCCGTGAACGAACGCACTACGAGTAAAGTTTTACGAATAAGTTAAAATAAAATTCCCAGTACGGATTGCACTGTCTGCGCCTCGACCTTGAATACGTGTCACATATCCAAAACGGCCGATGTTTGACTACTTGTCCGTCTTTATACTTAAGACGAGGTTGGCGGTGAATTTGCTAATTACTCTACATACCGTTGCGTAACTGCGCTAGCCTTATGCAATTCGTTTTGGTCACATTTGGACAGATAGGGTTGTCAAAATGTCAACTCTCCACGTGTTTATTTAGGCTAATTGCTTGACAGATCATTGGCGTATGTATGAAGTGTTAAAAGACGATGGTTTGGATGGGAAAGTTATCTATCATCATATTACACAATTGTTAAATTGTCTGTCGAGTAAAAAATACTTGTTATAATTGCGATTGGGTGAAATCCTACTAATATAATAATATAAATGTGAAAGTTTGTTACTAAATAACGGGGTAACAACTGGATGGATTGAGATAAAATTTTGCATGCAAGTAGACCAGGGTTCGAAATTATCAAGATAATAACGAGCCGTGATAATTATCGGATAATTATCACCAGTATTAAAAGATCATTTGTTAAATTGTTTCATAAGAAATATCGATGGTTTATTGTTTCAAAACAAAAAAAAATATGTTTAATTTTTTTTACATAACATAAAATACAAATCAACATTAATGTCATAAATAAAGGTAGATTCAGTGAAAATCGGTGTTCGTCAGATTTGACAGATTTCAAAATAAATTACTTGACCAAAGAAGCCAAAGGCTTAGAATATAGTTCTATTTCACGGGCGCAATTTTTTGTTATTATCAATTGATAATTATCCACCTGTTATTATCACGATAATTATCGTGATAATTATCGCGATAATTATCGTGATAATTATCGCGATAATTATCGTTGATAATTATCGCGATAATTATCGTTGATAATTATCCTTTCGAACCCTGAAGTAGACAGTCCTGGATTGAAACTTAGGATACTTTATATCCCGGCAAAGAGTTCCCTTGGGATTGGGACATTAACGAATAACGCGGGCGAAGCTGCAGGTAAATGCTAGTATAAAATAGTTCTATGACTAAGGCGGTATAACGTACTGCTTAAACCACTGCAGCACAGAATATAAATAGAGCAGTATGGAAGCTACGCTTACTTTTTGAAATAAATACCTACGCTCCATTAGAGCGTTAGGGTTGTTTAAAATGAAAAGATCGCGGACTGTCTAGGCGCGCGTACGTACCTAACAAACGCAAAGCACGGCCAGTCGCCTCCATGCGCACTCGCGACTGACAGCACCGCGAGATTCCCTTAGGGGCCTTGTAAAAGCGCGCGTCTATGTGTGCGTGCGTTTCGATCGTTTTGTTTGTAGCTTCCTTACTGCTTTAGCTTATATATATTCTGTGACTGCAGGTAGAGAGTATGAAATTTAAAACACGTGGACTAAGAAAAGAAATAAACCCCTAAAGGATTGAAAACGGGAATGAAAGGTTGTATTGAAAAAAGGTAATAACTAAATATTTTTACTAAAAAAAACCCGACCGCGGTGCACTTTAAAAGTGCATAAAATCCGCCATTTTGTTTATTTTAACGAACTTCATACCCAGTGACACTCGCGCCATCAAGACGAATCTAATGATGTATAGTTTGTCCGGCGGCATAAGAGTAAAGAGTCATAAAAATGAGCTAATTGGTTATCTATTATAGAAAGAGTGTAAGTGATTTCTTGCGTATACAAAAAGCTAACGTAATAGTTAGTACTAAGGTACAATGTCAAATGACAGCACAAAAATTGCAAATGCAATAAAAAACATTGGAGGGTAGGGTTGCAACAATCGGGAATTTCCAACTAGTACCTATTCCGTTGAATCTGGTTTAGTGGTTTACTTATGTTTGTTTTAATATTTTACCCATTTATTACAGTTTTGACGACCCTATGCAGGTGTGAAGATATCTTTTGTATTTGAAACATAAAAAGCATTTTGAACTTTAATAGAAAGTGTTTAGGTCGAAATTCACTACTTCGTATTACGACTTGTCACCTTTCGAAGTAATGATGCTATTGTAACAAGTTTTATGGCTTTTTACTCTAACGCTGCCGGATAAACTATACCATTTATCAAAATCGGTTGTGCCGTTGAGTAGTTACGAGCGGACATAGGAACGGACATACATACATACATATAGGGATGTAACGATACACAGTTTTGCCGATACGATACCGATACCGATATATAGTAGTTAATATCGGCGATACCGATACCGATATCTTAGCTTAATAATGAAGTATGAACTTCAGATATTTTTATGTCCTTATTACAACTAATGGCAATGACTACTGGCTATATTTACCAGAGAGTCTTTAAAGTGTAAAGTAAAAATAATAAATTGTCAACTCACAATTCATTTTTTTTTATTAAGAGGAAAGAGAAGGGCATTTTTTCCATACAAACGTAGTCCCCTGTTTCCTCCCTGGATAATGCCAATAGAGCCATAATTTTTTGTCCAAAAATCTATGGCTACTATTGATATGTTCCTATGTTTTGCTTTTTACCATAAATTGATTCTTAAAAGAGATATTGACCTTCAAAAACCTAAAAAAAATGCCAGATTTTTCCGCTGTGTTCACACATCCAGAAAACAAATTTGACTAGATTATTAAAAAAAAGGAAAACATAGAAACACGGCCAAAGCCTTTCTTTAATGTTTAATGAAAAAAATAGTTAAATAGGTTAAGTTTTGGGGAAGAAATCAGGGGACTACGAAACGTTGATTTCATGAACTTTTAAAAGGTATTTTCGATCCAAGCTGCAGTTGTCTCTATCGCACTCTGCGGGGGAGAGGCTGGGTTGGGGAGGCGCGGACTAATACGTATACACTCTCTGTGATGTGACACGTAGTCGATAATTTTATCGATATCCTAGTGTTGTTCATCGATATCGATATTTCTAGTAAAAATTTAGCGCGAAGTGCATTTAGCAGTCTTTTTTGCTGTTCGATTGTTGGAAGTAGGGCTTACAACCAGGTAGGGCCAGGAAGTAAACTCCGTACCTGAGAGGCATGACACTAGTGCCATGACATGACACTAAGTGCTATTTTCTAAATTTTACAGGAGAGCCATTTTTAGTAAAAAAATGGACATCTAGGGTTTTTAGTACTAGTTATGTAATGTACTATTAAAAAAAAGTGCGATCCGAGATGAATTCAACAGTTAGTGTTATAGTTCATAGTTCGATAGAGCTCAAACAATAATATGAGATACCGTAATGAAACGAAAATTATAAAAAGTGGACTTACAGTGTCATGGATTTTGTTCAAAATTTTGTAATTCTTTGAGGCATTACTTAAAAAAAAATTACGACACTTCGCGTAAAAATTACTAAAATTAGTTCCTCAGTTTATAAGCTTTCTAAAAAGGTAGAATTGTTGACATTTTTTGCATAACTTTTTAAAATAACATTAATAATAAGAGAGGGGGTAGGGAATATCACCTAGCGTACCGGACCCTTAATCAGTTTGTTTGTGTCACTTTGGTTTATCCGTGGGTTTTGTTTGTCTTCAGTTTTTTATTTTATTTCATCTTCTTAGGATTGGAATCACTAAAAGTTGCCTTCGGTGATATTTCAATGAGTAATTTATCAATCAGTTCCCGGTTGCGTTAAGTTTGCACCTAATTTGTAAGTTACACCAAGGAAACCAGGTGCAAACTTAAGGCAACCGGGAACTTACAGGTAAATTACTAACCGAAATATCACGGAAGGTTACTTAGTGACTTCTAACCTAAGAAAATGAGATAAAATAAGAAACCGAAGACAAACAAAGCCCACGGAGAAACTAAAGTGACACAAACAAACTGATTAAGGCGAGGTAAGACGAGAATCGGGCGCGGAAGCCTAGTTTCCAAATAATTTTTAGAGCACTTATTTGACTCGTAGGTCACTGTAAAACATATATAATAATATTCAGAACTGTATCTAGGGCTTCCTCTCACTTAGAACACGATAGCGAACACTTCGCTCCATAGAAAAGTAGCGCGAAAACACTATAAAATAAAGTATTTTTTTCATTTTGTTCATTACCAGTTACCTTTTCTGACAAAATTAATACCTGACAATCATGATTTCACAGTCATGCAGGGCATCCTCTCATGTTTGGGTTGATAACGTATACTTTTATGTTAGAAATCGAAGATAATCTGCAATAATCTGCATTCCGCCCGACCCTAGTTGTATGTGAAATGCGAGCCAGGTCCTACCGGGCCTTAAGGGTCCGGTACGCTAGGCGAAATTCTCTACCACCTCTCTTATTATTAATGTTATTTTAAAAATTTATGCAAAAAATGTCAACAATTCTACCTTTTTAGAAAGCTTATGAACTGAGGAACTAATTTTAGTAATTTTTACGCGAAGTGTCGTAATTTTTTTTTAAGTAATGCCTCAAAGAATTACAAAATTTTGAACAAAATCCAAAAACTTTTGACTTTAAATTCTTTTATTGGTAACATTTTCAAAGGTTTTGGCATGTTTTTTGGATTTTTCGTAATCAATCATTTATTGGCTATTAGATGATGGCTCTTTTTCATTACTAATTTAAGTAGTTTTTTCACAATAAGCAGTTTTAGATCGAAAGGCGGATTTAAAAAAAAATAAGTTAAAAGTCAAATAACTTGATAACCATTGTGTTTTGACCCCTGGTTGATTGGACTGAAATCATTGCAAATAAGCTCTAGAATAACCCCTTTCAAGGGATAGGTCGAATTTCCAATCACCCTGTATTTCCAGTCGCAGTTAATCCCACGGTGTTTCATCATTCATGTAAACTTGTGTGCTGCAAGCTTTAGAAATGAGTTTACGCTTTACACAATTCTTCAATTTGTTAGGTAATAGATAATTCAGTTATATTCCTTGGCAGTTTATTATAAAATATAATATAATTAATATTAGGGGGGTGGTATTGCAAAGAAAGGCCGAGATCGCAGAAATTTGCGGCTCGAGTTGCAATCGCTTGCAACTCGGGACGTAAATATTCGATCGAGGGCTTTCTTTATTACCTCCTGTTGTGTACATCATTTTATGTCTACACTTGGCCAGAAAGCGGCTTTTTCTGTACGCGTAGCGTGCGGAAAAAGTCACTTTATGGCCAGGTGCGGCATAAATTACTATTCCGTGGCCAATTCTTTCCTCTCTCTCGCGGCTAAATTTCGTGGTATACGACCGTCGATTATCTCTGGCAATACGCACTCGAAGTAAAAGGTTTCCAATATCGGTTCCATTTTCTGCCAAAACACATCGTCTCTTTTAATCTTTTCATAAAGTAAGCCTTTAGAGCTCCACAAAATAAAATAGCCAAAATTTCGGCCAGTTATGTGTAGTTGCCCTTGGACTTGATAGTAATAATTATGATTCCTCCGGGTAGGTAATACAATAACACGAAACAATCACTCTGCAATGTCGGTAGGTATAACAACTTGCCGTCTGAAGGTGCGAGGCCTGGCCTGCGAGCGCGGCGCCGGCGGTCGCGGCGGTGGGGGCGGCGCGCCACGCATACGTAGACAGTCGCACTCACACTATGATAGCTCGCTTGTTGGGCATTGCGCGACAGCAACACATTTTACAAATACCTAATTTTCAATTCTCTCGGCCTTACTATTTCCTCTTAAGAACCAAAGATTTAATTAACATAGTAATTATCATTGCACAAGGTAATAGAATAGACCAGTACATAAATTAAGTCAGAAATTGAGATTATTATTTGCAGATTTTTTTTCATACATCAAATTCTTCAAATATCGGTTGTATAATATCGGCGATACCGATATATCGGCCGATATATCGGTATCGGTATCGTTACATCCCTACATACATACATACAGGTCAAACACATAACCCTCCTTTGGGCTTCGCCGCAGTCGGGTAAAAAAATTACGTGAAGTCGTGCAACAGCATTAAGTAAGCAATAACTAATCAAATCAATAAGTAGGTTGAATTTTTAATTTATAACTCGAGATATTACGTCACCCCAGGTCGTAAGTGGCGTTTTCCGTCCGCTGATTGGGGCGAAATTACTCTTCCTGGCGAGAAGACGTAAATTTGTACATACCCACGACTAGGGCATGCAATACGCAGTGAGTGCGCGCGCGCTCGGCGTACGGACGTGTTATATAACAGAGCGTGCTAACTTAACTTAGTGAATTAGCGTACGAATAAAATCTGTGAAAATGGTTCAGTGCAATAAATGTAAACTGTTTCTTTCTACATCTAAGGATGACGTGATTAAGTGTAAAGCAGCATGTGGGGTTGTCTACCACAAGAAATGTGTTCCAAACGATAAACAATTTGAGCAAAACGGGCTTTGTGACGATTGCCAGAACACCAAAAGCAGCCCCCAGCAGCCAGCACAAGCACCAAAATCAGCGTCAAACCGTGGCGATGGCGCAATCAATAAATCATCTAAAGGCACCCCGCAGCAGGCTTCACAACCGCAAGCTCAAGCATCAAAGATGGCGTCAAATCCTAGCGAGGGAGCAACAAATAAGTCTTCCAAAAGCACCCCCCAGCAGGCTTCACAACCGCCAGCTCAAGCATCAAAGACAGCGTCAAATCCTAGCGAGTGTGCAACCAATAAATCCTCTAAAGGCACCCCGCAGCAGGCAGTACAGCAGCCTAAGCTAACTATCAACCTGAGTGAGTCATCTGGCGAGAAAGTACTTGCTGAAGTAAATAAAAAACTGGAAATACTGTACAATGTCCAGAAAAAAATAGAGGACCTTACCTCCAATGTGGAGTTTTATGCCGAGATGTACCAGTCCCTAGTAGAATTTAAGGAGGAATCTCGAAAAAAAATCAAGTCCTTGGAACAAAAAAATGTGTACCTGGAAAAGTGCAATAAAGCCCTAGAGGAAAGGGTTTTGGAGCTGGAGGTGCGAGAAAAAGAAAAAAACATCGAGATCCATGGGTTAGAAATACGAGAAAACGAAAACACAAAAGAGGTAATACAAGATTTTGCAAAAAAATTAAATCTGAGCCCCGATGAGATCGAAGACGCACAGAGGGTAGGGCAAGAAAAAACAGAAGTGGCAAAACCCAAGATAGTACTGGTTAAGCTCAGAACTAAAAGTGCTCGCGACAGCTGGATATCAGCAAGAAAGGGAAAGAAAATGACTAATAATGATGTTTACGACAACGGCAGCGATAAGCGAATATTTATAAATGAGGATTTACCGAAATACAAACGCCAACTTCTCTGGCTCACGAGGAATGTGCTAAAATCGCACGGCTTCCAATACATATGGGTGCAAGACTGTAATATTTTGGTCAAAAAAAGCAGTGAGGAAAAAAAGATTTATAATATAAGATCGGAACAGGATTTAAATAAGTTCGAGGTTAGCAAATAAAACGGTGCATCTAGCGCGACAAGTACACACTAGGTGATTATGTTTTAGTAACATTCAATCAAGCTGAAGAGTTATCTACAGATTTTTCATTCAAAAGATATTATGATATAACAACTTTAAGTGATGATTTAAGCAAAATTAAGAATCAAATTCACATTTTTCACTTAAATATTAGATCCCTCCGGAAACACTTCAACGAGTTTCTAGTGCTATTGCAAGAAAACAAATACAAGATAGATATAATAGTATTAAGCGAGATAAATATCAAGAATGACGAGCTACCATTTTACCAAATAGGAGGGTACAATACATATATACGATCAAGGGAAGACAGGAGAGGAGGAGGAATCCTGATATATGCAAAACAAGGATTGAGCTTTAATGCTCAAAAAGTAAATTTAGAAGCTTTAGAAATACTCCACGGCCAGCTAAGATGGGAAAAGAATACATTACATATCATTGCTATATACAGGCCACCTAATAAAAATAAGATGTTATTTGCCGATCAACTCAATAGCGTAATAAAACTAATCCCTGCCAACGAAAGCGTCATAGTTATCGGAGACACAAATATTGATATTTTAAACGATATTACCAACTCATCCTCGACACACTACAAAAACACCCTGTGTGGCTGCGGCCTGCAATGTGCAACGCCGAGTTCGGAGATAACGCGAGAAGCGATAGTGGATCGGCGAGTCGACACGTCATGCCTGGATCATGTGTGGGTGCGAGCGGGACGGAGCATTGGCGGACTGTCCTCGTATGTGTTAGAAGCGCACATCTCCGATCACCATGCCGTCGGGATATCATTGCACTTGTGCGCGAGCGAGAACGCATCATTACACGGGAACAATAGTGATAGTGAGCGCGCGGTTCTAAGCGAAAAACTTGTCCAACAAAAGTGTGATGAATTTGATTGGGCGCAACTACTCAAAATAACGTGCCCGCTTACGTTGTTTCAGACACTATGTTCAGTTTTTCATCGTATTTATAAGGAAAGCACTATTGTAAAAACAGTTCAATATAAAGGTAAGAGAGACAAACAGCCATGGATAGACCAAAATTTGTATAAAATGTTATTACGCAGGGACTATTTATTTAGAGTATGGAAAGCACAACCAAAGAATATGAATAAAAGATTAGATTATACGAAGTTTAGAAATAAAGTTAACAAATTGGTGAATGAGGCAAAAAATAGGCATAGACAGCTAGAAATTCTTAATTGTAATGGGGACTTTAGGAAAATATGGGCAAATATTAATTTATGGCTAGGAAGGAGGAAAACTAATTTAGATGATGTTGTATTAAAGTATTTAGGAAAGACTGAAAGTATTACTCAAATTTGTACAAATTTTTCGAAAACATTTACGCATGAAATAAAGGAAATTAAACACAATTGTAACATTAAATTCTTAGAGAGAAGTCAATATGTGAAGCCGTGTGATGTAAGTTTTAGGTATAATTTAGTGAGCCCAACAGAAGTGGAGAAAGTCATAAGTTCGCTGTCATGTCAAAAGGCGCCAGGGTTAGATGAGATAAGAGTTAAGGAAATCAAATATCTGCGAAATCAAATTAGTCCTATTATAGCACAGTTGATGAATGCCTGCTTGACAAGAAGTATTTACCCGGATCAGTTAAAAAGTGCAATTATTCGGCCCATTTATAAGTCTGGAAGTCATTTAGAGTATGTTAACTATAGACCCATCGCCATTTTGTCTGTTATAGATAAAATCATAGAAAAACTTATAATTGGTCAGATTAGTAACTTTCTTGAACGTAATAATGTACTGTCAGACACCCAGCATGGTTTTCGGAAAGGTAGAAGTACAGTAACAGCCTTAATGGGTTTCACTAACTATGTAAACAGTTGTTTAGACTCAGGTAAACAACTAATAGCACTTTTTATTGATTATAAAAAAGCCTTCGACACACTAGACCACGACATTTTATTACAGGCGATGGACGAATGTGGAATCCGTGGCCCCACGAATGAATGGTTCAAAGACTTTCTAACGGGTCGGAAAATATGTACAAAAATCGCAGGTTATACGGGAGAAAAGGTGAGCGTGGAACTCGGGGTGCCAACCGGTTCGGTCTATGGACCCGTTGGGTACGTAATGCATGTCAACAGTGTCTCTAATGTAGTCAAGTACTGTCGAGTGTTTATGTATGCAGATGATATGTGTATGATTTATGCCTCAAAGAATATACAGGAGATACAAAATTACATACAGGAGGACTTTGAGTGTATCACTAAATGGGCGCATGACAATGGAATCATCCTAAATTTTGCAAAGACTAGATGCATGCATATACACTCGCCGTACAACCAGCAAGCTAAAAATGTTGGAAGGGATAGGTTAAATATAGTAGGACATACATACAATTGTTTACATGCAAATAAAATGAACTGTACTTGTGCGAAACTGGAATATGTTAAGACATTTAAATATTTAGGCCTAACTATTGACACTAATTTCAACTGGAAACCACACGTGAGCGATGTCTGCAACAGGCTGAGATCAGTGTTAGGAAAATTTTACCAACTAAAACCAGTTTTGAATAAAAAGACGCTTCGAGTTGTTTACTATGCGCTTGCCGACTCGCTTATCAGTTATGGGCTCATTGTGTACGGGCGAACTTTCATCACATATATTAAAGACATAAAAAATCTACAGACAAGACTTCTCAAATTCCTCATTAGTAAAAATGTTAAAAAAAAGTGTAATAAAGAGTATGATAAACTATTCCCGTTATGTAAAATCTTACCAGTAGATAAAAAAGTAAAATACCTGATAGGATTACAACATTATTACAGCGATGAGTATAAAATAACTAAGAAAAACATGCATCACACGCGCAGTGCAATAGAAAAAAAAAATTAATAATGCCCAGTGCTAAAAACTATTACGGTAAAAGAACCTCAAGTTTTCTCGTACCAAAAGTATTTAATGAGATTGATTTATTAAGGCAAACACCTAAATTAAGTATAAATGTATTAAAGGCAAAGCTGCGTGATCTCTTTCTCGATATTAAGCAGGTCTCATAGTATATCTACCTACCCACTTGAAACTCTAATATTCTACGTATACTTATCTGTTTCATTGTTTAAACTTAGTAATATATGAATTAGGTTAAGTTTGTGTAAACCAGAGCGCGTCTCGCCATCAAACGTGACAGTTTGGCGAGAAATAATATTTGTTATTTTGGTTAAGTAAAATTTGAAAAATAAACTAAAAAAAAAAAAAAAAAAAAAAAATAACTGTTTTACTTGTATGGACCAAATACCGATAAACCGGTTTTTCGGTATTGGCCCATACAAGTAAAACCGGTATTGCGTGCCCTACCCACGACGCGTGGTAAGGTAATAAAAAAGCCCCAGACCAGATCTCATATTTTATGGCCTTCAACTACGGTTCGGCTCACATATACCCGCAATCTATATTTTACCGCCATTGGCGTTACTATTTTGACCGGCGAAAAAGATTCAAAAATTCAAAATGCAACGCCCGTCTCCATATAGTCCGAGTAACCGCTGCGGTGCTGTCAGTGTCATAGATTGACGACGCAATGTCACCTTGACTTTGCGTACCTTCCGTTTCACTCGGTTTATTTTCGATCGAGTGAATATTGAACCGGCTGTATTTATTTTCATCAACACCTAAGCGATATTTATATCTACGGCTCACTCAATTTTTTTCATGAACTTCAAGAATTTTTTTTATCAATTCTGTATATTATTAATAAAATAAAAAATTTAACGGCGAAAAACAAGATGAATCCTAATTTATTATATCATTTTAATACGAAAAGGGCAAGCGTAGCGTGGCGTTGGAATAAGATAGACGTTTTCATTTCATCTCAGATATATCCTACTGTGTAAACAAATGTTCCAATGCATTGGAATAAATTTATAACTATTTTACGTCACAGCCAAACACAATACAGGGTGATTGATAATTCGACCTATACCTTGAAGGGGGTTATACTAGAGCTCATTTGCAATAAATTTAGCCCAGTAAACTAGGGGTCTAAATTTGATAGTTATCAAGTTATTTAAGTTTTACGTTTTTTTAGAAAAAACCCGCCTTTCGGACTAAAAGTGATAATTATGAAAAAAGTACTTCCATTTGGCTGGTATAAACTTTGTTTTCTAAAAGCCAATGAACCAATGACTACTTCAAATAAAAATCTGTGTTAAAATTTCAGAATTATCTTAGAAATAAACGGTCATAAAAACCAAAGTCATAATTTTTTTTTTCGATTTTGTTACAACTGATGAGAATTACTTGAAAAAAATGTACGGCACTTGATGTAAAAACTACAGAAATAAGTTCCTCAATTAATAAGCTTTCCAAAAAAGTACAAATGTTGTCAACTTTTTCAAAAATCTTGAAAATAATAATAATAATTCCAGAGCAGGTAGCGGTTTCGCAAAAGGCGTACCTGGCCCGGAGCCGCGTTGTTTGTGTCACCTTTATTTTTCTGAGAGCTTCAATTGACCTGCCTCGGTATCTTATCTTATCTAATTAGGGGTGAGATCTGGGTACATTGCGTTCGGTTCGTGTTCGGGCATGTTCGTGACTAACCGAGGTTTAATTATCTTCATTCAGTAAGTGATCAATCAATTACTTTTGACCTTCTTTCCAACTCGGACGTACTAATTTCTTAAAAAAAATGGCTGCTTATCAAAATGAAGAATACGCGGATATCCTGTACTGTTACGGGTTTTGTGATGGCGGCTCCGCTGCGGCTCGCAGAGAATATCAACGACGCTTCCCCAACCGCCGTTTACCTGATGTAAGTGTGTTTGGTGCGACGTATCGACGTATTCGAGAAACTGGATCGGTTCAACGTCGTCAAGCTGATGCTGGAAGACCTCCAGTCCATGATCCGGTTGAAGAGGAACAAATCCTGGAGTGTTTCCGCGCGGATGGCACTACATCAACAAGGATTGTGGCTAACCAGCTTGGGATAACTCAGTGGAAGGTTTGGTTCACATTACATTCAGCACGGCAGTATCCATACCACTACACTCCAGTACACGCTATCGAGGAGGGAGATCCTGCAAGAAGAATCGATTTCTGCAGATTTTTGTTGAATGCTGACATCGAAGACCCGGAGTACCTGAAGAACATTTTGTGGACAGATGAGTCCAACTTCGACCGCGACGGAATAACTAACTACCACAATCTGCATTTTTGGGCCCCCAAACATCAAAACCCACGGAGGTCCAGAGAAGGAGCTCACCAGCACAGATTCTCACTAAATCCAGAATCCTCTATATGCCAGAGCACCTTGCTGCTCTCAGATGTAACCTGCGACTCCATTGCAGACTGTCACAGGATTGGTAGTAAGGGCGAAGTTGAACGGCCTAGAGCAGTCCTGGTCAGATTTGCGGATCACAAAATCAGGAACACAGTATGGTCCAAGAAATCTGCACTCAAGGGTTCCACCATAGTTATGTCAGAGTTCTTGACACGGCAGAGGCAAACCGTGTTCCTTGCAGCACGGAAGCACTTTGGAATGCGCAGTGTTTGGACCCTTGATGGGAATATTCACATCAAGCTGCCTAGTGGTAAGAAGGAGCGTATCACAACATCAGAGCAACTCCTCTCTTTGACTTCAAAATACGCGCCAGTCCAGCCATCCAGGCATCGAACTGTAACGGAGCCAACGTCCGCCGCCTCATCTGCATCGATATCCACGCAAGCGTCGGGCCCCCCGCCCCCTGTAGCCGCCCCGCCGAAGGGAGCCCCCGAGGCCGCGGCGGTCCCCGCTCCTACTCCTGCGCCTGCCCCCGCCATATCGGCGAATGACCAGGTGCAAGTGTCTGGGCCTAGAAAGACAAAGCCAACGGAGGAGCGCCGTACGAGACGCAACGCAGTGTAGTTCCATAATGAATTAATTGTGCTTCTGTTTTCTATGCCCAAACGCGGTACGCAAACATCTCAAGTGTTTTTCGTTTTCTTTTGTTTATCTGTCTGTCGCGTTGTAAACTTATACCGCCTTTATAACTTTTGTCAGGTAACGTAACAATCACTTTTAGCTTATTTTAATCTCACCCACTTTTAAATTTGTAAATACACTTCGTTACTTTGACACTTGACTTGACAGACAGCTCGATTTCGTTCAGAAATTCATGTTCGCTTACTAGTGTCAGTTTCCCAGAAGCGTTTTTTTTGTACCTTTAAGCTTGTCTCTGTATAGTGTAATGTATTCAACTGTCTTACCGTTTTTTTGTTCTGTTCTAAGTTAACGTATTATGTAAACGGTCGACCGGCGGGTTATACAGAGCCATCCGGTCTCACATAGTTAGACAATAATTTATACGTTGTGCTTACTGCACTCATTATTAGCTATATATTATATTTATTATATTATTTACATACCTGCACTAGAATACTATGTCAGAAGATGAATCTTTCCACTCTGCTTATGACTTCTCCTCTTCATTTCATTCTCTTGATAGTTCTTTGTCCGAGCCTGAAACTCTTTGTAACTTAATCTCGCGTGAATTCCAAAATTCTCCCAAATTTCTCAATGTATGCCATTTAAACGCGCAAAGTATTCCAAGTCATTACAGTGACCTACTCGATACGTTTTCAACAGGTTGTGCCCATGCGATCCTCATTTCCGAAACCTGGCTTAAACCCTGTCTTCTATCTACGTCGTACGGGCTCCCCGGCTACGTATTGCTGCGGAACGACCGCACGGGCAAGCGCGGCGGTGGCGTCGCCATTTATCTCCGTAGTGATATTCCCTACGAAATTATCTCTTCCTCCCCTTCTCAATTCTCCGACTCGATGGAACACTTGGTCATTGAGGCTAACATTAGGGGGTCGAAAGTTGTTCTTGGAGTCGTGTACTGTCCGCCCACAGTCGATTATTTCTCATCCTTAGAGTTACTGTTCACTTCTTTTATAACAGAGGGTACACACCATATAATAATGGGTGATTTTAACACCGACCTTATGCAAAGCAATACCAGAACACGCCAACTTCTATCAATCACAGAGTCCGCAGCACTTACTATACTTCCGCTAAAACCTACACACCATAATCTCGACACTTCAGACTCCTGGTTAGACCTCATTTTGACGTCGTCAGCTGAACACGTAGTTAAAGTCGGTCAATTTTCGGCACCAGGTTTTTCTCGACACGATCTAGTTTTTCTGTGCTACAGGGTTCGGCCTCCTAAGATGCAGCCTATTTCAATTGAGCTACGAAGTTTTGCGAGGCTGGACACTGAGGCATTAAAGCGAGACGCTTACTCTATCGACTGGACACCCACATTTGCAGCATTGACAGTTGATGAGGCGGTAGTTTCACTTAGTGCAGCAGTATTGAAGCTATTCGACACTCACGCGCCCATTCGCAAAGTCAAACTAAAGCGTCCGCCCGCTCCGTGGATTACCCGAGCGGTCCGTATTGCAATGACGAGGCGGGATCGTGCGTTCCGCAAATATAAACGTGACCGTTGTCAAGAAAATTGGTGTACTTTCAAAATAGCCAGGAATCGTTGTAATACGATAGTAAGGTCAGCCAAACGACGATACATTCACGAAAACATCATTTCCTCGTCACCGGCCAACACCTGGAAATTTTTAAAATCTATTGGCGTGGGTAGTTCTCAAAACAACTCTCCTTCATCATCATCATTTTCTCTAAACGATTTAAATCTGCACTTCTCAAAATCTTCAACCTTAGACCCCGCCACTAAAACTCAAAGCATTTCGTGCATTAGTGCCCTTTCACCCCGTTCTAAAACAACATTTCTCTTCACCCCAGCCACTGATGATGAGGTACGAAAAGTGATTTTGTCTGTAAAATCTAACGCCATCGGACATGACGAAGTAAGCAGGGTGATGATAGTCCACGTTCTGGAATGCATTGTCCCTGTTATCTCTCATGTCGTGAACTTTTCTATGCATTCCGGCGTTTTCCCCTCTCTGTGGCGCAACGCCTATGTTATCCCTCTTCCTAAAGTCACTAACCCTACCTTGCTCAAAGAGTTCCGTCCTATTTCAATTCTTCCTTTCCTGTCTAAGATCCTTGAAGCAATAGTCCACAAGCAATTGTCTGCCCACATCTACTCTAACCAGCTACTCTCTCCTTTCCAGTCTGGTTTTCGTCCTGGCCACAGTACGTCTACTGCTCTGCTAAATGTTATTGAAGATGTGCGGCATGGCATTGAATCCTCCCAGTTCACAATTTTGGTCCTAATTGACTTCTCCAACGCCTTCAATGCTGTCGATCATGAACTTTTACTTGCTACCCTTAAACACTTGAATATCTCATCATCTGTGGCTGAGTGGTTTGCATCCTATCTACGGAATCGCCGCCAGGCTGTTCGTGCTAATCAGTCCTTCTCGGATTGGTGTGATCTTGCATCTGGTGTCCCGCAGGGCGGAATTCTCTCTCCTTTGTTATTCTCCATATTTATAAACCTTATCACCCCCGTCATTAAGTGCTCCTACCACCTGTATGCTGATGATCTTCAGCTGTACACCCAGGCAAAACCCAACGACATAGACGCAGCCATATCTCGAATGAATGAGGATCTCAACCGCATTTCATCTTGGTCTCGGGATTTCGGGATTGCCGTTAATCCGTCAAAGTGTCAAGCAATAGTTCTTGGGAGTCCACGTCTCTTAGCTATCAACGATATTAAACAATTCTCGCCAGTCGTTTTCGAACATGTAGTTATCCCGTTCGAAGCGCAGGTGAGAAACCTCGGGTTGATCATTGATCGTGGCCTTAGTTGTGAACCCCAGGTGTCTGACGTTTGTCGCAGGGTTACCAACACTCTGCGGTCACTATATAGATTTAAAAATTTCCTCCCGTTAAGTACGAAGAAACTCCTCATACAGACTCTTGTGCTGCCTGTGATCGACTATGGCGATGTCTGCTGTACCAATATCACCCAGGCACTCTTGGATAGATTAGACCGACTCCTGAACAACTGCATCAGATTTATTTTTGGCCTTCGTAAATATGATCATGTTTCTGCTTATCGTCAACAACTTAGTTGGCTTCCTATTCGGGAACGTCGATCTCTTAAGGTTTTGTGCACACTTTTTTCCATCATATACGACCCATCGGCTCCCGACTACCTTCGTTCTAAATTCCAGTTTGTCACTGCTCGGCCGGGCTGTGAGCTCCGTTCCTCCCGTAAACTCATGCTTTCTGTTCCCACTCACCGTTCTGGCTCAATGACAAATTCTTTCACTGTACAAGCGATTCGGCTCTGGAACGATCTCCCCTTGTGTATACGAGAAGCTCAAAGCAAATTCTCCTTCAAGCGCATGCTGCGCAAACATCTTTTCGAGAATCTACAAAACTAAGACTCTTCATAGTAGTTTAGAAGCAGGTACCATATATATTTATTTTATTTTATATATGTATATATTTATATGTATATGTCCATATATAATGTATATAAGTAGTTTATTATTTTAACCGACTTCACGTACAATTTGGTTGTAAATTAAATCCGCACCTATAATGTCTCTGTTTACCCTGATGGTCGACTGGGAGAGAATGCCTTACGGCATTAAGTCCGCCATTTGTACTTTCTTGTATTGTGCAATAAAGTTTAAATAAATAAATAAATAAATAAATGTCTGGATGGGTATTGTGCACGACAATTTGATCGGGCCATTCTTTCTGCCGGCACGATTAACCGGTGACGCGTACGAGAACTTTTTGAGGGACGAACTACCTATGCTGCTGGAGGATGTGCCGCTTGCCAGAAGGATAGCCATGGTGTATCAACACGATGGCTGCCCAGCTCACTATTATCTGCGTGTGCGACATTGGTTGGATGTGAATTATCCAGAAAAATGGATTGGTCGAGGTGGTCCGATCCCTTGGCCAGCGAGAAGTCCCGACTTAACTCCATGCGACTTCTACATTTAGGGTCACATGAAGGCATTAGTCTACGACAGGCCAATTCGTGATGTAGAAGATTTACGAGAAAAAATTGTAGCAGCTGCCCAAACTATTAAAGAAAGTCTGTCGACGCGGGTTACAGTCAGTGAAGTACGTACAAGACTTCGTGCTTGCATTCGCAACCGAGGCAGGCAATTCGAACAAGATTTGTAGTTGTAATTGTAATTTATTTTAATTATTTATTTATCGTATGGCGAAACATTACCCTGCGTGCTTCTTTTTGTGTTTAGTAATAATTTAATTATTTTAAAATAAAATTTTATTTAGAAACTGGTTATTTTACTGCTTTTGCAATCTTATTCCTACCAACAAGCATTTGATGTAAATAAATTAATATCGTGCTTTCTGCATGAAGAAACACAAAGTAAGCAGACTGGCTTCAGGTCCGGTATGCTTATTTCTGTCAGTCATTAGGTATCATTATTACTTTCAATAATTAACTAATTGGTCACCTCATTACTGAAAAAAATAATTAAGCCTCGGTTAGTTAGTTAATGATTTGTAAAATAATTAGTTAACAACGATACGTCCAATTGGAAAGACGGTTGACAGTAATTGATTGATTACTTATTGAATGAAGATAATTTAGCCTCGGTTAGTTCGTTGGATTATACGAGGTTCATGCTATTATTCTTTGTTTTGATAAACAATAATTCATTTCATTTGTAAAATAAATAAGTTAACAACGATACGTCTGAATTGGAAAGAAGGTCGAAGGCAGATAATTGATCACTTACTGAATGAAGATAATTAAACCTCGGTTAGTCACGAACATGCCTGAACGCAATCTACCCTGATCTCACCCCTAATAAGGTAAGATAAGATACCGAGGCAGGTCAATTGAAGCCCTCAGAAAAATAAAGGTGACACAAACAACGCGGCTCCGGGCCAGGTACGCCTTTTGCGAAACCGCTACCTGCTTTGGAATTATTATTATTATTTTCAAGATTTTTGAAAAAGTTGACAACATTTGTACTTTTTTGGAAAGCTTATTAATTGAGGAACTTATTTCTGTAGTTTTTACATCAAGTGCCGTACATTTTTTTCAAGTAATTCTCATCAGTTGTAACAAAATCGAAAAAAAAAATTATGACTTTGGTTTTCATGACCGTTTATTTCTAAGATAATTCTGAAATGTTGACACAAATTTTTATTTGAAGTAGTCATTGGTTCATTGGCTTTTAGAAAACAAAGTTTATACCAGCCAAATGGAAGTACTTTTTTCATAATTATCATTTTTAGTCCGAAAAGCGGGCTTTTTCTAAAAAAACGTAAAACTCAAATAACTTGATAACCATCAAATTTAGACCCCTAGTTTACTGAGCTAAATTTATTGCAAATGAGCTCTAGTATAACCCCTTTCAAAGTATAGGTCGAATTATCAATCACCCTGTATATTATGTCGCGTCAAACAAGAACAATAAAAGCCATGTTAACAATGCGACAACCCTGTTACCCGGTGACGTTCCGTTCAACCAGTATAACGAGGTCCCCGCAAATCTGCCGCAGGATGCGAATGACAGGCTGTCTAACCGGTTCTATAGGACAGGGTGTGCGGAGAGCACCCCTCGCACGCCCTCACTTCAATCAAAATATATAGACAGACAAGTTGTCACTCTTCGGCCGTTTAGGGGTCATACATATAGTACGTGTAGGGTTGCCAGATGGTCGGGAATTGGCGGGATTCTCCCGATTTTTTGTACGTCCTCCCGACTCCTGACAAAGAAGAAAAATCTCCCACAAACGACTTCATTTTAAAACTTAGTCCGATCCACTC
The DNA here is from genome assembly GCA_947034925.1 of Eudemis profundana. Taxonomy (NCBI): domain Eukaryota; kingdom Metazoa; phylum Arthropoda; class Insecta; order Lepidoptera; family Tortricidae; genus Eudemis; species Eudemis profundana. The sequence continues at coordinate 3,272,650 of OX344818.1, read as the reverse complement.
AAGGTGGCCGGAGCCAGCGAACATTTCTGCTGTTTCAGGCTAAAAAAACAACAAAGCTCGCGCGTCGAGCGCGCGGGGCATCTCCCGACCAAAGTCTCAAAATCCCGACATATTGTTTCCTGCTCCTGATAACAAGGTAATTCAATCTGGCAACCCTACACCCATGGGGGGGGGGGGGGGGGGTCTAGCCAAATGTGACAGTCTATACCAGCGGTCGGCAACCTTTTAGCAGCCAAGGGCCACATAGTAGCTAACGAAATTGACACGGGCCGCGCTTTGTTAATAATTTGTGACTTTATACGATTCTGAATTTAAACGACCTTTACATACAAAATAGCCAGGGAGGCTCGGGGGCCGCAAATGAGCTGTACGCGGGCCGCATGCGGAACATTTCTTGCGTCGCCTTTTCTCACCTGCTCTCACCTCAAAATATTGGATCTTGAATTTCTTCAGCACACCTGCGTAAGATTAATTTAGAAAACATACAATACCAAACAAAATTACCTAACGGTACTCAAAAGTTGCAAAAAACCGCAATAAAAGTAATTGTACAAAAAATCGGCGACCTGTGCTCGCTGGCAGCGAATGAAAGTTATATGTCAAAGAGCCGTTAGTTGGGCTCTGATATCGCCGATACCTATCGATCAGCGACTACGAGTACAACTATCGGGGGCACGCACTTTGCCTTAATGATTTCCAGCTTTTTATACCTGTCGGTAAAAAAAATGGCAATCGAGAGTCGCTGGCAAGAGACACGTAGGCCGCAGGAATACAATACTCTTTATTGCACACCAAAAAATTACAGACATCCTTAAAAAAACAAGACACTAAAAACTAATGGTAGACAACAGGCGGTCTTATCGCTAGGAAGCAGAATAGAAATAGAAAAACATTTATTCGGATAACACATCGTTACAATTACTTATGCGACAATTGGGTAATAAAACTAAGACAGATGTGCAACCGGAATGACCTCCACTCAATGCAGCTGGGCTAGGCATAGCTCCGCCAACGGCGCCGGTTTTCGGTGGAGCCAGGGCGGTCAGCACAGCATATTGTGTTTTTTTTTTTACCTGGAGACGACAGGTGCAGGTGCAGACTTTTATAATGTAACCTCAGTGGCGTGGTGTCCAAAGAACTCGATCCCTACCGGCTTGCCTAATATCAGGCATTTGAGCACCTTATTCTACAGCTCTTAAGGAAAATATACGCCAAATCTGCACCGGCTTGCCCAAGGATGTCTCTTACGCCACGCCACTGCCGGGTATATTTACCCGCAAGCGGTCAATTCCAGTAGGTATATAGACGAAACATGTCTTGTAAATAGACAAGACAACAACATATTAATTCAGCATGAAGGGCGGTTTCGAGAACAAAACGTAGGCAATCATGTCAAGGCCACAGTAATGGGCCATGAGCTAAAAATTATACAAAATCTGTTATAGTCCATCATCTGAAGTGGTTACATTTGAATTCGCTATACTTCGTCAACTGCAGTCTAATGCCGTAGACCCTATGGCATTGGTATAAAGTTTCTTTTTGCTTGCACCACTTTGGTGAGGCTATATGAGAGAAGGGGAGTCTGAACGGAAAGGTTGGGACAGTTCTACAGAAATGAAAAACTCTTTAATAATAAAAACATTTAGCAACCACCACGAACCAAACCAAAAATAAGTCCAGCACCGAAAATTTATTTTTATATAATTTGTATCTAAGGACCAGTATTAAATGGCACGACATGGTGAGTTTTTTTCTAGATATAATGATACGTACTTATATTAAATACGATTGGCTATCCCTAGCCTAAAATATAATACCAGGTGCTCTCACAATTACTTAATTATGACTCAGCGCAAGCGCAGATAAAGATAGTTAAAACAGATGTAGAAACAATAGTCTAGCCTGTTCGCGACCGGTGTGAAAGGGCACACGCTCCAATTATTTCATACTGAGCATAGAGACGAAGACACGAATGTGTGAATCGTTATAGCATTTGGTTAATGGACTGGCCTTGTGTGTCACTTTCTTTATAAATAACCTGCCGTTTGAGTGGGGAGCCAGCCCAATACTACAAGCTACTAGGGTAGCATCATCATCAACCTGTCACAATCTACTGTTGGCATAGGTCCTGGACTGCTCACCCAGGGTGCGCTCTGAAAACGATCCTTGGCCGCTCTCTTCTAGCTGCCGCCAGCCACTCTGCGAATGTCATCGCTCCATCTTGCTTGAGGGTGGGTCGAGTGATATGCGTAGGCGAAGAACAGTAAAAGTAAGTAAAGTAAAAAAGTATTTATTGACTCCATCACAAAGTATACAGTATTTACAGTAACAGTGATAAAATATAATGAACTTAAGATTAGTTACAGAACATGTGCGGTGGAGGCTGGTGTCCGAGCTACCCCGGTATTTTTTTTGGAAAACGCTCATCCAACAAAGTCATTTCGATCCTTGAGTAACTTACGATTTTACTTATAATCTAGTCACTAGATTCTAGTGTAAAAAGAATATGGTAAAACAGGAATCTAATAAATAGAGGATCTGGTATTTTGGGAATGCGGTATTTGGTTTGGGCATGAGCGAACAATTCGTGACTTGAAGTTAAACTAAGTGATCCTCAGTTTTACTTGAATTAATGAAATTCTTGGAACCCCAAAGCCATTGCATACGCCTTTCCTTTTTAAATCACTTGGCAAACAGTGTCTTCGATTCGCATTGTCAATTTGGTGACTGCCGAATGTTTGTGGAATAGAATGTGTTGATTTAATGATATGCCCTGTTAATGTCAACGGTGACAGGCGAAAATGAAGGTTTAGTTTAGTTTGACAAGTGACTTCAATACGACTCATTTCCCTTTTGATCTATAGAATTGAACCTTCTGTGCGAACGTTTAAGGATAAAATTTGAGTATTTATGGAAAATTAGGCATTTTAATAAGACAGCAACGTAGTGGATTAGGTTTTGTTAACTATTCCTATTTATTTCTGCCGCAAATAGCAATGTATTGTGGTCAGGTTTGAACTCCCGAACAATACTGCAAAAGAGGCTTGTTATAAATTACATAAAGTTTCGACGTAAATATTTTCATTTTATATCAACTTTAGAGGAACATTCATAAACTTCAATATACAGATAGCAGAATTGTTATTACCTTTTGCTATCGGCTACAAAATAGAGAGATCTAAAACGAAATTGCGCCTAGTTGGTTTTGCTTTCTAGATACCTACTAATAAATTAAAACACGGCCTAAATTGGAGTGCACATAAGTATTCAGAGTTTATACTATTCATGAATACAATTTAGCTTCAAAACAATAGTCTGGTTTAGTTAGTGTGGGAGTCAAGGTCGCTAGCTGTGTGGAATTGGGATAGACATCAGTGGCGTGGCATAAAATATATCCTTGGGCAAGCCGGTGCAGATTTGGCGTACATTTTCCTTAAGAGCTGTAGAATAAGGTGGTCAAATTCCTGATATTAGGCAAGCCGGTAGAAATCGAGTTCTTTGCATGTCACGCTATTGATACATATATTTGCAGATTTTGGACAAAGAGACCATAATATGAGGAGTGTTTTTTCAAAAGGGCTTATCTCTTTATGAAAACCGTAGTAAAATAAGCATGCTTTTTATAAGAATTTATTCTCTATATTTTTTTTTCTTTACCTTTTTTATAGTGTTTTTTGATTTATACTTGTCATTACACGTTTGTTTCGCAAAGAAACAGTGCATTTTCATTTAATAGTGTACAGACGGTATTTGAACAATATTCAAGTAACGTTGAATTGTACACTTTTTACTGTTAAACGTTTATCTACGAAAATGCAGACAAACAGATATGTACGTATAGTATCCTCTTTTCGCACGCAGATAATTTAATTACACGTGTGAAGTTAATTTGCATAGTTAATGATAGGTTTGGTTAGAAACTGTTAAAGTTAAGTGTAATGAATGAGCTCGCAAATGTGTGTAATTTTTACCCGAATGCGGCGAAGCCCACGAGGAAAGTTATGTGTTTGACCTGTATGTATGTAAGTAAGTATGTATGTAAGTATGTATGTAAGTAAGTATGTATGTAAGTATGTATGTCCGTTCCTATGTCCGCTCGTATCTAATCAACGTCACACCCAATTTTGATAAATGATGTATCATTACAATAGTCTTGATGACGCAAAATGGCGGATTATGCACTTTAATGCGCGGTATTTTTTACCGAAGTCGGGGTTTTTAAGTAAAAATGTGGTTATTACATGTTTTTGTTTGACAGCTCAGTTTGTGTTTGACTTTCTGATTGAAACCAAGTAAATTTTAATTCTTTCACTCGCATCCAGTCGGCTGGGGTTACTATTTGTTGTTCCCGGGATACCGGGATTGACAATACATAAAGTCTCGGGATTGAAGCCCTAGTTTCCAATCCAAAAGATCCTCACCCATATTAATTCCAAATACGTAAGTGTGTTTGTTGGAACAGAGCAACAGATATACTTGATTTTTTGCATGAACATAGAGCACGGAGATTTAGAAAGAAATTTTTTTAACCCAGTAAAATGCACAGTTTTCAAAGGCTAAGCTAAATATTTTTGCCACGAAACGAAAAACTAAACAATAAAGTATCATTGATTACTAGCTAAAAAAAAACATTTTTTAATTATAACTTATGACGAAGATCTACAAAATCGTTAGTTGTTGTCTGTCACCGAATTCCTTTCTGTGGAATTTCTTTTAGGATTGTGCAAGGTACGTAACACACGCACCACACTCTCGCGCAAGGCTCGGAACCGGTATTTTGCGAAAACTCCAAAATAGCCTATAGTAGGGCTCAATCATGTATTTAAGTAATGATTTCGTATCGTTAGATTGTCCGATTAAAAAAGGAAATAACCAAAAAACGAAAAGAACGGAAAAAATACCGGTATATTTGCATGGAGGCAATACCGGTATCCGAGCCCTGCTCTCGCGGCATTCCCTGAACAGTTCCCGGGTTATGTATGAAATTCAAAACGTCCTTTCTTTATATGAAAGAGAACACCTCAACAGAAATTGCGGTAGGTACAAAGTAGAAGTGCAGATAATAATTAAATAACAAATCATGTCCAAAATCGTGTCTCAAATATAAATTATTTCGCAATCTTGTTTTGTGACTTGTCATATTTTGGGCAATAAAGTGTTTACATGCATATACAAAAAAAACGTTTAATTTTATTGCATTTTATTAGTGTATTAGTTGAGTGTATTTTCAAAAGGGCTTATTTCTCTATGAAAACCATACAAAAATAAGCCCTTTTGAGAAGACACTGCTCAGTTGTTTATGAAGTCCAATACTACAAACCCGCGAATGTGGAGAGCGCATCACTTACTACGACACGAGTGCATAAAAACAAATATTTGGACGCGCGCCACGAACCCACGTGTGCTAAGTATATCCTCTTCATCCCACGGGAAAAGGATGAAAGTGTGGTATTGTTGCAAACACACTTATGACGTTTTTTAATTGAAATTGCAATAATGACGACGGTGCTACTGAAACGGGTAAACAGACGTAATCATTAAAAGCTTTATTGTTTTACTAAGCTTTCGCACGTGATTATTCCATCATCGTGGTAGCTATAAAAAAATGAGATCCTAGTCCGTTTCTTTAGTTTAATAAAAATAATTCATTGGCAGTGCGCTGTACTCTTGATAGCGGTTCTCAAAATTGTATAGTTCCTTTTTCAAGCATTAAATATTTTATTAAACCCCATTATCACGGATCTTTGGGAACAGAAACAAGACTTGGAAAAAACGCTTCCATTCTCCTCCCCTACCCCCGTCGACCTTGTTTGGAAATATCACGACGGAACCCCTTAACGAAGCCTTATTTGTTAATAATAAAAAAACAGATGGTTTAATCGATATTATAGCAAAAGTATTGTTAATATCAACCAATTCAAAGTATATGCTAGTTGTTTATGGGTTTTAAACGGTGCGTCGGGCCGATACTTATTTTATTTAGTATAGTAGAATACTGTGTACCTACATACACAATACAATACATTTAAGCACGTCGTACGATTGGTTGTTACATTTTGAAAATCATGTCAAAGTTTGTGAAGATGTTTGTTAGTAAATAATGGGGTGGTAACTAGACTAGATGGATTGAGCTGAAATTTGGCGTGCAAGTAAACGAAGTCCTGGATTAAAACATAGGATGCTTTATAACCCGGTTAAGAGTTCTTTTGGGACAGTAACGGGAAGAACGCGCGCGAAGCCGCGGGTAAATGCTAGTTTTGAAATAAAAATACATTTACCATATGCATATACCAGATTCGTGTGTCAAAGCACGTCAGAGCTAGAAGATGAATAAATAAACGCCTACTCTGCCAAAGTAATTAAATAATCATAATCAGTCGCCCACTAGACGCTTTAGCATTGACAAACTGACGGATAATTGGATTTTAATTGGCGTAGAAAGTCATTGTTGCTTTCCTGGCTTTGGTTATCTTCATATCGATTCGAGTTTTAGGGTTCCGTATTGTTTTATAAACTGCAGTAATTTTCTCTTCAGAGATATGTTTATGTTTTATGATGGTGTACAGCGGTGGCGTGGCGTAAAATGTATTCTTGGGCAAACCGGTGCAGATTAGGTGTACATTTTCCTTAAGAGCTCTAGAATAAGGTGCTCAAATGCCTGATATTAGGCAAGCCGGTAAAAATCGAGTTCTGTGGACGCCACGCTACTGGTGTACCGTAGTTACCAGTACATGCAAAAAATATGTAACACCACTCTATTTATCAAGTCATAAGGCATTTTTTTTCATGGTAAGAAACCTGGGCTCTTTGGATTTTTCGTGATGCCGCCTCTACACATAGGCCAGCGCATTCGCCAACGCGCTGGCGGTGCGCTTGCCAACGCGCTTGTGAGTAATCCACACATTGGAAGGTCGTTCAGTATGGTTTGGTTCGGGCCAATGTGCGGAAGGATTCAAAATGGATGTTGAGTCGCTAACAGCTGCAGCTGTATATTTATTCACAGCTTATAATTACTTTGTAAATGTGTACAAGAAAAGGGTGATAAAAAAGAAATGGCAAAAAAGAAGGTGGTGGATGATTTATTTAGCACTTTTAATACTGACAACATTTTTTTTTTATGGTACTTATTTTCGCTCATTCCCAAAATACCCCATTCCTAAAATACCAGATTTTTAAAATACCGGATTCTCGATACACCGGATTCTTCGTATACAAGATTCCCAAAATTACACACCCAAGAAAGTGATTTAGATCCTTGAGTAACTTACGATTTTATAATCTACTGTAACGGGAATGTAGTAAGACAGGAATCTCATAAATCGAAAATCTGGTTTTTTGAAAAATTTGGTATTTCGGGAAAGCGGTATTTTGGACACGAGCGCTTATTTTTTGGGTTCCAAAGGTAGTTTTTACTCTGATAGAGCTCAATAAATTTAAATGTTTCCTCGTTACTCATATTGTTCGCCATTTCGTCAAGTTAGGTGTTAATTCGCCGCAAGAAGAAAACGTGCACTCTTGATCGCTGCTCCGGGCAAACTGATTGCGCGGCCAATGTGTGGATGGTGCACCAAGCTTGCGACAAGTGTCCTTTGATGTTGCCGACACCGCGCGGCAAGCTCGCAAGCGCGCCGGCCAACGTTCAAATACCTACCGCCAATGCGCCAAAGCCCGTTCTACACATTGGGCCAGTGGCTGGGCCAGCGCGCTTGCCAACGCGTTGGCCTATGTGTAGTGCCGGCATACGGAAGGAAGGAACCTAGATTGTGTGAACGCAACTCACGAACGCAACGCAACTCAGGAAGGTTATGGATGAAAACGATTACAGTTGACACATCACATATTATTTCCTTAGAATTTTGAAAGCGGATTTAATTCCACTTTTGTAAGATTTCCTTATATGTTCGCTTCGCCCTCATTACGAACTTTGACCGTTTTGTACAATAAATCGATTACTTATTCGCTGACGATTATTATAAGTATGATTATAACTTTCTTTCTGTTTATTTGAAATCTATATGGGCGCACGTACTTCTACGTTTAATACGGTTATGTATTGATCGAACAAATATTAAAAAAAAATCCATTGTGACACTGTTATTTCTTTGCTGTTGAATAAAAAAGATCAGGCTCAAGGTAGGGAAGCTCCGTCGTTCAAAGTACGGTTTCAAAGCGGTGGAGCGTTCCCTTTAACAAAAAAGAAACAATACTGTTAAGGTTTACATGCAAATTAACTTCAAAAGTTTTTTAAGTAGGAAAAAAGCAAACAAAACGAGTACTATACGATAGCATCAGTGGCGTGGCGTCCCTAGAACTCGATTCCCATCGGCTTGCGTAATATTAGGCAGCTCAGCACTTAATTCTAGTGTTCTTAAAGAAAATTGAAGCCAAAGCTGCTCCGGCTTGCCCAAGGATTTCTTGAACGCCGCGCCACTGTAGTACATACATTTACTTTGCTATATTTCATTGGATAAAAAGGGACAACATTTATATACCCTTTCACATTAACGTAAGGTAACCCTCGGCTCGCGAAACCAACTCGCGCTTAGGAAACTCAGGAAAGCGTCCACGCGATCAGAGTTGTCGACAAAGTTGGCTAATGACGAAAACTTTAGCAATTACCAACAACGTGACTGCGGACCTTGTATATAAATATTATAAATAAATCAATACTGACTTGCTAGTATTTAGACCAACTAGGCTAGCACAGGATAGCCGCGACATATCTCGTGCGGCGCAGCATGTAACAGCCAATGACAACGCGCCGCGTTAGGGCCTTATCACACGTGCGATACGGGCGAGCTGCGGTCGAGTTTCCAGACAAAACCAGTCGCAGCAAAATCGCGGCGAGTTCGCCGCGAGCGACATTTGTATGGAACTTCGCTTCTAACTCGCCCGCAAATCGCAAATGTGATAAGGCATTTACAGATGCGCGATCCCATTACCTGTTACAAGCTGTGTTACGCGCGAAGGGCTCGAAACCGGTATTTTGCAAAAACCCCGAAATAGCCCAATATTTTGAATTATTTCATGCTTTTTATGTAGAGCTCAGTAATGTATTTAAGTCATGATTTCGTATTATTAGATTGTCTAGTTAAAAAATGAAATAATAAACCAAAGAACGATAAAAACGGAAAGAATACCGGTATTGAGTAATGTATGGAGCAAATACCGGTTGCCGAGCCCTGCACGCGCGAAATATGTCGCAGCCGTCTTGTGCTAATCGCGCAGTGATTCTCAACCTTTATTTCCACGTTACTCACATGTCCCATCGAGATTTATAATTGTTATCCTTCCAAAAAATAGGAAGTACAGGCAAGTATATGAAACTACTTAAAGAAAAACTGCTTAATATTTTTATGTACTTATTAGAGGGTTTTTCAAAAAAAGTGTAAAATTCAACGGCACTGAAATATTGTTTAAACACCGTCTAATTTTCCGTTGCGTCACGAAAATGTATTGATTTGACACTAATTTCAGTTTCGTCACGGCCGCGGCCCTTAACTGCTCAAAACATGCAGTACACTTTTATTGAAAAACGCTCTTACCCATTAGAAAAGTGGAACTTCGTGGGAATAGGACAGGACACAAGAAAATGGCTAAGAATTTCGTTAGCAAGATGAAAGGACCGACTTGTTACCCGACTGCGGCGAAGCCCAAAGGAGGGTTATGTGTTTGACCTGTATGTATGTACGTATGTATTTATGTATGTATGTCCGTTCCTATGTCCGCTCGTAACTACTCAACGGCACAACCGATTTTACCGATGATACATCATTAGATTCGTCTTGATGGCGCGAGTGTCACTGGGTATACATTTTGTTAAAATTAGGGATGTAACGATACACAGTTTTGCCGATACGATACCGATACCGATATATAGTAGTTAATATCGGCGATACCGATACCGATACCGATATCTTAGCTAAATAATGAAGTATGAATTTCAGATATTTTTATGTCCTTATTATAACTAATGGCAATGACTACTGGTTATATTTACCAGAGAGTCAACCTTGAAAGTGTAAAGTAAAAATAATAAATTGTCAACTCAAAATTCTTTTTTTTTATTAAGAACCAAAGATTTAATTAATATAGTAATTATCATTGCACAAGGTAATAGAATATACCAATACATAAATTAAGTCAGAAATTGAAATTACTTTTTGCAGATTTTTTTTCATACAGCAAATTCTTCAAATATCGGTTGTATAATATCGGCGATACCGATATATCGGCCGATATATCGGTATCGGTATCGTTACATCCCTAGTTAAAATAAACAAAATGGCCGATTTTAAGCACTTTTAAAGTACACCGCGGTCGGGTTTTTTTTAGTAAAAATATTTATTTTAAGTATTCATAATCATAAATATGTCGGTGCGAAGGCAAACGCTTAATATTTAATTTTCTACTTTAGTGGAAGCTTAGATATCAATACGGCAAATGTCTAAGGTAATACTTTCCTATTTTTCCTTAACTTTTTAATAAACTTGTGACTTTTCCGTTTTAGCTAAAATCATGTTTTTAGGGTTCCGTACTCAAAGGGTGCCAACAGAACCCATCGGACACCCGACCCGCATATGACCGATTTTTTAAATTAGTTCATTGTTTGTAATCCTGCTGTCCTACTAAATATTATAAATGTGAGAGTAAAGATGTTTGGATGTTTAGAGGTTCGAATGTTTGTTTATAAAATAACGCGGAGACTAGGGTGTCCCAGAAAGCAAATCTCCACACTAACGTTGAAGCCAAGTCGGCACGGGTTCCCATCATCACAGAGAGCTGAAATTTTATATACCAGTATATTTGAGTAGTTAAAAAATATTTGAGGGGTATGCATTACAAAATAATTAAAAAAAATTGCTGTGTGGGCAAGATTTTTTTAAATTTTTTTGTAAGCATACCCCCTAAAAATGTTGGAACTACTAAAATATTATGGTGTATAAAATTTCAGCTCTCTGTGATGATGGGAACCCGTGCCGACAGCCTTGTTCCCGCAAGGAACAAATTATAGAATTAAGATTAAATTTGGCGTAATAGGGTACTTTCCTGACAGATCAAATCAGTTACTTTTTATGAATTGTCAAAACGCTCGGATAGTATGAAGTTTCTATGAGAAAAAGCATAATGACGTCATTGTGCTCAAACATCAAATCATGTCCTCATTTAGGCACTGGTCCCACCGAGAGCGAGAAAGCGATTAGCTATCGGCGATTTTCTCGCCCAAGAAACGAACAAAAGATAAGGATCCTGTATTAGTAAAAGAGACACATACATTAATAGTTCATCGCTGGCTGTTCACACTGCCGGCGAGTAAATTTTCTAAGAGAATTCACTCGCCCGCGAAGAAAAAACTCGCCAATCGCTACTCGCTGCTCGTTGGTCGCCGCTGGTGGGACTAGTGCCTTATAGCTTTTGGTCTTTTAAAAATCGTTTAAAACGTTAAATAGGTGAATTTTAGTTGATTTTTGCAAATTTTCGAAAGCAGATTTCAAGGCTAGCGTGAAGTAATTTATATTGACTACAGGCAAGTACCCTATTGAACAGTATGATACTTTATAAGAGAAGGGATTCCCCTTGGATTGATAACGGCAATAACGCAAGTAAATGCTAGTTTATAAATAAAGCATGTAAAATGTTTATGTACATTTCAGTAAGCGATATTCTACTACCTTGCTCACGACCTTTTATTTGTATCCCTATATAGAGTTCTGGCGAGACCTTCGCAAGCCTTCCACCATTTTGCGAGTTGAATTATTAAACAAAAACGAGATTGCTTTGTTTTGAGTACTTTTGAGCCAACGTTTGTCAAAGCAAGAACGTGGAACGTCGGATTGTTAAATAGTGTTGGAGCGTTTTTGAAAAAAATAATACCACTTTCCGTTGCGTCACGAAAATATATTGATTTGACACTAATTTTCAATATTGTCACGGCTCTTAACTGATCAAAATGCACAAATTGTTCACGCTCATTATACATATAAAAGTACCTATTAAGCCATCTACCTACAGCGGCCAAACGTGCATACTCGAAGTCAAAAGATTTGTATGCCTTAAGTCTTCTTATCTACTAAAAATTGCGGAAAAATGGGGGGGGGGTCATTTTCGGGGGTAAACACTAATCACCACCGCTTGCCCTGCCCCAACACCCTACACTGTAGGGCCTGTAGGGCCTACAGGGTCAGTGTAGACATTTTACGACCACATCAACTGGTCGCATGATGTATCTCTAGGTGACCTTTTTCACACATTCTATCAGTGTGAGCGGAGGCCTAGCCCTCTACACAGCAAGAGACAGTCCTGTTGGAGGCCCTGGAACACAGGCTTTCAAAATCATAAAACAAATGGTCGCATGATGAGCAGGCCAAGCTATTAAAAAAACGTTAAAAAATGCGAAAAATTTATATTATACTATTAAAAAGAAAGAAATAAAAAAAGAGAATACATTTATTTTGGACAGCAAAAAGTAACAAAACATGGGAAAAAAAATAAAAAACAAGAAAACACAAAAAAAAATAATAACCAGGCAGCGATGCCACAAAAAGGCCTCACCTCAGCATAATGCCAACTCCAGAGCTGTTTAATGTTTTGTTTTTTGATACTAATGTTACAGTCGCGTTATTTTTAATAGTACATTACACAACTAGGGTGGTAAAACAAAGAAAGGCCGAGATCGCAGATGTTATGATTAAATATGCGATCGAGGGCTTTCTTTATTACCTCCCGTGTTGTGTACATCATTTTATGTCTATACACTTGGCCAGAAAACGGCTTCCGTACGCGTAGCGTGCGGAAAAAGCCACTTTATGGCCAGGTGTGGCATAAATACATTAATAAATAATAGAGATGGGCCGACTAGTTGCCGACTAGTCGGGAACGCCGACTATTCGGCATCATTTGTACCTAATAGGCCGATTAGTCGGCGACTAGTCGGGCAAAAATGCTGAATATTCGGTACTATTGCCTAGCGGAGAATATAGGACACAGAATAAATTAAACCATATTTTTCTTATTTTTACGTACTTTACTCAAATACAAAAAAAATCAAGTTAATTAAAAACAGATCAAAACACGAACGCGTGACAACAAATGGCGGGTGATGAATCGAACCGAGCATTTCCGATTACACCCAAACATAGCTAATAACTATGATCGGCAATGCCCACTAGTCGGTCGATTAGTCGGCAAATTGAGAACCGATTAGTCGGCCGACTAGCTAATCGGCAAAATCCGTACTCGGCCTATCTCTAATAAATATATTTACTTAGATTTAGAATTTGCAAAGTTTGGCCAAACATTGGTTGTCCGCGAAGCTGGCATACCTCTCGCGGCGTACGTGGAATACCTATTTCGATATAAACGTTGTCTCTCGTTTATTTATAAACTAACGTGTGTGCGGTAGGTTTGTCCACACGTGGGGCTGGTAAACATCTTCGGTTATGTACTCGTAAAAAGCCTGTTTATTGCTTATGTTTATCATACTTTTCTACTATAGACTTGCTTAGCCAAGTAGGCGACCGATCTATCTATCTACATCAGGGTTTCTTAAACTGTGGTCCATGGACCCCTTAGGGGTCCGTGATACGAGAGCCGGGGGTCCGTGACTACGCATACAACACAAACTTTCATGTATCCTTGATTTTCTTTTTCTCTGATTGTATTTGGAAGGGGTCCGTAAGGTTTCCGAAATAATATAGGGGGCCCGTGACCAAAAAAAGTTTAAGAACCTCTGATCTACATACATCTTCTAATATGTATGTATGTGAGTAACAGTTTGTTCATACGTATTCAACATTCATCCTGCTTGTAGACAAAGAATGGGTAAATAATGCTTTTTAAAATGTATTACATTATTAATAGGTATGTAAATAAACACGTGACGTGACGTGAAGAGGGAAGCAGTTGGACAATTTATTCGGGATGCATTAAATAGTCTGTAATATCGAAAGCATCACTCCAAACTATTTGATACTGACTGTACCAAGAAAAAGTCCCGAGAGTCTAGGTAGTTTTAACAAAGTATAAAGACGAACAACCCAAGTAGCACACAAGCTGTATAAAAGCTTATACAGCTATTATACCTCCAGTTTAGGCGCTATAAGAGCTGTATAAGCTGTTTTACAGCCTGTGTGCTACTTGGGAAGTAGAGTCTGTGCGGAAAGAGAATAGGCGCGGCGAAAAACGGAACTAACTAGGGCTGCAACCTTTTTTTTTAAACATATATAGTATTTTCCAGCCCAAGGTTTAAAAATATAGTACTTTGAAAGAAAATACAATATATGTACTTTTAAGAAAAAACCCTTTAAAGCGTGTAAAATTATTGATTACTAACATTCCACCTACGTTTTCATTTGGGTAGAGCAACTGAGTGACCTGAAAAAGCCTATTTCTAACCGAATGCCGATGACATCTAATGAAAATAAAAGCTTAGTATAGTAAAATCGGCCAACCCGAACCCCATTTGGAAGAGCTGGTCGAAATATAGTATTTTTGCGTACTATATATTTCTTCAACAGTATACAGGGTGATTTGAAATTTGACGTATTCCTTGAAAGGGGTTATTCTATAGCTTATTTGCAATGATTTAAGTCCAACCAGGGGTCAAAACTCAATGGTTATCAAGTTATTTGAGTTTTAACTTTTTTTTTAAAGCCGCCTTTCGATCTAAATGACGCGTCCATACTGGAGCATTCTTACGCATTCTTAAAACTTTGCTTGCAGTGAGTTCGTACACGGCGCGCACACATTCAAGCGCGTGATGTGCCTTTTTATTTGTAGGAAGATACAATGATTACTATTGTTCTGTGGTTTTGAGGCTCACTGTACCAACGAGTCAATGTGATTTTTGTGGCACTACTGAAGATAAACAAGATGAAATGATCTTTCCGGTTCATCCGACACTAAACTCAAAATGCACCAGTACTCAATACGATCCAATGTCTAAAAGATCCATTCTCATTACGAATGGAACCCAAATTAACTTATTGCCAAAATGAACCGTTCTCGACTTGCACTCTTCTCAGTATGAACCAATTTCAAATTGAGTGAAGACCATTAAAACCGATACCCAAAAGGCTCCATTCCCAAAATACCCTTAATTTGTAATAGCAGAACACATTATTCCCATAATGATTGATTGACAAAAAGCTCTTTTCCCAAAATACACTAAATTCTCGATTATTACCTTCTTAGTCTTTTATAATAGAATAAAACCTCGTGTAAACATAATTGCCACGGCGTATGCTATCTTAACATCGGCCACTTAAAAATGAAGTGTCAATATGGACATGAAAGGAATCAATGTAGCAGTGAAATATTATTCATAGAAAACCAGAAAGGACGCCCCTCTCTAATTTATAATGGGCACCGATATAATTTTAGCCGCAAAAATAAAAATACTACCAAGTGGAAATGTGCAAATCGGACTACAGGCTCGGGAAGTAAAGAAAGCCTCAGATCACATCACACCTCTATTAGAACAACGACGTAAATGCAAATCGTTAAAACTTGCATTTACGTCTTTGTTCTAATACAGGTGCGACATGTTGTCAACCTTAGTTTACCCTCCTACGACAATCGAGAATTTAGTGTATTTTGGGAAAAGAGCTTTTTGTGAATCGATCATTATGGGAATAATGTGTTCTGCTATTACAAATTAAGGGTATTTTGGGAATGGAGCCTTTTGGGTATCGTTTTTAATGGGCTTCACTCAATTTGAAATTGGTTCATATTGAGAAGAGTGCAAGTCGAGAACGGTTCATTTTGGCAATAAGTTAATTTGGGTTCCATTCGTAATGAGAATGGATCTTTTAGACATTGGATCGTATTGAGTACTAGTGCATTTTGAGTTTAGTGTCGGATGAACCGGAAAGGAAATGACCATCATAGCTTTACCGAGAATTCTACCTAATATTATAAATGTGAAAGTTTCTGAAGATGTTTGTAGGTTTGGATGTTTGTTACTCAATAACAACTGAATATATTGAGATGAAACTTGGCATGCAAGTAGACCAAGTCCTGGTTTGTAACAAGGATACTTTATATCCCGGTAAATAGCTCTTTTGGGATAATAACAGGAAAAACGCAGTCGAAACCGCGGATAAAGGCTAGTCGAAAATACAATATATATGTTTTGTATAAATACAAGCTCTTAACGGGCGTTTTCCCTTAGTTCACATAACTTCAAAACTAGTTATGTCGCATTCGTTACGAGTCACGTTTACATAAATACATTAAAATTGCAAACTAATGGAAGATTTTAACGTACCTACCTTTGCAAAATATACCTAACCTACGTTCTATATCTTCGTTGTTGTTTGTTTTTAGAACCTCACTTAGGGTTGCCAGATTCAGGCATTTCATTTCCGGGACCAATGGCGTAGCTTTTTTTGAAGCCTGACTAACTTGCAACCCTAGTGGGCGTAGCAGAGCTTTTTCCAAAAAAAATACCGCGGTAGCTACTTTCTCAAAATATGGACTTGTGAGGTTTTTTTGGCTCAGAATCGTATCGTTAGTACTTTCGAACCTTATACGTAAAAAAACTGTCCCAATTTTTATTTCCATTACGTCACCATTTTGCATAGTGTTTGTATGAACGTGACGTAGTGGAAAGACAAAAATCCCATACAAATTTTGGGACACTTTTTTTTACGTATAAGGTTCGAATGTACTAACGATTCTGAGCCAGAAAACCTCAAAAGTCCATATTTTGAGAAAGTAGCTACCCCGGTATTTTTTTTGGAAAACGCTCAGCAATAATATGACCGGGTGGTCGGCCGTGGCTTTCCCTGGGGTGGAACCAGGTCGCTAGCCGGACCACTCCGAGTGAATCGGACTGGGTGGAAATGGCGTAGTTAAATTTCATGACACGCTATCGCTGGATGCAAACTCCCTCCCCAGTCGCAAAAAAAAATCGGCTTATGGGGTGGCAAATTAGATATATAGGTACCCCGGGTCTCACTCATTCTAGCTAAAATAGATAAATATTTCAGCAAATCGCTTTACTTATAATATTTTACAAACACGCACGTAGCGTGTCGTACCTAGTAACGTACTGTAGTAAAAAACTAGAAGTAGGTGTTCGAAACCCGGGACTATAAAGTGTAATTCCTGGACACGGAACAACAACTGTAATTCCGGGACAATCCCGGAGTTTCCCGGACATCTGGCAACCCTCTCACTTGACATATGAATATGAACCCTACTAGCAAGCCTATGAGCACTCTTTCATAGGAATCCTGACCAAGTGGGGGCTTACATTACAAACGTGTAGGGTTCGCTAGCCGAAACCACCGTTTCGCTGATCGCTCAAAGTGACCGTCGGACCAGCGGGATTGGTTGAAACGTTTCAACCTTTCCTTATGTAGAATGTGTGATCGAGATAGAACATTAAATAAAATTAAGTCATCGACAAGATAACCAGTCCCATATTAGCCCTCAATCATTACGTAAGTATCACCTTAAGGTCACCTTATCTTTGATTCATTTAGAGGTTCTTAAAATAACCGACCGTGTGGGTATCGTTCGAGATCGAGTGGGATTCCGAGATTGTGATAAATAGGCCACTAGAGCAAGATATATTGCGGTTATACGTCGCGGAACTTATAGAATTATGTAAGAGTTCGGTATGCTGAGATATCAGCGGCGTGGCGTCAACATATTTTTTTAAACAACTCGGAGTCATTTTGCCATGCTTTTTCTTCGATACTCGTTAGGCTTAAGGTGGTTTTCCACCGGCAGGGCGAGACGAGACGCGATGCGGATTGAATTGAAATTTGTATGATTTCAATCCAATCCAATCGCTAGGAGAGGATTGAAAATTTCATACAAATTTCAATTCAATCCGCGTCGCGTCTCGACTCGCCCTCCCGGTGGAAAACCACCTTTACGAGCTTTGCGGCATGGTCAACCGGGGTTAATTGCGTCTATGGGGGTAAATGCGTCTTTTAAGATTCCGTAACTGCCTGTCAAGTACAGCGTAGGTATTCTACATGCAGGTACGGTAGAAATAATTCTAAAGAGTGATGGAATCTCCAAGAGACGCTATTGCCCCCATAGACGCAATTACACCGGTTTACCTTACTCGAGTTATCGTCGATATAAAATAAACATACAGACATAAAATGCTTATTTGTCTCTCAACTCACCTCTCGTTCGCCCGATGAATGGGCATTTTTTTTTATTAATTAATTTTTTGTTTTTTTTTCTCGCCAAACTGTCACGATTAAATCTACGGCTAGGCGAAACTTAAGTTATGTTCTAATACCGTCTTAACCTGTCAGTCCGTGACGAAATGTATGGAGTTTGACTCTAATCGTCAGTTCTGTGACGACCTGCTAACTGTCAGTTATGAACGCACTTTAAATAAAATAGCCCGAATAAGATATTTATTTTTTATTTAGTCAGTGTCGTCTAGGTAAATATTGTTTAAAAAAACGGTTGCCTAGAGTTAACTTTTTATGAAAGCGAAAAAGTCTAGAGCCAGGGGTTCCCAATCTTTTTCAGCCCGTGGCGCACTCACAAGTTTTGTACTTCGTCACGGCGCCCTACCCTAGTTCGCTCAAAATAGGTATTGTTGCTTTATACGTACCCGCGAATATTTGTGGTTTTAGATAATGATAGATAGAGGATGGACTCACGGCGGAAGAAAGAGGGGTCTTTACTTCCTACGGCGCACCAGGGCGCCGCGGCGCACACTTTGGGAGCCCCTGGTTTAGAGGCTCACTCTAGTTTCATCAAAGTTGTCGCGATTTATCCTTCGGTTGTGGTAAATAATCGTGGTTTTCGAAGAATCACACATTTTATATTTACACAATTTAATAAGGACTAACAATATAATAAAAATGTTTAAATGCAATATAATACAATATAATTATTCTGTGTATGGGTTCCTTTTGATATCTCTGCTGATTTTTTTACAGTTGTTTGACATGTTTGTATGTTTGTTACAGATGCGAGCAAAGCGCGCACCAACCTGGTGCGCATGCGCCGCTCCGCGCTCGGGAAGTCCGCGCCGACTCTCTCCGTCCACGTGGTAAGTTCACAATAAGTTCTCCAATAATCAAAAACCATCCGATTATGGTTTCAAAACTGCTTGGAGAAAATTTCGGCCCGAACTGTAAGTTGAAGGTGAGGGCTGCGCCTAGTACGCATGTTACAAGCCATTTGTCATTCTCCATACAAAAAGCTGTTCCCCGAGTTTACAACGCCATCTATGTATAAGCTTGGTAAAAGAATTATATTATTTACAATTCTTCAACTTTGCAAACGTGACACAGTATTTAAATGTTAGAATTTATTTATTATTAGCTGTTTACGAACTAATTGTTACTATACTATGTTTCTTTGTTCAATTATAACATCGTTAAATGTTTAGTTTTTTAGCGCCATCTAGTTTTTGCCCGGAAATCCCCTAGCGGTCGGGTTACAATCCAAAGTATGGAGATGGAGAATGACAGTCCTCTTGTTTTAATTAATGGTCCTTGGTTTGGCGCTGGATCGATTTGTGTAAGATAATTATTAATCCCCCGATAAATAACGCTGGCGAAGCCTAAATGAATAACATTGCTAGTTGAATTGAAACTGTTTGTCTATCCGCAGAAAGAGTCATGCACGGTGTCCCGGCGGCCTTCGCGGTTGCCGCCGCCGCCGCCGCACCACAGGCTTTCTCTTGTGGTAAGTCACGTTATTTCTAATCTACGAGTACCATAGGCATGTAGACGCAAAATAGGTACATATCGTCGACCGTAGGCTCAATTAGGGTAAGGGACAGGCAAAACAATGTCCCTTACGCTAATTGAGCCTATGGTCGACGATATGTCGCAGCCAACTGGTTTAGTTAGCCATTTAACCAGATGGCAAACTAACTGCCTAGCATTTTCACTAAATTATGGCCCGCCAGCAGGTCGACGAAGCCCCGGCGGGGCTTCTATTTCTGCTCTGAGGGACACAAGCTGACTAACAAACCTAACCTAAAATAAGGAGTGTGTTTAATGAAAAGGCTAGGCAGCTACCCAAATAGCTATCTAAATCAGTAGGCGGCGACGTATACAATAAGTATATTTATTTATCGTATGGCATTTCAGTCACTGGATAATGGATATAAAGTATATACAAATTTAGCTAAATCTAAGTGACCGTCAAGATGGCGTACACCGTAAAGATATCCAGAATCTGATGCTGCCAATAAATAGTACCCAAATAGTACCGACGAAATACCTAGGTGAAAAAAATAGTACCCTTAAACTTTTCGAAATATAAGGCCTGTTCACGGTGTACGCTACCGGGCGTCAAGCTGGCGTACACCGTTTGTATATCTGGAACGGCTTTGTTTTTGGAAACGCTTTATATCTGAAAAAATAGTACCCAAATAGTACCCTAGGGTCTTAAAATTTCATTTCTCTAGCTATCGTAGAAGCCGAGATATTCAATGACTTAACGGTGTACAAAATTTCACACCGTCAAGCTGGCGTACCCGGGAATTTCTTATAGAAAGAGCTCACTATATTTCGGCTTCTACGATAGCTAGAGAAATTAAATTGTACACGCTCCATACAAACCTGTAGGAAACTATGATGTCCCGTTCCCTCACTGAGCTTACTAAGTTTGTATAGAAACAAAAATAGCAATTTGTCAAACTGATAGACATCTCTAGTGTTATACAGGGTCGGAGGGACTGTACCGACAAACTTTAACTATAGATTCTAACAACTATTAGGAGTAAATAACTGGCCAAGAGCATGTCGGACCATGCTCAGTGTAGGGTTCCATAGCCGTAACTATAAGGTAAAAAATACGATGTAAAAAAAGTACAACAACAAAAGAGCGTATCTTCATAGCAATTACGTCCTTTTGTTGAGAAGCGCAGTTTATCGGCAATAACTGAAAAACGGTTCATTCGATCTTGTTGAAAATAATTTTCGTTGAAAGTATTAATTAAGCGTTACCTTCGTGATTTTTTTCATATTTTTCGGAAGTACGGTTTAGAAAATAGAGGGGGGGGGACACAATTTACACAACTTTCGGAGCGATTATTTCCAAATACATTCACTTAATCAAAAACATTACTTAGGAACCTTATAGTGTTTTTTAAAGAGCTGTCGAACTATGTACCACACGTTGATATTTGCTGAAAAAATTTTTTTTTACTGTCTTTAACATGTATGGAGTGCCCCCCCTAAAAATATTTATTTTAATTATTTAAATACCAAACTAAGTAGCGGCTCATAAAACACACCTATATTCCAAATTTCATCAATATCCATCATGTAGTTTCTGAGTAAAATGCCTGTGACATACGGACAGACAGACAGACAGACAGACAGACAGACAGACAGACAGACAGACGGACGGACATGACGAAACTATAAGGGTTCCGTTTTTGCCATTTTGGCTACGGAACCCTAAAAAAGTTATGTGATGTATAGTCGAAAAACGCTTACATTCCGAGATATTCATTATTTTGTAAATGAAAACTCCCAAGTGTGTAACAAGCCCTAATAAATGTGACTAAGATACCTTTACTATTTTTTTAAAATCCTTTAACTAAACAGGAATTAACCTTCGCAGTATTTGATAGTAAGCGACTACGAGGCCAAAAAATTGACCTTTCGTTTCCATTGTAGCTTTTTTTTTTCTTTTTGATAACTTTTCAGCCAGTAAGGACATGTTTATAACGAGGGGCTTAATTTACTGATTTATTTTGTTCCATAAGACTATTAATGTAAAATGACAAAATTCGACCCATGTTGATATAACATTATTTACTCGTCACACCACCAGGAATTCATGGCTAAAGTTTGTCGGTATAGTCCCTCCCACCCTGTAGATAAATTTAAATAAAGTAAGCAATGATATAAATGTCAATATCACAATGTCACTGTCAAGGCGCGGCCTTGTGTGGAAGTCTTGACTTCTACTTAATCCTACGTGTAAGGCTTCATTAATCCATTTGTTTTGTAACATATAAAATGTGACACGGAAGACGGATATTTATTTATAGACAAATGGCTGCAATGATAAAGGTTTAGAATTAGGGCGTGCAAAACCGGGAAATGTTAGTATGAGAGCACCGGGAATGCCCGGTACCGCCGTACAAAAAAATCCCGGTTCTGCATGCCCTATTTAGAATATAATTAGAGTCTACTCACAAATCCTCATGCGAATATATGAATAACATGTAATGTTTTCTAAAAAAGGAATCATTGAAAATAAACGATTTTCTAGTACGATATATAATATTTTTAAACCCAAAAATATACACAGGCTTTATCACCTATTGGGTGTACAGCGGGCTGGCTCATCTTAGCACAGCGAATCGGCATTGCCATTCAGCGTGTCAATGCGAATGCGACCAGCCTTCTGGGCACCATACCCCACAGTATAATAGCAGTAATTTATCTTCCTACAAAAGATACATCGCGTGCTTGATTGTGTGCACTAATTCGCGTCTGTGTGAATACGTGTCGCGCGCTCCTAAACGGCTGAAGTTAGACTACTTGTTTGTCTTTATACTTTGACCATACCGCGTTATGTTATGGGGAATTGGGGAAACTGTTTAATCTTTGAAGCTTATTGTAATTTCTTTTATATGCTGTTCATTGAATAGATTACTTGTGTTTTTACCCGAAATTAATCAAAATTTTAAATTTCTATAACATCTGCGTTAACCAGAAATCGAATATTTAACTGTTGAATTTTTACTGTTTGTTCGCATTGTTGTGAAATGTGAACTTTACTTCATGCCAAGAGCAAGGTTGTCTTAGCAACAAGTCAATTGTGCAAGTTCTTTAGGAAAGTAACCGATCAATTTAATGCCTCAATACACCACCCTGCATAAAACCTGAGTGTACGATGTACTTATCTTATTAATAATATAATAGATTGGTTAGAATATAATTTTTTTGCATGTCATCATGGGCCTTTGCCAATTATTACCCGACTGCGACGAAGCCCAAAGGAGGGTTATGTGTTTGACCTGTATGTATGTATGTATGTATGTCCGTTCCTATGTCCGCTCGTAACTACTCAACGGCACAACCGATTTTGATAAATGATACATCATTAGATTCGTCTTGATGGCGCGAGTGTTACTGGGTATGAAGTTCGTTAAAATAAACAAAATTGAGGCTCCGTCCGGCTATTTATTTCAAGGTCCTTGGACAGATGGCACTGAGTCGCAATGACGTCGTCTTTGTCTCTCCTCAGCGAGTGCTGCGAACCAGGTCTTATCGTGAAACTTGCGACCCTCCACAATGCGTTTGCGCCACTTCGTCCGTTTCTCTGTAAGCTCCTCCCAATATGAAAGACGGTCATGTCCAAGAGGGATGTGACTCATGTCCCTCTTGACTCAGACAATAATCATGTCATGTAGCTTAACTGTTAGAGAAAGCCTTATGGCAATCAGTTCGCCTTTTGTACGTAAAGTCCTCTTTTGTGCAATAAAGTTTAAATCAAGGACCATTAAAACAAGAGGACTGTCATTCTCCATACAAAAAGCTGTTCCCCGAATTTACAACGCCATCTATGTATAAGCTTGCTAAAAGCATTATATTATTTACAATTATTCAACTTTGCAAACGTGACACAGTATTTAAATGTTAGAATTTATTTATTATTAGCTGTTTTCGAACTAATTATTACTGTAGGTAGGTACTATGTTTCTTTGTTCAATTGTAACATCGTTAAATGTTTAGTTTTTTAGTGCCATCTAGTTTTTGCCTGGATATCCCCTTGCGGTCGAGGTACGATCCAAGGGAATGACAGTCCTCTTGTTTTAATGGTCCTTGGTTTAAATAAATAAATATAACTTCAGAGTCACAATATCAGATTGTGATAATCATAAAAAAAACGAAGCGTGAACTTTGATAGCTACGAATTCTGTTCGTGGAAGAAACCTGCGTATTGGATGTAAGGTATGTATGTTAATTTGTATTAGGGATTTAAAAAAAAACGAATATTCATAGGATATTCTAGAATTCTATCGTATGTAAACCAGTAGGTGTTTCCATGCATTCGCTCTGTCGAAGTGTTATCAAACAGCGCTCGCGGCACGCTAGGTCCGCGTCGCTGCGTCCTTCACACGACGCATAATGTTACATAACCGCACTGTTTACATTATGTGCATTAGATGCAGACAAGGTTTAGATGGGTAGAGCGGGGCTTTATGATTCCGTGATTGTATGTGGTTTGTACGAATAATTTAGGTGCATCTTATTGTAAAATATGCGACAACTACAGTTTCCCTGTAAAATCGCGAATATTTTCTAGAAAGAATCCAGTCTGGGAATTTTTAAAACGTTTGGTCTGTCTATGGTCAGTGCTCAAGGCACTTATGAAGAAATTACCGTAATTTATTACATAGATATTCAATGAAACAATGGATTCAAGTGTTACCGGTGTGATAAAATAAAATACGTTAGTTAACTGTGACCCATGACCAATCAATTTTACTGGCGTTTCTCACTTATTATGCAGTTATACAATCAGTTCAATTTGAATACATCTTATGTCACATTGAAATGTGTACTGTTTTAAGGTGTTTTTGAATTACTTAGGTTGAGTGAGAATTGAGGTGAAGGATACAATCAGGTATTTTCCAATATTCCAATTCTAAACGATGGGTCGTGTCGAACGTGATAATTGGTTAAAAAAAGGCATTGAAATTATTATCTTTGTAAACAAAATACATTTTTGAGACACGATTTGTTATGCCTACCGTGATGTTGCAGTGTCAACGAAATTGTAGACGCATTCAGAGATTCGATTCGTCTGTGTAACAGTAGGAATATTATTTTATGTATAATTGAAATAGGTACACTTGATACTATCGCGGTTTGCACCCATATTTTAATATTTTTACAGGTTCTTGTTGTGTATTATTATCAATTAGGTATTTACTTGAAATCATCTTATACTTAGACATGTAGGTCTAGGTAGCCATTCTTATTACGGGGAAATATACCAATAAGTTGTCACCGGTACAATATATAATGCAACGTAATAGTACATTACATAACTAGGGTGGTAATACAAAGAAAGGCCGAGATCGCAGAAGTTTGCGGCCCGAGCTGAAAGCGAGGGACGTAAATATGCGATCGAGGGCTTTCTTTATTACCTCCCATGTTGTGTACATCATTTTATGTCTACACTTGGCCAGAAAGTGGCTTTTTCCGTACGCGCAGCGTGCGGGAAAAGCCACTTTATGGCCAGGTGCGGCATAAATAAATAAATTAATTGGTAGTACTAATCATTCACTTTTGACTACAATTTTGCGCAATTTTTTTTGGACATCCCCTATCTAAAACTTTGGCCACATCTACAGATTATATTCAAGTTAGCGAGTCATTTAGATCACAACAATTGTTGTTCCATAAACTAGCATTGTATAATATGGTAGCCTACATACTCGTAGCAGTTAATACTACGTTATTTACTATGGCGGGTATGAATGCGGAACACATGTTATTACTTCTGACGAGAGTTTAACTTGACCTTTATTTTAGATACTACATTTTGGCTTGTGGTTTTGCTCGTGTGTGAAGTTTGAATTTCCTTTTAAATCGGAAATTTCTTCAAGAAAATGCACCCCTTTTTTCTGTACATCTGCACCTCTAGCACAACTGTGACTACCAGTGGCGTGCCATCAAATATATTCTTGGTTAAGGCGGAGCAGATTTGGATTACTTTCTCTTCAGTAGTATACAGTATGTAACCAAACGTAAAGCGAATAAACGTACCACGCAATTGTTAGATCGTAAATATGACAACGGTACCTGATTTATTGAAATGCAGTCATTTTTACCGTTGGCAAAAATCAATATCAAATAATTTTGTGTAACCTCCTGTATTTAGTAAGTATCACACGCATTTATGCTTTAACGGAAACAGAAATTAACGACATCATAGTTGGGGTGTCCCTCGAGATCCCTAACATCGTTTGTCCTAAAATCACTTGCCCTAACTGTTTTGTCCTAATGGGTATTTGGCCTAACGATCAGTTGTCATAATAAGGTTTTTCCTTAAGCCGAACTGCTACCAGAAAAGTAGGTTAGGTTAGGTTTGAACTGTGATCCTTACAAAACCGAACTGTTACCAGAAAAGTAGGTTAGGTTTGGTTTGCCTTCATCAATATGATGTGAGGGAATCAAATATTAGGGCATGTGAGTGTTAGGACAAATGATCATTATGACAAACAGTATTAGGGAATGCAAAAATAGGTTAAAAAAATTTAGGGATCCCGATATAGATCCCATAGTTGAAATGCGATAATCTGAAGTACGTTCTGATGATATGTTTGTTATGTTTAGTTGGTTTACGATAAGACAATGACGTTTAGATTGTTTACATCCACGGGCTGTTTCAAAATCATCTGCAAATAACAGGTACTTAACAAATTTTTTTATTCTTTCTAAAAAAAAAACTGCTGCAACAGTGATAGGTACAAACTATGCCATTACACTATACTTCATATCGACGTTGGCCAGCTTACAGCTTTGTTTTACGATCAGATACGTACTGTATACTCCGGTCATATGCTTTAAAATAGGCGAGCCGTTGGGAATCGGGTTCTATTAACGCCACGCTACTGGTGACTACCTATATCTTTCCACTCAGTATAGTATGACAGTGAAAGGTGATGCTCTATCGCGCGAGAAACGAAGTCGCGATCGCGACTAGTTACGCTAGACTGCTAATCCTGCTGATGTCAATTTCTTGAGATTATGTGGCTTCTCCATTTATATTTCCTAATTGACTACCTACCTGGCCGTCAAGACTTCGTTATAAACCTACATTTAAATTAAATACTTAGATACGCAAAGATTAGAAACTTATTCCCATAAACACATTTTAATTAGTAAGTACCTTGGTACAGTCAACTACAAAGAGATCGATACGGTTAAAGTTACAAAAATATGTATACACAACCTTAATGTTAAGCCCATAAAGGCGAATATACATATTTTTGTAACGTTGGCCGTATCGGTCTTTTTGTAGTCGACTGTACCTGTTTAACTAATAAAAAGGAGTGAGGAGGGCCTCTCTTGTACGCTGGGCAGATCGCAGAATGAACGCACTGGGCTTGCAACCAGACCCCTCTTTCCCAGTGGGCACTTTGGGCTAGACATGCGCGCCGATCGAAAAAAAACCGGCGGCGGCGCGCCGCGAAAAAATCCACGGCGGCGGCGTAACGCCGGCGGCGTGAGATTTTTCAACTTTGCAAATAGGTATCGCTTTCAATATTAAGGGCTTTATCACACTTGCAGGCGAGCTGCGGGCGAGTTAGAAGCAAAGTTCCGTACAAATGTCGCTCGCGGCGAACTGCCCCTTGCCACACGTTCAAACAAATTTTAATTGGCCAATCGTGTCTCAATCGCTATCCAAACTTCACTTTATTCTTTGGTGATACATTCCTGAGGAATGTCCCCTCACTCGTACATTACGGCAACTTAAACGTTGACTGCTAACGGGATCTTGTAACCTTACTCATCGTTTCAGTTCATCCTAGAGGTTCAAGACTGGATTTCTTGCTGGCCAATGCAAAAAAGGAATCCTGAACTCCTCCAGTAAGCCGCTGACAATTAATACACTGTGTGTGCGGGCGTTAGCGTGCGTGAAACTCGTGAAAGTGAACCCACGAATGATAAAAGCTGTATAAGATACCACTTGATTTTTTAGGATCACCATAATGAATCATCGAGCAGTCAGGGCTCCCTGGCGGTGATCTTCACCTGACTAAGAAACTCACACAAGCTCAGTTTTTCCTGCGCTTGACATGCCGCCCCAGTACATGCACGAGTCACCGCCGCAGTTCACGATGTTTTCGATGCATGCTTGTGTCCTGCGATGCTGTGTGTTGGGACTTGCGGCAGCTCTATGAGATAAGATGTTCTCTTGTTGGCTTCTTCCAACCCTAGAGCTGCTAATCGATGTCCTGCGAGCTTTTAGAAGCTGCTATAAGAGCCGGACAGTTGTAAAACCGATTCAGCAGGGACGTTAAAACGATGAAGTGGTCGTCTCTCTCAGAAATGCACTGTCATCGTCAGAATCTTTGTCTTCTGGTTAAGCCTCTTAGTGTCTTCAAACCATTGGAATACTCGTGGAACAGCGAAATGGCTTAGATTGTGTTGCCAGGCAACATTACCCTGCTGTACTCCTGCTTGAAGTAGTGCTACGACAAGATCGGCGTCATCAGCAGAAGCATCATCTGCAAAGAATAATTCCTTGATTTTTCTCTCCAGGTGTAATTGTTAACAAACCTGAATAGCGATCGAGGCACGATTGACCAATAAACACTTGTTTAAACGTGTGGAAAGAGGCAGAAATCGTGAGCCCGTACTCCTCCCACTTTTTTTAGAATCCCTCTACATAATCCACGAGTTTTCATAAAATGAAACAGTTGTTAATTGAAAGAGCATTAAACAAGCTTTTAGTGATATCGATATTCTCTCTCTAGTCGTTGACTTCATTGCTGAAGGTCGTGTCCGTCTTGAAATTTTTACGATGACCTGTGTCACCAATCGCTCCCATCCCATCCTGTCCTCGGCCTTCTTCATGGCGGTCGTCACTGTAAGGCCTGTGAGAGCGGAAACCTGATCTGACCATCGTGTAGGAGACCTGCCACGTCACCGCTTGCCGTCTATCTTCCCAACAACCACAAGATTCTCCAAGTTGTCAGGGTCACGGCGGGCAAAGTGTCCAAAATAACCAAGAATCCTTTGTTAGCAAGTGGTAGATAGCCTTGTCCGGATCCCAAGCTGCTGAAGGATGGAGACGTTCGTTTTCTTGGCTGTCCATGGGATGCGTAACATTCGTCTCCAGCACCACATTTCAAATGCCTCTATTTTCTTGCGTTCTGCTGACCAGATTGTCCAAGATTCCGAGCCGTAGAGAAAAATCGAAGAGACCAGAGTTCTCACAATACTCATTTTGGTGTTGTTGGAGACTTTCTTTTTTATGGCAGATTTGGCCATTTGAGTTCTCCTTCGAATTTCCCTCTCGCTTCCCCTTGGTTAGGTGAGGTTAGGTAGCCCCAGATATACAAATTCACTGACAAATTGTAAGTTAGAGAGTTCTCCTGTCCGTGTGAGTTGTTCAGCTCGGTCCACGACCATAACCTTTGTTTTTGCCCGGTTAATTGAGAGGCCAACTAGAATGCTCCCTTGCTCAACTCTGTGGATGTGCGATTTTTTTGACGCCGAGTGTATATATAATGCTATGGTAACTAAACAAAACCTTAATTACATAAATGGATACTGCAGAAAGCGACGCCTTTCAAATTGGATTTTAGATTTTTTTACGTACCTACAAATTAAAGTTTAGAGATTCGATAATCTCGGAAAAAAAGGAGGCATTCATTAATATTCAAGGAAATCATTTTGAAACTAACGAAGGTTTGGAAATAACATCCAAATCAACGCATGTTGCTTCCGAGAATTCTATAATGACGATCGATTCTTTGATTTACATTGATTACTCCAATCGGCGTCACAGTTTTGCCATGCCAACTGACTGACTCGTCTCTAACTCGGCGCGAATTTTAAACTACCGGCGGCGGCGGCGGCGCGCCGGCTCCTTATGGCGGCGGCGCGCCGCGGCGGCGCGCACGTCTACTTTGGGCAAGTGCCCAGGGCCCCGCGATCGATAGGGGCCCCCCTCAGATCAATTACAAAGTCACAGGGGCCCCATTGTCCTAATATGCCCAGGGCCTCCAATAGGTTAAAGGCGGCCCTGCTTGCAACCCCAGTAACTCCCTTTTATTTGTCTACATAATAGATATCAATTTTATTAATAAATAGCTGATATGATCGTCGCTGTAGAATAGTCGTTAAACGTAGACGATAAAGGTCAGATAACCTTGTTTACATACATAACCGTCATAATGTTGTTATTGCGGTTATGAGTGTTGTAGACAAACGCGCTCGTTTGTGATGACCGATTACTCACGCCCGCTGAGACGAGATAGATATTTTGACGTTCGTGACTAAAAATAGTACATTACACAACTAGGGTTGTAATACAAAGAAAGGCCGAGATCGCAGATGTTTGCGGCCCGTGCTGCAGGCGAGGGACGTAAACATGCGATCGAGGGCTTTCTTTATTACCTCCCGTGTTGTGTACATTTTATGTCTACACTTGGCCAGAAAGCGGCCTTTTCGGATCTAGAAATGCCGATCGATCACACTGTACCTCGTCAGCCCGCAGTGAACTGTTACTCGCCCAATTTTACTTACTTACTCGCAGCGGTGGGACAAGTGCCCATAGCTGCTAACAGAGATGGGCATTATTCGAATAAATTTTTATCTAAATAATCATTCGAATAAACAATAATTCACAACTTTTTTATTCGCGGATGATTTATTCGCGAATAAATTATTCGCGGATGATTTATTCGCGGATAATTTATCCGCGAATAAATCATTTGAGCGCTGCTCAAATGACGAATGAATTAATCGTTATCTTAAATAATCGGATAAATCGACGAAAAATATTTAATGTTTTTTTTTATTCCATCCAAATAAGTTCATAATGGCATCGGATATTCTTGCGCCTATTTACCTTAAGTTGGCGAATTCCCGGAAAAAACTAAGCAAGTATGGAGTCGGGTTCTTAAAAATATATTTTTAAATAATATAAGTTCCGGGATTCCGGGATTGCATAAAACGTTACGAGAATGTAATATACCGCAAAAATGTTATCCAGGGTCTGATGATGGAGCCGGAAGGTGGCCATTGGAACTCCGTAATAAAACGTCGGAACCCCATCGTGTTTGGGCTCATTTGTTTTGTATTGACGAGTACTCTGAACCGAAATGATATCCAGGGTCTGATGATGGAGCCGGAAGGTGGCCATAGGAACTCCGTAATAAAACGTCGGAACCCCATCGTGTTTGGGCTCATTTGTTTCGTCTTGACGAGTACTCTGAACCAAGATGATATCCAGGGTCTGATAATGGAGCCGGAAGGTGGCCATAGGTACTTCGTAACAAAAAGTCGAAACCCCATTGTGTTTGGGCTTATTTGTTTCGTCTTGACGAGTACTCTGAACCAAGATGATATCCAGGGTCTGA
Organism: Eudemis profundana; assembly: GCA_947034925.1. NCBI lineage: Eukaryota > Metazoa > Arthropoda > Insecta > Lepidoptera > Tortricidae > Eudemis > Eudemis profundana. The sequence goes on along the minus strand of OX344818.1, from coordinate 3,241,584 downwards.
TGATGGAGCCGGAAGGTGGCCATAGGTACTTCGTAACAAAAGGTCGAAACCCTATCGTGTTTGGGCTCATTTGTTTCGTCTTGACGAGTACTCTGAACCGAAATGATATCCAGGGTCTGATGATGGAGCCGGAAGGTGGCCATGGGAACTCCGTGATAAAACGTCAGACCCCCATCGTGTTCGGGCCCATTTGTTTCGTCTTGACGAGTACTCTGAACCGAAATGATATCCAGGGTCTGATGATGGAGCCGGAAGGTGGCCATGGGAACTCCGTAATAAAACGTCGGAACCCCATCGTGCTTGAGCTCATTTGTTTTGTCTTGACGAGTAATCTGAACCGAAATGATATCCAGGGTCTAATTTATTCGCGAATAAATCATTCGAGCGCTGCTCAAATGACGAATGATTTATTCGTTATTTTTTATTCGGATAAATCCACGAAAAATATTTAGGGTTTTTTATTTTTTCATCCAAATATACCACACGAATTTATACTTCGTGTGTTCACAAGTTTTGAGACGATTTTTTAAAGGCCCAAAAAAATAAATGTTGAACTGCCGGCTCGATAAAAACTTTTTAAATATTTTTAAACGTTGTCAATGAGAAAAAAATTGATTCGGGTGTAATTTTTCGGTAAACCGGATATTGAAATATAATCTAAAGGTAATACCTATATTTAGGTATGATCTAAAGGGCTTACAGTCGAAGAAAAATCTACTACTTAAACGATCGTTAAAGAAAATCAAGACTCACATGATGTCAACAGTTGCTATGGACACGATCCCAAAAAGATTTTGTTTGCCAACGAAAAAATCTTCACCATCGTCGAAGAAAAGTTTAATCAACTAAAGCGATTCGTGCCTCTATTGACTCTATTTACTGTCCTTATAATTGATACGACTAAAGCAACCCAAAGCTATTATTCTAACCGGATGGGTGAAATGTATGAAGCTATAAAATAAAACTTATTTTAAACATAATTGATGCCATGAAAGCAAATAATTTTAAAACCGACCAACTCCAATCACCTTATAGTACTTACATTACACAACTAGGGTGGTAATACAAAGAAAGGCCGAGATCGCAGAAGTTTGCGGCCCGAGCTGCAAGCGACATTCGAATAAATTTTGCCCATCTCTGGTTGTATATTATCGGTGATACCGATATATCGGCGATACCGATATATCGGTATCGGTATCGTTACATCCCTAGTTCAGAGTACTCATCAAGACGAAACAAATGAGCCCAAACACGATGGGGTTCCGACGTTTTATTACGGAGTTCCCATGGCCACCTGTCTGCTCCATCATCAGACCCTGGTTATCATTTTGGTTCAGAGTACTCGTCAAGACAAAACAAATGAGCTCAAGCACGATGGGGTTCCGACGTTTTATTACGGAGTTCCCATGGCCACCTTCCGGCTCCATCATCAGACCCTGGATATCATTTCGGTTCAGAGCACTCGTCAAGACGAAACAAATGAGCTCAAACGCGATGAGGTTCCGACCTTTTATTACGAAGTTCCCATGGCCACCTTCCGGCTCCATCATCAGACCCTGGATATCATTTCGGTACAGAGTACTCGTCAAGACGAAACAAATGAGCTCAAACACGATGGGGTTTCGACCTTTTGTTACGAAGTTCCTATGGCCACCTTCCAGCTCCATCATCAGACCCTGGATATCATCTTGGTTCAGAGTACTCGTCAAGACGAAACAAATGAGCCCAAACACGATGGGGTTCTGACGTTTTATCACGGAGTTCCCATGGTCACCTTCCGGCTCCATCATCAGACCCTGGAACTCCAATCACCTTATAGAACATTACACAACTAGGGTGGTAATACAAAGAAAGGCCGAGATCGCAGAAGTTTGCGACCCGAGCTGCAAGCGAGGGACGTAAATATGCGATCGAGGGCTTTCTTTATTACCTCCCGTGTTGTGTACATCATTTTATGTCTACACTTCGCCAGAAAGCGACTTTTTCCGTACGCGCAGTTGGCGGAAAAAGCCACTTTATGGCCATGTGTAGCATAAACAAAATTATTTGCCTTAGTCAGATCAGTAAAAAAAAGATAGAAGGACGTTTTATATAAGGCAAAATAGTCCGTTCCGTTAGAACAAACAACAGTCTTTCAGCTATTGTTAGTAATATTATTAAGAGAAAAGTTAATAATGTATTCCCATAAAAAGTTATTCGTGGCCATTTATTCGACGAATAAATTATTCGCGAATAAATTATTCGTCGAATAATTCATTTAAATAAAGATAATCATCCGAAATTTTTATTCGTCATCCGCGAATAATTTGGTTATCTTTATTCGTTATCCGTCATTCGAATAAATTTTGCCCATCTCTGGCTGCTAATTGGTGATTTTTCTTCATATCTCCATGATAGTCGTGGAACAAGCCATTGTTCAGCCAATCATAGCCTCATTCATCTCATTAAGGTAATGAGAGGTCTCATTCATTAGCTGTTGATAGTTAATGACAGTTATCTTAAACTTTGTTTTTGCTCGTTATGTAAATAACTAGTTAACTTTCCTTCCACTTGCCAATAATTAAATCCGCTTGTGTTTATCTATTAACTAACCGTTTCATTGGTACTGCCAAATTTTATTTAGTTGTTCTTAGTAGGAAACAAGTTTCTACCTTTTGTCGATAACTGATGTTTTCTCGCATAGGTATAAGGTTGGTAAATAATTGCAAAGTGATTTTGAAATCGTTGTCTTAAGTTGTTTTGATTCCAATAATATCTTGCCGTTTTCGGTAAGAAAGCATTTTGTGGGTAAACACTTCTTTACCTCTTAGAACTAAAGAGAATCGAACTTTACGCTTAGTCCCGTCACTATAGCTTGGCAACTTCGTTGGTGACACTCACCTGTGTGCTTTTTGTTATGTGCAGCCGTAACTACTTACCAGTGGTGTGGCGTAAAAGATATGTTAGGGCAAGCCGGTGCAGATTTGGCGTACATTTTCCTTAACAGCTGTACAATAAGGTGCTTAAATGCCTAGTATTAGGCAAGCCGGTAGGAATCGAGTTCTTTGGACGCCACGCTACTGCTACTTACACAAGTTACCGCCAACACGAACGGCGACTGACGGAGGCAGTCTCCGGAGGCCCCCGTTCGTTTTGGCGGTAACTTGTGTAAGAATTTACGGCTGCACATAACAAAAAGCACACAGGTGAGTGTCACCAATGAAGTTGCCAAGATAGCTGGGCATTTTTGTTTTAAAATCTACGGTTAGGCGAAACTTAAGCTATGTTCAAATACCGTCTAACCTGTCAGTCCGTGACGAAATGTATGGAGTTTGACACTAATCGTCAGTTCTGTGACGACCTGCTAACTATCAGTTAAGAACGCACTTTAAATAAAAAAGCCCAGCTAGTCATTTTAGAACCTTGTCTTTGTCAGGCTCACTCCGCGATTTCGCCGCGCGGCCTTGAGGCCCCCGCGATGGGGCCTTATAGCCAGCGACCAGAAAGAGCAAGCGTTAGTACACGTTATGCGATAGAGAGAGACGGTCTGATCTAGTGCGTTTCGTCCGGTAGTCGGACCAAAAAGATAGCTTTGTTAGAGAGAGAGAGAGAGAGACTTCTGTACGTGATAGGTACTATTAATTATTACTTATTCTGTCTTTGTTAATTTGAAATATCCGACTTGCCACATTAAGTTACTTTACTATGATAAATTGACCTAAGCTACAGTGACATTGTCTTTACGACTGTCATATATTTTAACATTGCACAATAAAGGAAAGTAAAAATGCTTTGGGCTTAAAATCACTAAATCTCATAATACCTTATTTGCCAATACACCCTATTTTCAAATTACCATGAGCTCATAAAACCTAAATGTCAAATTGTAACATTCTTAAAATGAACGAAATTCATTATGACTTTGACTTAAAACGGCATATTCTCTAAATGCCTGAAGATTGAAATGCACAATCCTTCAATTACCGAATGGCAGAAATGACAAAATATCAAAACAACTCAACCTCAAAATACCTAAATTTAGGCATTTTTCCAAAAATACCTAATTTTTTTTACGAGTGTTTATTTGATAGTATAAATTTAGGTATTTTGAGGTTTGGTTGTTTTAAGCATATGTTGTTTTGCCATAATGCTGTTTTGAAGTTTAGGTATTATGAGCCTAAGGTAATTTGAACATCGGCGATATTAAGGTTTCGGTTGATTGTGAAAAAAATTTAGGCATTCTGCAATTTAGGTATTTTGAGGCCATGAAGTTTTGAGATCTGGGAATATTGATAATGAGGTAAAATGAAATTTAGTGATTTTAAGCCCAAAGCGTAAAAATGTCGTAACGTATGCCTTAGGCATTGTCATAGGAACAAGTCTAAAATATCAGATCTCGTTGCATGCAACTGAATGTGGCACAAATATAGTAAGCTTATTTTTACCTTCATAAGAATATGCTCTTTATTGCCTTTTATGTATACTCTGAACAGGTAGGTTGTTGAAGTTCATTGAGTACTTAAATAATAAGGCAACATGCCGACAATGGGCTTTTTAGGGTTCCGTAGCCAAAATGGCTAAAAAGGAACCCTTATAGTTTCGTCATGTCCGTCCGTCCGTCCGTATGTCACAGGCATTTTACTCAAAAACTACAAGACGTATACTGATGAAATTTGGAATATAGATGTCTTGTAGATGCCGCTGCTAAGTTTGCTAGTTAAATAATAAAAATAAAAAAATCTAGGGGGGGCACTCCATACATATAACAGAAGCTAAAAAAATTTTTGATGTGATGTACATAATTCGGTAGTTCTTTTAAAAACATTAGATTTCATGTACTTTTTTTTGATTAAGTGAATACTTTCGGAAATAATCGCCCCTCTTCTTCTTAGTCGTGCACTCTTGGCAGAGTGGTCGTGGTCATGTCTTGGTCGACTCTTGCGCCATCGCTTCTCTTGTGATGCGGCGCCATGTATCTCTATGTTTGGCGGAGTGAGAGTTAACATTTATGCTGGAATGTGTCACAGATTTTATGAGGTCTGTCCACCGTGTTGGAGACCGCCCCCGAGATCGCCCCTAAAGTTGCATAAATTTTGTCCCCCCCTTTAACTTTTAAACCGTAAATCCAATAAATATGAAAAAAATCAGGAAGGTAACGCTTAATAAATACATTCAACGAAAATTATTTTGAATAGTAACGAATAAACCGTTTTGAAGTTATTGCCGTAAAACTTCTCGACCAAAAGGTATTAAGTGCCATCGAATTACACGGCATATAAGACCTTTTGCCATTTGTTTATTTTTAGCTTTATTTTTATCTGTAGCACATTTCCTTATAGATACGGCTATGGAACCCTACACTGAGCATGGTCCGACATGCCCTTGACCAGTTTTTTATTTAAAATGTCCTCGTAACTCCTATAATTTACTTTTCCCGGTATTCTACTTCTCGTAATCTTTTGCTATGAAGTGTCCTGTCCACTTCACGTTCATCATCCTGTCTCGGTAAGTTTCCGGAGCTCTGGTTTCCACATTCACGGACGCTTGTAATGAGCCTAATTTGAATAAATATGCCCCGCAATGCTTTCACTCGACAGGTGGCGACACACCTCTAATGAAATTAAAATTTAGGCGATATTTTATTAGTATAATCGGACGTTTTTGACCACGAGCGTCGTCCAATGCGGGCATAACTTCTATTGATAAAATTTGTATGTGCATGTAGCCAATTCACATCTAAATGGATTTCGAAGAATTTTGGTACAGAAATGGTAAGGAGACTACGGTGAAACAATAATAGTACATTACACACTAGGGTGGTAAAAAAAAGAAAGGCCGAGATCGCAGATGTTTACGGCCCGAGCTGCAAGCGAGGGACGTAAATATGCGATCGAGGGCTTTCTTTATTACCTCCCGTGTTGTGTACATAATTTTATGTCTACACTTGGCCAGAAAGCGAGCAACCCTAGTTGTGTAATGTACTATTTCACTTTTGTAGATAAGTTGAATGTACGATTTTAATCTAACATTTCACATATTCACACAATAACCACTATTAATACCGGGATATTTACAATGTATGTTTGTTCCCGATATTTCGGCACTGTTGCAAGCGCCATCATCACGGTACATTACATATCCCGGTGTTAATAGTAGCTATTAGGTTGAATGTAATTAAAGAATCAGAAGTGAGATAAGACCAATATATTTATGTTATGAATTTATTGAAGCGTGAAATATTTTATTTAGAAAACAGTTCCAATATAGTTTTTGCCGAACATAACAGTAATGGCAAGTAATCTGTATTGTTACTACACAAAAGCTCTAAATAATATTTGTAAAGGATGTCATCACTGTTAAACATAACGGTCAAACAAAAACAGACCATAGACCATTGGAATAAAGTTTAATGTAGTTCGCAGTTGATGCTTTTGTTAGTTTCTGTGTTTTTTCGTGAATCGCACAAAAACACCGTGTCTAAGTGTTTCTTATTGCAACAATATAGAAACAGAGCACAATGCGCGGCTGGTCACGACGGCATGACTCAGACGGATCCGCGGTATAACTTAAAACAGAGCTGTCACTTAGAAAAAACTGCTCAAACTGAAATGTTATCAAACCAGAGCAGAGAAGCAAAAGCCTTTATCGAAAGTTATTAGACTAACCATCATGGAAAACAGGCGAATATCAGACGTGGAGTTGCAGAACGCTAGCCCCGTGGCATGACTAGTATTATAGCAAGATTTATAATCTGTATTTTGAGTTTGATTTCTTGCTTAAAGATTAAAATTCTGGTCGGTACTATGTTTTATACTAAAACTTTTTCACATGCTTCGCAGCAGTATCGATTCGGTTTATGGATTCGTGAAACAGATCACGTTGCAATAATTTACATCTCAATTCTGGACTGTAGGTCTTCCGACTTAGCTGAATTCTTCGTAATTCATTGCGAATTGTGCAAGTGTCTCGACGTTAAATATTCAAGTGACCTTTCTGCCAGCATTACAAAGCTTGCTCCATTCTTAGCAGAAAGGACAGTTGTGGGCGTACGGTTTGTGTAACTTTGGCGTTTCCATTGTCCTCACATATTCTAGCTAGGCATAGACAGCCTGCTCGCCAGGGGGCACAGTGTCTAGACCCGAATGCATTGTAGTCATGGCAACGAGTGGCCAAATCTGGAGCTTGTTGCCTCAAGACCAACGCATTATGTTATGACCAAGCCCAATGTGGTATGGGGAAGTTTACAAGCTCCTTGCTTTCATTGTTATATGACATCACATAACTTAGATTAGATTGTGGTATTTTCCTGCAACTAGTCAGACCACTTAGCCAAGGTCTTCAGCTTTCCACTTTTATGACTATGACTTCTATGACATACCTCTAGTACAACTGTGTCGCGTGACAAATATTACTTATCCCTTTCCAGTCAATATAGAGCGAAAGACGTGGTCTTTTGCGCAGCATGTGAAGTCGTGGCTGGTTGTGTTGGTCTGCTGGCGGCAGTATCTGTGTGTTGGTATAAATCTATACATTGCCGTTTGCGACGTTGACTGCTTTCCATCAGGCAGCTCGTTTGCCACTTACCACAATAATAACCACATTTTTAATTAAAAAAAAAAACCGACCGCGGTGCTCTTTAAAAGTGTGCTTCATACCCAGTGACACTCGTGCCATTAAGACGAGTCTCTCTCTCATTTCGGACGGAAAAACATACATACATACAGGTCAAATACATAACCCTCCTTTTGGGCTTCGCCGCAGTCTGGTAAAAAAAATATAAATCTTAAAAAGAATGTGTTTTTGCATTCAAGACTTCTTCAAAGGGTAACTCCGTTTTAATACTCCCCATTAAGACGTTTTTTGAAATGTTTGTCGGTTTGTCTGTTTCTTTGTTTGTGCGCGCATCACGAAAAAACTACAGGGTCGATTTTCATGAAACTTGGTATGCAGGTAGATTATGACCCCGGTTAACATATAGGATACTTTTTATCCGCCTGAGCCGAAGCAAAAAAGAGACATCCAACATATTCCATCTCCGCGAACGAAGTCGCGAGCAGCCCCACTAGCTTACTAATAAGCAGTGATCGGCATATCGGTACAAAACTTGTAAAGCTAACGTAAAGGAGAACTTACAACCAAGTAAATAAGAATATTACTTATTAGCGGATCAGTGTTAAATTTAACTCTATATCGAAATCTTGGATTTAAAATACTTGAGCATAAATATTTTCTCGTATGTAAGCACTTTATTACGTCTGCTTGGCAAGATTTGTTGAAGTTTTGAACTCATAGTGCCGATCACTGCTAATAAGGAATACAACCGGAATCAGCCTTAAAGATTTACACTGTGCACTCTCAAAATCGCTGTATTACCAAGCGGTACTTTCTTGTCTTACATCATATAAACAAAAAACCTAAATCGCCGCTAACCAGTTTTCTATACTATAATCCTTCCTGGTCATTGATCTATTCTCTGTAATATGTATTCACAGCCCGTTCATATAAAAACTTCCTCATGTTTTTATGGAAGGTCTTTGTCTTTATACATTTAGAGAGCGTTACTGACGTGTGTCTTCCACCGCTTGGACACAGATAATAGGGAGGGATGACGACTGGGTTAAAAATATATTCCGTCAGTTAGATTATGGAAAATGATGGGACATACTACAGACATACAGGGCGTCCCACGGCTATGCCACATGGAGGGAAAGTACCTTAAATATTTGAGATAGAATATTTTGCTGAAAGGAGACTTTATTTTGTTTTTAAAAGTAAGTAATACTGCATTCAAAGATATTTTTGTTAAATTACTTGTTTTGTATGTGAATTAATTTTCTTAACATTTAAATCCAATATTTTAAGCTATACCTTTCTTTTGAGATACTATGTTACTTAAGAGGAATTATTTGTTTTTGTCCTCTCTTTCGATTGTCATCATAAAAATACGGGGTGTTATTTTTTCACACTTGAGTCGATTCGATTCCCTGACGAAGCAGGTAATTTTTAAAAAATCTTTGAATGCAGTATGGCTTACTTTTAAAAATAAAATAAAGTTCCCTTTCAGCTAAACATCCTATCTAAAATATTTGAAGTACTTTTCCTTCATGTGGCATAGCCGTGGGACGCCCTGAGGTTCTAGGTTCTAACTTTACTGACTGCTAGGTAAGTAGTAGTTTATGCGTGGGAATGATACATTTGTTACCAAAGGCCACAAAAATATATCGAGGTAGAAGGAAAAAGGGTATGTACCTCGCGTGCTAAAAAGAAGCGGCGACGACCTACATTGCACGTCGTAAACTTCAGTTCTCGTTTTCACCTATGGCCTCCGCTCGCCATTGCCTCCTCTCGCCGACGATATCGTGGCCGGGCCGTAACTCGCTCGGTCATGGTGGCGTTCTTTGGCTTAATAAAATAAAAAAAAATCTTTATGAAGTCATCAAAGGTCCACAAAATGAGCCAAGTCTTTCGGCTAGCGATAATGATATTAAGAGGATATTCGAGCTGCCCCGATTTAGTGTGTCAACTTGTCCGCCTAAAGGTCCCTTCCCTTTCCGAATCTAAGTTGAACCTCCGACCGCGCCATTGCCACCTGCTGGCTGCCAACAGCGCGTACGGTGTCGCGTCGTAATTCCCCGCTTATCCGTGCTCTGCTGCATCCCAATGCGCTCCTTCCGTCGGCACCAGAATGCGATATTTCTGCATGTAGATGAGCTGCAGTTTGTAGAACGTCTGAGGTTCTGTGAGACGATGGATACGCGTCAATCGACCATATGTTAATTTGTGTAGCTGTAAGATTGGATTAGTGTCATAATTGTTGCGGTGTTTGTAATTTTTGTACCAACATATCTGATTTCCACAGTGTCTTAGGGCCTACGCTAGCTGACGCGGGTGCACGAAACGGGTGCACGCGACGGGTGGGCAAAACTATGGCACCCGCGCCCGCTTCACTTAGCGCCGCTCATAATATTTTTTACAAACCGCGTCAGCTAGCGTAGGCCCTTAGGTTTTATTGTAATGCTGTGTTTAATATTGAATAAATGAAATGAAATATTAAAGGCCCCATTTGCCCCCAGGTCGGTTCAGGGCGCTGCAGCTCCCCAGGCACCGGGCCCCTGTCCCCCGCCGAGGGCCCTCGCTGGCCCCCCCACCACCCGCACCCGCTGCACCACGCCCTGCTCTCCTCCAGCGTGAAGCGGGGCAAGGAGCTGTAAGTATATTCCTCTACAGCATGAGCTGATTATGAAAGTCTTGGAACCGAAGTTTGGCTCGTCTTGAAGAAGGCTTTGAAGCGCAATGAAATTGAAGGGATGTTTACAAGAATAACGTAACTAACTAAACTGGTTGATACCTAATGTCATTGACAATGTTTCGCTATAAGTGTCAACCAGTCTAGTCAGTTATATTGTTTTTGTAAACATCCCTTCAGTTGTCTAGCTACCAGTGGAATGGCGTCAAGTTTCTCCAAGGATAAACTGGAGCGAAGTTGACTTACATATTCGTCAAGCCTAGTTAGTGATGTTCGACTTCGAATCATTGGCCTAGTCGGATAGCGATTACTAACATCATATTCCAATTAGAAATTAGTAATATAGTAACTAATCGCCGCTACTAGTAGTGAGCGATAACCACTGTAAGGGTGACTGTCCACTTACACTCTTTACTACAGTCACGGACAATAAATTCGGGTCATTTTCTATGAACAATTATATAGAAAATGGCCCGCATTCATTGTTCGTGAGTGTATGACTGAATTATCGAATGATTTTCGAATTAGCCGACTTATTCGAATGATTATAATAATCGAAAAATCGAATTCGTATCATTCAAAGTCGCGCATCACTAAGCCAAATAAAAAAAACGAAAAGGATGATGGAATGCCATAAAAGTGGCAAGCTGATGGGAATAAGGTTGTACGGATGCCATATACCACTGCTAATAGGTATATCGTCCAAGCCGCAGTCTACGAGTAGTTTGACAATCAGGACGTCCCAATACCTCTCCAGTATTGGTCATCCTTTCTGCGAAGAGTGAGGTCATCTTAGTCTCGGACTTTACGCCTCTAAGAGTGCGTATCTAACTACTGATGCGGGGGGCCAAGCGACCTGTTTCGATCCCAGGCGATTCGGCCCCCACCTAGTCCGATCCCGTCAAGGTGGCCCGGGCTTAGCGACCTGGTTCGATCTCAGGCGGCCCGGCACCCACTTAGACCGACACTCTCAAAGTGGTCTGGGCCAAGCGACCTGAGAAAAACTGATGCGGATCTGGACGGAACGGAGAGGAATAGACAGTGAGTTGCCAAATCATACCAATACCTTTAGACTCAAAGGGCGTAAGCTCCATTAGAACCTACGGCGTTTACGTCCTTTGAGTCTAAAGGTATCGCGGTTTCTTCTAGAGTGGAGATTTCAAGCACTGTTATTGATCATGTACTCGGTCCGTTCATCTTCATTCCACCCAGCATTGCGTTAGTGGAAGCGCACCCTAATAATAAAATTCCACATGACACTCCTCTTTTTTGTGACACCTTTTGGGAATTGCATATATTAGTATGAGAATTAATTAAAATTGTAATTGCTAAAACTTCGTTTATTAAGTTTTTGCATTTCGTCGTAGTGTAGTGAAGTATCTATCCACTTATTTATTACATTAAATATCATACCTGATCCCTAGAGACATTTTTAGTTTTAATGGAATCCCTTAGCAATTAACCATACTAAATAGTTCATATTACATGTATATTAATTAACTTTACTAAATAATGCTTTTAGACATATCTTAAATATATTGACTATAGCCGATATAGATGACTTTGTTCTATTTAGCACTGCTGATGTCATTGCTAAAGTCAGGTAATGTTGTATCATGTCATTTCACTCAGGAAACCGGAAAACCATTAAATAATACGAATTATGTTCATGTCATCCACAATTCCATAAACCATTGTATTTGTTTGTTGTACATACATACATACAAATATTAATTACATTGCATTAAAGACAATTCTAGTAGGAGGTCTTCCATAAAGCTAATTTCGTGATTTTTAGTACATTTTAAACCTTATGCCCAAATATGGAATTTTAACACTTACAAGGAATGGTACCCAACTGCCCGACTCCGATTTGATTCATGTTGATATATATTATAGAGTAGTCTAAAATAGCAGACACGTATTTTTTTTAGCTGCCCAAGTTCAACTTTTTAGGAGAAATTGTCCTTCAAAGTACTGAAAAGTGACTAAAGTCTCCCACTTCTACAGAAAAAAAATCTAGCATGTTGCTAGTTAATTACTGGTTTGATATTATGTTTGAGAACATGAAAAAATAATAGGCACGTGTTTCGTTATATCGGCTGAAACTCATATTTTCCTAAAAAAACACACTTCAAAGTTTGAGCCCTTTGAGGGTGTTTTTTTTAGGAATATATGAGTTTAAGTTCAAATCAAAATGAATCAAATCGGAGTCGGACAATTGGGTACCCTTCCTTGTAAGATGTACTAGATTTTGAAGTGTGACGTCGCGAAACTTAGGACCCCTCCCATCCCTTTAAACGAATACAGAAACGCATCAATGGACATTTCAATGTTGAATACTATTCACATATATTTTTATTTTATTCTTGTCAAACCGACGTAACTTCCACACAATATCATAGTACATACGCCTTTTTACACGACGAATACGTATCGAGATATAACTTTTATATTCTTCTATATTAAATAATAATAACCTCAAAATGCGACCTTATAATCACAAAATTAAGGTCCACTTTCGAAGTAACGCCAACGCGGTATGAGTATATAAAAGTTATACATGACAGCGTGTTCAACATACAAACGGATGACTCACAATCATAACATAGTGTCTTTAAAATGAGGTAAAGCTGTGCAAATATAATATTTATAACGCTATTGTTCTAAATTCACATGTCTATCCATGCTAGGAATAAGGATATGTAAGTATATGTTGCCATACTCGCTATGTAGATCCCTTTTACCGACAATGTGTGGTGTACTACCGTAGCAGTAGGGTGTGCAGAAACTGGAAAACTTATTACGGCCATTCTCACGAAGTATGACTGCGTCTAATTACCGCGTCTCTATACATTTAGTATGAAAACGTCGACGAACGAGCGTCGCGGTAATTAGGTGACCGCAGACATACTTCGTGAGAATGACCGATTATGGCAGTACCGGGAATTCCCGTACTAAAAATTTCTGGTCCTGCACGCACTATACATCAACGTCATCATCGTCATTTGCTCAAAGGTTAGCTGGAAGAGATCCCTTACAGGGATAAGTTCGTCTTTGTACATGACCATTGATCTTTGTACTATTTCCGTATGATTTATGTGCAATAAAGTGTCTGGATGCGAGTGGCCGCGGATCGTGCTCAATGGCGTGACATGGAAGAGGCCTATGTCCAGCAGTGGACTAATACGGGCTGATGATGATGATGATGATGATGAAAGTGTTTGTTTACGTACATACTTACTATACGGTAAGATAGGTGAATCAGTTATTCGGTTCTACGCCCTTCTTACCCTTAGCCAGAGTTAACTTGGAGGACAATGACTTGCCTGCAAAATTCTTCAAAATGCGAAAAATATATTGCAGTATGAGTCAAATTAGCAAAAGGTTTATGTATGTTCGTTTAGTTATGTTTGTTTCGTTGTTTGGACCGTATCGGCCACGGATCGATTTGATCGGAAATCTGATTTGATTTGACACACAAGTCAGTGATGATGATGATAAAAAATTGCAATAAGGCTACTCTTTTTAACTTATCTTGTAGCGAGGATGTTTAGCAATAATTATGTACAGTCAGCTAAAGAGATATGTAATCTCTGTAAGGTTACTGAACTGAACAAAAAAACTTGTTTTTACGATGGCCGATATTTCTAAGGGTTATCAAGCAGACAGTTTTGGTATCTCGATAGGACCTGTATTATATGAATAAATTGATGCAGATTATTTTCACCTTTCATTGATTTTTCACCTTTGTATAATCGGTTATAAAAACACATTAGCATACTTATATTTAGCAGAGCTACAGATATGACAAGCAAAACGTAGAACGGCAAAACAAGTAGTCGGCCAGGATTAGCATAAACGAAATCTTTCAACACTTCTTCTCGCTTCCATCTTTTTTGATTTCGATGGGTTGAAGAATGGTTGGATTTTCAGTGGTCTCCAGAGAGAATGGATCGCGATCCAGGGATCCCCTTGATTTCCATAAAGTTATAAGTCATACTCTATTGTTAGTTATAATTATCGACAGTCATACAGTATTTGTTGTTCTAAAACAGTACTATTTCTAGGATATTTTAAAATAAAGAAAACAATAGGTTAGATTAGTTTTATAACAATTCTGAAAACTTAACGGTTTCGTAGAAAATAGGTTGTATGACTTTGGATAGTTATGACTAACAATACAGTATGACTTTTAAAAAGTATGGGAGACAATATCATCATCATCATAGGGCCTTTGCGTCTTGACAGACGATTTAAGCAGCGTCGGTACGAGAAAGGCAACGCCTTTCGTGACTAAACAGCCCGATCCGAGAATGACATATCCGTCCGCATTTACTGCACGAGAATCGTGAATCACCTACACAGGGGACACAAACAGGATTGTGCCTTTGAGCCCGCTTCGCGGCCAGATCTCGAAACCACGCCCTATCATGAGTTACGCAGCCATCCAAAAGAACACCCCTCCACTCATCGCGGTCTACTGCAATATCCTCCCAGACATTGCAATCGATGCCAAAAGCAACCATGTCGCGTTTCGCACAATCCTTAAAACGCAAGATGGGCCGGCCAACGTTGCGTTTCTTGAAAGCAACTTGACCCAGCATGGTCTGCCTAGGTAAACGAGTGCTGCTCATGCGTTGCACATGTCCCAGCCACCGCAAGCGTCTTTGTTTCAAAAGAGCCGTGATGCTAGGGAGCCGCGCAATCTCCAGCACTCTCTCGTTCGTAACCCTGTCCTTCCATGTAATATTCAGGATGCTTCGAAGACAGCGCATATGAAAAACGTTGAGTCGTCGTTCCTGCTTTGCATACGACGTCCATGTTTCGGCTCCATACAAAAGTGTGCTCAAGACGCAAGCTTGATAAACAAGCATTTTAGTCCTACAGGTCAGGTGTTTGTTGTCCCACACTCTTGTACGCAACCTGCCGAACGTCGTGGCCGCCTTGCCGATGCGAATACCGACCTCACCCTCGAGGGAAAGGTTGCACGACACAGTCGACCCCAAGTAACAGAACCGATCTACTACCTCTAGAGGCACACCTTCCAGCAAGATGGTAGGTTGGGAAGTGTAGCCCTGCGCTAAAATAACGGTCTTCTTGGTGTTTACAGACATGGAGAACAGCCCACATGCGTGGGAGAATTTGTCCAAGAGAACTTGAAGATCTTGAGGAGTATTCGCCACGAAGGCCGCGTCATCGGCAAAGAGAAGGCTGTCAACAAATAGATCCTCACGGTTCCGACGGGATTTTAAAAGGTTGATGTTGAACAACTTTCCGTCTGACCTTGTATGAAGGTGAACTCCCTGTTGCGATACATCAAAAGCAACCCTTAGCAATAGGGAGAAAAATATGCCGAATAATGTGGGAGCCAAGACGCAGCCCTGACGAACACCTCTTCTCATCTCAAAAGTGTCGGACGTTCGACTATCAAAAACAACAGCGCCCTTCATACCATCATGAAAAGATTTAATAAGCTTAAGTAGCTTCGGCGGACACCCTACTTTTTCAAGCACAACATAAAGTCCCTCCCTGCTAACCGTGTCGAAAGCCTTATTCAGATCCACGAACGCGATTATCAAGGGTGTGTTCTGCTCCCGACACTTCTCCTGGAGCTGACGGAGAGTAAATATCATATCCGTAGTAGAACGCTGGGACCGAAAGCCACACTGTGCCTCAGGATACACACGGTCGGCAAGACTTTGCAGCTTAGTCAGTAAGACTCTTGCAAACAGTTTGCCAACGATGCTTAAGAGGGAAATTCCGCGATAGTTATTACAATCGCCGCGGTCACCTTTCCCTTTATATAAGGTCACTATATTAGCATCACGCATATCCTGCGGAAAGCGTTCTTCCTCCCAGCACTTCCCCAACAGATTATGGAGCAGAGGCAAAGTGCACTTGAGTTTGAGGATTTCGGTGAGAACACCATCCGAGCCGGGACTCTTGCCACACTTTAGCTTCAGCACGGCTGCGCGAAGGTCACCCACAGTGGGCAAACTATCAAGCTCAGTCATGACTGGTAAGGATGGAATCAAATCCACGGCAACAGGGCTGATCTCGGTTGGTCGAGAATAGAGCTCAGTGTAGTGCTCCACCCACCGGTAGAGTTGACGACTACTGTCAGAAATAACAGTGCCATCAATTTCTTTCAGAGGGGCCGTCTTCTTTTGTATAGGGCCGAGAGCTGTTTTGATCCCCGCGTAGACACCATGGAAGTTTCCTGCGACAGCACAATCTTGAATACTTCTGCATAGATCCGTCCAGTAAGTATTAGCGAGTTGGCGACATGTTCGCTGAAGCAGTGCCTTAGCGGTGCCTAACTCAGTGCGAGTGGCATCGCCGGGGTTTAGGCGGAAATTTAGAGCAGACCGACGCTTAGAGTCAATCAGTGGCTGAAGTAGAGGCAAATTGTCCGAAAACCAGTCGGGTGCTTTAGTTTTGGCAAGACCGAACACCTCACCTGCTGTTTTAGTGAGAAGACCTTTAATGGAGTTCCACTCTGAATTAACAGGCGCACCCGCATCCCAACTGGCCATTTGCTGTCGCATCAGATGACTAAAAGAATCCACCAACTCAGGATCCTTGGTATTACAAACGTTCAATTTGAACTTTCCGGGAGTCTTGGAAGAGTGGATCCTTTTTGCCGACAGATTGACTTTGCACACTACTAAGGAGTGATCAGTGTCACATTGCGCACTATGGAATGCTCTCGCGTGAATGACTTCTTTTAAGCTCAACTTTTTGGCCAAGATAAGGTCTAATTGATGCCAGTGACCTGAGCGGGGATGTTTCCAGGAGACTTTACGAATCGCTTTACCTTTGAAGTAAGTATTGGTAACACACAGTAGGAATTTTGAGCAGAATTCTAGCAGACGTTGCCCGTTTTCATTCAGCTTTCCTATACCGTGGTTACCAAGGCAATCGGGCCAGGATGAGTTCTCCTGCCCCACGCGGGCGTTGAAGTCTCCCAGAATAAAAAGTCGATCCCCTGCTGGAACACTACTTGCAACAGAGCACAACTTGTCATAGAAGTCATCTTTCGATTCTGCTGATGAGGTAAGCGTCGGAGCGTATGCGGATACAAGAGTGATAAAACCGCTTTTAGTATTGAGACGCAAAGTAATAATACGCTCCGATATGCCACGAGGCGTTTCTATGGCACTAAGAAGAGTATTGCGGACGGCAAAACCCACACCGTGCTCTCGATGTTCATTCGGGTCCTTGCCCTTCCAAAAGAAGGTGTAATTCTGTTCGCGCAATGAGCCCTCATCGGAAAGCCGGGTTTCTTGCAATGCGGCAATGGATATGTTGAGACGTGCCAGTTCTAAATCCAAAATAGCTGTCTTACGCAGTTCGTTTGCGCATTCAGAAGTCTCCGAGTTTTCCGGGAGACCTGTCCTCAATGTACGGACATTCCAAGACCCAAAGCGCATGGAAGTGCAAGCTTTAGATTTTGCTGGATTCTGCTGTTTGGTGGCGGGTGTAGAGAAGCTCAGCATCGTTTTCAGGACAAAGGCCTGTGTTCCCAACACCCCAGAGGAACAGACGGTGCCGGGGCGGACCAGTACCTTATTGACTGGGGGCTGCCCAGTTTAGAGCGGGCGGTAACTGGTCAATGAACCTACGATGGGTCCTCCCACTGTCGGAACTAACCCCTGGCGCCCGCGCTTACGCCCATACGCGCAGACTTATAACCGGTAACTGTCAGATCCCGTGTTGTTATCCACACCGCGGAGCGGTGAAGGTGAAGTGTCCTCTCCACAGACGCTGCATCGCCCGGGACGCTGTTTGATGACGCAGGGTTGCCCAAGACCTACGCCACCCTCTCGATCTCCCCAGCTTGACCCACAGGAAAGGCACGCCAATACGTGTGGAGCCACCAGGTCGATTGCAGGCAACTGCCGCTATTCAGATTGCATCCTACTTGCGCCTAACGGAGTTACCAAATCCGGGTTTAAAATCAGAGTTTTCCGTCTCCTAGATGAGTGGCAAACCAATGCTAGAGACGCTCATCTCGCCAATCGGAAGGATGCGGGATGCGGGAAAGGGTAAAATAATGAGGAAAGGACAGAGACAAGGGACAGGATATGGGTTAGGATGCTATTGCTAAGGGTAGTGGGAGTGGGAGACAATATAGACTCCTGCCATTGATCTAACTTACTGTACTTAGTCAATGTCAATTTTATGGTCAAAATATTAATCAAGAGAGTAAGAGTTTGCATACAATTATTAGACATCTAATGCTATATAGAAATTCTCTGAACTAACAAGGTTAATTCAAAGTGCTGCACGGTTACATGCACTAAAATATTCTGAACACTAAAATTGCTAGCTGCTTTTGAATTTGACTGTGCATCGGTCGTTAGAGTCTGGCTAATGAAAGATGAGACTGAGATTTATTCAAAACTTTTTAAATGGCGACATTATACAAACGTCAAATGTGTCAAACGTCATTAGATTTCTGAGGATAGTATGCTGTGGTGATTTTGATACTCAATATGCAACATAAGAAAGTAACAGTTTCCGAAAATATTTACTGAATTGTTTTTGCTTTTCTTTCCGTGGCTAATGTGGGGAGTGAATAAATAAACACCAACACTTTAATAAAAACTATGTACTTACCAATTTTCACTAAAGTTGGAAGAATTAAAAAAGTGACAACAAAACAAAAATCGGCCCAAGTATCATTACCGTTTTAGTCACCCTATAAACAGTGTTGCAACCCGTTGTTTTTTTAAATTTGCCGCTATTTTTTAGTCTCATCTTTCATTAGCCAGACTCTATTAAGTTACCGGTAACAGCTAAAAGCCCACGAGGACCGAGTCCGAGTAAAGTAGTTGTGATTCATTCATTATTCAAGAGCTTAGCTCTTGTTGCAGTCAGTCCATTCTGTTACATGTAACTGAAAAGTGTCTGACCGAAAGGTTTTTCCTAGTTTTTCCAATCTCGACCTTACTTTTTAAACAATAAGGTTCGGTTTCAAAGGACTGTCTAGTCGTCCTAATACTCAAGCCGTAGAAGCAAACAATTACCCTCTTTATGTGTGTATGGAAAACAGAGCGACTCGAGGCCACCTTAAGACAGTGGTTCCGAACCTGGGGGTAATTACCCCTTTAGGGGTAAAATTAAGTTTTCTCAGGGGTAATACTCATATTAAGTCGCTTTTCTTTGAGTACTTACTTTCGCATTACCTATTTTTTGGAGGGGTAATGATACAAATCTAGAGGGGGCCTGTAGGTGATGTGGTAATAAAGGTTAGGAACCACTGCCTTAAGATGTTGCAATAAAGTTTACATCCGTTTACAAATTACAATTAAGAGTGTCGTCGGTAGCGGTAGTAATTGAATTGAAATTGAATATATTTCTTTGAATGTAGAATTAAAATTGCTTGTGTTATTTCGATAACAGTATTTCACGGTGAATAATGAAAAGCGAGGTTTAATTTTGATATGAAAGTGTTCAGAGATAAAGATTCAGGCGAGTTTCATCGAATCATGCGTATTCATATTTTTAACGGACAAATACGCCCTCGTTTTTTCGTTTAACTAGATTTTAGTTCTAGAATATCAGAGGGATATATTTTACTAAGAGTCAACCCTTACTTATCATTTAAAGATTACGACTCATATTTTTCCCTTTTAAACTGTATTCATAGAAGCATGATGGACGCTTTTTATAATCTGAAAAAAAAAATAAAGGGTTCACACCAACTGCTGGTTCAGTACAGTCTGTACAGTGTCTAGGCCTGAACTTATACAGCCTTTACATCTTCAGTTTGAGGCGGATCTCACACTGCAGCGAAAATCGCGGCGACACGCGACTCACCGATTTTCAACTTTGTATGTAGAATCATCGATTTGTATAGAAAAATCGCGGGGAGGCGCACACTGGCGCGTAAATCGCGGCGATTTTTTCCGTGTAGCTGCGCATACACGGAAAAAATCGCGGCGACGGGCGATTTCAGTGTGTTCTTCGCCTGAGCCGGTGAGGAACGAGCGTTTTCCAAAAAAAATACCGGGGTAGCTACTTTCTCAAAATATGGACTTATGAGGTTTTTCTGGCTCAGAATCGTTAGTACATTCGAACTTTATACGTAAAAAGTGTCCCAAAATTTGTATGGGATTTTTTTCTTTCCACTACGTCACGTTCATACAAACACAATGCAAAATGGTGACGTAATGGAAAAAAAAATTGGGACACTTTAGGTTCGAAAGTACTAACGATTCTGAGCCAAAAAAACCTCACAAGTTCATATTTTGAGAAAGTAGCTACCCCGGTTTTTTTTTTGGAAAACTCAAATAAAGACGGGTAAATAATAGGCAAGTCGGTGGAAATGGAGTTCTTTGGACACCCCCCAGTACTGAGTTGGTTTAACATTACATCTCAAAACTTTTTTGTTGTAGAAGAACTGCGTTGCGAGACTTGCATCTTTTTACATGAAATGTTTTTGATGGGGTTACATTTGCCTTTTGAACTTCGCTTCGAAACTTTAATTTTCAAATGAGTTAGCGTTTTTTGAATTTTGAATCGTTTAGGAAAAGGTATTTGGAAGTTTGATACTTAAGCTCACGATGTCTGTTTGTTCCGCAGCGATGGTCGCAGGTGGTCGGTGGCGTCGCTTCCGTCCTCGGGCTACGGGACTACTCCGGGCAGCTCCAGTCTATCTGTAAGTACCATCCTTATCAGAGGACCAAAGACCACGTTCGGCGGAGAGGAGGTTCCGCCATTCCCCTTCGCTCTATCCAGCTCCGCGTAAGTGGAAACGCACCCTAACGGAACTCAACAGAGGGTTGCTAGACGGCTGGACCCAAATATCTAATAAATTTTAAAATGTCGGAATTTTGGGCTCCATGTCTGGAGAAGTGAATGTAATAAATTTATTTAGACACGAATGAAAACTTCATTTTCGAACTTGAAACCTATCAAGATGTTCAGGAGCAAAGACTGTTCAAAACGGGTTATTCATTTTGGTGATTTTTCCTAAGTTATTTTAACTGAAAGTAACTTTATTTAAATAGTTTCGAATTCTAACCTAGAAATTACAAGAAATGATAATGAAACGTTAACGTTGAACAATAATGAGATATACTTAAGCAGACTCCCACGTAAGAGAACATCGCTCTACACCGTTATAGTATAAAGACAACAAAGTAGTACGACTTAGGCGCGCGACACGTATTTACACAGACGCACGACGCGCGTCTGTGTGAGTGAACGCCATACTGTGGCATGCTCGCGCATGCTCAAATCCTTGCCGGTGGCGCGTCCGTACACGGCGCGCACACATGCGCACTCCCGATGTACTTTTTGTAGGAAGAAAAACTACCGTATACCGTGACACAGCGGCGAGCACTCCATAAAGTGTTACTAATTTACACCACCTAACCTACTAATTTCTACCCTCCTACCCTCAATAGGGTAAGAATTAGAGGGTAGGCAGTGACTTTTTGTCTTTATGCACTGCACGCCACTGGGTCTACATCATGCGCTATTCTTCACTTCATCACTTTCAACTCAATCTGTCGCCTCATCTGTGATGAAGGATAACATTATGATTCGTTGATTGATTTTAAGTCAGTTGGGATAGATTAGTAGGTAGGACGTTACCTTTAGTGACCAACTAGGGCGATCCACTCTTCTGTTCCCACTGAAGAAATATAACCTTTAGTATAAAATAGAGGAAAGTGAAAGAGTTTTACATGCTGTTAGAACTGCCAATGTATAAAGACAGACAAGTAGTCTATACCATAGTGTTTTGTATGTATGTCTATCTCTGTTTGATCTCCAAATAAATAAAACAAAATAAAATAAAATTTTAGCCGTTTAGGAACGCGCAATACGTATTGGCGCAGACAGTACCGATCTGTACGTTCGTAAAACTTTGCTTGTAGTGCCTTCGTTCAGTGCGCGCCACAGACCACCTCCACTAGACGGAGCATGCCATACGACACGAGCTCACCACGCATATGTGCGATTAAATATCGGTAGATATTACTAGTACAACGCGTGTTTCACATCTTTTTTATCATTTTATGTTTTGAGATTGTCGTCGGATTGAACAGAAATATTTATTTCACGTTTGGTGCACACACAAGTCAGAAACATGGTCACAACTGAAAGAGCGGCTGGTCGCGTAATGTCGCAATGCTATACGATTGACCATATCTGATGTGAGCGCGCGCCGCCCAACATGCTCCGTCTAGTGGAGGTAGTCTGTGGTGCGCGCACACATACAAGCCGCACGATGTACCTTTTGTTTGAAGAAAAACTACTACTATTATACTGTGGAAACGCCCCCAGGCAGTGAGACTGGTCGCGTTATTAAACATTTTCCTGTATTTTCGGATTACCGTTTTCAGTTGTTTTTTAGAGTACCATTCAACAATACAATTCAACAAAACAACCGAGAATTGTAATCTGAATTTACAGGAAAATGGTTCCTTATTCAATCAGAAAAGTGAAAGTGTTGGAAATACCGTTAGAACTACCAATGTAACAAACTGAAGTACCTACGTAACATAGAAATTTAGTGTTGGCAGTGTTCTCTTGGGAACCAGACACGTGACGCTGTCTGAACGCCTTCCTCGGAACCAGAGAGGCGAAAGCGGCATAATAACAGAAATTCAAGCGACCATTTGATTTTCAGAACAAGGAGTAATAGGCTTCGAAATATAACGTCATCCTGTCAATAACAATAGTCTCAAGAGGTTTAAGCTCGTTGGAACTGAAATATGGATTTGTGATGTTAACTTAGGGTAGGTATAGGTGGAAGAACATCAAAGCACTTTCGATTTGTTTGATTAATTGATCATTAAGGAGATATTGTTACAAGGGTGGTTAGATTACGTTTCCGTACGTCATGATGACGCTGGTATAGTCGAGTTCATTTATACACACTTACACACTACGCTTCACACTTACGAGTACACTTACGGGAACAAAAATATCTGAACACGACCCTATTGTCAGGAGCATAAAAGCGTGTTCAGATATTTTTGTTCTCTTATATGTGTAGATCTAAATTAACTCGACTGTACAAACGAAGCCACCTGTTAACTAACCACCCAAAGACTTTAATACGTTGCAATAAAGTTGACATTTACAAATGTACACAATGTAGGTATGTATTAACAGTGTTCGATTGTACAGTTTCTTATTGCACTGACTTTTTTTTAAATCCAGACATTTTCGTGAAAAGTAGTTGCATAGTTGTCACGGCTCTGTCATTAAGTAGATTTTCTGTTTATATAAAAAAGCATAACTCACGATCACAACGATATTCGTGGAGCCGAGGTGGCAAACTCGTGAGGTACGGTTTTCTATTTAAAATCCCTTTTGTGGTGTAAAATAAAATAAAAATTGCTCTCGCTTAACATTCCAGCTTTTCGCTTTACAGGGAACCCAGCCAGACACTGCTACTACGAGTAGCACTTAAAAGTTTCAGCTTAAGTGGTTTGCAAAAAGCGTTCTATAATAGGTTCGTTGGGATGCGGTTGGAAAACTGGCGACAATACCTTCGGTTTCAATTGTAGATCGACAAGGAAGTTAAATCATAATTATATAAGTACTTAATTCATATTCTTTTACTTTTTTTAGAATTAGAAAATTTGTTGAGGAGAAGCACCGGCAAAACTTTCCATTTTCTCTGTTCAAAATCATTAAGCATTACAACAATAGTGACATGACCTATAGCGGAGGCTCCCTCCGTCGGTCGCCGTTCGTGTTGGCGGTAACTTGTGTAAGTAGTTACGGCTGCACATAAAAAAAAGCACACATGTGAGTGTCACCAACGAAGTTGCCAAGCTATAATTCTGAAACAGAAAAGTAGAAGGTGCATCGGAATGTGAAAATTTCCATATCTATACAGACAGATTATTACGAACCCGGTTGGGCACTGCAATGAGAGCTACCGTTTTTGTGCTCACCAGTTGGCGCCACTGTCGAGTAGGGTCCTGAAGTATAGCTGTCAGTTTGTTATTACGGGTGTGAAAACACACAAAAATATCGAGCATGCCGCAGTACTGCGTTTAGTTCGGAAAAAAAGGACATAAGTTTCCGAATGATTAAACTGTCCCAAAGCACTGACATTCGTTGACCCGTAACTCATATTTGCCATAAATAATCTCGGATATTGCAAAATATTGATAACATGATTCTAATAACAAATAAACCCGTGTGGCCCCCCACAAACAGTGACATTTGACATTTCGGGGACCTCGCGCTACACTAGCGCCTCCAGCGGCGAAATTCATTCGCGGTAGCGCTCATTTTAGCGAGAGGACTTACTGATCGACCGACCGACCGACTATAATTATTTATCATCTAGGTATTCATAGTTACATTTTGCCAGCAGTAGTTCTTTATAAGTCTGCAATTTAGTATGTGTTGAATGCATGAATTAAATAACACTATGACTTTAATTATCTAATCCCAACCCTGACTCACATACATGTGTGTTAGCGTGTCTTAACGATTAGTAAATCATGTGCGAGACTGAATCACTTCCTGGGAATAATTCTGAAGAGATTTGCGAACAAATGAACGACAATTCAATCGAAAATCGACCTTATGGCTATTGACTGTAAGGTAAAATTGATTTAAAAAGTTATTGAACTTTTTATGAGCCTTCGCGGAAATTACGGTAACCTTTAAACTTTTTGTCATCTCCCTTATTTGGTTTCAAGTTAGTACCTAGTCATTTTAACGTAGTCCAAAGAGTCGTACTGTAGGCTTACTCACAAATTCGCTGTCAAACTAGTAACTATTATTATTTGACCTGTTATTCCTGTGAACTAGTAAATACTTCGAAATCGGGGGTCAGAAATGTCGGGCCGCTCCAAGGGCGGATCGAAGATCTTTTTTGGGGGCACAAGGGGCAGGCAAACGGGCCAAAATAATCAACAATAAATAACTTAAAAGTAAACTTGTAGTATTTATCGCCGTATTAAACTCCACAGCCGTCTGGCCGTGGGGCACGTGCCCCCGTGCAATGCCGGTGAACCATCGGTGTAGGGTTGGTCCGGCTCACGTCACCCGAATCACTCTGTATTAGGTACGACATTGACTGCGAAGTCGTGAATAAGCAAGCAAATCGGGAGTTTATCAATATGACAAGGTGTTAAAGATCTGTAGGTATCTCAGCGCGTGACTGTGCGCTTGTTAATTGGTTCTTTATCTGCCTTTAATGAAGTTACGAGGAAATTTAAACATTTCATATCCGATTAATACGTGGAATGTTTTGATGAAAACGTGCCAAATTGAACGAAGATAATTGCTTTGTTTTGTAATATATTTTATTTGGAACTGTGAGAATGGTTTCCTTTATGTGTAGTGGAAGTGGAATGAATCAACTTTGTAAAAATGTGGAGTCGGGTCACATTTGTCTGTCTGAGGCTTGTGCGCGCTCGTTCACTGAACGGATCGCTCCGAACTAGTACAATCGTGCTAATGTACTATTTCGGTCTTTTAGTTCATATAGTTCACCAATACACTACTGTTTCTTTAAAAGTGTTGCTCCTGCTTCGTTCTGTTCTGTTCCGATCTGTCTGGTTTCATATCGGATGTCGGTCAGCGGTTGATCGGACTTGAACGGTTAATGTACTAAACGTACTAAAGAGCGGAAACGAAACGGAATAGTTCGTTCTAGTACAGTGAGCGGAATTAATTCTTTTTAGTACTTAGTACTGTACTACACAAGCCTAGTCTGTCTAGTGCAGGGTTCCCAAGCTTTATTTAGGCACGCCCCCCTGCTGCCTAAAATGAAGTTCCCACGCCCCCCTTCGCTTCTATGCAAGGAAACGGAAGTGAGTGAGCTAGCCAAATCATCATCATCATTTGTACCTGATTGTAAATGTAATATGCATGTATTGTACGTGGTTTAATGGGAACTATTTGGTAATCGTGTTCAAAGGGGGGCGCGCCCCCCACATTGAAAACCCCTGGTCCAGTGTAACTATACTGTAAGTTTACTGGCCTGTTTCTTTTCCTGTGATGCGCAGATTTGTAGACTCCAGTCACAGAACCAATAACAACATATCATTAACATTCATCATCATCATCATTTTCAGCCAAAAGACGTCCACTGCTGGACATAGGCCTTCCCCAAGGATCTCCACGATTGTCGGCTTTGTGCTTGTCATTAACATTAATTCTTTATAAAACAGTTGTCTATACCCCTGTATCCCAAGTTCCCCTATTTGACGGACGGCGATCCCCTTTCCCTGTTGCTCTAATGATAGATTCCGTCTGTTGGTTGATGATCTGGCGTGTTATAGTTACATATAAGGGTTCCTTTGACTGATCCCTAAGGCTAAATAAAGACGTATCATTCGGGCGGACCGTGGGAGTGGTTTGAGGTCACCACGAGGGCGAGGCGAGGCGCGGCCCTCCCTAATTTATTCCTCTTTGTTTGGTTTGGCGACGTGTGGTTATTTGCTGTGCTCGGAAACTAGCTTTGTACTGACTTCCTTGGCTGAATTATCATTTGAAGCGGCTAAAGTACATCAATGAAGAGCTTGGGCGTGGCTATTCGAAAACGTACCGGCGTCCTTGTTTTGTGGCAATCCAAGTATTTGGGAGAATAACCACATTTTTATTAAAAAAAAAAACCCGACCGCGGTGCACTTTGAAACTGCATAAAATCCGCCATTTAGTTTATTTTAACAAACTTCATAGCCAGTAACACTCGCACCATCAAGACTAATCTAATGATGTATCATTTATCAAAATCGGATGTGCCGTTGAGTAGTTACAAGCGGACACAGGAACGGACATACATACATACAGTTCAAACACATAACCCTCCTTTGGGCTTCGCCGCAGTCGGGTAAAAAGTAACCCGACTTCGCACCGTCTAACCAACGGATAAGTTTGACGCCATGCCTGTCTAGGAGTCTAAGAATAGTACATTAGTTACCTAGGGCGGTAAATCGCCCTTGCCTTTGGCCCGGGGGTCAAATACCTGCGATCTGAGGCTTCACATAAGTCAGTACTTTATTACATTTTAAAACACGATTAAAATCTCCTTCGGTTTTAAGATTTACATTTAAATCACTAACGAGATAACGCCCTATTTATATTTTCTAATGTAAAATGGAATTCTGAAATGATAATGGTTACGTCCAGAATTGCTGTCAAAATAAGCGTAAAGGATATCTGCGCTTGCCTTAAGAGTCGTAAAATTTTACGTAAATTTTGCAAATCATACGCAAACGCCGCAAACCGGAAAACCTATTTCAATCGAAATTCCCGCCAAAATATGCACTAAATTAAATCAGAAATAACGTGGTTTCCTCTGTATTTTGGCATCGGGCTTGCTGCAGTGTGCATACAAAAGTGAACTTTAATACAAGGTCATAAAGTAGGTATTCGAGTAGGTGCACCGTTATCAATTGTTTTGATTCCGATCTAAGAGCGAGTGTAAAATTGTGCAGCGATAAGCGATGATAATGGTCGCTTGAAGAGTGCAATTGACAGTTTGGTTATGATGTTCTAGAAATATCTATGGAAATCAATCACTAACAGGTCGTTCTAAGTCGAATGAAATAAAGAATCAGAAACTAACTTAAGTTTTGTTGTAGAAATCACTAAAAATTATCGATCACTTCTTAAACAAGATAAATCAAGAAAAAATTACATGACATTGATTTCTTTTTTCAGGAGTTCTGCAAAGTTTAGTCAAATTGGGGTAGCAAACATGGGCATAGATATACCAAATATGTATAACTAAAACGGATTTGTACAATATTTAATTTCTCAAACTGCAAAGGAGCTGCAGTTCTTTCTTATTTTTTTTAATATTATAAGATTAGATATTTAGCTTCTTGGCGAATACTACGTGTCTACAGATGTACAGGTATTTTATTATAATCATTAATTAATCATAGCCGTTAAACACTCACTTCAATAGAATTAGATATAGATTACAGATAGATTGCAATTCCACTCATAATGATGTCACTGCTAATGCACTTATCATATTTTAATGCAAGTATCCTTGATAATTCAATTAATTGATTGATTTTTAATATTATTGTAATCATTCATTCCTATAATAGAGAATCTTTAATTCTAAAAACTGCTGTTAAAATATGTTTAATTTATTTATGTTTTCTCATTTATATGAATTAATGTAATTAGGTATTTAGAAAATAAAGATCCATTATCCGCAATAATGTGAAAAAGAACAAAAATATTCGTCCAAGCTTTCCAAGTAATAAATAGGTCACCGTTGGAGCAAAATAGGCAACGTATTAAGTCATGGAATATCTCGGCTTCTACGATAGCTAGAGAAATGAAATTTTAGGGCCCTAGGGTACTATTTATTGGCTGCATCAGATTCTGAATATCTTTACGGTGTACGCTATCTGGACGGACACAATTTGCTGACATAAACAGGTATCTTTAGTCAATTTACTTCATTCTTTACGAGTAGGTACTGTATCGAAGCGAAAGTACCAGTTTTTGAACGATGTAGTAAATATAAATTGGCATATTCGTGAGCTAGGAGTTATATCGTTGCGTTTTATGGCCATTTAACCGGAGGGATATCGTAAAGTAATGGTTATTGGTCTGGGAGATTAGGAAAATGTATTCGTAAAGACTTATGAAGTATAAAAAACTTATAAATGTGCTTGCTAGGGAAGTATAATGGGTATTGTGACCCTTTAGATGATTGATCGATTACCAATTCAAGTTTAAGCAACACACTGTACTAGGAGATACCGTGGCGTGACGTAAAAGATATAAATAATCGATAGAATCAGGCGTTACTTTGCGGAAGTCCATGTTAAATAAAAACAAAAATATTGCTTTGCTAATCCGCGATATGATAACTATAACACAATTTTAGTGATAAAACATTTTGGCTTCGGTGCGTCATTACTTGTATAGCATTGAAGTTGACTAAACCCGGTTATACTAAGAAAAACATCTCGAATTCGATGCTCATAGAAGTACCAATTGATATTAATTCTAGTTTCGGACTGAATGGGACACTAACATTGAATATCGCCAGAGTTGTGCGATAGCGGAGCGGCGTGCAAGGAAAATATCCACAAATCAACGTGCTTAGTAGGTATTCTAATTCCAGTATTACTTGTATAGCCAATAATAGATTCCGGTATTGGCCATATAATAGTATTTTATGCAACAGTTGTATAAGTGGGTTCAAAAAATGCGAATTGGGTGAGTTGCGATACGAGCCGCGAATGCGGCGAGTATCGCAAATAGAGACGCAATGAGCGTTTTTTGACTTAATTATACAACGTTGCATACAATAATTTTTCTACGACGAGGTTTTAAATTATAAAATACAAAATTAATAATAACCTGGAAACAAGGCAAATAATTATGACGTTTGACTGACAGTATGTGTCTATGGTAAACATTTTTTTTTATTTTAAAATATATGACGAGGAAGGCCTACAACCATACCTTTGGGTTCCGGATCACCTTTGGCCACCCTAGTGGTATGGTCCAATAATCATCCAATAATCCAGTATCCGCACCAGTTTGAGTACTGGTGTATTGCTCTTCATGTCTTTCTTTACACAATCTAAATGTCGCAGTGATAATAAACGAAGTTACACGATAAATTCCCAAAGAGCCACGTAATTCCGTACATTCTCTAAAGATGACTGACAATTCATCCATCAACGTCATATTTCCTCCTTTTAATCTAAACTGCCTGCATTACTCAAAAAGGATCTAATACTAAATGGTCAGTCATAACTAGCGCCCTCTCTGCGACTTTATCCAAGCCAATAATCAGATATTTTTGGCTAATGTAACGTTGTTATTTTACCACGATACGACACGGCCGTCCTGACCAGTCACACGTCCTCGTGTGACAGTGTGACTCTTCTGTAACATGAGATAGCAAAAGGACAGAACCTCTATTCACCGACTCGGCCGTTTCCTGACCACAATTTGTACTTCACTACTTAATTAAACTTTAGCAACAATAACTACTGTCATTATAACAAAAGAAAACGGAATCGGATACGGTTTGGCATGTGTTGTGTCTACTGAGTGTGATATGAACGTCGTCCTCTGGAATAAGCAGAGGGTTATGGCACCGAGGTGCTCCAATTGTCGTCCTCTGAATAGAGGGATATGGCACCGAGGTGCTCCAACCGTCATCCTCTGAAATAGAGGGATATGGCACCGAGGTGCTCCAACTGTCATCCTCCGAAATAGAGGGATATGGCACCGAGGTGCTCCAACCGTCGTCCTCCGAAATAGAGGGATATGGCACCGAGGTGCTCCAACTGTCATCCTCCGAAATAGAGGGATATGGCACCGAGGTGCTCCAACTGTCATCCTCCGAAATAGAGGGATATGGCACCGAGGTGCTCCAATCGTCGTCCTCTGAAATAGAGGGATATGGCACCGAGGTGCTCCAATCGTCGTCCTCTGAAATAGAGGGATATGGCACCGAAGTGCTCCAACTGTCATCCTCTGGAGAGAGGGATATGGCACTAAGGTGCTCCAAACGCGTGTCTATGTTTTTTTGTTATTTAAGTACAAACTGTATACGTTTCCGATACACAAAGAAACGGACATTACTCGTTGAATTACAACATGACTCCCATAGGTGCGTTTACTCTACAGTTGCTACGTTGCTGGGTTAGTTTGACATGCTACCGTTGCCTGCGTTCTCCGTGCTCGTAAACTGTGTTCTCCGTGCTCGTAAACTATGACACGTAGTGTCTTTTCCTAGACCGTCGCATTTAAGATTACATGAAAATTATGACATACCAAATCTTCAAATTTATGTGGGGCAAGTAGCTCCGTATCCCACTTCTGATGACGAGGAAGGCCTACAACCATACCTTTGGGTTCCGGATCACCTTTGGCCACCCTAGTGGTATGGTCCAATAATCATCCAATAATCCAGTATCCGCACCAGTTTGAGTACTGGTGTATTGCTCTTCATGTCTTTCTTTACACAATCTAAATGTCGCAGTGATAATAAACGAAGTTACACGATAAATTCCCAAAGAGCCACGTAATTCCGTACATTCTCTAAAGATGACTGACAATTCATCCATCAACGTCATATTTCCTCCTTTTAATCTAAACTGCCTGCATTACTCAAAAAGGATCTAATACTAAATGGTCAGTCATAACTAGCGCCCTCTCTGCGACTTTATCCAAGCCAATAATCAGATATTTTTGGCTAATGTAACGTTGTTATTTTACCACGATACGACATATACTTAAATTAAAAATACTTTTCTTATGTTGGCATCAATGAACTTAGTTTGGAAAGTTTTGTTTTTCTTAAAAACCGTAGGAATTTTATTGTTTGTTAAGTTGGTAGTTGTGAATTTTTACCGTAAAGTTAAAATTGAGCGCTTAATCCTTGACCTAAGTTTAACCTAGATTTAGAAGTCTGTGGCTGCTAGCAATAACGTAAAGTGACTATAACGACACTAGTGCTGTTATGGGGAATAGAGTATAGACTTCTCGGAACTCATATTATGTATGTTCTTATATTAGTGTTCGTGACCAAGTAAAAGACAGATAACAGTACAGGAGTAGAAAAAAGATTATATCCTCGTGTACCGCTCTGTTAACTTTAGTGAATATTCAGCCTTTACCTATACTGTGGAAGATAGACTTCAGGACATGAACCCTGAAACAGCTTCAGCTCTTATCCCAAAGCAATAAGATTCACAATTGAAGTCCCCTTCAAGAATCACAGGGTCGGTTGATTCGCCTTTCAGTGCTGGTAAATACTATACTAGTCCAAAACACCGTTATAGGTTATATTTTCATGTTTTTGCCATTCCATTGTAGCATTTTTAATATATAACGAATTCGGCGCTTTACCATTTCGATTGGTAATTTAAATGCGGTAAAAAACTAGCATGTGTTTTGTAAAATGAAAATTTCATCGACGCTTTTAAGATTATAAAGACGTGACACTTTAATAGCACCAACATATTTTAACGGGTGATTAAGATTATTTCGAACTGTCGATCTGAATGTAGTTAAAAATAAAGAGCAATATTAAGAACCAGTCGGGCTAGCACAACTTCGCTCGTCGCGCGACAGAGCATAACCTCCGTCGCGCCACAGAGCATAACCTCCGTCGCGCCACAGAGTATAACCTCCGTCGCGCCACAGAGCATAACCTCCGTCGCAGTGGTGCTAGAATTACTGGTCTTCTTTAACTAGATTCACGATAACACTCGCGTTTCTTACATTGTGCAAATTAGGAAAAAAATGCACAGTGCTGTTTGTCTGACAAGTGTTGCATGGTAAATTCTGCAGTACTTTTAGAAGTTTACATACAAGTGGGGCTCTTTCATCTCAGTCTCTACAATTTCAAGCAAATCTTGTTCGAAATAATCTTAAAACGAATGTTTAGTCTTGGCCTATCCTCAAGTTCTTGCGGTGATCCAATATCGGATCTATTTAATTATATCTTTAATCGGTAATATGAAATTGACTTGTAGTCTAATTCTCGGATCGTTAGATCAACGTAAGATTGTACAAAATTATGCGATTTCTATGTAGTGAATTAATAATTGAAATCAAATTGAATTGAAATCAATTAGGTTTCTTTCTTTTTTCACATCTCTACTTTACAATGTCAATTGGATGATTTGATGTCACTCTCAAGCCCAAGAATTGGCTCCTAAACTAAACATTCATAACACCTAATTTTATCAGCATGTTAGCTGAGCAAGCTCCTTCTGTCACATGTTTACATGTATGTTTGTCTGTTCCAGTCGCAATGCTCGTCACAGGAGCGCTTGCTGGCCGTTGCGGTCTGCGAGCCGCCTCGCGCGCCTTGCCCGCACTGCCATCAGCATCAGAACTCGTTGAAGTAAGCACTTTATTGGTATTGGCGTATGGTTCAATTTAGAAGCGCTTATTGGGCACACTGAAGTGATAATCACTTCGTGACTATCAGATCTTGCTGCTGGGGCTATCGAGTTTTTGAGTGGCGATCACGCACCGGAAGAGGCCTCCAAAAGGTAGACTGTGTACCCGGCTGGAGTCCGATAGATGCGAGCGGTACAGGACTGGTTATAGTGACGCTCTGTGGGAGCACTGTCCAGCAGAGGTTATAGTGACGCTCTGTGGGAGCAGAGGTCGTCTTTTAGGTGGTAATGGTGTTGTTGGTCTCATGAGTATGCCTAGATTTTGGGACTATGGAAGCCACGTGTATATAGGCGGCCACGGGTAGTTGTTAACAAATCACGTTTTTACGCAATTAAGTCGCGTTATACTATAATTATGGGTGGAAGCATCTTCTGTCTATTGGAGTAAAGTTGAAAGCTCGATTTGGCGGTGGTACCCACTACTGTATGCCTAGATAAGCTTGTTATGAGTTGGAAGCTCAATTGAAGACTTGACAGAAGTGACAATCTCCCCTCTTTATCTATCTTTTTTTACACATCACCTATTTTAAAATTGTAATCGAATCCGTTTATTAATAAACCCCATTTGCTTTACAGCAGCTCGCAGGGCAGCGGCATGAACAACTGGGCGTCGTTGTCGGACAGCGGCGGCTACACGGCGGCGCGCGCGCCCTCGCCGCAGAGCCCCAAGCGGCGCGTGCGCAGCCGCAGCCTCAGGTATTCATAAAAGCCTGCATTATGCCAGCGGTCTGGCCGGGGGTCAATAGTTTATGCCAGGGCCACCAATTAGTTTCTTCCGGGGTCCGGTTTTTAAAATAAAATAAAATATCCGACCGCGGTGCACTTTGAAACTGCATTAAATCCGCCATTTTGTTTATTTTAACGAACTTGATGCCCACTGACACTCGCACCATCAAGACGAATCTAATGATGTATCATTTATCAAAATCGGCTGTGTCGTTGAGTAGTTACGAGCGGACACAGGAACGGACATACATACATACTTACATACATACAGGCCAAACACATAACCCTCCTTTGGGCTTCGCCGCAGTCGGGTAATTACATACATACATACAGGCCAAACACATAACCCTCCTTTGGGCTTCGCCGCAGTTGGGTAATTACATACATACATACAGGCCAAACACATAACCCTCCTTTGGGCTTCGCCGCAGTCGGGTAATTACATACATACATACAGGCCAAACACATAACCCTCCTTTGGGCTTCGCCGCAGTCGGGTAATTACATACATACATACAGGCCAAACACATAACCCTCCTTTGGGCTTCGCCGCAGTTGGGTAATTACATACATACATACAGGCCAAACACATAACCCTCCTTTGGGCTTCGCCGCAGTCGGGTAATTACATACATACATACAGGCCAAACACATAACCCTCCTTTGGGCTTCGCCGCAGTCGGGTAATTACATACATACATACAGGCCAAACACATAACCCTCCTTTGGGCTTCGCCGCAGTTGGGTAATTACATACATACATACAGGCCAAACACATAACCCTCCTTTGGGCTTCGCCGCAGTCGGGTAATAAAATGACCATCGCGGTCCGTTTCTTAGTAGTTCCTGAGCTCCGCACAAAATAGGGCGGCCGCCATATGGTGATGGTGACCCATGTCTAGGTATTCATGAGGGTGAGGGCAGTGGCGTGCAGTCAGTACAAATTTGGGTAGGCAGTAGGGTAGGCAGTCCATACAAAATGACCAAAAAAAAATTTTGTCTGTTTCGATTATTTCTTTTATATTCCTTTAAAATAACTGGACTAGAACCCGTTCTCATTGTCCACCTTCAATGCACGCCACTGGGTGAGGGAGACCCTAAAGCCAACGACTTTAGTAAAAATCTCTTACTTTTCGAGATATTGACGTTTTTTCAAAACTCGTGCCAAGTGATAAAATTAACCAATAATCATAATTCAATAGTCATAATTTGCTTATATTATTATTTCTGGCTTTGCCGTAAATATTTATGTTTCGTTTTTATATATGTATGTATTTTATGTATTGTATGTATCACTTCCCTTATATTTAGTTATTTGTGTGCATTCTTCGTCTTTTGCATCGTTTATTCCTCACCACCTACTCATTTATTTTTTGTTAATTTTACACCAACTTCGCTACCCAAAGGTTATCTGGAAGAGATCGCTCTTTAGCGGTAAGACCGCCTATTGTTTACCACTGTTTTTTGTATAAGTTTACATTGTAATTTATGCCACACCTAGCCATAAAGTACGTACGTACGCGCAGCGTGCGGAAAAAGCCGCTTTCTGGCCAAGTGTAGACATAAAATTATGTACACAACACGGGAGGTAACAAAGAAAGTTCTCGATCGCATATTTACGTCGCTTGCAGCTCGGGTCGCAAATATCTGCGATCTCGGCCTTTCTTTGTATTACCACCCTAGTTGTGTAATGTACTATTATCTTTTGGTGTGCAATAAAGTATGATTGTATTTAGGGATGTAACGATACACAGTTTTGCCGATACGATACCGATATATAGTAGTTAATATCGGCGATACCGATACCGATATCTTAGCTAAATAATGAAGTATGAACTTCAGATATTTGTATGTCCTTATTATAACTAATGGCAATGACTACTGGCTATATTTACCAGAGAGTCAACCTTGAAAGTGTAAAGTAAAAAAATAAATAAATTGTCAACTCAAAATTCAATTTTTTTTATTAAGAACCAAAGATTTAATTAACATAGTAATTATCATTGCACAAGGTAATAGACCAATACATAAATTAAGTCAGAAATTAAAATTACTTTTTGCAGATATTTTTTTCATACAGCAAATTCTTCAAATATCGGTTGTATAATATCGGCGATACCGATATATCGGTATCGTTACATCCCTAATTGTATTGTGTTGTTATTGTATATATCGGTATCGTTACATCCCTAATTGTATTGTGTTGTTATTGTATATATCGGTATCGTTACATCCCTAATTGTATTGTATTGTATTGTATTGTTGTTCCCAGTTCGCCGTCGCGGTCGCCGGGCGGCGCGGCGAGCGGCGGCGAGGGCGCCAAGGACGACGCCGTGTCCGCCATGTCCTCGCTGTTTGCCGCGCGCTTCCCCGCCGCGCAGCGGGCCATGGACGACAAGTGAGCCCACCTTATGATAGTCTAAGATCCGAGTATACAACGACCTTCACCGAACTGGTTAATGGATGAACAGTATTTTATATTAAACTAGCTTATGCCCGCGACTTCGTCTGCGATGTAAATTATAATTAGGCAATTAGTTTTCATAAATAGTTTCTGATATTTGTTGACAGATGTGGGTGGGTAAATGATGTAATTAAAAAAATTGCTCAAATATCGGGCCTAAAACGGAGCATTTACCGCAAAAAACAATTCTTAAGTGCATTTAAGGATTATTTCAAAATAATTAAATTCACTTCATAAACCACCGGTTACTTACATAATCTACTAATTGAAGAGTACACAGTTTCAAATCATCGTCATTACTCTTTTTGTATACTACATATGGAGTTTCAAACCTCTTAATTTAAAAATTGTACGGTCCTTAACCAAACTCTGTTGAGTTTGGTTAAGGACCGTACAATTTGTACAATCTACTCAACCCGTTTTGGACATAAATGTAATAAATCTTGAAATAATTTCAGTTCTATTCAATTCATCAGTTTTAGATCTCCTACTTCAAAAATTATAGTTCATAAACAAAATTTCGACCCCTTTTAGGAATTAATTTCGAAAAACGGTGAAAATACCTTTCTCTACTCATATTGAAGGGTCTAAGGTACGAAGTCTCAGATCTCCAACTTCAAAGATCGTTTGGTCCATTTACAAAGCTTCAACCCCTATTTTAATTTCTAAAAACGGTGAAATAATTTTTCTTAACTCTTACTGAGGAGTCTATGTACGAATTCTAAAATCTCCTACTTCAAAAATCGTATGGTCCCTGTACAAAATTTCAACCCCCGTTATACCCCTTTTAGGAATGAATTACGAAAAACGGTATAAGTACCTTTTTCTCTACTAATAGTGAAGGGCCTATGTACGAAGTCTCAGATCTCCAACTTCAAAGATCGTTTGGTCCATGTACAAAGTTTCAACACCCATTTAAACCCTTTTGGGGATGAATTTCAAAAAACGGTGAAATTTGTTTTCTGATCTTTTATTGAAGAGTCTATGTTCGAAGTCTCATATCTCCTACTTCAAAAATCGTTTGGTCCCTATACAGAGTTACAACCCCCATTTAACCCCCTTTGGGGATGAATTTCAAAAAACGGTGAAATTGCTTTTCATATTGAAGGGTCTATGAACGAAGTCTCAGATCTCCAACTTCAAAAATCGTTAGGTCCCTATACAAAGTTTCAACCCCCGTTTAACCCCTTTCAGGGATGAATTTCAAAAAACGGAGAAATCACTTTTCTTTACTTAGGTAAATTGAATAGTCTATGTTCGAAGTTTCAGATTTCCTACTTCAAAAATCGTTTGGTTCCCATATAAACTTTCAACCCCCATTTGACCCTTTTTGGGGGTGAATTTAAAAAACGGTGAAATTACTTTTCTCAACTTATATTGAAGAGTCTAAGTTCGAAGTCTCAGATCTCCTACTTAAAAAATCGTGTGGTCCCCATATAAACTTTCAACCCCCATTTGACTCCTTTTGGGGGTGAATTTCACAAAACGGTGAAATTACTTTTCTAAACTAATATTGAAGAGTCTATGTTCGAAGTCTCAGATCTCCTACTTTAAAAATCGTGTGGACCCCATATAAACTTTAAACCCCCCTTTTAACCCTTTTGGGGGTGAATTTCACAAAACGGTGAAATTACTTTTCTCAACATATATTGAAGAGTCTATATTCGAAGTTTCAGATTTCCTACTTCAAAAATCGTTCGGTCCCCATACAAAGTTTCAACCCCCATTTAACCCTCTTTGGGGATGAATTTCGAAAAATCCCTTCTTATCCCTTACTTACGTTATACAACCACCCTACTGTAAAAATATCAAGTTTCTAGCTTCAGTAGTTTCGGCTGTGCGTTGATGAGCCAGTAAGTCAGTCAGGACTTCTTCTTTTATATATATAGATTCTTTTATATATATAGATTACATATGTTAATAAATATACTGCAAGTTGGGTTGCCTAAAAAAATTCAGTCCAGAATATGATTAATTAAAAATTTAAGTTAAATTTTCACCTGGTTGGTATGTGTTGCTAAGCAAACGAGGTGCAAATTTAGCTCAACCGGCTAGTATGAGAAAGTTAGGACGAAGTCGCCACGAGTCGGGTCGGGGGGGTTCACAGAATGAGCAGATTTTTGGTTTAGGGGCATTTTAATACATAGCAAGCCGCGCCGCTTCATGTGTTCTTCACCTACGTGCCAGCGAACCATCCCATGCGATAGAAGAGTGTAATGTGCTAAAATGCCCCTAAACCCAAAAATCTAATCATTCTGTGAACGGGAACCCGTGCCGACTTCATCCTAACTTTCTCATACTAACCGGTTGAGCTAAGTTTGCACCTCGTTTCCTTAGCATCACATACCAACCAGGTGCAAATTTAACTTAAATTTTTAATTAATCATATTCTGGACTGATTTTTTTTAGCCAACCCACTTGCAATATATTTATTAACATATTTAACAAATTTGACTAGATTATTAAAAAAAAGGAAAACATAGGAACACAGCCAAAGCCTTTCTTTAATGTTTAATGAAAAAAAATAGTTAAATAGGTTAAGTTTTGGGGAAGAAATCAGGGGACTACGAAACGTTGTTCTCATGAAATTTTAAAATGGTATTTTCGGTCCAAGCTGCAGTTGTCTCTATCGCGCTCTGCGCGGGAGAGGCGGGCAGTGCGGGACAGCGACACATTTTACAAATACCTAATTTTCAATTCTCTCCACCTTACTCTTTCCTCTTAACCTACGGAGGCACCCTGTCTCATATTTCTCAGTGGTCACCGCCGCCTATACACATATGCAACACTAGATGCATTACCAACGCGTTGCCGGTTGCGTGTACGCTCAGCCGGAGAATAAATAACCTATATTTTGCTAGCATGACAATGGAAATATTTTTTTGTATTAGCCTTTTGAATTTGATGCACATATTTCACAATTTCAGATTAAGATCGCTTATCGAAGAGTTGACAGAGTTGGATAAGAAACCGGACCGACCGCCCATAGAGAGATTCGTCGCGAGACAGGTAAACCAATCATTCTACAACTCACATAAGGCACCACAATACAATAAAATAGTGAAGCAATAGGTTACTTTCCTGACTGAACTAGTCAGCTTGTTTATCGGACATTCTCACGAAGTATGTCTGCGGTCACCTAATTACCGCGACGCTGTTTTCATACTAAATGTATGGAGACGCGGTAATTAGACGCAGTCATACTTTTTGAGAATGGCCGTTATGAGAAGCTTCAAAACGTTTAGAAATTACGAAGTTCCGAAGAATAATCTCTCGTCTATGTATTTTAGTCAATATTTTGGCTGATTGTAAAACTTTTTTTTAAATGATTAGGCTAGAGCAATTATGACCAATATCCGCTAAAAATCGAGTAATTAAGAGATAAAACGTTTTAATGTGCATATTTCTCCCGTTTATGAACTGGATTTAATATTTTCAATTCTTGTCTACCCCAGGTACTTGAGATGGCTCGCGACTGTTTGCATAAATCGGAATCGAAACAAGTGACCAGTAGCTATTTCTACGATATGGCGGACAGTTTGGACCGGTTACTGGCTGAGGTGAGTTACATATCTATTAGATATCAGCTAAATAGTAAATACTAAACTAGGCTATAGGAGCACAGCTTAATTGAGGGAGTATTGGCAACAGTAATCAGTCTAGCATTGAGCGTCTAGCGATTCATCCTCTCATCTCGCCCATTTCCCGACTATCTATTATATTACTCGCCTGTAGATAGACTAGTAGTTTGTTCCGGACAGTGTCAGTACGACTCCGATAACATGGGTACCGTTTCTCCTCTCATTCATTTTGCAGTTCCTTTTAACATATTGCTCTACGAATTAAGAGTTGTACAACAAGGATAGTAGATGAAAAGTATGACGTGATATTTTATTTGGTGTATAATTTTCATATTATCTTTTTAATTAAAGCATCTAGTAATCTATCAGTCGTTTGCTACTAAAGTGACTCGTGATTGTTACAGACTCGAGAAAAATCAGCCGAAGCGGGCGCTCAAGTGGCGCCTCTGGTCACTCGGCTGATCTTAGCGATGGCGCGGCCAGCCCGGCTACTGGAGTGTCTCGAGTTCGATCCGGAGAGGTTCTACCGTCTGTTGGAAGCCGCCGAGGGACATGCCAGGCACTTGCAGGTGAATATCTGATCTTATCTTTCTTGTAATAAGGTTTAAAATTAAATGTGCTGGTCCTTGTGGTGTCGCAAGTTACTTGACTGATCCTACCGATGGCGCGGCCAGCCAGATTATTGAAGTGGTTCGAGTTCGATACCGAGAGGAATTTGTGGGTGGATATCCGACCTTATATACCTTATAATAAGGTTCATAGTGAGATGTAGGTGTTCAAGGGGAATTCTTGTTACTTGACTGATCTTAGCGATGGCGCGGCCCGCCCGGCTGCTGGAGTGTCTCGAGTATGATCCCGAGAGGTTCTACCGTCTGCTAGAGGCTGCTGACGCACACGCCAGGCATTTTCAGGTGGATATCCGATCTTATATCTCTTATAATAAGGTTTAAAAACAGATGTGCTGTACCTCTAGCACAACTGTGACACGCGACTCTTTGTTGCGCGACAAATGCTACTTAACTCTTTCCACTCAATATAGTGTGACAGTGACAGGTGATGTTCTGTCGCGCGAGAAACGAAGTCGCGCCCTGTTATGCTAGACGTACTGGTCCATGTGGTGTCGCAAGTTACTCGACTGATCCTAGCGATGGGGCGACCCGCTCGACTAATGAGTATTTAGAGTCCACTTGCACTTCAGTTGGATAATCAACCTTATTTACCTTGTTATAATGTTCATAATCAGATGACGTAGCCGCTCACTTGTCACCACAAATGTTGCCACTTTAATCCATGCAGATTAACCGGTTCGTGATTTCGGTTACGTTGTATACGACAATTTTAGGTTAAGATCGCAGGAAGGCGATGGAGGTAAAAAAGCTTGTGACCGTTCATCGTGGGAGTCTTTGGGGGAGGCCAATGTCCACACTTAGCTGTGGCCGTCGCAATGTTAAAATGATGCTGATAAAGTTGGACTGTTGTTGTAATATGCACTTTATTTGCAGGGCATGACGTCGGAGATTCCGAAGTACATAATCCACAAGCTGGGTCTTTCTCGGGATCCTTTAGCGGAGTTGCACGCGCCGCCGCCGCCGCCGCAACCTCCTCAGAACGCTTCGCCTTCGAAGTAAGTTGTCATTTATTTGCTCTAGCATTTACTGGCAGCTTCGCCTGCGTTATTCTCAAGGGAACTCTTTACCGGGATATA
Source organism: Eudemis profundana (assembly GCA_947034925.1). Taxonomy (NCBI): domain Eukaryota; kingdom Metazoa; phylum Arthropoda; class Insecta; order Lepidoptera; family Tortricidae; genus Eudemis; species Eudemis profundana. Next base: position 3,199,982 of record OX344818.1, on the reverse strand, counting down.
AAATACCCTATGTTTCAATCTAGGAGTTGGTCTACAATGTAGATGTATGTCAAATTTCATCTCAATCCACTCAATTGGGGATCCCAAAAAATAAGGTCTAGTTTTTATATTTTTATTCGACAAAGAAGGCTAATTTAAAAAACTAATTTCGTTGTTTTTGCAATTAACCAAGTAAATTAATTTATTTAAATTTTTAGAATTTTCATTATGACGTCACTACATAATCGGTTTGTTTGAGACATGGTTTAAAACTTTTGGATATGTTTGAGCGTTTCTGTAAAATGTCATAGATTGTTTTTTGCCTGCCAACACTTCGTTTATTGTCATATAAAATAACGTTGACATTGACAATTTCAACTCCGGTCCGACAGTCGCTATGCCCATAAGGGTTGCGAATTTGTCAGATTCTAAAAAAAATCAATTTCAACCATAGCATAGACTAGCCTAAAAGTGATAGGTCTAAAACGGACTTATAGCATAATCAATCCATTTTGTTAAAGATTTTACATGTCATGTTTTAAAACAATTTGTAAATTGAGTAAATTTTAATAAGTGTTACAACAAAACAGATATAAAAAAGACAAAATTCGATGCACATTACTACATTTCGGACATGGATTATATGTAGTACTATGGTTGATGACAGATTAGATACTACTTACCAATCACGACCGTGACGTCACTATATTAGAGGTCAAATGATAAATTTCAAATAATTATATAATACTAATTTAAAAAATATATCTGATAACAGGAAATAATTCTACAACCCTTTTTCTCGCCATGGTTTTTGAATCACCATACATTACAAAATAATCGAATAACCCAATAGTAACAAGCATCCAAACATTTTTAGAAATGTTTATATTTATAACCAGGGAGCGTACTTTTGGTGCGAATGACAGACAAATGACATCAACCTACATACAGGCTGATTTAGTTTAGGTATTACTTTGATTTACCGTTACTGTTAATTACCGGTATCGTGTTACGAATGCATCATATCAAATATTTTATTTAATTGCCGTCAATGGTAGAAAGAAGACATTTCAAACCAAAAAAGTGTCCATCTGTGTTTTCTTGTTTTATTTCATTTGAACGGCAAATGGTTACCTTCATTGCTTGTTTTCCAGAACCCGTGGGCGGCAGTCCCCGCCCGGGGCGCCGGGCAGCGGCGGCGCTCCGCCTTCTGAAAACGACTATCAGGTCATCAAGCTCATCTCCAACGGGGCCTACGGCGCCGTTTATCTCGTCAAGCACAAGCAGACGCGCACAAGGTAAGCTTCTGGTTCGAGAGCAGTTGACCAAGTGAGCGGAGAGTGTCTGTTTCAGCTTTGGCAAAAATGCTTTGGGCTCGTCCAGAAATCATGTGATCAAATTTGGCCTATTTTTGAACCCCGCTCCCCCTTGGTGATATTTGGTGATTGTTACCAAATTTCTAAGCATCGTACTTGTGCTGCCATCTATCCTTCATTACAGGTCAAGAAATATACATATACACCGTCACATAACTTTTTATACTTCTAATAGTTGTTAGAATCTATAGTTAAAATTGGTCGGGTTATTCGTGGGCAAGGTGTATATATTGTTTATTTAATTACATTCACATAATTACGTATATTAAAAAAGCTCAAGTGGTTTTTGTAATGTAAGGTAGATGGCAGTCAAAGCAAACTGCCCGGTTCTTTTCTATTGAGTTACCAATGCATGGCTCTTGTCAGGCGGTCCCCGCTGCGCGCGCACTTAAAAACACCCCCGCCCCCGTCGCCCGCGGACCATGGGAGTGTCACGTAGGAAATTGCCCAGCTATAGTGCATCTGTATACCTTGGATTTTGACGTTGATATCGGTCGTTCGCCACTGTTATGTGGAGTGAAAACCATCTCGAAACAATGAAAGAGTTGATTCGAGCCCTACACCTCATCAGAGGGGAAAAGGAAATAAAAAGACGTAGACAGAAATTTACACTTCCTGATTAGGCGAACACGTCAAATTTATGTACACACTGCGTGAGGTAACAAAGAAAGCCCCAAATACCATATCTGATCCTGTACCTGTGATGTGAATGGTTATTTAATTTACCGCCCTAGGTGGGCAATGTACTGTAAGTTATTATCCTGTCGGAAGGTGAAGTAAGCTTTGACTCCAACAAAAGTAGTGCCCGCGTTATCGCTGTATAGCATGTTAGGTGACCCAAGCAAGGAAGAGAACTGTTTGTTGAACTGTGGATGAACATGTATTTAATGATGTGGCATGAAAATATCTTTAGTCATTATTTTTTGTTTTAGATACGCGATGAAGAAAATTAGTAAAAACAACTTAATACTTCGTAATCAAGTGGAGCAGGCGTTCGCAGAGAGAGATATCCTCAGTTTCGCAGACAATCCTTTCGTGGTAAGATATGGCTTATTATATTTAGTATCCTTGTGTTGTACTTTATTGTATACTATGTCCTGTTAGGTATTTAAATAAAGGTAAACAAAAAACCCATGACGCGGCTCGTTCAGCCAATCAAAGTAACGTTTTGTATCTGTGGCACAATACTACTGGCTGAACGAGCAGAGTCACGTGGTTTTTTGTTTACCTTTATTTAAAAACCTAACAATCGATGAACGAGTGAGTTTTAGGGCCGATTCGAGTCCATCTATTGCACTTTCGGCCGAGACTAAACATAGTGCTTTTCACGCCAACTGCGAGGAAACATAATAGTACATTACACAACTAGGGTGGTAACACAAAGAAAGGCCGAGATCGCAAAAGTTTACGGCCCGAGCTGCAAGCGAGGGACGTAAATATGCGATCGAGGGTTTTCTTTATTACCTCCCGTGTTGTGTACATCATTTTATCCACTTTATGGCCAAGTGTGGCATAAAAACATTGACGGCGGCGGCGCCGAGCAGCCAGCGCGGTGTCGCCAGTGCTGGCGCGCACCGCCTATAATTTTATCGCCGAGGCAAACGGTGTACTCTGATTGGTCAATCGCTGGTGAAAACCCTACAGCAGTGTTATTGCTGTCGTGTTTGATTACATTGTTGGCTCGCTGGTACGCTGTCCAAGAATGCGCCGTTTTGCGGTCCCGATACTTTGCATGTATTGCCATCTATCTTTGCGGGCAGTGGCGTGAAAAACTTATTTTCTTTCTTTTTACTAGGTAACGATGTACTGCTCCTTCGAGACCAAACGCCACCTGTGCCTCATCCTCGAGTTCGTGGAAGGTGGAGACTGCGCGACGTTGCTCCGCGCCGGGCCGCTGCCGCCCGACATGGCGAGACACTACTTCGCCGAGGCAGTGCTCGCTGTTGAATACCTGCATTCTTATGGCGTGGTCCATAGGGACCTCAAGCCTGACAAGTAAGTTACCTTATGTTATGACCTCTCTAGAAGGTATAGGGAACGTATACAATGAAGGTTCAGACTGACGGTACCAGTTGGCACTGGTACCGTCAATCTGAATCTTGTACTCGAAATCGAATCCGAATCGTGTATCATGCTGGAGATATTAAAATCGCGATGATGGACGATTAACGTTAGCGTGGCCACGACTTACTGACATTGACATTTATAACCAGTATTTTTTTCCAGGCCTGATAAGTTTCCTTTATTGTCCGCATAGTCTCTTCTGTCGATTTAGTACCTACACTTGAGTTCCTGCATTCCATTAGTTTGTATGGGACAGAATTACTTACTGATTCTTGACGGCCCACTACATCAAACCTTGTCGTTTTATGAAGTTTAAATTTTCTTGTTTCAGTTTATTGATCACCGCTACAGGGCACATAAAACTAACGGACTTTGGTCTCAGCAAGATGGGGCTCATGTCATGTAAGTATCCCATACAAATTAAAATCTTAAATAAGAAACTGACTGACTGACATATCAACGCACAGCCCAAACCGCTGGTTCTATAAATTCCAAATTTAGCACCTAGGTTCCTCATAAGGTCTAAGGGTGCGCTAAGAAAGGATTTTTCAAAATTCACCCCCTGAGGGGTTCAAATCTGTGTGAAGAGTGTACGATTTTTAAGTAAGAGGTTTGAAAATAAATGAAAAGTGATTTCACCGTTTTTCGGAATTCCTCATCTGAAGGGCTTAAATGGGGGTTGAAAGTTTGTATCGGGACTCTACGATATCCCGTTAAAGAGTTCCCTTGGGAGAGTAACGGGAACAACACGGGCGAAGCCGCGGTAAAATGCAAGTTTTAAATAAAATGGCTTTTGTAATTGTGTAAATTTGATTTGAGCGTAATTATTCCGCTACTAACAGAGAGGCGTTGGCAATAGTATTCAATTATTTTAATATGTATATGGGTATACAAGTCTTAAAATCTGCAAATACCATGCCAACTTAAAATCGATTCTAATTATCCCGGAGATTACGTCATAAATAACGGCAATGGTGGGTCTGTAGACACTTTTCAATCTCGCCATTGAATTTTGACGCAATTTACGAAGTTGGTATTTGACGCGCTTTTTAAGTTTGTGACAGACTAATGAAATCTATTAATAAAAAAAAAAAAACAAATTTAATATATCAACCCAATCTATATTCATACGAATATTTCAGTGCGTGCACTAACTGGATTAAATTGACAAAAGCGCAGTTTATTTTCAAGATTTTATTCACATAGCCACTTTCCCGTTCTAGACTCCACCAAGTGTGATTTCTTTACAAATATGTGTCCTGTGCAGTGGCAACGAACTTGTACGAGGAGTACGCGGACCGCGAGGCGCGCCAGTTCTCGGACAAGCAAGTCTGTGGCACGCCCGAGTACATCGCGCCAGAGGTCATCCTCCGACAGGTCAGTATGATTTTCAGAGAAATATATATCGAGATACATAGAAGGATCGTCGATTTGTATGAGAACCAGGCGTGTATGATTTTGCGGTTGACGTCTTGAGAGTTATTTAGTGATGGAAAACTTAAATCTTCCATTTCATTTGGTGGTATTTGAACAATTAATTATAAGATTGTTATCAGATTTGCAAATCTGATAATAATGTTGACGGTGAACAAAGAAAATCCCCGGCCCTTCATTCTATATCGATAATATATTTCGTGTTTTCATTCCAGTCTGTGACTTCATACAAGCTTTTATTTAACTTGCAAATTTCGTTGTCCGTTTCAAAATTTGCAAACCATTTATTACCAATTGCTATCCGATTGTTTGCTTACCAAGTTGTTAATGAAATGTGCAGAAAAGGTCTAAGATGGACACCCATACTCAGACGACCTTTTCACATCTGCCCTTAAAATATCAAGCTCGAAAGTATTTTAAACCTCATTTTTTGTATAATAGTTTCCAATATGTATCTTTCTCCAGGGCTACGGCAAACCTGTGGACTGGTGGTCAATGGGCATCATTTTGTACGAGTTCCTGGTCGGCTGCGTGCCCTTCTTCGGAGACACGCCTGAGGAGTTGTTCGCTCACACCGTCAATGGTAAGAATTTAACATTGACTATAAAAGTACGTTGAGTGACTCAGAGCCGATGCATAAGGCCCACAGTGAAAGACCACGCTTATACTTGTCATCCGTGTGTCGTCATGACGTTAGTCTTGACTAGCGTTTTTGACCAGTGTGTCCAAAGACATTGCAGAATTTCAGAGGACTCGAAGATGAACTTCTAAGTCAATGTTATTCTTCAATTTAGGCATATTAAAATGCACATATGAATGTCAAGATTTACTACCGGTTCCAATGTAAAACTTCTGCCCCGAGAAGGACCGGCATAAGAAACTCGGTGAAGTATAAATAAACTCGGTGAACGTCGTCCACTCGAGTTGGATCCGACGATTGGCCGTTGAAATATGTCGAATCTTGCGACCTTTTCGCTGTGTGAGTTTTTGGAGAAGACCTATGCCTTCTTTTTTGTCCAAAGTCAAAATAATTTATTTGTCCAACATAGGTAATAAAGATGTTACAAATAATTACTTAGTGTCACTATGTGGTACCTTGCAGCATACAAATTTAGTCGAAAAAGTTTGACCATCCGTCACTGTTGACAGTCCCCTCTAGTTATGAACGTTAGAATGGCGCTGCGCACATAGCCAATAGTTTTCACTACTTTTTACTGTGTTTTTATTCCTTTTACTCAGTCTGTAATGTTCAACAGATGACATCGAGTGGCCATCAGAGGAAGACTTCCCAATAGCAGTAGAGGCGAGGGCCATCATCACCGAGTTGTTGGCTCGGAACCCCCGGGACCGACTCGGCACGGGCGGCACGCACCAAGTCAAGGTTGGTTACCTTTTAGTTGTGATATTTCAAGTTCAGATATTAGATTTTAGACTCAACTATATCCAAAACTTATTTGATCTGTCATCAAGTAGCCCATTGAGGGAACTCCTCAAATATACAATGTTTGAAACCTGTATTTTTTTAGAAATAATGACTTCGCTAAACTTAGTGTTTGGTCAAGCAGCACATAGCTTGAATGGTCACATTGATATGTGAAACATGATCATTTCAACTTTGATTGAATTCGAACGTTTCCGAAATAGGGTATTTGACAACAATCAAAATAAATTCATTAACTCTAACCAGCAAATTAGGCTCCCAAAACAGTCCGGGTAGAATCATTCAAACTTATTTTCGTGCCACCAACGATTTTACAATGACGAAAACTAAAAATAAGACACCATGTTGAGCATGACGTCACAAGTTAGTGTTTCAAACTAAATTGCATACCTTCGGAGCGTTTTGACACTTCATAAAAAGAAGCTGATTTGATCTGTCATCAAGTAGCCTATTTTCTACAACAGTCCCGAAAACTTTATCCGATGAGACTTTAAATTGTAACAAGATGCCTTAATTCTTCGGATAAGTTTAAAACGTGTGTTGTTGTATTTTGTAGGAGCATGTGTACTTCTGCGGTTTGGACTGGAATAACCTTCTGCGGCGGAAAGCAGAATTCATCCCTCAGCTAGAAAACGACGAGGACACCAGTTACTTCGACAGTGAGTTAATTTAATTTTTTAAATCATTTTTCAACAGCAACCCGTTGATGCACATCGTATCATCGGGCTGCTGTTGATTAGAAGTAAAAGAAAATCAAGGCTACCGACATAGTTCTCAAACTTATCAAGTTAAAGCGGCAATAAACTGTATACAGCTTAACGAATCGATGGTCAAGTGGAACAGAAAAGACGGAACCCATACGACTACTTCGTTACCCATCTGTGACATATAAAACTTTTTGGTGACCTTCACCAAAGAAGAGTTTTGGCCGAAAGGTGTCATGTTCCGGCGCTTCTACCTGACACCAAGAACAGCACATCGCAATTAGTACATTGTGTATCAAGGGCGGTAGGTAAGGAATTACAAACGAGTGTTTGTTACAAGGCCGAGGCAAAGCCGAGGGCTTTAATAACACGAGTTTGTAATTCCTTTACCGCCCGTGGCACACACAATGTTTTTCATCACACTTGTGAGGAAATCTAATTAAAATTAACCTTACTTAACCTAAATAAAATTGTAAAACTGACAGTGACATTAGTGACATATCCATAGACAATGCGCAACGTTCGGAAACCATTGCGGTACAGACCTAAAACGGTTGATTTTATAATTGCAAAATACTGAAATACACTATTGAAACATTTAATTAATGTTACAGAAATATGTGTTTACATGTATTTGCAATACCAGTTCTCTTTAAATAAATATTTCAGTGATAAAAGTTAAAAAAGTAAGTTGGCGTTTCCTTTGAACATGACAAATAAGAGTAAAACAGACCCAGCGTTTCAAATTTAAAAAGAAAACCATTACGCCCTAGGGCGTAATAGCTCATTTACGGCCCGCAAAACCTACGTGTAATGCACCATTTTCGAGCAAGTGTGATGAAAAAATTTTTACCTAGTTGTTAAGTTTATTTTGTTGTAATATTTAATATGTATGTTAGATTGTAAGGTATTTATCTATGTGCCTTTGATGCCTGAAATAAATTATTATTTAAATAAATAAATAAATATTAGGGGACAATCTTACACAAATCGAACTAGTCCCATAGTAAGCTCAATAAGGCTTGTGTTGTGGATACTAGACGACGATATATTTAATAGATACAAATACTTAAATACATAGAAAACATCCATGACTCATGAACAAATATTCGTGCTCATCACACAAATAAATGCCCTTACCGGGATTCGAACCCAGGACCTCCTGCTTCGTAGGCAGGGTCACTACCAACTTAGCTAAAGCGGTCGTCAAAATCTTTATTATATAACAACCTTTCTTTTCAGGCCGGTGCGACCGATACAACCACAGCGAAGCAGATACCGACGAGGCGGCCGAAGCGGCCACGGAGGCGGGCGAGGAGGCGGGCGTTTTTGCCGCCTTCTCCTCCACGTCGCCGCAGTGGCGCCGCCACTACCACACCTCGGCTGTCTCTCACGACTCCAGGGTAAGTTACACGCATGCCTACCGCCACGAAGACCGATAGTTGCAACAGCTCAAAGAGCTAGCATTTGTTCAAGCAAAAAAAAAAAAAAGCAAGGACCATTAAAACAAGAGGACTGTCATTCTCCATATAAAAAGCTGTTCCCCGATATTTACAACGCCATCTATGTATAAGCTTGGTATAAGAATAGGCTAGATGACTGAAAAAAACTGTTTAGTCCGTCTGTTACATTATGAAAAAATATTGTACACGTATTTTTTGGTTTGTTTGACAAACAAAAACTGACGAGGATAGAGTGCTTAGAAGTTTCGAGTGACGTCACTCTTGAGTACAAATTGTACTCAAGAGTGACGTCACAAGCCCCCACTCCAGAAGTTTGATGATCTATAACTTTGTCGATTTTTAATATTTTGATAAATCAAAAAATACGTGTCCCATATTTTTCCATAATCTAACTCAAGGAATAATAGAATTACATATTTTTAACCCAGTCATCATCCCTATTATATTATTTACGATTATTCAACTTTGCAAGCGTGACGCAGTATTTAAATTTAAATGTTAGAATTTATTTATTACTAGCTGTTTACGAACTAATTGTTACTTTACTATGTTTCTTTGTTCAATTATAACATCGTTAAATGTTTTGTTTTTTAGTGCCATCTAGTTTTTGCCTGGATATCCCCTTGCGTCGTGGCACGATCCAAAGTATGGAGAATGACAGTCCTCTTGTTTTAATGGTCCTTGGTTACAGTTTGTAAGTGGACAGGCCTTGTGTTGCCTTTATCACAGATCATATTGTCAGGTGGTGATCAAAACTCACTAATAAAAAAATCCCTTACGCCCTTGAACAAAAAATTAACATTTGGTCGTAAGTACCAAACTATTATTGCACATTGCGATTTCTTTTGTAGTAATGTCAATTAAAAATATTATAATACTGTCGTAACTACCAAACGAGTACGTCAGTTGTAAGTCATATTTCTGGTTTCCAGACTACTCAATTAAGTAACCATAAAATATAGAAAAATATAAATTTGTATACTATTAAATTTACCCACATAGTGACCGTATGGGCACTATGTAGTATGGGTCAAGGGGGGTTAAAAATAGGCCAAATTTGATCACATGATTTCTGGACGAGCCCATAGTGTTGCTTCGTAGCAATAGGCTAGATGACTAAAAAAAACTGTTTAGTCCGTCTGTTACATTATGAAAAAATATTGTACACGTATTTTTTGTTTTGTTTGACAAACAAAAACTGACGAGGATAGAGTGCTTAGAAGTTTCGAGTGACGTCACTCTTGAGTACAAATTGTACTCAAGAGTGACGTCACAAGCCCCCACTCCAGAAGTTTGATGATCTATAACTTTGTCGATTTTTAATATTTTGATAAACCAAAAAATACGTGTCCCATATTTTTCCATAATCTAACTGACGGACTAAATAGAATTACATATTTTTAACCCAGTCATCATCCCTATTATATGACTGGCTGCTAGATAACTGATAAGGTTCACTTATAAATGTGTTTATTTGACAGAGCACGGACAGTTGGCCGGGAACCCCCGATAGCGCCGGGCCCCCGAGCACGCCCACAGCGCCCCTGCATCATCACCCGAGGTGTCCGGTAAGTGCCCATTACAAGTCACGCAATCCTTCTTTAAGAGGTGTTGACTTATACGAGGCAAAAGTTTGCCAATGATAATGAAATATTGTTGATTGCCATGCGTCCTGCAAGCTTATGATGCTACGCTTTGTCGCGCGATAACTAATGATAAGGCATCCGTCACTCTCACGCACTATTTGTCAGAACGTGACGGATGCTGTATCATCTTTTTATCGCGCCACAAAGCGACGCATCATACGCCTACTGGATTGAGAATTCGTTAATAATCTTTACACAGTTTCAAATGCATTTTGTTGAGTTTACTGATAATGGTAGACTTTAAAATGATAAAGCATCCATCACGTTCCGACAAGTATGTTAGTGTGAGCGTGACGGATGCTCCGTTTACTTATCACGTGACAAATAAATCCGTCATAACTCTGCAAGACGGTGGCATGATTTCTTGCAACGTGCACTAATTTTAATCTCATATTTCATGTAATAAACAGTGGCGCCCTCATACGTGGTTAGGTTGGAACTGGTGTGGTCATTTTAGTGTTTTGTGTGTGTATTGTTGTTTTTTGTGAGTGTTCCTACTATCTCGCAGCAATTTTCTTCCGCGGTGTGTTCCCCGTGTAGTTACCGGTTAAGGCGAGGTGAAACCAGAATCGGGCACGGAAGCCTAGTTTCCAAATCATTTTTAGAGCACTTATTTGACTCTTAGGTCACTGTAAAACATATATAATAATATTCAGAACTGTATCTAGGGCTTCCTCTCACTTAGAACACGATAGCGAACACTTCGCTCGATAGAAAAGTAGCGCGAAAACACTATAAAATAAAGTATTTTTTTATTTTTTTTTTCATTTTGTTCATCACCAGTTACCTTTTCTGACAAAACCCTTACTCCTTACAGATAACCGTGGCTAGATAACTAGTGAACTGTGAAGATTTTTTTTCCTAGGAGATAACTAGTTATCTCCGAGGATTTTATATTCTTCGCAGATAACTTATTTTTTTGGCAGTTTTCTGTGAGGAAAATCCAATCCTTGTAGATAACTGGTTACCTCCAAGGATTTTATATTCTTCGCAGATAAATATTATTTTTTTAAGTTTAGCTAGCTAGTTATCTCCGATGAATACAATTTCATCTCAGAAAACTTAAAAAAATAATATTTATCTGCGAAGAATATAAAATCCTTGGAGGTAACCAGTTATCTACAAGGATGGGATTTTCCTCACAGAAAACTGTTAAAAAAAAAAGTTATCTGCGAAGAATATAAAATCCTCGGAGATAACTAGTTATCTCCTAGGAAAAAAAATCTTCACAGTTCACTAGTTATCTAGCCACGGTTATCTGTAAGGAGTAAGGGAAAATTAATACCTGACAATCATGATTTCACAGTCATGCAGGGCATCCTCTCATGTTTGGGTTGATAACGTATACTTTTATGTTAGAAATCGAAGATAATCTGCAATAATCTGCATTCCGCCCGACCCTAGTTTGTATGTGAAATGCGAGCCAGGTCCTACCGCGCCTTAAGAATTGGGGCAGCCTCTTTTTTCTTCCTAAGGTGTCGTAAGAGCCGATAATAGGACATCATTTTTGTCGGTTAATTTTGAAATTTGTGCATATCATTGTTGCGTTGCCTTCTGCGTCGTAATTTCTATCCTTTTGTTTGAATTTTTAACGTATTTTTTTTTTAATTTTCTAGTGCCTTCGTCAGAAGTAAACTTCAAAGATGAATTGAAATGAATACTGGTGTGATTTGTAGATGATCATCCCCGGCGGCAGTGCATCGACGGCAGAATCCTCGCAAACTGATTCTGACGACGTGTCGCCCGCCGCGCGCCGCCGCCCGGCGTTGCGGCCGCATCCCGCGCAACCGTCACGAGCGTGAGTACATACTCACTATCATTGACGTATAATAACATAGACACACAGTTTCAAAGAAAAATGTCTACGAATCTGGCGCAAAATGACATTTGTAGTTACACTCAAATATACGCTAATAAATAACGTTAATTTATAAGCTGTATCTATCTTAAACTGTCATTCAAAAGATAACTTAGTTCCAGAACACCTATGTGTCAAATTTGCAAACGAACATTTGAAAACTTTAGTTTATTGGCACCTATCAAAAAGTGAAACGTCAAAAGTGAGCAGAAAATAAATGGAGTCGCTTTTTGGTAAAAGATTCGCGAAGATAATTAAAAAACTATGAAATCACGATGAGTTCACTTGTAATTCTGCTTTATATTAATTCGCCCTTAACTAAGAAGTATGTCCCATCTTTCTTTTTTGTTTTTTTGCTGCTATTAACGCATTTTTTTACGCTACATTTAGCCATTTTTGACAACTGTCGCCGTCTATGGTTGAAACCAGACTAAGTCAAAATGAGCTAGCCAAGCCGATCGGCTAGCACTTTTGTGGGGCCATTTTTTCCGGCTGATTGTGTATCTAGGTATATCATACATCTATGCTCACTATACACACTGTTGGACATATTGATGAGGTTTGTAGATGATCATCCCCGGCGGCAGCGGACGGCAGAGTCATCGCAAACAGACTCTGACGACGTGTCGCCCGCCGCGCGCTGCCGCACTGATTCCAAATATGTATACAACTCAAGAGTCGAAAAAAAAAAAAAATTGTGGTACCCTTTTGCGTTTTGGCGGCAGATATCTACTAACTGCACGATAGACTGGCTGAAGGACTGAACTTGCTTTGGTTGACTGGTTGATAGACTGGCTAAGAGACTTCGGCAACCAGTTATCTGGACCGTATTCGTTTCCTCGTGACTGAGAACTCTGATCACATGAGGCTGTTGATCTATGCACCAAAGCTCTCTACATTACATGGTTTTCCGCTTTCCAGATTGATGTCTGTTGAATCCAAAATCACTCAAGTCCAATTTTTTAACTAGAAAGCTTATCATAATCTGTTCCCTCCAGGTCTGACGCGCCCAAGAAGGAGGCGAAGAGTGTGGACAAGCCGGACCGGCCGGACAAGACGAAGCCGATGGCACTCGTGGCTCCTAAAGCGATGCGCCGCTCTGCTTCCACCTCGGGGCTCTCGCTCGTCATACACCCAGGTATACCATGGTTTTCAGTATACAGCGTGGCCTATTTAGATCGGTCAGTATGGGAAAGTCTGAAACTATAAGACATACGAAGATCTGTTCTTAGGAACCATTTCATCGATTTTAATAACAAGAAAAACTGGATTCATACATTAAAAAAAACCTGTACTCAGCTCGGGAATCGAACCCGGATGTTTTGAAAAATAAATAATACTTGGTGTGGTGATGGAGCTAAAGTAGTATAGTTCCGTGTAATAAGAATGTTGTTACACAGCGGAGGACGTGGGGTCGGGCGGCGCGGGGTCGCCGTGCGCGGGCAACACGTCGAGCACCAACTCGTCGCGCGACTCCTCGCCGTGCCGCGACCCGCCCTCGCCCTTCGCGCACCACAACCACTCGTGAGTACCCGCCCTACACCCCGGGTTACATACTTTAGGCCAAACCTAGCTAAAAAGTGGCTTTTACCGCATGCTACTCGTACGAAGAAAGCCGCTTTCTGGCCAAGTGTGAACATAAAATGATGTACACAACACGGGAGGTAATAAAGAAAGCCCTCGATCGCATATTTACGTCCCTCGCTTTCAGCTCGGGCCGCAAACTTCTGCGATCTCGGCCTTTCTTTGTATTGCCACCCTAGTTGTGTAATGTACTATTACAACAATGGTTTTTATGCCACACCTGGCCATAAAGTGGCAATAACTGCACGCGTGCCGTAAATTCCACTTCATGGCCTAAAGTAATAAAGAAAGCCCTCGATCGCATATTTACGTCCCTCGCTTTCAGCTCGGGCCGCAAACATCTGCGATCTCGGCCTTTCTTTGTATTACCACCCTAGTTGTGTAATGTACTATTTCACTGCAGGTTGATCCAGTCGTCCAAGCCGCCTATAGTGGTGCGGCGCGGGCCGCGCGGTTTCGGCTTCACCATCCACACGGTTCGCGTCTACTACGGAGACACGGACTATTATACAATGCATCATCTCGTCTCGGTAAGTTTTCATAACTCTCTAGTTCAGGGGTCACCACCTATTTTGTGCGGATCTTAAGTAAACAAGCAAGCAATGAGTACTTAAATTAATAAATGCTTTAATAAACTCAAGTAGAAACGGAGCATTTTATTTTATACACCCTATAGAAACTAATAGGCTACTTTCCTGACAGATCAAATCAGTTACTTTTTATGAAGTGTCAAAACGCTCAGATAGTATGAAGTTTGTATGGAATAAAAGTGAAATGACGTCATTTTACTCAAGCATCAAATCATCTTCTTATTTATAGGTTTTGATCTTTTAAAAATCGTTTAAAACGCTAAATAGGTGATGTTTAGTTCATTTTTGAAAGCTGATTTAATGGCTAGCGTGTAGTAATTTATATTGACAACAGGCAAATACCCTATTGGTGATCCCTGCTCTAATTTAATTTTTATGTTTTTAGCAGCGGTCGGCAACCTTTTAGCAGCCAAGGGTCACATAGTAGCTAACGAAAATGACGCGGACCGCACTTTGTTAATAATTTGTGACTTTATCAGGCAAAAGGTACCACATCATCGGTTGTCAATAAGGACGTCTTCTAATTTACATTATTATGCAAAGAGTGAGGCTCGCGGACCGCAAGTGAGCGGTTTGTGGGCCGCCTGCGACCTGTTGCCGACCTCTGATATAGAAAATAAAGTTAATACCAGTCATGTAAAAGCGTAGTAACGGCTCGGTCACGATATCGGTGGCAAGCGGCAACTATAGGTGGTAGCGGGCAGTCGGACAGCGGTCTCTAAGTAGCTTCCACTTATGGCCGCCGCTGGTCAATGCCGCTGGACATGCCTTACATTGAAATTACCAATTTTGATCGTAATATTGTCTTCGGTTTCAGCGATTATCACTCATTGTAATAAAACTACTTAAACGGATTAAATCGCGTATATTACTTCATCCAGTATATTCGCTAACGCTGAAAATGGTTACGAAACATCGGGATGGAAAAATGAAGTATTATACGCGATATAATCCGTTTAAGTCGTTTTATTACAATTCTTGATCTCATTCTATAGACATGAACGTCCGAACTTTATCTCTATATACCTACCATTAAAATTAAATAAAAAAGTCTTAGGTTATTTCAATAAAATATGACTCTCGACCTTATTTCCCATGTACTAAAGTTGAAACTTTCTTCCAGGCGGTGAGCGAGCAAGGCGCCGCGTGGGCTGCAGGGCTCCGCGCCGGCGACCTCATCACGCAGCTTAACGGGGAATCCGTGCAGGGATTGTTACACACGCAAGTAAGTATTTTTTCTGCCCTCCGGCCGGAAAGCGTCACCTTGCCGGACGCTGTGCTAAACGAAGATGCCGCTTTCTGGCTCCGTCGTACAGTAAACGGCGATAAAGAATGCACATCGATCTTTGGAAAGAGGCAATCGGCTAATTTCGACTTCGTATAGCGATGTCTGTGTCGCACACACCATGACGTTTGTTTTGTCAGTCGTGGTTCAAATGCGAGAGAGTGCAGTCGCATATCCAAATTATCCAAGTCAAAATATATATAGAGTTGCTAAAACTTTTACAAAATTAAATTTGTACTATGGCATCAATAGGAAAAAAAGGTAAGCCGTTACTTTGCCAGTCACGCGAAATTATCTACAATGTTTATAAATATTGTCACCGCAATATTACACTTTTTGTCGATCTTTAAACCCACTTTTAAATATGCTAGTAGTATAACATCAGTTGCTAATGCTCAGTCAACCCCTTTTAGGAATATGGGCGTGAATATATGTATATAGATATGTATTTATATTATTTTTCCCCAACAAGCAATAATTAAATATAATTACATCGTGTTTTACAGCTCTATATATTCCACGTGAAATCAAAACAAAACAAAAATAAAGTACTTAGTTCTAAATTCAAATTCTGATGAACGATTAATCTAATAATTGATGTACATGGAAATTAGCATTCGTTTGTATTCGGAAATGCGATGATTGCCGATGTGCATTCTTTATGGCCGTTTACTGTAATAGGCTACTTGATGACAGTTCAAATCAGCTTCTTTTTATGAAGTGTCAAAACGCTCCGAAAGTATGCAGTTTAGTATGAAATACGAACTTGTGACGTCATGCTCAACATGGTGCCTTATTTTTAGTTTCCGTCATTGTAAAATCGACGGTGGGACGAAAAAAAGTTTGAATGATTTTACCCGGGCTGTTTTGGGAGCGTAATTTGCTGGTTACAGTTAATGAATTTATTTTGATTGTTGTCAAATACCCAATTCAAAGGTGTATGTGAAGTCTCCAATCGAGTTAGTGCACTACTCGTCATTTTCCCTGATTCGCCATTTTCGTTAATTCGTCAGCTTCCCTAATTCGTCAATGCCATCAAAATCTTTAATTCGTCAATTTCTAATTCGCCATTTTATTCATTAAGTCACTTTCACTAACTGGTCAAGTACAGTCGCAGTAGATATTTAGATAATTTTTTAATCTGATATTTTTAAGCGAATGATATTATGATATTATCGAGTCTTTGGGGCCAATATCAATGAATGAAATATTTTTAACATTAGTGTTAGAACATAATAGTCTGAATAATGTACTAAAAAAAAACAGGAGGAAAACGTAAGGGCGCGGCCCCATGTCGACGGCACGGCGCCGTCCGCCGTGGAACGGCACGGCGCCGTCACCGTGCGACGGTACGGCGTCGTGCCGTCGGACGGCGCCGTGGACGGCGCCGTGAACGGTGCCGTGGACGGTGTGACGGCGCCGTGAACGGTGTGACGGCGCCGTCCAAATAATAAATGATACCGACAATGACACATCGTCGACCGTAGGCTGAATTACGGTAAGGGACATTGTTTTGCCTGTCCCTTACCGTAATTCAGCCTACGGTCGACGACATGACGAGTCGAAGAAAATGACCAATTAGGGAAATTGACGAATTAAAGATTTTGATGGCATTGACGAATTAGGGAAACTGACGAATTAACGAAAATGGCGAATCAGGGAAAATGACGAGTAGTGCACTAACTCCTCCAATCCGCAGTAGACTAGCGCGGGGACTACACCCCATTCATTGTCTCTCAGAGAAAGCCTGTGTCCAGCAGTGGGTATATACATAGGCAGATGATGAATGAATGAAGTTTTCTAGTATAAATAGTGTAAATGAACAATTTACTGAGTGAATGTATTCTTACACAGGTGCTTAGACTGCTTCTGGCGGCGCCGCACGCGACGCTCCGAGCCACCCCGTTGGACCAGACCACCATACAGGTACACTATGCTATAATTTAGGGAATCAGAAATACTGTGAGGTTTGTACCATGAGATACAAACCTCACCGTCTTAAATGACAAGACTGGCAGCCTTTGGAACTATTAAATATTCAAATTTAATCGAATTCAGTCTGTCTCGCTCTAGTGTAAGAACGAATGGATCAGTTGTAATCTAGACCTAGTACTGAGTCATTAGCGTGTCAAACATTAGGACGTTTATCTTATGTTGGTGGTAAAATTGCAGGTAAATAGGCAAATATTAACCCTAATCATCATTAAGCATAAGTCACTACGCATAAAAGTTTAAAGGCATAAACAATGAAGGCATTATTATCAAAAAGATTACAATCACACGGCATAAATATAAAAGTACATACTTATAAATTCGCATCACTACAATCTGCATAAAACCCTTTACTTGGGTTTACACCCCTAAAAAAAAATACACAACTGACATAATTGTAACAAAAAGTTGCTATAACAAATCAAGAATCACGATGACTACTTGTTTTTGGTAACGAATTTCTAAAGTAAAAACCACCATTTTCATGGCTTAGGATAGGAGTGGCTCACCCTAACCTATCATTGTGGTATAAAGTAGTAGAATATAATATAGCATAAGATATGACCTTAAGTTGTCTAAATAAGTAAACATTTTTATGCCACACCTGGCCATAAAGTGACTTTTTCCGCACGCTGCGCGTACGGAAAAAGCCGCTTTCTGGCCAAGTGTAGACATAAAGTCATGTATACAACACGAGAGGTAATAAAGAAAGCCCTTGATCGCATATTTACGTCCCTCGCTTGCAGCTCGGGCCGCAAACTTCTGAGAACTCGGCCTTTGTTTTACCACCCTAGTTGTGTAATGTACTATTACGTCACACCTGGCCATAAAGTAGCAATTACCGCTCGCTACGTGTGCGGAAAATTCCACTTCCTGGCTTGCGGGAGACGTACAATATTTTAACTACCACGGGCAGTAATAAAGAAAGCCTCAGATCGTATATTTATCGCCCTTGCCTTCGGCTCGAGCGTAAAATACTTGCGATCTGAGACATTCTTTGTTTTACCGCCCTTGGTAAGTAATGTACAATTTTTTTTCACACCTCCTATTCAGAAAAAAGTATTTTGCTCCCTCATAAGAGGGATCAAAGTAGCACTTTTCTGTTCAAGGACAACAGGGTATTTTTAGTTTCAACCCACTTAGAATATGCCATACCATAGAGTTAAATTACACACCGAGGGCGGTATAATAAGGAATGGCCCAGATCACAGGTGTTTGCGGTCCGAGCCGCAGGCGAGGGCCATAAATATAATATGGAAGTGGTATTTTCGTCTCGTCCGTAAAAAATAATAATTGTTTTATAAAATAATAATAGACTATACATTTGACAATTTAACATTTAATTTTTAATAATAATGTGTGATGCTCTTGGAGTAACTGTATATTTCGTTATTTTGGTAGGTAGCGTTTGTATTTGAATTTTCCTCATAGTCGGTGTGAAAAGCAGTATGTGTCACTCGGTAGCAAAATTATTTTCACCTCGGGCGTTAACACTTGAATCCCTCACTACGCTCCGGATTATACAATAGAATCCCTCGCTACGCTCGGGATTCTATTGTATAATCCTTCGCTTCGTTCAGGATTCAATATACGCCCTCGCCGTAAATACATCATTTTGCTCCCTTGTGACACAATCTACTATTGTGTTGTAGGCGGGAGGGAGACGGCGCATCGGCGGCGGGCGGCGCGCGTCGGCGCCGCCGCGGCCGCGCCCGCGCCGCCGCTGCTCGCTGTTCCGCCGGATATCCACCAAGCGGGCCTCCCAGGAGATGCACCAGGTACATCTCGGAGTTTTACGATCAGAGGCGGGTACATCTAAATTGACAACCTTTCATTTTTTTGAGCCTTTACTTTTATTGGTTCACTGTATTTGGTTTGAAAAGACGAATACGCTGATAGTTTATTTGTTTCACCAGGATTTGTAATTAATTTATAATTAATATTTACTTATTCTAAAAGGGCGTAATTACAGTTCTACGGTAGAATAAACCATTACTTTAGTCTTATCGCGATCAAAAAAAAGTAAGCGATCTCACAGACAATGTCAAATTCAAAATTATGACAGCTTATTTTTTCTGTGGCAAAAGGCTCTGGTTTTTCATCTATTGTGCCGTAGAACTGGTAAAATGAGAACCAATTTTTTATTCATTTGTATTTTTTATATAAAGCGATATAAAAAAATTATAAAAATAGTGTAGTGTTCAGGAGACAAAATGCTTTCGAATCGTATATACATTTTAAAGTGTTCTTAAAATGAAATGTTGTCAATTGTAGAAAAAAATTACCTTTTACTCTTTTTACTCAGAATCATGAGCACTTTTCCCCTATTTTTACTTTGGATTGGTCTCAGATTGGGTGTAACGAAACTGAGAAATTCAAAATTTGTACGGATAATTTGGGACATTTTGGACAACTTTTTTGAAAGAAAAGTGCTCTTGATTCTGAATAAAATGGTATAAGACACACCATGAGCAGACAAAACAAATAAAAGGTACATTTTTCCTGCAATTGACCCATATGGGCAAGAGACGTTCCGCGAGGCCGTCTGATGACGCAAGAACACGTTTTATAATTTTTTTTTAATATAGCTATTTGCCGAAGTTTATTTCGGTGCTCTTCCCAGGAGCAGGGACCTATGAACTGCGAGGTGACCAACGTTGCCCACGCTGAAGATCCTAAACAGACAACACTGTTTAGGATCTTCCTAATGGAAACACCAGCAATACCAGCATTAGTCCCACGAGGTGGTACCGACTTGGGCTTGCGATCAGATCTGTTTAAGGGTAGACAGACGTGTGTAAGGCACACGGTCGGACGCCCTTGGGTGGTCTGGCCAGCGACCTGGTTCGAGCCCAGTGACCGCAACGGCCAACCACCCGGCCCGACAATCACAATGCTCGGAAGTGGGTTGTGAGTTTGTCAGGATTAAAAAAAAAAAAAAAAAAAATAAAATAAATAAATAAGGGTAGACAAAAAAAGGCATTTACAATAATATTGTCTTCGGTTTCCGCGATTATCACTAATATTAATAAAACAACTTAAACGGATTAAATCGCGTATATTATTACAATTCAAGTCCCGCCGTTTTGTAACCCTTTCAGCGTTCGTGGTCGCGGGTAGTCGATGAAGTGTTTACAAGTAACTGACGTCCACGTGTCCACAGATGGTGTCGGGGGTAGCGGGCGAGTGCGCGGCGCCGGCCGCGGCGCCCGCGTCCCCGTGCGGCGACAGCCCTCTGCACGCCGCCACCACCACCACGCATTACCAGCGGTAAGCACGCGTGCACAGTACAAACAAGTAGTGTCCGACCGAAACCAGTTTTCAGGGCCGAAACCGAAACCGAATTACGGCGCTGATCTCAGTTTCGGCGGAAACCAGAACCGAAACCTCCGTATAAGGGCTTGTTTTTGTGGAAAATTACAAGCATAATCAGTCGGTCTTAATTTTTAAATAACAATTTAATCATTTAGTCTCCGATATTAAATAATAATAATAAATAATAAATATTAGGGGACAATCTTACACAAATCGAACTAGCCCCATAATAAGCTCAATAAGGCTTGTGTTATGGATACTAGACGACGATATATTTAATAGATACAAATACTTAAATACATAGAAAACATCCATGACTCAGGAACAAATACTCGTGATCATCACACAAATAAATGCCCTTACCGGGATTCGAACCCAGGACCAACTAAGCTAAAGCGGTCGTCAAACCCAATATTTGGAGTAATCATTCATTATAACTATTATAACTTCCTCTTTCAAATAAATTATCTATGTTTGTCCGATTGCCCAACGAAACCCCTCAAATTCACTTTCGGTTTCGGCCAGATGACAGCCGAAACTGAAACTAAGCCGAAACCGGTTTTTTTGCCGAAACTCGGCCGAAACTGAAATTTCGGTTGGATTCTACAAACGAGATATAGTCCGTACAGACTCTTAAGACCAAATGCTGTCAAACGAACGCAAGCCAAAAACTACCTTATGCGCTGATTATTAGGTAGCTTTTGGCTTGCGTTGATGTCATACGGACGTCATGACGTCATACGGTGACGTCAGAAGCGAGTGAATGATAAATGCGGGTGTCACAAGGGCGAAGGGATTGACGTAATAAATAAAGAAGACGCTATACTTTTAGCAGTTTGTTTTTGGCAACCCTTTGGTGATTTTAACGCATATTTATAAGTCTTGTTCAAATATACTGTCTAGCAGCTAGACTAGCTGGTTTAAAACCGTCCGATTCTAGGTTGAAGATTTTATATGCCAGGTCAACATTAAAAAAAGATTAGAGACGTGAAGAGAATTTCGGAAATCACTTTATACTCACTTGAGATGTTTTTGTTATATGTGATATACTCAGACGTAATAGGGACTGGGTTAAAAATATGTAATTCTATTTATTCCGTCAGTTAGATTATGAAAAAATATGAGACACGTATTTTTTGATTTGTCAAATTTTATTAAAAATCGACAAAGGTATAATTCATCAAACTTCCGGAGTGGGGGCTTGTGACGTCACTTCTAGGTGACATTTGTACCAAAGGGTGACGTCACTCGAAACTTCTAAGCACTGTATCCTCGTCATTTTTTGTTTGTCAAACAAAAGAAAAAAATACTTGTACATTATTTTTTAATAATCTAACTGACGGGCCAAACAGTTTTTCTTAGTCGTCTAGCCTATTGTTGTTGTTGAGGGCCAGACCTCCACTCACACCGATAACAAGACTATGATATGGGAATAAATGTTACATTAGTACATTGTGTATCAAGGGCGGTAAGTAAGGAATTACAAACGAGTGTTTGTTACAAGGCCGATGCGAAGCCGAGGGCTTTAACAACAAGAGTTTGTAATTCCTTTACCGCCCGTGGCACACACAATGTTTTTCATCACACTTGTGAGGAAATCTGATTAAAATAACCTTACTTAACCTAAATAAAATTGTAAAACTGACAGTGACATTAGTGACATATATCAAGACGACAAGTCACGTTCGGAAACCATAGCGGTAAAGACTTAAAATGGTTGATTTTATATTTGCAAAATACTGAAATACACTATTTAAACATTTAATTAATGTTACAAAAATATGTGTTTACATGTATTTGCAATAACAGTTCTCTTTAAATAAATATTTCAGTAATAAAAGTTAAAAAAGTAAGTTGGCGTTTCCTTTGATCATGACAAATAAGAGTAAAACAGAACCAGCGTTTCAAATTTAAAAAGAAAACCATTACGCCCTAGGGCGTAATAGGTCATTTACGGCCCGCAAAACCTACGTGTAATGACACCATTTTCGAGCAAGTGTGATGAAAAATCTTTTTTGACTTCCATAGCCCATCATCCCTCCACGGGTTGAAGCACAAGCTGGTAGCGGGGGGCGAGGTCCGCCGGGCATCGCTGCAGCACATGCCGCTGTCTCCGCTGGCCCGCACCCCCTCCCCCTCGCCGCAGCCACCGCCGCAATCACCCACCAGGTATCTTATGCTGCCCTAGTACTAAGACCCCTTCAGACAGTCAGGTTTGGCTACGATGCTGACTTAAACGAATAAGACGGAACAAATTACTGATGTGCCATAGGAAACTTTCCAATATTGCGGACATTTTCACATAGGAAAATATCGGAAAATTCTCATAATTTTGTATGGGAATTGAAACTTTCCGTTTCTTAAATTTTTTTTTAATTTTAATTTCCTATATCTCTTGTGGAAATTTCCGAGAATTTTTCCAACTTTTTGGAAACTTTCCGCAATTTGCACATATGTAGAACAAATTGATTTTATTTAAAGGCTCCTGCCATATCCATAAAATGTTCATATGACAGCAAGCCGGTGGGAATGTGTTTTATAGACCTCTCGCCACTGTGGACGTGCCTCATGCTGAGTTGAATGGTAAACCAATAATTATGTTTTAAACTCTCATAATTTTACCTTCAGACACATATGATAACAGATCACACATATACGTAATTTCTTCTGGTGGGATCCATGTCATTAATCACTATGGTAATGTGGGTAATCATGGTTTACATATTTGTGTACAGACATCACACAATATATGTTTTCTAAGGGAAATTTTCGGGGTATCATCGTATCATTTTTGTCACTGAATGTTTACACGTTCATTATATGTTAGCACGAAAAGCCTATACTGCGAAACTCTTTGTTCGAAGTTAGAAGTTCGTATCCTCCTATCTTGCTCACTCAAACGTTTTATAAGGAGCGAGAGAGACGGCATGACACGAACTTCGAACGGAGCTCCTGATTTTCGATGGAAATAAATGTAGAGCTTTTGCTAAACGAGTATTTTTACCCGACAGCGGTGAAAAGCAAAAGGAGGGTTATGTGTTCAACCTGTTTTAATTTTTATTAAGTTTAGATTACTAAGTAGTTATATTTTATTTGTACCTAATTTTACATACTGAATAAATTGATTCAATATTAAAAAAAACCTGTATGTATGTATGTCTGTTCCTATGTCCGCTCGTAACTACTCAATGAGACACAGGATTTTGATAAATAGTACATCATTAGACTCATCTTAATGGTGCGAGTGTCACTTGGTACGTCAAATTCATAAAAAAAGTCAAAATGGTAGATTTATGCACTTCAATGCACGATATTTTTTGTACCGCTGTCGGGTATTTTTAGGTAAAAATGTGGTTATTAAAGTTATTGTAAAGACCGTCGAAATGTCATGTGCTTCATGTTTTCTATTTGTCTGGTTTCGCTCATTGGAATATGTCGCCACGTTTCGATGAACATCAATGAAGTTGACGTAATCTTTGTATTACGGTATCAAAATCTAGACTTTCTCAATTTAGAATCGCATTGATTTCCGAAATCATTACTTTTTCAATATTGTCGTGAAACAAACGAGCGTTTTGCAAGCGACGTATAATCTTGAAACGTTAATAGTTTCTCAAAAAGTATCTTTACGAATTTGCGAAAATCTGGATTTTGAAACATGTGTCAAAGTTTCGAAACATCGATATGTACTTCGTTCACACCAAATGAGTTTGCGTCTGTGAATTTAACAACTACGGCGCAGCAAAACCCAACAGAGCTGAGAGTTGGGTCTACTTCGTTTCGTTGTATCGGTATCAAGTTGAATTCCATTAACTTCCAGTGACTGCGCTGCCGTGTAGTCTAAAATTCGTAGATTATAGTACATTACACAACTAGGGTGGTAATACAAAGAAAGGCCGAGATCGCAGAAGTTTGCGGCACGAGCTGCAAGCGAGGGACGTAAATATGCGATCGAGGGCTTTCTTTATTACCCCCCGTGTTGTGTACATAATTTTATGGCATAAAAATAAGAACATGCTAGGTATTCAACTCGGTGCCCATAGAATGAAATGAAGTAGATATAATAGTACATTACTTACCTAGGGCGGTAAAACGAAGAATGTCTCAGATCGCAGGTATTTGACGCGCGAGCCGAAGGCAAGGGCGATAAATATGCGATCTGAGGTTCTTTATTACCGCCCGTGGAAAGTACGAAATTTTACGTCGCCCCCAGGCCAGGAAATGGGATTTTACGCCTGCGTAGCGGGCAATAATTGCCACTTTATGGCCAGGTGTGGCGTAAAGGTCTATTTACTGACCTAACTCTGAGATCTGTTGAGTTTCTGGTCAATTTTAACGCATGGTTCTTTACGTGGTGCTACTGGCGTGCACTTCATAAATACAATAACAACACTAAGGGCAGGAGGGAAGAAATTGGGAATTAGTAGGGTAGGCGGTATCTTAACACACTAGCTTCTCTACTCATTTCTACCCTACTACCCTTATTACGGTAGAAATGGGGATGTTGACTAATGTTGAATTTTACAACATAATATAGTCACATGGATTGCAAAATACTAAATTATCATAACACAGAAGAAATAAACAAAAAATATAAAGTTATGACACCACAAAGTTTAAAAAAAATCGATAATTTTTAACGTCTTAAAGAAAAATCAAAGTCAATTTCGGAATGCTTACATAACACTGAAAAACTAAATGTAAGACAACTATGTGCTTAAACGCACTTTTTCGTGCTCGAAATGGCAAAATGCAATTTTTTCATACAGACTTAGTACAGCGAGGACAAGAGATGAAGTCACAGGGTGCGTCCGTTTTGTATGGGCCGTTTTCGACGCTCGGTGCGGCCGGCTACTTTTGAATACAATTTGTGGCTGTTATAGTAATCCAAGTGTAGTAGTTATAGGTATATATTTGTTCCTCATATATTAGAATCCATTTACAAACAAAATTTAGGACACAAGCCTATTAGAGGGGTAGTCAGTGTCTTTTTGTCTTTAGGAGTGCACGCCACCGATCTTCCACGATCCATCCCATTGCCTTGTTCATACATGGTCTCATTTGTGTGTAACACTAACAGCCGTTGCGAGGCGCGCAGCCCGTCGCCGCTGGCCGCGCGCGAGTGCGGCCGCCGCGCCTGGGCGCGCCGCGACCCCGCGTCGCCGCTGCTGCGTCGCGCGCTCTCGCCTGACAGGTTATACCGCGTGTGCATATATCGAGGGTTTCAGGCCAAAGTATACGCAATAGTCCTACTATTGCCTATACGCCCCTTTGGCCTGAAACCCTCGATATATACCCGTGTCTAAAGGTCCTGGCATCATCGTCACAGCGTGTCGACCAGAGCAGGAGACTGTTTTATAGAAAGTTGAACAATAGTTTTATGCAACAGTTGTATAAGTGGGATCAAAAAATGCGAATTGCGTGAGTTGCGATACGAGCCGCGAATGCGGCGAGTATCGCAAATAGAGACGCAATGAGCGTTTTTTGACTTAATTATACAACGTTGCATACAATACTTTTTCTACGACTAGGTTTTAAATTATAAAATACAACATTAATCATATCCTGGAAACAAGGCAAATATGACGTTTGACTGACAGTATGTGTCTATGGTAAACTTTTTTTTTAATTTAAATTATACTTAAATTAAAAATACTTTTTTTATGTTGGCATCAATGAATTTAGTTCGGAAAGTTTCGTTTTCCTTAAAAACCGTAGGAATTTAATTGTTTGTTAAGTTGGTAGTTGTGAATTTTTACCGTAAAGTTAAAATTGAGCGCGTAATCCTTGACCTAAGTTTAACCTAGATTTAGAAGTCTGTGGCTGCTAGCAATAACGTAAAGTGACTATAACGACACTAGTGCTGTTATGGGGAATAGAGTATAGACTTCTCTGAACTCATATTATGTATGTTCTTATATTAGTGTTCGTGACCAAGTAAAAGACAGATTACAGTACAGGAGTAGATAATAGTACATTACACAACTAGGGTGGTAATACAAAGAAAGGCCGAGATCGCAGATGTTTGCGGCCCGAGCTGCAAGCTAGGGACGTAAATATGCGATCGAGGGCTTTCTTTATTACCTCCCGTGTTGTCTACATCATTTTATGTCTACACTTGGCCACGCGCAGCGTGCGGAAAAAGCCACTTTATGGCCAGGTGTGGCATAAATAAACAAAAGAGCCTGTTTCATTTTAAACTGCACCCGCACTCAATAAGGTCAAAATGCTGCGTATTCCCTCTCCTCCAGAGGCATAAATTAGGGCGATGAGTAGTACAAAATGTCCATTAAAATGTTGACTTAAATTACGTACTGTCGCTATTATTGTTACCTGAAAGTGATACCCGCTAACCTAATTACGCATTAGCACTAATGAACGATAGCACAACTAGATGAAGTTGCACTGGTAAAGTACTAGGCGCACATAAACTGAAAGAGCTTCTCCCATTCCAGGCTCCACCCACGCTCAGCAGAATCGAAGTGCTCGATATCACCTCTCTGCTGCGGGGGCGTGACCTCCGTGTCAGTGTCAGGCGGGCCGACGCGACGGGGCGTGGTGTGGAGAGCGCCCGCCCCCGCGGCGCCGCCCACGCCGCCGCCGCAGGACAAACCAGATGAGCCGCCGTTGCCGAGGATAGCGGAGGAAAAGGACTCGCCGACTCATCATTCGAAGATCGCTCTGAACAGGTATAGTTTTAAGTTCTGACTCTATAGTCAGAAGAGTGGTTGATCTATATCAACCATTTAGGGCCATTTTCACATCCACATTCTGTCCTTATCTCTCCATCGCCGTCGAAGGAAAGGGTTACAGGCGTCGTCAACGACATTGATGAGAACGCTTTTGCTTGGGTGTTGCTCACGGCAGGTGTTAGGGCTCCCGATATCGGCTGATCTCGACCTCGAGCCCTAGTAGTTGTCGATATCGGGCCGGTGCAACTACTTGCATTTTATGACGTCTTGGTATTTTGATACATTATCAAAACCAACAACCATCCTAAAAAGCAGTGGTTCCGCATCTGGGGGTAATTTTAGGGGTAAAATGAAGTTTACTCAGGGGTAATACGCACAAATATCAAGTCGTGTTCTTTGAGTGGTTTCCTATACTGTCCTGTATTACTTATTTTTAGGGGTAACAATACAAATGTCGATAGGGCATGTGGTGATGTCGTAATAAAGGTTAGGAATCACTGCTATAAAGGGTCACCTGACTTTCTAGGAAGTCTTGGTGTATTGATTACAACTATGATCATAAGCCAAAAGCCGCCTGATGCTAGTAATGGGCCTCCCAGACAGAGCGCCACTCACCATCCAGTGAACTCCGGCAACCTTCACCAGTCCTTCAGAGTGCATCTTGTGCATTCAAGAACTCATCAGTTCCAGCAGCCGTCGTCTCTACGAGCAATGTGCGCTGCCTATTGCCACTTGAGGTTTTTTTAATGGTTTTATAACATTCTCTCCAGGACACCAGCGAAGCAGATGACGCCCAGCATCTTCACGTCCTCCCCCAAGACGAGCTTGGAGAAAACCTTCGATGCGTCCAACTCGTTCGCCTCGTTGTCTCTCTCCGACGAGTCCTTCGCTCCAGACACCTCCGTGGACACCTCAAGAGACCTGACTATTGGTGAGACGCTTTCACACGTGAACGTAGTTATGCAATAACGTTCCAATCCACAAAACAAAGTATCAACCTTCTGTCTTTAAGAACAAAGTCCATAATCCAATAAATTTTGCATGTGGAATGGAACGTTATTGAATAACTACGTTCATGTATGTCGTCTTCAAGCAAATGTTGCCACATTGTCGATTGTCAGCAAGGACTATATGTCGAGGGCCAGATCTACTTAGTTTGCATGTCAAATTTCATCTCAATCCATCCAGCTGCTACCCCGTTATTTAGTAACAAACATCCATAAGGCCACCTAACCTAATCTGACGGTTACCATGAACATTTTACGGTTTTAGAGAAAACACGTTGTTGACAACGTAAAACGGCAGGAACGCTTGATCTAAATTTTTTTTTACTTGCAGACAATATTCGTCTCGACGAAAGTCGGTCCAGCACAGACACCAGCTCAATGACTTCCGAAGACATAGATAAGTTCAAGAAACCAGAAGACAAAACAAATAAAACACCACCAGTACAAGATAATCCTCCCCCAACAGATACTCAACCCAAGACAAGAAAGAAATCAGATTCCAGCCTCAAAGAGGAAGACAAATCGAAAGAGAAAAGCAAGAAAGAAAAACCAGAACTAAAGAAACAGGAGTCTATAAAGAAACTAGAGTTCAAAGAAGAAAAAGAAGCACCGATAATTGAAGAGAAGAAAGAAAAAGCAATGGAACGAACAGGGTCTGTGAAAAGAGTGGAGAGTAAACAGGAGAAAGCGGAAGCTAAAAAGCAAGAGAAATTGGAAAGGCAGGAGAAAGCGGAGATTAAGAAGCAGGAGAGGATTGAGAAGAAGACGGAGGCGAAGAAGGAAGTGTTGAAGAGGCAGGAGTCTCTGGACATGATGAAGGTATTGACGTTGTTTTTTGAATTTTCTATTTTCGGTCTTGTCACTGTTTTCATTAAAACAATGGTTGATTATATGAATTAATGAATGAAATTTATTCACTGAATATATGGTATACAAGGTGTTATATTCATATTAAAGCTAACCTAATTATATTCTGCAAATTGTGGCATGTGTTTCTGGTATAAAAAGCGATCTCCACGACACAACCTGGTTAAAGTACCATGATTATACTCGTAAAGCGTGCCAAATATGTATAATAGTCCATCAGTTTAGATTATGGAAAAATATGGGACACGTATTTTTTGGTTTATCAAATTATTAAAAAGCAACAAAGGTATAGGTCATCAAACTTCCGGAGTGGGGGCTTGTGACGTCACTCCTAGGTGATAATTTTACCAAAGAGTGACGTCACTCGAAATTTCTAAGCACGTATCCTCGTCATTTTTTGGTTAAAAAAAAATAAAAAATACGTGTACAATATTTTTTAATAATCTAACTGACGGACTAAACACTTTTTTAGTCGTCTAGCCTATTTTGTAAAAAACTAAGAAAGTTTAAAATTACAAATGGTTCAATTGGGACAAGTTTGTCTTCTGTCCGGGCACGAAAACTTGCAGATCTTGAAATTTATTGTCTATCCTTAGTAAAGTCGTGTGTCGATTCGAGGCGTTGATTACAAGCTTTTATTTAGTTGTCTGTGTATGTTATCAAATCTTGCAAGTCAAATTTGACCTAGTTCCCGGATTCCGATTGAGCTGAAATTTTGCAAGTATATCAGATGATGCAATATTATGACAGGAAGCGGTAGCCATAGCATCATCCAAATTACACAAGATAAATTCACCGTGTTTGGGCTCATTTTATAAGTTTTAACGTTTCATTGGTCTTGCAATTATACAAATGTACAGTGGGCTATAAAAACTTATTTCAAAAAAACATTTTCTGCCCTCCGGCCGGAAAGCGTCACCTTGCCGGCCGCTGCGCTAAACGAAGATGCCGCTCTCTGGCTCCGTCGAACAGAAAAATAGTGTACAAACCTTGGCTAGTAAATAAGATAGCCTCAGATCACATGTTTATCGTCCTCGGCTTCGCCTCGGCCGACAATTACATGTGATCCGAGACAGTTCTTACTTTACGGGATTCGGTATGTAATATACTCTTCTTTGACAGAATCTTGTTATTTTACTAAGTTTTTTTACCTTACCAAGTTACTCAATCATTTATTGCAATTTCACAAAAGTAGGTACAGATGTTAACATAAAGATCATTGTGAACCCTGTTGGGCACTGTCATTTTAGGGAGAGGAGGACTTACTAAGCCTTTATAATTTATCTTCTAGGTATTTAGCGTGTAATAGGATTTAGGTAGTAGTAGTTGCTTTATTTTATTTGTGCTTTATTTTAATAACGACATCGTCCCCAGTGTCCAGAGCCGACTGAGGTGGAATGTCGCTCCAAGAACAGCATGGTCAGCAAGCTGCTGGGCGTGATGGGCCGCAAGGGCCGCGACCGGGACGAGGACGACCACAAGCCGGCCCGGAAGGACAAGCCAAGGAAAAAGGTTAGTATTTATTTAACCGTATGGCGTCATATTACATAAACATTTCATTATAAGAACAGAAAAACTATAGATCCACATTCAGGGTACCGAGCCACGAAATTGCGTCGAGTGTTAGTTGTACAGATCTTCTGGGGAGCCAGAGTATGAGTGCAGAGGGCAGCACTGTGTAATGTGTTCGATGGTTTGGACCTCTTCACCACAGTCGCAGAGATCAACACCAGGTCACAAAAGGTCAGTAGAGTGCGACTATGATAACCCTACAGTAGGGTATAGTATATGGCAACAAAATTAAAATAATTTCCATGAAAATATGACTTTTAAATGGAGGTGTTGCCATATACCTCACTGCAGAAATATCGTAGACGCACTCTGGAGCTAAATTTGCATGTGGTGCCTATGGCGTTCCCTACAAACTGCCTTCGACCCTGTCTATCCTCTGGGGACATTTACAACTCAACGTGTCACGGCAATTTTGAAAGGCACCAGAAAAATAGCTTATGATATTTTCATTTCTGTAACGTGTGTAAATGAAACATCTGCGATCTCGGCCTTTCTATGGATTACCACCCAAGTTGTGTAATGTACTATTGTTTTGTCACTGGCATGTTTTTTTTTTACTTTGTAGGGTGGAAACACGCCAACTCAGCAGCAGCCACCAGGCAAGCAGAGCGAGCCAGGAGGCTCCGCAGAAAAACCCAACGAAAAGGACAACGTCGAAGACATGAAGGCGAGAAAGGGACGGGGGCGCGCTTCCAGCTCCTCCTCCCAGGAGAAGTAAGCGAGACAGACGTATGTCTCACCTGACGCTTCAAAACGAATTTGATTTAAATTTAGAATAAAAGGGTGATGTGATTTTATGCGTGAAAGAGAACGTTAGACGTAAGGTACGATAAGGACGGATAGTCTTATCTGTGTAGGTTGTTTGCCGAGAGATGGCGTTTTCACATTAATGTTTGGTGTCGTCGACGTACAGTTAAAAATTTAAAAAGAAACAAAAAAATCGCTGTAAGCTTCCTTTAGACTGTGTATAGCTTTAGTCATCGTAAGAGGTAAAATTAAATATTTCTTTCGTTTTCTGCGAGCCGCTTTTCCAGTATTACAATGTTGAGGCGTCAAATTTTTTATTAGTATTTTTTATTGAAACGGCGAGTTGGGGAGGGGACGAAATGATTGTTTGTTCCTAGTAGAATTTAACCTAACAATATGCTAAAACTGATAATGGATTCAACCTTAACTCGTGGACCATAAGAGCTAAATTCGCATGTCCATTGCCATCCCCATTAACAAAAACGTTTTTTAATCTCAGTCTAGTTTAGTTCGTATGTAGAAGGTTTTCATAACTTAGAATAGTGGAATATTGTGATATATTTTTAATGCGCTCTAGGTTTTTGAATACGCAATATAATTAGTTTTAAGTCCATGCCTTTCTCATACTTGGTTTTGTTTTGACTTTTTTTGCTTTTTTTTATTGTTTATTGTTTTGGTCGTTTAATTCGATTGACCGTCACTTGATAGGTTTTTAAAAGCTTTCTATATATAAGGCAACCGTGGCTGACACACGTTTAACTTTTTTTATTTTAATAAAATAACAAATCATCGATAAGTAGTGCCATAGTCGAGCCTTCTTTTCATTATGTTGACTATATTCTACTGAAATTGTAGAAGTTCACCTGCCCTATATTAAACCAGTTCCAAAAACGGTCATTAGCGTCCTAATAATCTGTTTTTGCAACCGGAATAAACCCCGCGGCAACTAAGTCTAACGGTGAACAATATGGAGGGGATCTCCACACTACTAACCTTTTCATACATGTTGTATGGCACCGGCGCACACCGGGCGTTCGATTGGCCTTGTTGGGGCCACAAGGGATCATCTATATAGTACGTCACACCCATTTCTAGCCAAATGTGACAGCCTATACTAACAAGGTCAGATGTTAGGAAAAAGTGTGATATTGGGGGGGGGGGGGGTCTAAAAGTCTGATATGGGGGGGGGGGGTCTAAAAGTCTGATATTGGGGGGGGGGGGGGTTTAAAGTCTGAAAAATCGTGTGACGTACTTTGTTGATGACCCCCAAGCTGCGGGAGTGGCGCGCACTAGCTAGAGTCTGTGCGGAAAGAGAATAGGCGTGGCGAAAAACGGAACTAACCTAACCAGTATGGCATATTTTTTTCAAATACGGTAGAAAAGCATTACAGCGCCCGCAAATCTAAATACTATTCTCTTTCCGCACAGACTCTACTTGTGGCTGCGTTTAGTGGTCTAATGTACGGCCGCTCTAAGTCCATAGTCAGACTTAGTTATCACGAGTGTACTTAAATTTAACATAATCTTTAAAAGAAGGCTCCTTTATCATCGTCTTCCGAATAGGTACTTGTTAATTTTAAACATCGATGAAATCTGATGTTTTACTATTGTCGCGTAGAGTTAATGTACTTGTTAAATCTCCTGTTACAATCAATGTTTGAACGAACGATTTATTTGACGATATTGCATCCTTATTCTAAATTAAATAAAAAACTAGTGTACAAATCTTAATATCACTAATTCTTCACCTAACATTCCATTACAGAAACTATTTTTAATAATTTTACTTTATGTAAAATTGTATAGTTGCGCATTAAGTTACTTGTTCATTCTTGATGTTATGCAAGAATGTACAAGTGGCTTACTCATTTTCATCAATATGATATAACTCTCAAAAGTGTTCCAGTGTTGATAACCTACAGGCGAAACACTTAGTTGAAAAAAAAAGTTCACTTGAATAACTTAGGTTATTTTACAGTTTTAAGTATATACTAAATTAAACACCGTAATTTTACTGCTGTCGTATTAAAAAGCGGTCGAAAGCTATTCTGAAAAAATATGAGACGGGTGCGAAACGTCTTCATGGAAATAACACCCCTGTGTTCTATTTAGATAAGGCTCAAAATTTAATTACAGGTGACGTGGTGGGGTTAAGCCGACTGGGCTATTGCGTATTTTATTTAATGAGGGTGTTTTGAAATCATGAATCCACTAGTTGGCAGTAGTGTTGCGAGAGGTCTTTTTGACAGCAGGTGTCAAAAACAACCAATCAAACGTGTCATTTGCTGTTAAAAGCCAAAGGAAACGCCAAAGGCCGGATTTATGATTTCCAAACACTCATTTTTCCAAAATGGTGGATATGCTGAATTAGAATTAGTAGACTCAGTACATTAAAACGTTCACTGTCCCCATAAAAAAACTATCGGACAATGTCATAAGTCCCAACTGTGCAATCAGTATGGGGATGTGACCCCATAGTGGAACCACGGACTCCAGAAAAAAACCTTCATGACCCCACATTGGGGGCACCGGGACAGGGGACGTATTTAAACTTTACTCCTATGTAAGTATCACTTATCAGACAGACAAATCTTCGATCTTTGGCGTCGAACGCGACCATCATAGCCCCGCATAAAGTCCAATTAAGACTTTAGCCCCGTCAGTCACTTGCTTCAGTTAACTATTTGCATAATATGGACATGAAATGTTGCCGCTTTTTAGCGCAGGATGGCAGTTTGTTTAAAATATTAAAATGAAGTAAAACAAGATTAAAATGGCGCGTGGCAGCGTCAGTATGTAGCATTTAGCGAAGGTTACAAACAACACAATATACAAATATTGTTATTGGGTAAGGACACAGAACGTGACCGCCATTTCACTATTAACTAAATATGAATATATACGATATCAAATGCTATAAATGTAAATGAGGATAAGTAGATACACTAACATTTTGTATATGTTCTTAAAAAGTTTATGTATTTTTCATTGTATATATGAGTATTTGGTTACGCACGGGAGATAACGATTAAAACACCATTAAGTAACACTTATGTAAGCTGACTTACCTTGCCACTTTACCGCCAACTTATTGTTGCGATCAGTTGGAGTTGTGGTTGAAATAGGGAAGATCACAACTTGTTTACACAACTAGCAATCAGTCGATTGCTAACATGTCGGTGGCAAAATTGTAAGGTGCGTAGCATTATACATTTCCAAATACAAAGTATGCACTTCTATCGATTAATGTATAAATTTTTTTGATCATGCAAATCGGGACGTTGTCACGTTAAAAAAACTTTAAGGACTAAAAATATTGTTTTATGAGCGCAATTTGATTCGCTAAATTGTTTACTGTTTTTATTTTTTCGGCATGTTTAATTTCTTACACGGAAGTCACATTGAAGGGTTTTTATAGGCGTATTGTATGAAGGCAGTTGACGGCACTGGTCTAACGTAGTATGGGTCTATCTATGGATATATTTTCTTGATACTGCTTTTTGGGATTTATGCCTAGTATCACATATCTATCTAGTCTTATGCCCGGGCTACACGAGGCTAGTTTTTCAAGCTAGGATAGCAAGCTAGTTTACAAGCCAGGACAGGTTTTAATAGTTCTATTTTTAGACTATTAGCGTTCCTCACCACTGATTTTGCTACCCTAGCTTGAAAAACTAGCCTCGTGTAGCCGGGCATTAGTCGTGCAATTTGTCAATCCAGCCTAACAATCTTTAGTCGTTGGCTCAAATCACTTTTTAGAAATTGTATTATGAATAAATGCGTCTCTAGAATAGGACAACAGAAGGCGACATAGTATCTTGGATAAGAGAATGCATATTAAAAAAAAAACTGAATTACGTTGTCATACATATCTAAAAGGAGGTATGAAGACAGTACAGATACCGTAAAGAACAGATATTAAATAATTACCAAGATTATTTCTTATGGTTATACTTTATTACTACTAACATCCATTAACCAAAAGTTAGAGTGCGACAGAATGACATCTTAGTAAGTCGTCCAATCGTCTTAGTAGGTGGTATCAGAAACTAGAGGGCGCCTCTTTCTCTTCAATGTGACTTAGTGATGTTTTAAAATAGGAATAAATTCCTAGCAATACTCATGAAATGAAATGGTTTATGATTTATGCATGGTAGTACAGGGTAACCGTGAAATTGCCCGTTAAGAAATTGTTTTCGCTCGTTGAGAGACCAATAATAACAATGAATTTTACGTAGTTTTATTTGAGCATAATAAAGTTGATTTCGGGACCACGGCTTTAAAAGAAGTTATGTTGTATATCTTGATGTTGGACACTATGTTTCGGTGTTGCTACTTTAATAAATGTGAAATGGAACCTTGTGACTTGGCTGTCAGTTTAACCGACTCAATATATTTCTTGAGAAAGTAAACACGAAATAAAGTAAATGCTGGATAGTATCACCACAGTTTAAATATATACTCTCGGCCGACGAATATGTTTAGACAGAGAAGCTGCGAGACATGGGTGGGTCGTACCTGAATACTGCCGTTCTATGACTTGACTAGGCTAACCTCTATGGAGTTTTACAGAGGTTAGTCGAGTTTTAGATATACGACGGTTGAATAGTATACAAGCTAAGTTAGTTTAGTGACTAGGGGGTAGCTTGAATGACAGCGATTACTACCATAAACTGTGTCACCAGTGGCCCGCTTCACGAAGCTACAAGTTACAATTTTACAAGTCTAAATAGCAACATTGGTCAAACACAACATCATTGGTTGGTTGCAACTGGTAGCTTCGAGAAACTGGTCAATGGCAGTGACGTTGGCCAAGTGTATATTTTAAATTGTCGTATCGCGATGTCTTTGTCCTGTACCAGCCATCCTATGGCGTATGTGGTTCTAAGTAAGATTAATTACTCTAAGTTTGCACTAAAACCTAGTGACATTTCGTACAAATGGAGTGCAAACTTAGAATTGTGTTATGGAATCGATTTGTTCAGAAACTATTGAGTAAACTGAAGTCAAGTTTGGCCGGTGGCAGACGGGCGGTTTACAGTAAATTAGAAACGTAACGAGTAAGTGATCGCTCGTTCGCGGCCGGTTTTATAAGGTTTAGTATAGTATTATTCACGTCTGTTAAATTTAAAATGTCATCAGACTGACAATATTTTCAATCTCTCTAAAGGGTCTTCATTGAGAGTATTGTCAGTTTTATTGAGCTTTCTAATGTATTGTATTAAACTTGTGTAGCCATGCAGTACTGCGAAATATCTTGGCGTAAAATGAATGTGATTTGTATAAAAAGTTTCTTATAGGAGCGAGTTATTTTTCTCTAGACTAATTGGTGTATGAATTGATATGGAAATGAAATAAAGTCATTAATTAACTGTTTCTTGTTTTATTCTATCAAGTCAAGACTCCCCCATGTGGTGAACTGAATTAAACCGCAATGAATGAGGTTGTCTTTTCACAGCAGGTCTTAACCGTTAGGTCAGGGGTTCCTAATCTTTTTTAGCCCGTGGCGCACTTATAAGTTTAGTACTTCGTCACGACGCCCTACCCTAGTTCGCTCAAGATAGGTATTGTTGCTTCATAGGTACTTGTGGATATTTGTGGTTTTAGATAATGATAGAGGATCGACTCACGGCGCCCCTCTTTACTTTCTACGGCGCACCAGGCCGCCGCGGCGCACACTTTGGGAACCTCTGCCTTAGGTGCTTACGGTATCAAAAATGATACTACTGAAATTACGTAAGTATAAATCAAGAGGATTTTATTTTCACATACAAATGCACGATACGGTATGCACTCGGGTTAATCTACCTACCAATAAGATTGTGACATTGACTTTCAAATAGACCGTTCGCCACCTTACCGTCACGATTTCATTGCGTGTTTTTTTCGTTAAAGATAAAAAAAATAATGTTAATATATCTAGGGATGATAAGTAACACTTCTTTAGAGATATCTTAACACTTTAATCTGCATCATGATGATTTAAAACTTAATGAAAATTGTGACTCGCGTTACCTCTTACCGTGGAATGCCCCGACGCCCTCATTCGCTGCACGATGGCACGCGCGCGAGGGAGGAATGGCGCCGAGTGGTAGCTCGCTATTCACAACTCGGCCACAACCACTGACAAGAGTGTAACCACAATATTAGCAGTAATTTTTCTTCCTACAAAAAGTAAATCGCGCGCCTTGTATGTGTGCCCACTGTGAACGAATGCACTACAAGCAAGGTTCGCAGAAATCGCACCGTTTGCGCCTTAACTTTGAATACACATGCCGAGCACGCCAATATAGTAACAACCAACATACTGCTGAATGTCCCAATAGAAAAGGAGACAGATTGTAGTAAAACAAAGAGGGGAAAAAAAAAAAAAAAAAACTTTGAATAGGTATCGCGCGCTTCTAAACGGCCGAAGTGTGACTACCTGTTTGTCTGTTTTTTTTTTATTTTATGCAAAGATTGCCCTTTCTCCTTATTTGTTCACCTTTTGCATGTTTTAACATGATATAAACGGAACAAGATCTTACATCTAGAGATAGATTAAGGTAAAAATAAAACTCGTTTTTAATAAATAAATAGGGTGACCCAGCGGAGAAACCCTTATTTTCATACAAAAGTGAGGGACAGCTATGTCCCCTGGGTCACTGCTTATAAACAAGTTAAAATAAAAAGATTAGCATTACGTAGCTTTATTATCTGTCTTTTAAAATGAGCATACACTTTATTCAAAAAATATCGGAATAAAAATTTCCTTTCAATTTTAGTTGGAGAAGGTAAAATTTTGTTAACAAAGAAAAGTTGATTCACCCAAATACTCCACATTCTGTATATATTTGTCGATACAGTGTCTTTTACCATTTTGCCCTCGTGCCCAAAATGGGCATTTTTATTTTAAAATCTACGGTTAGGCGAAACTTAAGCTATGTTCAAATACCGTCTAACCTGTCAGTCCGTGACGAAATGTATGGAGTTTGACACTAATCGTCAGTTCTGTGACGACCTGCTTACTGTCAGTTAAGAACGCACTTTAAATAAAAATACCCTATCATTCCCAGAAAAGCACATTTTTTCAAAATACCAGATTCTCGATTTATCAGATTCACCGTATACCAGATTTTCAAAATAATACATTCTACAAAATCATTTAGTTTCTTGAGTAACCTACGATTTTATAATCTAGTGTAACGGGAATGTAGTAAGACAGGAATCTGATAAATCGAGAATTTGGTATTTTGAAAAATGTGG
This sequence comes from Eudemis profundana, assembly GCA_947034925.1. Taxonomy (NCBI): domain Eukaryota; kingdom Metazoa; phylum Arthropoda; class Insecta; order Lepidoptera; family Tortricidae; genus Eudemis; species Eudemis profundana. The sequence goes on along the minus strand of OX344818.1, from coordinate 3,161,121 downwards.
AACGGGGTATTTTGGGCACAAGCGAAGTTTTGTACCCCCAAGTTCGTTGTTACACACTTGTTTACCCTAAGGGTGAAAATAAAAAAGCAAAATAGTTTCAAAATTTTATTTAGGTGTTCATTTTGAAGTAACAACTGAAAATAAACACTCGCTATTATAAACCAGTAGCAAAGCTATATCGTTCATTACCAGCTATGGAGTCTAGTACGGCAGGGCTCATATTATATTGTACAATTTTAATCAACCAACACATGCCGAATTTCTTTGCAAAAACCTAAAAAAAAGTGTAGGGCAAACTGGGGTAAAAGTTACCAGCGGAACTATTGTGTCATTATCAGCCTATATGCCCACTGATGGGCACAGGCCTACTCTCGTTGAGAGTGAACTATTGCGTATTTTAGTTACTTCTGTGCATCTTAGACGCTGTGTGTACGACAATACGGTTGAGATAAGTCTGCATTTTGGCATCTATGACATCTCATAGGAACGAAGAGCAAATTTCCCTTAACCGGGATATAACAATAGGAAGGTAATAGTACCTACCTACATATCTAGGGCGGTAAAACAAAGAATGTCTCAGATCGCAGGTATTTGACACCCTAGCCGAAGGCAATATGCGATCTGAGGCTTTCTTTGTTACCGCCCGTGGTAAGTACAACATTTTTCATCACACTTGCTCGAAAATGGTGCATTACACGTAGGTTTTGCGGGCCGTAAATGAGCTATTACGCCCTAGGGCGTAATGGTTTTCTTTTTAAATTTGAAACGCTGGTTCTGTTTTACTCTTATTTGTCATGTTCAAAGGAAACGCCAACTTACTTTTTTAACTTTTATCACTGAAATATTTATTTAAAGAGAACTGGTATTGCAAATACATGTAAACACATATTTCTGTAACATTAATTAAATGTTTCAATAGTGTATTTCAGTATTTTGCAATTATAAAATCAACCGTTTTAGGTCTGTACCGCTATGGTTTCCGAACGTTGCGCATTGTCTATGGATATGTCACTAATGTCACTGTCAGTTTTACAATTTTATTTAGGTTAAGTAAGGTTAATTTTAATTAGATTTCCTCACAAGTGTGATGAAAAACATTGTGTGTGCCACGGGCGGTAAAGGAATTACAAACTCGTGTTATTAAAGCCCTCGGCTTCGCCTCGGCCTTGTAACAAACACTCGTTTGTAATTCCTTACCTACCGCCCTTGATACACAATGTACTATTACGTCTCCCCCGGGCCATGAAGTGGGATTTTCGCACGCGCAGCGGGCGGTTATTGCCACTTTATGGCCAGGTGTGACATAAAAACTATAACTCGTGTAGTTGTCAATGTACTATTCCGAGAACACTTTTACCCCAGTCGACTCTAAAGATTTCAATTTGAAGTAAATATAACTAATTACAAATATGTTCATGGGATGACTCGGATTTTGACCAAAACTTGTGTTTGTGCGCGAAAAAATTAACAATGAATAGGAACTTACAAAAACGCAACGGTTACTGATGTACTATGAAATTGTAACTTACACATATCATTACACAATGTACTTAGTACACCTAACATTATGATTGTTATCTAAAGCCTTATAAATAATATCGTTTTAGATCTGAATAATAGTTGTAAATAAATGTATGGAAGGATGTTACATGGACTTTTAGGAACTAAAATATTGCAAATTTAAACAGATACAAATGCCATTTTTTTCAACGTTTTCGTCATGTATGTATTTATGTAGCTCATGAGTTAAAATCTTTAATAACGACACATTTTATTTAAAATCATTTTAATACACCTACATGTATGTAGGTAACTGCTTTATGACTAGTAAAAATTAATAATTAGGTACGCAAGTTTTGCAAATACTTTTTTAGGTACATGTCCAATCAACGCATGGCGTGTAAACTTGGGTTACAATCAACATCGTTAAAATTACAACAAAACAAATATTTTTTACCCTGTCTACGGAATGTAAGGAATAACAAAATTAGTCTATCCATTTATTAACATCAATTCGTTAATTTATTTAGGTAAATCATTTTCTCGTGTAAATGTCTAACAACAGGGGAAATATGAACGTTTCACGAATTTTGCGATCGGCCGAATATTTTTTCCCGAAGTCTCTTTATAATATTGTCGTTGGGTGTCAAATTCCAATCCAGGCCTTGCTCTTCTTGCGACTGTGTATCGAACATATCTCGTGAACAGTTATTCTGTCGTTGTACCTTATTTGGTCTATTTTTCCGTTGCAACTTCTCTGCGCTGATTTGTCGAGGGGTTTTCCAATCGGTTTCCTCTTTAACGACGTTCGGCGGCGAAAAATACGAAAATAAAGGACTAGAGGACTTTTCTTTTTTCTCCTCCGGTAGCTCGAGAAAAGAGAAAGTGTAGTCGGCGTCTACAACTTGTTCCTTCACGTACGTGACGTGACGGCGATGGAGCGACTCGTCCAGCAAGCCTACACGACGCTCGTTGCTCTTACTGAAGTTCAGACGTTTCTGACTCTTCTTTATAACAGTAATAAAGTCGTAATACCTCTCAACGTTGCCTGCGCACCTGTAGCAGATCGTCGTGAGCGGGTCCGTGTATTCTACAACAACCTTTAAACACACTAGAATTTTCTCCACTATGTTGGTTTTGTGGCTGTAGTTGCCGAATAGCGATACGTTGAAGTCGCTCTCGGATAAACAGAGACGACACGATTTTCTAGAGATTTCCATTGTGGAAAATGTTAATTACTGATGTAAATATAATGTTAACAACAAATGAGCATAGTTAGCAAAGTTTTTTTTTCGTGTGCTTCGCGCCAAAAGGTGATGTGCTGTGATTGGCTGATACATGTTTTGGGTTTGTTCGGATTCAAAGTGGCGAAAATAATAAAAAAATATTTAAATCCCAATTTGAAAAGAAATAATTATAAATTTGCCAAAAAATACTACTTGGGTTGGACGGTTTACTTGTGCTTTACATCGACCTAAATAAGTTAAATTTTGAAACATCCGCGTTTTTAGGTTAAGTACCACTCGCTCGCCCGTAGAATGTAACTTATCATGTTTATAATGATTTATTTATTTCATTTTCGAGATTGTCAGTTTTATATAAAATGTTATGATATACTTACATACAATTTATATATAAACTTAGGCGCATAATAATAATATTGAATCACGCACGAAAAAAGAAAATACTATAGTAAAATATACATAAAATTATAATCGTCGTTTTCTACATGAGCTATTAATGAAATAAATTATATTTACATACATACTTATTAAATATTCTTATAGGCAGTGATTTTTAACTGAATGGGTCAACTCGGTTAAGTTCTTGCGAGATATTAGTGAAAAGTGGCCATTTAATCGAAATATCCTAACACGTAATAAATATTTCAGATAAGAAATCATACTTAAATATTACTCAATATTCAACGCTACTATCACAAGCCACCACACTCCTATTAAATAGACTGTGATCCATGATAATATTAAATAAATATTAAAATACATACTTATTACAGTCGTCGTTATAAAGCGAAGCATTATCTTAATCGTAACAGTTTTTAAATACTGTATTTTTATTTAGGTTTTCCTACATTGCTGTCCAATATTCAATATTGCATATGTCTAGTTGTAGTTTTAATATTGAGCTAATTTTAATCTATATTACAAAATAACCCAGTCATTTGACTTCATTCTTTGCAATCTAAATTATTATTTACTTTCCGAATTTCCCTAGAAGAAGAATTCAGCCTTATCCAATCCGTCTGGATTCCTTCTAATAGTACCTACAATTTGTCATGGCGCATCTTGGCTTGGCCGACGCCATTTTGTAATATATACCAAACATGGAAGCAAACTGTGCCGCTTTCGGCTTCAGCACAGCAGTACTGAGCTTTCAGAAATAAAATGACGGCTTCCTTTACCAAAACTGTTCTCCAAAGCATTGCGTATGCTCTTTAAAATGCAGTCATTTCCAATATTGAAATCGAACAAGTCGTATTCGTCTACACGTTGTCTTCCTCTTTCTTTCCCCAGAACTTGTCGAATCTCGTGCGGGCTCTGTCGAGCACCTCGGCGGCGGTGAGTCCGTCCGTCGGTCCGTCGTTGACCACAGTTGTGTCGACCACTCCTGGGGCGACCTGGGTCGCTTCAGTCGACTTTTTGACCACCTCTTTGAAGTCCTGGACGGGGGTTTCTGGGGTTAATTGATTGCTATTCATCCCATTGACCCCATTGACTCCGTTGACCCCGTTCAGCTTGTTCATGTCCAAGGCCTTGGTTTCGTCGATGGGGGTCAGGCTGATGGGCGTCGTGGGAGTTTTATCAGTCCTCTTGCTGATGCTAGTGGGTGACTCGCTCTTCTTCAGCGAGCGGATGGGCGACATCTGCTGGTGGTGGATTGGAGCAATTTCTGGAACAGTGTTATGGGATATTTAGCTAAGTGTTCAACGGGACGCTAAAGAAGGAAGTTTCAAATGAAAATTTGGTTTAATTCAGTTTCAAGCCCAAAAGTAGGTATAGAGCGCCAATAGAGGAAGGCTGATTTAAATTATTTTATAGAAAATTATATTGGGGATCTGTTTTGCTACTTTTGACTGTTCATGTTATTTTGCCTAAAATTTATTTGAAACTTCCTATATAACAAAGTAAGCACATGTAGATATTGAAGGACATCTATTTGTATACAATATCCTAGCGATTCCTCGAAATAACACTGCTATACTACCTACATATTTTGCTTCTATGTACTTACTTCTCCACACAATATGTAGCACAAGTATGCCTATTTACATACAGATCTAAGTATACATATAAATACCTATATTACATATGTACTCAATAGAAAAATCTAGGATGATAGTTGTTTAGTAGTTAAATAAGAAATTTTTGTACATGCGCCTCTCCATGAGAGCCTTGAACGAGAAAGATAAGAATAGTATGACTAAAAACCCGTCTTTAACTTTGGTAGCTTCGTAGAAACAAACATGCAAGCTAATTTCTATAATGATACTATTGGGGGTTGTGGCATGAAATTAGCTTCAAGAAGTTCTAAAATGAGAGTTGTCAGTTGAAAGAGACGAGTGCTCTTTTCTATAGATGTTAGCTTTATCTATGCCGTTTGTACGGCATAGCCTTGTCTTTTCGAAAGTAGTGATGTAAACTAAAAGATGCCAATTTAGGGTTATTCTTCAGAAATATGTCTGTGACTTATTTCTCTGTCTCCATACATTTAGTATGAAAAAAGGCCAGAGGAATAAGGTGACCGCAGACATATTTCTGAAGAATAACCCTTTAATTAGTTTATAATAAGTATTATTTTGTTAACCGTATATTTTGAATCTACTTCTTAATTTGTATTAAGTATGAGCGTTTGCAAAATTTGTGCGTGCTATTTAACTTAGTGTTAAATTATAGGTACGTTGTCACGATAAGTGAGTTCCTATAATTGGCTCTCTACTACTACTTTAATTGTTGTTTAGTTTTTAAGGCTGTTGGTTCTCCATGAACAAATAAAATAAATAAATAAATTCGGTGATGTACTTTTGATAAAATTTGTCCCTTTCAAAAGCGTTTTTCGTTCACGTCTCTGCGTGATGCGTTAAATCCATAGACAAAAAACCAATAACATTACGGACACACGCAAAAAATACGCGAGCGATATAAAACATTCTTGGAATTTTAATTCTTCATGTTTCAAAATAAAATCAAATTTCATACTTCAATCGAACTAGCATCTTTCCGATTTCTGTCGAAGAGCTATTAAATCAAGTCATTTGAACAACCTACTTTATTAATAGACGAAGTAACTGCTAACAGAAACAACGGAAGATGTTCCGTTTTCACTTCCACCAAATAGGGGAGACCGGGTATGGTTGTCTCACGGGTTGGTTGTCACAGCAGCCATTAAATAATACAAAACGAAGGAATAAGTGCATCGATTGGTGAAGTAGGGAAGGAGGTGAAGCTCTTGCGATCTTTTAACACCGAGCGATGCAATTATTCCTTCGTTTCGTATTATTTAATGACTGCTGTGACAACCAACCCGTGAGACAACCATACCCGGTCTCCCCTAGTTATATCGATACATCGTCGACGACACCCCCTGTCCCTGTGCCCGTTTTCAGATTTCAGCGAATGTCGTCGATACTCGTACCATCGTCTGTCCTTTTCTCTTCATCACCGTAGTGTAGAAGGGACAGGGAGTGTTGGCGACAACATATTTGTATCAGCAGATGTAAAAATGTAAAAACTGGCTTTCACTCTACAGCGATGGAGAGAAAGCGACAGAGGATGTTGTAGACATATCAGTGAGATGAGAAATCGGGTTTAATGGTATGTTTAACACGGATGATGCTGGAATGACTTCATTCAATAGCTAGGACAGGCAGCATGCAATAGTGAACAGGCGTCATAGACGTTCAATTTGGTCAATACGTTAATCTGTGAACAATAAAGACCTCCAACGATTCATTGTAGGACTAGTACGATAGATATCCATTCATATTATCTTTACTGTGATTAAAGTCTCAATTTTGGATGTATGAGCAAAATGGGTCGATTTCAGACCGTTTCGACCGCGGCGGTTTTTTTTTTCATTCGTGTTTCCGCAAATATTGCAGCAAGCGGCGGTGATCACAGTTAACTTTTATTATAAACTATAGACGGTGTAGAGGCTACACATGATTTAATCAAAAGCTGTCGTCACTCGATAGTCCTTCGCGGTAAAACTCGAGTGCCACTAATGAAAAAAAAACGCTGGAAAAACGCTTGAAATCGACCCAAATACGAGTATCAAATACTTAACCAGCATCACCCGGTGCTTTTTCCTTGTTACCTAGCCAGGTAAGAGTATGACTGGTCCCAGATTTACAGAAGAACAACAGATACATCAATTTATTCGAAAAAGTAGGAAGACCTAATTCTGGGAGACTTTTCGATGAATCACAGATTGACGGTTGCATATTGAACGCCTGGGCGCTGACGGTGGTCGAGTAAGTGCCAAATAAGTGAAGTGCACGCAAACATTGAAACAGACACACACACGGACAAGTGGATACATACGTGTTCGACGCCTCAGCAGAGCACGGATAAATGAATAAAAGCATTTCAATTATTGGATTAACACAATTTAATCATGAACTATTGAATAAATATAATTATATAAAACAGATTATAGTTTTCTGGTGTCGATCGTGTGTGGTGCTTATGTGGCAGTGATCTCGTGACTTTGAGTCGGATGAGTTCACTGTCGCATGGCTGTCTGTGACACTAAACGTGTGGATGGCCGATGGACTAGGCGGTGGCGGTGTTCGTCGTACCTGCCGGCTTGGGGGCGCCGTCTTCTGCCACCGACGCGCCCTTAAACTCTGAGCTAGGGCGCTTTACGCTCTCATCTGAAATGTGGTGAGCGAGTTGTATGGTCGGCGACGTGACAAGTGAGCTAAAACGTTACGTTCTATGTCCGCAAATGTCAAACTGACATTTTGCTTTTTTTTTAATTTTCGGTAAATTGTCTATGGGTGGTTAAATTTTCGCGCGTCTTTTTGAACTGCGTTTCGTTTCCGCAAATATTTCTAAACCTTATTCGCAATAATGTATATCTTATTTAAATCGTAATTGTATTTTGCGGACATAGAATAAAAACAAGCACTCAATAAGATGATCTGAAATCAAAGAATGCGATGTCACTCGAGATGGGTGATGCAGATATGATTGTTGTGTTCTAAATACGAATGACGGTGTGTCTTGATCAACCAGTGTCAGTGTGGCAAGCTCTACCGTATGCTAGTGTTGCTATACTTTACTATTCACACGTCATACAATGATTTACTAAAATAGTTTCATCTGGCATATTTAATGTCTGTTTTAATTGAAACAAATGTTTTGTCTGATCTTAAAAATGTTACTAATGTTTCAACGAAAGTAATTTTGAAGAAAAAGTTAAAATTTGTATTGGCAAGGTGTTTTTACTTCAATAAATTATTTTGGAGCAAAAGGTAAATAACCTAAGTTCACTAACATTTTTTGTCTCACTCGATTGACCGTTGAAACATTAGCATCAAATGTTCACAAAAAGACAAAACAGAATAAAATATATTCGTACTTAAAAAAATATGGAATGAATGTGTGATGGGATGGTTTGTCTCTGGTATAATCTCGTCTATCGAAATACTTATGCTTACCTAAACTATGGGCTAACGATCTTAATTAATTTAGTTTAGTTTACCTATTTATAAAGAGCATCTTTTTCGTTTTTTAAAAATAAATAACCAACTTCAAAGTTCTATTCAATGAACAATGTCAAGAGGGCATTTCTATTATCCTTGTATCCAATTAAGAAATTCTTAACTGGAGTTAAATTTTATACATTTGGTTAAGCACTTTTTCAATGCTTAAAATAAAAAAAAATACCTAACATAAAAACACACGTCCTATGTAACCCCGACAACCCCATCACCATGCAAAGTCGAGGCAGAACTGAAAATTCAGCTTCTGGCTCGACTTCGGAGTCGGACCGAAAGTTCAGTTACCGACCCAACCTTAGGCGATGCACTCCTCCATCTCAAAGGGCCACACACTATGAAAGGGTCCGACAAAACCGACAGACAGAAGCTGAAACCCCCTCATTCGTCTAACTAAAAAAAACCTAACATACAGTACAAATATTTCCTTTTTTTTATTAATATATATATATTTTTTTATGTTATAAGTGGCAAACGAGCAGACGAGCTGATAAGCAAACGACGACCATATATATCTGCAACACCAGGAGTGTTACCTATACGTTGCCGATCTTTGAAAGCGCTGTTTACTCGTTTCTTGTTAGAGTTGTGCTGTGTGTTATATATTTTTTCTACTCCTGTACTGTTATCTGTATTTTACTTGGTCACGTACACTAATATAAGAACATACATAATATGAGTTCAGAGAAGTCTATACTCTATTCCCCATAACAGCACTAGTGTCGTTATAGTCACTTTACGTTATTGCTAGCATCCACAGACTTCTAAATCTAGGTTAAACTTAGGTCAAGGATTAAGCGCTCAATTCTAACTTCACGATAAAAATTCACAACTACCAACTTAACAAACAATTAAATTCCTACGATTCATAAGAAAAACAAAACTTTCCGAATTAAATTAATTGATGCCAACATAAAAAAAAGTATTTTAATTATCGTCACATCGTGTCACCAGCCATATCAAAAAAAAGTTTACCATAGACACAACTGTCATGCCGGCTGTACACACTCGGAGAGACCGGACGAGACACGCGTGACGTCCATGTATTTTATATTTTAACCTAGTCGTAGAAAAAGTATTGTATGCAACGTTGTATAATTAAGTCAAAAAACGCTCATTGCGTCTCTATTTGCGATACTCGCCGCATTCGCGGCTCGTATCGCAACTCACGCAATTCGCATTTTTTGAACCTTCTTATACAACTGTTGCATAAAATACTATTTTTTTTAATTTTAAGCATTGAAAAAGTGCGTTACTAAAAACGACAAAATTCTACTCTACGCTAGCAATTTCTTAATTGGGTAGGAATAATAAAAAAAAGCCTTAGTTGCTATAAAAATACCCAAATCGCTATTAGGGTCAAAAATCGAGCGTTTAAACAGCCTCATGTCAGTTGACACATTTTTGTCGAGATCACTGCAAATTTTTTGTGGCGTTATAATCTATTTAGTAGTGATCTCAGACTTCTAATAAATAGTCTGATATCCCATGTAATCAGCAGGGATTTCGACAAAAACGTCCACAGAAGTGAGGCGGTTTAAACGCTCGATTTATGACCCATTAGGTGTGCTAATATTTGAAGAGTTCCCTCGATTTCTCCAAGATTCCATCTTCAGCCTATGAACTGACCACCTAGCCTAGGTGGTGTATCTTTTCAAACAAAAGGAATTTCTAAATTGATACAACCATCTTCAAATAATCGGGGAACATAGACAGGTACATAAAAAAAGTTTTCGATGAACCAAGAACCTCTTTTGAAGTCGGTTAATAAAACTACCGATTTTTAAATTATACATTATTTTATATTGTAAACCTAAGTCGTATATATTAAGGAAAACTTAAATAATAAATTATGTAAATTTGTATGTGGCGAAGATATAACGAGATGATAAAAGTATTTTAAGCTATCTCTATTAATCTACGTACAATCTGCAAAACCATCACCAAAATGAAGCAAGAAAAAGATACTCTTTTGTACATAAATTATCTGAAACCGTTTTACGCACCAATTTGAGATAAACGTATTTACAAAAAGCTGTCAAAATCGCTCTATAAGATCAAAAGTCGCATAACAGTCGTATAAGACCAAGAGCACAACCAAAACGACAACGAACGTCTCTTTTAAGGATAATAGACGATCGATTGATGTAACGCCATATCGTCACTACTTTGAAAGAAAAAAACCTCGTATCTAAAAACGTCGCAGAGAAAAACGTCAAAAGTTACATATATGAAGTATACACTTTCTGCGTTTTTACCTGGACTTTTTTTAAAGTTATGACGATATCCGTTCAATGGTCGCATAACGGTTATAAAACGCTCGTAAAATCAGTTCCACGTCTAACTACACTTCCCGCCAAGTGCTCTTAGTAGGCCTAACTCACCGCTTTTCACATTCTGAGTGACGGTAAATGTCTTGCCGGTGTCCAACGGAACGGTCCAGTTGACCGGGTCGGGAGACCGCATGTTCATCTGTTCGGGAGACTTGACCCTGGTCGGTTCAGGCGGCGACTTGACCACGGGAGAGTCGTCGAAGAAGTGGTCCTTGGCCACCGAAGCGCTGCGGTGTGCAGGGATATCGTCGTCTGAAAGTGTCGGCGATAAAGTTAGTTATACAGCTCTTATAAAACTTTATTGCGACTATAGTTTTATTAGCGGCAGTTTTGGAGGTGGTCGGGTGACTAACATGTAGGTACTTTTTAAATACTGTTGAGGGATTTTAATTTTACACGTTGTGATAAAATATCTATGTTGTACATCTTGTGGTTTATTGTGAGAGTTTGCAATAGGGATGGTAATAAGTTCTTATTTTTTATTACGAAAATAATTTATTTCAGAGAACGCCACCACTATTACAATTAGCTCTCGTTAAAAAAAGTAAATTGTTTAGAACAGAATGAAATAGAAACAATAACAATTATAAACCGAAGACAGCCAACAGGATAGGCCCTCTAAGAGGTACAGTTGACAAGCATACACAGAAAAATTGGACAGCGAAAAGCACGCCAATTTCACAACTAACACGACAACACTAAAGGTTAAGATATTCAACTCAGGATAAGTAAAACCGTTTTTTTAAAGGTAGCCCAGAGCAATTTTTTTCTTCGAACAGAAAAAGTTCATTTTGATTTCATGCTATAACAGTCAGTACACAACTAGGGTGGTAATACAAAGAAAGGCTGAGATCGCAAAAGTTTGCGGCCTGAGCTGCAAGCGAGGGACGTAAATATGCGATCGAGGGCTTTCTTTATTACCTCCCGTGTTGTGCACATCATTTTATGTCTACACTTGGCCAGAAAGCGGCGGAAAAAGCCACTTTATGGCCAGGTGGGCATAAATTAATTTACGTTTACGTGAGTGTTCCAGTTTTCCTTATCCTGATTTATATACCTATAACAAAACACATCGCATGCAAATAAAACAATACCATTTGTCTATTGTAGATCTTCAAGAATGAAAAAAATGTACCAGATTAACATATGATGTGGTCATTGTTGGCTATATTTCTGGTAACTTTACAAAATAATAGGTATCATGTCCCGCAGTATAAACATATTCAATCCTAAAAATCGTTTTGGGTTGGTTCTGTTTTTTCAAAACAAAAAATACGGGTACATTTCGTATCTCTACAACATTTCATCACTAGAAAAGTGCAATTAATTTCAACCCTGTTTAGTTTAGTCCTTTAGTAGTATTTACAAGTAAATTTACGTTTCCCCCAACATTAATCTACTGTGACGGTGCTCGGGAAGTGACACATGACGGACAAACCGGTATCCCATTGTTTCCCATAAAGTTGCAAGTCATAATGTATTGTTTCCCATAATTATGGACAGTCAGAGACTTTGTTTTTCTGAAACCGTAACATTTTTAGGATATAATTTTGTTAATTAAAAGTTTAAGTAAATGTAACTAAGCCATGTTTTAAAACATGCGCATAGAAACCGTTAGGTTAGGTTATTTTTGTTTAATTATAACCCCGAAAAGTAAACGGTGTCAGAGAAAAAAAGACTTAATAATTATGACAAATAGCACTCTATAACTTAAGAATGATGGGAGACAATGTAGACCCCGGACAAACAGACTGTCACTCGGGTGACGTGAAGCCATTCCCAATCGGTGCCAATGTGACCGGCGTTGCGTAGACGCACTGGATCGCGGAAATCTTGGAATCCAAGCAACACTAAGCAACAGACATGCTAAAGCTTCAAAACAAACGGAAAACAATGCTTCTTCCGAATGAGATCACGTGAGCAGCGCGACTTGAAAACGAATCTGGGTTATTGTTCGAAGACATGATTCCCTCTATCCATAAACTCTCAGAAGGTTTTAGTGTGGGGGAATCTTCTGAGTATTCAGGAATATGTGTAAACAGAGGGGTCTCTGTCATTTTCTTCAAACATCCCATCGAATATTTTATTTCATCAAATTTTCATTTCATTGAAATCGTTTTCGATGAAATGATATCTGAGTTATTCTTCAGAAATATGTCTGCGACTTATTCCTCTGTCTCCATACATTTAGTATGAAAAAGGGCCAGAGGAATAAGGTGACCGCAGACATATTTCTGAAGAATAACCCCTCTATGAAATTAAATTCGAAGAAAAGTTTGTCGAGGATCTAAGGGTAAACCGTCGATGGAGGAATCAGGTCTTTGAAACATTAACCCTACTGTAGGTAGCTGTCTTCAAGGTTGAGCGAGTTAGGTTGTTTCTAGAGACTAGATCAGTGGCCAAACTTTTTTCATGGCGGACCAGAATTATAACAAATATTATTTTTGTTTTATCGCGGGCTACTTCTTTCGAAGGACCTTCGACGGGCCGGATAAAACCCTCCCGTGCGTTCGCGGGCCCCACTTTGCCCATCACTGGACTAGATCTTCGGTACCACCAAGATTTCGTTACCAAGATGATATAACTAGAGCTGCGATGGTTGATCTGCAGAAAGATCGACTTCGAAAACTTAAGGTTTGGTCTTCTGATATCTGCTGTCATTATCACCACAGATTTAATTTGCCATTCGAACATATGCTGGAAAGATAGCTTATTATCTTTACTGGATCTATGTTAGCTAATTTTAAACAATATAATGATTATTTCGGTCTGGACGATCAATCTCACTGACGTTCACCTAAATTGACTTTTATCGCTCTGAGCTCGTAAAACCATCAAACAGACTGAAATCGCCTGCCCACGTCCCATTCAGCAATTCATTCCACATTCAAATGAAATTGACGTTTCCAGAGTAGTTTTTGTTCAGTTATATAAAACCGAAGTCATCAATATTACTGTCATCACCCTTCATATGGGTTTAAAAATGATGACAGCATTGCCAACCCTGGAAACATCAAGTTCACCGTCAGAGCCTGTCGCTAAAGACCGACGTCGATCACTTAGGGCCTCCGCTAGCTGACGCGGATTACCCGGAACGGACGCTCGTCTAATAAGAAATTGTATGAACAGCGCTAAGTGAAGCGGGCGCCGGCGTCCGCTCTGTGCACCCGCGTCAGCTAGCGTAGGCCCTTAGGGCCCATATCCTTTGTGACAGACTCAATTCAACGGCAGACGAAGAAAGGAATCCGTATCATAACAAAAACCACAGAGCGTCGACGCAACAGCCACCAGGTTGGTACGCACCCAATTTTATGCCCACTTTTGATATGCTGCGACTCCGCCGGCCCCGGCCTGGTGTCCCCGTCGCCCCGGCCCCAACCCCATTGACCCCACTAACCCCATTGACCCCATTGACAGGCTTGGTCGGCGCGGACGGCGACCGCCCGCCCCGCGACGACGACCTAACTCTACCACTAGCCCCTCTACTCAACGGCAAACCTACAGAAGAAATTTCTACTGAACATGTTTTTTTGGATAACGAGAATTCGCTCTAGGGTAGAATGAGATGGGAAAATTACAACTACGGGCAAATGATGAGACAAGTAAAAATGAGTTTATGGTACTTTAAGGGAGGATACTGCTATTGCTGCTACGAATATTCAATGGACTTTTAGTATATGATTAGATTGTAATTAGAGCCGTATTCTCATTATTTCGACCACATGGGATAGGGCACAAGCATCAGGCAGGATCACAACATTTGATTAATATTCTCTATACACGGAATAAAAGTTTTTAACCATTCTCTTAAAAAGATTATATTAGACAAGGAAATAAGTACTAGCTGGAATGACAGATTCCTAAATAACACATACTCTTAAAATGCAGTTTGGTTTCCACTTTGGATTATTTTCTGGTGTTATGTGTATTTTAGAAAATCAGACTGCAGAGTGAAACTATTTTTATGCCACACCTGGCCATAAAAGCCGCTTTCTGGCCAAGTGTAGACATAAAATGCTGTACACAACAAGAAAGCCCTCGATCGCATATTTACGTCCCTCGCCTGCGGCTCGGGCGGCAAACATCTGCGATCTCGGGCTTTCTTTGTATTACCACCCTAGTTGTGTAATGTACTATTACAATGCTCGGTATACATTTTTAGGTACATGATTGTTCATGCTCCGAAAACCACGTAATACTCGTAGTATCTTGAAAAGTTATTTCTCGTCTCGTAAATTTACAAACAAACCCGCAAAAGGGCACCTGCATTTTCATTCAAGGGCTTACATGATTAAGTCTTCTACATATTCTGTGAAAGCCCTAAGTGATGCTTCAGGTATATATGGCGCACTTATTTCACAATGACGCGCAAATAATGTTTTATCAGGTTGACATCAGCGACTCATCCACGTAGAGGATTCTTCTAAAATCGGCATGGGTGTCGTTTCCTATAAAGTCAATCAATAGTGACTTACGACTAGCCAAGCTTTCGCTAAAAATGCTACAGATTATCACAAGTGACAAAACTAAATTAGAGGTTCTGTGACGTAATGTCGAGTCTTTCAACTTCTAGCATAAGGGTCAATTGCACAAAAAATGTACCTTTTACTTTTTTGTTTGATCGTGGTGTGTCTTATATCCTTATACCACTGAGATTTTATTTTTTCTCAGTTTCGTTACGATTTTCCCCTATATTTAGTTTGGGCGTAACGAAACTGAGAAATTCAAAATTTGTACGGAAAAGTTGGGACATTTTGCACTACTTTTTTTATTTCATAAATGAAACATGCTCGTGGTTCTGAGTAAAATGGTATAAGGCACACCATGATCAGACAAAAAAGTAAAAGGTACATTTTTTCTGCAATAATCCCATAATCCGCTGCGTTACAAGTTCTCGCGGCCACTTTGTAGGTCACTACAAATACTAAAGGCAAAAGGTACTCATCAGGGATAGTGCAATATCGCATAAGTGCGGCCTGTAGATAAAAGTTCTAGTTACAACACACATTTACCTACATTTGTTTGAAATTGAAATGTTATCTAAATACGAGTATGATACTTACGCGGTATTGCACTATCCCTGCCGCCACGCCGATTTTAGAAAAACTACCTACTTTCTAAGAGGATTAGTCCAAGATTAAAGAGACAACACTTGTTCTACTGTTCCAAGTGACTGGCTTACCAGTGGGCTTGACGGGGCGCGCGCCGGGCTCGTGGCCGTTGGGGAGGTGGCGCGCCGGCGCGGGCGCCGGGTCGGCGGAGCGCGGCCGCCGGCGCGGGGAGCGGAACTCCCGCGGCTCGCCGGCCTTCGCTCCTGGAATATCATAAGGAAACCTTTTTACCAGGGCTCGGCAACCGGTATTTGCTCCATACAAAAATACCGGTATTCTTTCCGTTCTTATCGTTCTTTGGTTTATTATTTCGTTTTTTAACCAGCCAATCAAATAATACGAAATCATGACTTAAATATGTATGTATATTACTGAGCTCTACATAAAAATCATAAAATAATGCTATTTCGGGGTTTTTGCAGAATACCGGTTTCGAGCCCTGCTTTTCAGCAGGTCGACGAAGCCCCGTGGCGGGGCTTCTATTTCTGCTCTGAGGGACACAAGCTGACTAATAAGCCTAACCTAAAATAAGCGAGTGAGTGTGTTTAATGAAAAGGCTAGGCAACTAACCAAATAGCTAATTAAGCTAGTTGGCGACGATATATGCATTTTTTATAGTGCTCATAACAGGCCTAGGATTAAGGCTTAGGACCGGAGTGCATAGGTATCCACCTTTTTTAAATACTCGGTGCACTCGTTGTTTCAAAGGCTCTATCAATGCTATGCTAACCATTTGGCATGATCGGAAGAGCAAACTAAAAAAAAATTAAAAAAGGTGCAAGATTTTTTCCATGTCCAATATATAGGTTCGGGTTAGACATTTTTAATATTATTCTAAATTTTAAATCGCAGCAGTCGTCCCTGAGATATCTGGCTGTGACAGACAGACAGACAGAGTCGCATAAGGGTTCCTTTTTACCATTTTGGTACGAAACCCTAAAAAAATTGCTGTGTTCTAACAGGCCCCTGCAGCTTTTCCTCTGCTTCTGCGGCGAGGTCTTGTGCGGGGAGCGCTCCAGCGCCTTGGTCTTCTGCAGCTTGGCGTGGATGTTCTGGTGCGGGGCGGAGCGCAGATAAACGGACCGTGATTGACCAATCACAATGCCCCAAATCTCCACTCCACGTTAATGGGAAGGTGGGATTGGTCAACTCAGGGTCTGTTACTCTCCGCTTCACGCATCTCCGTGTCAGTGTAAACGCACCCCTAGGCGGGCAGCAGCCTCCGACCCTTCCTCATGATGACCACGACCGCTCTACCATGAAGTGACGAAGAAGTCAGTTCTGTGCAGTTTGAATCTTACCGTCCTGGGTAGCCCCCTCCTCGAAGCTGTGCCCCTGCAGCTTTTTCCTCTGCTTCTGCGGTGAGGTCTTGTGCGCGGAACGCTTCAGCGCCCTCGTATCCTGCAGCTTGGCGTGGATGCTCTGGTGCGGGGCGAACGCAGATAAACGGACCGTGATTGACCAATCACAATGCCTCAAATCTCGACTCCACGTTAATGGAAAACGTGGGATTGGTCAACTCAGGGTCTGTTACTCTCCGCTTCACGCATCTCCGTATCATTGTAAACGCACTCTTAGGCGGGCAGCAGCCCCCGGCCCTTCCTCATGATGACCACGACCGCTTCATGGTAATGAAGCGACGAAAAAGTCAGTTGGAATCTTACCGTCCTGGGTAGCCCCCTCGTCGAAGCTGTGCCCCTGCATCTTTTTCCTCTGCTTCTGCGGCGAGGTCTTGTGCGGGGAGCGCTCCAGCGCCTTAGTCTCCTGCAGCTTGGCGTGAATGCTCTGGTGCGGGGCGGACCGGAATGAGCGGAACTTCTTCGGCGAATGGTTCTTGGAGTCCTTGCCGTCTTTCTCGTCTCGAGGGAGAGCCCTGGAGAGAAAAACACATAAGACCCTATTGCATTATTTTTTTAAATATGTTTTTGTTCCGGTGGTACTTATAAACGACCATTTACGGGAATCAGAAATCGTCCTTCGGAGCAAGGCATAGCCAATTGTACCGATATTTTTCAGTAATTTTAGGGCAGACTTTTCCATCTTCAAATAAGGGTAATTCAATGAAATGAAATTAGATCAAGAAATGGATACTTGGATGTGGAAGAATTTAAAGTAGGTACAGACAAACGGTTATTCTTATTGATAATGAACTGACATCTAAAAATAACGGCTCACATTGAAATTAAAGTATCAGATCTGACTTAAAGGTGCCAAGTATCTTTGTACTTATAAACACCCTGCTCACTCCAGAAAAGGGAGCTAAAGTATGTCAATTATTTTAAGAGTTTCAGAGAAGAAGAGTGGGTTTATCCTTTCGAAATGAAAGGTATAATAAAAGCATCTGTCGATGCTTTTATTACTCTCAACAAGGCATTTACAGCAAAAATATAAATAATATATGTATTGCCTATAATATGTCCAAGTCATAAGCATACTGCTGCCATCTTGACATGCATAATTTGACCTACCAAATGTTTCCGTAGATGGAATGTCCGAAGATGCTTATAAGGGTGCTATAAGATACATCGAAGAATCGTTGAATACTGTAGGCTGATGATTAACTAAGCTACATAGCATGTGAATCGGCTCATTGCAATAAGCCATCCGTTGCTTTATATCAGCCTTATTGCGAACTTAAAAATATAAAAGCGTATATCCGGTACGAAGGACCAGAAGCAACAACATAGTATAGCATATATAATCATATATTCAATTCTCAATACCTGCAGTGATTACAACAAAGCTACATGTTTTATTTTATTCATTAGTCCTTTAAGTGAAACCTACAAAGCAATTTGCTTAAAACTCACTAGTCATAACCTAAAGTGTTTTTAAATGCTATTGAATGATAATTATACAGCGCCTGTTGCTTCTTTACAGCTCTTATACGGCTTGTTGAGCTAATGGTCCTCCGTCGCGTCAATCGGTGCATCACTTACTTGTGATTGGTGGAAGCGAGTGATAGGGCCGACAGGGAGGACCGGCGGGACACCTGGTACCAGAGCTCGATTTGCTTATTGTATAGCTGTGTGATGTGTTCTGGCGCTAGCTCGGTCCCCCATCCGCGGTACTGTCGAATAATGGCAACATTACAAGCATGAACATGACACTACTGCGTGATGATCGGTCTCATAATGGTGGTATAATGGTTATATAACCGCTGTTGCTTTTATTATTTTGTTTTTTTTTTTTATTATTTAAGAATTGGGTAATTTCATTATTCGTTTTAAGTATTTAGGGCTGCTATTCTATGGGTGCAGGGTGTGTTCACTTCATGGTTTAAAATGCCACCGGGAACGGAAATACGAATTTGTTTCTGTCTGTTTGCTTGATTGAAATTCATGACGTAGTTATGCTTGCGGCGGCAGATTCCGACTGAGAATGCTTCTGGGATAGTATTCTTGTATTGTTTCTTGAACGCTTCGCCTCGGCTGGCATTTTGAACGATGAACTGAACATCCCCTCGGGTAGTCGCAGACCTTGTACTCGCCAGCGCGCTTGCGCAGGTCCAGCACCTCGCGGTACCAGGAGTCGCCCTGCGCGAGCCCGAGCGGCTGCAGGCCGGCGGCGCGCAGCGTGGTGGCGCTGTCCTCGCCGGCCGTGGGCCCGGCAGCAGTAGCCCCCGCGGCGGCGGCAGTCGACCCCGCCCCCGCCGGCTCCGCCCCCTTCGCCCCCTCGGGCTCCCTCAACATCCTCTCGCTCGCCTCGTCATTCACCTTCCCTTTCCCCCTGCATTTCGTAAACGTCCCTTTAGACGCCTCGTACACGTACTGAGAGAACGGTCTAAATTTCTTTTTGTACTCGCTTTTGTAACGTTTCCTATTATCTTTGGAACGATCCTCCCCGTTGGATATGAGGGCCGATAGCGCGCTACGGAACGTCGATTTTCTGCAAAATTCCATTTTATGTCTTAGACGCTTGGATTGAGTTTACGATGATGATGCGGCAAAAGAAAGAGCTCGCGCCGAGCCAGGTTAGTAAGGAGACATGCTTCAAATAATTGTTAAGCTCGCATGGTGAGGTTAGGATGCCAGTCCTAGAAGAGTCTAGAGGATCGCCGGCGCGCCCGCCGGGTCCGTGAGCCGGCGCTAAGTACGTGTTACAGGTGTTGTTAGGTGATACATCGACATACAATAATCTAACAAAAATTTTGATGAACGTTCACATCGACAAAAGTGCAAGACACAACGATATTGATAAAAAATGTAACTATTAGCTGTCATTCTGGACTAGTGTTAGTAAACTAAACGGCCTAACACCGCCACCGTGACGAGAGTTGTAAGCAAATATCAAAAACGAAATTTAGACTTGTTCTGCGGTACCCAGTAGTATATTGAGAGAAGGAGATAGGGCAGAACAGGCTGCGCGGGGAGCCTCTTATACGACCTCTATAGCGCTGTCTCGGTAGCACTGTACAGTGGACACGACTATAGCACTAACAACGCTAGCACTATCGACTATAGGACTAAAGTAGCTATTATACGACACCTATAGCACTAGTAGCGATGTACATGTCGTTTAAAAGGCTCCCCGCACGCTTGGGTTAGTAAATCAGTACACAAAGCTAGACACAGATAAAATTGAAAGCTACGGCAGTGTTTTTTTTTCTCTTTTTTCTTCACCTGAAAAAGTTTGGGAATCGGAAATGTTACTTTTACTAAAGAAAATATTTTATGTACATGACTTTGGAAAATTGATTGATCTATATTGAATAAATATATACATGAATATGCCCGGAAGTTAACGGATTTTGATAAAATATATACGTAAATAATGTTTGCTTTATAAGTGTGTTGTGATTTTCGTGTTGATATAGAATTTTGTGTTACATTTTGGTTCATTTTGTTACTGAGGTAAGTATATAGGCCCAGTTGTGACTTCAAATGATTTCGATGAAATTGCAAATAAGCTGCTTTAGCAAAAGCAAAGCTTGTTGTGATGGTTCAATATAGTACTAACGAGAATAGATAGTCGATAAGATATAAAATAAATTGTTTCTTGTAAAATATCCATTCTTAAAATATGTTTAAAAAAATTAACATGCGCATTCAATAAAATTTATGATAAAGGAGAATTTATTATTTTATTAATCTAAGTAAATATAACTAACGAATCAAAATATACAAGAAACAATCCAAATATATGATAAATGGAATATAATGAAAGCATATATTATAGAAATAGTATAAAGCTGAAGCTACGGGGTTAGGAACTCGTGTTAGAAGTAAATTAAAGTTCCGAGGTGATTGTCTACTTCATTATAATGTGCTATATAATAATGACATCAAAGTTTCCATATTCTAGAAATAATCCACTTTAATCATCAATTTTCGCTAAGCATTTAAAACAAGTATATAATGGTCATATAAATGAAGTTCGATTTAATATGACTTGATGTCATTTTAGTGAGCAAAATTATAATTAACGGAGTAGACAATAAAAATATGCAGGTGGGTGTATGTTAGTAATAAATACGAACTTTAAATTAAAGTGGTCATATAACAGTCATATATCGAAATCATGAAACATATTATTAATGCATTTTGATAGTCCAACTAATGTTAAAATATGTCAGTTAGAATTTGGCCCATCACTCATGATCGCACATATTGGTTAAAATTAGTAAATACATATGTATATCAAACACATTTCCACTAATTTGCGATTATGAAAGATGCCTACGTCGGGCTAGCACAACTGGTCGTGATTTTACTCTTCGTGCTACATAGACCTGTCCATTTCTCGCTAAATTTAATGGAAAGGGACAGGTAGTCTTGTCACGTGATAACAAACAAGTCACGCGGTACAGTTGCGCTAGACGTACAACCAACCTCAAAAGTAGCTGGACACTGTAGTACTTCAGCCTGGTACTAAATTGTCCAGCTGCTTTTAAGACCGAGTACAGGAGTCTTTTTTATGGTTCCATCCATAGGCAAAGTAGGAACGCTTATAATTTTTTAAACTCTCTTGGGGACTCATCAAAATGAATTCAGAACTGATCCCTAGTTCATACTGTTCATACATTATCGTATTTATTTCGTATTTACAACCAACGCGGTCTAGTGCGTGACTGACCTCTGCACGCCGGGTTTCTGGCCGTTCCACAGGTAGTCCTCGATGTAGCGGCCTCTAGAGGCGTCCTCGTGGTCCCCGTCCACGTTGTTCATTAGCGGCTCGGCCTCCACGTGCCCTGAAAGTCGGGTAAAGGTCGCATAACGGATGTGAATCGCGAGAGCGTTGTAATTGTAAAGGGTCTCTCCCAAATTTTTTTACGACGTATGACCTGCGTTGACCTACCGATACCGTACCAATATCGGTTAACAGCATGGCGTGTAAACGAACTTATATTTAGCCGGCTTCAAAAATGGAGGTTCTCAATTCGTCGGAATCTTTTTTTTCGGCAATGTATGATCTGCTTACGGCCATTGGCGTTCTGCCTATCATGCAAGGAAGAATAAATCTAAATTTATAATATTTGTTTTTATGTACTTTAATTTAGTTTTTAGATCTATTTTATCTTTATTTGTTGTTAGGTATTTTTTAATTATTATTGCCATCCTCTTTTATTGCGTTCATCGTTATTATAAATAAATTTGAAATATAGTTACATTGAATAATCCTAAGCCTAGTCCTTAGTCAGCCGGTGTATTGTAAAAGTCTGGCATTGAGTTTTTACTGCCATTATATGACCGAATCGATCGTGCCAGCTATTGTTGCGTACAGCACGGTTAAGGTTAATGCCAGCCCGTAATTTGACAGTAAAGATCGAGGTCATCGTGGTAGGTATATTTCTAGATCGTGTTGCGGAAAAACCCTAAGTATAAAAAAATAAATAAAATAAAATAGTTTATTTCTGCAAGTAGGCCCTCAAGGGCTCTTTTACAAGTCTGATTTTAAAAATGTATTTTTTCTTTTGGCGCTTCGGGTAGTGACCTTCTGGTGAGAAGAAGCGCCGGAAGAAACTCACCAGTTTCACTTTTTTTAATGTTTAAATATAACAACAGGTATGACATTATTACATATTCGATTTCATTAATACGTTACAATAAACTTAAACTACATTTTGGTGTCAAGGCGTCAAAACAGGGTATATTTTGGGTCTCAACTAAGTAAAGTTCGGGTTACATCGAATATGCGCTATGGTATTGAGTTCACCTTTAGTACGATAAATTTTCTTAAGCACAATAAAAAATAAAAAACGGAACAAGTGCCAGTCGGACTCGCCCACCGAGGGTTCCGTACAAATACTTTAAATAAAGACTAATTTTTTAGGCTTTAATTATTGTACAGATGTATAGTTTTCAGATTTTTCCTTATACTTTTAGTATAAGACTAGCGTCTTATCATATGTCATATTACTTGACAAATTTCATACTTCTAGGTCAACGACAAGCACCCTATACATTTTGGTTTCCTTGAAAAAGTGGAAATATATGTTTTTTGCGGTATAAATGGCCATATGTCTTTTTACGCTAACTTAGAAATTTGATTTTTTTGTGGTTTTTGTGGTTTTAATTTCAACTCGATAGCTCCACACGATC
Organism: Eudemis profundana; assembly: GCA_947034925.1. NCBI lineage: Eukaryota > Metazoa > Arthropoda > Insecta > Lepidoptera > Tortricidae > Eudemis > Eudemis profundana. Next base: position 3,137,894 of record OX344818.1, on the reverse strand, counting down.
CCGAGATAAAGGGTCTTGACAGACGGACAACAAAGTGATCTTATAAGGGTTCCGTTTTTTCCGTTTAAGGTATGGAACCTTAAAAATCAGTGCAGGTTTGGTAGAAAATTTTAGACGTGGACGGATTTTCATAAACCTAATTTATTGTATTTGTATAATTACTTTGGACTTTTAAACACCAAATATTTTTTTCGGCGACCAACTAATTTTTATACGTCATTCAACCGAAAGTATAAGTAATTTCATGAGAGTTGAGGTGAATGATTACACACACGGCTACATGAAGTACTCATTACAAAAAAAGTGAATGATTGAAATGAATGAGTGAGTAAATAAACACAAGGCTATAGTTTAAACAAACTTTTTGGTCTATCTTGCAATTCACTCTTGAACCTGCTAGCGGTACGAAAAAAGAACATTAATTTAAAATCCCGCTGCCATTACATGACAGTGTTGTTGTGTGCGTGGCCGCAACTCCCGTGAAATTACCTATAGCCAAAATACCTACCTACCCAAATGCAAATCTTCATTCAAATGGAGCAGAAATTTCGCGAACTCCCTCAAACAATAAAGAAATCTGCATAAAATTTGAAATGCACCAGTACAGCCCGCGGCCGTGCTAGTCAGATGAAAAACAAAAGTTGGTCGGCACTTCATCAGTTACGATACAATGGAGAATGCTCTTTTTTAGCCACTGAAAAGGCGGGCGTGTAGTTTGCTTATTTTTTGCCATGTGCTTTTTAGATACTGACATGTTCAGATGAAAATGTTTGTAGTTACTTTTTTAGGGTTTCGTGCCTCAAATGGAAAAACGGAACCCTTATAGGATAACTTTGTTGTACCTACGTCTGTCCGTCTGTCAAGACCCTTTATATCGGGAACGCGTGGAGGCCGAGGTATTGAGTTGAAAATAAAACCATATACTCAGGTCTACAATCCCTTGAAGCTGTGAAAAACTTCTAAGTTAATGTGAAAAAAGATACGGCCGTTTATGCCACAAAAACGTAAATTTCGGCACTATCATGGAAACAAAAATTCAAAGAGTAATTTCCGTTGACTAAGAACTATGAAGTTTGGTAAGTAATATCGGCTTATACTGTGACATACGGACGGACGGACGGACGGACGGACGGACGGACGGACGGACATGACGAAACTATAAGGGTTCCTTTTTAGCCATTTTGGCTACGGAACCCTAAAAAAAATGGGTGCACGATTCCGAATCGCGCTCTACCAATTTTGTATTAAAAAAAACCGGACAAGTGCGAGCTGGACTCGCTCACCGAGAGTTCAGTACAAATTTGTAGGTAAATACATACAGGGTGTCCCTAAAACCAACTTTTATACGATCAGGGCTGATAGACCAGCTCATAAGAACCTAGATTAAGCAAATTTGACTTCAGTAAAAATCTCTTAGTTTTCGAGATATTGACGTTTTTGTAAAACTCGTGCTAAGTGATACCCTGACTCGGTGTTTTGAGTGTCATTGCTAAAATATCAAGTATTTTACAAATCTGTTTTTTGCTATGTGTGGCCAAATAACTATGCTATTGAACGTATTTTCTATTTTTGCTAATTTATTCATGCTGTGGACACAGTACAATAACAAAAAAAAATTATTCGATTTTTTTCAAATTTCACCTCTGATTTCGAACTAGCGTGGTGAAAAAAAAATGTACCAACATAACCAGGCACTCAACGTAAAAAAATTGCGCATTTATTGTAGTTTCTAAAATGGTATAAAATTTACTAAACACTGTAATAATTTTTGAAATAATGATATTTTGTTACAAAATTAACTGTCTGCCGCCTTCATCTCATACGATCCGGTTGAACTAAGTTTGCACCTGGCGTGCTTGACATCACATACAAATTAGGTGCAAACTTCACGTAATCGTCAATATCTCGAAAACTAAGACATTTTTATGAGGTCGATTTTACTCAGTCTCGTTTTTTATGAGCTGGTTTATCAGCCCTGTTCGCCATTTTATAAAAGTCGCGAATTTTGATAGCCTGGATCAGTCTTTCGAAAGTCATGACTTCAAATTTCAGTATTTTCTTAATCTGCTTTTTGTTTTAAACATTACTTAATAATTATGCTATCATACCTTATCAAAATAAATTAGATTTTACGTGATTCAAAATATGACCTCGGATTTGAATTGCGTAATACTTAAAACAAATTTACCATGCTAAAATAAAAAAAATAATGTAGTTTAAAATAGTAAGATTTTACACACTAGACACCGTAGTTTTTAAGATAATAGCATTTTAATTCAAAAGGAGGTTATACTACAATATTCCATTCGTTAAATTTCGTACCAGAATTTGAATTTCGAACAGAAAAGGTATGATAGCGTAATTATTAAGTAATGTTTAACAAAAAGCAGATTCAGAAAATACTGAAATTTGAAGTCATGACATTCGAAAGACTGATCCAGGCTATCAAAATTCGCGACTTTTATAAAATGGCGAACAGGGCTGATAAACCAGCTCATAAAAAACGAGACTGAGTAAAATCGACCTCATAAAAATTTCTTAGTTTTCGAGATATTGACGATTACGTGAAGTTTGCACCTAATTTGTATGTGATGTCAAGCACGCCAGGTGCAAACTTAGTTCAACCGGATCGTATGAGATGAAGGCGGCAGACAGTTAATTTTGTAACAAAATATCATTATTTCAAAAATTATTACAGTGTTTAGTAAATTTTATACCATTTTAGAAACTACAATAAATGCGCAATTTTTTTACGTTGAGTGCCTGGTTATGTTGGTACATTTTTTTTTCACCACGCTAGTTCGAAATCAGAGGTGAAATTTGAAAAAAAACGAATAATTTTTTTTTGTTATTGTACTGTGTCCACAGCATGAATAAATTAGCAAAAATAGAAAATACGTTCAATAGCATAGTTATTTGGCCACACATAGCAAAAAACAGATTTGTAAAATACTTGATATTTTAGCAATGACACTCAAAACACCGAGTCAGGGTATCACTTAGCACGAGTTTTACAAAAACGTCAATATCTCGAAAACTAAGAGATTTTTACTGAGGTCAAATTTGCTTAATCTAGATTCTTATGAGCTGGTCTATCAGCCCTGATCGTATAAAAGTTGGTTTTAGGGACACCCTGTATAATAAAGTACGTTGATTCCCTTAGTAAAGGTTATTTTTTGTGATTTAATTAAATGTTAATGTTTAAGTGTGTTTAATTGTATTTATGCCACATGGCCAGAAAGCGGCTTTTTCCGTACGCGCAGCGTTGACGTAAAATGATGTACACAACACGGGAGGTAATAAAGAAAGCCCTCGATCGCATATTTACGTCCCTCGCTTGCAGCTCGGGCTCGGGCCGCAGCTTTCTTTATATTACCACCCTAGTTGTAATGTACTATTAAGTGTTTAATTATGAGTCATGTGATACTGGAAAGAAATTAATTTCAATTTAAAACCCTGTACATTTTTAGGGTTCCGTAGCCAAAATGGCTAAAAAGGAACCCTTATAGTTTCGTCATGTCCGTCCGTCCGTCCGTCCGTCCGTCCGTCCGTCCGTATGTCACAGGCATTTTACTCAAAAACTACAAGACCTATACTGATGAAATTTGGAATATAGATGTCTTGTAGATGCCGCAACTAAGTTTGGTAGTTAAATAATAAAAATAAAAAAATCTAGGGGGGGCACTCCATACATGTAACAGAAGCTAAAAAAAATTTTTTTCACAAAATGTCAACGTATGGTACATAGTTCGACAGCTCTTTTGAAAACATTTTAAGGTTCTTAAGTAATGTTTTTGATTAAGTGAATACCTTTGGAAATAATCGCTCCGAAAGTGGTGAAAATTGTGTCCCCCCCCCTCTATCTTCTAAACCGTGTGTCCGAAAAATATAAAAAAAATTACAAAGATAACGCTTAATTAATACTTTCAACGAAAATTATTTTCAACAAGATCGGATTAACCGTTTTTGAGTTATTGCCGATAAACTGCGCTTCTCAACAAAAGGACGTAATTGCTATGAAGATACGCTCTTTTGTTGTTGTACTTTTTTTACATCGTATTTTTTACCTTATAGTTACGGCTATGGAACCCTACACTGAGCATGGTCCGACATGCTCTTGGCCAGTTTTTTTTAAGACTGACTAACTAGCGATCCTTATTGGGCGTTGCGATTTTCGGACCCGGTGGTCGGCCGTTCCCTGGGGTCGAGCCAGGTCGCTAGCCGGACCATCTTGAGTGGATCGTGCACCTAGCGTTTGGCACCGTCAATACGATATAAGTATCTAACGCTGATATTAAAGTTGACTTGCCACATTTTTGGAAGGAGTTGACAATGAGTGCGCCAATAAATTAGTCTATTTTGAACTGCTCTGCGACTTCTTAATTTTTGACTTTTTAACCAAAAATATTCATCTTCTGTTCCTTTATGGGATGACTTACGAAAAATCCTTTTTTCTACTCCTGTACTGTTATCTGTCTTTTACTTGGTCACGAACACTAATATAAGAACATACATAATATGAGTTCAGAGAAGTCTATACTCTATTCCCCATAACAGCACTAGTGTCGTTATAGTCACTTTACGTTATTGCTAGCAGCCACAGACTTCTAAATCTAGGTTAAACTTAGGTCAAGGTTTAAGCGCTCAATTTTAACATTACGGTAAAAATGCACAACTACCAACTTAACAAACAATTAAATTCCTACGGTTTTTAAGAAAAACAAAACTTTCCGAACTAAATTCATTGATGCCAACATAAAAAAAGTATTTTTAATTTAAGTATATTTTAAATTAAAAAAAAAAAATTTACCATAGACACATACTGTCCGTCAAACGTCATATTTGCCTTGTTTCCAGGTTATGATTAATTTTGTATTTTATAATTTAAAACCTTGTCGTAGAAAAAGTATTGTATGCAACGTTGTATAATTAAGTCAAAAAACGCTCATTGCGTCTCTATTTGCGATACTCGCCGCATTCGCGGCTCGTATCGCAACTCACGCAATTCGCAAATTTTGAACCCACTTATACAACTGTTGCATAAAATACTATTTTAGGACACCCGCGTCCCCTAAACCTAATCACAAATTTCGATTTTCTTTTCAGGGATTTAGGCTATACCTACGTTGTCCGCTAGTCCTTTAGTTACAGAAGTTTTTATGTGTAGAAAAATGTCAGCCTTTTGTTATTTAACTTAACCTCATCATTTGTGTTATATGCTTCTCTCCCTATTACCCCACTTTAGATGACAAGTAAGTAATAAGTAAGTAGAAAGTAGATAAGATGCAAAGTAAATACTTCTTGAAGGATTGAAAAAAGGTACAAGCAAAACTGCAGCCGAAGTCGGTATTATGTAAATTTTAATGGCAAAGACGACTGCGAATATTCCAGGTAAAACTTTGAATGAAACGTCAAACACTAAGTACCTACACAATCCCGTTGAGTTCAAAGGTTTTCTAAATAATACATGATTCAGAACAACAGATATTGAGGAGCATTGTAAATTTTATTCATGAATATATATTCACTGTAGAATGCAGACAGAATATATTTCGAAGATAATGAAAGAATGGTTGGAGATTTATCAACATTTTGTAACAGAATTTTAACCGAAAATATCCATACATTTATATAGAATAAAGTGTCAGTGAACTCATTGAAACTAAGTGTAAATATACAGTGTATATCAACCAAACATAAAATAAATCTCTATCAAAAACTTCATTTTATTTTTATTTATTAAGGATTGATTTAGAGGTGTGCGCCGCGCCGGCGCGCCGCCGCCGCCGGCTTTTTTGGCCACGCCGCCGCCGCCGATTTCTGATCGGCGTGAAATCGGCGTGAATAAAAAACTTATTGCAAAAGCAGATTTTCGTACCATATATTAAAACTAACCTTACTTAACACTTTGTTCTAGCAGTTCATAGCATATACTCTGTTGAAATCAAGGTTCATCCCATTTTTGGATAACGTTTTTTCTTATTATCCTCTCGTAGGATTTCAAAAGACGGCAGAGGCTAGTTAAAATGGTCTAGATCATCATTATCATCTCAATCCGGAGACATTCATTGATGAACATAGGTCTGCCCTAAACAATTCCGAACGAACAGTCGCAATGCACACGTTTTCTCTTAATCGAATGCCGACGAACTTAAACATGTCCTCAGATCATTTTGTGGAGGCCAACCCACGCTCCATCTTCCTTCAGATTCGTGGTCTTCATTTGGGAACCTTTCTATCCCATCGGTCTTTGTTGCTCGAGCTATATGCCCAGCCCATTACCACCTCATCTTGCTAGAGTTATGTCACCTAAGTAGGTTCTTTGGAAACGGAACGAAACGGATTTACTAATTACTAATTTGGTCTAGCTCTCTCTATGGAACGTTGAGCGACTCGACCCTATTTATGAAGGTGAAAGACTATACGTCTACTGGATATCTCGTCACTAGTCAAAAACTATTCTTGAGACATTGAGACACGGTGACAGAGAAGAACTGGAGGGTATGTTTCAGCTACATATGTGTATTCGTAGTTCTCGTCCTAGACAACTTCAAGGTTAACTGCCCCAAGAGCGACTGGGGTATCAGGGAGTTCGACATAACTTTCGTCTTATAAACACAGCGGTCGTTGAGCATATTTTTCGCGCCCTGTAGGGACTATACCATCACGACGATGTCATTAGCTAATCGAAGGTAGTCGTTAGCGACGTTGATTCTAAATCAGTTCTAGTTCAAAAGCTTCAAGACATCCTCCAAAGCTGTGCTCCTGTAACCCTCTCCTTCCTTCGGAGAGGGGCACAACTCCAGATCAACCAAAAGTGGTCAATATTGACCATACGGGACACAAACCAACCAAAAAAAAAAACCAAAGCTGTGGTAATCAGTTTCTAAGAAAAGACGTCTTACAGGTTCTTGGAGTAGAATTTATCTCATACTTTGGTTCATGTTCTTTCTCTGTAAACTCATAATCTTTTAAATTAGAGAATACAGATGATGATGAGATGAATACAGATTGCGGTATCTCAATTAAACTCCTATAATTAATTAATTAGGATTTATTTGAACCAGAGCTGAACACATGTGACAATGGCTAATATAAAAGAGAGAGATCATCAAGGCGGGAAAGAGAGAGGTGAACGCCTAAGCTGCGTTCAATATACCACAGCTGTGTAGGTTTCATGAGCATTTAACCCCTGAGCATTGACTCTGGCTCCACCATATCAAGAAACGAAGTTTTGATATTGAAATCTTCAACACAATATATGACAATGAATGCACATTGTTTTTTGATAAAGATGTATCTGTGGTTTCATTTAATATCATAGAAACGTAGTTTTTTTCTTTTTTAGGGTTCCGTAGCCAAAATAGCAAAAACGGAACCCTTATAGTTTTTAATAAATCTATCAGTTCTGCCAAACATTCTGGACCAAATACTTGAGTTATAACAGCAGTAGCCTTAGTTCGGCCCATTTCTAAGCCTTTGGGAATATTTGAGTCCAGGAAGATATTGGGCATCAGAGGAACTAAAGTGTCCATCAAAGTGAATGGCAAGTTATTTGTAGCTGGTAAGTAGTCCAGCCAGTTTGAACTCTGCCCTTTTTAATCATTTTGTTCGCTGGTTTATTAACCAGGTTTACTATACTTTTGTGACAGCGGTGGTTTGCTTATGTCTGCTGCTACCTATATATGTTTTTCCAGTACAGAACCGTATTAGAGATTCGGCCTTGAGGTACCTTGACCACGCGCTCTTATGGAATTACATGGAAGCTTCCGAAAGATGACAGTTAAGTCCCAGAGATCGAAAAAACAAGCCTTTTTGTGGTACCTAATCTAATTTTGGTCTATTGCGTAGTCTAACACGTTTGGGTAACGTTGGAAAAACTTAAGTTCATCCTCGCGACGCTTTAGATCCTGCAACTATAGGCGTTTGGCCAGTGAACTTCTCTCATACAGGCAGTGATGACCTGTGTGAACCTAAGTATCTCCATAGAAATGAGGAAATCCGTAGAAGCACTATTTAATTGATGTAGCTCCGAATAACCAAGTGGCCATACCATATAGCTCGAATAAATAATGTCTGATAAGGCCTAAAACCTCTCGAATAGACCGAAGATGTACCATGTAGAACCAAGATGTAGCATGGGTCACCTTCCCTCAGTGGATGGCTTTGGCATCGTAACGTTATGATCGCTAGTGCCAAAAATAAAGTTAAAAACTAAAACCCGACTACGAAAAAGTCTAAAACAAGAATCTTAGGTTTTAGTTCACCAGGCACAGATAAATTGCATTTTTTTAATTTAGAGAACGTTTCGAGTATGCCGTCAGTCGTTCGTAGTCGGAGGCCCCGGCAAGAAAACAAACAAAAAAGGGGCCTCCGACTACGAACGACTGACGGCATACTCGAAACGTTCTCTAAATTAAAAAAATGCAATTTATCTGTGCCTGGTGAACTAAAACCTAAGATTCTTGTTTTAGACTTTTTCGTAGTCGGGTTTTAGTTTTTAACTTTATTTTATTTACGTATTTTTAGTTATTGTTCAGTTACGGTTTTAAGCGCCTTTCCCTTCATAAGAACCATATCAGCGTGTGAGATCAACGACCGAGCTCTTTCATAACCACCCTCCATTTAATAGTAATGACAAGAATTACAACAGTAACACATGGTTTGCTTACAACGATATAAGACGCTTTATGCTTTGCTTTTGTCCCGCTTAAAATTACTACGGGATATGGGGTGTTTGCGGAAGAGCTCGGTTTTCGCCCTCGCAGCCTGAAACTCAGCTTTCGGACTTGCAGAAATAAGACTAATAGGTACACGTAAGTAACCAGGGGCGCTCGGTGCCTTTGGTCCAACGCGGTATTCGGTCTTTGCCCCGCTTAAAATTATTGCGGGATACTGGGTTATTGGGTGTTTGCTGAGGAGTCCGGTTTTTTCCTCGAAGCCTGAAGCTCGCCCTTCGGGCTCGCCAAAATTAGACTAATAGGTATACGTAAGTAACCAGGGGCGCTCGGTACCTTTGGTCCAATGCGGTATTCGGTCTTTGCCCCGCTTAAAATTATTTCGGAATGCTGGGTTATTTGGTGTTTGCTGAGTAGAAGAAGCCTGAAGCTCGCCCTTCGGGCTCGCAATAATTAGACATTTATATACAGTTTGCGTGAAGTAACCAGGAGCGCTTCATGCCTTTGGCTCTGTGCGGTACTGCTTAGTTGCTTACGGAGGAGAAACAACATGAATTGGTATGTTAATTACTTAATTAGTCAAAAAGTATGAAAACCGGTGACATACAACCGTAACAAAACATATACATGCCACACTTTTTATAAAATGCTTTTAATTGGAACAACTTTAGAATTATAAAAATCAATTCTAACGTGCTCTTCTTATACTGCAAAATACAAAGAAAAAAAATAACTTTTACTAACACCTATTTGATTGAAAATCGTGATTCAACGTAACTAAATGTTGTCATATATGATTCCACTCCTCGCCAACAGATGGATTATAACAGTTTACAACAGTGTCATCTGTTATTGAGTAGAAATAATTATTATAGAGGTGCCACTAAGTGTGACTAGAGTGATTTATAGATATCGATTTACAGTGAGCTGTAAAAAAATGATACATTGTTACTGTATTTAGAAACATCTTTACTTGAAGTTTATCGCAATTAAAGAGTTAATATTTTTGAGCGCATTTAATATGTATGTATGCAGTTGCCTGAATCCAAGATTTACTTTTTAAGTTCCTTTGTTTGTATGAAATTATGAAAAATATCTTGGCCGCCGCATATTGTGCTACTGCTACAGGGCTGCGGAAACCAAACTATCCCGGCCGGTAGTATTCAAATTCATTCACTCTTCTTCTACGAGCGGTTCTTTCGGAAATCTGAAAGGGTTAATTTTGTATTGTAGGTGCACTGAGTTATCAATTCATACCTAACGAATGTCGATAAAAAATATCGACTTCATCTTATGACACCTCTAGTTGAGTAGCTTAGCAAACTGTCATTGCGGATAGCGAAATTAAAGATGTATAATAATACTTACCTGTGATAATACATGCTCGAGACGTATTGTTAAATATGCTCGCAGTGAGGCAGCGTAGGTAAAACCGCGTAATATTTACGGCATTACAACGATTTTATTTAAACATTTTTGATGTGACACAACACACGCGTCAGTTGCCGGCATGAAAATGACATGTATTCGGCAATGTTCGCAAATACGAAGTTACCCGATATCTCAATACGAATGAGACATCTGAAGGTCTAGCATAGCAGGCCATTTTGATATTTAGCTGGTGTCAAAATATCAAAATATGTTTTTTCTTTTTCTATCAAATGTATTATGAAAGTAACGGGTGATGTCATTTCATGCCACGACTGGCATAACGACACATTATGCTAGCCCCTGTCGAAACGAATCGCTGGAGAGCAAGCTGTTGAATGTCGTTCTTGTTGTTATTAAAATGAAAATATTGTTGCATAATATAGCTGTATCCGTATGTGTCATATGTTTTTGCAATAGATTTTTAAAGCTCTTTAATTTGATATGTAACTCGATGCAACTCGATGACTTTTATTTTTTAATCCATGAGTTTTTTGAGGACCACGGTCTGTATATTAAATTTAAGTTTTAACTAACTAGCCTATAACCCGCGCAGAATCAAGACGAATCTAACGATACTCCCCATGTTTGAATCGGTTTAGTAGTTTTTGAGTTATGAGGGAACAAACGAACATACAAACATACAAACATACAAATATACAAACATACAAACATACATACATATATACATACGGTGCTAAAATCATAACCCTCCTTTTTGCTTCGCCGTAGTCGGGTAAAAAAGGCAAAAAACGCAAATTTTAACCATTTTATTTCGATTTTTTTGTAAAAATATATGTTTATGGCATTAAATCAGAGTTTAAGGTGATGTACGGCGATATTTTAAATAACTGTGTCCTTGAATTACGGTTTTTTGATGTGTGAAATCATGTTTCAATCACGCCGATTTCACGCCGAAAATACGCCGCCGCCGCCGATTTTTTGTCAAACGCCGCCGCCGACAATTTTTTGATCGGCGCACATGTCTAGATTGATTACCAACATTTTTGAGACAAGCTGTTATTGCCGACTGTACCTACTCTTTTTGCATAATCGTAAACTGCATATCAAGACCAAGGACCTAAAAATAAATAGCCGGACGGAGCTTCGCTAACATAAGAACCGAAGCATGTCTAGTCCGCCGGCTGTCAATGTGTGCGTGCATCTCGCATTAGGAAAAAAATAGTTGATGTGCGCGTGCGGTTCGTAAGTATAAGCAACCGGCAGACTAGAAATGGCTTCAGTTCTCTGTTGGCGAGGCTCCGTCCGGCTATTTATTTTAAGATCCTTGATCAAGACCAGTGGTGGGCAAAGTTTTTTCATGGCGGGCCAGAAATATAAGAAATTTTAGAGGAGGGCCTGAACTATAGCAAAAATTGATTTAGTTTTATCAGGGGCCATAGAAGTACTCCTTATTTCGAAGGACCGCCGCGCCCGCGGGCCGGATTAAACCCTCCCGCGGGCCAGAGATGGCCCGCGGGCCGTACTTTGCCCACCACTGATCAAGACGGTAGCATAATCTTACCATTGTCTCCAAACTTGACATAGGTGTGTCAAATTTCTGCTCAATTGGATACCAGAATGCTTATGATGCTACGCTTTGCCGCGCGATAAATAAATGATGAAGCATCCGTCACGTTCTGAGAAATAGTGTGTGAGAGTGACGAATGCTTTATCATTTATTTATCGCGCGACAAAGCGTAGCATCATAAGCATTCTGGTATCTGAGTAAGCAGAAATTTGACATACCTATGTCAAGTTTAGAGATCATAAGCCTACAGGAAGTGTATAAGTAAAAACGGCAAAGTGCGAGTCGGATTCGCACACGAAGAGTTCTGTACCACCGTCGAGCAAATAACACCAAAAAACCCCTATTTATTTTTGGTTTTAATTTGTTTTTATGATTTGTTGTTATTAGCGGTGATAGAAATACACATTCCATGAACCTTTCCCCTCTCATCATCATCATCATTTCAGCCAAAAGACGTCCACTGCTGGACATAGGCCTTCCCCAAGGATCTCCACGATTGTCGGCTTTGTGCTGCTATTATCCAGCGGCTTCCCGCGGTTTTCACCAGATCGTCGGTCCACCTTGTGGGAGGCCTGCCAACAGTTCGTCTTCCGGTGCGTGGTCGCCACTTGAGAACCTAACCACCCCAACGGCCATCAGTTCTGCGAGCAATGTGCCCTGCCCATTGCCACTTAAGGTTTGCAATGCGTTTCCCCTCTAATAGTCTCTTATTACGCTTTAAGAGATCCCTGTGACAAACGGACATACAGCGGAGGCTTAGTAATAGGGTTCCGTTGGCACCCGTTGGGTACGGAACCCTAAACACAGTATAATTCCGAGTTCACTAAACAAAATAATGCTAAAGCACTAACCTTCAGCGACGGCGGCCTTCTTGAGGGCGCCCATGGAGATGCTCTTCCTGGGGGCGTCCGTGGTGTCCTTGGGCCACGCGAACTGGTTGCGGTACTCCGTGCTGACCAGCTCAGGCTTCGGGGCCATGGGCTCGCCCAGCGCCGCGCTCGTTGCCTGGAAGATATCGCGGTTGAGTATGATTAGGGCAAAGTGTAAGGTTTTGGTCGAATTTTCGGATTTACTGATAGTGGTGGTGGTAAAACAAAGAAAGGCCGAGATCGCAGATGTTTGCAGTCTGAGCTGCAAGCGAGGGACGTACATATGCGATCGAGGGCTTTCTTTATTACCTCCCGTGTTGTGTACAACATTTTATGCCTACAATTAGCCAGAAAGCGGCTTGTTCCGTACGCATAACGTGCGGGAAAGCCGCCTTATGGCCAGGTGTGGCATAAAGATATTTTATTATAAAAATAAATAATACTGTAGTTTCTATTCCATTGACCTGGGGTTTAAGGAGTCAACCAAACATTTACCAGATTTAAAATTATTTAATTTAGGAGTATTATGAACTCCTGACCGGTTAGAGATCTCTAAAGAGAGTCATTATTGAAAATTATCGCAGCCTGTACAGATATTGGCAAATATTCAGAAGATTCCTCTTTATAATGGCATTTTTGGTTATTATTGCGGTCCCGGCCTCAAATTAATAAAAATGTCACTCTAATGAGTCAATTTTCTGAATATTTGTAGCCAGGGGAATGATGCCCTCTTACCCAATACAATAATGTGTTATGTACCTTTTTTTAAAACCGATTCGCCGCATTTTCCAAACCTCACGTATCTTAATAGTGAAGATTTGCAATGAATCCATTCAGGTCGAACAGCAGTAATGAGCGACGAAGGCAAACAGTGTCAAAATCAATTAGGCCAGTGGCCCAAAACCGTGACATTTCATTACGCGATAAATAATAACGGAACCGGAACGGATGACCCGTTAATTCGATTTCATGGAGTTTTGCGTTTGCACACATTATTGCTTTAATTTATTGCGAAATGGGTTGCGTGGAAAATATTGTAATTGAGTACAAATCGAATGTGGGACGTGAATGTCTTTAAAAATGGATTTAATGACGTGGTAATGATGCGAAGTTCAGTAAATAAAGTCGAGAGCAAATATTTCGTGTCACTAACATAAAATAAAATGTAATATCTCGTTAGCTAATGCTGCTTGCTTATGGATTGTTTTAAGAAATTATTTTAGTTTATAAAAACGTGTATTTAAAAAAATAAAGTTAAAAACTAAAACCCGACTACGAAAAAGTCTGAAACAAGAATCTTAGGTTTTAGTTCGCCAGGTACAGATAAATTGCATTTTTTTTAATTTAGAGAACGTTTCGAGTATGCCGTCAATCGTTCGTAGTCGGAGGCCCCGGCAAGAAGACAAACAAAAAAGGGGCCTCCGACTACGAACGATTGACGGCATACTCGAAACGTTCTCTAAATTAAAAAAAATGCAATTTATCTGTACCTGGCGAACTAAAACCTAAGATTCTTGTTTCAGACTTTTTCGTAGTCGGGTTTTAGTTTTTAACTTTATTTTATTTACGTATTTTTAGTTATTATTCAGTTACGGGTTTAAGCGCCTTTTTCTTCCTAAGAACCATATCAGGGTGTGAGGCCAACGACCGAGCTCTTTCATGAGCACCCTCCATTTAATAGTATTTATGCCACACCTGGCCATAAAGTGGCTTTTTCCGCACGCTGCGCATACGGAAAAAGCCGCTTTCTGGCCAAGTGTAGACATAAAATGATGTACACAACACGGGAGGTAATAAAGAAAGCCCTCGATCGCATATTTACGTCCCTCGCTTGCAGCTCGGGCCGCAAACTTCTGCGATCTCGGCCTTTCTTTGTATTACCACCCTAGTTGTGTAATGTACTATTAATGACAAGAATTACAACAGTAACACTTAGATACATGGTTTGCTTACAACGATATAAGACGCTTTATGCTTTGCTTTTGTCTCGCTTAAAATTACTACGAGACGGGGTGTTTGCGGAAGAGCTCGGTTTTCGGCCTTGCAGCCCGAAACTCGGCCTTCGGACTTGCAAAAATTAGACTAATAGGTATACATAAAAACCAGGGGCGCTCGGTGCCTTTGGTCCAACGCGGTATTCGGTCTTTGCCCGCTTAAAATTATTGCGGGATACTGGATTATTGGGTGTTTGCTGAGGAGTTCGGCCTTTGGCCTCGAAGCCTGAAGCTCGCCCTTCCGGCTCGCAAAAATCAGACTAATAGGTATACGTAAGTAACCAGGCGCGCTCGGTACCTTTGGTCCGACGCGGTATTCGGTCTTTGTCCCGCTTAAAATTATTGCGGAATGCTGGGTTATTAGGTGTTTGCTGGGTAGTTCGGCCTTTGGCCTCAAAGCCTGAAGCTCGCCCTTCGGGCTCGCAAAATTTAGACATTTATTATACAGTTTGCGCAAAGAAACCAGGTGCGCTTCATGTCTTTGGCTCTGTGCGGTACTGCTTGCGGAGGAGAAACAACATGAATTGATATGTTAATTAGTCAAAAAGTATGAAAACCGGTGACATACAATCGTACCAAACATATGTACATGCCACACTTTTATAAAATGCTTTTAATTGGAACAACTTTAGAATTATCAAAATCAATTCTAACGTGTTTTTACTTATACTGCAAAATGGGTACAAAGAAAAAATATCTTTCACTAACACCTATTTGAATATCGTGATTCAACGTAACTAAATCTTGTCATATATGATTCCACTCCTCGCCAACAGATGGATTAAAGCAGTTTACAACACAGTGTCATCTGTTATTGAGTAGAAAGAAATAATTATTATAGGGGTGCCACTAAGTGTGACTAGAGTGATTTATAGATATCGATTTAGGGCCTTATCACACTGGCGATTTGCGGGCGAGTTTTCATACGTGTCCGTCAAGATAGCGTACACCGTAAAGATATTCAGAATCTGATGCAGCCAATAAATAGTACCCAAATAGTACCGACGAAATACCTTGGTGAAAAAATAGTACCCTTAAACTTTTCGAAATATAAGGCCTGTTCACGGTGTACGCTACTGGGGGTCAAGCAGGCGTACACCGTTTGTATCTCTGGAACGGCTTTGTTTTTGGAAACGCTTTATATCTCAAAAAATAGTACCCAAATAGTACCCTAGACCCTAGGGCCCTAAAATTTCATTTCTGTAGCTATCGTAGAAGCCGTGTTTGTATGAAATTATGAAAAATATCTTGGCCACCGCATACGGTGCTACTGCTACAGGACTGCGGAAACCAAACTATAGTATTCATTTACTCTTTTTCTAGAAGCGGATCTTTCGGAAATCTAAAAGGGTTAATTTTGTATTTTAGGTGCACTGAGTTATTCAATTCATACGTAACCAATGTCGATACAAAATATCGACTTCATCTTAGCCACACCTCTAGTTGAGTAGCTTAGCAAACTGTCATTGCGGATAGAGAAAATCGACATGTATTTCAATATTAATACAATAATACGTACCGGTGATAATATATGCCTCCTCAGACATATTTTTAAATCTGCTCGCAGTGAGGCAGCATATTTACGGCATTACAACGATTTTATTTCAACATTTTTTATGTGACACAACACACGCGTCAGTTGGCGGCATGAAAATGACATGTATTCGGCAATGTTCGCAAATACGAAGTTACCCGATATCTCTCAATACGAATGACACATGTAAAGGTCTAGCATAGCAGGCCATTAGGATATTTAGCAGGTGTCAAAATATCAATATATGTTTTTTCTTTTTCTTTCAAATATATTATGAAAGTAACGGGTGATGACGTTTCGTGCCACGACTGCCATAACTGCACATTATGCTAGCCCTTCTGTAACGAATCGTCGGAGATCAAGCTGTTGAATATCGTTCTTGTTGTTATTAAAATGAAAATATTGTTGCATAATATACTTGTATCAGCATGTGTGATACATTTTTGCAATAGGTTTTTAAAGCTCTTTAATTTGATATGTAACTCGATGCTACTCGATGACTTTTATTTTTTAATCCTTGAGTTTTTTGAGAATCACGGCCTTTATATTAAATTTCAGTTTCAACTAACTAGCCTATAACCCGCGCAGAATCAAGACGAATCTAACGATACCCCACATGTTTGAATTGGTTTAGTAGTTTTTGAGTTATGAGGGAACAAACGAACATACAAACATACAAACATACAAACATACAAACATACAAACATACATACATATATACATACGGTGCTAAAATCATAACCCTCCTTTTTGCTTCGCCGTAGTCGGGTAATAAAAGATAGCCATTGTTTATAAAATTAATACTTTTTATCAATCAATAAACTAGTTAGCTAGCTATCATTAGATTAGGAGATATTACATTTAATGTTAGTGACCCGGAATGCCCAATATATATTTCTGAAAATTCAAACGGATGGGACAGTTCTCAGGAATATTTTTTCTGATGTTATCCGTTATTTTGAGAGATGTTTCGTGCTAATCCGCGGTCTATTTCGAAATAAAGTTACTTTATGATTTGCCTTGTTTTTTGCTCTTTATTTACATAAAAGTGCTACGCGGGTAGTTGTTCTTTAACGCCACTTTATAAAGAACATGGCTACCAAACTCCATTTGCTTGCCAAAACCTCCCAAAAGTTATAAAATAAAAGGTTTACATATTTCAACCGTAAATAATGGGTCTTAAAATACTTAAAAGTTGTGCTTACATCCGACGCTAGATAAACTTTTGCGAAGAATAAGCTAGTCAATAGGAGTTTTATAGTTTTAATGCCTTCTTTAACCCGCGTACACAAAGCAAGTTTGTATAGTCGACTACTAAGATATCAATACCACCAAAGTTACAAAAATATGTATACACGATTCTATCGACTCAAGGTCTCTGCCTACCACACCGTAACATACCATGACCGTACTGTGAACGACTGAACGTGTTACACCCTTTAAAAAAAAGCTAAAATGGAAATAAAATGCCTTTAACCTTTAAGGTCGTGTATAGTCGGACTAACGCTAAATTTGCAGAGGTCGAAAAAAGGTTTTATCAAAAAATATAGATATGGCAACATGCGGACACTACAGCAAGAGGATTATTTAATCTTGGTACTTGGAAGTTATTCTTCCCTTTATTACAAAATGTGTAAAAACCTGTTGAAATAAATATCTAGGTCAAGCACACATCGATCTAGTTTCAAAGTAACTAAGCGATTTGTTCCTGGGTCTTGGATAATTTATTTGTATTTAGGGATTATAATTAAATATGTACATGTACCATACAAGCATTGCTCGTCACGCTAATAGGAATGGGTACTACGACAAAGATTCTAAAAAATCTCTCTATCCTTGAGCAAGGATAGTTTGGTTGGAACCTACATCAATCTTTTAGCAAAAATTCAAACCAATCTTAGATGGTAATTTATCGGCAGGTATCTGTAGTCTAGATATTGAACGGTTTCGTCAAATAATTCTCGTTTTGAAAAGATTTTGTGTTGCTCTTTGAGAAAATGCGATTCCAAAACCAAGTAACCTATTTTATATTTGGTTTCATTGCGCGAATATAAAAGCAAAAAACACAATTTCAGCCTAAACTTTAGAGCAGGGGTCTCCAAATTTAATTAATTTTTCTTTATACAAAAGGTCCATCGCGCGTGCGTGCTGTTTTTTTTTTATTTTTATTTATATATTTATTCAAATGACAAGAACATTAGTAAGGTACATCGTCCCACAAAACTGTTTCCACAGTTTGACTGTGGGACCCGTGAGTCTTACTTATAGGTACAATATTACAAATCTTCATTAGGTACATAAGAGGATATCTAGGTAGGTAAATACCTCGACAGTAATCAATTTAAATGAATTAAATACTGTCGAGGTAATATTTAGACAGGGCTTTTTTAAATTTATTTTTATTTTTTTCCGTCCTAACGTCCTGTGAACGAACACATTACACCACGTTTTAAGAATACTCCAGTATGGATCGCACGGTCTACTCCTCGACCTTGAATACGTATCTCGTGCTCCAAAACGGTCCAAGTTAGACTACTTGTCTGTCTTTCAGCTTTGCCCCTAGTCCAGTGGTTCCTAACCTTTATTGCCACATCACCCACAGGCCCCCTCTAGATTTGTATGATTATCCCTTCAAAAAATAGGTAATACAGACAGGCAGCACAAAGTACTCAAAGAAAAACGACTTAATATGAGTATTACCCCTGAGAAAACTTAATTTTACCCCTAAAGGCCGAGCCACACCGGCTGCGTACACGTCTGCGTGCGCGTGGCGTACGCGTTGTATAGTATGAATGTTTTTCAAAATGGCGG
Organism: Eudemis profundana; assembly: GCA_947034925.1. Lineage (NCBI taxonomy): Eukaryota > Metazoa > Arthropoda > Insecta > Lepidoptera > Tortricidae > Eudemis > Eudemis profundana. The sequence continues at coordinate 3,119,049 of OX344818.1, read as the reverse complement.
CTAGTCACGCTCAAAGTCAAGGAGCTGCAGCGTACAGTGCGTGCACACGCAGCCGGTGTGGCTTGGCCTTAAAGGGGTAATTACCCCCAGGTTCGGAACCACTGCCCTAGTGTAGGGGAGACCGGGTATGGTTGTCTCGCGGGTTGGTTGTCACAGCGGCCATAAAATAATACTAAACGAAGGAATAAGTGCATCGATTGATGAAGTACGGAAGGATGTACAGCTCTTGCGATCTTTTAGCACCGATCGATGTACTTAATGTTTCGTTTAGTATTATTTTATGGCCGCTGTGACAACCAACCCGCGAGACAACCATACCCGGTCTCCCCTAAAGCGTTTTCAGCTACCTTCGGTTCGACGGTGTCCGTCCAGCGCGGCTGCCGCGGCCCCTCCGACTTGCTGCGCCGCCCGGCGCGGTCTGCATCGTTCCTCTGGGCGCTCTGCAACAACCAATAACATTCTACATAAGGGTCTATATCAGCGGTCGGCAACCTTTTAGCAGCCAAGGGCCAAATAGTAGCTAACGAAATTGACGCGGGCCGCACTTACTATGTTAATAATTGGTGATTTTATACAATTAGCCTGTTGACTCGATTTTTTTTCTGTCCTAAATCGATTCTACTATTTCTGAGGAACAAATATCTATATGACACCTAATACATTGGTATAAGTATAACAGCCACAAATTGTAATCAAAAGTAGCAGATCGGACTGAGCATTGAAAACGCTCTATACATAAAATAAAGTTAAAAACTAAAACCCGACTACGAAAAAGTCTAAAACAAGAATCTTAGGTTTTAGTTCACCAGGCACAGATAAATTGCATTTTTTTAATTTAGAGAACGTTTCGAGTATGCCGTCAGTAGTTCGTAGTCGGAGGCCCCGGCAAGAAAACAAACAAAAAAGGGGCCTCCGACTACGAACGACTGACGGCATACTCGAAACGTTCTCTAAATTAAAAAAATGCAATTTATCTGTGCCTGGTGAACTAAAACCTAAGATTCTTGTTTTAGACTTTTTCGTAGTCGGGTTTTAGTTTTTAACTTTATTTTATTTACGTATTTTTAGTTATTGTTCAGTTACGGTTTTAAGCGCCTTTCCCTTCATAAGAACCATATCAGCGTGTGAGATCAACGACCGAGCTCTTTCATAACCACCCTCCATTTAATAGTAATGACAAGAATTACAACAGTAACACATGGTTTGCTTACAACGATATAAGACGCTTTATGCTTTGCTTTTGTCCCGCTTAAAATTACTACGGGATATGGGGTGTTTGCGGAAGAGCTCGGTTTTCGCCCTCGCAGCCTGAAACTCAGCTTTCGGACTTGCAGAAATAAGACTAATAGGTACACGTAAGTAACCAGGGGCGCTCGGTGCCTTTGGTCCAACGCGGTATTCGGTCTTTGCCCCGCTTAAAATTATTGCGGGATACTGGGTTATTGGGTGTTTGCTGAGGAGTCCGGTTTTTTCCTCGAAGCCTGAAGCTCGCCCTTCGGGCTCGCCAAAATTAGACTAATAGGTATACGTAAGTAACCAGGGGCGCTCGGTACCTTTGGTCCAATGCGGTATTCGGTCTTTGCCCCGCTTAAAATTATTTCGGAATGCTGGGTTATTTGGTGTTTGCTGAGTAGAAGAAGCCTGAAGCTCGCCCTTCGGGCTCGCAATAATTAGACATTTATATACAGTTTGCGTGAAGTAACCAGGAGCGCTTCATGCCTTTGGCTCTGTGCGGTACTGCTTAGTTGCTTACGGAGGAGAAACAACATGAATTGGTATGTTAATTACTTAATTAGTCAAAAAGTATGAAAACCGGTGACATACAACCGTAACAAAACATATACATGCCACACTTTTTATAAAATGCTTTTAATTGGAACAACTTTAGAATTATAAAAATCAATTCTAACGTGCTCTTCTTATACTGCAAAATACAAAGAAAAAAAATAACTTTTACTAACACCTATTTGATTGAAAATCGTGATTCAACGTAACTAAATGTTGTCATATATGATTCCACTCCTCGCCAACAGATGGATTATAACAGTTTACAACAGTGTCATCTGTTATTGAGTAGAAATAATTATTATAGAGGTGCCACTAAGTGTGACTAGAGTGATTTATAGATATCGATTTACAGTGAGCTGTAAAAAAATGATACATTGTTACTGTATTTAGAAACATCTTTACTTGAAGTTTATCGCAATTAAAGAGTTAATATTTTTGAGCGCATTTAATATGTATGTATGCAGTTGCCTGAATCCAAGATTTACTTTTTAAGTTCCTTTGTTTGTATGAAATTATGAAAAATATCTTGGCCGCCGCATATTGTGCTACTGCTACAGGGCTGCGGAAACCAAACTATCCCGGCCGGTAGTATTCAAATTCATTCACTCTTCTTCTACGAGCGGTTCTTTCGGAAATCTGAAAGGGTTAATTTTGTATTGTAGGTGCACTGAGTTATCAATTCATACCTAACGAATGTCGATAAAAAATATCGACTTCATCTTATGACACCTCTAGTTGAGTAGCTTAGCAAACTGTCATTGCGGATAGCGAAATTAAAGATGTATAATAATACTTACCTGTGATAATACATGCTCGAGACGTATTGTTAAATATGCTCGCAGTGAGGCAGCGTAGGTAAAACCGCGTAATATTTACGGCATTACAACGATTTTATTTAAACATTTTTGATGTGACACAACACACGCGTCAGTTGCCGGCATGAAAATGACATGTATTCGGCAATGTTCGCAAATACGAAGTTACCCGATATCTCAATACGAATGAGACATCTGAAGGTCTAGCATAGCAGGCCATTTTGATATTTAGCTGGTGTCAAAATATCAAAATATGTTTTTTCTTTTTCTATCAAATGTATTATGAAAGTAACGGGTGATGTCATTTCATGCCACGACTGGCATAACGACACATTATGCTAGCCCCTGTCGAAACGAATCGCTGGAGAGCAAGCTGTTGAATGTCGTTCTTGTTGTTATTAAAATGAAAATATTGTTGCATAATATAGCTGTATCCGTATGTGTCATATGTTTTTGCAATAGATTTTTAAAGCTCTTTAATTTGATATGTAACTCGATGCAACTCGATGACTTTTATTTTTTAATCCATGAGTTTTTTGAGGACCACGGTCTGTATATTAAATTTAAGTTTTAACTAACTAGCCTATAACCCGCGCAGAATCAAGACGAATCTAACGATACTCCCCATGTTTGAATCGGTTTAGTAGTTTTTGAGTTATGAGGGAACAAACGAACATACAAACATACAAACATACAAATATACAAACATACAAACATACATACATATATACATACGGTGCTAAAATCATAACCCTCCTTTTTGCTTCGCCGTAGTCGGGTAAAAACGGTAGGACATTATGACGTCATCCGTTGCATCGCTGTACTAAGTCTGTATGAAAAAAATAGCATTTTGCCATTTTGAGCACGAAGAAGTGCGTTTAAGCACACAGTTGCCATACATTTATTTTTTCAGTGTTATTTAAGCATTCCGAAATTGACTTTAATTTTTCTTAAAGACGATAAAAAAAATATCGTTTTTTTTTAAACTTTGTGGTCTCATAACTTTATATTTTTTATACATTTTTTGTTTATTTCTTTTGTGTTATGATAATTTAGTATTTTGCAATCCATGTGACTATATTATGTTGTAACATTCAACATTATTCAACATCCCAATTCTGAATATATCAACCTTTACATACAAAATAGTCAGGGAGGCTCGCGGGCCGCAAGTGAGCGGATCACGGGCCCGCGGGCCGCTGGTTGCCGACCGCTGCTCTATATGTTAGCAAATTTGATATAGCTTGGCAAATACGTTGGTGATACTTCCATGGTAAACGCGGGGGGCAGGCGCAATGATATTTTATAAGAAGATACGTTATACGCATACTCGCCAGCTGAGAAATATGCTTCCAAGAAAGCAGCAGCACACATTGGTACCTCACTGTACGGTGTACATACTCACACATATTAACAGATTGCATAAAAGAGATGGCATAGTTACAATAATGCAAAAAAAAGAGACAGCTAGCTTTTTGTTACTTGCGCGATAAATTTTTAAACGTAACCGAGTGAACCCATCGGCTAGATTCGGATTGACTCGGAGCCTGCTCGGCTATCCTTATCACTCTCATTGTCAAAGACGTAAGTTTGTCTCTTTCATTCAAATGAAAAATAAAATAATAAAAATGATAAAATTAAATTATTTCAGCGTACTTACAGGTGATATGTGATCCCTTGCGCTTTGTTGCACTTTTTGCTATGATTGGTGCACTTTCTGATCACACACGACGGCATTTTTTTTGTGAATCTTGTAAATATTCACCCTTGACATCGTCGTGCGTTTCGTTGACCGACCCGCGAGTGACTACCCACTACAAAAAGGGCACCAATACATTTATCGTGGTGCGTGCTTCACTTTTGGAGTGCTTGTAACCTATCTACTTATAAAATATCATTGGGCAGGCGACGATAACGCATTGAGCACCGCTACGCGAATTACGATACGGATATATCTGCCGATATCCCTAAAGGCCGAAGCAGCCTCGGTGCTTTCTGGCTGCAAGTGCAGTGTGAAGGCAGTTTTTTGCATTTAACTCGGTTTACAATTTTGATGCCATTATATCACCTGAAAAAGAACTGCCTTTAAACTGCACTTTTGTGGCCAGAAAGCAATTTTCGAATTAAGTATGCATATAAATTATATACAATTTGTTTGGCTTGACATACAATAACTTTGGCCAATCGGCAGAGTCATCTTAGCGCAGTTATCTCGTGTGCTTTTTGTTATGTGCAGCCGTGTTTATGGACATAAGTTACCGCCAACACGAACTATATGGCTTTCAGACTCCTGATTGGAAAGAAGATATTATTATTTTTTTTTATTTCTAGATATGGTTGAGTACTGATTATATGTATATATACGCATTTATTTATTTATTTATTACGATATGTATATATGTAGTTGGATTATAATAATATTTAATATGTATATGTAATTGGTAATATATTTGTATTTGGTTTTTATGTGTATTGAAAAGTTGCCTTATTTTCTTCGTACAAGTAAATTACTTAATTTTGTGAGTTTCTCTATCTTCTTTGATATTAGTTATTCTTTCTCATTTGCTCAAAGGTTAGCTGAAAGAGATCCCTTACAGGGATAAGTTCGCCTTTGTACATAACCATTGTTCTTTTTACTGTTTCTGTATGATTTTATGTGCAATAAAGTGTTTACATACATACATACATACGAACGGTGGCCGACTGACGCTTTTGTCACACGCCCCCCGCCGCGAGCACACTTCATGCCGCCCCACTGTACTTCCTCCGTCGCCCACGGAACATGGGAGTGTCACCAACGAATTTGCCAAACTATACTCGAAGTTGTAAGACGGTCGTTCTTGAAAATTATCGTTTCTCTGTGCACATATTATTGGCGAATATTTAGGAGATCCCCCTTTACAATGGCATTTTTGATTGTTATGTAGTTCCGGCCAAGTTCTACAAACTAACTAAAAAATGCCATACTAAGGAGGCACGCTCTTCTGAACATTCGTGACCAACAGAATGACGTTCTTCAAGAATCACCTAAGATCATGCTTGAAAAGCAAATTGAAAAGTTAGCAGTCAACAACATGAGATCTACGCTTGCGCGGGCTATTTTTTAAAGGCCGAGCCACACCGGCTGCGTACACGTCTGCGTGCGCGTGGCGTACGCGTTGTACAGTATGAATGTTTTTCAAAATGGCGGCTAGTCACGCTCAAAGTCAAGGAGCTGCAGCGTACAGTGCGTGCACACGCAGCCGGTGTGGCTCGGCCTTAAGTCGACGTCTCATATATAGGGAACGTGCACGAACGATAGGTGGCAGCACTAAACGACAATAGAGACACGGGTGGACAATAAAGAACTAACACCCCTGTTCTAGACGGGACCCGGGTGTCTCCGACTAGAATTAACCCCGTTTCAGGGTGCGAAAAACTTATACTAATTTAGGTTCTCTGACTGTACTTACCTCTGCGCTCGTTGACGTGGGCCCATTTCCGTCAAGTCAAAGTCGGGCAGTCAAGTCTATATCAGTCAGGAGTCAAAGTCAAGGTTCTTCAATGGGTCGGGAGTCGCTTGATGGCGAACAATGCTGTCCCGAGACAAATCCCAAGTGGTGCGGTTCGCGTCACGAAAACAATCTACGCACTTCAAAATTTGCACAACCGTTTATGCACACAAAACAATCACAAAATCCACTAATTCGACATCCAAGAGGAACACCGATCGCGAGCAACGCATTTCCTTGTCGTAAATTAGGAAGAGTGAATGACAGTAGACTTGTGTCGGTCAGGACCGAAGAACTAAAAGGAATGAAATCCCACCTCGGACCGATAAGAACTAGTTCTTCTTAAGCGCTCTAAATCGGTCTTCGGTCCTTTAGTTCAGTAGTCGATACGTCGGTACAAATCGGTTGGGAGCGAATAATCGAATGAGTCAAAATCAAATATTCAATAGCTAGCTCCTTTCTTTCCTTCAGATCTCGAATTTGCTCCTGAACTAAAGGAACTAAAAGACCGAACTAGTTCCTTTGACCGATTGACCGAGATCGGAGCGCTCTTTTCAAAGAACGAGCGCTTTTGAAGAGAGCTTATTATAAAGTCCAAGATTACTTGGATGACAAAGAACCATGGCCAAAGCATCAGTCGCAGCAGTCGTCGAAATAGGGCAGTGTCCCGGAGAGGTTTAGGTACATGATGCCTACAGATGGCGTCGCTGCTACGGGCTGTATCGTTCCATTGTTACATTTATTTTTATTGTAATTTTATTTCATTATTTGCATTTTGACATACTGAATACATACCTGTTATGTATACTGTAGCTAGTTGTAATGACTGTTAGCTTAATAGTCTATTTCTCGACGTGAAACATACGTTTCCCATTTTGTATTTCGACGTTTGGAGTTCCTTTACACCTCCAAAACATAATGTTTTGACAACGGAGACTCCTTACATCTCCATAAAGTTTAGTCTATGTTTGCCTATTTTCTATATTTTTTATCGTGTTTTGACGCCTAGAGACCCTTTACATCTCTAAAAATGTAGTTTTAAGTTTTGTAATGTAATGGATCCGGAGATTATATACGTCTCTCGGTAAAATGTAAAAAAAACTGTGCCCAGTTATTTGCTTGTTGCATTTTATAAATATTGTCATCTTATGTAATAATGTCACAATTGTTGTAATGTTGTTTTTAAAAGAGAAACTGGTGAGTTTCTTCAGGCGCTTCTTCTCACCAGAAGGTCATCTACCGAAGCGCCAAAAGAAAAGAATCAGACATGTAAAAGAGCCCTTGAGGCCTACTTACAGAAATAAATGAGTTTGAGTTTGAGCGGGCACAACTCTAAATGACAGCACAGACGTCAGACGTCATGAATACCGCGCTTTTGAGCTGTCAAAGTATAGTGGAGGTTAAACTGTTTGACGTTTACAAGTGTCCTGTCAAATAGTGAGGTGACATCACACGATGGCGGTCCGATTTATATAGGGACGTAACACCCCTGTCAAATCAAGCTGTCAATGTCAATGCCAATAAATGTAAGTGTCAATGTCAAATATAGTAAGTCGTAGCTACGCTGACGTTAATAGTCCTTCATCGCAATAAATTACGGCGTTTCCGTCAATGTTGCCCCAGCACGAGAGGGTACTTGATTTAGATTGGCGGCACCAGTTGGCAGCACCTTCGTCGTGGACGTTCCCTATAGTTGGCTCAATATTACAGGGTTCTTGTTTCACTTTTAACGAATGGATATTTGAATATTGTCAAAGTGACGCAAAGTCTAATTAACTACCCTGAAAATGTATCAAATAGCCCGGTAATATTGAGTCAGCGATATTGCGTCTGCTTGAATTAACAGAATGCTATAATTATGGTTTGAAACGAAAATCCAATTGAGATTTTCGTTACAAATTTTAATTTAGACCTCTACGTAATAAGTAGGAGAAATTATTATACTTAAATAATATTTTTCACAAAATTACTTCATTGTTTCCATGTACTCGTACCTCATGAATTCCTCATTTAGACGATGCAAGAACTTGCATGAGTGATGCGTTACGAGTACATTGCGGTCTATTAAGGGACAATGAATTCAGTTGATCAAATAAATACTGCAACGTAGTGAAACGTGCATGCAAGTGCTCGCATTGTCTAAATGGGGCTTATTTCTGGTTCGTACTAAAATATTCACAATCCTAAAGTTGGAACTTGGACAGTTAAGCGGTTGGATGAATCTTTAATCGCGGGCATTTTGATGGCTCCGGAATTCCAGTCACGGCTGATTTAGTTTCATTCAAAACGAGTCATTATTGTCTTTTAGTTAATTGTATAGTAATTACTCATTTAGGTTTTAGTCGATTAATTAGTATCCTTAAAAATTATCATCATATTACATTACGTTATAGGTGCAGTCGTAGTTGTCTCCACAGTAGCTGGACAACTTAGTACCGAGCCACAGTACTAAAGTGTTCAGCTACTTCTGAGGCCTTCTTAGGCTCTTTTTATTATATTATTGAGCCCTTTTTAGTATTTCCTGATTTGCGAGGATGGTCACCCTCGGTTGCTGTGTGCGTGTCACTTGTAATTACGAGTATAAAGCGACCCGCTTACTGAAGGTGCTGAAGGTGCCTGTTAGCGAGGCTACGTCCGGCTATTTATTTTAAGGCTCTTGTGTGAACTGGTGTTGAGCAAGAAACTGGAATGTTGATCGATGTGGATTGGGTATCGAGAGATAATTACTCGTGGCCGCGGAGGTTTGGTGCGGGCGGATGTCATCACCCAGCACGGGGTCGAATTAGGGTTGCCAGATGGAATTGCCGTATTATCTGGAGCAGGAAACAATATGTCGGGATTTTGACACTTTGGTCGGGAGATGGGCCGCGCACTTGTCGCGCGAGCTTTTTTTAGCCTCAAACAGCAGTAATTTTCATGGCCGGACCACCTTGAGTGGATCGGACTAACTTTTAAAATGTAGTCGTTTGTCGGGAGATTTTCTTCTTTGTCGGGAGTCGGGAGAACATACAAAAAATCGGGAGAATCCCGCCAATTCCCGACCATCTGGCAACCCTAGGTCGAATGGCTGGTTGGTCTGGTATACGAGAGGTGTTCACGGGGCCTAGCTCCATGGGACAGGAGGCTGCACCAAGTACAGATGCTTACCCCATCGGGCGCGGCGGTCTGGTGCGGGCGAATGTCGTCAGCCGGTGCGGGGCCGAACAGCTGGTTGGTCTGGTATGCCACAGGTGTTCGTGGGGCCTAGCTCCATGGGACAGGAGGCTGCACCAAGTACAGATGCTTACCCATGCCTCGTCGGCCGCGGAGGTCTGGTGCGGGTGGATGTCGTCAGCCGGCGTGGGATCGAACAGCTGTTTGGTCTGGTATGTCACATGTGTTCAAGGGGCCTGGCTCCATGGGACAGGAGGCTGTACCAAGTACAGATGCTTACTCGTGCCCTGTCGGCCGCGGAGGTCTGGTGCGGGCGGATGTCGTCAGCCGGTGCGGGGTCGAACAGCTGGTTGGTCTGGTATGCTACGCCCGGGTACTTCTTGCGACGGGGCATCGCCGGCTCCATGGGACCTGGAAATCAGTCCATAGGGTTAATAATCGCTATATGGAGGGCTTCTGTTAAGAGCTCATCATCGTCATCATCATCATTATTTTAACCTTGAGCCGTTCACTGAACATAGGTCCTCCCAAAGACTTCCTCAACGGACGGTCGCACGCTGTTGGCTTCCATCAACTTCCAGCGACCTTAACCAGGTCGTCAGATCATCTTGGGGGGGGGGGGGGGGGGGAGGGCAAGCCACGCCTGAGCGAGTGTTCTTACATTCCTAAAGAGTCCATTTCTAAAGAGTCTGCGAATCCGGTACAAAATAAAAAAAAATACGAAAGAGTTCTTAGGGAACACGTTCAGTAGGTAAATAGTTTTGAAGATGACCAGGATGTCAGAGAGGTGCGATAGTTACCCCAAGGGATGGGCAGCGTGGAGGGCGGGCTGGCGGCCGGCTGCTTGACTACGCCCTGCTGCTGCTCGCGGTACTAGTGCCATCTGTACGTGCAGTTTTGAACTAAAGATGACTAGGATGTCAGAAAGGTGCGGTAGTTACCCCGTGGGATGGGCAGCGCGGAGGGCGGGCTGGCGGCCGGCTGTTTGACCACGCCCTGCTGCTGCTCGCGGTATTGGTGCCATCTGTACGTGCTGCGGTACTCCGAGTGCAGCTGGAACAATCAGAGAAAACCGTTAGGAAAGTACGAACTTAGTATAGATATACCTTACTTAGTATAGTATAGATAACCAGATGGGTCACGTCAAAACTCAATAACAGAAAAGTAAAGTAAAAGCGAATATTGTTATGAAAGTTACTTTACGGAAATCCCCAATTTGCTCTACATAAAGGGTGTACAACGCGTAACATATTCCCTCTTCTACATTTTCCTTTAATTGAAGTCTTTACAAATACATTCTAGAAATGTATTGAGTTAAGGTGATTCGAGTCGGTCAGTTTTCCATATAAATATAAAGAGGGTCATGGTTTGCTATCGCGGTATCAATTATAAACATAAGAATAAGAACTCGCAGAAAGCTAAAAAATATACACTTTTAGCAAAAAACGACTCATATGATGATAAAACATGGCGTTGGCAAAGTATAAAGACGAAATAGTAGTCCGACTTCGGCCGTTTATGCCCGTGCGACACGTATTCACACAGACGCGCGATAGCACGCCTGTGTGAGTGTGATCCATACTGGGGCATTCTTACGCATTCTTAAAACTTTGCTTGTAGTGCTTTCGTACACGGCGCGCACACATTCAAGCGCGCGATGTTCCTTTTATAGGTAGGATGAAAAATTACTGATATTACTGTGCCCGCAGCGTGAGCAATTACGAACTGTATTTACTAGTTCACCGGTCAAATTACTAGCAGTGGTCGGATTAGGTAGTGCCATTTCGCGGAACTTTGGTGCGTAAGACCTTTTAACCCCGGGATTTCATATGAAAAGTTTAAAGTTTATTTTTGCGTCTTCTTTAAATTTTGAACATTAAATATTATGTCAATAATATTTACTGTGAGAATTTCGAGTCCCGTAATCCCAAGTCTTATCCATGTTATGTTCAATGTTTATGGTCATTCAGCCGAAATGGCACTACCTAATCCGAACACTGATTATTAGAGACTAATTTGGCGGCGAAATTATGGATAACCTACTGGAGCTTGTCCGAAACGCTATGTTATTTCTGTGTCGTTGAACTCCTTAACCCTTAAAAATACATTCAAGAAAAAGTATTGACACAACTTTCTAAATACACCACAATAACTATTTGTCTAGACTATTAACATAATACAAGAGCGAAATCCATTGTTTATCTCGAACTTTCTAGACTCATTCAACCATACATCCACGTAATTAGCCATCGCGTTTTTTTTAACTAATTGTATGAAGTATTCTCAACGGTTTTTGCTGTTTAACATAGGAATTGCGCAAAAAGGTGGGACGTTGATCTGAATTGGAGTATAATTTTATGATAGATCGGCATAGCCTTGTTCTTCAGTTGATGGCTGTGATAAGCTAAATGGAAATTTTCTCGAGAAGAGTGTCGTTAGGTTCTACATAAGTTCTGTTTAAATACCGTCTAAACTTCCCACTGTGTAACCAAGGACCATTAAAACAAGAGGACGGTTATTCTCCATACTTTGGATCGTAACCCGACCGCTAGGGGATTTCCGGGCAAAAAGTAGATGGCGCTAAAAAACTAAACATTTAACGATGTTATAATTGAACAAAGACACATAATATAGTAACAATTAGTTCGTAAACAGCTAATAGTAAATAAATTCTAACATTTAAATACTGTGTCACGTTTGCAAAGTTGAATAATTGTAAATAATATAATTCTTTTACCAAGCTTATACATAGATGGCGTTGTAAATTTGGGGAACAGCTTTTTGTATGGAGAATGACAGTCCTCTTGTTTTAATGGTACTTGGTGTAACCAAACCTTTGCCGTTGAAATTAACTGCAACGAAATAATCGTCATTACTTTAAAAAAACCGGTCAAGTCGAGTCAGACTCGCGCACCGAGGATTCCGTACAAACTCGTTAGTAGATACGTGAATAATTCAAGATAAACTGTATGGTGGGACAAACTTAACTTTGCTCTTGAAAAACTGTTGTTCCCATACATCGACATATGTCGCGGTTAGTTCAGTAGAAGCAAATAAGTTTGTCTTACGATTTTTGCGAATTTCTAAAAAAACGCTGCAAGTGAGGAAAACCGTTTTATTTTTCCTGTAATATTTAGGATGATATTAATAATCGGTAATTATTACAGATTTTTCTGTTCAGTAACTTCGGACATAATAGGCGGGGGGAATGGTAGCATTTAGCATGCAAGTAGATCAAGTTCTGGGTTGAAACATAGGATACTTTATATGCCTGTAAAGAGTTCCCTTGGGATAATAACGAGAATAACGCGGACGAAGCCGCGGGAAAATGCTAGTTTGTCATAAATGTATCTCAATACGAGTATGGCTGATGATTACGTAGATTGTGATAGTGGGACTTCCCGTGTTATTTTACAGATGAAACCTATCAGACTATGAGATGGGCCTTTTGGAGCCTGGAGTCTTAACCTTCTTTTTTTCGTACAGTCAGCGCCACATAGTCTGTAGCACTCAAAGGGTAACAAGGCCGTTTTGAGAGATTGCTGGACTATAATCAGAGATCGGACAAATTTGCGTCATCGCTCCTAAAAAATGTGGACATGACTCAAAAATATAATCAAATAATTAATTAATTTCTTACCTAAGATTTAATTTTGATAAAAAAATACACAGGTTTGTTACAATGTACATTTATTAAAGAAAATAATCAGTATTTACGAGCAATGACGCAAATTTGTCCGATCTCTGAAATTTGTCTGATCTATAATATAAACTAGGGATAGCATGATCGGTTGAAATTAGCCGCTTTGGCCTATAGGGGTAAGTTAAAATTGAATTGTTTTTTAGCTTACTACATTTTAAGTAAACATGACTTAAGTTTCCACGCGACCGATTGAGAGACTCCTTTGTGGTTGAACATATAGGGATCTTTAATAGTATGTATCGTAACACTTCTTTGTGTCTATAGTAATTAGGGAATGCAATTACCGGTAAATTTACCGTTTTTCATACTAAAGTTCGGTAAATTACCGGTAATTGCATTCCCTAATAGTAATAAAGAAAAGTTAATAGGGAATATGCATGATATTTTTTATTTACTTTAATAAAAGCTCATCCATATAAGAAACAGTAGGAAAAAATATTTTTAGAAGAACTATAAAAATAACCAAGATATAAGACAAGAAAGATTTATCTCTATCTCTTTCTAGCAAAACAGAATATAGTATGGAGATTGTATGGCGGCCGTGTACTATGACGTCATAGTCCATATCGGATCTCTCTGTCTAATCGCTGTCTGAGAAGTGCTTTAAAATGTTTATATCTTCCGTATTTCTCGGTCGATTTTAATTTTATTTTGACTTTATGGCATCCTTTTTACGGTATTTTCATATTTTGTTAAGAAATGTGTTTAATAAAATTCATGCATATTCCCTATTGTTAGTAATAAAGACTGTACGGAACATCGAGCGACTCTATTCACCTCAAAAGCAATCTCAATTAAGTAGGGTTACAAGAACAAAAATTGATAAAGTCCGGAGCAACACAGGAGTCACACTTTGTACTTACCTCTATGTTCTTGAAGCTAAATTTCTTAATAATTAAGGAAGCCAGAAAACTGACCGATGTGTCTTGTTAAAAAAAAATCGAATCGAAAATCGTATCCAATCGAATCCAAGTCATGTCATAACATTTGTAAAAAAGTTGGAAAAATCAATCCTTAGCCAAGGAGCGGGGTAGGTATCTATAGTGACATATATCTAGTATCGAACGTAGAACGACAGCCCGCACCGATATTGGCGCGGGTGATAAAATTCTATCCGAGCTAGTGACGGGAAAGTAGATTATCGATGTTTTCAATTTTGTGCTGGCTCAGTTTGTGTTGAGAGCAGTAATCCTGTGGAAAGATGGGACGGTTTATTCGGGTTTAGGAACTGATTTCAGTAATAAAAGTCTATCAGAGTGTGACTAAGTTTAGTTAGTTCGTATACTTACTGAAAGATTTTATAGCAAACCTGACGAACTTTGCGTTGTAAAAAATTAAAACTGTCTTTAAGGATTTTTTTCGTTTTGAATGAATATTTTAGTTTTATAGTTAGATACTGAGAGGGATGTGACGATACAAACTTCAAATGAGAGATATTAGGAGTACGGTATAGTTATTCTAGAAACGTGTTAAAGCTTTTATGCCATACAGGCTGTGGCTTTTTCAGCCGCTTTCTGGCCAAATGTAGACATAAAATGATGTACACAACACGGGAGGTAATAAAGAAAGCCCTCGATCGCATATTTACGTCCCTGGCTTGCAGCTCGGGCCGCAAACATCTGCGATTTCGGCCTTTCTTTGTATTACCACCCTAGTTGTGTAATGTACTATAAAGCAACCAATTATTAAAAAAATATATGAAAGTCTTGTGAACTGCCCAGTGAACTTTTTATTCAAAAATTTCTTTCATATTTACCTAACGTCAGGATAACCTGATAATTTCGAAGACAACTAAAGAAAAATACGTCAAAATGATCGGGCTTCGGGGATCGGAGTTTTCAGTAATGATACAGACGACATCTGACTTTTATCATTCTAGCTACATTTCTATTTCAAAAATCTAAGTATAAATTATTACTCGAACTGCCTCATAAAACTCATCAATCTTTAAATTTTATTAAACATACTTATCTTTAATTGAGATGAGTCTGATCTGATCTACTAATAAAAACCGAGAAAGCACGTTTGCATGTCGTTCCGGCTCGATGAGGGCTGTTCAAGCCGATCTCCGCGAAATTCCACAATTTATTATATACACCTCAACACAAAGTCACTAAGAGATACAAATTAATTCACTTGTAATACAAACTTTGGTGACATAATTCTGACTTTATTAATTGAGTCAATATTTTGAACAGTGTTTAATTTTGCAGGCAATCAACGAATCAGAGTTGAATTTTTAAAGGAACGAATTAGGTATAGGGAACGTGCACGAACTATAGGTGGCAGCACTAAACGACAAAAGAGACACGGGTGGGCAATAAAGGAAACTATCACCCCTGTCAAATCAAGCTGTCATTGTCAATAGTAAGTGTCAATGTCAAATATAGTAAGTCGTAGCTACACTGACGTTAATCGTCCTTCATCGCAATAAATTACGGCGTTTCCGTCAATGTTGCCCTAGCATGAGAGGGTACTTGATTTAGATTGGCAGCACCAGTTGGCAGCACCTTCATCGTGCATGTTCCCTATTGAGGCATTTTCTTGCACCAATATATACACAGTGGGAAATGATTAACCCAATAAACTTTAACCACGTATTCCTGATGTCATTACAAGTAAAAAATGTTATACCAACATAGCTCGAATTCTGTCATTTTAAATGACTAGTTATTTGAAACAAAATAAATCAGTAAATTCAGCCCCTCCTTGTAAACATGTCCCTACTGGAGGAAAATATATCAAAAAGGAAAAAAAAAATAATGTAAGCAAAAGGTCAATTTCATTTTAAAAATGATGAATGTCTTGGAACGTAAGCCTTTTTCAACTGCACATCATATAACTTTTTTAACTCCCAATAGTCGTTACAATCTATAGTTAAAGTTTGTCGGGTTAGGTACTCCTTCCTACCGTGTATGTAACGGTAATGACTTAATAAACGGTAAAAAGGCTCAAATATTCACCCAGACAAAGAAATATTTAAGACGAAAAGTAAAGTCCATGATGCCACATGCTAATTTTTGGTTATCACACATACGATACTCCAATACCTATAATAGGGTGTCCCAGAAAGCAAATCTCAACACTAGTTGAATCCAAGTCGGCACGGGTTCCCATCATCACAGAGAGCTGAAATTTTATACACCATAATATTTCAGTAGTCCCAACATTTTTAGGGCATTATCTTGTAATGCATACCCCTCAAATATTTTTTAACTACTCAAATATACTGGTATATAAAATTTCAGCTCTCTGTGATGATGGGAACCCGTGCCGACTTGGCTTCAACGTTAGTATGGAGATTCGCTTTCTGGGACATCCTAACCTATAATATACAATTATGAGATACTAAAATAGGTTGAGCCAAAGAAAGGCACTACGCGAATGTAATAACAGTTTAGCATTGTGTAAATATGACATCACAATCGTACTTATGTGTGAATAACTGTGAAACATCCGTGCATCGGCCCATAAATTGGACATAACTTTCGATTTCCGATGGCCGACCTAGCCGTAATAATTAATAGCACCGGTGCGCACGTGCCGAATGTTTATTTACGTTACCACCTTCCTAGTTTACTAACGACGTATATTCTACTTAAACCCCTAAAAATACGCCCTTTTAGCCTTATGTTATTGTAACCTGGAATTATGCGGTCCAAAGCATAAAGGCAGTATCTGTTTGCTTAAGTTTGGAGTTACTACGTTATTCCATTAAAGAGCAAAATGTTAGTCTAACTGACTTTATGACTGCTATGTCAGCATACATTATGTGTACAGATAAACCAGATAAATCCAGTTTTATACCCTGACAATCTACGACTACTACTGGACAGTCTACACCAAACATTTTCTGAAAAAGTAGTAACTAGATTTTTTTAGCATCTAAGGCAGTGAAACTATATCTGTAGTTATAACTATACTCTTTATTTAGCAAGGCTCATAGACAAAATAGATGTTCAGTCCCTAGAAATACATCTATTTGGTGAATTTAAAATTATTAGCCTTCATGTAGTAGGTACCTAAACCTGGTGAAGTGGTGATCTTTTTTCATTGTTTTTAGTATTTGAGTTTTAATTTTAAAGCAAATAGTTTTGGGACAACGGTGTACAAAACATCGATATCGACATTAGCAATCTCTATCGTAACGGTGATCAGTGAGATTGAGCCATTTATATGTTAAAAGAGATACTGTTTTGTGCCAGCTGAATTAATTGCCGATGGCTTCTTCGTATAAGATAGTGCAGCAAGTTAAGATGCCTGTGAAAGTTTACAAGATTATGACAAAAGTATTTATTATACAGCGTGTAAGTCTAATACGGGCGATAAATTAAATCGGACATAGTATTCTTTAGTGTAATCATGAAGTAAAAGGTTTTTTTTAAGTTGCAGTTCATTACGACCCCATAATAATTTTTTTTTAAATTTCTCAGCAGCAATGTACTGTAAACATGGTTGCGGTACGGCGGTACCGAAATGT
The DNA here is from genome assembly GCA_947034925.1 of Eudemis profundana. Taxonomy (NCBI): domain Eukaryota; kingdom Metazoa; phylum Arthropoda; class Insecta; order Lepidoptera; family Tortricidae; genus Eudemis; species Eudemis profundana. Next base: position 3,101,619 of record OX344818.1, on the reverse strand, counting down.
CAACGTAACTGTCAACGAGCGTTTAACGTGAGTGTGTTTGCATTACATTGCGGGTTGAATTATTTTGTATGGACAAAATTATTGTTGCAACTTTAAGTAAATGTTATCTAATTACCTTCACTTTGTCCTATACTAACCACCGTTAAGAGATTCGCCCGTATTAGACTTACACTGCTTACACACTGTATACTAGCGGTCCAGGCGAACTTCGTTTAGCCTCAGAATATTTTTTTTTAGATGTTTTAATAGTTATCCTGTTATTCGGGGCAGAGACAAACTCAAAAAATCAGAAATCTTAAAAATCGGGTATCTTCATTATTATAACAAAACGGGACTTAATTGCGTAAAAACATGCTATTACTTCGACGTTTCGGACGTGCTGTGACACCCATGGTCGCGAAGGGAACCATCCCCTCAGTTCCATCAATCCCTTCGCGAACATAGACGTCATGGCACGTCCGAAACGTCGAGGTAATAGCATGTTTTTACGCGATTAAGTCCCGTTTTGTTATAATAATGAGTGAAAATCGTGAAAGTTTAAATCAGTATCGGGTATTTTAAAAGAATTTTTTGTGTAATTCTGAACGCTATTAACCACGATTTATCGTAGACGACGTAAAATAAACTATAATTAGGTTAGCTTAGTGTTATATCCTGAAAAAAAGAGTACTTTTAGCAGCGGGAAAATCCGTACCTGAGAAGCATAAGACTGTAAGTCCTATTGTTTTTCATACTTACTTACAGCGTTATGCTTCTCAGGTACAGATTTCGATTCTTCAGCATTACGTAATGTAGGTACCATTAAAATGCCCGTGTTAGGTTTCTGACAACCCTACGTGTTACAAAGGTTTCATGTACCCCTGTCCGCGTGACAAGAACCTTTTGTATCTTCCCTGCGCGGCATATATCCGGGATAAAAGCCTCCCTTTGTTCCGCGTCGCTCCTTGCCCTATTAACTACATCCACGAAAAATTGCGCCGTTGTGCGAAAAATAATGACACGCCACAGTTGCACGTTTTCAAGTAGGTTTTTAATGCACAAACGGAGCCACTGTTAACTGACCACCCATAGACCCACCCTTTAACACGTTGCAATAAATACTTTATGCCACACCACACCTAGCCATAAAGTGGCTTTTTCCGCACGCTGCGCGTACGGAAAAAGCCGCTTTCTGGCCAAGTGTAGGCATAAAATGATGTACACAACATGGGAGGTAATAAAGAAAGCCCTCGATCGCATATTTACGTCCCTCTTCTCAACTCTCAACTTCTGCGATCTCGGTCTTTCTTTCTATTACCACCCTAGTTGTGTAATGTACAATTTCTCAAACATGGCATGAAATGTTGACATTACGTGCCTAAAAATAGGCCGCAAAGTACCTCGTTTCCGGTACGGCTTGACACTTGGCACGTAATGGAATTTCATACTTACATATTTTTTTAAAATTTCCATTCCACATTTATTTGGGCCACACATCACGGCATTCAGCCATTAAAAAAACAAAAAACGATTTTTGCTATATTTTGCAGTTTTATTTTTTTAAAATTGACATGAACATAACAAATAACACATTATAAACAATTTCCAATTATTATAAACTGCAAACTAAACCACAAGAATACAAATTTAAAATATTTCATCTAAATATCTCTCGCTTCGCTCGGCCAGCTATATGTACTCGGCCGGCAACCCCTTATTTCCCGGCCTCTGCAGTAATGTACTATAGTAGGATTGTAGGATTTCGGCAAAAAAGCTAGCTGAAAGGATCCAGTGATAAATAAGATTCTTTCTGACCGGCCCGAGTTAATGTAGTAATAAATTCATCCATAGCCATAGGTAACTAAATAGCGTTCCACCCGTCGGTATGATGACAGTGTACCGCCATCGAGTATCGATATCGATATTGGCAATCACTACCCTCATAACGGCGGGATGGGATTGTGATTGAGCCATTTATATGTTAAAAAGTGTTTGCTGTCGCGGCAGTGAATTAATTGTTCGTGCGTGCGCTACTGCGATACTATTGTGCTAATAGTGGAGTTAAAATGTATTATGATGTCACCTATTATATTATAAAGTTATAAAAATTAAGTGTCGACTGATATTGAAGGTACATTGAGGAGTGGACGGTGTAGTCGTAAAGGAGGTTCACAGTCCACGTTTTCTTTTTTTTTTCAACGGGGGTTGGTTATTCACTATCCAGGCTGCCGCACCTGAAGAGGCCCGATTTGGACCCCTCCCTCTGACATCGAGCGTCCTAGAAAGAGAAGCTTAGACATCCTCAGGCAAGGCAAGGCGATTATATTTTGCAGGCTGGCTGTGGTGGCAAGTGGAAGAGAATGGCTGAGGATCTATGTCCAGCATGCTACTGGGACACGTTGATGATGATGACGATGACATTGAAGATATTGTTGTGAGAATGACTTGGGCGCATGGATCTATTTTTTTGTACCTTAAAAATGTAAACGTAATTAAAAAAAAATTATAGAAAAATAAATGCATCTGTTAGTTAAGTGTGGAGCTGTTTCTCTTTTTACCATGTGACTAACCACATTTTTACTAAAAAAACCCGACCGCGGTGCACTTTGAAACTGCATAAAATCCGCCATTTTGTTTATTTTAACAAACTTCATACCCAGTGACACTCGCACCATCAAGACGAATCTAATGATGTATCATTAATCAAAATCGGACGTGCCGTTGAGTAGTTACGAGCGGACACAGGAACGGACATACATACATACAGGTCAAACACATAACCCTCCTTTGGGCTTCGCCGCAGTCGGGTAAAAGTAAGGCAAAAATTCATCATATATGTAATGCTGTACTTTATAACATCCATCAGAAGCACAGGCTTTATGTAACTTTTAAATTAACTTTAAGGCAGTTCACCTGTGTCTATGGGGTTTCACGCACCTAGGGTAGGAGTGACTCACTCCGCGATTCGTCACGTGGCCTTGATCTTGATCCGGCGCGTTCCGTCCGGTGGTCGGCCGCAGACCCGAACGTCAGTTTTGTTAGAAAGAGATACTTCTGTACTATTACTTATTCTATGCCCCGGGTAAGTGTCAGATAGGATTAATACGGGGATGAACAAATCAGGCCTGAAACTGCTATACCAGTGTTTTTCAACCTGTGGGTCGCGACGGGCTTCTTTAGGGGGGTCGCAAGAGGTCGAGAGGACTACTTCAGTAAAAAATCGATAAAGTTTAAAAATATAGATTTCATGTATGTCACACATGATCAAAAAGCGAAGGGGCGGGGGGTCGCGAAATATTTTTTCATCACACTTGCTCGAAAATGGTGTCATTACACGTAGGTTCTGCGGGCCGTAAATGACCTATTACGCCCTAGGGCGTAATGGTTTTCTTTTTAAATTTGAAACGATGGTTTTGTTTTACTCTTATTTGTCGTGTTCAAAGGAAATGCCAATTTACTTTTTTAACTTTTATCACTGAAATATTATTTAAAGAGAACTGTTATTGCAAATACATGTAAACACATATTTCTGTAACATTAATTTAATGTTTAAATAGTGTATTTCAGTATTTTGCAAATATAAAATCAACCGTTTTAGGCATTTACCGTTATGGTTTCCGAACGTGACTCGACTTTCGCATTGTCTATGGATATTATGTCACTAATGTCACTGTCAGTTTTACAATTTTATTTAGGTTAAGTAAGGTTATTTTGATCAGATTTCCTCACAAGTGTGATGAAAAACATTGTGTGTGCCACGGGCGGTAAAGGAATTACAAACTCGTGTTATTAAAGCCCTCGGCTTCGCCTCGGCCTTGTAACAAACACTCGTTTGTAATTCCTTACTTACCGCCCTTGATACACAATGTACTATTTCATACCAGGGGGGTCGTGTCATGAAAAAGGTTGAAAACCATTGCGCTATACATTTAACTCCTTAACTGTGGTAAGACTGATAAGGTAAGTACTACTCGTACTTTTGTCCGTATTCTATCGACCCAGTAACCCCTGTCCCAGCCTGACCTCTCCATTACCGGTAATTCAGACGAAGGAGGCGCAATTATACTGATTAAACAGGCCAAGACACATATAATTCTCTGAGACTATTCGTATATTCCACCTATCCCTCCTTGTTTAGTAAAATTACAGTTGTAGGGCGAATTTGCGGTTTTTTGCGGGAAAACGGCAATTATTGCTAGCAAAAGATGCCCGAAAATTCGTCAGCGAAGACACAGAATAATAGCAGTCATTCTTCTTCCTACAAGGTACATCGCGCGGCGTGTATGTATGCGCGCCGTGAACGAACGCACTACAAGCAAAGTTTTACGAATCAGAGTATAGTTATTATCCGTTCAAGTGGGCTAATGTTGTTAAAAAATACAATGCCATTGAGCGAACAATGCCATTGAGAGAATACAATACCACCAAAAAAAAATAACAATGCGTAACACGAGTAGACCCTGTGCGGCCTACCTGGGTCTGTAAAAGCAAAACGCATTATTATTTTTTTGTTTGAAAGCATTTGCCGCCTTATCATTACGGTCATAGAACCGATAATCCGTTGAAAGCTCATAGTATCTTTAAGTCTTTTCTCTACGGAATACGCACTTGCAGACCGTCGGGCGAATGTGAAATGCAAAACAAATTAAGATCCCAGTTATCTATAACTGCTTTTACACTTTACTGTCTAGTAAATAGAATCTATAATCTAATGATCTTTCAAGGCAGTTATACTTTTTTGACACTATATTCTCGTTATCCTAATTTGTGGTTTACCTCTCAATGCTATTGTATTCTTTAACAACATTAGCCCACTTGAACGGATAATAACTATACCTACGGAGCAGAGCGGACCGTCTGCGCCTCGACCTTGTATAGGTACCGCGCGCTCCTAAACCGCCAAAGAGCGTTGGTGACACTCACCTGTGTGCTTTTTGTTCTGTGCAGCCGTAACTACTTACACAAGTTACCGCCAACACGAACTACGACCGACGGAGGCAGCCTCCAGTGAGTGTCACCAACAAAGTTGCCAAGCTATACTTGTCTGTCTTTATGTAATAAATCTAATGTAAGGTTACATTTCGCTAAGGTGGAAAAAATAAGCACAATTTCAGTTAATATAGTCAACGAAGCTAATGTCGATGGCACAAATCAGGTGACAGATGGGGAGTTTCCATATCGTTAAAATTGATCTATGTTTTTCTCTCAAGTTAATGATCGCTGTTAACTTTATTTGTAAAAATGTATTGTAATATATTTTAATATATTGCGAGTATACCTAACTAGCATTTTCCCGCGGCTTCGCCCGCGTTGTTCCCGTTATTGTCCCAAAGGAACTCTTTACCGGGATATAAAGTATCCTATGTTTCAATCCAGGACTTGGACTACTTACATGCCAAATTTCAGCTTGATCCATCCAGTTGTTATCCCGTTATTAGGTAACAAACATCCAAACAACTAAACATCCAAACATCCAAACATGCTCACAAACTTTCGCAATTATAATATAATATTATATACTATATTATATAAGTGGGATAAACATTTAGATTTCATGGACGTCATGGACGTTAACTGCACGGTTATGACTGGAGATTTATTTTATGTAGTAAAGTTTAAATAAATTCTGTTTTATTTATTTTTACTGTATATCTTTATTTTCCAATATTTATAGGGTAGGGTAGGGTAGGTTTAGGGTATTTATTTTAGGTTTTTTACAATATATATATATTGTAAAAAACCTAAACTGAGCTAGCTATAAAAAGTAAAATACAAAATGAAATTACAAAATATAAACACATTATAAAAAACCTAACCTAGGGTGCCGCCGGCAGCGGGGCGGGGCCCAAGCTACCGGTGGTTAGGGCCGCAGAGAGAGGAACCTCCTGACGATGCGCGCCGTGTCCAGAAGAACCGCTTTCTGTATCTGACCCTTGATCCAGCCATCTAGCGAGAGTCTCTTGAGATGGTGGTCGAGACTCTTCGCTATAAGTCCGTTGGCCGAAACGACTATCGGAACAATCATCGTCGAATCAACATCCCACATGGCGGTAACCTCGTGAGCCAAGTCAAGGTATTTGTTGAGCTTGTCCTTCTCGGCCTTCACGAGGTTCTCGTCATGGGGGATGGTGATGTCGACGAGCACTGCACGGCGCTTAGATCGGTCTATCAGCACGATATCAGGCTTATTGGCTACAATAGTCCTGTCCGTGATGATAGATCGATCCCAATAGAGCGTGGCATGACCATTTTCGAGAACCGGCATTGGTGCGTACTTATAGTACGGCACCTCAGACCCCACAAGACCATATCGAACAGCAAGTTGCTGGTGAATGATCCTGGCTACTTGATTATGTCTGTGCAAGTACTCGCCGTTAGCCAGATGGGAACAACCGGAGATAATATGCCTGATAGACTCTCCGGGACGGCGGCATGCCCAACAGATGTCGACCGTACCGTCCTTCAGGATATATCTCCGGTAGTTGTTCGTCATCATAACTTCGTCCGCAATTGCACAGACAAAACCTTCAGTTTCCCCGAAGAGATCACCGAAGCGTAACCAGTTCACCGACGCGAGCAGGTCTACATCGGGCCCCGTGAGGGCCTTGTAGAACCGCCCGTGTAGCTCCTTACTCTTCCATATGTCCTTGCGGTCGTCGGTGCTAAGCACCTTAGGTCTACGCCAGTTCTCGTTTGCCAAGGAAAGAGGGGTAAGGCTTCTGTCTACTGCTACTACATCGCGATGTATCCCACACTCGTTGTTTAGGAAGTACTCTCTGAGGCTGCACACCTCGCGGTTATGGAGGTCCTTGGCGTTTAAAAAGCCACGGCCGCCACACTTACGCGGGATGTACAGTCTCATAACTGACGAATTATTTATTTTATTATTAGTTTTATTTTATTTTCAGTGTATTAACTATAGTTATACAGTATGTACAATAATAATTTTGATTTTGCCCTATAAGTCCAGTCTCTCAAACATTTCATTAGGCCGATCCGATCGATCGCCACACGATGCCAACACACTAATTGTTGCCGTAATTTGGTGGTTTGGCGTTAGGCTGTATTAGTTTGTGTAAATAGGTAAATAGGTCAGTGGTATTGTCTTTACGTTAGCAGCTGTTATAGGCGAAAAAAATTATAGTTTGTCTAATGGACAGTTCTATAAATTTCCATTTATAACAACTGTGGCGTCACGATAAATTAAACCAGAGCTCTAGTATTTAGTATACAGAGTGATTCAGGAGACGTGAGCAGGATCAACCCTACTGACAAAGTATAAAGACGAACAAGTAGTCCAACTTCGGCACGTTCGGCACGGCTGCGACACGTTTTCACACAGACGCTCGATAGCACGTCTGTGTGAGTGCGATCCATACTGGAGCATTCTTTCGCATTTTTATTTCTTTGCTTGTAGCGTGATCGTACACGGCGCGCACACATTCAAGTGCGCTATGTAACTTTTGTAGAAAGAAAAAATACTGTACACAGTGCTACTGATTCAGTAAATTGATATAACCATCCTTTGAAATATGGCAGATTTTTTAACAAACCTTGGGTCGTTTATTTAAGATGAAGAAAGAAAATAATTGAAAAGCAAGCGAATGTGCTTAGAATCTCTAGTTCTGGCAGTTAAAAAGTCACGAGGAGAATATTTAAAAATAAAAAAGTTTTCCTTCCACCGTTCTTTTTCCACCCTGTATGCACACTTAACCTAATAAAACCGCCTCACTGAAGCGATGTTTTCTCATAATTAGCTTTTCCTCGAGTGTCACAGTCAACCGAGCGTGCAGCGGTCCATCTCCATACTAATTAGTAATTACAATTATACCGACACGTGTTACTGCGATTAATTAGCGTATATTGTTTGTGCGTTATATTACGCAAGTATGCGTGTGTGAAGTATGTATTGATCACAGAAATATCTTGAGATACAAGGAAATAGTTCGTCGATTTGTATGGGAACCAAGCGTGTAACGTTTTTCGCTTGGCGTTTGACGCCAAAACCATTTAGTGATGGAAAACATAATTTTTCCATTTCATTTGGTGGTATTTGAGCAATTAAGACATTGCCAAAGACGTGCAGTTTCGGGGTCACCTGGAAGGCAAGGCAAAACTTGCCTCAAAAAAGCTGGGTGTTCTAAATCATTCTACCATCGCACTACTCGTCATCGGCAGGCGGTTCATCCCCATTTCCTTGAATCATTACACTCAACAACGCGCCGGTTCTCTAGAACCTTTCTAGCGCGTACAATAAGGATCTGGAATGAACTTCCTGCTAAGATTTTCCCACTGCGCTACAATATGGGATTTTTTAAAAAGGGTGTCATCAAATTTCTTCGAGACCGGCAACGCATTGGCAATGCATCTAGTGTTGCAAATGTCTATAGGCGGCGGTGACCGCTTTCCATCAGGTGGCCCGTCTGCCTGTTTGCCAGTCTATAGCAATAAAAAAAAAAAATAATTATACCATAATTATCAGATTTTCAAATCTGATAATAATATTGACGGCGATTGAAGTTAACGGCGAGCAAAGTAGGTCGCCGCCACTTCTTTTTAGCACGCGAGGTACATTCACTTTCTCCTTCCACCTCGATATATTTCTGCGGTCATCATCATCATCATCATGGTGGCCTTTTGGTAATCAATCCATTCTTGGATGTAGGACTCCCTTTTCTTCCATTCCTGGCGATCTTGTGCTCGATTCATCCAGTCCCGTTCTCCGTGTCATCGGATGTCGTCCGCCCAGCGCTGCGGCGGTCTGCCTCTCCCTCTGCTGTCCGCTCTGGGTCTCCATTCAAGGACTCGTCTTGTCCAGCGTCTCTCGTCCATTCTAGCAATGTGCCCCGCCCATGCCCACCTTTTCTTCGCTATGATAGCCATGACATCTTTGACCCTGTTTGTTTCGGATCCATTCATTACGTATCCGGTCTCGTAGAGTTATCCCGAGCATCGCTCTCTCCATACCCCGCTGTGGTTTTGATTGTTAAATGCAAGGGATTGTTTTAGTAGGAGTCTTATATTGCAATAGAGAAGTTTGGGGGTTTGAAATGATACTCTTTCATGGTGATAGTCGTTATATTGTGTAACGTATAACTATAGTAGGCGCAAGAGCAAGTACAAGACGAAGACCAGATAATACGTGTCTTAATGCTAGTTACATCTACTTATTTATAATATATTTATTAATGCTTACTTGCTATAACCCAAATCCGTGCGTCACATGTCGTAAACAGTAACGAAGAGTTACTGTTAATTCATTACGTTACAATATGATCAGATCTTTCTAATCGCAATAAGAAAGCATTTGACGTCAATTTCATCTCTTACTAAGTGACGATAAAGTCGATGATGTACCACTCTCGAGATAAAGAGATCCAATTTATATTTTCCCAGGAAAAGATGGAAGAGAGTTCGACTACTGTAAGTAGAAGCAAAACACTAGCCACATCTTTTATATCCTATTTAGTTCATATACATATAATTTCTTCAGTGAGGAAATTTTACGCTACTGCGGGCAGTAAATATCATTTGAGATTTTTACGTTTTACTTTCACCGATACATTTTATCCGCAATAAAGGGTTTAAAGGCTGCGTTTCTACCAGGGATGCGTAGCGAGGGATGTGTTTGTGGTAACAAATGGAAACACTTCATTTACCTATCCTCGCTCCGCTGAGCTGTTTCCATTGGTTACCACAAACACATCCCTCGCTTCGAATAGGTGGAAACGCAGTCTAAGACTTATTTTTTCACTTCATCGACAAAGCTACGGTCATATTCTACAATATTTTATAATCCACCGAGTGTGAGCAGAAAGGTGCAACACCATTTAATAACTGTCATAACAGCGCGCTCGCGCACTGCCGTAAGTACGAGAATGGCAAAAGTGCATTATACTTTATGCTGCACATATGACCTTGTTCTCCGCTGCAGCTGCACTGCGCTATATGAGCACTTCGTGCGCATTCCTGGCTAATTGTGTAAAATTCTTTTACACTCGTAATAGCAGTGCATCCTACTGGTATTACAAGTGTAATAAATAGTACATTACTTACTTAGGGAGGTAAAACAAAGAATGTCGCAGGTATTTGCGCCCGAGCCGAAGGCAAGGGCGATAAATATGCGATCTGAGGATTTACCGCACGCGTAGCGGGCGGTTATTGCAACTTTATGGCCAGGGCCCCGTTTCACGAAGCTACAAGTTACAATTTTACAAGTCTAAACTAGCAACATTGGCCAAATCAACCAATGGCGTTGCCGTATTTGACCGATGTTGCAAGTGTAGACTTGTAAAATTGTAACTTGTAGCTTCGTGAAACGAGGCCCTGCAGGTGTGACGTAATAGTATATTACACAACTAGGGTGGTAAAACAAAGAAAGGCCGAGATCGCAGATGTTTGCGGCCCGAGTTATAAGCGAGGGACGTAAATATGCGATCGAGGGCTTTCTTTATTGCCTCCCGTGTTGTGTACATAATTTTATGTCTACATTTGGCGCTACACGTACGGAAAAGCCGCTTTCTGGGTGACCGCCAAGATGGCGTACACCGGAAAGATATCCAGAATCTGATGCTGCCAATAAATAGTACCCAAGGAAAAGCTAGATGATTAGAACAGACATACCATATAACAAGTATTAAGTAGGTTCATTTCACTCGTCCCGACCGCTCAGGTTATTGGAGTTTCGTGGATACGTGAAAATTGCCCTGATACTAGGGATGGGAAAAATGAACCCAATAGTCGACTATTCTTGTGTGTGTTAAAGTTCGAGGTTTTGTCGTAGTTAATCGATAAATATCACATAATGGAATGTCGACATTCCATTATGTGATATTTATCGATTACCGATTATCGATTAGAAATGCGAATGTTAATAAAGTGAACATAAACACCGATGTTCTTCCGCGTTATCAAATGTAAGAACAGCAATAACAATAGCACAGTGCCACAGTAGAAGAAACATGTACCTAAATCTTGTCACAATAGGCTTGTGTCCTAAATTTTGTTTCTGATGTAAATGGATTCTACTATTTATGAGGAACAAATATATAACTATAACTACTACACTTAGATTACTTACTATAACAGCCACAAATTGCAATCAAAAGTAGCCGACCGCACCGAGCGTTGAAAACGGCCCATACAACACGGACGCACCCTGTGACGTCTTCTCTTGTCCTCGCTGTACTAAGTCTGTGTGAAAAAATAGCATTTTGCCATTTTGAGCACGAAAAAGTGAGTTTAAGTGATGTTAGTTTATTTGTCGTACATTTATTTTTTCAGTGTTACTTAAGCATTCCGAAATTGATTTTTCTTTAAGACGATAAAAAATAATCGTTTTTTTAAAACTTGGTGTCATACATAACTTTATATTTTTTATACATGTTTTGTTTATTTCGTCTGTGTTATGATAATTTAGTATTTTCCAATCCATGTCTATATTATGTTGTAAAATTCAACATTAGTCAACATCCCCATTATTGTAATGCTTAATGTTTTTAATGCGCCAATAAAATCAGATATGTAAATGAGTAATTGAGGCCTAATCAGAGTAATAAATGATTTCATTTGCTCTTCAATAATTCGCCACTGAAATCCCTCAAGAATCCCTCAAAGAAAGTTAACCGCTCAACTTTATCGATATCCCCCTTCCCTAGGGAAGTGGGGTTGCAATATAGCCAGTGCTTACATAAGGGGTTATTGCTCTCGGATTTAGTTTTCAGGTCTTCGGGTTTGCACAACAGATTTTGTGGGCAATTTTGAGCATTTGACGCTGAGGCACAGTGGTGCCATTTTCGGCCTTTGGCACATAATAAGTAATAGTACCTACTATGTACAGAAGTTTCTCTTTCTAACAAAACTGACGTTTGGGTCCGACCACCGGACGGAACGCACCGAATCCGATCGTCTCTCTCTAGCGCATAACGCGTGCTCTTTCTGGTCGCTGGTTAAGCCCCTCCGCGGGGGCAAAATTTGGTGAAATCGCGGAGCGAGCCAGAATAAAAATTATGCAAGTAAGTATCGTTTTATTTTAAAGATAATAAATAAAATCTAACGTCGGCGTCGGCCGCCTTCAAGCAAACGCGAAAAAACATCACATGCTCGCTTATCTTACTTAACACGGCAATACCGGCAAGTGCGCTTTCGGCAGTGGAAGTCAGAGTCCGATTTCGTCAGATGATATGTAGGTCAGATTTCGTTTTCGGCAGATTCCATGGAGGTCAGATTCCGATTTCGTTAGGCGCCACATATGTTTGATTCCGATTTCGACAGATTCTTAATAGGTCAGATAGCATTTTTGTCAGATTCCTAGTAGGTCTGATTCCATTTTCGCCAGATTCCTAGTAGGTAAGATTCCGAGGTGGTAAGTTTCCTAGTAGGTCAGATTTCGAATACGTCAGTTTCCTATTTCGTCAGATTCCGAGTAGGTCAGTTTCATATTTGGGCAGTTTCTATTTCGTCAGATTTAAATATCTTTAGGTTTATGCGGGCGCTGATTTGTGACGTGAAATGACGTCTGCCATCTTGTAGTTTGAAATGCACGCCATTTTTGACATCACCACAGCCAGAACTCTAGAGATATTTAAATCTGACGAAATAAAACTGACTTACTCGGAATCTGACGAAATAGGAAGCTGACGTATTCGAAATCTGACCTACTTACTAGGAAACTGACCACCTCGGAATCTGAACTACTAGGAATCTGGCGAAAATGGAATCTGACCTACTAGGAATCTGACGAAATCGGAATCTGACGTAGACTACCGAAAGCGCAAGTTCATTGTAGATAATGCAACCCGGGTACCCGAAACCTGAAAACCCGTGTAACTGACTTTATTTAGAGTCGGGTAATACCCAGGTTTCATATTTGACCGGATATTGCATTGCCTAGTTATGGCTTTTTCACCTTCGCATATGAAGTTGCAAGCAAAGTTACGTCATAAAATGTATGTATGTTTAACCTTCACGGTTCGACCAAAATGATTCTCGCGCTAGGAGGAAATAATGCGTGTTCTTACATAATATCGTATTACCGGCTGTGCGTCCGGATCCGGTATAACACGAGGAAAACCGACACCTGCCCGAGTGACGAGTGGTGTAATGGGGAGGCTAATATTTGACTTGTTTTGACATGCGCATAATTGGATTAAATATCAAGTTTTGTTTGAATAAAATGCTTGTTCGAACTCTCTTAAAACCGGTATATTTAGTACGTGTTTAGTACAGTAAGAACAGGAAAATAAAAAACGATTTCATGTCCCGTTTATAGAACAAGATAACACAGACTCATCTTGATTATAGAAAAAATACATCTTCTGCCATTGACACCGACCAATAAAAGTCGTGACAGAAAATATGAATTATTTTCAGTCGCGACTTTGATTTTTTGACATTTATTGCGAATGGAAATATGTCGGTACGGTAGAAAAGCATTACAGCGCCCCCCAATCTAAATCCTATTCTCTTTCCGCACAGACTCTATCAGCAGACGCGTATCAAGTGGATGCTGTTACAACATTACAGTGTGAACTCAACGGTAACATTGAAAAAACATCAAGGCTCGTCACAGAATAAGAAAGCAGAAGAAGTCAGAAGTCTCTCTCTTTTTCCAAAATTGTCGTTTGGGTCCGACCACCGGACGGAACACCCCGGATTCGACCGTCTCTCTCTAACGCGTGCTCTTTGAATCATAGACAAAAGCACCTAAATCGATGAACGTTATACGTCTAAGCAGGGCTCGGATACCGGCATTTTCTTCATACAAAATACCGCTATTCTCTCCGTTCTTTGGTTTATTACTTATTTTTTTAATCGGACAATCTAATAATACGAAGTTATTACTTACATCATTGAGCCCCATATAAAAAGCATAAAATAATTCAAAATATTGGTCTATTTCGGGGTTTTTGCAAAATATCGGTTGCGGGCCCTGCGTCTAAAGCCGCTTTAAGAACGGTCCGCATTCTTAAATACGGCCGACTGTACTTAATTTATCCCACAATCTAAATCTTATCTCACAACTGGGTCAAGCGCGTTTGTGTCACGTTACTCTCGGTAGAGCGCGTAGAGCGCCCGAGAGCTCTCGTAGAGCGGGCTAGAGCGCTCAAGTTGTCTAATGGGCTGCCTTGCTTTGTGCTTTTTAGTGCATTAATGTTGTTTTTTTTACATTTTTACACTAGCTTGGTTTTAAAGTAGTACTTTAGTGAGCGAAGCGAAAACATTTTAGCTGTGGATATTTTTAAGTGCATTTAATAATAAAGTTGTGTACACATATTACTGTACCTATTTTTAGGGTTCCGTACCCAGAGAGTGCCAACGGAACCCTATTACTAAGCCTCCGCTGTCCGTCTGTCCGTCCGTCACAGGGCTCTAGCTTTTGAACCATAAAATATAGACTTGTTTTAAATGTGTAATTTGCGCCCCGGTCCGGATTCGGCAATTTCTTACCGGATCCGGTCGCCGTCAAAAAGTACCGGATCCGGCCGGATTCCAATACCTAGTGCGTGCACTTACTTACACACACATGCGTATATAAAAAATAGTCTATCACTACGATACTAACTTAACGAATGAAACAATACACGGAAATTGTTGACATCATCCAGTATTATCTCTTTATCAGCGGGAAAAGTTACTTTTCTTATCTACGAGTAATCACAACAATATGCCATGTACAATCGAACACACTGTTAACTGTACATTTATAAGCGAATGTCAACTTTATTTCAACGTGTTAAAGTCTATAAGTGCTCAGTTAACAGGGGTTTCGTTTGTACTTGACTCAGACTCGGTAGCCTAGTCCGACCCTCTCAAGGTGGTCCGAGCTTAGCGACCTGGTTCGATCCCAGGGAACGCCACGGCCCCCTCCTGGTCCGATTTTGCAACAGTCAGTAAGACTAAGTTTGTCAGCTTCCAAAAAAAAGCTTTATGTACCAACTAGAAAAATGAACATTGAGCCAATTATCCTCTCAGCCACGGAAGTCCATTGCTGGACATAAGTCACCCCATATACGATTCGTAACTCCCCTCACCACATCCACCGTATCCCCCGATTCTCGTCTGTCTACCACTCCACCACTCCAGTACTTTACTGCCCCAACGGATATCCGTTCTCCGGGCTATAAATAAATAAAAAAACGTTTATTTCGGACGCATTTTAGTCCAAACAATGTTAATTTACAACTTAAATAAAAAACCATGTTAGTAATATTATTTCATCTGCTGACAAGCAAAAGTCACTAGAGTCTGTGCGGAAAGAGAATAGGAATTAGATGGGGGGGGGGGGGGGGGGGGGGCTGTAATGCTTTTCTACCGTATTTGAAAAAAAAAATGCCATACTGGTTAGGTTAGTTCCGTTTTTCGCCACACCTATTCTCTTTCCGCACAGACTCTAACATAAGTAACAAATACCTACTTAAAGTAAAGCTCGTGTCTCAGTATTGATTTACAAAGTAGATTCGACCTTTTGAAGATCAGTGACAGAAGTTTTAGTAAACACAGTCACTTTGAGCAAATATATACCGTATAAAATAATGTTGTTGGATCGCATAATCTGTCTCACAGTCTGCAAAATCAAGATAATGGTCGGAAATTAAAGTCTTTATACTAAAGTCCCAACAGAAAAGTACCACTTTCATCCCTCTTACGAGGAAAGCGAAGGGTTTTTCTGAATAGGAGTTGTGAAAAGCGTATTGACGTTTATACAGGGTGCTGGGCACATATTTATGGACAAACAAAAACGGCGAAGAGGTGGGGCCACAACATGCTACTTACTCAGCCCTAGAAATCTGGCCTTAGTGTAAACTTTAAAGTATAGTAAGTAGTTTTTTTAGTAGTATTCTGAACCAAATATATTGTTTAATATAACATATATCAACACTCAATATAAGAATAATAAAACATTCGGAGGTGATATCGGCATTTTTATCGACTGTGTTTGTCTTTCGGCATTTTTTCTATCGCGAATAAAAAAGGTTTGTTTCTGAACCTTGGGGACAAGGCCAGATTTTTAGGGCTGAGTAAGTATAATGACCCAACACTTGGCCATTTTCATTTGTCTAACCATGTACCCAACACCCTGTATACTGTGGTTACGTCATCGCACCTAACTTAGTACTTTTCCCCTTGAAAGATATTATACCTTGTTTATAGTACCATGGAAGTCAACTACAAAAAGCTTGTAGAAACGAAATCGAAAGATACAAGATTAACTATGGGAATACACGTGTCTGTGAGGCATTGTTCGTGAGCGATGTGGGAACAATGCTGCGGAGTACGTGGGAATATCGATGGGTTTCACTTGGAAAGCGAGAGCGTCTCCGCTGGGAGTCGAATGTGGATCGCGAGCCAAGCTACAGTGATCCCGAATATAGAAAGTCAAACTCGAAATAGGGATGCGGATGGGACTAATGTTGAATTTTACAACATAATATAGTCACATGGATTGTAAAATACTAAATTATCATAACACAAAAGAAATAAACAAAAAATGTATAAAAAATATAAAGTAATGAGAACACAAAGTTTAAAAAAAAATGATATTTTTTTATTGTCTTAAAGAACAATCAAAGTCAATTTCGGAATGCTTAAATAAAACTGAAAAAATAAATGTATGACAACTATGTGCTTAAACGCACTTCTTCGTGCTCAAAATGGCAAAATGCTATTTTTTTCATACAGACTTAGTACAGCGACGGAACGGATGACGTCATAAGTTCCTGCCGTTTTGTATATGTAGAGCGTTTTCAATGCTCAGTGCGATCTGCTACTTTTGATTACAATTTGTGGCTGTTATACTTATACAAATGTATTAGGTGTCATTTGTTCCTCACAAATAGTAGAATCGATTTACGACAGAAAAAAAACGGATCAACGGGCGAATTCTTTATTTTTCAACTAGCTTTTACCCGCGGTGTCGTCTCCTTTATTCCCTCTATTACCCCAAGGGACCTCCCTAGCAGAACTAAGCATCTTTTACCTTGGAACTGGTGGCGGAGTGACTCACTCTGCGATTTCGCTGCGCGGTAAATTACTAGAAGAGGCATTCCATCTTAGTCCTCAGGGTTGGCAACGCATTTGTAATATTAAGATTGCAAATTAATGAACGACACCTTTAAGCATAAGCTCAAGGATTTGTTGTTAAAGAAGTGTTTCTACTCTGTCGAAGAATACTGTCATTCTAATAATTTGTTATGAGACTTATTGTAGATACTTAAGAAAAATCTTAAGTATCTAAATTCGAGAATGACATGAATTTTATTTTTTTATTATTGTATTTTTATTATTTTGTGTGTTGATTATGTTATGAGTTATGATGTTAAATGATTAGCGACTGATATTTATTGTCTACATTACGTGTATCGTGTAATTTTTTTTCAATTTCAAACACAATGTATATTGTTCTCTGAATAAATGACTATGACTATGACTATGACTATGATTGCAAAAGGTGATGTGCTCGTTTGCTTTTCCCACAACATAAAAAAAGGCGAACAGACACTAAAATAAAATAGGCATCTTGTCGTCATAAATCCGCAAATAAAATCGTGCCACAATCAAATAAACTCTCCATTCCGTTGAAATATGATAATTAATATTTATATTACTTAGCACGATCATGGTAGGCGGGGCTCGCGTGACCCGTTGATATTCGCAGGGCTATCACGATCTAGATCACGTTCGCGCCAGATTTAGATCACCGAAGTATGCTAATCATCGTAGCATAGTCACCTTTTGCGTAAACTACAGTGTTAGCCTCATTTAGACGATGCAAGAACTTGCTTGCATTACATTGCGGACTAATTGGACTATTGAGGGACAATGAATTCTGTTGATCAAACAAATACCGCAATGTAGTGAAACTTGCATGCAAGTTCTCGCATTGTCTAAATGGGACTTTAGGAGTGGCCCATTCCGCGATTTTGCCGAGCGGCTAATACCAATTTTTGCCCCTCCAGCGATCAGAAAGAGCACGCGTTATGCGATAGAGAGAGACGATCGGATACGGTGCGTTCCGTCAGGTGGTCGAATGTCAGTTTTGTTAGAAAGAGAAACTTTTGTACGTAGTATTATTACTTATTCTATGGTGTCACACCCAAATGATGCGTAGCAAAATTGGCAAAGGAAAAGTTTCTGGATATTAGCATGGATGGATGATGATTTTGGATAGATGATTCGTAAATGGAAGATGGAGCGTGTTTGCCTAGATAGTGCCTTTTTACCCGACTGCGGCGAAGCTCAAAGGAGGGTTATGTGTTTGACCTGTATGTATGTATGTATGTCCGTTCCTATGTCCGCTCGTAACTACTCAACGGCACAAGTGATTTTGATAAATGATACATCATTAGATTCGTCTTGATGGCGCGAGTGTCACTGGGTATGAAGTTCGGTAAAATAAACAAAATGGCGGATTTTATGCACTTTTAAAATGCACCGCGGTCGGGTTTTTTTTAGTAAAAATATTTAGTTATTCAGTCTCGATTTGAAGAGTTCATAGCATTGTATAAAAGTTATAAAAGTTGCGGGTAGATAGTTAGAAGTTAAACGGAGGTTATTGTATATACGAGTATGGTGGGAAGTCCACAATAATAAACATGTACGGCACCTCAGACCGCACAAGGCCATATCGAGGAGCAAGTTGCCGGTGAATGATCCTGGTTACTTGATTATGTCTGTGCAAGTAGAGTCTGTGCGGAAAGAGAATAGGCGTGGAGTAAAACGGAACTAACCTAACCAGTATGGCATTTTTTTTTCTTTTTTTAGCAAATACGGTAGAAAAGCATTACAGCCCCCCCCCCCCCCCATCTAAATCCTATTCTCTTTCCGCACAGACTCTACTCGCAGGCAGACTCGGATAGGTCTACATCGGGCTTTTGTATAGCTCCTTACTTCATGTGTGGTCATCGGTGTTAAACTTTATATTATTGTTAAGTTCATTTCGTATCACAGAATTTAGTATTTATATGAAGTATTTTATATTTTATTAAATAATATCTCGGTCAATATTTAAGGCTTAAATTACCCAAGAAGAAAGGTTAAAAGGTACTTGTTATCCAACTACGATAAAACAAAAAGAGTCACCATTTTTTCTTCCTCGCTGACAAACCAAGCAAGTTCTGGATATAGATAAAAAAGTATGAAAGTTGGCCAACCTGACAAAAGCAGGCCGTCCGTGGTGTCCGGAGTTGGTCGCTGTTCATTTGTCTTGTCTATGGCACGTTGTTTTTTTATTCGATTAAAAGGTCGTGGTCGTAAATGAGAAAAATAATTGGATGCCGTTGTTGTATTAAATTGTATTCTAGATGAAGGACAATGCAAGACTTCGTTAAGGTCAGACAACGTTGCAGACAATAATATACTGAATTTGCTTTTTTTTTTAATTTTATAATCGAAGTATAAGGCTTCCAGTTACTGGAACTGTACCAGTATTACTTGTATGGAAAATACCGGGATCTCGGGATTAGCCCACACAATTGTTTAAAATTAAAAATATACTTAGGTAACAAATAATACCAATCTTTACTTTTTGTCAATATTGTTAGACTTGTGGTGTTTGTTTAGTACTTTTTGATACAAGTGCGGAAAGTATGTCATTTTTCACGAGTCCCGAAGTGTATTGGCCCGAGCCGCCAGGCGAGGGTAAATACTCGGGACGAGTGGAAATGACACTTCCGCACGTGTGACAAACGACGTTTTTTAATACATTTGCGAAAAAATGTCGGTGAAACAAAATCATGGCACCGGCTGTCACCATTCAGCCTAAACAAAAGAAATTATTTTGAAAAGAAACATACAGAATTTAATTTAATTTAAACATGAAAAAACAAGATATATATTTATTGTTACTTTGTACTTTTCTTTTTGCAAATAAATGTGTTATTTAGTGTTCAAAAATTTGCTGGAAAGTAAAAAGCGCTAGTGCCCAAAATACAACTTTGCGCACGATTTACAGGGTTCATCTTGTTTTGGCATAATTTTATGCGTCCGAATGTTCTATTTGCCTGAATACTATTTACGCATAGTTGTTATTTTACAGATAATATTGACTTTTCAAAATAATTATAAAAGAAACCTAACCTAACCTAATATGTTCTAAGTGGCTGATGCAAAAGATTTTGCAAAATATTTTCCGTTAAAGCTAGAGAAAATTTATGCGAAATAAAATTCGGGCTAACAATTCATTCGGACAAATAAAACGTATGCCAAATAAAGGGAACCCGATTTACAGCTACGAAAAGTACCACTTTTTGAGCAAGTGTATTAAAAAAGTATTTTTTTTAACTTTATGAATAGAAAATCTGAACACGCTTCTATGCCGTTAACATTCGCGTCGTATTCGCATATTTTTGATTAAATTTTGGCTTCTAATTTAAAATGAAACTAGGTATAGTTTTATTTTCGTCCGCTGCAAGATACCTTGGAGTGTAAAGCAATCACTATACACATAAAACGGCCATAAACTTAAGTGCTTTAGTCAATTACAATATAATTTATAAACTGAAGTACATTTATGTTAAAAGGAGTAATATGAAAATGTTTTATAAATAGTAAGTACCCACTCAATGATAATGTATCGATTATTTGTTAACTTTTTACAAAGTTTTTTGTTTGGCATATAGTTAATATGTCAACGATATTGAATAAGGAGCTACTAGAGGTGGACCAGCAAATAATAAGAGGAATAACTTTGATAACTTCTATTTAATTCAAGTGCTCGGTACTAGAGCTACAATATGACTAAAACATCTCTTCATCACTAGAGTGAGACAGACTGTATTCTACTAAATTCAAACGAATAGTTCCAAAAGCCGCCAGTCTGCCACGCAGACGGTGAGGTTTGTATAGGTACAAACCTCAGAATACATTCGTGAAGAAATTTAAAGATTTATCTGAAGCCCCTAATCCGCACTGGGCCAACGGGGCGTCTACTATCTATCTGTGAATAGGCCTGCAAGTGTAAAAATATGGCTGAATACGAATACTCAAAAATGTGTCCAAATGCACCTTCTTGTAGCGGCAATAAGAACTTCGTACCATATTTATGAAACATATATGTTTTTGTAATTGACTGTACAATAACAAAAATACATAGGGCGCCGATTGAGAGACAGGGTGACCCCCGGTCCGGCTTTTATCTGGTCCAACACATATTATTGGCCATACAGCGGGGGAATGCGGCTGGCATATTCGGCATTTTTGGACCAGGTGTGTCGGGCCGGGATCTAATAAGATAATAAGATAAGTATTTTGTTCTAGTTTATAGTGGCCCATATACTTATTATAACACAAATAAAGCAAACCATAACTAACTTTCTAACTTAACTAACTTTAGTTTTTGGGTTGAAGGTACCAGGCCACTAGGAAGATCACCTATGAGATGGACAGACCAGGTTAAAGCTGCAGTAGATGTTCCCTTGCACCCGGTAATGCGATTTCACCAGAGCTGTGCGAGGCAGCAAAGCGGTGTGCGAGGGAAAAAATCACCAATCAACGTGCCCAGCCTCGCTCAGCGGGGCCCGGTATTGGTTGATTTTTTCCTCGCACACCGCTCCTAGACTAGAGAGGAGTGGCAATGGCAACGCATCGTGAAGCGTGCCACCAACACCTGAAATGACGACCACGAACACTCTGTCAAGAGTGATACCGACGAAGAAGAACAACTAACTTTTCATCACACTCGCTCGAAAATGATGTCATTACACGTAGGTACTGCGGGCCGTAAATGACCTATTACGCCCTAGGGCGTAATGGTTTTCTTTTTTAATTTGAAACGCTGGTCCTGTTTTACTCTTATTTGTCATGTTCAAAGGAAACGCCAACTTGCTTTTGTAACTTTTATCACTGAAATATTTATTTAAAGATAATAACATTTATCAATGCAAATACATGTAAACACATATTTCGGTAACATTAATTAAATGTTTAAATAGTGTATTTCAGTATTTTGCAAATATAAAATCAACTAAAATGGCCGTTCTAGGTCTTTACCGCCGTTTCCGAACGTGACTTGACATTCGCGTTGTCTATGGATATATGTCACTAATGTCACTGTCAGTTTTAATATTTTCTTGTCATACTGGGTCAATTAGTAAGGTTATATTATTAAAATTTCCTCACAAGTGTGATGAAAAACGTTGTGTGTGCCACGAGCGGTAAAGGAATTACAAATTCGTGTTATTAAAGCTCTCGGGCTTATAACAAACATTCGTTTGTAATTCCTTACTTACCGCCCTAGATACACAATGTACTATTACGTCTCTATCACTTCCATATGTATCACAATACACGCGTAACACGAGTTTCGACACGCGGCTCGTAGTTTAATAATTGTAACTGATAGTTTACTTCATCATACGATCAGCCACGGATTATTCGGTCTTGCGTCTCGCAGCCTTGTCTTGTTAAATGTCATTGCGACAACAATTTGTAATTGTGTTAATGCACTTTTTACAACTATTATGCAATTTGTTGGGCCTATAATCCGGAACGCTTTGTTCGAAGCTCGTATACTTGTCTCGCTCGCTCAAATGTTCTATAAGGAGAGACAGAGAGAGACGGCATGAGATGGACACCGAATGAAGACGTTCGTAGTTAAGCTTGGGTTAATGTTAAGCGTTTATCTCTGAGTCATGTTTTCAATGTTTTTAAGACGCCTCACACGCTTAAAACGCTAATATTTTAACATTTTGGAACTTATGTCTGTGGAATAATATTGAAAGTAAAACTAGTTAAGTAAATATACAGAAAAGCAAACAACAAATAAAATAAAACGACTTACTAAGCAAAATTCAAAGGATAATTAAAAATTATGTAAAAAATTGGTTGGCCTGGTGCCGAATATGCTGGCAGCGTTTCCCCGCTGTATGGCGATGCTTATTCGCTGTGCGAGGAAGCTGCCTGCCTTTCGGTTACGATTGCAGTGAACCAACTTTTTGGATAGGTCTTTGAGAAGTGCGTATGCGCTGGGAGCCCCCGGGACTAGGTGACCTGGTTCGACCCCAGGCACCCCCGGCACCCACCCAGTCCGACCAAACTCAGGGTGGTCCGGCTAGCGACCTGGTTCAACCCCAGGGAACGCCACGGCCGACCACCCGGTCCGACAATCGCTGGGTTGCGAGTTTGTCAGTTGTTAAAAAAAAAAAAGCTGGGAGCCCAGAGGCCAGGTCTCCGACGACATTAAAGTAGATTCGGCAAATATTTACGTAATAAAAAATCCATTGATGTTTCTTTAAAGGGTTTTTTGGGAATGTATGTTTATCGGGCTATCTGCACAATATGATAAAGCTATCAAATGTCAATAGCCAATCTGAACTGATAACATTGTCATTGTATGACAATGCATTGAAACACAGAAATATATCGAGATAGAACGGCACGGCGCTCGGCGTGGATTGGGGTTCCACCCTTATGTCGTCGATATATTCCACTAGTTCGTACAAAATGCTTTGCGTCTACCTTCCTTATAAGGACCGCAAAGGAGTGGAACTCTCTTCCCTCCCATCTTTTCCCAGTTGAGAGTGAATAGGCATCTTCTAGACAAGCATGCTACATCTTAGGCTTCATCGTCACTTAAAATCAGGTGCGATCGAGGTCAAATGCTTGTCTATTACACATACCAGGGCCAGGGACCTTCTTTGCTCGCCGTAAACTTCAGTCGCCTTCAACATTATTATCAGATTTGAAAAATCTGATAATAATCGTATAATAACTGGCCAAGAGCATGTCGGACCATGCTCAGTGTAGGGTTCCATAGCCGTAGGTAACTATAAGGTAAAAAATACGATGTAAAAAAAGTACAATAACAAAAGAGCGTATCTTCATAGCAATTACGTCCTTTTGTTGAGAAGCGCAGTTTATCGGCAATAACTCAAAAACGGTACATTTGATCTTGTTGAAAATAATTTTCGTTGAAATTATTAATTAAGCGTTACCTTCGTGATTTTTTTCATATTTTTCGGACGCACGGTTTAGAAAATAGAGGGGGGGGGACACAATTTACACAACTTTCGGAGCGATTATTTCCAAATACATTCACTTAATCAAAAACATTACTTAGGAACCTTATAGTGTTTTTTAAAGAGCTGTCGAACTATGTACCACACGTTGATATTTGCTAAAAAAAACCATGTATGGAGTGCCCCCCCTAAAATATTTATTTTAATTATTTATATACCAAACTAAGTAGCGGCTCATAAAAGACACCTATATTCCAAATTTCATCAATATCCATCATGTAGTTTTTGAGTAAAATGCCTGTGACATACGGACAGACAGACAGACAGACGGACGGACATGACGAAACTATAAGGGTTCCGTTTTTGCCATTTTGGCTACGGAACCCTAATAATTTTTCAAGTACAAACAAATGGAATGGAAAATGTATGTTTTCCACATCTTGACGTCAAACGTCAACCGCTAAATCTTATGGGCTTGGTTCCCATACAAATCGATGAACAACGACGACGACGAATCGATCCTTCCATCGATCAACGGACGCCGGACTGCCAACATCTTCGGCTAAACCTGAGGATGCCTCGTAGAGAGGCGAAACACGTGTCGGGTTTTGTATTTTTGGTGGCGGTTTGTTATATTTATTTGCATGTTTTTATTTTATTTTGCATGTGAATGCATAAACAATACGCAAGTTATTATAACGAGCTACCACTAATTGTCTTACACGTTATCATGTCGCGGATTAGCAAAGCAATATTTTTGTTTTAATTAACATGGATTTCCGCAAAATAACGCCTGATTCAATCAATCCTTTCTTTTAAATAAAATATATTGCAACGAATTATTTCGAGTTTGTTACATAATTCACTTCACCCCAGGCCGTAAGGAGCATTTATCGCCTGATACGCGAACGGAAAATTATCTAATATTAAGTAAACACCACAGCGTTAATAGAAAAAGCCCTGAGCCCTGATGATTATTGCAGTCTCATATGCTCGGAAAATCGCCGAAATCGTTTCACCTTCAATTTTTTCAAAATCCTGTTCTGATGACCGGATCTATCAGGAGTTGACACCTAAAATGTAGCTTCAATATTTGAAGTCGGTTATTTTTAGAAAAGTCTGATCCTTTGTCAATCTGTTCAAAGTAGATCGGCTGTTCAAAGTAAAAATCAAATAACTAAGTTTTGGTAATTTTTTTACAGGGGTGGAGGTGGGGAGGGGATAATACCTAAACGATTTTTAACTATAAAGGTTAACTTAGTACTTAACTTGAATTATATTTTTACGGATAGCTGAAAAAGTACGAAAATTAAATAAAATGTAAAAATTAGGGAACGTGTGTCACGACGCGAGGAATAAAATAAGCCAAAAACTAAATTTTGTAAAAAATCTACTAAGGTCGACCGGGGTACTTGCGTCTATGGGGCAAATACGTCTTTTAAAGATTCCATTAAATCCGAACTCTTTAAAACTACCTCCACCTTACCTGCCTGTAGTATACGCTGTACTTTAGGTAACTTGCTTTGAACTTAGAGGAGACGAGTTCACAGTTAACCATAATCATCGCGTATTCCCGCAGAAGTAAATCAAGTAAAAGGACGTAACTCCCGAACCGTTTCTACGAAGATAGGTCGTATAGTAACTAGGGTGTTTGGTTAGGTCTGTTAGCGTGTCCATTGCCGCTTAGTAGGACGCCCGCACGGAAGGAAGGTCAAGGGGTAATGTACGTTAAATAATACCTGTATACTATATTGTGTCGTTCTCAGGCAAAAGGTATCACTTTCGTAGCAGTCAATAAGCTACTACAGTTATGTAGAAGCAAGAGACAAAAGTAAAAAATTGAATCAGATATGTAAAAGAGGCCTTGAGGGCTGGCAAAAATAAATTATTTGGATTTTTGATTTTTTTGTTGATAACAATTTTTTGAATACCTACCTATAAGATTTTGTTGAAACATTTTTTCCTAACATTTCCTTTTCCATTTTCTTGTCACGTCCGTCTGTGCGAGTGAGACCACGTAATAAGAGGTAGAGTTTTTACCCAAATGCGGCGAAGCCCAAAAGGAGGGTTATGCATTTGACCTGTATGTATGTATGTCCGTTCTTATGTCCGCTCATAACTACTCAACAACGCAGCCGATCTTGATAAATGATACATCGTTAGATTTGTCTTGATGGCGCGAATGTTACTGTGTACGTAAAATTAAGTAAACAAAATGGCGGATTTATGCAGTTTAATACGCAGTTTTTTTGTGCACCGCAGTCGGTTTTTTTACTAATATTTTTTAGATGTAGGTAAACCCTACGGCCTCTTAATCGATCTTGGGAGGTTCAGTTATTGGCTAAGTTAGCCTAAGACGGAGGTTCGAGTTCTGTTTGGGCCAGAATTTTGCTACTTAATTACGATCACGACAAATACGTACCATTGGTGTGTAGTAGATTTTAAGTTATTCCAACGTAACCACTATTTACATACCCCTTAGACATGAGGGGTATGTAAATAAGTTGGGTAAAGAGTGTCGTTTGAAAGTACTTTAAAACAGTTTTACTACACGACTACGCAAAAACGTATTTGAGTTTCTTCATTTTACAACAATTCTGCCGCCATAACGCAAAAGGACACTTCTAACATTTTTTTTTCGACACTGAATTCTATACATATTCGGAATCAGTAAATTTCACTGATTCTGAATATGTATACAACACAGTGTCGAAAAAAATATGTTAGTTGTGCCCTTTTGCGTTATGGCGGCGTAATTATTAAAGCTAAGGTTAACTGGTAGAGAATTCCCTATGGCATTAATTTCGCCTTTTGGACGATAAGCTTTTTTGTGCAATAAAGTTTAAATGAATAAAAAGGTAAAGCTATTTTTCCCTGGGATATGTAGTTTTTTGAGTAATATGGCCCCAAAAGAAATACAGTCGATAAACCTTCGAATATCGAAATCGATCTTTTATGCCTTCTCCCCACTACCTTCACTACATTACTAAATTCTTTAATCAAATTTTAATATTTATAAAGTAATACTCACTTCAGAAGCCCAGGAAACGTGTCTAGTGTCCGCCAAAACGCTTCTTTCCATTATAAGAAAGACGGTAAAAAGTATCCAATCACGACACCATCACTGCACTAAACCAAAGACAAAAACTCGCACAAAAACTACAATCGATATTCGAAAAAAATTCGTTCAACGCCTTTTGAAAATAGAATCGTTTCGTTTTAAACTCGTTCGAATAGAAAATGGTGTAAAAACTGGTGATCAGCGTCCGTAGCTCGCGTCGGCCAGTGAGTCACTGTAATGTGTATAACGGCCTTCCGTGTCTATGTAAATCTCTATTGTTTCAAAGAAATTAGTTTTCTTAGCCGCTTTTACTGACTACATCAGCTGATAGCGACTGACGGCCGAGTGGCTTAGTAGGCCGCGAGGGGACGATAACTGAGATAATTTGCATCGGATAGCTAACTTCCTTCGCATGCACTGAAAATATTAAATCGACGGTGGAATTTGGCCGCTTTCAGTCCAATTTGGTGTATAACTCGCTAAATTGACGCATGAATCACCCACAATTAAGGTGTTACACTCACACTTCGCAACTGCTTAAATTGAGTACGTAATACACATGTAACAGTTTAAAAATCGAGCATCAACACAGCACTACGTTAAAAAAAATATACATATGTTCAAAATTCGAACGCGGTGTTTGAAATTAAAAAACAAAGTGTTCAGTGTTCCAAATTTGAACGCGCGAAAATGGCCGATTTATTTTGTTTTTATTTTCGAGTGGTATCGCTGCGTGGCGCCGGCCGACTGCTCGTGGGAGTGGTGGTCGGTGGTGGGATCAATACCGTCTGGGGCGTACGCACTGACCGTCTATATTGGGAGCGTTATAGGCGTGTTTATGAAGATAGTTTAATGACTTTTTTGTGTTTACACGCGTTTTAGTGTTCTGCGGCACGTGTTTGGTCTAGCTGTAAAACATCTAAGAACACCACGTATCCTAAAGTTTATCTAGACGAGGACACGAAATTATCAGCTTATCAGGTGTTATTATTCCGCTGGAGAGGCGTTATCTATCACTTCTACTGTTTTTTCTGAGAGAAATCTGCCGAGCAGTTCTAAAATCTTATGGGCCAAATGATTTGATAGCAGTAAACGACAAAAGAGACACGGGTGGACAATAAAGGAAACTATCACCCCTGTCAAATCAAGCTGTCAATGTCAATGACAATATCTAAGTGTCAATGTCAAATATAGTAAGTCGTAGCTACACTGTCGTTAATCGTCCTTCATTGCGATAAATTAACGGCGTTTCCGTCAATGTGGCCTCAGCATGAGAGGGTACTTAATTTAGATTGGCGGCACCAGTTGGCAGCACCTTCGTCGTGCACGTTCCCTATATTTTCTACGTATCCTGGTCTTGAGCAGTCTCTCACCAATCTTTACGACTATGTACTAGTAGAGATAGCTAATATTAATAGGTTATTCAAGTAGGGTATAATAGGTATATTATGTTTGTTTAGGTCAACTATAACGTGATTATGACCCAATTCTCTCCTTGGTCACGAAGTGCGTGTGTGCTCCATAATTATATGTACAGTTATATATAATTTAGTCTGATTATGATCTCGCTAGCTTTTGCCCGCGGCTTTGTCCACGTGGTTAGCGTTATTTTGCTTATGGATGCAGTTGTCTTCCTTCTTTTAGATACCCGTCTTTTACGATGTCTCCGGCCTTTATGGTGTAGAAGAGTCATACAGATTTTGTAGAATAAGTTAAGTGTTCGCGTCTTTCCTGTAGACATCACAAAATTAGTGGCTTTAAACGCCTAATTTTCTAGCGCTCGTACTCAAAATACCGCATTCCCGAAATACCAGATTTTTCAAAATACCAGATTCTCGATTTATCAAATTCCTGTCTTACCACATTCCCGTTACAATAGATTATAAAATCGTAGGTTACTCAAGGATCTAAATGACTTTGTTGGGTGTGTTATTTTGGGAATCTGGTATACGGAGAATCTGATGTATCGAGAATCTGGTAATTTAAAAATGTGGTATTTTAGGAATGCGGTATTTTAGGAATGAGCGTTTTCTAGCTATAGGACCCCTATAGGCGAATAACCCTACTCTTCTACTTCTAGGCCTATATGATAAAAACTTAGTGATATGTATTCGGATCGTTAACTATCATTGTTTTGTCCACCGGAAAGACGTTTTTTCGAAATCTGTATGACCCAGAAAGAGGACACAGAGGACTCTGCAGTTAGCATTGATTAGATAGATAGATCGCTACCGCTGCCTGCCACGACAACCTATCCAACAGCAGCCCTAGAGGTCTTATTAAAACTGCCACCCCTGCATCTCCACAGATGGAGGCAAGAGCAGGCATACACAGGATCTCCGGAGCGAAGAATGGTAGCTGATGGCTCTACAGTAGGGTAGACCGGGACATTTAAAGAAAAAGTAGTAAAAATGTAGAAAAAAAGGAACTTGATAGTGCCAGTGCGCTCTCGCTCTGTCAACGCCGTGAGTCCGCGATCCCGAAATGTGTTGACACTGTTGACATAAATTCGAAGAAAAAAAATTAACGGACAAGGTGTTAGCGCTTACGTCGTTCTATCCACGTACGATTAGCCTAGCTAGCTAGTTGGTCGTGTTTATTGTAGGTATATTATTATTTACCAAGTCCAGCCCCGTACTAAATAACTATGATTTTTAAACCGAGACAATTTGCTTACCGGCCGGGACGCCGGGACACCATGTTGCAAACCGGGACATGTCCCGGCGTAACGGGACGTATGGCAACCCTACTCTACAGGGACGTATTTTGAAATTTGGGGCCCCAAAGAGTTTCGCCGCCCCAGAAGAAGTAAAACTTGGTTGAATGGCGCCAAAACCAAAGCAAAATGCAATCAAAAAATGGTAAGGGGCGGTTTGGTGCCCCGGGCCATGGCCCGGATGGCCCTACGGTAAATAAGCCCCTGTGGCTCTATAAAGCTTTGAGAATTAATAATAAATAAATAAATATTAGGGGACAATCTTATACAAATCGAACTAGCCCCATAGTAAGCTCAATAAGGCTTGTGTTATGGATACTAGACGACGATATATTTAATAAATACAAATACATAAATACATAGAAAACATCCATAACTCAGGAACAAATATTCGTGCTCATCACACAAATAATTGCCCTTACCGGGATTCGAACCCAGGACCTCGTGCTTCGTAGGCAGGGTCACTACCAACTAAGCTAAAGCGGTCGTCAATTAAGAGAAAACTTTCCTAAAGTTCTTTGCTCCAATTTGACCTGACCGGGAATTTTAGGAAGCTTCGCCGCAGTCGGGTAAAAAAGATAATCCTCAGCATAAACGATTCCGTTCGTGATACTAGTCCGCTACACCTTCGCAGCTGAGATTTTAGGAATATAATATCGTAAGCCGGATGATATTAACACATAACGGTGTACGCATTAATGCCGCTCACGGCGGGGGTGAGTCGTTAAGGCTTATGGCACGTGATTATTAATGAGTAGGTTTCATTAAGTACATACCAAGGACCATTAAAACAAGAGGACTGTCATTCTCCATACAAAAACCTATTCCCCGAATTTACAACGCCATCTGTGTATAAGCTTGGTAACGGAATATATTATTTACAATTATTCAACTTTGCAAACGTGACACAGTATTTAAATGTTAGAATTTGTTTATTATTAGCTGTTTATGAACTAATTGTTACTATACCATGTTTCTTTGTTCAATTATAACATCGTTAAATGTTTAATTTTTAGCGCCATCTAGTTTTTGCCCGGAAGTCCCCTAGCGGTTGGGTTACAATCCAAAGTATGGAGAATGACAGTCCTCTTGTTTTAATGGTTCTTGGTACATACCCTTTGGCGTAGGCTGTGTGGTATTTTAGAGTGTCTCTCAAAAATATCAGACGACCTACTCAAACCTCTACTCACTCTCTCTAACACCTCGTTTAATTAGCAGGTTATCTAGCATAACTGGCCGCGACTTCGTTTCAGAGACCTGTCACTGTCACACTATATGGAGTGGAAAGAGATCGGTAGCGTTTGTCGCGCGACAAAGAGTCGCGTGTCACAGTTGTGCTAGAGGTCAGAATTTTAACGGTAATTTTTGCCCATATTTCTTTTCAAGGTAATATTGCTGTAAGTTCACCTATGTCAGTACTGTATTACCTTTTAAGGTCTCTGCCCACTACAACGTATCATACCATGACCGCACTATGAACGTATCAGACACGGTATGACAAATGCTAGTCGGTGACGGATCGTGCTAGTAGGCATAATCTCATACTTTTCAATACAAAGAATATTTATTGTGCCTGAAACGTTTACAGTACGGTCATGCTACGGTGTAGTGGACAGAGACCTTTAGAGATAGCACAGTGAAACAGTTAATATTTTCCTGTTTTACGATGCTTTTATTAAAAAAAAGAGAAGGTCGACGTTAGATCGAATCTTAGACCTTTACCACAGAATAAGTTTAGTATTATAGTACTACGAACAGAAGTTTCTCTTTCTAACAAAACTGACCTTCTGCTCCGACGACCGGACGGAACGCACTGCATCGTACCGTCTCTCTCTATCGCATAACGCGTGCTCTTTCTGGTCGTTGGCTAAGCCCCTCCGGGGGGCAAAATTTGGTACAAGTAGCCGCGCGGCGAAATCGCGGAGTGAGCCACTCCTGCCTTTACTACTCAAACCGTAAAATGCCAACACATCGTTATTTTGCAGCAGTAATAAGTAACAGGGTGCTAATCAGTCTGCGACCTTTCTCCTTGTAAAACAAATTAACCTAATTAATACGCTCCTATTGACATACTGATATAGCTGCGTCGCAAAAAGGTCGTAAGTGCACTTGAAACTCTACGAACATTCGTCGTTTTTTATTAACAGATGAGTCTGGTGATTCAGAAATTCGCTGTCATGCTCGTCTTTAATATAATTTGGCCCGTGGACTTGTAATAACAGTTCGTAATCGGACTTTCTGCTGGGTATACCACAGAATAAGTAATAAGTACAGAAGTTTATTTTTCTAAAAATACCTACGTTCGGGTTCGACCACCGGACGGAACGCACCGCATCCAACAGAGATGGGACTCTATCGCAAAATCGCGGTGATTCTTGAAGGACATTTTTCCACTTGCCTCAAATAATACATAATGTAGTTCTGGCCAGGCTCTACAAATTAACCAAAAATATCATTCTCATCGGGTGGAATCTTCTGAATATTCGCCAATATTTGTGCAATCCGCATTGGGCCAGTGTGGGGTCTACAGCCCACTCACTCTCAACTAGCGTTGAAGAAACCCGGAAAAAATCTGTATTTTGCCCTAAACAGCTCGCTTTTTTCGGTTTTTTTCGGAAAAAGCAACGAAAATTTCTGTTGCTATTTTAACGAAAAATATGGTTTTGACTTTCACTTTTACATCCCATGACCTACCATCATCACACCATCTTCATAATAATAAAATATTAGTGTCTTACCGATGAAGCATTAATCTTCTTCTTGGTCGGTTTTTTAAACGTGCCATTAAAGCTACATGATAATGGAAGAGCAGTGTTTCTTGACACTATTATCTCGATACTTAAAAAGAGGCACCAACCTGCATATTCAAAACTGCTTGTGTCATTGATTTTTTTTTATTTATGATTTTGATTGGTTAAATTATATTCGAAACGGGACTGACAATTAAGTCGCGAATTACCTTACAGCTGTCGGGATTAACGACCTCTAGTGCAGCAATGCCGCTAGGCTAGCGAAAACAAGAAAAACGTCATATACGCCTGTGGAAGCGATACATTCTTACTACATTTTTCTTTGTAACATTTCGATACCTTTAGACTCAAAGGCGTAAGCGCCGTAGGTGCTTATGGCGTTTATGCCCTTTGAGTCTAAAGGCATCGATATTACTGTGTCGTGGAAGAATGTCGTATGTGGCTATGAAAATTGTGGGTTTTTACTGCGTTTTCGTTTTGAGGCATCATGGGCCGCACTGCGAATGCTGAATACATACTAATGTGGATGAGTTCTTTACTTGGTATTTGAATATTGTGGATAAAATTGTGCTACCATGTACAATTGAGCTCATCATTATCTGAGCAAAGATTGGACCAAAAACATCTGAGCAACACCCTATTGTCAGAAGCATAAGAACTAGATCAGAAATTTTTGATCCGTTCTTTGCTCAGATAATGATGAACTCGACTGTACCTACCGGCAGAAATTAGAATGAGCCTGACAAAAACCGATTTAAAAGACTGTTAAAAAACACTATGTAAGTACTTTAACTTAATATATAAGCAGTTTATATAGAGACTAATGATCCCACAGACAAACCTTGTTGTTCCTAAATGTATGTATAACCGCAAGTTTTAGTAAATAAATATTATTACATATTATGTAGCTTTTTTATTTCATTAGAATATACAACGCATTCTTTCGTATTTCGATCACACAATGTGCAGAGGCGACGAAAATTTTGATAAACTGATTGTGGTCGGCAACTTCGAAGGCAAAAGATCGCGCGGTCGTTCACCAACAAGATGGACCGATCAAGTGAAAGACTCGTCGTCCTACACGGTTGTAAGAGACGCGCTGGACCGAAACTGGTGGAGGCAGATCATCCGCGCCAATGCAACCCTGATGTTGACCACGATCCTCAAACATGAGGGATCCCAGAGAGAGAGAATCATCAGGTCATTTACCGACCGCCAAAAGATGATCAGACATGTAAAAGAACTACTTGCAGAAATATATGAGTTTGAGTTTGAATATAATGTAGCAGTTGGTACATATGTACTTTTATAAGGAGAGCTGTCAGATTTATTAGTATAACCACAGAACAATTAATAGGCTACTTGACAGTGTGAAAAATAATGGAAGAATTATGGATATATGTATTAATTATAAGTATTAAAACCAATTTACGTCAATATTACTAAAAATAAATGGATAATTTAATTATAAAACTCGGATGAAAATTGATTATTTTTATCTGTCGCCATTTTATCGAAAATGGTTTGGATTGGCCGATGACGTCACAACATAGTAAACAGCATCGACAGCATCTGTCAATCCTATTTTTAAAGGTAGAACGTTATGCGATCCTCGTTGACATTTGTCGGTTTACTATCATGTGTCGTCATAGACGCCATATTGTCAATTTTAAAAGTGCATTTTTATTTGCTTTTTTCGGAAAAAATACACAAAAGAATTAAAAATTACCACTTTCTGAGTGCTCAATAGACATCATTAAACAATCGGATTGACTTTTCAGAAACCTGTCAAGTAGCCTATTATAATAGTTACCATCAATATAATAATGTTGACGGCAACTGAAGTTAAAGTGCAAAGTAGGTCGCCTCCACTTCTTTTTAGCACGCGACGTACATGCACTTTTTCCTTCCACCTCGACATATCTGTGGCTCTAGTGAAAAGGGCTACAAGTCGCATTTAACCTAGGAGCAAAAGGGCTTAAGTCATACAATAGAGTTATGACCATTTGGTCCTGGTATAAATCTGACTTACCCTTTTCACTAGACCAACAGATATTTCTGTGCTCCTAGCTTTGTTTGTAAGTTTGTATTATTATTTTTGGAGATGATGATATAGTATGTTAGGGTTAGTATCAAGTGGTCAACAATGCAAGTGGTCTACGGATCAACTCACCTAAAAATTATTTGGGCAAATCTGCAGATCGTCGAATACGCAATCGGTCTATGAAGCAACTCGTCACAAAATCAACTGGACAAATAAGTAATTTGTCCGAGATGTAACATGTCTCTTTAGCCACTTGTCTTAAGATCATCTAAACTAATTCACATATCGGCTAAAAAGTAATTGGTCAATAAAGCAACTCGTCTGAAAATTTCAAAAGCGTTTAACACTCAATAGAGGTTTGTTATCTGGGATTTACTCGTAAGACGAGTTGCTTTGTGGGCGATTAGCTATTTAGATGACATGCATTTTCGACGAATTGCTTTATCGGCGATCAGCTATTTAGACCACATGAATTTAAGACGAGTTGATAATATGACAGTTGACGAAATGATTTTGTGACGAGTTGCTTTGACGGTCTGATTGCGTATTTGACGGTCTGCAGATTTGCCCAAGTGATTTTTGGGTGAGTTCACGCTGTGGATCACATGCGTTTTTGACCATTTGATAATAACCCGTACGTTACACAAAGCATATTACTCCTCCAAAGAACACTATGCTGCATTTTCTCATGTCACGTAAGAAAAGTAATTATACGATAACTAACCTATAATGTCATAAGTTTCTCTAATTTGAAAACTTCTGGATGTAATCACACAAATTCGATGCAAACTCGCCAATACTATTCGCCTAACTTTGCAAAATTTCGACGCAGAGGAAAACTTACCTTATAACCAAATATTAAGTCTCAATATGAGTTGAGGACTGCATCAGACTCAGCTAGAACGTTGCCAGATTCGTTCGAGTGTTGCCAACGTAGGTAAGCTATCGATTGAACGGGTATGCCAAATGTATTAGCTGAGGCTGGGTTTACTTTTATACCTATTTGCTTAATAATAATATAAACCAACTGCAGTTCAGCAGCGAGATCCCGTTGTTTCCCATAAAGTTATTAAGTCATACTGTATTGTTAGTCATAATTATAGAAAGTTATACTGTATTTGTTTTTATGAAACGGTATTATTTTAGGATGTTTTAAAACGCTAGCAAATACAAAAACTAAACTTTAACTATAGATTCTAACAACTACTACTTACGATAGGAGTAAATAAAGTTATGTGATGTATAGTCGAAAAACGCTTACTTTCATAGATATTAATTATTTTTTAAATGAAAACTCCCAAGTGTGTAACAAGCCCTAATAAATGTGACTAAGATAGTTTTACTATTTTTTTTAAATCCTTTAACTAAACAGCAATTAACCTTCGCAGTATCTGATGGTAAGCGACTACGAGGCCAAAAAATTTACCTTTCGTTTCCATTTTAGCTTTTATTTTTCTTTTTGATAACTTTTCCTCCAGTAAGGACATGTCTATAACGAGGGGCTGTATGTACTGATTTATTTTGTTCCATAAGACTATTAATGTAAAATGACAATATTCGACCCATGTTGATATAACATTATTTACTCGTCACACCACCAGAAATTCATGGCTAAAGTATGTCGGTATAGTCCCTCCCACCCTGTAGAAAAAAATAGGTTAGGTTAGGTTTGTTTCTTCATTATGAAAACTTAACGGTTTCGTAGAAAATAGGTTGTCTGACTTTCGATAGTTAAGAGTATTATGACTACCAATACAGTATGACTTTTAAAAATTATGGGAGAAAATAAAGACGCTTAAGCAGCTCTTTGGGAGGAATAGCGACACATTGTACCCTATTAAGGGTACAATGCGTGGTCATCATTTCAGGTGTTAACCTGAAATGATGACCACGATCACTCTGTCAAGAGAAACTCATTTCATTCGATATGTGTCGGATTATCATTACGAACGACGTCCATTGCTAGACATAAGCCTTATCCAAAGACAGCCGTGATCAGTCCTGCGCCACTCTCGCCTAACGGACTCGAGGGATCATCACCTATACGTCTAGCATATCTGGCCGCGACTTCGTTTCTGGCGCGACAGAGCATCACCTGTCACTGTCACAATCATTAAACATACTGAATGACGAGTTAAAGCAGTCCCCGAGCGATACTGTCTTTGTCAACAAATTGGAAGCTATTTCACTAAAAATGGCTTGCTATATATTTTTGAAAGCTACAAGTCATTTGCCCATTCAGAAGACATAAATTAATCAGAATTGTTATTATATTCACATCCAACCGTGTATACTAATAGTAATTTTAATAATTCAAATTTTAATGTTTAGATTTAATATTATTTAAATGCAATACCTGTATTATATAATTGACTTGTAAACTATTTTTTACCAATAAACGCAATACAATACAATACTTGAGTGGATAAAGATAGGTAGCATTTGTCGCGCGACAAAAAGTCGCGTGTCACAGTTGTGCTAGAGGTTCTGGTCATCAGTCCACCTTGCAGCCGTCTGTTTTACGAGAAATGTGCCTTATTCATTGCCACTTAAGTCTTCACATGGTCAAATTGTTACTTTATATTTGGATTTTTTTTCAGCCTTCATATTCATGACCGTATTTCTTGTTAGGATTTCAAACCTCAAAAAGAAAAAAACGGAACTCTTATAGGATCACTTTGTCGTCTGTCTGTCAAGAGCCTTTATCTTGGAAACGCGTGAAGATATCGAGTGGAAAATAAAACTATATTCACAGGTCTATGGTCCCTTGAAGCTGTGAAAAAATCAAACTTGTAAGTTAACGTAAAAAAAGATATAGCCGTTTATGCCGCAAAAAACTTATATTTCGACTCTCTCAAGGAAACCAAACTTTATAGGGTACTTTCCGTTGACCTAGAACTATGAAATTTGGCAAGTACCTAATACCATTTTATACTTCAAGTATAGGGAAAAATCTAAAAACTGTATTTGTAATTAAATTATAAAAAATATAGTATTTATTTTAAGCATTTGTACGGAACCCTCGGTGGGCGAATCCGACTCGCACTTGCCTGGTTTTTTTCATATGGTACCACTAGTATGCTCCATATCTTTTATTCCCTTTTCATAGTTTATACAACACTAAAATTCCCAATTTACTCATTCCTCTAACAATAAAAAGGGAAATATCAATAACCAAAGTGAATCAAATAAATCACTCTCGGGAATGTCCCGCCGTTGTCCCCAATATGTAGCCACTCCGCTAGGGTGCCCATTGTGAGTAAAATGATACAATGGAGCGTCGGGACTGTTTTTGACAAATTACTGGGAAAATAAGGCTTTGTTAAAAATGTTGGTTACACGAGCGAGTTTGGGATGTTTCAGCGGTGTTTCAGGGAATAAGAATGCGATTTCTTTTTGTCAGATAAAGCACTGATATGTTTTGATGCCAGCAAATTAACACAGCCTTATTTATGTTTATATCACCCCAGTTCGTAAGTGACATTTACAGCCAGCTACCCGAAAAGAAAAACGGTAACTACGCTACTTCCTCGCCTGGGGTTCGGGCCACAACTACCTGCGTTCTGGAACATTGTTTTTTTTTACCACCTTAGGTGTGTAGGTAATATTTCTTCACCCTGCCCGGCTGTAGGCCGCCTATGTACCTAGCAGTGGCGTGGCGTTGAAGAAATCCTTGGGCAAGCCGGAGCAGCTTTGGCTTCAAATTTCTTTAAGAGCACTAGAATCAAGTGCTGAACTGCCTAATATTAGGCAAGCCGATGGGAATCGAGTTCTATGGTCGCCACGCCACTGCTATGTAGCCTTATATACGTCTCACTGCTGGGCACAAGCCTCCTCTCATAAGTGAGAGTGAAGTGGCTGTAGTCCCCACTCCCCACGCTAGCCGACTGCACATTATAAGGAACTTCACATACCTACACCTTTGACTTTCTAAGACTATCTTTTTCAATTGAGTTGAAACGGGAAAAAAGCGCTATACGACAATGACACCTTCATCTTCATTAGAGTTGCCAAATGTCGAATTTGCTTGTACAAATGAAAATTTAACCCAATTCCTTGCGAAAGCATGACATCGGCTGTCAAACGAACAGTCGGCCATACTAAACGACATTGCGTGACACTAAAGAGTACACGGTATCGGCCTAATAAAGACATCTTAGTAACGAACATTGTACCAATGTAATTCGACCTGTGATCATACAATATTGTTCTGTAAATAAGTTTGCGATCGGGGGTCAAATTATGCTGGCCCGCTCGTCGCATAGACGTTGATTATTATTTGACGTATAGGTAGTTTCACGAGAGCTGAGGTGAATGGTTACACACACAGCTACATGAAGTACTCATTGCAAAAAAAGTGAATGAATGAAATGAATGAGTGAGTAAATAAACACAAGGCTATAGTTTAAAGAATTTTTTTGGTCTATCTTGCAATTCACTGTTGAGCCTGCTATCGGTACGAAAAAAAACAGTAATTTCAAAATCCCCCTGTCATTACATGACAGTGTTGTTGTGTGCGTGGGCCTCAACTCTCGTGAAACTACCTATAGTAGCGGTGGATGGGTTGGGTTAAAATAAAAGACACGACTTCAGAGCGCCTGCAAAGAAGCTCAAAGCAACATGACCGTCTGTAGGGGTTTTAGTTTTAGGTTTGTGAGTCTTATGTAGCGAGATAACAAGCAGCAGCAACAAACAGATCTCAGGAGCACTTTTATAGGTCTGATGAAGGAACACCTCTGATAAGAACCGCTAGAATATTCAGCGGCGCGAAATTTACGAGTATAGAACTACCAACCAGTTTTAACACATTTGAGGCACCTTTTGTCCTTACAGGAAAAGTCGAACAACTTAACGCCGGATTACCCAACCAAGGAACGGGAGTCTAGACCACAATTGTGTATAGTTGCTTTATTTTATTGCTGATTGTACACTATACAAAATGCTTTCCCCAAAATATGTAGAAATTATTAGTAACATTACAAACGAAACACGATTAAACAAGTTGGAGATTTCACCCTGTGTTGAATTCAGGAATAAATTTCAGTCTGCAACACAACCAAGCTAGGAATCTAGTCATTACTGTCTCTCCAAGAAACTTAACATTTTTAATTAAACTTTCTGGAAAACCATCCTTTTCCAGCCGTCGCTATTCAAGAAGTTAAGTCTCAGGGTTGAAAGCTCAGTCTTTCTATTAAGTTTCATGAACCAACGAGAAGTTTAAGGATATTTCCTTTCATGGTGATAGTAAATTATTCAATGAGAGCGTAAAATGCGCCTTCTCAAGTTTATTATAGGTGCATGAGCGATTATCAATATTTCATCGTGG
This sequence comes from Eudemis profundana, assembly GCA_947034925.1. Classification (NCBI taxonomy): domain Eukaryota; kingdom Metazoa; phylum Arthropoda; class Insecta; order Lepidoptera; family Tortricidae; genus Eudemis; species Eudemis profundana. The sequence continues at coordinate 3,061,789 of OX344818.1, read as the reverse complement.
CCTTCTGTGTGACAACTGCACCGGTAGTTTTTCAGAGACGGTTTTGCGTAGCTTATATGTGGGACGTTGCTTTCTCTTGTCTTTACCAGACTTTGTCTTAATAACAACTTTATACCCTAATCTTTGCAGGTTCCCCCGCCAAATCGTACAGCATCTAGAGCTACGCAAATCTTTGCAGGTTCGCACGGCATATGGTACTTACAGCATCTAGAGCTACGCACAACAGATTTTACATGGCAAATTGCTTCTGCCTCTTTGAATGTGCTCGTACGTAGTCGGCCAATAAAAAGATACATAGAAACTTGCAGTTTTACAATTGACTATCTTCATTCTTTATGTTCCTGTTTTCATATAAATTTTGCTCTTTGTCATGACAAAGTCCTAAAGTGCTCAATAATAATTTTCTTTGGTTGACTGTACCTATAAATAAACACTGAATGAAGCTCTACCCGCTACTACAACTAGCTAAACTTAATCGTCGAATAGCAAAGTGAAAATTCGTCGCAAGTATTTAACAAGAGCGTAAAACTGGTAATTTCACACGAGTGCTTAACTTTGAATGTGAAATATGCTTTACTAGCGTGTAAAACAGTTGCTTTAAGAGCTGGGTGATATAACGTGGAATTTTCGGGTGACAGTTCTCTCATTTTATAATCACAATATGCTAATCAAATAACAAAAACCATATCAATTGTAAATATAAAGGGAAGTGATTCAAAGTACTAAAATAAAAATTAGTTACCTACCCAAGAAACTGCTACCCAATATTGCCCTTCGGATACCTTACTAATAACTCCGTTTTCATTTGGAATACATATTATCTTGTAGTTCTTGAATAGCCGTCATCCCGTAAGAAATGTTGAAATGTGGCTATTCTAATGTTGAAGCTGCTGGTTAAACGTTATACCTAAAAGGGCACTTTCAGGCCGATCGGCTGTAAAGTAAAGTGATCCACCGACGTCGTGGGAGGGTTGGTTACCGGCACTTATCGGTCCATTTTCCGGGTCATTTGGCCCTGGAGGGTAGCATGTATACGCTGGGGCTAGAGTCGATTGTTAGGACATTTTTGGACTAGCGGTATGATCGCCATATAAATAAATTTCCATACAAGCCTACATCTGGAACCGGTATTTTGCAAAAACCCCGAAATTGCCCAATATTTTGAATTATTTTATGTATATGGCTCAATATAGTATTTTATGCAACAGTTGTATAAGAAGGTTCAAAAAATGCGAATTGCGTGAGTTGCGATACGAGCCGCGAATGCGGCGAGTATCGCAAATAGAGACGCAATGAGCGTTTTTTGACTTAATTATACAACGTTGCATACAATACTTTTTCTACGACAGGTTTTAAAATACATATAAAATACAAACAAGGCATAACCTGCAAAGAAGGCAAATATGACGTATGACTGTCAGTATGTGTCTATGGTAAACTTTTTATTTTTTAAATTAAGTTGACACGCAGTGAATATATTAAAAATACTTTTGTTTTTATGTTGGCATCAATGAATTTAGTTCAGAAAGTTTCGTTTTTCTTAAAAGCCGTAGGATTTTAATTGTTTGTTAAGTTGGTAGTTGTGCATTTTTACCGTAAAGTTAAAATTGAGCGCTTAATCCTTGACCTAAGTTTAACCTAGATTTAGAAGTCTGTGGTTGCTAGCAATAACGTAAAGTGGCTATAACGACACTAGTGCTGTTATGGGGAATAGAGTATAGACTTCTCTGAACTCATATTATGTATGATCTTATATTAGTGTTCGTGACCAAGTAAAAGACAGATAACAGTACAGGAGTAGAAAAATGTATTTATGTAATGACTACATATTATTAGAGTGTCCGATTAAAAAATGAAATACTAAACCAAAGAACGGAACGGAATAAATACCGGTATTTTTGTATGGAGAAAATACCGGTATCCGAGACCTGTCTTTAACGACTCAACTCCGGGCCAACCCAGGCGCACTCTCAATTTTTATAATTTTATAATCGATCCAATCCAATAACCATTCTCTTCATCTTTTATACGCTTTAAGGCCGATGGTCATCGGCTTTTATGGAAGTTTTAACCGTAAACTAGGTATTTACCCGACTGCGGCGAAGCCCAAAGGAGGGTTATGTGTTTGACCTGTATGTATGTATGTATGTCCGTTCCTGTGTCCGCTCGTAACTACTCAACGGCACGTCCGATTTTGATAAATGATACATCATTAGATTCGTTTTGATGGTGCGAGTGTCACTGGGTATAAAGTTCGTTAAAATAAACAAAATGGCGGATTTTATGAAGTTTCAAAGTGCACCGCGGTCGGGTTTTTTTAAATAAAAATGTGGTTTTTATTGTTAATACTTTTAGAGAAAAAGCTATCGAAGGAGCAGATTTAGGCAACCTTAATTTGCTTCTTCGATAGCGAAAAGGTTACAATACAATACAATACAAGTATACTTTATTGCACACCAGAAAAACATATTACAAGAGGTACTTACATAATTAGAACAATTTAAATAGGTAGACAACAGGCGGTCTTATCGCTTAAGAGCGATCTCTTCCAGACAACCTTTGGGTAGCGGAATTGACACAAAAATAAACCAAAAAAACAGTAGGTGGTGCGAAGGGTAACAAGAGCGAGGGCTAATTTGGTACCAAAAATAAATAACCGCAGGGGCATAAACATACATAAATAAATAGATATATAAACCTACATATACATACATAAATACAAATAAATAAATAGGGGAAAAAATTAACCGCAAAACAGTCAGCAAGCTTTACAAAGAAACAGTTTCCAAAAAGTACACAATTTAAAAATATTACGGGACGGATAGGTAATGCTCTTTAATTTTGGTTTTAAAAATAGGAAGAGATTCAGCACATCTTAACTCGAGAGGTAAGGAGTTCCATAAACGTATGGCCTGGAAGGTAAAGGATTTCGTATAGAATTTAGATTGAGAGGAAGGAACATTTAAGAGCAAATTTTTAGCGCATCTTACCGACGACAGGTAACTGAAACGCTCTTTAAGATAGCGGGGAGTTGCGGGGTTGAAAAGTATGCTATAAAGTAGAGAAAGAATGTGAGAGTTACGTCGAAAACGGATAGGGAGCCACTTGAGTTGGGATCGAAAACTAGAGACATGATCATACTTGCGTAACCCAAATATGAATCTAATGCAGATATTTTGAATGCGCTCAAGCTTATTAAGTTGCTCCTCAGAAAGATCAATGTAGGAAATGTCAGCATAGTCAAGAATGGGAAGAAGTAAAGATTGGGCAAGCGCAATCTTAGTAGCGATGGGAAGAAAATTGCGAAGTCTTCTAAGAGAGCCGACAGCGGCAAACATCTTCCTGCTCACTTCATTCACTTCGCTCGGTTACTTAAGTTGTCGGTCCCTTTTCCAGGTCATTTGCTCTTGAGGGCAGTAACATATTTTAGGGCTAAAGTCGATCGTTATAGTACATTACACAACTAGGGTGGTAATACAAAGAAAGGCCGAGATCGCAGAAGTTTGCGGCCCGAGCTGCAAGCGAGGGACGTAAATATGCGATCGAGGGCTTTCTTTATTACCTCCTGTGTTGTGTACATCATTTTATGTCTACACTTGGCCAGAAAGCGGCTTTTTCCGTACGCGCAGCGTGCGGAAAAAGCTATTTTAGGGCCAGGTGTGGCATAAAGTATTTTAGAGCCTTTTATCTTTCTGAACAAGAAATTTCTTTGTATCGCTTGAACAGACAAAGTTGTAAGGATAGTATGACTTATATTATTCCGTCTCAAGATGACAATGAATCCGTGAACAATTATATAGAAAATGACCCGAATTCATTGTCTGTGAGTGTAGTTCCTTGAAATCAAATGACGGATAACTTACCATGGTTGAGACTAGATTGATTTGTGCAAGACTGACCCAGATATTTATAAAACAAAGTCGCTTTCTTTGTCCCTATGTCCCTATGTATGCTTAAATCTTTAAAACTACGCAACGGATTTTGATGTGTTTTTTTAATAGATAGAGTGATTGAAGAGGAAGGTTTATATGTATAATACATGCATAATATAATAGAGAAACACCGTGCGAAGCCGGGGCGGGTCGCTAGTATAATAATAAACGTAAGAATTGCCAAGTATCAAGACTAATGAATCCTCTTGCTGCGATGTTGCCACATGTATTCTTTAAATAATCCTCTTTTCTTTCGTCTTTAAATAAATCTCTTTCTCTACAGACTTAGCTTGGGCAGACTTTATAAGCGCTATGCGAATAAGAACCATTTTAAATTCTTTTTACTAAAAGTCACCTTTTGTACCAGTAAAATAAACTGCATTTCAGTAGAAGCGTGGAAATCCGAGTATTGTCTGTAGATTTAGAGGCTTTGCCCGCATCGCTGACACACGGACAGATATGTCTGTGACTATAGCTTACGGCAGCTTAGTGCCTGGGTTGGTGATAAGCCGAGCTAGGTTCCAGGTTTAACGGATTCGAAAAGAGGAGGTTAATATTTTGACTCGTGTTCGTTAGCTGCATTGAAAAAATCCACCAATGAACGTGCCTAGCGCTCAGCGCGGCATTGGTGGATTTTTTCCTCGGACACCGCTGCGCTACCTCGCATAGCTCCCGTGGAAACGCAGCCTTAGGCGTAAGCCTAGACTTAGCCTACGCCCTGCCGGTGCCTAAGGGCCGAGACCGACGGACAGCATTTGAACTGCAACCCAGCTGCAAAATGGCAGTTCAAGTGCAGTTCTGCTGCAGTTGGTGTAACTGCATCCAAACTGCAAACCGACTGTGCAGTCCGCTTGCATTTGCCGTGCAGTCCTGTCAACCGCACACCGGCTGCAAGCTGGCTGCACCGTCGTAATGCAGTGGTATTGCAGTTGAAGCAACTGCAATACGACTGCAATAGTACGGCTCATAATGTTTGCAGTGTTTATGATCCGCTCCGCCAGTTACTATGCAAGAGGCGGCATTGCAGTTATAATGCAGTTCTGCTGCAGTCGTTCCAACTGCAATGTAACTGCATTACGACCGTGCAGCCAGCTTGCAGTCGGTGTGCGATTGACAGGACTGCACGGCAAATGCAAGCGGACTGCACAGTCGGTTTGCAGTTTGGATGCAGTTACACCAACTGCAGCAGAACTGCACTTGAACTGCCATTTTGCAGCTGGGTTGCAGTTCAAATGCTGTCCGTCTGTCTCGGCCCTAAGGCTACGCCCTGCCGGTGGAAAACCACCTTAAAGGTGGTTTTCCACCGGCAGGGCGAGACGAGATGAGGATTGAATTGAAATTTGTATCAAGTTGCGCGATGCGCGAGGACAGGATTGAAAACTTCATATAAATTTCAATTCAATTCTCGTCTGGTCTCGTCTCGCCCTGCCGGTGGAAAACCACCTTTAGGCGGTCCATTCACTGGAGCGGAGCGGAGAAGGCCTATGTTAACCAATAGAATTGTAATAATCCATGTCAGTTGCAGCAGAGTTTTGATTCTATTGGTTAAAATGATTCGAGTTGGTCGGTTTTACATACAAACATAAAGAAGGTCATTGTTTGCTTCTACGGCATCAATTATGTTTGAAATGTGTTTTATTTATAGCTTGACACATTCTATTTCTCAAGAACTCTCAAAAATAAAAAAAAAAAACAAAAAATTTTAGCAAAAACGTTTAGTTTTAAATTGGCGCTGAACTTGCTCGTTAGTTCTGGTTTTTCGACATTTCTCATGTAATTTCGCGTAGACAAAAAGTGCAAGCTTTAAAATTAATCACATTTTAACCATGATCAATGCCGTGGAAGCGAATGATGATTCCCTTTTTGTTTGTATGGAAAACTGATCGATTCGAATCTCCATAACACTACCTAAATATAACAACCATATTTATCAAATACTCGTAGGTATTTCGGTAAGTAAACATCATTGGAAGTAAAAATATTTGGTAAAAACATCCAAGTGCCTTACGGACGATCATCTGCAGTATCGCAAAACTCTGCGTTCGCACTTGATTAAAACAGAGTTCAAGGCGACAAGGTCGTCGCCCTCGACCAATGGGAGCGCCGCCGCACAACGATAATGGAACGCCGACCAATCAGCGACGCGCCCGGCGCGCTCCCATTGGCTAATAATGTAATACACCACCAACTCTGAAAGAGCGTATGTAGTTTTATTTCAAGCACATGTGAGACCTTTTTGATTGATACTGGCGTCGTTTGACGTCGAGTGTTATTGGATTTTTCCTGATGTTCCTTATTCATCTGTTTAGGGAATACGTGGCATACATTGCAGTTCTAGACTAAAAACGTTTTTCATCGTAGAAATGAGGACTAAGAATTTAAAACAGCAGATGTCACATTCATTAAAAAAACTGAACTTCTATATTTTTACTAAAAAAAGGTGTCTACAGGGTGAATTTTAAATCGTGAACCGTTATATTTTTTTTGAAGTCTATACATAGTTAACAATAACTTACAATGCTTTTAAACCTTTTTTTTAATTTTTTTTTTAAAAAGAACCTTAATTGTCACCCTTCATGTTTCGTACTTGTCATGAAAATTTCAACCAGGGACCGTTTTCGTTACGATATAAGCGGTACGGTACCGCTGTAGAATATCGGTACCGTAATGATATAAAGGTAGACTATACCGGTTGAAATATTTTGTTACTGTACCGCTTTATACCGGTACGTACCGCTAATGTTGAAAGCGGTACTTATACCTTTATTATTACGGTACCCAACCTATATTTTTTCAGTACCGAAATTTTTCGCTCGCATATTGTGGCTTTCCATAAGAAAAGGGACCTTATGGCAGTTTCTAGTTACGGAGATATGGACGTTTTTGTGAAATCCTTCAAAATCATCATTTTTTTCTTTTATGCAAAATTGTAAAATATAGGAATAGACGTGTATTTGTAGCTTCGTTTCACTGCTGTACGGTAATTTTTTTCTATATAAGAATTGGGTTCAAAGTTTAGGAGAAAAGGGTCCTTATGGCAGACTTCATACAAAAATGATAAATCTATTGATAAAATTGTTTAATAAAATTTACTTGCAACTTTTGCTTATTTGTATTTCTTTTTTATACCACGACGGTGGCAAACAAGCACGCGGCCTGCATAATGGTAAGCAAAATTTTCAAAATGATCCCAGAAAGTTGAAAATTTGGAAGGAAAGGGTTCGGGGGCCACAGATTCGGAATTAAAAAAAATTGAAAATAAAAATAAATACATTTGTATGTCGTTTTTTTTAAAGCTTATTTAGAAAAAAGTTTTTAAACATTTTTTAAAAAGTGTTTTTGGCAAATCGTATAACTTTTTGACCATTTTAGAAAAACCTTGTTTTTTTTTTCAAAAATTACACAAAAAAAACACTGGCGAATGCCTATCATTTTTGAACATTTTAGAAAAAGTTTTTTATTTTTTTTTTAGTTTTTTTTTGGATGTTTCTGCAATTTTAGATCACTTTGTCATGTTTAAAAACCTTTTCAGAAAAAGATTTATAAACATTTTTTTTAAACATGAAAACGTGTTTTTGGCGAATCGTAAAACTTTTTGACCATTTTAGAAAAACCTTGATTTTTGTTCACAAATTTTACAAAAATTAAAAAAAAAAACACTTTCTGGCGAATGCCTATAATTTTTGACCGTTTTAGAAAAAGTTTTTTATTTTTTTTTCGAAATACTTACGAAAAAGGTTAGTTTTTTGGCGGTTTCTATAATTTTTGACCACTTAAGAAAAATAATCCTTTTAATTTTTTTTCAAAAGATCAACAAAAACAAAAAATTTTTTTTGGCGAATCCTATCCTACCATTATGATTTTTTTTATAAAACTCGGTAATTTTTGGTTTTATAGAAAAGTCGTCCATACAAAACACAATTATTTTAGCGTATTTTATATGATAGCATCACAAAGCATAGGTCATCATAACACCATGGTGTGAATTATTCAACATAGTGTTATAATTATGAGAATAACTTAATTGACCAAGATTTGAAGTAAATTTCTAAATACCTTTTTTCTTCGGTATTCTGTTTTAATACAAGTTTAGTAAATAAATAATGTTAATATCGTGCGTGCCATACTGTAATTATCAATAAGTTTTACCTGTGATTGGTCATAAGGTCATAATATCCCATACATTTGGGAAAAGGGACCTTATGACTAGTCACTTAAATTCAACAACGTTATTTGAGAATTACTCTTAATTGATCAAGATTTGAAGTAAATTTCTAATAACCTTTTTTCTTTAGTTTTCTGTTTTAATACAAGATTAGTAAATAAATAATTTAAATATCGTGTCATACTGTAATTATCAATAATTTTTGCTCATGGCTGGTCATAAGGTCCCTTTTCTCAAATGTATGGGAGTAAATTTGTGATTTTTACATAACTTCAATGGTTTATAAATAAAAAAATAAGACTTGTAGAATAATAATGACACTTTTGTGATACTTGTGTAGACTGATTAAATATGATTTAGAACTCACTATACGAAAATTGTGAATATTTTAGGGATGATGAAAAATATAATAAAAATGACATTTTAATAAAAATTAAAATATTTCGTTAACTATGTGATTGTATTTCTATCCCAAAATGTAAATTCAAATATCTTCAACTACATTATATACAATGATTCAGATTACAATATATTAAAAAACAGGCCGATTTTTTTTTAAATTTCGTTCTCATGAGCGACTTCCTCTAATCAAAGGCTGATTTTTCACGACCTGGAAGTCACATTAAAAAAACCATTACTGATTTCCAAAGAAAAACAGCTTGAGATACATAATCAATCATCATCTTCATAACTTCCATAATTTGTTTTATTTCTGTTTTTTACCTTTTTTGTTTGTGTTTATTGTTATTTTTCATTTATTTTTTATTTCTTTAATTTTTTTGTTTTTATTTTGTATTATTTACTTTATTTGTTTTTAGTTTGTGTTGATTGTTATTTATGGTTTTTATCTTTAATTTTTTTAGTATATGTTGTTTAGGTATTTTTTAAAAACAAATTAAAGTAAAAAAACAGAAAATACCTAATCATCACAAACTAAAAACAAATATAAGGTAAAAAAAACAAATAAGAGAAAAAATAGCAATCAACGCAAACTTAACTACTAATACAAATACTAATAAAATAAATAAACAATCAAACAAAAAATACCTAATCAGCAGAAACTAAAAACAAAACTAAGGTATAAAAAAAACAAAACAATACAAAATAAAACAAATAAAAGGTAAAAAAAACAAAAAATAACAATCAACACAAACTAAAAACCAAAAGGTAGAAAATTTTAAAATATAACAAAAAAATTAAAAACACCAAATGAAAGAAAACAGTAACTAAAAATTAAAACAACTAAGGTACAAAAAAAACAAATGTAAGATAATAAATATAAAAAGTACCTAATCAACACAAACTAAAAACAAAAACAGGTAGAAAATACAAAGTAAATCCAGTACATCTAACATAAAAAAGCATAAAATACCTAATCAACACTAACTAAAAACAAGAATAAGATAAAAAAACAAATAAAAGAAGAAAAAAAAAACAAAAAATAACAATCAACGCAAACTTACAACAAAAATAGGTAAAAAAAAACAATAAAATACAAAAATAACACAAATTAAAGATAAAAAGACAAAAACACCTAATCCACACAAACTTAAAACAAAAATAAGGTAAAAAAACAAATAAAAGAAAAAAAAACAAAAAATTACAATCAACGCAAACTTTAAACAAAAAATGTAAAAAAACAAAAAAAAATAAAACAAGTTAGAGATAAAAAAACACCTAAGTCACACAAAGTATAAACAAAAAAGGTATAAAATACTAAGTAAAACACATTAAAGATAAAAAAAACATAAAATACCTAATCAACACAAACTAAAAACAAAAAATAAGGTAAAAAAAAACAAATAAAAGAAAAAAAATAGCAATCAACGCAAACTTAAAACAAAAAAGGTAAAAAATACAAAGTAAAACAAACCAAAGATAAAAAACAAACAAGAAATACCTAATCAACTTAAACTAAAAACAAATAAGGTAAAAAATAAAACAAATTAAAGTCTTCGGGGAAGACCTATGTTTAGTAGTGAACGTCCTAACGTTGAAATGATAATGATGCTCAAGGCTAAAGACGACGCGACGACGCTCGGCGCACACACATAAACCTCAAACGGTACCTTTTTAAAACGGTTAAGGTTACCGAAAAAAAATTACGGTACCGTTCAATTTCGATACCGTTTCATTTCGGTTGCGCTACCGAAATCATACCGAAACAAACGGTATGACGTCATACCGCTTTAAAACGCTACCTTCATTTTTCGGTTATGCAGTCCCTGATTTCAACATTAGATATCCATCCTCCCAATATTGAAGTTGGCTGGATAGAATTTTGGCACGTATTGTCAATAAATGTCAACATCGTCGACATTGTCAACATAAGTAGGTATTTAAAAATCGTATTTATTCATAAAATAATTCAGTTTTATTACGATTAATGGTAATAAACGCCTCCACCGTTTTGTCAATAATTAATTAAGCGGGTCTTTAATTGTAATTAACACTAGTGCTCTGTATTAGTCTTAAGTAGCTTTACCGGTAAACGTGGTTACGATTCACGATTTAAAATTTACCCTGTATATTAATATTAATAGTCTCATTTTCAGTAGCTGGCAGCAAAAAATCTGGCAGCCCTCATTTTAATATCAAAAATACAGGCTGTTTTTAAATCACTCGTAAAATTACATCTATAAATTAATAGGGTGTCATTTAGAGACTCCATTAAAAAAAACCGGACAAATGCATGTCGGAGTTGCCAACCTTTTTTTTTAAACAACTAGGGTGGCAAACAAGCGTACGGCCCGCCTGATGGTAAGCACCGCAGCCTATGGACGCTTGCAACACCAGGGGCATTACGATTCACTACAAATTTGTAGGTACATATTAATATTAAAGTACCCTATATATTTTGATTCCCCTGACTCCTGAGGTGTCGAAATATACGTTTTTTTGTGGCTTAGACGGCCGTATCTTTTTTTTACGTTAACTTAGAAGTTTGTTTTTTTCACAGCTTTCAGGGACTGTAGACATGATATATTGGTTTTATATTCAACTCGATACATCTACGCGTTCTCGATAAAAGGATCTAGACAGACAGACGGACAACAAAGTGCTCCTAAAGGGGCTCCGTTTTCCATAAAATTGCGGTGTTCTTAAAATTTTAAAATACATTTTCTCAAAAATGCGATGAAATGTTGACATTACGTGCCTTACAATAGGCAGCAAAGTACCTCGTTTCCGGTACGGTTTGACACTTGGCATTTAATGGAATTTCATACAACATTGCCGGCCTAGGCCTGCGATGTGTTTTAGACCCACAGAATTTTTGCTAGACTTAAAAAAGCCACCTGTATGTCTCCTGTGCTACGAAAGTATTGTTTATTAAAGTTGAGTGGACGTTATGTATTCAGGCTTGTTTTTCCCAGGTGGGGAGACAGTTTAGTTAGGAGCGGGCCTGCGTAGTCCACGCCGGTTACTGTGAAAGGACGTTAATGATTAATTACTCTATAAACTCTATTCTTGGTGGCATTTGTTTTATATAAAGGTAAAGGTAAAAGGTAACTTTATCTGTACTCACATAGTATACATACATACATACATACAAGGTATATACAACTGTCGGAGTTACATGCACAAAACAGGACTTATTTGTTTTATATGGATGCAAATTTACAATTTCTGAAGGTTATGGATTTGACTTTGTATTTTTTTAAACGTATATTGTACAAATATGTTATATAAATAACACGCAGTACAATTTGTAGGGCGATTCAATTGATATATGATGATTCAATTGGTTTTTTTTAGCGATTTCACAAAAAGAAGGACATTCACTGGTCGCTTGCGTTTTCTTTTTGTTTTTAGTGTTCGGTACCTGAAGGGTGCCAAAGGAACCCTATTTCTAAGCTTCCGCTGTCCGTCTGTTCGTGAATCATAGAGCTCTATCGTTTGAACCGTACTATTACGAGACTTGAAGTTTTCACATAATGTGTGTCTATTGCCGATAACAACAAATAATAAAAACAAAATAAAAAGGAGTCCCCATACAAGAAACGTGTTTTTTGTCCTTTTATGACTGTGGTACGGAACTCTTCGTGTGTGAACCCAACTCGCACTTGGCCGGTTTTTTTAATCCGTGAGGAATTGAGGGAGGAACTCCTTAAACATTATAGGCACATGCATAGCAAGTTCGGTATTTTTATGTCTTGCGAATTTGCTATATTATAGGTTTAATGTTTGAAGTTAGTTTTTTTGTTATGTTTGTATGTTATCATATGTATAGCAAATAGTCAAATATACATTATATTCTAGGTTGTTTTCACTGTCAATAAAATAGAAATACGTCTAAAAAACTTATGAACAGAACCGCAGCGAGCACCTTGTTACTTTCTCAAATTTCTCATTAAAACTTCAACAATAACTCACAATTTTAATATTATATCTGTTCTAAAGTATCGTAATAAAATAAAACAAGTTCCCCCATAAGTCGAGGTATTCCAAACGTCGCGGTGAAAATCCTTCGTAATTTATTCGAAGAAGGCTTTCAGGTTATTCACTGAAAATGTCTATTATTTAATAATAAGTATCGTGATGTCTCACAATTCTTAAGGATTATTTAAAATAAGGTCACATTTATGAACTCAATTTTCATGCGGCGCTTCGAGGAGCCTATGACCAGAAGAGTCCTCAATATTGAAGTCGGACCAAAAGGACGAGGCAGACCCTGACTGACTTGGACAGTAGTTTGCAACTAAGACCTAAAACAGTCCAATTAGACTCAGAAACGACCCAAGACAGAATGGCCTGGTGAGGATTGATTAGGAGAGTCGACTCCAACTGAAGGGATATGGCGAGGATAAAAAAATCATTTATGAACTCAATTTTGTGTGTGACAAATTTATCCGCGCTTCGCTTGCGTTCTTCCCGATAAGCCGGGTCCAGGCGAGTGTAACGTGTAATGTAATTTATGCCACACCTGGCCATAAAGTGACGCTTTCTGGCCAAGTGTAGACATTTTTTTTAAAAGCCTGACTAACTCACAACCCTAGTGGGCGTAGCGATAATATGACTTTATATTAATTAATGATAACACTACTAAACGCTATATCTGGTTTAATTGTTCGCCCGTATAAGACTTACACGCTGTATACGGCTGAGCACTGACGTGAGTTTTTGTGTAACCACAGACAACCTGTGTGTGTAACTTAACTAACATACGACACCCTTGTGTGCAAATACTGAGACAGACCGAAAAATTCTATATAATTCGATGCTAGAAAGAAAGAGCAGACAGTCGTTTGTAGAGGGAGACTTGTCGTGTCAATCAAATTTATCTATGTATAAATAAATAAATAAATATTAGGGGACAATCTTACACAAATCGAACTAGCCCCATAGTAAGCTCAATAAGGCTTGTGTTATGGATACTAGACGACGATATATTTAATAGATACATACATACAAATACTTAAATACATAGAAAACATCCATGACTCAGGAACAAATATTCGTGCTCATCACACAAATAAATGCCCTTACCGGGATTCGAACCCAGGACCTCTCGCTTCATAGGCAGGGTCACTACCAACTAAGCTAAAGCGGTCGTCAAACAAATAATGTATAAAACAAAGTCGGTATAGTTACACCATTTATAAACTCGAGAACGGGTGGACCGATTTTTATGATCTTTGATTTTTTGGGTTTGTCTCTGCCCCGAACAATAGAATAACTATTATAACATCTAAATAAAAATTCTAAGGTGGAACGAAGTTATTTAATTTTAATTTCATGTTAACTTAGAAGTTTGATTATTTCACAGCTTCAAGGGTCCGCAGACTTGAGTATATGGTTTTAATATCAACTCGATACCTCCACGCGTTTCCGAGATAAAGGGTCTTGACGGACGAACAGACAGACAGACGGATAGCAAAGTGATCCATAAGGGTTCCGTTTTTTCCTTTTGAGGCACGGAACCCTAAAAACCGCCGCGGTTCAAACGCTTTAAAATCGACCCATTACCGTTATTCTAAGCGCTGTCGGTTTGAACCTACGACCTTTTCACGTACGCCTAAGCCTTGGCAAATTGCTCTTGTCATGACGCATATTACAGCTATTCTAACAGTCTGACCCAGCTTTACCTGAGATCGCTCTACAGCCTGGGATTACTGTTACACCTGTGTCACACTAAATTACTCATGTCATTTGTATGAGCGACCTCTTTGTGAATGTATATGATGGCGCTGGAAGGTACGGATGGGTTATTCTTCAGAAATATGTCTGCGACTCATTCCTCTGTCTCCATACATTTAGTATGAAAAAGGGCCAGAGGAATAAGGTGACCGCAGACGTATTTCTGAAGAATAACCCGGATACCTTAAGATGATTCGAGTTGGTCGATTTTCTATTCAAATATAAAGAGGGTCATTGTTTGCTTCTCCCGCGTAATTTATGTTTAAAATCTGTTTTATTTTATAACTTGAGACATTTTGTCTGTTTGTCGCGAATTGACGTGAGAAGTCTCAAAATACCAGAATTAATCGTGTTCCTAATTACACGTTAATCTAGTATTTTGAAAAATCTGGTATTTGGGGAATGCGATATTTTGTGCACGAGGGCATAAAAGTATGTATTATGCCACTATCGTTATTATATGACGAAGTTCAATTCGATTTTAATAGTACATTACATAACTAGGGTGGTAATACAACGAAAGGCCGAGATCGCAGAAGTTTGCGGCCCGAGCTGCAAGCGAGGGACGTAAATATGCGATCGAGGGCTTTCTTTATTACCTGCCGTGTTGTGTACATCATTTTATGACTACACTTGGCCAGAAAGCGACTTTTTCCGTACGCGCAGCGTGCGGAAAAAGTTACTTTATGGCCAGGTGTGGTATAAATTAACTTAATAACGTTAGGTAATTGAACAAACGAGCACCTTCACAAAGTTAAAGGTACGTTGACTTCGGTACACAATCCTTCACGGTAAATATATCTAAAGGGCAAAGTTCAACCGGTTGTTTAGATATACACCCGGGACACACGGTCGGCTCTGTTGCCCAACAGTCTGATTTCTAGTATGGCTAGCAGGGCTACTCAGCTGGTTCGACGCCAGGGAACGCCACGGCCGACCCTCCGTTAAAGTATCGCTATGTCCAATAAGGGTCGCGAGTTATAGTCAGTTATCAAAAAAAACAGGGGAGTAGCGACGTACAACGGCGCCCAGGGCACGCATCCAAGCTGCGCCCCTTTTGTTACCCAACCGGGGCGGATAATCCACGTGAAATTGCGGCGACTTTTTTTTTATTTCACTATATTTGCGAATTTTGATTGATGGTATTTTTTTGTATAGGTAGTTAGTAAATTTCGTTTTTGTGCCCCCCCCTCCTTGTTGGCGCCCAGAGCATGTGCCCTGCCTGCACCACCCTCGCTACGCCCCGGCGGCTAGCACAAGGTGGCCGCCACATGTTTCACGCGATGCGATATGTTACAGCCAGTGAGTGTTCAACATTCGGTTTGTGCCGAACACTGAATTAGTATCCCGATACTAACTCTTGAAAACTTAATATGGGTGTATTTTCTTTGGCCACCAATATTTAAAAGATTCCTCCTCACTAGACTGGCATTCGTTGGTTACTTGTTAGAACTTGACTGATTCTACATTGCAACCAAAAGTGCCAATTCTAATAAGGCAGAATCTTCTCAGTATTCGCCAATATGTCATGACAGCGAAATTACGTTTCTGAAAATACACCCATCTACAAGGTTTAAAACTAAAAGTCGATAGGATTCAATGTGCAACATTTACAGACTCGCTGGCTTCTTCTTCGCATCAACACCGTTAGAGTCTGGGATCTATAGTCCGTCAAAAGTCAAAGTTACCGTCAGAAGACCAGCTCCAAGTTGGACGGTTCCAAAGCTGCAGACGTTGCACACGCGAAACAATTCGTCAGGATTCCAACACTTCGTGCATTAGCACGCACCTACAAAAGGGGGATTCTATCACTTAAAATTACAGGGCTCCAACAAATAGATTATCCAAATTCACTTTTAACAATGGCTACGAATCGTCTCACGCGGCCTCAATTCGTTCCAAAAGGTAATAAGTCAGTGTCAAACTGACAGCTAGCAGGTGGTGTCATATGAAAAGTCGTGCGTACATTGCGCTGCGTTACAGATCCGCGTTCCCTTGGGCGTTAACTGTCGTGTCGCATGTGAAACATGTTGCAGCCGAACATAGGTCTCCCCTAAAGACTCCCATAACAAACGGTCGTATGTTCTTTGCCTCCATCGATTTCAAGCGACCTTAACCAGGTCGTCAGACCATTTTGTCGGAGGCCGACCCGCGCTGCGGCTTCCGGTTCATCGGTTTTTAGAGCTATATGCCCAGCCTATTGCCACTTAAACTTGATAACCCTACATTAGTTCTAACTAGCATTAGTAACCTTACCTTAGTTAGAAACTAAGCGTACTACAGCTAGAAGTACGACAGAGATACGTCATTTCCTTTTTGTGGCAGCAAGATTTTTATTTTCTTTGTGATTTCTTGTATATTTTTTCTATTTTTTGTAACTTTCTGCTGTCATAA
The DNA here is from genome assembly GCA_947034925.1 of Eudemis profundana. Taxonomy (NCBI): domain Eukaryota; kingdom Metazoa; phylum Arthropoda; class Insecta; order Lepidoptera; family Tortricidae; genus Eudemis; species Eudemis profundana. The sequence continues at coordinate 3,045,160 of OX344818.1, read as the reverse complement.
ATAAATGTATTTTCTTTCTTTCTTTCTTTCATTTCTCCGAAACTGTTTACTGCTGCGATGGATTTTTTCCTTCAAGCTGCTGCAGGCCAGCTGGCGGGGGGCCATTCGGTCAAATTATACTCAGTGGCGTAGGGGGGGAGGGAGTCCGCATCCAACGGGGGGTTGACACCCGCCTGGTCGCTAACCCCCCCACCCCCCGGGAGGAGACTGCTGACCTGTCGGCTATCCGGACCGACTGTGTGTCACGGGTATTAACCTAATACAGCCTGAGTACATTAGGCGTTGTTCAAACTTAGCCCCAGTACTTGTAATACCAGAGTTTAGTTTCCGAGTTTAGTTCTCGAGATCCGTATACATGACAGGGTTCTTAACTTTAAGCATCCGCTTAAGGCGCTTAATACCAGTTTCAGTGAAGCTAATGAAATTATGTTACGTAGTGCGTGTTGTGAAATTATTTCTAAAGTAATTCAGGTTACCATGGCACAATTGGCGGAGACTTCGATTATCCGGCATTTGTTTGTTACTAATTCCTTATTCAGGACTATTGTAGTTTAATAGTATGCAATGGCATCCAACCTCGGGTTTTTTGGCCAATACCGGGATCCCGGATGTATTGGCCGTACAAATAATCCCGGCATTGGAAGCCCTAAACATCACCCGGAATTGAGAAAATTCACACTCAAATCGACTTTATCTATTCATGTTCCAATACCGTTCGTTGGTGCAGTCTTTAGGGGAGACATATTGAAATGATGCCTAATGATGATGATGATATTCCATTACACGCCAATCAAGCAAATATTAGACTTTTTGAATCAAATCATCAATGAATTAATGTCAATCAGTTGGCTGACAACAATGCTTTCACAATCTGGAATGAGAACATTTAAAAATTTCCATGGCTGTTTAACGCTTAAAATGCTTTGGAGGTTATTCACAATGTTATCTTTTTGTCCCAATTTTCTGTTAACCTCCTGCTGGGTTATTTTTTTTATCACATTAGGTAAATTAAAAAAAAAAACAAAGCCTACTTTAGCCAGTCTGGGACTGACGCGGCTAGCTTCGCAGTGATTGGAATATCAAAATGGCAGACAATTCTATTTCCATTTTATCGATGTCGACGGGAGGCGCATTTAACGACTTATTTATTGGAGGGGACAACGTTTTCTCATTAAAAGCTTTTAGTCTATTTTATCATACAACTCCGAAATGTATAAACCTATTTATCTTAGCTTGAAAGTGCTTTGTAGTTTTGTACGGCAGCTGGTCTATGTTCGTAACAATTAAGATGCCAATTAAGCCATTTATTTATTGAACGTAGTTGCTGGATACAAAAAGCGGATGATGTGGATTAATTGTTATAATGATATTTTAAAAGTATACCCACGATAAACAAATAACGGGCACAATAGTATCTTTTACTTCCAGTTATTGGCATATTGTCATCACTAAACTATGGCTCTGTGGCGAGTTTGTCAACCCCCATAGCAACGCCGTTTTGAAAAAAAAAATCTAAAAATTGACTTAACAAAATAAAACTATAAATAATTATAAAACCTGCTCACAAAATTCCACAAGAATCGGTTGAAAAATGCGACCTGTAGAGGAGAACAGACATCCGTCGGCCGGACATACAAAAGCATTGTTGCCTAAGCTGTAGCGTGGACACTTCGTTCACTTTACTCACTCGATTAGTTAAACCAGCCTATAATTTAATGGAGTAAACTTGAACTGAACTTGAAAACTTAAAATGATCCCAGCTGTTGTATCTACCTATTATCCTGCAAGTGTGCACTTCAATATTTTTCATTGCAAGTCTACAATTTTTATTGGACCTCACATTGTTCTCCCAAAAGCTACCCGAACGCGGCATTTAAGCTAAAATAGCGGATCTAAGGGATGGGTTGGTTTCTAAGGGTTTTTTGACGTGATAACGTCTTATAATTCGATGAAGCCGGCTGCACGCACGAAAAAGTGTGACGTCATTTGCCGTTACCTTGCGGGGCCGTTACCTGTCAAATAGGTACTTTATATTATTCCAGCACTAAAGTCGTTAAGACGATAGTTTCTTACAAATTGTTAATAAATTAGCCCTTATTCCCTAAGATACGGCTGTCAAAATCTCTATTGAATGACAAGAGACACTGCTGAGTTTGGCAAAAATCTTTAAATTTAAATAGTGGATGCTGCTTTGGCAGTTCCGTTTTACGCCTGCTTTAATCGTAGTTTAAAAATTATTAAAACAAATCTTTGACATTATATTCGTGGAACGGCAGATATTTACACTGGCCACTTAGCCATAATTTTAGCGTGTCAATGTCATTGTAGCAGCTTATTGGGAAAAAAGTCGAAGTCGAAGTCAAAGTCAAAGTCAAAGTCAAGGTCAACGTTATCACGTTCGACTATCGTCAGTAAACCGACTTTACAGACAACCGATTTTTTTAGTGATAAAACCTATCTCCAGCAAGCTCCCTATAAATTCCATACTAGATAGCCACGTAGTATTTTAAGTTACTAACTGTAGCTCCTTATGTTACAGCAGCTTACGGTTAATTTTAAATTATGATCTGAGCATAGTTATTGACATATGCCAGTTTCTACAAATCAGCTATTTAAAGGATACTTCTATACCTCATTTCATTTAAGATTCGAATTTAAAGGGCCATTTTTTCCCATAGTTCTTCGTTTCTTTAATGATATCAGAGGATAATGATTCACTTATTTCAGCATATATTACGTTTTGAAGATAGCATGATTCATATTTTTCGGTTTGAAGATGGTCTTCTTTGAAATCGCAACTGGATAACGAACAATTTTCCTAACATAATAATGTTTGCTATGTAATCTTTTACGAATTCACTGCTACACCGAAATAACAATCTGCAATTCAATTTACTTGACCAAGCATTGCTCTTCTAAGCGTGGTATTAGTATCAAAATATCCCAGCCACATGATACAGCTGATCCGTCAACCGTCTACGACTACGTATAACCTACGGCTGGCAATTTGCGAAGCCCTACAAGCCCTAAACGGCTGAGTCCACTGGAGTGCGACATTTTGGCATGTACAGGCGTTATGCATGACGGCAGTCTGCGAAATTTTGTGGCGTCAGGCTGTCGGAGGGATTTTTTATGGTTAAAAGGTTTTGCTTGTGATGCGAAGTAACGTTAAGAGCGCGATTTCTATAATTTTACTGTAGAATAAAAATATTTTTTTATATTCTTATTTTGTGCATTTTCATTTCTCTCCGTACGCTTAGGTCAGTTGGACATTTTCTGATGTGAGTTTTGTGTAGTATACGTATGTAAGAGGATTTTTTCGTTTACTGACGTTTCTTGAAAATTACACATTTATCAGATATCTCTTTTTCAGTATAAATTGCAAATATTGAAAAACTGTGTTTGGGTTGTCACACTTTAGATACCTCTCTCATTGACAGGAGAGCACGGGATTCATTTCCATTAAATAAACCTCTCTACAAACCACAAATATTTTCCTCGATTGCGTTGTCGTAATAATAGTGTAAGACCTCTAAATGCCTAAACTCCTCTGGAATGGTCAGACGTAAGACAAATCGCCCGGTTTTGTGCCCAAGCCCGCTTGGGAATGATTTATTTATACCTTAGGCCGTTTATGACGGTATTTCAGATTGCCTGGTTAGGATACGTTTTTGTGTAGGTACGAAATTGCCCATTTCCGGGGTGCTTTTTTGCAGAGGCTCGTTGAGGGTTTGAAGTATGGGTGTCTTACAGCTGACGTTAAATAAGTATAAATGTCCGGACCACTAGCACTTTAGGACGAACAAGCGTATTATAAGGTTCACAAGCACGTTGCGAGAAGGATTCTAAAGTGTTCACTATGAGGTACTTACTTTAGAGTCTTGATACTCTTGATAGTGGATTTTTATTGACTGGAATACCATAAAGCTTGTTTTACTCTAAGGCCGGATTCATGGGTTTTACAATTTACAATTGAATGTTATCTTATCACTCTGCATTCAAAAGAGACATAATGGTGAGTCTAGATTTATCCAAAGTCAGGTAAATACCATCTATTGGAGCGCCAATAGGAGAATCCAGGGATTTAGGGGCACTGCCGGTTGTACGGGTGCAGGGTGTGCATGCAACGCACACGGGCGCTGAGCGCCGCTGGCAACACAACCAAAGACGATGGTCCCTTGCAGCGCCGGCGCTCTCAAGGACCCTATGCCCGTCTTATGGTCATCGCCGGGGGCTACTGCGACCGCAAACCAAGGCGCGGCATGAGCGACTCTTTTCGCCTAGGTACCAGAGGGCGCCAGAGTATTGATTGCACATGCGGGCACTACATAGGCTAAAGCCGCCTCTGTTCAGGTGAGGCACGATGGCTCGACTACTCTAGGTTGCTTTCTGCCCGCACCACACCCTAAGCTCTAAGTTACAATGTTCGTCTATAACCTGGGGTCAGGTTGAGTACTAGTTCTCCAGGACAGACAAGGCACTCACCTTATCAACGGGCATGGACGGACACGCGCGGCACAGGTTCCAAAATGAGCCGATCATCTGGCGGCTGCCTCGCGGGCGGTCTACGTTCAGGTCAGGGTGATGCTACGCGCATGTGCCGCTGCAACAAATAAATAAATATAAATACTGTGGAGTCCCAAACTAAGTAATGCTTGTATTATTGGTAGTAGGCGACGATATACATACTTACATAGATAAATATATACGTAAATAGATTAAGACTCAGGAACAGATACTCGTGATTATCACACAAATATTTGCCCTAACCAGGTTTTGAACCCGGAACCTAGTATAGCTTTGTAGGAGCTGCTACTCCCACTAGGTATTGTGATCTAGATTAGCATTTCCCAAACCCAAATATTAAAAGTAAATGAACAGACGAGTCACCGGAAAGAGATCAGTGGTGTGGTGGTCCGATGCACATTAGGTATACTTTTTTCAACAGTAGTAAAATATGATGTAGCTACGTTAAAAAAGCTAAACCGGTGGAAATTTGGTTCTATGAATGCCAAGCCATTGATCCCGAGCTAATACATCTATTGAACGAGTCCTTAAAATTAGAACTTGAACAAACTCATTATATGTATAGCAAAATACCTCACAGACGCTATTATTTCGTATTCTGTCTGAATATGAAATAATAGTAGTCTATGAGGCTCATCTAAGAGAGGACGCTACAGTGCTCAAATAGAATCTTAAGCTTATTAAAGGTTTTAAATGATTCAGCCCATTCTATTGATTCACCTTTGTTTTTTGTGTTCATGGGGCCCAGACCCTAAATACTAGCATCTTTGTTTTTGAAAATTGGCCTGGAAAAATTCAAGTTTCGTATGTTTAATTTAAGGAACTTATCCTTAAAAAGCAAGGCTTTGCAATCTGGTTTCGTTTATTCATGCGAAAAACACGGCCGTTACAATAATATAAACTACCAAACTGACAAAAACCGATTCCCCAAGAGGAGGTTCGCCGTCGGTAATTTGGCCGCGGTCCCGGTTCGGCGTGCAGTCTTTACTTTATTTTTATTGCTCCAGCCCCTTTGTGAACACGGCAGGAGTTGTCGACAAGCCATAGGGTAGATTCTTATACTTGTACCGCACTAAGGCAAAAGCCTGTAACTATCTACGGACAGCTTGAAGTTTTTGCTTGAAACCGATTGTAGAGTTCTTTTCAACTCCTCAAGACTTTTGTAGGTTTCTTTCGAGACTAAACTTTCAGCTTTTTGAACAAGGTTGGCTTTTCAAGAGGCATAGAAAGGGTAATAAGCTTCTTAAAAGTCCTTTGCGGTTGTTCTAGGCACTTTAGGTAGTCGCTTACGTCTCTTAGTATTCTATTTCTCTCCGAACAAGTTTGATAATGTTGTAAACGCCATCTTGGTTTTTCCGCTTGGAAGATCTCATCTTCTTTTATCTTTTAAACTGAAATTTAACTTGCGATGGTTTGAGATTGTGGACTTTATCATTTCAAGTTAAGTAATGTGGTTTTATCTTGTTATCCTGTAGGAATATTGTAATATTAAAGTGAAAAAAATAATGCTGTAAGTATTTCAGCTAGAGAAGTTTTAATTAAAATTGTGAAAATAATAGATACAGATAATTTTGTATACAGTTGATAATTTGTCTATTGCTTTCATAGATGTTACAAAGATCTTGCATTGCTAAAAGCTCAGCTATGAAACCCTACAGAGCACTTCAACATATAATATATAAGGTCCTAATTTATTAGTTGCAGATATTTTTACAGCTGATAGTACTCGGTCTCTGGAGTATATTAAAGCATGAAACATTATAGCTTTTACGATGTTTTTTTGGAGAAAAAGGAAAAAGAAATTTGCTACGTAATAACACCCTGTTAATGTGATCACTAAATGAAAACTCATTGAACAGATTCTAGTAGCTCTTTTATGTACCAATTAACTGTAACTGGCCACTTCACGTCGATAAATTAAAATCCAATCCCATCCTAATGACATTTGCAGTTTTCCCGCCGAACCGTTTTGACATTTACGACAAACAATTGTTGACATGACAGATAGTGTTATTCTGACATGTGATAATGCACATGGTGATTTTTTGTAATACGAAATTGTTATTAATTTTTTGTTAGGTAAATGAAATCAAAAAAGTTATATGAAAAGATTTCTTAATTTCTATTTAAAGTTAATTATTTTAATGTAAAGCATAATGTGTTAAAATATCTGCAACTAATAAATTAGGACCTTATATACTTATATAAGAAAATTTAGTTATCTAATATGCATGTCTAACTGAAAAGTACTGAGACTAGATCAAACTACAGATAAGCATGACTGCTCTTCAAAAGATTATCAGACAAATTAAGGAGAGTATTAGAAAATACTATGACATTTTGATGTTATGAATTTATATGTTTGATGTTGATTGAGTAGAATCCACAGAAATATATCTATATAGAAGAAAATAGTTCGTCGAATTGTATATCAAACAAGCGTGTAACGTTTTTCGCTTGGCGTTTGACGCCAAAAGTGTAATTTAGTGATGGAAAACTAATTTTCCATTTCATTTGGTGGTACTTGAACAATTCATTATACCATTATAATCAGATTTTCAAATCTGCTAATAATATTAACGGAAACTGAAGTTAACGGCCTGCAAAGTAGGACGCCACTTCTTTTTAGCACGCGAGGTGTATACACTCTTTGCTTCTACCTCGATACATTTCTGTGTGTTTGATGGTGTTTGAGTAGAATCTAAGCTTCTCAGTATCGTTCCAATTTTAGTACAATGTACTGCCGAAGAAAGTACGTAAGTCAGGAATTTCCCAATCCGCATTGAGTCAGCGTGGGGTCTACAGCCCATTCTCTCTCAGCTATGAGAGAAGGCCTGTGCCCAGCTGTGGGACGTCAGTAGGCTGATCATGATGATGAATAATCTAATCACACTAATATTATAAATGAGAAAGTTTGTAAAGATTTTTGGATGTTTGAATATTTGGATGTTTATTACTAAATAACGGGGTAACAACCAAGCCCGGGACCAAGTCCGGGAAAGAAACATAGGATACTTTAGATCCCGGTAAACAGTTCCGTTGGGACAATAACGGGAACTACGCGGGCGAAGGTGCGGGTAAATGCTAGTCATACCATGAATGTGGATGCTATAAGTAGCTATACCATGATTGAATTTAATCATTCAGGTCCATTTGTACCAACTGTCAATCCGTTTCCGTCGTATGGCTGTCGTGGAGTTTGAAATGGGTTCCCAGGTCCCAGGACAATGCTACTCGTGTACCTATTTAAAGAGGTTTTTGCAGGAAAATTTATAGATGGGGTTTTAGCAGACATTAAATAGTACTTAAACCTTACTTATGATGAATTTCTTCAATTGCATAACTTTGAGTGATAAAGTCAAGAAAATAATTGAGATAATTTCTGCAAGGTTATTAATATTATTGCAGTCCACAATGCCATTTAGCGAAATTAAATTTCACATAATAATTTATTATTTTCTTTTGGCGTGCACTCAAACTCAAACTCATTTATTTTTACAAGTAGGCCTCAGGGCTCTTTTACATGTCTGATTATTTTCTTTTGGCCATAGATGTAATGCTTTTGGCGCACTACTTTTATACAGGTTAATTTATGTGAAGGTTACAGTTTTATAATAATCTAACCTACTATTAGTAGAAAAAACCATTATGCCGTAATAAAAGTATGCTTGATAGTTGTGCCAAAGTATACATTTCTGCGAAATGATCGTTCAACTAAAAGTGTTTCTGCGAAACATAAGAAGTGTATTATGTAAATAATGCCAGATAAGAGTAACCCCGTTTTGCAGTATTTTACTTAATAGATCAAACCAGACAGTTTCATATAGTCAATGGTATGGGTAAACCAAAGTTGTACATATGCTAGTGATAATATGTATTAAGGTTAATGTGATGATGAGACTGGTTAAAGACAAGACCACAATAAACAAACAGTATTCTTGTAAGTAAACCTTATAAAAATATTCATAGTATATGTTAAATTTTGATAGACTTCACTTTTGCAGTGTAAATACAAATTTTAAATTTCATTGAAGCTGATAAAAAGTTGTATTAGAAGTTTTCTTTAAAATAAAATAAAGATGAGTAGAAAATAAGGAAAGAAAGAGTGATGTTGCCCTAGGACGTAAAGAAAAGGCATTTTCTATTCGCTGCGTGGGAAGAAAACCCTACTTCCTGGCTAATGAAAGACGTAAAATTAAAGGAAGCCCCAGATCGGGAATCGGGAGAGATTATTTTACTGCTTTAGGTGTGTACATTACAAAAAACAAACTCTAATAGAATCAGTGTTGCCAGTGTGCGTTTTAGCATGGTTGTACGTGTTAATGCTAAACCGCATAGTTTTAAGTGCCTTCTGAGTCGCGGCTAGTTGTAATAGGTGTGCAGTAGGCGTGCCCTCAGTGTTCCGGGGTGCCTGAAGCGAAGAAGGCTAACATCGCCTGAAGTCGGGCCCGAAAGGGCAACGCTGACGGAGAACTGGTGGAGAGCGAAAGCGATCCCGGAACCCCGTCCAACAGCGAGTGGCGGCACACCCCAGGAGTTTTAGTCCGTGGAAGTCTGGGAGGTCCCAGCTTCTCCCGAGCTGGGTGGGATCCGTTACGGATTTCTCCTGGGTCAACAAAAAATAAAGATGTGCAGTAGGCGTATCATGTCTTGCTACGCTTTGTCGCGCGATAAGTAAAGTTCTGACAAATAGTGTGTGAGATCATTAATATTTCGTGCGACAAAACGTAGCATCATAAACCTAAAGATATCATAAATTAACTATAGAGTAACGCTCCCTGTTCGAAAAGATACATAATTTACACAGCAAAACACATATGTCTGAACTTCCTGCGGTTAGTCCCAAAACTCCGTCAAATGTGGACAAAAACACAATGCCTTGTTTACAATGTGAGCAAAGTTACGAAGGCACTACGGGACTAAAGTTTCACATTGTGTTTTATGCCCTTTAGGGTTCTAGTATAATCAGACACTACAAGTGTAGATACAGATTTCTGTAAAATTAATGGCAGATTAGGGAATTAAATCAAATCATTTATGTTTGCGAGGAGGCTTCAAGGGCTCTTTTACAGGTCTTATTCTGTTGGCGCTTCGGAAAATGACCTTTTGGTGAGAAGCGCCGGAAGAAACTCACCAGTAACTCTTTTCAAAAACATAAAGAATGATAGACAAGAAAATACAATGAAGAATGCTTGTACCATGAGGGGTTTTAGATATCGTAATTGAAAAACCCTAAAAAGATATCGTGAAGAAAAGTGATAAAGTGAAGATTATCAACAAAAACTCAAAAATGAAGACGAATCGTTGTACAGCTATTTGCCTCAACCAGTTTAATAAGTGTCCACAAATGTTCATTCAGTTCATGATAATTTTATGATTATGTTCCCTTTTTTAAGGAATGTACAAATAAAATGTATGCCACACCTGACCACAAAGTGGCTTTTTCCATACGCGTAGCGTACGTTTTCTGGTGACATAAAATTATGTACACAACACGTGAGATAATAACGAAAACCCTCGATCGCATATTTACGTTCCTCGCTTGCAGCTCGAGCCGCAAACATTTGCGATCTCGGCCTTTCTTTGTTTTACCACCCTAGTTGTGTAAGGTACTATTATGACAAATGGAAAATAGATGGGATGACATCTATAGGCTGGTTCCTGCTTCCGTCGACTTTCATTTGTCGTCGATATTTCTTCATTTGTTCCCGTTGGTATCACGATTCCAAGATCCTAGTGATACCTACGTCAGCTACTATCTTGGTCATTCTCATTTAGTTGTGTGACTTGTCACAGCCATGTGCAGAAAGTTAACGTTGCTACTACTTTTTATTTTTCCTTTTTTTTATTTACAAACCAAAAGCAAGAATATTTAACTTCCTGGAAACCCTTAACTTTTGCACATGGTTGTGACTCATCTGTCAAACTATATGAGAATGACCCATCTCCACCCACGATCGTCTACACTCCAAGGAAATTATCTCTTTTCTCATTAAATTAGTAGAGACATAACAGATCCCCAAATATATTGAGCTAAAAACAGATCACTCACGTTGTACAAAAGACGAGACGAGACGTTTTTTGTACAACGTGAGTGATCCGTTATTAGTTCAATATGTTTGAGTCTAACGCTAGTTTTCTAAGTAAGGAACTGCATTTTTTGCTGAGACTATATGATGAGGTAAGTTCTAGCGATGGTTAGAGTATACTTAAATGTACATATACGGGTGATTGATAATTCGACCTATACCTTGAAGGGGGTTATACTAGAGCTCATTTGCAATAAATTTAGCTCAGTAAACTAGGGGTCTAAATTTGATGGTTATCAAGTTATTTGAGTTTTACGTTTTTTTAGAAAAAGCCCGCTTTTCGGACTAAAAATGATAATTATGAAAAAAGTACTTCCATTTGGCTGGTATAAACTTTGTTTTCTAAAAGCCAATGAACCAATGACTACTTCAAATAAAAATTTGTGTCAACATTTCAGAATTATCTTAGAAATAAACGGTCATGAAAACCAAAGTCATAATTTTTTTTTTCGATTTTGTTACAACTGATGAGAATTACTTGAAAAAAATGTACGGCACTTGATGTAAAAACTACAGAAATAAGTTCCTCAATTAATAAGCTTTCCAAAAAAGTACAAATGTTGGCAACTTTTTCAAAAATCTTGAAAATAATAATAATAATTCCAGAGCAGGTAGCGGTTTCGCAAAAGGCGTACCTGGCCCGGAGCCGCGTTGTTTGTGTCACCTTTATTTTTCTGAGGGCTTCAATTGACCTGCCTCGGTATCTTATCTTACCTTATTAGGGGTGAGATCAGGGTAGATTGCGTTCAGGCATGTTCGTGACTAACCGAGGTTTAATTATCTTCATTCAGTAAGTGATCAATTATCTGCCTTCGACCTTCTTTCCAATTCAGACGTATCGTTGTTAACTTATTTATTTTACAAATGAAATGAATTATTGTTTATCAAAACAAAGAATAATAGCATGAACCTCGTATAATCCAACGAACTAACCGAGGCTAAATTATCTTCATTCAATAAGTAATCAATCAATTACTGTCAACCGTCTTTCCAATTGGACGTATCGTTGTTAACTAATTATTTTACAAATCATTAACTAACTAACCGAGGCTTAATTATTTTTTTCAGTAATGAGGTGACCAATTAGTTAATTATTGAAAGTAATAATGATACCTAATGACTGACAGAAATAAGCATACCGGACCTGAAGCCAGTCTGCTTACTTTGTGTTTCTTCATGCAGAAAGCACGATATTAATTTATTTACATCAAATGCTTGTTGGTAGGAATAAGATTGCAAAAGCAGTAAAATAACCAGTTTCTAAATAAAATTTTATTTTAAAATAATTAAATTATTACTAAACACAAAAAGAAGCACGCAGGGTAATGTTTCGCCATGCGATAAATAAATAATTAAAATAAATTACAATTACAACTACAAATCTTGTTCGAATTGCCTGCCTCGGTTGCGAATGCAAGCACGAAGTCTTGTACGTACTTCACTGACTGTAACCCGCGTCGACAGACTTTCTTTAATAGTTTGGGCAGCTGCTACAATTTTTTCTCGTAAATCTTCTACATCACGAATTGGCCTGTCGTAGACTAATGCCTTCATGTGACCCCAAATGTAGAAGTCGCATGGAGTTAAGTCGGGACTTCTCGCTGGCCAAGGGATCGGACCACCTCGACCAATCCATTTTTCTGGATAATTCACATCCAACCAATGTCGCACACGCAGATAATAGTGAGCTGGGCAGCCATCGTGTTGATACACCATGGCTATCCTTCTGGCAAGCGGCACATCCTCCAGCAGCATAGGTAGTTCTTCCCTCAAAAAGTTCTCGTACGCGTCACCGGTTAATCGTGCCGGCAGAAAGAATGGCCCGATCAAATTGTCGTGCACAATACCCATCCAGACATTTAGTGAGAATCTGTGCTGGTGAGCTCCTTCTCTGGACCTCCGTGGGTTTTGATGTTTGGGGGCCCAAAAATGCAGATTGTGGTAGTTAGTTATTCCGTCGCGGTCGAAGTTGGACTCATCTGTCCACAAAATGTTCTTCAGGTACTCCGGGTCTTCGATGTCAGCATTCAACAAAAATCTGCAGAAATCGATTCTTCTTGCAGGATCTCCCTCCTCGATAGCGTGTACTGGAGTGTACTACGAGTGGAGTGTAGTGGTATGGATACTGCCGTGCTGAATGTAATGTGAACCAAACCTTCCACTGAGTTATCCCAAGCTGGTTAGCCACAATCCTTGTTGATGTAGTGCCATCCGCGCGGAAACACTCCAGGATTTGTTCCTCTTCAACCGGATCATGGACTGGAGGTCTTCCAGCATCAGCTTGACGACGTTGAACCGATCCAGTTTCTCGAATACGTCGATACGTCGCACCAAACACACTTACATCAGGTAAACGGCGGTTGGGGAAGCGTCGTTGATATTCTCTGCGAGCCGCAGCGGAGCCGCCATCACAAAACCCGTAACAGTACAGGATATCCGCGTATTCTTCATTTTGATAAGCAGCCATTTTTTTTAAGAAATTAGTACGTCCGAGTTGGAAAGAAGGTCAAAAGTAATTGATTGATCACTTACTGAATGAAGATAATTAAACCTCGGTTAGTCACGAACATGCCCGAACACGAACCGAACGCAATGTACCCAGATCTCACCCCTAATTAGATAAGATAAGATACCGAGGCAGGTCAATTGAAGCTCTCAGAAAAATAAAGGTGACACAAACAACGCGGCTCCGGGCCAGGTACGCCTTTTGCGAAACCGCTACCTGCTCTGGAATTATTATTATTATTTTCAAGATTTTTGAAAAAGTTGACAACATTTGTACTTTTTTGGAAAGCTTATTAATTGAGGAACTTATTTCTGTAGTTTTTACATCAAGTGCCGTACATTTTTTTCAAGTAATTCTCATCAGTTGTAACAAAATCGAAAAAAAAAATTATGACTTTGGTTTTTATGACCGTTTATTTCTAAGATAATTCTGAAATTTTGACACAGATTTTTATTTGAAGTAGTCATTGGTTCATTGGCTTTTAGAAAACAAAGTTTATACCAGCCAAATGGAAGTACTTTTTTCATAATTATCACTTTTAGTCCGAAAGGCGGGTTTTTTCTAAAAAAACGTAAAACTTAAATAACTTGATAACTATCAAATTTAGACCCCTAGTTTACTGGGCTAAATTTATTGCAAATGAGCTCTAGTATAACCCCCTACAAGGTATAGGTCGAATTATCAATCACCCTAAAGAACTTGGAATTCGTAAATGAATCGACACAATTTGTAGAATATATAATCTACGACGAAGTGAAGAAGAGAATTTGCGAGAAGAAGAATGTCACAAAATGCGATAGGTAGATAAATACATTTTTTAGAACAATGAAGTCACACATGACAGGATATTTCATAAATTCAAAATCATTTATTACCTATAACATAAAAGTACTCAACAAAGCGGTAGAAACTTATTTAATAACTTAACATTTAGTAGGTATCTGTATACATATAAATTATAAAAAAGATCTTAACTGTGTTTGGAAATGGGCACCGGTCTCAGCAAGTGCTAGGCTGAAGCCCAGCGCTGATTTTCAATCTAGCCCCTTCTATGGGGTTAAAACAGTGGTACAAAAAACAACAAAACATGGAGACAGAAAAAAAGAGAAGGAAGAAGACAAAGGACAAGAATAGTCATAGTACGTAATAGGTAGTGCGTATAATAGAGTATTTCAATATAAGTGTTTCATAATCTAACTTACATTCTTTCCACATTAGGTTTCTTACCATATATACTCATCCTTGACTCCTACAAAATTCACCACAATTCTCAAATTATTCAGTACCGAAAACCACACACTCGAAGAAGACAAAAACTTGCTTGAGAACCAAGATCTATTCTATTGTTTATTAGTATCCACCAAGTACACCAATCTTTTCTGAAATTTTCGGCAAAATTTGTGACAAATGAAGAAAAAATTAATGCGGTAATATATGTAACTGAACTATGACTAAGTATTTGGATGGGTTCGAAAATGGAGACACTATCTAAAATACCCAATCACTTAGTGCTCACGCACCCACACATTCCACGTTAGTACATATACTTAGGTTCTTAACCCATGGGGTATTAGAAGGACATGTGACGTCACCAAACCCTATGGTGCTAGTAACGATCCATGACGTCATATCCCATGCGACATCTTAGATATTTCTTAGAAGGATGTCAGTTTCCTGCCATTATCACGGGACTCTGGTCTCATTTTAATAAATTGATTTAGCAAAATTAATTTCCCATAAAAAATTTAAACTGCCAGTGTTAGTTAGTGATAGTGTTTTAAGTATTTGAATATGGAATCATTTGAATTTATTGTTAATTAGTAAAGTCAAGGGAAAGTATTTTAAAAATATAACATGTGAGATAGTGATTTATGGTTCGTAATTGGTAAGTATTATTTTATTATAGTATGTGCAGACGAAAGTATATGTGATCAACAATAAGCAGCAAGTGACGATGATACGCAGAATTATGAACGAGGCGCATTTTGCTTTGGCTTTTGACGTTTAATCAGCAGTTGATAAATCAGCTGTTTTAAGTAATTGAATGCGGCAAAGCCCTTAACCGAGTCGAATTAATCGAATTACTCTTTAATTGCGGTAAAATACGCTTATTACACGAAAGGAAAGCGTAATAAATATCATCGTCACTTAGAACTGATTAAAATGGAGCCTTGAATTGAAAAAATTACAGAGACACTTACGAAAATGTATTCCCAGCACTATTTTTGCACACAGTTTCGAACGGTCCCCGCGTTCCTTTTTCCAATTTGGAATTTCGTAATTCGAATTGGATTTCGAAAAAGGAACAGTGTTTTTTCGTCGCGACGCGCGGAGATGTGTTTTTCGCGCTGACACCGGCGTGTGGGGCACTGCCGCAAACTCCGCGGAAAATCAATATCGCCCCCGAGCCCGGCCGCATGCGGAACTCGCTCCAAAACTAAACACTGCTCACCCACTTCCGTATTATGTAACCAGAGCGAGACGGCTATATATCCGTCCGCTACCACGAAACAACCCCTGTGAACGCGCCAATAACGAGCCACAAGATGGTGGATTGACGTTTGACGTTTCGGCGCGAAAAGTGACATTTGGCAGTGTTAATAGATAGGGAATCGTTCTATCGATTTTATCCCTGCATTATGATTTATTTGCTCGTTAAAATTTTAGAGATTGAAATAAACGCTTTATTGCTTTGCTTTTTTATTTGGTTACGTTTTGAGGTTATAACCGGTACGTCTCTGGCTGGAAAAAGGTGTGACGTTAAAAGTTAGGTTAGTTATGTGTATTGCAGTTGGGTCGGGTTTTTGGTGTAGTTACCTAAAGTTAGTATGACGTTAATGTTGCACTACCTTATTGCGTAATTTATTTTATGCCCAGCACTGTAAATATTACAATGAATTTATAACTGATTGTTTGTATTGTATATTTCTTATTTTTATGTTATAAGTGGCAAACGAAACAAGTAGTCGAAACATCTGATGGGAAGTGGTTCCTGTCCATCTTTGGGAATTCAAGGCTTGTCTCTGGCCGCGATAATCTTGAAAATTGCCCGATCAAATTTTGAGGCACTCTTCATGTGTAGCTTGAATGTTCAAAATGGTTTAAGTAATGGTTTGGTAATGGTTTGGTTCTATACTGTATACCTACTCTTTGCTTGAAGATATGTATAAACAAAGAGTATACACATTGAGTGCTGAAAAATCAAAGCATGGAGATAAATAATAGATAAAAACCCGGTCAAGTGAGAGTCGGACTCGCTCACCGAGGTTTCCGTACGAATACTTTGAATAAAGACTATTTTTTAGGATTTAATTACAAATGAATAATTTTCAAATTTTTCCCTATACTTGTGGTATAAGACGATATTTCTTTCCAAATTTCATAGTTTTAGGTCAACGGAAAACGGTAAGTAGTAGTAGTATTTTGGTTTCCTGGAGAGGGTTGAAAGTTACGCGGTAATCTTTCATCTTTTTTTATGTTAACTTAGAAGTTTGATTTTTGCACAGCTTCAAGGGACTGTAGACCTGAGTAAATGGTTTTAATTTCAACTTGATACTTCCACGCGTTCCCGAGATAAAGGGTCTTGAGAGACGGACAGACAGACGGACGGATGTACAACAAAGCGATCTTACAAGGGTTCCGTTTTTTCTTTTTGAGGTACGGAACCCTAAAAATAGCCTATATATGAGCATTTTCTTATTACATTAGAAACTCAGAGACGAATAGGTTTCCTTCTCGTTTTTACTTAAGTCTGACCTGTTTCTGACAGAGCTTTGGTAGGCCAGCCATTATTTTTACACAAATCGCATGACATTGACAAGTTTATCAAGTGCTTGTCGATGGTATTAAGCCGTGGAGGCATGTGTTGGCGCAATGCAGCACAATGTCCAAGTCACTGCAATAGTGTAGGAGACGACGACCGAAATATCACAATACAACAATACTTTATTCTCCTACAATTCAAATTTATATAAATACAACAGACGGTGATATCGCTAAGGAGTGATCTCTTCCACCTCCACCTTGTTATATTTGTCAGATATTCTCGCGATGACAGACTGTCAGGTCAGGATGGGTTAACTGCAGAATCCTCGCCGTTGAGGTATGTTGATTGAAGAAAGAGCATTCATGTCAGATCAAATCGTTTATTCGTCTGATTCTTTTGGCGACTTCGGTAATGACATTCTGGTGAGAAGAAGCGCCGAAGAAACTCACCAGTTTCTCTTTTAAATCATCAGGCATTACAATAGTTGTTACAATATTATGGCGTAGGTACTTGAGTGAGCAAATCTAGACAATTACGTTACACAGTATGATTCATTTCACTATTAATCGACAGAATTACAATTATCAAGTAGCAACTTTAACTACTGGCAGACGAACTGACAGAATCGTAAGACAAGTGTTGTCGCCACGACAGTCAGAAAGAGAATCGACACTCTTGCCCAACGAGCCCGTCTACGTGCACCGTAACCGGTCGTTACGTCACACGGCGTTCGCGCCATTTTAAATCTACTTAGTACTACAGTAGTCAATTGACGATCTAGGATTTTTTGAACTATCGCTGCTGTCCCCGACATATTCATGACTTTTATGATGTATATAGTAGTTTAAATTATTTATTTAAATAAGAAATAAGACAAGGCTGAGGACACAACAGACGCCATAATATCAAGACGAGAGAGAGACACAATGTTGCCAGTCAATAAACTATACAAAGTAGTGTTGCTAGCTACTATCAACTAGTGATGTAACACACCTTTCACATTTACTTTATTGCTTAGTAAAATTGCAGGGATGTAACAACAAAAACAAAATAACTGATTAAGCTGGATGACAGTTACGTCATTACAAAATGTCTCTCTATAAGTCCACCAGTCTAGTCAGTTACGTTGTTTTTGTAACCATCCCTTCAATTTCATGCGAATAAGCGTATGTACGCACAGCGAGCCCCCGTGGTCGCTTACCGTCAGGTACTATAGAGATTAATCGCTAGGCAGTTTTTGAATAATTTAGTACATTACATAACTAGAGTGGTAATACAAAAAAAGGCCGAGATCGCAGGAGTTTGCGGCCCGAGCTGCAAGCGAGGGACGTAAATATGCGATCGAGGGCTTTCTTTATTACCTCTCGTGTTGTGTCTATCATTTTATGTCTACACTTGGCCAGAAAGCGGAATAGTGGAATTGGCGTGCGGAAAAGTCACTTTATGGCCAGGTATGGCATAATAGTACATTACACAACTAGGGTGGTAATACAAAGAAAGTCCGAGATCGCAGATGTTTGCGGCCCGAGCTGCAAGCGAGGGACTTAAATGTACGATCGAGGACTTTCTTTATTACCTCCCGTGTTGTGTACATTATTAGGGGCATAAAAGGCTAAAACCAATAACAGGTCAATTTACAAAATCCGTTAATAGCAGTCTATTCAATTTAACTATCCTTAAAATCAATTTATAATAAGCGAAAAGTCACGTACCTAATAATGATCAATCGTTACAAAATACTGATGAAATAGGAACCTTCTGGTTGGAAAAAAGTTGTCATAATAGTTTCCTGAATGCCGTGACGTGGCTGTCGTTAACGTTTCGGCCCAGAAATAACCCCCGCCAATTATAATTGCATTAGCCAGTTTTTACCTAAAGAAAATTGATCGGAAGTATAAATTCTAACAAATTTCGTTTTATCCACGTGACTTTCCTAAAAATATATGCATAACGAGGTGTCACGATTGACCGAGGGAGCCGTTGGAGCATTAGGTGGCTCCAGCGGGCTATCTGACATTGTGAGCTATCTATTGGTAATCGATCGAGGCAAATAGGAAATACGAAAGGAAGTAATCAATGATTTAATTCCAATTGCACTTTATCGCAGAGTTATGAATCACAGACTCTAATAATTGTAATGTTTCAGCAAAACGAAACGTAGGACAGTTCCAAGGCAGTTGTGCACTCGATGCTAACCGTAAGCGAAGTGAGTGGTCGTCCAAGCCAAGTGACCGCCAAGACTCTGTCGAGCGCGCGAAAGTGGTAGAATGGTGGGGTTCGTGCCGCCTTCCGGTGGCGCGCTTGTTCCGTTGAGCTTCTGTACTGATGACCGGCGTTCACATAAGGACAGGTTGATCCGCTTCATCCTTCCGGGCAAGGTGACCTGGTTCGACTCCAGGCACCCCCGGTACTCACCCAGCCCGACCTGCGTGTCGACTGTGTGTGTCACACAGTCGGACACCCTAGGGTGGTCTGGCTAGCGACCTGGTTCGACCCCAGGGAACGCCACGGCCAACCACCCAGTCCGACAATCGCTATGCCCGGGAATGGGTTGCGAGTTTGTCAGTTTAAAAAAAAAAAAAAAAAATAATGACCGGCTACGATATGCATATAATAAATTGTAGCATGACAATACAATACAAATAATATAAAATATAGTTTATTGCAGACCAGAAAAGCACATTACAAGAGGTACACTAATTTATACAAAACAATAAAAAAAGGTAGACAACAGGCGGTCTTGAGCAGTTAAGCGCCGTGACGAAACTGAAAGTTAGTGTCAATGACCTACATTTTCGTGACGCAACGGAAACTCTTTTTTTTTTAAAACGCTCAATATTTTTTTTTCGCTTCGGCAAACATTCTCGTGGGATTGCGGGATTATGGGCATTCTTTAATCTTCAAATGAATTTGCAATATGTATGTCTAATGCAATTTTGAAAGGATTTTGACGTGTTAGATCAAGTTTCAGAGCAATTTCCACCTAAAAGTTTAAACAAAAAGGGAAGTATTTAAATGAGCTTCTAAAATAGTAAATGAGCATTTTAAAAAATTAATGCCTTTTTTATTTGTACAAAATCTTTAAATTCATTATTGTGTCTATATTACTTCAGCTATAAATAAACTGCAAATAAAGTCACACGATAGTTTGTTTGGTACACAAAAAATAATATTTGATACTCTTTTTTAATGATTGAGCTTTTTTTTAATACTTGGTTTGGTAGTAGTTTTTATACGAAGTATGCCTTTTAATATTGATCTCCTAATAAATACACTTCGATCTTTATTAAAACTAAACTTAAAAAACTATTTGATCAACAAAATTAATATTATTGGTACCTATATATTTCTTATTTTTGGGGCCCACCGATTAAATATCAGATGTAATTTTTAGATTCCAAACATTTGCATTTGCGTAGCTCTAAACAGAATAAAATATCGCTCGATTTCATTTATTCTATATTATTTTATATCTCACAGAAAAAAGCTCAATCATTAAAAAAGATGCTCATTTATATTTTTTTGCTTGTTACCGTTTCTGCAAAATTAAAACGATCATTAAATACTTACATGCCAAACATTTTTTGCGTAGTTCTAAACAGATTAAAATATCACTCGATTTGATTTATTCTATATCCCCCAGAAAAAACCTCAATCATTACAAAAGATGCTCATTTATATTTATTTGCTTACCGTTTCTGCAAAATTAAAATGCTTATTTAAATAATAAAAAAATCGTTTAAATACATGCCAAACAAAAACGACCTGTGGCACTTTTCAGTTGTTGGACTATTTATGGAATTCTAAGTAAGGTAAACCAGTGTTTAACACGCTAAAGCCCAATAGTTGACACACTGTTGTAATTTCTATTGCCAATGACTTAATATCCAAGATGGCAACTATAACTGGGACAGTGTTAAGCGGTTACCTATATATATATATATATATAAACTCGAAAAATGTAATTCCGAATATTAAAATCCCGAAAACGTTTCCCTTTTGTTAGTTTGCCTAGATTAATAAAGTTGGCAATCGTTCTTCTGGTTATTGAGTTTCGGGAAAAATGTGGGAAAATAACGTGGAAAAATTTCAAAAGCATGGCAAACAAAGTAGGTAGGTATATGGTTTATAAGAATTCGGTTAGCCGTTTTCGGACAAGTGAAAATCGGACAAGTGTTATACAAAAAAAAATACAATAATTTATTTCTGTAAGTAGGCCCTCAAGGGCTCTTTTACATGTCTTTCTTACATTCTTTTATCTTCTTTTTTTACTTTTCTTTTCTTTTAGCGCTTCGGGTAATGACCTTCTGGTGAGAAGAAGCGCCGGAAGAAACTCACCAGTTTCTCTTTTGATTCATGAGATATCATTAATACATTACATTAACTTAAAATTACTTGTTTTTCGAAACTTCGATAGGTTACCGTGTTGAGCACCCGGACGTCTACTTTAAATCATTAACTTAAGATTTCACAACCATTTCCCCCCATATGACCGCAATTTCAAAGGAATTCTCCTGGAACCTGCAAGCCACCGCATTGAAAATCACGTCTTTTGTACACTACAAACTTATACATGCATGCGGCTAACAACGAAACTAACATAAACCAATACTAACTTACTTGAAAAGCTCGACGGTAGCGACTTTTATAAGTGCAATATAAGTTTGTGCAATACGTTCTATGCAGCGCGGTTGAATTTATATTTATTGCCTGCATTCTTGGCCTATTTTAGATTTTATGGGCAATTTCACTTGACACTTTTCTAGGTTAGATTGAAAAATCGGCCAGGCCTGGACTCGAGCATTGGGGGTTCTGTATCACTGTATTTAATAAAAGTAGGTAGGTATATTTCCGTCTGCTTATATGCATTGTCAATAGACAAATAAGAAACGTCATAGGTAAACAAGTCGATAGAATCAGTGGATCCTGAGGATATCTTGCTGTGACAGACGGACAGACAGTCAGACAGAGTCGCACCATAATTTTTACCATTTTAGTACGGAACCCTAAAAACATAAGTAAAGTAATGTCCTTCTTGTATGTAATTCTGTCTGTATAGACAGTTTGACGTTCCATTTTAGAAAAAGGACAAAAGTTCCATATAAATTCCATATGCAACAAGGGATTTAGTTAAGTTTTGTTACACATGTCGTCTTTTCGTAAAACAAACTCCAAATACGATTTAATCGACAATACTGTTCTATTTTTAAAGTCGGGTAGCAAGTTACCGCCAAAAAGCCATAGATAATAAATAAAAGCGAAAGGAGGTCAATATTACCCAAATTAACAAATAGGTTTTATTGACTTCAAACATTAATTAAATATAAATGTATAGCACATAATTATATAAAGTTGTTAATGACGTTGCAGTTATTGTACAAGCATGCATATCCGATGGGATGGAGTCGGAATCTACGTATTCCGTTTCCGTTTTTGGTTTTGTATAGGAAATGTCGTATAATTTTCATTACACGACCAACATCATGCTAACTGCCTTTAATTTCGTAAAGCGGTTTTGCTGATATGAAGTACAATTAACACATTTGAATGTATAATCAGACGTGAAACATACTTCAGCGGTGTATCTAATTTTAGCTGAATGTATCATCAAACAAAATAGTAATGCAGATGGATGTTTTGCAAAAAAAAAGAATATATTTATGTGTTTTTTTTTCTTAGAATATTGACTTTTTGGGTATTTCTTACTCAGAATTGTTTGTACTTGCGAACCTAATACAAGAAAAAAAATTGTCTCAAAATCCTATTCTAGATCATCACGTTTTCGCAAAGATTTTTTTATTTCTATGGACGTGACGCACTGGAAACATAGTTTTTCATACAAAAATTTGGGACAAATTTTTTTGTACTAGGTTCAAAAGCACAAACGGTTCTCAACAAAAAAAATCCAAAAAGTAAATACACTGTTTTTGAAAAGTGCTCAGTCAGAGATGGAAAAACGTTTGGTACGGGACCCTAGATAGGGCAACGACCCCTATTTAATACAGGTAGCATGCGCGGATATTTGCGTCTGGCAGAGTGACAGGTCAATTCAGCTTTGTAAAGTCAAAACGATTTGTGAAATAGTCGAAACGAAATGATTTAATGACGCCACTAAACCCAAATTTACTTTTAGTGTTCCGTGTCACAATAAAGGAAACCTATGTCACAGGATAAATATTAGTACCACGTACCAGAGCTTTCTCTTTCTTACAAAACTGACATTCGGATCCGACCACCGGATGGATCGCACCGGATCCGATTGTCTCTGTATCCCGCTGGCTAAGCCCCTCTGGAGGGGCAAGATTTGGTACTACCAGGTGCACTTCACTCGATTTTGACCTCCCGCGCGGTGGGCGTAGCCAATCCGGTCGCCGGCAACCGAAACGTCACAGTGGCACAGTATAATTATCCTGACAGTACGCAAACGCCGTTGATGCCGGCCGAACGCCGCCACCGAAAGCTGTGCGAGAACGTACTGTACTGTACATTGTACAAAGTACTTATTCTGTGGCGAAGTTTACCGTGCTGTGGCTGTGGTGGTGGGGAACTATTGTTTCGACGCGAGCGTGGGAATTTTTGTTTTTTGCATGCAAACGCGCGACAATGAAATATCTGTTTATATTCTCTAATCTGTGGTACCTACTATTGACCGCGTTGCGAAATCGCGGAGTGAGCCACTCCTGCCTTTGTTATAAAATATTATCCTTAAGGCATTATCACACTGGTGATTTGAGAGCGAGTTGCGAGCGTATTTTCATACAGATTTCGATCGTGGCGAGTTTTGTATGAAAACACGCTCGCAACTGGCTCGCAAATCTCCAGTGTGATAAGGCCCTTAGACTGGCTAACAGGCAGACGACCCACCTGATGGAAAGTGGCAGTGGCGTGGCGAAAAGATACCGTCGGGAAAGCCGGTGCAGATTTGGCGTACATTTTCCTTAAGAGCTGTAGAATAAGTCGGTAGGAATCGAGTTCTTTGCACGCCACGCTACTGGAAAGTGGTCACCTATAGACATTCGCAACATTAAATGAAGAAATATGATGACACCCTTTTTAAAGATCCCATATTGTAGCGCAGTGGGAAAATCTTAGCAAGAAGTTCATTCCAGATCCCTATTGTACGCACCAGAAAGGTTCTGGAGAACCGGCGCGTTGTTGAGTTATAGGTTTTTGTAACAATTTTATATTTAGAATGTACCTATATATTTCTAATCTTACTTTTTATATAAATATTGAAAAAGCCTAATTTAACAAGAAAATCAAAGACTGTAGAAAATCAGCAATTAAGAGTAAGGGCCTTAGCAAACTGGCGATTTGCGAGCGTGTTTTCATACAAAACTTGTCGATCGAAATCTGTATGAAAACACGCTCGCAACTCGCTCGAAAATCGCCAGTGTGGGCTTACCCTTAGGCGATAAAAAAAAACTGGAGTTGTACCAGCAGGGCCCATGCAACCGGTGGTAAGGTAGCTGGCGCTGGGCTGGGTGAGGTACCTACCACCTTATTAAATAAAGACCACAGACCTATCTGTTTGCACTTGATTAGATTTCGATCACTGTGTAGAACCTGCCAAGTCTTACAAAGTAACCAAAAATGCCATTCTAGTGAGGAATAATGAGAGCACTGCAGAGTGACTGTCCTTAGAGTGAAGACTCTAAGGACAGTCACTCTGCAGTGCCATAGACTTTAGCATGTCTTCAGCTAAAAACTAAAGAAGACTGGTAGCGACATCTAGCGGTCAATGTAACTAACTAAACGAGCGTATATGGAACATAATGTAGAAGAACAAATGGGCATGGGAGTAAAGCGGACCAAAGTTCTATTTAGTTTGCGTAGGTTCTCAGAGATGGCGCTGTTTTCAAAGCTCAAAAATATTAGTTTTCCATTAATTGACACGAAATGATTTAATGCACTGTTCAGGCGTTTAAAGTAGGTAAAAGCTTTTTCCAGTCCGTTCTGCAAAAATATTAGGAGAATTCTCGTTTTCTTCTTACACTATAAGTAATAGATGATAACTACTACCAAAACAAAAGCAATAAGGCATTGTCCTCTTTACATTAAAAGGCCATTGTTCTCGGTTTTTATGTGAAAAGGCGTTATTTATTAGGGACTTCCGTGCACTTACGCCTTTTCGTATATAAAAACCCTTTTTCTTTTCTTTGTTTTCTTCATATAAAAGCGCAAACTTATCTCTTGCAGTTGATTTTTCGCTATCATCGAACGTAAGCTAGCTTTTGCGTAGGAAGATATTAGTTTTAGTGGTAATCAACTGCACGTATATGTTGGTTTCTCGTAATATTATCTCAACGAGAAAATTAATGATCCATGTGTTTGTGCTCTGAAGTGGGGGTTACGTAAATTTTGGGCAAAACGTTGTTCAGGTCCAATTAAAATTATTTTACTCCAAGCCGTACCTAATAGTACATTGTGTATCAAGGGCGGTAATTCCTTTACCGCCCGTGGGACACAATGTTTTTCATCACACTTGTGTGGAAATCTAAATAAAAATAACCTTACTAATCCACCCAGTATCAGAAGAAAATTTTAAAACAGAAAGTGACATTAGTGACATATTATATCCATCGGTTCCACGGAAAAGTCAGATTAGTTTAGTCATTGGCTGACTTTCGGTATTTTGAGCTTTCGGGATTATAAACTTTGAGATTTAAAACTTTCGGGATTATAAAATTTCGAGATTTTGCACTTTCGGCCTACTTTACTTTGACCATTGGTATTTCAACTTTAGGTATTATGAATTTTCGGCATTGTAATACGTAGTCGTACAATCGGTATCTACAGTACATTACTAATAAGCAGGCATCGGATATTCCTGCGCCTATTTACCTAAACTTCGGCGTCGGCGTAGGTAGTTGAATGGTATGGAGGCGGACTCAATTTATTTTGTTAGTAAATTTACCGGCAAATCAAACGATTGCACTGTCGCAATGTTTTTTGCCGTAAGTTTACTGATAAATGCATGTAGTTTTAAAGGTTTTATGAAAATATATGTTAATTAAAAATTTTTTTTTTCTACCTGTACATATTACAAATATCTCAAACTTGTCTCTAGAGTTAAATATATTTAGTAAACCGAATAAATTACTGAATTCATTGATACAGCTACTTCAAGTGGCAAGCGCATACATCAATTTGACTACTTACAAATTTAACCTAAAAAAAGTAAAACCTAAACATTTTTGCGATATATTACATTCTCGTAACGTTTTATGCAATCCCGGAATCCCGGAACTTATATTATTTGAAAATATATTTTTAAGAAGCCGACTCCATACTTGCTTAGGTTTTTCCGGGAATTCGCCAACTTTAGGTAAATAAGCGCAGGAATATCCGATGCCTGCTAATAAACGTTAGGTGAAGTGAAATATGGCTTGGCAATTATTTTAATCGCCGGCATTCAGCGTCCTTAAGTAATGAATTGTACAGTCAGCCACAAAGTGGTTACAGTACCGGTTACTTTAGCGCTGAGGGTAGTCTGCCAAAAAAAAAGTGTTTTATGTTAAAAGTGGACCAAATGAACATAACATGGCCTTGTGGGTACTCTTAAGAATATTTTTTTTAATTTTTATGTAAACTTGTAAATTAAGCGTTTTTTACAAAAAGTGTACAATTTCACTAAATATTGTTTTACCACCGTCTAATTTTCGGTTGCGTCACAAAAATGTTTCGATTTGACACTAACTTTCAGTTTCGTCACGGAACAAATGGTCAAAAATTGTACACTTTTTTGAAAAACATCCAAATTATTGCAAGGAAAAGTTAAATTATGGAGTGGCCAAGCTTACCCTTCGCTTACCTTTCGCATAGCTGTGGTACCCCCTGCTTATGGTATCGGTATCAACTTCTGCCTACCTACTGTAGATTATTACTACATTATCAGTGTTAACTTTATTTGGCATAATTTGATATTCCGAAAGACATTTCGCATAAAATACTTAGTAGGTAGAGTCTGTGCGGACAGAGAATAGAATTAATT
Organism: Eudemis profundana; assembly: GCA_947034925.1. NCBI lineage: Eukaryota > Metazoa > Arthropoda > Insecta > Lepidoptera > Tortricidae > Eudemis > Eudemis profundana. Next base: position 3,018,278 of record OX344818.1, on the reverse strand, counting down.
TTGGGGGGCGCTGTAATGCTTTTCTACCGTATGTGCCGTATTTTCTGTTCTGTGGCCATACTGGTTAGGTTAGTTCCGTTTTTCGCCACGCCTATTCTCTTTCCGCACAGACTCTACGAACAAATTTGGTCACTGTGTACTTAGCATTCGATTTTTTCTGCTAGCAGAAATGTAGGTTGGTTAAGGTTAGAACTACAATGCCAACAGAATCTAATCTGTGCCAAAAAAGTACCGTAAGCCGAAAGAAAATATGCGAAATTAAATTCTGCCTAAAAATATCTCCACCAATAACATTATACTATACAAAAGTATGTCCAAAACTTTTTTACGCGAAACATCAGTAAACCAAATTGTCCAGCTAAATTTGAGGCCGAGTGTACAAAATGGTGCCAAAAGAAAAGAAAAGGAAAAAAAGAAGATAAAAGAATGTAAGAAAGACATGTAAAAGAGCCCTTGAGGGCCTACTTACAGAAATAAATTAATTTATTTTTATTTTATTTTATTTTGGCCGCCGGAACGACCCATAGATTATTAACCTACTTTTTAATTGTCGGAGGTTTATCACTATAGCTTGGCAACTTCGTTGGTGACACTCATCTGTGTGCTTTTTGTTACGTACAGCCGTAACTACTCACACAAGTTACCGCCAACACGAACGGGGGCCTCCGGAGGCTGCCTCTGTCGGTCGTCGTCGGCGTCGGCGTCGTCACCAACGAAGTTGCCAAGCTATAGTATCACTACCGACGGAAAGTTTATGCTTTCAGAGGAAATGCATTCAGTCGCAATGTGGAAAAGTTGTCTATTCCCAGTAGGTAGTAGAATAACCTCTACACACATTGCGATTTTTAATTGACTTTAACAGAAGAAGGTTCTCGATCCTTGGATTTTTTTTATATTTTTCTCCAATTACTCGAAAATAGAGAATGCAATAACCGGTAAAATTTTGAAACTATATAACCGACGTGATAAAAAAACCCGGTTAGCCAGTTAAAAACCGGTTTTATTGTTTTCTATAAATATTTGTACCTACTGTTCGTGTATGTATGTTAATAAATCCCACCTTTAAATTTCGTTTAGCTGATCTATGAACATGATCAACGTAAATAAAGAAAAAAAACGGTCAAGTGCGAGTTGGACTCGCGCACCGAGGGTTCCGTACAAACTCATAAGTAGATACGCGAATAGTACAAGAAAAACTGTATGGCGATTAGTTTAGTAGGAGCAAATAAGTGTATGCTATGATTTCTGCAAATTTGTCAAAAACAGTGCAAGTTAGGAAAACAATTATATTTTTCCTGTAATGCTTAGAACCTGACGAGTAATGATTCTATTTAATAGCAAGGACCATTAAATCAAGAGGACTGTCATTCTCCATACAAAAAGCTGTTCGCCGAATTTACAACGCCATCTATGTATAAGCTTGGTAAAAGAATTATAATATTATTTACTTTGCAAACGTGACACAGTATTTAAATGTTAGAATTTATTTATTATTAGCTGTTTACGAACTAATTGTTACTATACTATGTTTCTTTGTTCAATTATAACATCGTTAAATGTTTAGTGTTTTAGCGCCATCTAGTTTTTGCCCGGAAATCCCCTAGCGTTTTTAAATTTCTAAAAAAATATTAAAGTTAGCAAGACCGTTCTATTTTTACTGTAATATTCAGGTTGATATTTATAATTAGTAATTATGACACATTTTTCTGATCAGTAACTTCGGAGATAATAGGGGGGGAATGGTACGTTTGCACTTATAAATCAAAAACTACTTATTTAAGAAAAAAAAATAAAAATGGTGTTTTAATCTACAAATTAAGCCCTTTCATTTGATACCCCACTGAATATAATAGCCCTACTTTCAATTTTCAAAGTCCCATTACGGAGCCTTTTAAAAAAAAGTAAAAATGGTAAAAGATATTTTTTACGTCCAATAAGCTCGGGTTAGCTATTTTTAACAATCTTCCTTTACACCTCCAAAACATAATGTTTTGACAACGGAGACTCCTTACATCTCCATTAATTTTAGTATATGTTTGCCTATTTTCTATATTTTTTTATCGTGTAGACGTGACGCCTAGAGACCCTTTACATCTCTAAAAATGTAGTTTTAAGTTTTGTAATGTAATGGATCCGGAGATTATATACGTCTCTCGGTAAAAGGTAAAAAAAAAACTGTGCCCAGTTATATGCTTGTTGCATTTTATAAATGTCATTTTATGCAATAATGTCACAATTGTTGTAATGTTGTTTTTAAAAGAGAAACTGGTGAGTTTCTTCAGGCGCTTCTTCTCACCAGAAGATCATCTACCGAAGCGCCAAAAGAAAAGAAAAGAATCAGACATGTAAAAGAGCCCTCGTGGCTTACTTACAGAAATAAATGAGTTTTAGTTTGAGTTTAACACTATTCCAAATTTCAAATTGATAGCAGCAGTAGTTCCTGAGATATCTGCTGTGACAGACGGGCAGACAGACAGACAGACAGACAGAGTCGCACCATAAGGGTTCCTTTTTTACCATTTTGGTACGGAACCCTAAAAAAATAGCAATAATCGAAATATTACTGACGGGAAATTGGAACAATAGACATTCTCACAACTAAATACAAATATGATAGATTTTTATACCAATAGGTATATATGGACTTGCAAACAAGAACAAATAAATAATCACTAAGGAATCAAATAAGTTACTAATAATAATGTTTTTACCCGACTGCGGCGAAGCCCAAAGGAGGGTTATGTGTTTGATCTGTATGTATGTATGTCCGTTCCTGTGTCCGCTCATAACTACTCAACGGCACATCCGATTTTGATAAATGATACATCATTAGATTCGTCTTGATAGTGCGAGTGTCACTGGGTATGAAGTTCGTTAAAATAAACAAAATGGCGGATTTTATGCAGTCTCAAAGTGCACCGCGGTCGGGTTTTTTTTAGTAAAAATGTGGTTATTAGTCTAGTTACTATTGTTTTTTACAAGTCGGTTGAATACCGGTTCCTGGAGTCGATAGCCGGTTTTTAACCGTTGCCAAATACCGGTTAGCCGGTTTGCAATTCCTACTCAAAAACGGGTGGACCAATTTGAAAATATCTTTATTTAACAGAAAAATTAAATTCTAATCAGGAAGGATCTGAATTTTTGTCGTATATAATATAACATATGACGTAGTCGCCAATATCGTGTAGACAGGGAACTGTATTTTTAAAGAATCACCCATGAGTGTTTTGCAACCAAGTAAAGTAACCGTAGACAATAGCGCTTGAAAATTGTTGTTTACCAGCCTAGCCGGAATGTTTACGCCATCTTTATGCCCGTGACGTCACAACCGCAACATAAACGTTAATAAACGGGGATGCATGGCCGGTTCCGAACGAGGTGCGATAAAATTATACAAGCGTATTGTTCGCTAAAATGTTATAAAGGCGCCATCGCATAAACTGACCCCGCACCCCGCTCCCACGCACAACGCTATGTTAAATCTTATGGATGAATCAACTTTTCTTTGTCAACAAAATTTTACCTTCTCCGACTAAAATTGAAAGGAAATCTTTATTCGGATATTTTTTTAATAAAATGTATGCTCATTTAAAAGACAGATAATAAAGCTACGTAATGCAAATATTATTTTTTATAACTTATTTAAGCAGTGACCCAGCGGACATAGCTGTCCCCCACTTTTGTATGAAAATAAGGGTTCGTCCGCTGGGTCACACTAATTATTTGTTAAAAACGAGTTTTATTTTTATTTTCACATAATCAATCTCTTGATGTAAGATCTTGTTCCATTTAAATCATGTTAAAACACACAAAAGGTGAACAAATAAGGAGAAAGAGCAATCTTTGCATAAAGCAAAAAAAAGTTGATTCACCCTTATGCATATCGGCCGATTTCAGTTTTGCTCATATGCAAAGTGTTTCCTTCGCATAGGGACTATATATAGATTATTTATTTCTCATTTAAATTATGTCGCAGCTACTGGTTTAATTAGCCATTTGGTTAACTGCCTAGCCTTTTCACTAAACGGCGCCATTTAGTTAACTGCCTGGATGAAATTTAGCCATTACGTCAATGTATCAATTAACGATATGCTTGGCCAATGCTTAGGCCGTTCGTTTAGAAGGGCAACTATGAAGTTAATGAAAGCTGGTTTTCTTTCTAAACAACTATGACCTGCCAGCAGGTCAACGAAGCCCCGCTGCGTGGGTCTTCTATTTCTGCTCTGAGGGACAAATTATAAGAATTTAAAACGAGATCGTCAGTTAAATGGAACAAATAAATTAAATATTGAAATTTACTATTTACAAAAATCAAAATTAAATAATAAAAAAAATATAACGAGCAAGGTCCAAAAACAAGTCACAAAAGTATAGGAGCGTACCTATGAATGATTTACTTGGTCGGCACGGCAGCATTGATAACTTATGCTGTTAAATGCAAAAAACTACGTGTTTCAACCCTATTTAGAGATAATAAGAAACGGTTAAAATACTTAATGTGACACATTGACATCCACCGAGATTATCGTTAGAAACAAAGGAAACAATAGTATTTTTTCTACTCCTGTACTGTTATCTGTCTTTTACTTGGTCACGAACACTAATATAAGAACATACATAATAGTTAGAGTTCAGAGAAGTCTATACTCTATTCCCCATAACAGCACTAGTGTCGTTATAGTCACTTTACGTTATTGCTAGCAGCCACAGACTTCTAAATCTAGGTTAAACTTAGGTCAAGGATTAAGCGCCCAAATTTAACTTTACGGTAAAATGCACAACTACCAACCTAACAAACAATTAAATTCCTACGGTTTTTAAGAAAAACAAAACTTTCAGAACTAAATTCATTGATGCCAACATAAAAAAAGTATTTTTAATTTAAGTATATTTAAAATTAAAAAAAAAAGTTTACCATAGACACATACTGTCAGTCAAACGACATATTTGCCTCGTTTCCAGGTTATGATTAATTTTGTATTTTATAATTTAAAACCTCGTCTTAGAAAAAGTATTGTATGCAACGTTGTATAATTAAGTCAAAAAACGTCAAGTAGTGACGATATTTTTTTTATGTTGGCAAGTTGGCATCAATGAATTTAGTTCGGAAAGTTTTGTTTTTCTTAAAAACCGTAGGAATTTAATTGTTTGTTAAGTTGGTAGTTGTGCATTTTTATCGTAAAGTTAGAATTGAGCGCTTAATCCTTGACCTAAGTTTAACCTAGATTCAGAAGTCTGTGGCTGCTAGCAGTAACGTTTTGCGACTATAACGACACTGGTGCTGTTATGGGGAATAGAGTATAGACTTTTCTGAACTCATATTATGTATGTTCTTGTATTAGTGTTCATGACCAAGTAAAAGACAGATAAAAGTACAGGAGTAGAAAAAAAAAAATTTTTGATAGTTTTGTTTTTTTTTATAATTACGATTATTGCAGGTCGATTCTAAATCAAATATATGACACTATATTTTCAAGAAAGTCCCTTGTTACATTCCACCCGGTATATATGTCCGTGGTTAAGTTTACTGGGCTGGTAGCTTGTGAATATTTGTTTTCAATACACTTAGCCTAGCCTCTACTTACTTATTGTTCTTATGTTACCGTGTTTATCAAAACAAGGTGTGCTGAAGGGAAATCGATAAGTCTTCGGTAGGCCTTCGGTGCCTTGTAGGTATTATACTAAGTTTTCATAATATTTCTCCGAATAAACGAGTAGGTAAAGGTATCATGGCGATTCCTTTGGGCGTTTATTTCGATAATGGCAATGGCGTGCAATTTAAGGGTGCTTAGTAAGGGCTTCGTACCTAAAGGATTGACACCCTTTTGGTACGAAACCCTTACTAAGACTTATTTTATTTTATTTATTGGAGAAACAACAGAAGTAAATGTATAACAGACATAAATTAATCGAGTAGATAACAATTGAGGCATGCACTTACTTCCTAAAACGCTCTCACAGAGACATACATAATGTGGAACATGTTATACTACACTAAGCTAAACTAAATTTACTGTGTAGGATCAATCCATGTTAGTCCATGTTATCCATGTTATGACTTCGCTGGCAGTCTATCCGTTTGTCACAGGACTGTATATTTTGAACCTCAATACTGCCGTCATACGGAGATAGGGTGCTAGTGATTTTTTTTTCATAATTGAGTTATACAGTATGTAAACTTACGAAAACCGTTTATTTAAATAAATAAAATAAATAAATAAATATATAAATATTAGGGGACAATCTTACACAAATAAAACTAGCCCCATAGTAAGCTCAATAAGGCTTGTGTTATGGATACTAGACGACGATATATTTAATAGATACATACATACAAATACTTAAATACATAGAAAACATCCATGACTCAGGAACAAATATTCGTGCTCATCACACAAATAAATGCCCTTACCGGGATTCGAACCCAGGACCTCCTGCTTAAATCCGGGCATGTATAGGCGATAAATAAGATTGTCTTATAAAGAGGTAAATTATTGAAATCATTTCCAACACTTTTTAAATTTTTTTATTGAAACACAAAAATACAAATTTATTTAATTAATGATTCTATATCCGCCTGTATTATTTGTTAACAAATTTGTAACATTTGTTTTCTGGTTGTCAAGTCAAATGACAAATGCAATGTCAGTTAAAATGAGGCTATGAGCACACTTACGATTAAATACGACGTAACTCAATGTATACAATTATAAACAAATAATACAGGATGTTATAGAATCATTAATTAATTAAATTTTATTTTTTATATTTCAACTATAAATATTGAAAAGTGTTAGTACATATTTCAATAATTTATATAAGTACCATAATCTTATTTATCGCCTAGACATGCCCGGATTAAAATAAATGGTTCTCGTGAGTGTACATACTGTATACAGGGTGGTCCAAAACCTGACGTCTAAAAAAAAAAATTAGATAGCTTGCGTCTAGGGCTATCAGAATATACCCCATGTATGTTAACCGATTTCTTGTAGTTTACGAGTTATTAATTTTTTAACGTTTTTTTTTTAAGAATTCTTCGGGTGTGCACTTCAAGTCATGTAACTTTTTTTCGGTAGGTTATTTTTGCGTTTTTGTTTTTGTGACATTATCCTTACTAACTGAACTTTCTCTCATAAAATATTCAGCTTCCTAACTTTTAGTTACTGGGAACTTACCACCTCAGTACCTTTGCAGGGCGGTCTCGACAAATATTGACCAATCAATTACCTCTTTTTTTTGTATTTTCTTGAAAGCTTAGCGTCTCATGAAGTTTTTAAAATTACATAAATTCATTAAAACCAGTTTTTTTTTAATTTTAAATCTAGTGCGAAAATTTAACTGCGACTTACTTGAACAGAAAACTTTCACTTTTGATATTGTTTTGTGTAACTTAACTAAAAGTTAGGAAGCTGAATATTTTATGCGAGAAAGTACAGTTAGTAAGGATAATGTCACAAAAACAAAAACGCAAAAATAACCTACCAAAAAAAAGTTACATGACTTGAAGTGCACACCCGAAGAATTCTTAAAAAAAAAACGTTAAAATATTAATAACTCGTAAACTACAAGAAATCGGTTAACATACATGGGGTATATTCTGATAGCCCTAGACGCAAGCTATCTAATTTTTTTTTTAGACGTCAGGTTTTGGACCACCCTGTATATTTAGAATCAGTAAAACAAGACGCATCTAGTCAGTCAGATGCGCCCTTTTTCCGTATGACGATATAATGGGTAGAGACATGAACATTTTCACTAAACGTGTATTTCTATTGCAGTCGTAAAAACAAATAATAAAAGTAAAAAATTAAAGGGCGTCCCCGCACAAGTATAGTACATTACACAACTAGGGTGGAAATACAAAGAAAGGCCGAGATCGCAGAAGTTTGCGGCCCGAGCTGCAAGCGAGTGACGTAAATATGCGATCGAGGGCCTTCTTTATTACCTCCCGTATTGTGTACATCATTTTATATCTGGGTGTATTTTCGCTGGCGTAATTTCTCTGACCACCAATATTTAAAAGATTTCTCCTCACTGGACTGGCATTCGTTGGTTACTTGTTAGAACTTGACTCATTCTACATTGTAACCAAAAGTGCCAATTCTAATAAGGCAGAATCTTCTCAGTATTCGCCAATATATTGTCGTCGTCAAGGGAGTTTTCCAATTAAAACAAGTGAAAACAGAAGTATTTCTCTTATTTTTATTGTTTGTCTTCCAACAATCTCAAACATAACATTATCACATTAGAACGCATTCCTCCGATTGACAGCTATCCCCCGCGTTTAAAAAAATAAGCCACAGACTGTTCCAAATCTGTCATTCGGATGGTAGCAGTTTTAGCCCAAATTAACATAAGTTTATATTATCATATAATTGTTTAAAATTGAAATAATTACTGAAACTAATTATAATGTTAACTAGAAGGATTTAACAGTTTTGCAAGTAGATAGTTTGTATGACATCAGCCTATTTGAACAGAATGTTAACAGCTCGGCCATCCTCTAAAGCCGAGTCCTCTCGGTAGGTTACATTTAGTTTTCAACTTTACTTATTTTTAAATGTGACGTTTCCGGATAAAGAGCACCACTCTGCCACCACAAAGATTCAACTGCAATATTGTAGCAATAAGTGCCTTACCGACAAACCAGCAAAATGGCACTTCCCATTCGAGAACGACACATACACTTACCTACTATACCTACTTATCTAAAGACTATGTTAAACAACATTCAAAGTGCACTTATAATACTTAATCAATCAGGTACAAGTCAACTACCTGCCTCAGTACTAATGGTAACAATTTAAGATTTAACACAGTAAGTATTCATAATAAAGGCAATACTAGGTATATAACAGTCAAAGTGCACTTATATGCCTTATACAGCAATCAGGTACAAATCAACAACCTTAGTGCTAATGGTAACAATTTAAGATTTAACACAGTAAGTATTCATAATAAAGGCAATACTAGGTATATAACAGTCAAAGTGCACTTATATGCCTTATACAGCAATCAGGTACAAATCAACAACCTTAGTGCTAATGGTAACAATTTAAGATTTAACACAGTAAGTATTCATAATAAAGGCAATACTAGGTATATAACAGTCAAAGTGCACTTATATGCCTTATACAGCAATCAGGTACAAATCAACAACCTTAGTGCTAATGGTAACAATTTAAGATTTAACACAGTAAGTATTCATAATAAAGGCAATACTAGGTATATAACAGTCAAAGTGCACTTATATGCCTTATACAGTAATCAGGTACAAATCAACAACCTCAGTGCTAATTGTAACAATTTAAGATTGAACACAGTAAGTATAAAGACCGTAATATATATATTTAAAACTTATCTATTACTCATTCGAGGCTTAGGCACCATGACATTGTGTCCAATCCCATCATAGAATCATTTGTTTACTCAGTGGCAATTCGTGCCGGTCATGACACTACCCAGTGACCAATACATGACACTAATTAGTCACTGACTGAGTTGAGATCACTATTATATACAACTTAATCGTTATGTATATAACTTTATTTCAGAGCATCACTGTCAGTACCCGTCACTCAGCGTCACCCTCAGAACAGTCTTCGGCACTACCACTACTATCATTATCATTAGCGTCACTAAAACTCATCCAAGGATATATCTTGTCACTACTAAATGTCCCTTCGTATCGTTTTCCTTTCCGTGATAATGGTGTATCTTCTATTATGTACCTGTCGTTCGGTAGAACCTTCTTAATTCTATAAGGAACCCTTATCTTTGACTCTAATTTCCTAGATTGCCCATCTAAACCAGGGATTGCCCTTAAGACTCTCACAAGATCGCCTTCCTTAAAACTTTTATTATTTCTAAGTTTCCTATCGTGTCTCTCCTTATCTTTCACTTGCTGATCATCAATGAGGAGTTTGGCTTCTTGACGTACCTCATCTAAGTTATCACTCACAACCCCGCTACCTAAATCATCAAAAACGTCATTTAAAATGCCTTCGTGTGGATTTGTTACTCTTCGTCCGAACAATAATTCCGAAGGGGTTTTCTTTGTAGCTGCATGAATACTAGTGTTTATACCTAGTTGTACGTCTGGCAAGTAGCTATCCCACATGCCTTTGGGTTGATCGTGAGTCATTGCTCCCAAAGACGCCAATATTGTGCGATTATACCGTTCGACTTGCCCATTGGCACGTGGGGTAGCTACAGCGTTATAAACATGTTTTATTCCGATGCTTTTAACGTATTCTTTAAACTTGGTTCCCGTGAAGCTGGTGCCTTGGTCCGTAATAAGTCGCGCAGGAACACCGAAGTAGCTAATATGCTCCCTTAAGACCCTTACACTAGTAGACGCTTTCGTATCGCGTACAGCCGTAAGATTCACAAACTTTGTAAACGCGTCTACAATTACAAGTATGTAAGTATGACCACGCTTACTCTTATTAAATGGTCCTAAATGATCCGCATGTACGGTGTGGAAGGGGACGTCGACTTTAGGTATTGGATGTAGTGGTCCAGTTTGTGCCCCGCCAGGTAGTTTATGGTGTGCACACTCTAGGCATGCGTTTACATATTTTCTTACAAACCTGCGCATTTTAGGAAACCAATATGTTGCACGAATACGCTCCAGAGTTTTATCAAAGCCGAAGTGCCCTACATTGTCATGACAGCTTCTTAAAATTTGCCAACGAGCACCCCTTGGCACGACCCACCTTAAGACACCCGGACTAATTATGCGAAATACTCGTCCATTTTTAAGTGTATAGTTCTTTATAACATCTACAGTATTGTCTGCATCTGGATCAGTTAGAATATTTTTAATTTTTTTTAATATCTTCGTCATTATCCTGAACAGTAGCAATCCAGTCCCCAGAATCAATAGTTAGTATATCTAGTGCACGATCGGTGTCGGTGGGGTCTAAAATAGCATGTCGACTTAGTGCGTCCACATGAGACATCTTCTCACCCGGCCTATACTCAATTGAACAGTCGAATTCTTGAAACTGAATCCACCATCTCGCTATTCTGGGAACTAGATCACGTTTCGTCAGAGTGGTGCGCAGCGCGTTGCAATCAGAAAATATTTTGAACTGTGTCCCTAACAAATAAACACGAAACTTATTGAGCGAAGCAACAACGGCCAGGGTCTCCAGTTCAAATGAATGAAGCTTTTGCTCATCTTTAGTAGTTTGACGGCTGTAATACGCCACTGGTTGAAATATGCCAGCTTCATTTTTTTGAACAAGAATGCCTGCCACTCCCATCTTGCTTGCATCCGTATGGAGTTGTGTTTCAGCACCCTGGTTATAAAGAGCAAGTACCGGTCGTTGAATAAGATTATCTCTAAGAGCCTCAAATGCTTTTTGCTCATCCTCTGCCCATTTCCAAGGGTAATCTTTCTTCAGAAGGCAAGTCAATGGTCTTGCAATTAGTGCGAATCCCTTGACAAACCTCCTGAAGAAGCTAGCAAGACCTAGAAACCTACGCACATCATGTGGATTCTTCGGTACTGGAAATTCTGCTACTGCCTTAGTTTTGTGAGAACCTGGTCTTATTCCTTCTGAGGAGATCTCGAAACCTAAATAATCTATTTTGTCAAAGCAAAATTTACATTTTTCTAACTTCAGGGTCAAACCACCGTCACGCATCAATTTCAGCACCTCCTCTAATCTAAATAGTGCCTCATCAAAGGTTTGTGCTGGAATTAATACGTCATCCATATAAACTAAAGCGTATTTTATCCTGGCTTCGTTAAGGATCTTATTTATCGTTCTCTGGAACACCGACGGTGCGTTAACTAAGCCAAAAGGCATCCTATTGTATTCAAATTGGCCGTCTGGCGTAACAAAGGCCGTTTTCTTACGCGAATCCTCTGCTATTGGAATCTGGTAGTAACCAGAAGCTAAGTCTAAAGCAATAAATACTTTATTTCCAGCGAGAAGGTCTAGTTGGTCTTCTATACGAGGTAAAGGAAAATGTTCTTTCACGGTCTTATTGTTTAAGGCCCGGTAATCGACACAGCGTCGTTTTTCTCCTGTTTTTTTTTGAACTAAAACTATTGGGCTCGCGTATGGGGATGATGATTCCCGTATTATGCCACTATCGAGCATATCCTGCACCATACCACGAACATGGTTTCTATCTGGGACCGATAAACGATAAGGCCGATAGACAACTGGCTCATTGTCTTTTAAATGAATCTCCATCTCTGTTGCCGATGTAAAACCTAGATCATGTAACCCCGATGAGAAACAGTTCTTATACCTAGCTAATAAGTTTATTAAGCGTTGTTTCTCCTCGGGCGCAAGGTCACCACAAAGTAATGGGGATTCATTCGAGATGTCTACGTCAAAAACGCTTACGTAAGAGTCTTCGGAAGTAGTCACAGCATGTGCCCGTGTTATAAGGACATTACTTGTTAGGATTAACTCTTTGCCACACAAATTCTGTATAATGACTTTTCCTTGACCTTGTACCAACTCGTATTCGCCTGGCAGCAAAAAATATTTTTCTTCTGGGCGACCTCTAACTGTACCGTTTATGTAAACCCTACCTGTATATTCAGACTCTGTTACAACGTCAACTAAAGTTATCCCGACAGGCTCTATGACAACTTTATTTTTAGATCTCAAATTATACTTTAAAAGTCTTTTAGGTTCATGACGTCTTACGATTAAATCATTAGCCGTTTTTATCATTGTTATTGTCGGACGCTCAGTATAAGTATGCCCTAAAAGGACTGGGTAACTAATCAAGTGATCGTTTACAATGAAAGCTTCCACATCGTGTTCAATAACTCCCTGAACATCAACAGTGACATGTGTACGCCCCAGAGGATTATACGGTACATTACCTAGACCTCTCAAAACTGGTAACTGAGCATCTTGCCACTTTAGACGTAAAGTCTGAGCGTCGGTTAAACGAATCAGTGTGCAATCACTGCCGAGATCAATATGCGCCATAACTGTTTGGCCATTTACTTTTATTGGCAACTTATACTTATCCATTTTAGTTATATTTTCTGTAACCTCCATAACAGTGGGTGTCTTGGCAGCAGCCGCACTCTGCTTCGCTTTTGGGCAATTTTGTTCTAAATGACCCCTCCAATTACAGTTAGTACATTTAATTGCTGGTTTCGGACATTGGAAGAAGGCATGGCCTACCTCATTGCAATTGAAACATGTTATTTTACCATAGGAACCTTTCTTCACCGGAGCATTGACATCCTTAATACTATCTTTCTTATCCTTATATTTATTTTTATTACTATTATTATCCGCTACTGTTTGTCCAACTTTAACTGTTTTAAAAAATTTTAAGACTTGTTCTGGTTCTGTAAATTGACCTGACTGTGCGCTTAATCGAATTCCGCGATCCTCTATCCCTGCTACAAGACAGTCCACAGCCTTTCGACCTTTTATCTCACACCGATTTAATAGATTAAGTTTTCCATAATAGTAAACGTCCAGGGATTCCCCAAATGGCACCTTTTTCTTTATCATCTCTGTCAGCAGTTCATAATAGTTTTCCCGTGTGGGAAAAGATTCTTTTAACATAGTTTTCCATTCAGGCCATGTATGAAGCACAGACGGTAGACCCTGGTACCAAGTTTTGGCTACTCCACATAGTTTCGGTAATGCATAATGAGCTATTTGTCTATCACTCCATCCATAAATTAAAGCGCATTCCTCTACCTTATGAAGCCAAGTATCTATCGTCTGTTCTTTACACATTGGGTCAAAATCTGGGACTACATTCAACACTGGGAATCTGTCATTATTACCCTTTTTGTCTTTTAAAGCTTCAAGAAACTCTAGCATAAGATCTTTATTATAAGAGTGTACTCGACGTCGCTTATGTTTGTGGCTACTGCCTGAGGATTGATTGCTGGAGTGACTAGTACTGACTGACCTGACATGACTGTCTCTCTCTCGGTGTCTGCGATGCACACTGCTTGGCTCGCGTTCAAGGGACCGACTTCGGCGACTTCGTGACCTGCGTACCCGGCGTCGTGGGGTACGGTCATGTCTTCGCTTGTGGTACCGACCCCTGACAGAGCTACGGGAACGTGACCTGCTTCGTCGTTGCGATACACGATCTCTTGACATATCATATAAATGTGCTTCACGGTAGCGGTCATGGTCTGTTGTAGACCGACTTCGTCGTCTCGACCTGCGGCTATCATTGGTTTGTTTCAAACGGCGCCTTGCCTGCCGCTCCTTAGGCTGTATTACAGGTGAAGGCGAGGGCGTCATCGTCTGCCGACTATCATTTATTTCATTGGTATCTTGCATCTGAAACTTCCACTTGTATGAACAAACAAAATAAAAGGAGAAAAAAAAAATATTACCTTCCCTTTTATTTCCTTACACTGTACTATAAGTCTAAATCAAAAGGCAATAATCTCGTATTGTATTAACTCTCGTATCTAGTCTCGCATCTGGAATGGATTGATTACCTACACGCTAACTTTCTGTACTATATAAGTAAGTAGAGTGCCTTAAACAGATAAATAAACACAGTAAATGATAAATAGGCTACTGGAAAACAACATAAATATAAGCATACTGGAACATTGTTAAGTTTTCATTTTTAACAAACGCTACACGACAATCGTTTTGTCGATCGTCAATTTTATTTGAACTCCATCAAAACTTACGTTTCACTGCAATTATCATTATCGAATTGGTATACAGACGCCAATTCAATAGATACAAATTGATATTATATCCATGTCGTATGGATTCCGAAATAAATAAACAAGACAACTTACGTTTTCAGACGCCGAGATTAATGGACGTGTGAGCAAATTTCTTACCACGGTCCTTGTAGATTAATGAATTTGCTCATTGAACCGAATCCCAATTCTGAAGATGTCGTCGTCAAGGGAGTTTTCCAATTAAAACAAGTGAAAACAGAAGTATTTCTCTTATTTTTATTGTTTGTCTTCCAACAATCTCAAACATAACATTATCACATTAGAACGCATTCCTCCGATTGACAGCTATCCCCCGCGTTTAAAAAAATAAGCCACAGACTGTTCCAAATCTGTCATTCGGATGGTAGCAGTTTTAGCCCAAATTAACATAAGTTTATATTATCATATAATTGTTTAAAATTGAAATAATTACTGAAACTAATTATAATGTTAACTAGAAGGATTTAACAGTTTTGCAAGTAGATAGTTTGTATGACATCAGCCTATTTGAACAGAATGTTAACAATATCATGACAGCGAAATTACGTTTTTGAAAATACACCCATCTACACTTGGCCAGAAAGCCAATTTATGGCCAGGTGTGGCATAAAAGTGTTTCTTGCTCAACGATGGTACAAAACCCTTTGTGTGCGAATTCGATACGCACCTGGCTGGTTTTTCAAATCGGGGCAGCCGCCTTAGTAAATAATCGAGAGAATATTAATCGGGAAAAAAGTCCGATTTCCTGAGAACACCCTTTTATGAAGTCGGTTAAAAAAGAAAAGGTCAACGAATCGATGAAATATTGCGTGCTCATCAACTCATCATTCATATTAAAAATATCCAAATGTTTCATCGTTCGAAAACGAACACTATCCCTTTACGATTTAACTTCAAAATCCAACAGCAAAAATATCAGCTGATCGGTATTCGCTACTTTCTGCCAATATTGCCATTGTGACTTCAACCTTAATTTATAGGACTTAAAGTATACTTTTGAACGAATAAAGTTTTCTTTACATTTCCAGTGGCAGCGTCCAAGGGCAGAGAATAATCGTAGATTCTTATGAACAGGCGTAGGTATCTACGTACCTAGCTATTTCTTTGACCTTTATCTAGATTAGGGATGTAACGATACATAGTTTTGCCGATACGATACCGATAGCGATATATTGTAGTAAATAATCGGCGATACCGATGCCGATATCTTAGCTGAATAATGAAGTATGAACTTCAGATATTTGTATGTCATTATTATACCTAAAACTTGGCTATATTTAACAGAGAGTCAACCTTGAAAGTGTAAAGTAAAAATAAATAGATTGTCAACTCAAAATTATTTTTTTTTTATATTAAGAACCAAAGATTTAATTACCATAGTAATTATCATTGCACAAGGTAAAAGACCAGACCAATACATAAATTAAGTCATTATTACTTCTTGCAGATTTTTTTTTCATACAGCAAATTCTTTTCGCGCTCTTCAAATATCGGCGATACCGATATTCGATTTACATCCCTAATCTAGATGTTCTGTCTAGAAATGTAAGCAGCGTATCAAGGAAATAAAACCAATAGGTGCATTATCCTATCTTACTAATATTATAATTAATTAGGGACCGGACAACATAATGCAAATGACATAAGGAGCAGGAGTAACTGAGTAATGGAGTAGACGTCAGTGTTACATGTTTTATGAAATCGATTATCGATGGTGTCGCCATTAATTGTAGTGCTATTGACTAAGCATTAAAAATGCGATCTCAAAATTACAAATAGTTCGCATTAAGTGCGATTAAATATATCCACTTTAGTAGCAATAAAAGTTTATATCCACTTTTTATAGACGAAATGTATCTTCAATCTTCATTGATAACGATAAAATATTTGTTTAATTTTTTAATCTACGACATCGATTTTTTTTTATACCACAAGGGTGGCAAACAAGAGTACGGCCTGCCTACGGGCTGCTGGGAAAACCGCGGCAGGGAGCTCATTCCACATTCGGATTGTGCGCGGTAGGGAATCGACTGCATAAAAAATGTAACACTGATGTCTACCAGTGGCGTGGCGTAAAAGATATCCTTGTGCAAGCCGGTGCTGATTTGGCGTACATTTTCCTTAAGAGCTGTAGAATAAGGTGCTCAAATGCCTGATATTAGGCAAGCCGGTAGGAATCGAGTTCTTTGGACGCCACGCTACTGATGTCTACTCCATTACTCGGTTACTCCTGCCCCTGACTCGTATATCATTTGTTTTCTGTTGTCCGGTCCCTAATTATAATAGCTTCATTTGTGTAAGATTATCCCCCGATATTTTTTTATTTATTAATTTTTATGGTGTAAAAGTTTGTGAAGGGTCAGTTAACAGTGGCTTCGTTTGGGTTATTCCCACTTGTTACCACCAAATTGATTTACTGGTAACAGCTGAGATTTGTTCCCATCTCTCTTCTTCTTAGTCGTATACTCTTGGCAGAGTAGTCGTGGTCATGGGGGTCGTAGCACGGCCTTTTTTACAGTCTCCCGCCATCTCTCCCTCACCGACGCATTTCTCGCGCACAGATTTAGGGATGATTCTGTTAGGGCTTTCACTTGATCCGTCCATCGCAAAGGAGAGCGTCCTCTGGATCTTGAGCCATTAACTCTACCCTGAACAACAAGTCGTTCCATAGCGTCACCTTCCATACGCATAACGTGGCCAAAGTAGCTCAAAATTCGAGAGTGAACTATTGCTGAGAGTCTTTGCTCGATCTTAAGCTCCTGGAGAATAGATATGTTAGTCCGGTGTTGAGTCCATGATATCCGCAGCGTTCTTCTCCAGCACCACATCTCTAGGCTATCAATGCGTTTCCGTTCCCTCTCCATAGAGTAATCTCCGTTTCTGCACCATAGAGTAACACTGGGAACACTAAGGATGTTACAAGGCGCGTCTTTGTTGCTTTCGTAATATTACGGTCTCTCCAGATCTTAGATAACCTTTCCATTGTAGTCCTTGTCATGGCTATGCGTCGTTTGATCTCATTCTCCGAGCCTCCGCCGTCTCAGACCAGTGCTCCCAAGTATATGTATGACGGTACAGTACAACCTCACAGTTTTCAATCGTTGTTGGCGCATTGTTGCTGCATCGGTTCACAACCATCATCTTGGTTTTCAGTCTATTGATCTTCAGACCAAAATTCAGACTTACTGTTTCAACACGACGCAATAGTGCTGAAATTAGATGCTCACTTGTTGTCACCCAGTCCGACCAACTCAGGGTGGTCTGGCTAGTGACCTGGTTCGACCCCAGGGAACGCCACGGCCAACCACCCGGTCCGACAATCGCTACGCCCAGGAGGGGCTGCGAGTTTGTCAGATTCTAAAAAAAAAAAAAAACTTGTTGTCAGCATACCGTACCACCACTAAATCAATTTGGTGGTAACAGGTGGGAATAATCCAGAATTACGGGGTTTTATAACCTTTGCATAACGCTTACATAATGGTCTAGGAGGCACGGGCGACATGTTCATCTGGTTTCCTGATGAAAATGCTCTGTTGTTGTTGTATTTCGGTGTGCTTCCAGTAACAAATCTCAACATCTGGCACATCGGAGAGGTTGCGTTTGCCCAGGAGAAAACCGCAAACTTGCGAAAAAGACCTGGAAAAATATCTGATCGTCTCAAGGGTAGTTTTGGGTGTAATCTATATTTTTTTTTATATTAGTAATCTCGAGGTTACATTGCCAGAACAGTAAGGAGTTGCTAAATACCTACCAGAAGGTCGTGAAGTTGCAAAATTAGGGTTCACATGATAGCCTCAAGGCTGATTCGGAAGTAGACCAAAATAATGGAGAAACAGAGCATTTTCATGAAAAAATGTATGGACAGAAACCAGGGCCGGCGCTGCTGCAGATTCAGCAGAATGCCTCAACGACGCAAATATGCAGCCATAGGCGTATTTGAGCCGTTTGGGGTTGAAACGCTGGGGTCAAAGGGACCCAGTGCGATGGCGCTCTTTAAACAAATAGCGAGTAGGATCCGCGAAGTATCGGGTGACCAGAAGGCTGCCCCTTCCTAGCACAAAGGATCAGCATTGCCATTCAGCGTGGCAATGCTGCCAGCCTTCTGGGCACCCTACCGCCAGGTAGAGTTCTGGCGGAATTATTTTATATTTAGAAGTAGGTTAGAGTTATTGCTAGTATAGTTTTCGTGTAGTTAAGGAAAAAATATGTTTATTGTAATATTTTCAGTAATGAAAACTGAGTTTTTAGTTTATCAAAATGATTATTAATAAATAAAAAAATGTTTAATAATTTCTTTATAAAATATATTTTATTTAACGATCTTCAGTCACATCAACTGCGACTGCGACATCTGGTGAGCTAAAGAGGAAACTAGCGCTCATTAGGATACTTGACAGCTCCTGTCCACTGTGAAGTTGTCTGCAGAGTTCGCACTGCTCCCAGCCGAGTCACAGAGTATTTCAGTAAACAGCGAGGCACGTAAACGCCGTCGAGTCTGCCAGGGCAGCTGTGTGTGTGTATGCTTGTCACAGACTATTCAGAGTAGACTGTGTACACTGTACAACCTACTTGTAGTACGCCTTCACAGTATAATAGCAGTAAATCCAATCGCTATGCACAATAGGGTTGCGAGTTAGTCACCTTCTAAAAAAAAGGATTTTTTCTCCTGCAAAAGGCACATTGTATGTGTGCGCACCGTGAACGAACGCACTACAAGTAAAGTTCTAAGAATGCGTAAGAACGCTCCAGCACGGATCGCTCTGTCTGCGCCTCTACCTTTATTACGAATGCTAATTGTAATTTTGATGCGTAATTACGTATCCTATACACAACAACAATGTTAATTTTTTCATTTTTTTCGTTCTTACGTTAGTATTCTAATCTGGAAGAGCGAGGCTTCCTGACACAGGTACATAATACCTAATAGGAAGTCTCAAACATATACCACCTATTTACCACCTAAGTTTGAATGGAATAAAAATAAAAAAAAATTGCGATTATTGCTGCACATTGTCCTTGAGACTGTTTCTATAGGTACTTTTTCTTAAAATTTACATTTTATTGGACGATTTCGCAAGACAGATATCATAGAGAAGACTATACTCGTATTATGAGTAAATAAACGCGAGGAACAATCAGAAAATACGTCGTATACGATAACTAGTGCTCTTTTGCCAAATTTAAAGTAACGTTCCAGTGAGATCAATAAATTGTGTAGGTATGTAGGAGGGATATGGATATGAGAAAGAAGATGTATTAAGATTGACGATAAAGTAATAAAGTTTTTGCTTAAGTATGTATGTATGTATGTAAACTCTTTATTGCACGAAATAATACAAGTACAGGGTTACAAAATAAAGGTATATGTACAAAGGCGAACTTATCCCTTTAAGGGATCTCTTCCAGTTAACCTTTGAGCAGTTGAGTGATGAGACGAGAGGTGGTAGACAAACAGGATCATGTACAAGAGATTATAGAGGTATTTATATGTAAATAGATAATTAAGTATATTCGCGAAGAACAGAAAAGGGACAAAATCTAAATACATGATGCACTGGTTCCAACAAATGGAAGAAGGGAAAACTAAATAGCAACAAAGCACTCATTTAATGGAATGAAGGCATTAAATTATGATTCTGTCATTAAAATGATGATATTGATGATAATGATTATGATCTTAAAGCAACGCAGACTTCGTAGAAAGTGGCCTTAATTAGTATTTCCCCTCTGCCAAGCAATTTGTGCCAGTGATCATATTCGGTCTAAAATAGTATTTTATGCAACAGTTGTATAAGTAGGCTCAAAAAATGCGAATGGTGTGAGTTACGATACGAGCCGCCGCGGCGGCGAGTATCGCCAATAGAGACGCCATTAGCGTTTTTGACTGAATTATATACGACGTTGCATATACTTTTTCTACGACTAGGTTTTAAAATATAAAATACAAAATTAAACATAGCGCGCAAACAAGGCAAATATGACCCATGACTGACAGTATGTGCCTATGGTAAACTTTTTTTAATTTGACGTTTACTCACTAGTGACACGCAGTGACGATATTAATTTTTTTTTTATGTTTACATCAATGAATTTAGTTCGGAAAGTTTTGTTTCTCTTAAAAACCGCAGGAATTAATTTGTCTGTTAAGTTGCTAGTTGTGTATTTTTATTGTAAAGTTAGTATTGAACGCGTAATCCTTGACCTAAGTTTAACCTAGATTTAGAAGTCTGTGGCTGCTAGCAGTATTTTTAGCGATTTTTAAAACACTAGTGCTTTTAAGGGGAATAGAGTATAGACTTCTCTGAACTCATATTATGTATGTTCTTATATTAGTGTTCGTGACCAAGTAAAAGACAGATAAAAGTACAGGAGTAGAAGAAACTAGTTGCAATTGGATTAGTCGTCAGACTAAATTTAGTAACTCACCTGAAGAGATTTCGGTGAATAAGTCATAAGTCATAAGTCATTTATTCATAAACAATATACATTGCGTTTGAAATTGAAATTTATACATAAATATTAAAATTATAACTTCAAGCTAAATACTTAATACTAACTTAACAAGAGCTAACAATAACTTAAATTTTCAATAACAAATTCCCTACCAATATTTATTTACATTTATGTCATATTCCTAAAATTCACACATACATATTATATTTAACACATTCACAAATCATTACAATCAATGCAAAAATCATCCACGGAGTAAAGACACTGTTTCAGCAAAAACGCTTTGAGCTTGTTTTTAAACAAATTTACGCTAGTCAACAACTTATACTCAATTGGCAACTTGTTGAACAAAATTACCTCCTGATAACCTGCCGAGTGCTTTACTACTCTGAGTTTGGTGTTTATCGATCGAGGCAGGTCTTTTCTTCTGGTGGACAGACGCATTTGCCTCTCTTCGGGCGTTTCTATATTGCCAATGTGCTTAATTAGATTGGTAAGTACCACAAGAATGTAAAGGCTCGGAACAGTCAGTATCTCGTATTCAGTAAAAAACTTCTTACATGACGCTGTTTGTGATACCCTAGCTAAAATTCTGATCGCTCTTTTTTGTGCTACAAAAGCGGCCTGAATATTATACTTATAACTATTCCCCCAGAACTTTATGCTGTATCGTATCCTTGACTCGATCAAAGCATAATATACCATTTTTAGTTGGGCCAGATCAGCTTCATCTCGAAGACTCCTGAGTGCATAGCACGCAGAACTAATAGAATTGGTTACAGCTTCCAGTTCATCTTTCCAGTTTAGGCTGGAGTCGATGTAAACGCCGAGAAACTTCACAGAGTCCGCTTGTTTGATCGTGGTCCCGTCAGCAACAATTTGCAGAGCGTCTTTTCTACTAGTTGTAGTCTTAAAAAGCATAGCATTGGTTTTGCTACTATTTAGTTTCAGATTGTTTACGTCGAACCAGATCTGAAATGCTCTCATTGCGTTACTTGCTCTTTCATTTAGTTGCTGGATGTTGTCGGCTTTTATAATAGCGTTGGTGTCATCAGCAAACAACACCAGTTCTGTATCCTTGAGACAATTTCTAATATAGGATATTAAATCGTTGGTAAATATAATGAAAAAGATTGGTCCCAGAATTGAGCCCTGTGGGACTCCCCTTTCTATTTTGGCCATTTTAGAGTGATACACTGTTTCGCTATTATCTTTTATCCATTTTATTTCAACAAATTGTTTTCTGTTTGTAAGATAAGAGCGAAACAGCGCCTGCGCTTTACCCCTAATCCCATAATGCTCCAGCTTATCGAGTAAAAAATTGTGATCGACGGTATCAAAGGCAGAGCTCAAATCCAGAAACAATCCTGCAACCTTGTTTTTGTTGTTGAGTTGTCGAGTGACGTCCTGAATTAGTGTGTTGATTGCTTCATTTGTGCCTCTGCTCTTTTGATAGCCAAATTGCCTCTCGCTTAGTATATTATGCCGGTGAAGATGCTTCATGAGTCTGTCTTTCATGAGCCTCTCAAAAAGTTTTGATAGTGTTGGCAGGAGTGAAATGGGCCTATAATTTTTCGGGTCTTGTCTGGAGCCCTTCTTATGTACTGGTAGCACCTTAGCGACTTTAAACTGTTCCGGGAAAGTCCCTGTGTCAAAGCACTCATTGAAAAGGTAGGCCAGTGGTTCCGCCAGTATGTCTATGTTTTCTTTAATAACAACAATAGGAATCTCGTCATATCCGCTAGAGGTTTTCGATTTAAGATTTTTTATTATGGAAACCACTTCAGCCGGATTTACAGGGTCAAAAATGATATCTTCCTGCACTCTAGGGACATGTGACTGTAGTAGTCTGAGAGCATTGTCGGAATTATTGTACGTGTCATTTGATTGAGTAAATTTATTTAATAGAACAGTGCATACATCTTCCGGACAGTTTACTATTTCAGCAGTACCATTTTCATGCTCTATTTTTAGAAATTGATTGTCATTTTTACTTGTTTTACCCTTGTTGCGATGTCTATTGACAATTTTCCAGATTTCTTTGGATGAGTCCTTCGCTTTGTCTATCTGTGACTGAATTGCCATTTTTTTTGCATTTCTAATTACACGCTTATATATATTTAAATATTTTTTCTTATAATCTGTAATTGATTCAGAAATGCCAGACTTGTGGGTAGTTAGAACACGTTTCATGGTACTCGATACTTTTATGCCCTTAGTTATCCATTTTATTTTACTTCCTGTATTGGGAGATACTTTTATTTTTTTATTTTTAAAACTCTCTTTAAAAATTCTACCAAACTTTTGAATGAACGTATTTACACCTATATCTACCCAGTTCAGTCCCAAAAGTTTATCCCGAAAATTTTGTTTCCCAATCGTATTGATCCGTCTGACAACTTTCCATAAGGGCTTGTTCATGTTCGATTTCCCGGTCTTATCTACGGTGAAAGTGCCATGAATGCCTGCATGTCCGTCGGCTAGACCGTTTTGATCTACCAGTGTCGAAGTCACACTAATCTCTGGCAAATTGGTTAAGATATTGTCCAAACACGTTTGCGATTCGTTACGTATGAAAGTAGCCTTCTTAATAAGATGTCTAAAATTATAGGACGTAAGCAACGACAGGAAATCCGCGGTTTTTTTATCTGCTTTCAGCAAATTAATGTTGAAATCACCACAAATGATGCATTTTTTGCTGAAAAAGTGTTCCAATAACAGTTCAAGCCTACACATAAAAAACTCAAAGTTCGCATCAATTGGATTCCGGTAACAACAGATTATATTTACATCAGTTTCACAGTCCTTAATACCACAGATTTCAAAAAATTCATCCTTGTACAATTTTACACATATTGGAAGTTCCTCATAATTACTGTTTATATGACTTAAGACTAGAGTGCCTCCTCGTTTCTTTTTTGATCTAGTGTTATATGTGGCAAGTTTATATTCAGCCAAGCTCAGCAGTGGCGCCGAGATTTTATTTAGAAAGTGCTCGCCAATGCACACATAGTGTGTTTTTTGGGATAAACCATGCAAATACAACTCAAGTTCATTCTTTTTATTTGTGATACCGCATATATTTTGAAAAAATACATATAACTTTGCTTGTGTTATTTCTATGGATTTTTTTCCATTGGATGGCTCTTTTCTAAAAAAGAAGAACTATCATGGTGTTCCTTTTGAGGACCTGGGGAGGAAACAGGTACATTTGATTTTGAATTATTCTTAGACACACTATAAGTAGGAGGTATGCAGATATCACTGGAGTCAAGTTCAGTTACATAGCTCTTAAGGTCTTTAAAAATAGTTAACAGAGCTTTATTATTTATGTGACCACTCCTTTTCGAAAACGTTTTATACGTATATTCCAGATTTTTACTAGAGTCCAATAAATAAGCATAATTGTACGTCAAAATATCTGAATACAATAATTTATTAAAGAGTTCAATTCTACTATTGAATAAATTACATACTTTTTGCAGCTTAAAAGTTGGCGTACAGATAATTATATTTGTGTGCGATATAGACATAAGTTTTTCCCTAATTAGAGATACCATTTTGTAGTAGTCATGTGTATTATAAAAGTCCTCCTGTCCTAAAAGAATGATACAGCAATCTTTCATAGTGAAATTATTGATTTTACTATCGATGCAATCTAAAAGCCTAGAGATCCCTCCGTGGGGGAACAGATAATGACATATTTCATGTGACTTAAACGTTCTCTCAGCCGTCTTTAGTACAGGGTTAAACTTGTTACTGCTGATGATACATAACTTCCGTGGCAATTTGTCCAATATTGTGTTACTATTTTGCAGGTCCTGCGGTGGGTCCTGGGGTAGGTTCTGGGGTGGAGTATTCTTATGAATTGGGCTTGATTTTGGGCTTGGAGTTTGGCAGCCTGTTTTTTTTGGCGTAGATGCCGTAATGGACCGTTCCTTTTTTCCACTTCCAAAAATGATCGTATCATCTGCACTATTTTGTTGTGATGTATTCAGAGGTATTTTTTCAGGAGAATACTCAGACGTCTGAAGATGTTCCAGAATCTTACATACTGTGTTGGTGCGCTGTGCACTCGAAGATCTCATGCTGCAAAGTTGATTTATTTTCCTGTAAGCAGGAGTGTAAGACATCCTAGTCACCATTTTCGGAGAATAAAGTTTTTCTCTGACTATATCTGAAGCTGTGACAGTTTTAAACAGACCAATTTTGGTTTTATACATTTCGTTTGTTCTTCTCAGCTCTGAAATCTCTAGTGAAAGTTTTGTAATTTCCTCATTTGCAATTTCCAACTCGCCATGTAGGTTTCCCACCTGATTTTTTAACTCATTTATAAAGGACGAGTCTTCAGTCAATATATTAGGCAAACTCGCATTACTAACATTTAGAATACTTTGGGAATCTGATATCGTGTTTTCCAAGCAATACCGTCTAGCTGTGTGTTTCCTTACAGTAATATTATCAAAGGATGACATGTTGGTGAAATTATTTAACGCTTGCCGATTATTTACAAATTACAAGTGTGCGAATATTGACTTTCGCCGGAATCTAGGCCTATTTTTACGGCAGATGATATCGCCGAGTGGGCGGAGTTATCGTTACTTAACTCAGATAATATTCTAAAACGCAAGCGCAAGTAAGCATGCTATCTCTTGTGTTCCTCCGTCTATTCATATAGTTTATCTCGCTCAAAGGTCACGGTGTTTCACTAATGTGTCAATAGATGGCGCTATTTCTTCGGGCAGTATTTTACTGTTTTATTGGTACTTTTAATATAAATCATTTATAGTGACCAATTTATTTGAGTTTAACATCCACATGCCGCAATGCTTGTACTTGTCTATTTACGAAAAAAACCGTCCAGACATATATTTCAGCACTATATTTCTGTACAATGTTCAGGTGAAACTATACTGGACACTATATTTTGAAAACGTTTGCTACACTTCTCACTTGTTTACCATCAACTTTTAAAAATTCAGTCATTAGTAGTTTGGCACTCGAGTCACACATATCACTTTATTCCAAAAGAAAGTCTTGTGATTATTTTCCAGTAAGAAATTTGAAACGTCCTTGCCGTTACACCTGCTGTAATTTTATGTCTCACTATTCACTGTTTTACACTGTCTAGTCCTTATATAACGCACTGTCCCGAAAATTAGTCTATTTTCTTCAATCTGAAGTCCTTTATACTCATAGATAAACATAATTTCCCTTTTTTATATTTAATTATATGTGCAGTTAGTCTTTACCGCGATAGCAGCGCCATCTCCAAAAATATGCCGAATTGTTCCGTAATTCGCTGCAAAAGGTCAAACGTACGAAGAGATGGTCTTTCTTTTCACATCTAAAGTATTTAGAATCACATTATCATTATTTACTTCTTTTAAAAAATATAAAAATCTGATTTGGTCAATGTGTTGTTCTATTTGTTATATACGTGTTAGTAGGTACGGACGATTTTTCATGTACGTAAGTGTAAGTAAGTTACCTCGTTCCCCCTCGCCAAATATGACAGAAATTGAGTACCAGACAAGTGCCTCATGACGCCTCCTTTCCGTGTTGCTCTAAGATTATGATCATTCATAATTTATTGTTTTTATTACAGGCCAATATTATTGGGCTTGATTTATGCGACAAGTTGCAAGCCATAAACTTGGTTAAAGGAAAGTTTTATACGGCGTGGGGCCGTGGGGGCGGCGTGCAGTTCAAAAAAGCTCTACGAGAATTCTTCCTCTATCATAGTTCTGACGCGTCCACATCACGCAATCTTTGGCCCGTCTGTACAACAATACTCTGCGCATGTCTGTGTGGCGCCATATCCCGCGTATTCTAACCTAAATTCGAATTCCCAGCTCCGCATCGCTTTCCGCGGACGCGCCCGGCCGCCGTTCTTAATTTAAAAATAACATTTTTTTTCACAACCGGCCAGTGCTTGAAAATTGAAAAAAAGAAAGGTTCCTTTTTTGAAAAAGTGAATGAAACGTTAGTAATGTTTATTTTTAGTGGCAGTGCAGGCGTGCGGGTATTTCGGTGACAAATAGCAGTCCGAGGCCGTTGTAATTTTGGCTGTCCTGAATATGGCCTAATAGTTTTTTTTTTCTGGAAAAGTGTTGTGAAAATGAGTGATAGTGTCTTATAAAAAGGATTAATAAAAAGGTGAGTTAAGTTTTTTATAATACTCTATGTTCAGAAATTAACTCTTATTTTTTTATGTTTACTAAAAGGTTAATTTTTATTTCATATATTATATTACCTACTGTTTTAATCTAAAATCAATAAAAAATATTATAGTAGCAAAATCTGCATTACAGATGAGATCATGCAGCAAATAGCGTAGCAATAAAAATGAAATAAAAACCGTCGTTACATTATAATGTATATATTAATGTTTGTGAGGGCATTATTAGAAGAACGTGTACTTTTGAGAATTATACTTAATAGGAAAAAGAATATTTTAGTGTCCTTGTAATCTTTGCCACTGTTTTTTTTTAATTTATTTATTTGAAGACAGTTTTATAATATTTATTTTATGTTGTGTTTATTTTTGAAAGTGGGTTTAAAATAAAAAGGCTACGCTTAATTCGAAAAAAAGTTTTTTTAAGCCTTTTAAAAAGGGACCAGCAGTAGAGTCCCCACTGCTTTTATGGCAGTTTTATCTCAATTCCTCTTGATTTATAAAAATGAGACGTGACATTTATGTGATTTTTATAAAATGATTATCAATTTGTAATTAAAATGTCAAAATTGTACAGACTTTCGATAGTAAAAAGCAGGTTACTTACATTTTTAGTATCCTAAGTATTTTTTTGTAATTTAAATATAACGATATTTCTTTTAGCCTGCGACTTTACACGAGTCATTTTATTCTGATTTATTACATGATATTAACAATTAATTAAATGTTTCCTTTACTATTTACCGATAACGTTGTTTGAGTCTGCGGGGAGTTATCCCCTTATCCCTTCCGATGTTTGAGCAAGGGAATTAAACGGTTAGTAGTTATATTTTTATTCGATTTTAACATAACTTGCTATTGTTTGAGGTCAGGGACATCAATGCTGCCACTTATTTTTTGCTACTGGTGCAGCACTTCCGGACTTAGATAACGTTTACGTTAACGTTAAGAAGACATTTTTAGTAAATAAAAAAAGTAACGTACTTTAATGCAGCGGTAGGCAACCTTTTAGCAGCCAAGGGCCACATAATAGCTAACGAAATTGACGCGGGCCGCATTTTGTTAATAATTTACATATAAAATAGGCTCGCGGACCGCAGGTTGCCAACCGCTGCTTTAATGTATCAAATATTGAATACTTCAGAATTTTTCTCGATGCGTTTTGAATGCTATCAACAAACTGGGATTTCAAATCAATTTATAAAAGACGAAGTTGTAAGGTTTTCTTATATTATGATTTTTTGAATTAATTACTTCAACAAGTCTTGATGGGTTCTAAGGTAACTAACATAATAAAAAATAAAAAAACAAAATCGGCCACAAAGCTTTCTTCTTTTTTGTAAAAACGTTAAAAAAACGCTCCAATAGCTGATCGAAAATAATGAAGCCATTACACATTTTGATAAGATCTCCGGTATCAGAAAACCGCATCACCGTTTTATCCTTAATACCATCTTTTATTTATATAAGTTGGCATGTCGCTGCGTTGAATATTTATGGCGGGGTCAAAGGGTGGGTGGGAGGGGATGTCCTGATTATTAGACGCTTGTTTCACTTAGTTAATTAAAGCGCTTTTATTTTAATTTGTATTGGTTTGTGGTGATGTTAATAAATGTAGAATGTGATTATGAGTATGTACGAGGTTGAGGGACACGTTTGGATGGACATTGGTTTTTCATTCTCGAACCACCACCACTAAAAAAAACGAACCGATATGAAAATTTATTTGCTTGGGACATGACAATAGTTAGATGGTGTAAATTTAACAATAGGTAAGGCACACATAATTAGCCCACCAGACAATTCGGCATACAAATGTTAATTTCTTATAATGTAATCACGTTAAATTATTCATTATTATTCAATCACATTATACAAATTTGTAATAATAGGAATTGTCAATGAGATTACTTATTATGATCAGTTAGTATTAATTAAGAGCTACACAATGTCAATTTGTCTCTGTCTAGTAGTCAAATAATTAAGGGTCGAAAAAATATATAATATTTCGATGCCAGTCCCCTACAAGATAGTCTGACGACTTGGCCGAAGCCGCGAAGTCGATGAAGGAAGATTTATTTTGTATTAGGTTACTGTTCATAAAATGTGAATTTTGAAAAAAAGAAAAAAAGGAAGATGTTCGTTGTGGAAGTCGTTAGGCGAGACCTATGTTCAGCGATTTTCCTTGATTACAAAGTAAATAAGATATTTTGAAGATGTTATTTAATTTTAGTTTTAAATTTAATGTTATTTTGTTGTTTTAGTTTAGTTAAAAAGTTGTCATTTATTTTGAAACTAGTTAGTGGCAGTAAAAATACATATACTGTGAACATCAAGCATCTACCTAGTACCATTATTAAAATTGTTCCGGACAATATTTTAACTGGTTCCCGTGCCCGAAACTAAAACAACTCACTTTTTAACTGACAAAATATATTTATAAAATCCAACAACTCGATACTCCATCGTATTCAACATCTCACCAACCACTAATAATTTTTTTTCTTTATAGCCATAGACAAGAACATATTTGAGTTTAACCAAAAAGTATACATTTGTTGTTCGTTCTGAACATATTGCGGGCCTAAGCAAAAGGTAATGGTAACACAAAAATGTATGCTCATATAAGATATTGTACAATAAAAACATTTTATAAGGAACAAAGCTATTATGAACCTACATGAGAAATTTATTTAATAAAATACAATAAATCGAATTGACTTAAATTCACATATTTTGAACAAATTATTTTAAAAGCTATCATAAGAATATTCTTTGACACCATTATAGATATATTAATATCTATGCAAAGCACAAGCCTTTATTAGGAATAACACAGTTTCTCTTGTTAGAAAACAACACATAGTATTGATTAAAAGTAAATTTAAGAATATATTTTTTTTAAATGTAGCTCATATCATAATCTTGGTGTCTCTGTGTTTTAACTGTTAACATAAGATTATGATTGTCAGCAAATCACTCCAAATGTATTATTGACATTAATTACTTTTAAATTTAAAAATTAAAAGGATTAATTTTTTGCAGTGGTAGAAAACCTACATGCTGAAATCTTGCCAGTAGTAACTGGCAGCGTCCCGGCAGCAACATATCCGAAACTAGTATTTATCAGCGATAAACCAGGTGCCAATGGTATAGACTTATGCTGCAGCACCTTAAAAAATATGTCACTTCCCAGTAGTAGAGAAATTTCGTCTGTTTTGTTAAAGTGCTTATCTGCTAATTTGACATTTGATGGGACATTTAACTGAGAAATATCAAATGTTTGCTGTGGAATCGGGCATGTAATATTTTTTGTTACACAACATGACACATTAAATTTCAAATTATTTACTGAAGATTTAACAACTATCTCTGCTCTTTTTGAGACATTACTTTCTCCATTACAAATTCCTGTGACCAATTCTTCAGTTCTATGTACATAACTATTTACATGCTTCAGCAACTTTTCCGTTATATATGAAACCTGACTAGCAGAGTCCAACAAAGCTCGAGCTTCCACAACTGTACCATCTTTTTTTGTCAACTTCACACTAGCCGTTGGCAACAATACTTTTTGAGTCTGCGATTTTACAGACATATTTACAATTGGATGCGGTGATTTCAAATGCAAGTTGTCATCTAAATTAAAACTACTATGTACATTCCGACTGGGAATATCAACATCAGTTATCCTATTTTTTTCTGATAAATGCAAGAGACTATTATGTAACTGATGACACTTTGCACATCTCAATTTCAACTGACATCTACCTCTGTGCTTATTCAAGCACAATTTGCACAGATTGTTGCTATCTACAAAATCAAATCTCTCTTTACAATGAAGCATTTTGAACTGGACACATTGATAAATTTTATGAGCTTCATGGCAAAACTTACAACTCACCCCAGAGGCAACAGCAACATTGACTGAATACCTAATTGGCCTCTGAAGCTTCTCCTCTGCAGTGATCTCAAGAGCCGTTGCCCTTTTCTCTAGAAATGCAATAAATTCACCCAATTTAGGCACCTGCTTCACATCACGCTCCAGGTGAAAGGTGCGGTATGTGTATGAGTCAACCTTTTTACATAGAATATTGACCAGTAAAGTGTCCCAGTGGTCAACTTTTTCATTCAGATTTCTCAATGCAGCAAGATGCATATTAACAGTTGACACAATAGATCGCAAACCTGGAGCTGTACATTTGGTGCAGACTGGCATATCAACTATACTATTAATATGGAAATTTACAATTAGTGGTATATTATCATACCTGTCTTTTAAAAGTTTCAGAGCCACATCATAATTCACATCTGTCAACATTAAATTTTTTATGAGGTCTAAGGCCTCCCCAGCCAGAAAAGATCGCAAATAATACAATTTTTCACACATACTTAATTTACTATCTGCATCAATGACTGCCCTGAACATGTTTATGAATGGATAATAATCTAATATATTAGTTCCATCAAAGTTAGAAATATTTACAGTAGGCAACTTTTTAAACTGACCTGATTGGGATTCCGTGTTGGATGTTTCAGCGCTACAGCGGTTATTGAGAACCGCTATACAGGCGTCCCTTTTATCTTCAACCATCAGGTAATCTTCCGCATCGTTAGGGTCTAAATTTATGATAGCGCGATTATATTGCTCATACTCTTCAAAGGCTTTTATTAATCTAAGTTTTTTCTCTTCAAGCCCCTCTAAAGATGCGGAAGAGACCCTCGGAGAATTACAAAACATTTCAAGTCGTGTAATGCATCCTTTAACATAGCCGCGAGCGGCTACTAACTCGGCTAATTTTGCCATTTTTCAACTCACAATTCTCATAAGTAAACAACTCACGACACCGATCAACTTATATACAATAATCAACTTTCACTTTTTACCTGAAAACAACTAACTTTATACACAAATTTACAAAAACTCATTACATCAACAACTTGCTATATAGTTCAAAAACAAAAACTTTTCGACGATTTGACCTGACACTGACAGCTAGAACTTTATGCCGTTCGGAAATATGCACTGCAATCGCGCCCGCCGCACAGTGATCACCAAGCACCGTCGCAAAGTAACGGATAGCGCCCAAAAGCGCCACAGTAAGCGTCGCACACTGCTCTCACAAAGGCTTCTTGATTGCATGCATCCGAACGCGCCCGGTTGTACGCACAACTACATCCTTCTCTTTCTGTCGTACTAGTAGCAATTGATTTGCTATCTTCGTCTGGCACAGCTCTATAGACACTACGTAATTTGAAATTTGAATTTGGCTTCCAGAATAATTTTGTTCGTATATCTTTTGTTTTCTATGAAAATTTTTCACAAGGCCGAAATATTTAAGATTTTCAATTTTGATGCAACTTAAACATTATGTTCAATCCGAAAGATTCACTAAAACTGCCATCTTTGCCTTCTTAAATGTTAAAATAACCAACTTTCTCGTTCACAAAACTTTTTTTATATTAGGTATAGTTTTTCAGTATAGATATTCATTAAATATTTACACAATTTACACTCGAAGGACCAATTTTATGTTCCGGACAATATTTTAACTGGTTCCCGTGCCCGAAACTAAAACAACTCACTTTTTAACTGACAAAATATATTTATAAAATCCAACAACTCGATACTCCATCGTATTCAACATCTCACCAACCACTAATAATTTTTTTTCTTTATAGCCATAGACAAGAACATATTTGAGTTTAACCAAAAAGTATACATTTGTTGTTCGTTCTGAACAAAAATCAAGCAAAAAACGCCAAAAAAGCACGTTTTTTTATTATTCGATATTTTAGCAACAACAGAAATACATATTTTGTGAATATTTCAAGTCTCTACCTGTTACAGTTCAAAAGATACTGCGACTGACCGACGCAAATACGTTTCTTGTATGGGGACCTCTTTTTCTTTTTAATTTTATTTTGTTTTTATTACTTGTTGTTATGATGGCAATAGAAATACACATTCTATGAAAATTTCAAGTCTCTACGTACGAGTATTACCCAAGAAGACCCAATACAGTTCCATTGGCACCCTTTGGGCACAGATTAGAGAATATAAACAGATATTTCAGTGTCGCGCGAGTTCATACAAAAAACAAGAATTCCCACGCTCGTGTCGAAGCCTATTGTTTTGACGCGAGCGTGGGAATTCCCACCGCCACAGCCACAGCACGGAAACTTCGCACAGTACAATACGTTCTCGCATAGTTTTCGCTAGCGGCGTTCGGCTGGCATCAACGGCGTTTGCGTACTGTCACGATAATTATATTGTGAAACTGTGACGTTTTGGTTGCCGGCGACCGGATCGGCTACGCCCACCGCGCGGGAGGCCAAAATCGAGTGAAGTGCACCTGCTTTGGGTCCGTAACCCTAAAAACTAAGTCTCAATTACACATTAGTTTATTTTTCAACTATAATAGAGATAGATGGGTCATTATCATAAAAGATGTCCGTAGTTAAGGGATTACCATACAATTTGTATGGATTAGTTTCGTTTCAAAAAAAGATGTATGTAGTTAAGGGCTGATTGAACAAAATGTTAATCTTGTTCCATTAGCCGTTAATTACATACATCTTTTTTGAAAACGACCCAGATAGGTAGGAAGTTTAATAATATTTATAAAAGATGTAACTTTAAACAATTATAGTATAGTATGATTTGTTTGTAAATGCTAGTAATATCTACGCAGACAAGGTCCCAAAAAGATTGGAACACGAGTTCATTGACAAAGCAAGAGACACAGATATTTTTAATTCTGTGTTAACATTTTCCCACATGTCATTTCGTTTATAGCGTGTTCGTAACAGTCGGTTACAGATTCTGTGAATGAGGTGACACGTGGGGTAATTCTGGATATGTCATAATGTAATGATGCTGTCACATCTAAAATAGATTCGGCCATGTTCTCGTTTTTGGGTCAATTGTAGAAAAAATGGTACCTTTTACTTTTTTTGCCTGATCATGGTGTGTCTTATACCATTTTACTCCGAAATTACGAGCACTTTTCACTTATGAAATAAAAAAAAGTAGTGCAAAATGTCCCAACTTGTCCCAACACTTGAGGTAGCCCGGCTAGCGACCTGGTTCGACCCCAGGGAACGCCACGGCCGACCATCTGGTCCGAAGATTGCTATGCCCAATAAGGGTCGCAAAAAATCACCGCGGTAGAAATGCTCTGAAATCGACCATTGTTCAAACCAACCAATGTTATTGTTGTCGACCAATGGTGCCCCTGTGGGGTCATGAAGGTCACGCCGACCTTGCTCGGGCTCAGCTAAGTTCCTTGCCGGAGTCTTCTTAGCTGGGCTAGGTTTAGCGAACCGGCAACTAAAACTCCCATTAGCTCGATTCACACGTTCACATAAGGACAGGTTGATCCGCTTCATCCTTCCCGCTGGTTCGCTGCTCACTCTGAGCAATCAGCGAAAAGTCAAGGTGGCCCTGGCCAACGACCTGGTTCGACCCCAGGCGTTCAGGCCCCCACCTAGTCCGATACTATCGTGGTAGGCCGGGCAAGGTGACCTGGTTCGACTCCAGGCACCCCCGGTACTCACCCAGCCCGACCTGCGTGTCGACTGTGTGTGTCACACAGTCGGACACCCGGTGGTCTGGCTAGCGACCTGACTCGACCCCAGGGAACGCCACGGCCAACCACCCGGTCCGACAATCGCTATGCCCGGGAATGGGTTGCGAGTTTGTCAGTTAAAAAAAAAGGGGTCATGAAGGTTTTTTTCAAGAGTCCGTGCTTCCACTATGGTGTCACTTCCCCATACTGATTGCACAGTTGGGACTTGTGACATTGTCCGATAGTTTTGTATGAGGACAGTGAACTTGCTAAACACGTAAAAATGTAGGTACCTTGTTGTGCAACTGGCCACAGTTCGCGAGTATATTTTTACATACTTTTATTTAACAATCAAACGAACTTACCTTGTGAAGTTTGATTACAATTATACGAGGGTTAAAACCGAAGACGATGAATTATTTACTAATGCAGCCTTTGCCATCATGTTATCTTTATCACACATTTAGAGTTGGTATCCCTGAAAACAAAACGCCTCTATCCCGTTTTCACTCCGCAATGCTGGCAACCCCACGCTTGACAATTCATATCTATTTAAAGTAAATCTTTTTGTGTTATTAACATGAATATTATTTTTATTTTTGGGGCCAAGGGAGGGATGGGATGACGTCATCGTCTTCGGTTTTAACCCTCGTATAATTGTAATCAAACTTCACAAGGTAAGTTCGTTTGATTGTTAATTATACTTCGTGTTAAAACCGAAGACGATGAATTATTTACTAATGCAGATGTTTAGAGCATTGTAAGTAAAGAAATAAAAATAATATGAAAAAATCAACTAAGTATTATTATTTAATACTCACATTATCAGCTATTACAAACCAGCTTTACCCTAAGCTAGAGATCAAATTATATTTATTGTTCCCTTGCTCAGGAACACTAACTACTAATAAATAAAATAAAATAATTTATTTCTGCAAGTAGGCCCTCAAGGGCTCTTTGATCAAATAAATCACTAGCTAAAGTAATTAGTCTGCATTCAGTCTTTGCTAAATATAGCATTAACAAAACCATCATCATTGGACATACATTCTGCGATAGTATTTGAGGAAATCATTAGACGAGTCGCTGTTATCCCGCAGCTTTGCGAACCACTTCCAGATTTACCCCTATCAGTGGTATTGACATAACAAATATTGTTATGTCAATACCACTGTCCTTTAAAACTTTTTTAATCCAGTGCACCAATGTTTGAAAATCTACATCTTTATGGGACCTTTTTACTCTAATAACCAAATGCCCCTCAGGATTGTTTGATCGTAATGCCCTGGTTTTATCTATATAAGTTTGTACTGCGAAAGCTGGACAAATATTAGGGATTTCTAGGATATAACGTAATCTAATAAGTGGTAGGCAAACCCCAGGTCTCGAGATCAGTTACTTTAATCATGATCATATTATCACGGAATATAATATTCTTTAATTGCATTACACTAATAGTTTTCATTCTATGTGCAGAGGCAATAGCTAGTAAAATACAGATTCTTAAATGATAAATTAACTAAGGAAATATTGTCGTACGGGTACATAATATTTCCTAAATAATTTAGCACCATATATGTATCTCAAGTTGAAGTATATTTTAGATTGGGGGGTTTGAGTCTATATATACCGCTTTCATGTAGCGATTGATACAGATATTTACAGTAACATTAGCACCTAAATAATATAACTGAAAGAGCAAATCTATGTGAATAGCTACTGTGACTAGCACCTTCTGCAAAATTTGTTGTTAAAAGAGACATGACTTGCGTACTATTAGCATCATAAAGTTTTAAATTGTTGCTTTTACAATAGTGCCACCATGATTTTATTAACCTACTATACTGATTCAAAGTTTGTTAGCAAATGACCCCATCACTACCTCTAGGGAATCTTGTGCAACACCTCGCCTGATCATTGCTTAATTAATAATTTCGCTGCCACTAGGATAAGACTGGTATGAAAAAAGGTGGCACAATGAAGGGAGAATACAGCAAAATTTATCTGGACTAAAAAACACTTTTTCTGAGTCACCAAGCCGGGCTCAAAATGGAAACCACGGTTGAGTTGGCCAATAAGGTATTATTAAAATACCTGTATAATAATATTAATAATAATAACAAAAAAATCTCAGATAAGGCATCCGAGATTTTTTAGTTATTATACTGCAAGAGGGAAAGAAAACATAAAAGTAGTTTTTTCTCCAGCTAAAGGTGAATGCATCCACTATCTCAGAGAACGGATCTAGTTTCCATGATGTATATCTTTTGCATTTATAGTTTAGACATTAGCGAAAAAATCAAATTTTGGTTTACCTAAGGACTGTGTTATTTGTGTAAAAACCACATCTGATATCTCCCATTAAATGTCAATATTAATCTGGCGAGATTCCCAGTCTACTATTGTATTGTCACAAGATGTTATAGGTATAGGGTGCAAATACAGAAATATTTCAAGCCTCGAACCACTGCAATATCCTTCGAGCAATATCATTTAAATGGGTATGTTGTACCCTGCCCATACATGGTGTTATCGATTCTTATGAATATATTACATTCTCGCAAACACACAGTAAATATTTTTAAGCCATAGAACGCAGCTGTTAATTCGAGTGTGTTGATATGTAAACTTAGTTCTACTTCTGACCAGTTACCGTTCGCGCTTTGATCCCCGCATGCCACGCCCCAGGTATAAATTTCAAATAAATAGTTGTCTTTACGAATGAGTAATCATGACAACGTAATATTGTTTATCCACCATGAAAAATCTTGTTTAAAGTAATATGTTATAAGTATGTGTCCATTTGTTCTCTGTAATTTTTGTGACTTCGAATAGTTTGGTATACACTATACACCTAACCATAACTGACAGCTGGGCAGGCAGAGGTCAAAAAACCCAGATAAATTCTGCTAGACATCTAATAGTACATTTATTTTTGCTCATCAGCTCCATGGCTCGAGTTTTAATGCGCTGCTCTCTCTCATTGGTTAAGCTAATAGTCATGTCTGAAGTATTGAAAAACAAATCCTAAAAAAAAAATTGTTATTCGGAATCATAACCCTTTTCTTAAAATTTATGACAATCCCCAATGATTGTAAAACACTGCTTGTAGTAGCTACATTACATAAGCATTCATCATAAATTTACCCATGCAAAAGATAATTATCATCAAAGGTAATTTACCACTAAATGACCAGATTTTTGCAAGTATTCTAGAACAGGTTTTAAAAGTTTTGTGTATACAACCTGAGCCATGCTGACGCCAATCTTGGAGGTCAATAGTTGTCATAAACTAGATATAATGTAATAACTTAGAAGCAGTTCAATAATCTTCTATCTTATAGGGTAGTGTTTGTATATATTTGTTGAATTCCTTCAAGTTTAATATAAATCGGTGTGCTGTTTGGCTTTGGTACAGTAAAAATTGGTGATATAAATTGCCCTTCACATGGTGTGCACATCCATATACAATTGGAAGATAATAATTGTGAAATACAATCATGGATAATTTTTGCTTGGTTTTGTCCCCATGCATAGTGATTCAGTTCTATATTTGGATGGGTTCCCCTTTAAAGGGATTTTATAACCCTTTACCCAAATCAAAATAATGTGATTAGTTAAATCAAACCATTTATCGTAAAAACATTTTTAGCAACCAGCAACAGGTACCTGGAGCTCCTCTTCTGTTAGTATTTCCGTGCGTGATGTCTCGAGTAACCGGCGGGTCGGCGACCCCTCGGTGCTTCCAATCGCCGATGTCGAGGCGGCCGACGAGGTGCAGGGGTCGGTCGTGGTTCGGCCGGTGACGGTGCTCGCGGTGCCTCTTCAAGTTTAAAACAGCTCGCTAAGGAAATGTCGCTGTGGGCTCCTTGTAGGTCGGCCGAAACGCTGGCTTCATTTTTAAATCAGTCTTGCTTGTTGATTTCGATGACTTTATAAGATCTGATAAACCGGACCTGAACAGATGTTCATCTATATTCGAATTCCTGACAATATCTCAAATGTTTACGTTTTATGTGTTTACAGCTGCACAGCAACTTGACAGGGACTCTCCGTAGTGACTATCACAAATAAGTCTTCCAGCATCGCTCAGAGTTTTAATTATTTCTTGAGGTACATTGCTGTTTGACAACATGGCCTAATTTTGCACCTAGCCTATGGATGCCAGACGGTTAGCCAGCTGACTTTGTTTACTTTGAATGCATAAATATTTTAGATATTTATTTCAGCAAGAGCGGATTTTACTTCCGGGTTTCATAACTTACGCTTGGCTTTCTTTGGGCAAACCGTTGGTTAAAAAAAATATGTGGCCATTTGAGCGCTATAGCTTTGTGGAGCAGCATACTGTTCCTTTGCGGCCAGGTCATTTCCGGGCAACTGTAAGATTTCTGGTACTAATGTCTCTGCTTCTGCAGACACAGTTGATGCAGACGATGTAGACGGCATGGCCTAGACTTATGTTGTTGACAGTGCAGACAAGTCAGCAGTTGGCGCGGCTGGTGATGGTGTCACAGCAGACGCAGATCTAGCATAGGATCCGGGAGCTAGGGATCCTGTAGGCACCTGTTCTTGATCTTGGTCAGACAGCAGTTGATACTGCTCCGGATCTATCTCATAGTTGAC
Organism: Eudemis profundana; assembly: GCA_947034925.1. Taxonomy (NCBI): domain Eukaryota; kingdom Metazoa; phylum Arthropoda; class Insecta; order Lepidoptera; family Tortricidae; genus Eudemis; species Eudemis profundana. The sequence continues at coordinate 2,978,746 of OX344818.1, read as the reverse complement.
ATTGACGACTTCATCACCTAAAAATTTAAGTAATATTGGTATACTTGGGTAATATAAGCATACGGTTCTTCAACACTGTTAAATTGGAGTGTATTCTTATAGCCTCAGTACAATATGAGAATGCCTATTTTGTATCTAACACGATTTACGTGTATAGAGAGTAGCCTCAACACTGTAAAGTGGAGTGTATTCTTATAACCTCAGTACGATATGAGAACGCCTGTTTTGTATTTAACACGATTTACGTGTATAGAGAGTAGCCTCAACACTGTTAAAGTGGAGTAGTTGTACTTATTTGTCCTCAACACATTTTATGTGGAGTAAGGGGAGCCTCGACACTTTAAAAGTGGAGTTTATTTTTCTCTCACACGATTTACGTGGAGTACAGAATAATAAGCTTCCTCAACACTTTAAAAGTGGAGTTTATTTTCCTCTCACACGATTTACGTGGAGTAGGAATAATAAGCTTCCTCGACACATTAAATGTGGAGTTTGTTTTCCTCTCACACGATTTACGTGGAGTAGGAATAATAGGCTTCCTCGACACTTTGAAAGTGGAGTGTATTTATTTTATCACACGATTTACGTGGATTACGAAATAAAAGCCTCCCTCGACACTATTAAAGTGGAGTTTATAATTGACAACAATTGTGTTGTGCAGTGCAGGATGCAACCTGTTTACCGCTTTCTCTACGTATTAATAAGGAAATAACACGCGGCAATAGCTTAAACGTAATTAGCCGTGTTCCACTATATTTCGATGTTTTCTCATTTAGCAATAGTTAAAATTTACCTGTGTAATAATCTTCATTGTTATAATAACCATTATGGCGCCGGCCGGCGTCCTGCCGGCGGCCACTTCCCGTTGACGATGCCGAGCTTGATCTTGAGCGTTTCTTAAGTTTTGATATCAATATTTTTATTTTCTTGAAGACTTCTTCATAAGTTAACTTCGACTTTCCCATTATTTATAGTTTTCTTGTTTTATTTTTTAATTAAAAATGAAATTGCGTGTGACTCTAATAACACAAAAGACAAATATGAATTGTCAAGCGTGGGGTTGCCAGCATTGCGGAGTGAAAACGGGATAGAGGCGTTTTGTTTTCAGGGATACCAACTCTAAATGTGTGATAAAGATAACATGATGGCAAAGGCTGCATTAGTAAATAATTCATCGTCTTCGGTTTTAACACGAAGTATAATTAGCTTCTAGTTGAGTTGGTTTTGACCCACTTCTATTCGATTGGCATAGACTTGGCATACGTTAGAGTCAATTAATTGTACCTATATGTTAGCATGTATTGTTATTTTAGGTAATGATTATATTTATAGCTATGTATACGTATTATATAGGTATCGTCGGTTTTGATACATAGGTATTTAAATAGGTTTACTGTTTATCTTTTATTTTCCTACGTTTCGGCAGATGTGCTCAAATCGCGATAGTTCATAGTGATTGATATACAGGGTGGAAAAAATCGATGGGCCCTGGAGGGGAACTACCTTAAATCCTTTAGTTAGCTCATTTTATTGAAAGGAAGCATTCCTTTATTTTTACAAAGAAACAATACTGCTTTAAAAGATTTTCTAAACATCGTTTGTCTCACCCGGGAATAGAAGCAGCTAAAAATTAAAAAAATAAGCACTCACTATTTTATTCTACTAATCGATAGGACTATTGGTCAGGATAAAATCTCTCTAATAAACATCCTTACAAGTAAAAAAGATCGTGAAATCTATCATTAATTTTATTTTACCATAAATTCCAATAGGTACAAAGGCTAAGAAAATTAAAAAAAATCTAATGCAGTGTTGTTTCTTTTTCAAAATAAAGCAATGTTTCCTTTTAGTAAAATGACTAAAGGATTTAAGATATTTCCCCTCCAGGGCCCATAGATTGTTTCCACCCTATAAATCTAAGGCTGTCAAGCCTACACTTCTCCTCTCCCGCTCGTCTCCGCCTCAGTGGAGCCGCAGCGTAACTCTTCGTAATAAATATCCCTACTTATTTGTACAACGGGCAAATTAATAGCACAGCGAACTTCTCCGTCGACCGGGCTATGAAGGTAAATTGCTCGTGTCGACAAATAGTCGCGATGTTTACCCAATCAGCGCAGTGCTCGTCAACGGCAAAAGTTTCCCATAGGGCCATCACTACAACTTGGACAGTCAGCCTCAAAGCATTCAATAACATTTAAAGGCGAAAACTGCCAGGCTCAAATGGGACTGGGCCGGGCACGTTAGCCGCATGCATCCTGATAGATGGGCCCATATAGTCACAAATTGGGTGCCACAGGATGGGCGGCGACGGCAGGGCAGGCCAAAACGGAGATGGCGGGATGACTTAGACGCTTTCGTAGCCGATTGGCCGGAGGCTGCAGCTAATAGGGAGTTGTGGGGATCTAATGGAGAGGCCTTCGCCCAGCAGTGGGACACACTAATAGGCTAGTAAAAAAAAAACATTCATCATCATCATTATTTCAGCATTAGGACATCCACTGTTGGACATAGGCCTCCCTCATAGATTTCCAATTAGTTCGGTTTGAAGCAACCTGCATCCACCGTGAGCCAGCAACCTTAACCAGATCGTCCGTCCATCTTGTTGGTCAACGTCCGACGCTGCGCTTGCCGATTCGTGGTCTCCATTCGAGAACCTTTCGGCTCCAACGTTGAAAGCGTCCTATTAGTGTATAATAGCAGTAATTTTTCTCCCAACAAAAGGTACACCGCGCGCTTGAATGTGTGCGCGCCGTGCACGAACGCACTTCAAGCAAAGTTTTAAGAATGCTGCAGTACGGATAGCATCGTATGCGCCTCCACCTTGAATAGGAATCGCGCGCTCCTAAATAGTCGAAGGGAAACTACTTTTTTGTCGTTATACTTTGATACAGTCCATTTGAAAAGTAGTAGAATAAAAATGTGGTTATTCCATATACTTTCTAATATGGACAGTTTCATTAATGTACGGAAAATATGGGACACTTTCTTACTTCCAATGGGATGGAAAGAGCTTGTTAATCAAAGTAAAAATGAAATAAAATTGGCAGAAAATTTCACAATCAAAAATTGCATTTTTAGAATTTCTCGGATAATACTGGTATTGGAAGTATTTGGGTCAATTGCAGAAAAAATGTACCTTTTATATCAATTGCAGAAAAAATGTACCTTTATATTTGTAAGATACCATCCATTGTACCACATTTTAAGCAAATAAAGACATTTGATTTGATTTGATTTCATTACTTTTTTTGTCTGATCATGGTGTGTCTTATACCATTTTACTCAGAATCATGAGCACTTTTCATTTATGAAATAAAAAAAATTTTAATCTCAATTTCGTTACGCCCGAATTAAATACTTTGTTCTGTTAGTTAAGCTTAGAATTTAAGTTTGCCAGTGCCTTGGTGTATAGCTGTAATGCTGGTGAATTTTGTAATGTTAATAAATAAATAAATAAATAAATAATAAATATAGAGGAAAATTGTAACGAAGCTGATAAAAAAATCTCAGTTTCGTTACGATTTTATATTTAGTTCGGAGTTCGGGCGTAACGAAACTGAGACTCAAAATTTGTACGGAAAAATTGGGACAACTTTTTACATAAAAGGTACAGATTTTTAGATGTATGTTAGTTTTAGCTTATTTAATTTTAATTTAGTTTTTAGTCCATTTAATTTTAACTACTTATGCTTCTATTTCAATGTTCATTAAGGGTTTTATTTTGTATTAGGTTATTGACGCTTATGAACTTTTAAATAACCAACTTATGTGAATTTGAATAAATTTACATCAACATTCTTTGAAAAAAAATGGTAAATTTTTTCTGCCATTTGTGGTTAGTCGCTGAAGCCGACTGTACCGATGAGTCATCGGAATCAATGCCGGAGAGCAGTGAACCCTGAGTGCGTTTACATGTATCGCGCCGCTATTGATTCAGCGTAGTCTGCGTAGTCTGGAGTGGACAGTCCATTTTACTACAAAGTATCTATAACTGTAGCTAGGGTTGCCAGGTTGAATTACCCTATTATCGGGAGCAGGATACAATATGTCGGGATTTTGAGACTTTTGTCGGGAGATGCCCCGCGCGCTCTATGCGCGACCTTTTTTTTAGCCTGAAAGAGCATACATTTTCGCTGGCAGGACCACCTTGAGTGGATCGGACTTAGTTTTAAAATGAAGTCGTTTGTCGGGAGATTTTCTTTTTTGTCGGGAGTCGGGAGGACATACATAAAACGGGAGAATCCCGCCAATTCCCGCCCATCTGGCAACCCTAACTGTACCTCGTTTTATATAGGGTTCCAAACCCAAAGGGCAAACTAGGGTTGCCAGATTTAGGCATTTAATTTCCGCGACAAATGCACCCCCCCCCCCCCCCCCAACCCCCCGGTCACAAAGTAACAACAAAAACGGCTTATGGAGTGGCAACATAGATATCCCCGGGTGTCATTCATTGTAGCAACACCACTGTCGAATTCGGTTGATAGAAAATATACGAAAATGGATAAATATTTCAGTAAATCGCTTTACTTGTAATATTTTATAAACACACACGTGCCTACTACTTAATTACTAGTAACATAGTGAAAAAAAACTAGAAGTAGATATTAGAAATCCGGGACTATACATAATTCCCGGACACGGGATAAGAACGTTAATTCCGGGACCATTCTGAATTTCCCGGACATCTGGTAGCCCTAGTGCCAACAGAACCCTATTACTAAACCTCCGCTGCCCGTTTGCCCGTCTGTAGGTGTGTATCTTTTGAACCGTAATAGTTAGAGAGTTGACATTTTCACAGAACATTTTTTTTTTTGGTATTTCTACTGGCAGTATAACAACAAAAAATAAAAAAAAATCGGTTGTCTGTAAAGTCGGTTTACTGACGATAATCGAACGTGATAACGTTGACCTTGACCTTGACCCTGACTTTGACTTTGACTTTGACTTTGACTTTGACTTTGACTTTGACTTTGACTTTGACTTTGACTTTGACTTCGACTTCGACTTTTTTCCCAATAAGCTGCTACAATGACATTGACACGCTAAAATGATGGCTAAGTGGCCAGTGAAAATATCTGCCGTTCCACGAATATAATGTCAAAGATTTGTTTTAATAATTTTTAAACTACGATTAAAGCAGGCGTAAAACGGAACTGCCAAAGCAGCATCCACTATTTAAATTTAAAGATTTTTGCCAAACTCAGCAGTGTCTCTTGTCATTCAATAGAGATTTTGACAGCCGTATCTTAGGGAATAAGGGCTAATTTATTAACGATTTGTAAGAAACTATCGTCTTAACGACTTAAGTGCTGGAATAATTTAAAGTACCTATTTGACAGGTAACGGCCCTGCAAGGTAACGGCCCCGCAAGGTAACGGCAAATGACGTCACACTTTTTCGTGCGTGCAGCCGGCTCCATCGAATTATAAGACGTTATCACGTCAAAAATAAATAAAAGTAAAAATAAAAACGGGTCCCCATACAAGAAATTAAGAGTTAATTGATACTTAAGTATCAATTAACTCATAATTACGAGATTTTTTTCGATTTCGTGGTTGTCCCCATAGTGAAAGTTGCTCAGTGTGACCCTCCCCAGTACCCCGTTCACTCCTGCTACATGACCCCAAAAACACCTGTATAGTAAAGATATGTAAACACGTATAATACCTAATAACTATGAAACTATGACCTGTAACCCAATGTTATAAATACATTTTTCATTTATGATGTTGAGTGTACCGATGAGTCATGGAATCAGTGAACCCTGAGTGCGTTTACATGTATCGCAGCGGTATTGATTAAAAGCACCCTGTCTGGAGTGGATAGTTCGATCCGGTTCAAATAACTATAACTAACGACCTGTCTGGTTTTCGGACGGTATAAAATAATGGTGGTATAATTCAAAAAATTATGCGACACATACTAAGTTACATAAGCCGAAACACCGCAGTACAATAGCAGTAATCTTCCTACAAAATGTACATAGCGCGCTTGAATATGTGCGCGCCGTGTATAGGTAGTTTCACGAGAGTTGAGGCGAATGATTACACACACAGCTACATGAAGTACTTATTGCAAAAAAAGTGAATGAATGAAAGGAATGAGTGAGTAAATAAACACAAGGTTTAAAGAAACTTTTTGGTCTATCTTGTAATTCACTGTTGAACCTGCTATCGGTACGAAAAAAGAACAGTAATTTCAAAATCCCGCTGTCATTACATGACAGTGTTGTTGTGTGCGTGGCCTCAATTCTGGTGAAACTACCTATACGAACCATTATAAGCAGTTTTAAGAATGCGTAAGAATGCTCAAGTACGGATCGTACTCACACAGACGTGCTATCACGCGTCTGGGCGAATACGTGTCGCGCGATCATAAACGGCTGAAGTTGGACTCTTCTTTGTCTTTATAATTTGGCCATAGGCTGCGGGCACTGTATTATAGCAGTATTCGTTATTCCTTCTTCTTCAAGTGCCATCTCCATCCCGGATCGGCGACCATTTTGTCCATATGTCGATCTATCTTTAGTCAACCCATAATAAATAGAAAAAATAAAAGACCACCACATAAGATTAAATCCGCAACGCAGGCTTCGTCAGGTGGGTACAACTTCAAATCGGCAACAGGCGTCGTCACACTTACCAACAAAAGTAATCCGCAACAGGCTTCGTCACTTCAGCTTACGTTAAAAAGGATCGCCCCGAATCGTAGCTGGCTCAAAAGTGCCCATGGCGCTGGCGGCGCGGCGTTGCCACGCTCTTTAGTCATGCGAATTAGTATATCCGTGCTCTCAGCCTCCAACCAGTCCTTGACTTTCATGGTCCATGATGTTTTCCTTCTGCCCCGGCCTCGATTCCGTTCTATTTTAATAGAACTCAATAGGCATGTTGACTAATGTTGAATTTTACTACCAAATATAGTTATACAGTTTGAAAACTACCAATTTGTCATAATAAAGAAGAAATAAATACTTAAAGTTAACTAAAAAGAATAATTAACCTAATACTAAACCATAAATAAACCCTAAATATAAAATAACTCCCCCATGTCTCTTTCGGGCGGTAGGGTGCCCAGAAGGCTGGCGGCATTGCCACGCTGGATGGCAATGCCGATTCTCTGCGCTAAGAAGGAGCCAGCCCTCTGGTCACCAGGAATACTTAAATATATTTGAAATTAATAAACCTATGAGAACTCGAAGTTTAAAAAAAATGTTATCGTTCAAGAGAAAATCTAAAGTTATTTTAACAATGCTCGAGTATCAATGAAAAAAAGATTGTACAGCAACTATGTGCTGAAGCCCACATTTTCATGCTCAAAATGGCAAAGTACTAATTTTCTCATATAAAATTAGTACAGCGACGGAACGGTTGACGTCATAAGTTCATACCGTTTTGTATAGAGCGTTTTCAATGCTCGGTGCGATCGGCTACTTTTGATTACAATTTGTGGCTGTTATATTTATACAAATGTATTAGGTGTCATACAGATTCCTCACAAAAAGTAGAATCGATTTACGAAAGAAAAAAAGTCGAGTCAGCATGCGAATTATTAGTTTTAACAAATCATACTTTCTATAGGCCGAAGATGTAGCTCGCAGGTTCAGTAGATGCCTATTTACTCGTGTCTTGAAGAGTCCTAAATTGTATTTGTCAGGAAATAAGGACGCTGGGAGAGAGTTCCATACCTTGGCAGTACGCATCAAAAACGTTGAAGCAAATCGGTTCGTGCGACTATGGATGTTTCCTTAACATAATGTTTTCATGTCCCTCCCTAAGCTTAATTTATACCGTCATATTGTTTGTGCGACGTTTCTTATCTACCAACGCGACTAATTCGCTTATCGATCGCTGTCTGTATATGTATACGATTTTGAGTCTTATGCAGTTGACATAAGTACTAGAATTGTAATAGATGCTGACGGGAAAGTAGTTTTGTTTTTCATATTGGACAAGCTTTTAGTATTTGCAGGACTGATTCACTCCGCGATATCGCCGCGCGGCTACCAGTACCAAATAGTGCTCTCCGGAGGGGCTTAGCCAGGGACCAGAAAAAGCACGCGTTATGCGTTAGAGAGAGATGGACGGATGCGGTGCGTTCCGTCCGGTGGTCGCACCCGAATGCCAGTTTTGTTAGAAATGGGTGAATCAACTTTTCTTTGTCAACAAAATTTTACCTTCTCCGACTAAAATTGAAAGGAAATCTTTATTCAGATATTTTTTTAATAAAGACAGATAATAAAACTACGTGATGCAAATATTTTTTATTTTAATTTGCACATATTTTCTATTTTAATTTGACATAGCTGTCCCTCACTTTTGTATGAAAATAAGGGTTCATCCGCTGGGTCACCTATTTATTTATTGAAAAGGCGTTTTATTTTTATTTTTATCTTCATCTATCTCTAGATGTAAGATCTTGTTCCATTTAAATTGTGTTAAAACATGCAAAAGGTGAACAAATAAGGAGATAGGGCATAAAGCATGCATAAACAGACATGCATGCTTTGAACAGAGTTGATGACTTTTTCGCCATAATACGCAAGAGACATTGGTCATTTGTCAGAAGGGTGAGCGAATCGTCTAACTACATAATTACGGCGTGTTCCACGTGTTACTTCAAGAGTGAGGTGTCTGTCATGAAGTGGTAGTCTTAGTGTTAGTGTTAGTAGACATTCCAAATTATTGGCTTTAATTATTTAAATTATTTATTAATGTAATTAATTGTAATTGTAAATGAAATGTAATGTGATTTAATTAATTTTTATTGTAATTGATTTAATTTAATTTAATTTGTTGTAATTTTGATATTGGTTTAATTAATTTTTGTAATTGTGATATAATTTGTACCAATGGGTTTATACCTAAATAAATACACATTTTATTTTATTTTATTTTTTATTTATTATAAAGCAAAGAAAAGTTGACTCACCCAAATAGAGATTTAAGTTCATAGTAATATTACTTATTTCACGGAATAGCAGCAGTAATTTTTTTTCCTACAAAAGGTACATTTTGCGCTTGAAAGTGTGCGCTCCGTGTACGAGCGCACTACAAAACTTTAAGAATGCGTAAGAATGCTCCAGTATGGATCGCACTCACACAGACGTGCTATCGCGCGTCTGTGTGAATACGTCGCGCACTCCTAAACGACCGAAGTTGAACTACTTATTCGTCTTCATACCTACTTTGTTTATTCTGTTGTTAGACTAAGTTTAAGGACCCTTAAATAAGTGGCTTACATAATTTAAGCTCTACACCGGAAGCTACGAGCTCCAGGCATAATTCCGTACTAAAAATACTTTTCCAATAACCCCTGAAACTGGGTTAAGCTGAGAGTGGAGCTCTATGCTCTAGCGTAGAAAGATACTGAAAGGCTCTACCTACTATAGAGCTATATTAACCCTCCATATATTTAATATATTTTAATTTGAATATAATAAAATAACTTGAGATGACATTTCAATATACAGGGTGGGAGGGACTATACCGACATACTTTAGCCATGAATTCCTGGTGGTGTGACGAGTAAATAATGTTATATCAACATGGGTCGAATATTGTCATTTTACATTAATAGTCTTATGGAACAAAATAAATCAGTAAATTAAGCCCCTCGTTATAAACATGTCCTTACTGGCTGAAAAGTTATCAAAAAGAAAAAAAAAGCTAAAATGGAAACGAAAGGTCAATTTTTTGGCCTCTTAGTCGCTTACCATCAAATACTGCGAAGGTTAATTCCTGTTTAGTTAAAGGATTTAAAAAAAATAGTAAAGGTATCTTAGTCACATTTATTAGGGCTTGTTACACACTTGGGATTTTTCATTTACAAAATAATGAATATCTCGGAAAGTAAGCGTTTTTCGACTATACATCACATAACATTTTTTACTCCTAATAGTTGTTAAAATCTATAGTTAAAGTTTGTCGGTATAGTCCCTCCCACGCTGTATACAACATACAAGATAGGTAAGATAAAAATAAACACTTAAAACTATGAAGTTGATAAAAAGGTAAAAAAATCACCTCACACTATATACTTATATACCTATGTCGCTACCAACTAGCTTCATTAGCTGCCTAGCCTTTTCATTAAACGGCGCCATTTAGTTAAGTGCCTGGATGAAATCGGGCCGTCTAGCCCTTATATGAAAAGGGCTAGGCCAACTACTGTCGTTCGACAATATTAAATAACCCGCCTAGCCGAGTCCGTCATTTAAGTTGTACAAATTTATTCTGTCCTAGGACCTGATCTCACATGGGGGGACGGTGGGCCGTTCTTTTCAAAGAGTAGGGATGGCGACTGGGTTAAAAATATATCCGTCAGTTAGATTATGGAAAAATATGGGACACGTATTTTTTGGTTTATCAATATATTAAAAATCGACAAAGTTATAGATCATCAAACTTCTGGAGTGGGGGCTTGTGACGTCACTCCTAGGTGAAAAATTGTACCTAGGAGTGACGTCACTCGAAACTTCTAAGCACTCTATCCTCGTAATTTTTATTTGTCAAACTAAAAAAAAATACGTGTACAATATTTTTTAATAATCTAACTGCCGGACTAAACAGTTTTTTTTAGTCGTCTAGCCCATTGTCACATATATCCCATACACTTTAACGTACCCATTGTAATCCTAAACTATAATAGACCAGCGTCTAGACGGCGACCTCCCACTTTACGAGGTACGCGGCATGCGCGCATACACCCTCGTAATGGCAGCTATAGCGTAATCATATTCGGTCGTTATTAAGGGGACGCAGTAAGCAAAGCAGTGCCACAGTATAATAAACACAGTAAATAAAATTTGACGACACGCTTAGCTCAGTGGGAGTGCCACCTACGAAGCTAGAGGTCCCGGGTTCAAATCCTGGTAAGGGCAAATATTTGATGAGCACGAGTATTTGCTCCTGAGTCATGGATGTTTTCTTTCTATTTAAGTATGTATTTATCTATATAAGTATGTTTATCGTCGTCTAGTGCCCATAATACAAGCATTGCTTAGTTTGGGACTATGGCGATTTGTGTAAGATTGTCCCGCGATATTTATTTAATAGCAGTGATTTTTCTTCTTACAAAAGGTACATCGCGCGCTTGTATGTGTGCGCGCCGTGTTACGCACTACAAGCAAACACTGCCCAAAATTCACCAACCCAAGATTCAACCATGAAACCATTTGTCATAATCTCCACATCGACCCTTACAATCTGCAGGACATCATACTTAAAGAATCCACAACCACCTCATTTTGCAATCTCGCCACTATCATTGTCAACAGCCTGAAAAATTTCAACGGAACATAAATCAGACTTTTCACCTCTCATCCATTTCAAACCTTCATAGAATCACTCCATTACAGTCGATTATATAAATTCACGCATACTTGCGGGTTCAGCCGCCCGTATCCATCGCGGGGACTGAAATCCATCACTTAAAAGACATTAAAAAAAAAAAAACTACAAGCAAAGTTTTACGATTGCGTAAGAATGCTTCAGCATGGACCGCACTCGCGCGCTATCGCGCGTCTGTGTGAATACGTCTCGCTGGCTCCTAAACTGCCGAAGTTGGACTACTTGCTCGTCTTTATACTTTGGCAGCTTTGGCAGTAGCGTGCATTTCATAAAGACAAAAAGACACTACCTACCCTCTAAGGGCTATTCTTCAGAAATATGTCTGTGGTCATCTTATTCCTCTGGTCCTTTTTCATACAAGAGTCTGTGCGGAAAGAGAATCGGCGTGGCGAAAAACGGAACTAACCTAACCAGTATGGCATTTTTTTTTGCAATTACGGCAGAAAAGAATTAAACCCCCCCCCCCCCCCCGCCATCTAAATCCTATTCTCTTTCCGCACAGACTCTAAATGTAAGGCGACAGAGGAATAAGTCGCAGACATATTTCTGAAGAATAACCCCAAATTTCTACCCTATTAAAGGAGGTATGCTAGAAATTAGTAGTACAAACGAATCCACATTAACTGACCACCCATCATAGCCTTTAACGCGTTGCAATAAAGTTTAAATCCGTTTACAAATAAATTGTTTGAACAAATCCGCGAGTGGGACATGGCTCACAGACTTTTGTGAAGTTTTGATATTTTTTTTAAACGTTGTTTTTATATTCACTTGCTTGGTGCTTATTATGCCTCGGTGTATTTTAAATTTTAATGAGCAAAATGTGTAAAAAATATGTAAATAGTATTAAGCTCGGTTTTTTTTAATTGGCTTGGGACAGCTAAAAATTGCCTTTGAAAATACACCCGTAAGTTAGAATACTCTTGTGTCCTAAACGGCGTTAGACTACTGGTTATACTATACCTGCGTTGCCATAAGCTATCGAATACCGATAAAATGCCATTTTATCGCTGTTAATGGCTTTCCTTCCTTTACCTGCAAGGTACACAGAATCTAAACTATTCCCAAGGACCATTAAAACATGAGGAGTCTCTATCATTCTCCATACAAAAAGCTGTTCCCCGATATTTACAACGCCATCTACTCGTATGTATAAGCTTGGTATAAGAATTATATTATTTACAATTATTCAACTTTGCAAGCGTGACACATTATTTAAATGTTAGAATTTATTTATTATTAGCCGTTTACGAACTAATTGTTACTGTACTATGTTTCTTTGTTCAATTATAACATCGTTAAATTTTTAGTTTTTTAGCGCCATCTAGTTTGCCTGGATATCCCCTTGCGGTCGGGGTACGATCCAAAGTATGGAGAGTGACAGTCCTCTTGTTTTAATGGTCCTTGCTATAACCGATCCGTGGACTCAGTTGCGATGCGATTCTGGTACACCACTAATGACCTCGTCGTGTTTCTTATACCCCGCGGCCCCAAGTAACCCGTAAAATTTTAACTACAGATTTTAATGAATAATTCTGACCAAAAAATGTATGCTCGTATAACGTAAAGTTGACGCTTACTTTTCATGATATTGATTATATTTATAGGAATGTGTCACGAGAGTTGAGGTGAATGACAACACACACAGCTACATGAAGTACTCATTGCAAAAAAAGGGAATGAATGAAATGAACGAGTGAGTAAATAAACACAAGGCTATAGTTTAAACAAACTTTTTGGTCTATCTTGCAATTCACTGTTGAACCTGCTATCGGTACGAAAAAAAAACAGTAATTTTTTAAAATCCCGCTGTCATTACATGACAGTGTTGTTGTGTGCGTGGCCTCAACTCTCGTGAAACTACCAATATTCGCGAACGCTGCCCGGCGGGCGACTACTGCACCTTGCAGCTCTGTCACGTCTGTCACTGTATAACGGATCACTCACGTTTTTATTTCAATACTTAAATACATAGAAATTATCCCAGTCCCTGGAACAAATCACTTAGTTTGATTGGGACTAGATTGAATCACGAGAATCGGCTGAGAAATGTGACCTGTATAGGACAACAGCTAGACAGACATACGCATAAGAAAGCATTTTTCTCAAGCTAAAACGGAGATGCTTTGATGAAGCTAGAAATTCTCTTCAAATAATATAATACCTATATTTAATAAGTATAGCATGTTGCATGCTTGGACAACATCTGTGTGCCGATTGGCTGAATCTGTACCGCCTTTGTAATCTATGCTTCACAAATAAAATATACTTTTCACACCTCCTATTCAGAAAAAAGTATTTTGCTCCCTCATAAGAGGGATCAAAGTAGCACTTTTCTGTTCAAGGACAACAGGGTATTTTTAGTTTGAACCCACTTAGAATATGCCATACCATAGACTTAAATTACACACCGAGGGCGGTATAATAAGGAATGGCCCAGATCACAGGTGTTTGCGGTCCGAGCCGCAGGCGAGGGCCATAAATATAATATGGAAGTGGTATTTTCGTCTCGTCCGTAAAAAATAATAATCGTTTTATAAAATAATAATAGACTATACATTTGACAATATAACATTTAATTTTTAATAATAATGTGTGATGCTCTTTGAGTAACTATATATTTCGTTATTTTGGTATTTACGTTTGTATTTGAATTTTCCTCATAGTCGGTGTGAAAAGCAGTATGTGTCACTCGGTAGCAAAATTATTTTCACCTCGGGCGTTAACTCTTGAATCCCTCACTACGCTCCGGATTATACTTTAGAATCCCTCGCTACGCTCGGGATTCTATTGTATAATCCGTCGCTTCGTTCAGGATTCAATATACGCCCTCGCCGTAAATACATCATTTTGCTCCCTTGTGACACAATCTACTATTTCAACACACTTGCTCATAAAGTCGCTCTTATTTGGTGGTTCTTATGCGTGCAACGCAGCTTATTACACACAAGTGCTTTTTATTTTACATTACCGCACAACTGCTGTAATTACCGCCAATTGACCAATGAGAGCACGCCGCGTCGTGGGACTCGGCGTGCGGATATGATATCCGCTCATCGTGTTCATGGGGTGCACCCGCACTACACCGACACCACACGACGAGATGATGATAGACGAGAATAGATAAACCACTAAATAAATATGTACAAATCAGAAATTCTAAACGATAAGTATTATTTTTGCTGCGAATGCAAGTGTGTTGAAAAACGTCGTATAACACTCGTGGGCATTGTCATTACAGTCTCGGCTATACACCCCTCGGGCTATGCAACACAGCCTCGACTGTAATAACCAAATTCGCCCACTCGTATCATAATGTACTATTACTTTACAAATCCTCTACTTTCAGATATGAATATTGCCGTGTATCGGCATCATCGCTGTTGTCAGCATCGATCGCTTGTTATCTGTTGTCGGTCGAACGCCTGCGTTAATTGGACACTCATGCAAAAGTTACGTGTAGTTATTATCCACTAGCGTCATACCGGCGGCTCCGTCTGCATCATCCCCGTTATCGTCCCAAGGCAACTCATTACCGGGATATAATAGTACATTACACAACTAGGGTGGTAAAACAAAGAAAGGTCGAGATCGCAGATTGATGTCTGCAAGCGAGGGACGTAAATATGCGATCGAGGGCTTTCTTTATTACCTCCCGTGTTGTGTTCATCATTTTATGTCTACACTTGGCCAGAAAGCGGCTTTTTCCGTACGCGTAGCGTGTGGTAAAAACCACATTATGGCCAGGTGTGGCATGAATATATATTATCTCATTACTGGGATATATATTCTATCTTTCAATCCAGAACTTGGTCTACTTGCATGCCAAATTTCAGCTCAATCCATTCAGCTCTTACTGCGTTAATTAGTAACAAACATCCAAATGTCTCCACCAAGTTTCATATTTGTGATATTAGTGGGATAGTGAGATAAATACTATACTATGATACTATACATACATACGTTTCATATTTAAGGCGAGGTGAGACCAGAATCGGGCACGGAAGCCTAGTTTCCAAATCATTTTTAGAGCACTTATTTTACTCTTAGGTCACTGTAAAACATATATAATAATATTCAGAACTGTATCTAGGGCTTCCTCTCACTTAGAACACGATAGCGAACACTTCGCTCGATAGAAAAGTAGCGCGAAAACTCTATAAAATAAAGTATTATTTTAATTTTTTTTCATTTTGTTCATCACCAGTTACCTTTTCTGACAAAATTAATACCTGACAATCATGATTTCACAGTCATGCAGGGCATCCTCTCATGTTTGGGTTGATAACGTATACTTTTATGTTAGAAATCGAAGATAATCTGCAATAATCTGCATTCCGCCCGACCCTAGTTTGTATGTGAAATGCGAGCCAGGTCCTACCGCGCCTTAAATGGTTTAGAGACGCTTATGATGCTGGGTCAAAAATCGAGCGTTTTAACCGCCTCACTTGTGTGGCCACATTTTTATCGAGATCCCTGCAAATTTTTGTGGCAGTTTAATCTATTTGGTAGTGATCTCAAACTTCTAATAAATAGTCTGATATCCAATTAAAATCAGCAGGGATTTCGGCAAAAATGTGTCCCTGCTAGGCTTTATTAATCGCTAAATAAATGACAAAGTATCCCTTACTCTCACACTTTTCAAAATGTGTTGGAAACTTGTCATTTATTTATCGTTGGACAAAACGTAATATCATAAGCCTACTGTGCCGACACATGGATAAAAGGTACAATCGCTTATACCTGCAAAAGTATTTAAAAACCGGACAAGTGCGAGTCGGACAAGTCCATCGAGCGTTTCGTACAAATTTTTAGGTACATATACTAAAGTATACATTTTGATTTCCTTAGTAAAGTCTATTTTTTATGATTTTCCCTATACTTGTAGTATAAGACGGTATTACTTGCCAAATTTCATAGCTCTAGGTCTACGGAAAGTACCCTATATAGGTAAATTTTGGTTTCCTTGAGAGTGTCTAAATATACGTTTTTTGCGGCATAAATGGCCGTATCTTTCGTTAACTTATAAGCTTGATTTTTTCACAACTTCAAGGAACCACAGATCTGAGATAGGGTGTCAATTTCAACTCGATAGCTCCACGCGTTCCCGAGATAAAGGATCTTGACAGGCGGACAACAAAGTGAACTTATAAGGGTTCCGTTTTTTCCTTTTGGTTTATGGAACCCTAAAAATGCAAGAAATTAATTGAAAATCCTTCTCACAAACTCGGGGCGACGTCTGTTTATAATGATGTTGACTTGCACCGCTTTGCCCTCCTTTGAGAGCTAAAATAGTTCTCATTACTCACTCTAATAACCAGCACAAAGTATATAAACAGTACGTTAACTTTGTTATTAACGTTGAGATTGGATTTGCAAAGCAATCGGTATCGTAGACTCGAGGCCATTAGTGCCCGGTTTACTAATGTTTCACATAAGTACAGTTAGTCCTTATAAAATGAATCAACGAAATAATAAATAATCATTCAAAATATTGGTATCAATATAGAATCAATTTTGGATCTGTTAATTGATGTACTTTAATTTTTTTTAGTAATGCACAGTAAGCCTTGTAATACTAACACAATAATCATGTCCGAATCATGAAATTAATTATTATTTTATTTTTATACTAGTTGTCCCGGCGAAACTTCGTTCTGCCTCAGGTATTTTAATATTTTAGACGTTTTAATAGTTATTCTGTTATTCGGGGCAGAGACAAACCCAAATAACTAAATATTTTTAATAAAAAAAAATCCGACCGCGGTGCACTTTAAAAGTGCATACAATCCATTTTGTTTATTTTAACGAACTTCATACCCAGTGACACTCGCGCCATCAAGACAAATCTAATGATGTATCATTTATCAAGATCGGTTGTGCCGTTGAGTAGTTACGAGCGGACATACATACATATACGTACTCCTTTGGGCTTCGCCGCAGTGAGGTAAAAATCAAAAACCATAAAAATCGGTCCACCCATTCTCGAATTATACCGTGTAGCCCACCACAAAGAGTGACGATTGACGTTTCGGAGACCTCCCGCTACACTAGCGCCTCTAGTGGTGAAATTCATTCGTCTTCTAACCCTCTACTTTCAGATATGAATATTGCCGTGTATCGGCATTGTCGATGCTGACAGCATCGATCGCTTGTTTGTTATCCTGTTATCGGTCGAACGCCTGCGTTAAATGGGCACTCGTGGGTGGATCAACTTTTTCTTGTTCCTCGTTGCCATGGTTACGTCCCTTGGACAATCCTTTAAATACGTGATTTCCTATAAGTTTTCTACAATAAAATTCATCAAACGTAGGGGCAAGTGCTCAACCTGTGGACACTTTCCAGATTTTCAACTAATTTTGATAATTATTAAAAAACTGTTGATATTATCATCAAACTCTTTATTTTTTTGTTAGACTAATTAACTAGTCTTTAAGGATCACAGACTTTTAACACATCAGCTTTCTAGAAACAAGAGATATTATAAGCATAATTTTGAAAACATCATTTTTCTCCATAGGAACAACTGCTAATTTTAATAAACCTACCTATGGACGGCACTGCACCTATGGAAAGAAATCAACAACATACTTTTAACGAATTGTTTCTTCTAGAAACACTTAATTAACGAGGTAATAATATACACTAAGTATCTTTTTTTTTTTTTTTTTTTTTTTTTATGTTATAAGTGGCAAACGAGCAGACGAGCTGCCTGATGGAAAGCAGTCAACGTCGCCCATAGATATCTGCAACACCAGAGGTGTTACCTATACGTTGCCGATCTTTGAGAGCCCTGTTTACTCGTTTCTTGATCTAATAACGCATTCGGTATTTCTTTATAGACCTTTTACTTCTTTGCTTTACAATATTCTCGATACAACTCTTCAGCAAAGTCATTGGAGTTAGACGAGTATCTACCATCAGACAAGTCATCAGAATCATCGTTTAACAAGTTATTTCTTGTAAATATAAAAGTAGATTCGTTATTAGTACCAATATTGTTTTTGTGAGCCTTTGGAACGAACATTTTATGAAATCCTCCTTTACAAATTTGCATGTAGGTAAGCAAAGACCTTTTGACACATGACATGGCAACACATATATTGTAATATGATTTTTCTTGTCCTTAAGATACATTTTTTTCTATTTCTTATCAGGTTACACTTACTGGGATTCAGTTTTTGCCCAGTTTTACTACGAGGCACTGTAATTTTAAAACAATGTTAGAAATAATTAGTCGTCCACAGGTACAATCAGTAATCTTGAACTTGTGGACAGTCCAAAGGTACAAACATGAAGTTGTCCACAAGTACAGTTGTCATTTTAAATATTAAAACGATACTGGTCACATTTTAAACTAGCGGCGATAAGCAAATACGTAAGCAAACAATGATCTAACTCTGAAATTGAGTATGTGACTACATACACACCCGTATTATTTATCGAATACACAAACAATAAGCTTAAAGTAAGGGTAAAAACTTACTTTTTGGCACAAATGCTTGTCACCGCCGCAAGAGGCATAATCCCGGTCATTTATAAAAATGGCGACTAGCTAGTGTTGCCATACGAGAAAAATACTTTTCGCTTAAATGCACCCATATTAGTCTATGGTTAGTTGCTTTTTGAATACTGGCAGTGTCCAAAGGTACAATCGTCCAAATGAATTACTATTTTATTTTATTTTTATACTTGTTGTCCCGGCGAAACTTTGTTCCGCCTCAGATATTTTGATATTTTAGATGTTTTAATAGTTATTCTGTTATTCGGGGCAGAGACAAACCCAAAAAATAAAAATTTCCACCCTTTCTCGAATATAAATGGTGTAACTAACCCGACTTTGTTTTATGTATATAAGATAAATATAATACCTTTGTATCTACCTAGCGGCCTTTAGTGGCAATTTGAACGTTAGAATAGAGTTACAATACTGATATTTTTGAGTTTTAAATAATGCTCTACCAATTAATATTCCCACTTGAACTCCAAACGCACTGACAGACTAATGGCAGACGTTTTTAGGGTTCTTTACCGAAAGGGTGCTGAACAGAACCCTATTACTAAGTCTAGACCCCATCTGACTCACTCACTGAGTGAGTGAGACAGAAAGTAGTCTATTTGTCCACTTTTTAACAAGCTTAGTCTCTTAAATCGTGTGTAATAAATAGTTGCGTGAAATAAATTGTGTGTGTTGGGTGTAATAAATAGTTGTGTGAAATTTTAACATAAATATATCGTCGACCGTGGGCTCAATTAGCGTAAGGGACATTGTTTTGCCTGTCCCTTACCCTAATTGAGCCTACGGTCGACGATATTGTTATGGAGGCGTACAAATGTAAAACACACTAGTGGACCAACTGGTTTTTCATCACACTTGTTCGAAAATGGTGTTGTTACACGTAGGTTTTGCGGGCCGTAAATGACCTATTACGCCCTAGGGCATATTTTTTTTTTTATTTGAATACATTGGTTCTGTTCAAAGGAAACGCCAACTTATTTTATTAACTTTTATCACTGAAATATTTATTTAAAGAGAACTGTTATTGCAAATACATGTAAACACATATTTCGGTAACATTAATTAAATGTTTAAATGGTGTATTTCAGTATTATGCATATATAAAATAAACTAAAATGGCCGTTTTAGGTCTTTACCGCTATGGTTTCCGAACGTGACTTGACATTCGTATTGTCTATGGATATATTAAAATTAAATTAAAATTAAAATTCATTTATTTCAAGTAACAAAACTCATAATCACATTAATCACACATCAATTGCATTTAAATTGAACCTAGCCTAAGATAATAAATTAATATAATAAATAAATTCACACAGTGTTATCACATCAAGTCAATAATAATTATTATATGTCACTAATGTCACTTTCTGTTTTACAATTTTATTTAGGTTAAGTAAGGTTATTTTAATTAGACTTCCGCACAAGTGTGATGAAAAAAATTGTGTGTGCCACGGACGGTAAAGGATAATTACAAACTCGTGTTATTAATGCCCTCGGCTTCGACTCAGCCTTGTAACAAACACTCGTTTGTAATTCCTTACTTACCGCCCTTGATACACAATGTACTATTGTATGGAAACCCGCCCGCAGCTCGCCCGCAAATCAACTGTGATAAGGCCCTTTTAAGTGCTAGTAGGGCACAAAAATAATAATTATTTTTACTAAAAAAAACCCGACCGCGGTGCATTTTAAAAGTGCATAAAATCCGCCATTTTGTTTATTTTAACGAACTTCATACCCAGTGACACTCGCGCCATCAAGACGAATCCAATGATGTATCATTTATCAAAATCGGATGTGCCGTTGAGTAGTTACGAGCGGACACAGGAACGGACATACATACATACAGGTCAAACACATTACCCTCCTTTGGACTTCGCCGCAGTCGGGTAAAAAGTAGTCAGAGTTGTTGGTACAATCGAACACACTGTTAACTGTACATTTGTAAACAAATGTCAACTTTATTGCAACGTAATATTGTCTTCGGTTTCCGCGATTAACCCTTTTCAGCGTTCACGGTCGCGGGTAGACTTACGAAAACGTAGGGACGTGAAAAAAATAGTAATACCTATACGCGATTTAATCCGTTTAAGTCGTTCTATTACAATTTCCTGCAAAGTGCTTTAAGTCTATGGGTCAGTTTCCAGTGGCTCCGTTTGTACGGAACTGTTGGTGCGCAAGTTCAACTCACACTTAACCGAATTTTTATATACAGGGTGGCCCATTTCGATCGGTCAGTATGGGAAAGTCTGAAACTATAAGAGATACGAAGATCTGTTCTTAGGAACCATGTCATCGATTTTAGGGAAAAGAAAAACTGCATACATAGATTTGAAAAAAAAATGTATTTTAACCGGAAATCGAACCCGGTCGTTTTGAAAAATATAAGTAGCTTACATTATTTCTATTTTGATATCGATTGTGTAGGTCATAAGCAGTAAATGTTACTAGGAAACACGATATCTAAAACAAATAAAATCCATTGTTTCTAATATCTTTAATTCAATTAAGTTTTTATAACAAAACGGGACTTAATCGCGTAAAAACATGATATTACCTCGACGTTTCGGACGTGCCGTGACGTCCATGGTCGCGAAGGGACTGGCGAGGCGGGTGTCAACATCTTCTAGCCGCGCGGGTTTTCCGAACTACCCGCACTTGGTCTTGATTAATACTAATCAGATGATTATTGATCCCGCACTTGGTCTTGATTAATACTAATCAGATGATTATTGATCTTGATTAGTATTAATCAAGACCAAGTGCGGGTAGTTCGGAAAACCCGCGCGGCTAGAAGATGTTGACACCCGCCTCGCCAGTCCCTTCGCGACCATGGACGTCACGGCACGTCCGAAACGTCGAGGTAATATCATGTTTTTACGCGATTAAGTCCCGTTTTGTTATAATAATGAGTGAAAATCGTGAAAGTTTAAATCAATATTTTCAATTAAGTTTTGTTTTCTAAATTCCCGGTTAAAGTTTTTTTTTTTTCAAATCTCTGTATGCAGTTTTTCTTGTCCCTAAAATCGACGACATGGTTCCTAAGAACAGATCGTCGTATGTCTTATAGTTTCAGACTTTCCCATACTGACCGAATGGCCACCCTGTATATCCAAAGCTCGATAGTTGAGAAGCTTTTATCATTCTGTCCTACTCAGAGCTTTCAGCCGATAGCGATGTTGCTTTATTGCAGTTTGCTTTTAGTTTTTTTATCAGAGCAGGAAGCCATTAATATAAGATTTATTTAGTTATCTGAGTAGCTATAATGAGGTTGTTCTATAGAGTTTATTGACCTACTTTGTACGTAGAAGTAGTTTTGGTACATTTACCGGCAATAGGCACTTACTTGTCTTTCGAGTAAGCGAGTAAAATTGGGCGAGTAGAGTTACATTGCGGATCTGGAAAGATTGATAAATCACAATGTAAATGAACTGTCTGAGCCAGAAAAACCTCAAAAGTCCATATTTTGAGAAAGTAGCTACCCCGGGATTTATTTTGGAACACGCTCAGGAACGGACTTACATACATACATATGTAAATACATAAGTATGTATTTATGTATACATACATACATACATATCAAACAGGTCAAACACATAACCCTCCTTTAGGCTTCGCCACAGTCGGGTAAAAAAGACATCCTTTTCTTTTAAGGCGTTTAACATAGCTGGATATTGCGAGCTGTCGTGCAAGGGTATTGGGATGGGCTTCTAGCCGTTTCCTGAATGTAGTCCTGATGTTAGTGATTTCTTCTTTCACTGTGAGCATATCCAGGTGTTCGTGGATCTCGGCGTTAGTCACATACCAGGAGAAAAATTACTGCTATTATTTATACTGTGGATTGAGAGCTTGTTTGACTGCGCTACAAGTTAAAAGTAGTAAACACGTGTTTACGCCTAAAAAGCACGTCAGCGGTAACCCATAAATAGACGGACGGTTTGGACATACAAACGTACATATATTCGGGCTATTTTGGTGTGAGATTGCCTCATAGCTTTCTTTATAAACACATGTTCTTAGAAATGCTGGGTTATGTTTGGTGCGGATTTTATTGCTTTTTTACAAACTTAAAATAAAGAAGTTTTTCAATGCTGATTCAAATACATATTATTAGAGTTTTTCTATAGTATACGTTAGAATTTGGTGAAACAGTTCAACAGATAATAAATGTTGATAAATAGAGACCGGATTTGAAGTAGCGATCTCAATATTAGTATGGATATGACTAGTGCAATTTGTTAAATACATGTCATGTTGGAAATGAAATGAAATGAAATGAAATGAAATGAAATGAAATGAAATAATTTATTTCTGCAAGTAGGCCTCAAGGGCTCTTTCACATGTCTGATTCTTTTGGCGCTTCGGCAGATGACATTCTGGTGAGAAGAAGCGCCGGAAGAAACTCACCAGTTTCTCTTTTAAACACATTACAATAATTGTGACAATATTACATTGCATATCACAAACAACTACTTAACTAAATACATTTCAATAAACATAAAACTACAATTTAAGAGATGTAAAGGGTCTCTAGGCGTCAAAACAAGATAAATTACTAAGAAAAATAGAAAATAAAAAGGCATATACTAAAATTAATGGAGATGTAAGGGGCCTCCGTTGTCAAAACATGTTTTGGAGGTGTAAAGGATCTCCAAACGTCAAAATACAAAATGGGAAACGAGAAATAGACTATAGAACTATCATTACATTTACATGGTTTACACAAAACGAACGTACAGAAATGTAAAAAAAAAAAAAAAAAAAAAAAATCTGTGACTCACAAAACTTAAAAACTAAAATTAAAACAATTTTTCTTAGAGATGTATGTCGTCTCTAAGCGTCAAGACATTTGCAAGTACAAAACAGATTTTTTAATATAATATAATCTACATTCCTCAGAGATGTATATGGTCTCTAAGGTTTAATGTGAATTATTTACAAAAACGGACTCTATGCGTTCAAGCTATAAGATAAAACGTTAACTTCAATTGAGAACAAGATGTAGTCTCTCACGTCAGTTCTATTAAACACTAGTATATAATTATCTAACACATTCAACATAGCCCATGCAAGCGTGAACAGACCGGACCCCACAAACGGCACCCGTTCACGAGCATGACGCGTATCTCAGCCATCGCCTCCCTCAACCATATTTTAGGTTGGTTATATAAGGTCTTAATTTTTACTGTGCATTGTGCAGAAGAAATATTAAAGAAGAAAAACTTAAAAAAATAAACTATTTCAAAAAATAACAAACGATGTTTTTATTTATTATCACCATAATTTTTGCCCAATATTTACAAAAGCTTCCAAAAAGGTTTTTACTTTTTTGTTCCGATAAACTACATTATTTTTATGTGTAGAAAAAATAATAAATTATACCAGTCATATCCATATTAATATTGAGATCGCTACTTCAAATCCGGTCTCTACTGATAAAAATTTAAGTAAACTTTCTGAATCACTGGTCTGTTCTGATAATAGGTATTGATAATAAGGTGTACGGTGGAAATAAAATTTTTCCCATCGTACACCCAAGGTGGTCAAAGGTGAACGGTAGTAAAAAATATTTTCAACGGTTCACCCAGGTGGTCTCGGGAGGTGGACGGTGGGAAAGAAGGGTTCCTTTCATACATTATATTTCGATGGCGGAACTGCGGAAAATACGCCCGAGGCCCGAGGTGTCTAGACCCGAGCCAAAGTGTAAAGACAACCAAGTAGTACGAGTTCGGTCGTTTAGGAGCGCGCGACACGTATTTACACACACGCACAAACTCCATACTGTGGCAGGCCCGCGCAGGTCCAAATGCTTGCCTGTGGTGCGTCCGTACACGGCGCGCACACCTGCGCGCTTTCCATGTACCTTTTGTTGGAAGAAAAACTACCGTATAGGTACCGTGCCCGAGCCGTCCGGCGAGGGTAGAGACTCGGAACGAGTGGTAATGATACTTTTGAACGTGTCAACGACGTGGTGTAGTAAATTCGCAAAAAAATGATTTAATATCGCATTGGCTATTCAGCTAAATCAAAAGAAACTATTTTGGGAATTGAAATAAAGTCGCATATTAAATATAACATTTAAAGATAAAATAACGTTATAAGGCCGCGTTACCAGGGACGCGTAGCGAGGGATGTGTGGGTAAGGTAACCAATGGAAACAGATCATTTTACCTATAGGTAAATGAAATGGAAACAGCTCAGCGGAGCGAGGATAGATCCTCGCTTCACTGAACTGTTTCCATTGGTTACCACAAACACATCCCTCGCTACGCATCCGTGGAGGAAATGAAGCGAAAATGTTTCTTTGCAATACACTTTATTGCACACTATAAGAAAAAATACAATGCAAACTTATATAAAGAAAGTGGTAAACAATATGCGGTCTTATCGCTAAAGAGCGATCTCTTCCAGACAACCATTGTGTGGCGGATCATTATTCATATATATAAAAAACCCGACCGCGGTGCACTTTAAAACTGCATAAAATCCGTAATTTTGTTTATTTTCACCTACTTCGTACCCATTGACACTCGCACCATAATTTATAAAAATCGGTTGTGCCGTTGAGTAGTTACGAGCGGACATAGGAACGGAGATACATACATACATACTAAAGCGTG
This sequence comes from Eudemis profundana, assembly GCA_947034925.1. Taxonomy (NCBI): domain Eukaryota; kingdom Metazoa; phylum Arthropoda; class Insecta; order Lepidoptera; family Tortricidae; genus Eudemis; species Eudemis profundana. Next base: position 2,953,256 of record OX344818.1, on the reverse strand, counting down.
CAGAATCGGGAAATTTTTGTATGGCAGTACCCGGAAGTCCCGGTTCTCCCATACTAAGATTTCCCGGTTCTGCACGCCCTAATACATACATTTATACAGATCAAACACATAACCCTCCTTTGGGCTTCGCCGCAGTCGGGTAATGAGCCGAATTCATTGTCCACGACTGTATAAATAAGGTTTACCAAGGTACCTAAAGACTTCAAGATGATGCGTCAACAACTATCCGATTCTGCCTGTCCGAGTGGCTATGGTGAGTCACCCGCGCGCGTCACAGGCGGAAAATCCCTCACTCCAGCCCCGAATCTGTTTACAGATGGGATTTACCAGGAACTACTTGTGCTTGTCTCGATATAGGCTTGATAAAACTATTTACTATTACGTATTTCTGTATCAGCATTTCCGTTTGGGTTCACTTTGTCCACATTCACATTTGGTTCATTATTGAAACGTTCCACCCGCCTCACTTTCATGGACACATTTTTGTCGAAGCTCCCTCAGATTTTAGTCTCATATCGAGCTATTGGTACATAACCGGGACTACTAACAAATACCTTGAAATTGCATTAAAATCTGCCGGAATCTCGACAAAAAAGTGCCCATTTCGTCCAATTTCTATTTCGTCCACCTTCCATATCTCCGATTCATCCAAATTCCCAGTTCGGTCACATTCCCAATTCATCCGCTTTCACATTTCGTCTACATCTCCAATTCGCCCACATTCGCAGTTGATCCACATCACAGATGGGCATTATTCGAATAAAAAATAATCCACGGTACTTTTATTCCCGGATGATTTACTCGCGAATAATCAGCAGCGAATAAATCATTCGACTACTTTTTAAATGACGGATGATTATTCCGCGAATAACTTATTCGAATAAGGATAACCATTCCGCCAATTTTATTCGTCATTCGCGAATAATTTGGTTATTCTTATTCGTCATTCGAATACATTTTGCCCATCTTTGGTCCACATTTCCAAATTTTTCAAAGAACCAGACTACATATAATACGATTTTTCTTGTAGCATTAACGACTGCATGGACGAACTGAGAATACCTACGGACGATATGGGCACGGAAAGTGGGAGTTTAGGCGAAATAGGAAGTGGGCGGAATGGGGATGCGGGTTATGTGAACCCAAATTGATCATAAATATTATTCACCCGAAAACTTGCACTGCTGGACATAAGACTTCCTCAAAGACTAGTTTTACAGATTCAATTAAGAGAATGAGGACGAAGTGGCAATAAGGATAAGTTGGGAATGTGGACGAGTAGGGATTCGTAGTGGACGAGTTGGGAATGTGGACGAGATGAGAATGTGGACGAAATGGGCATGTGGACGAACTATTTCCTTCTACATCGATATATTTCTGTGGATACGAACTTATTGCTAATAGAGCGGTAGATATTTTATGCCACACCTGGCCATAAAGTGGCTTTTTCCGCACGCTGCGCGTACGGAAAAAGCCGCTTTCTAGCCAAGTGTAGGTAGACATAAAATGATGTACACAACACGGGACGTAATAAAGAAAGTCCTCGATCGCATATTTACGTCCCTCGCTTGCAGCTCGGGCCGCAAACATCTGCGATCTCGGCCTTTCTTTGTATTACCACCCTAGTTGTGTAATGTACTATTCTATTATGCCACACCTGGCCATAAAGTGGCTTTTACCGCACGCTACGCGTACGAAAAAAGCCACGTGTGTAATGTACTATTTGCATGCTCATTGCTGGTGACTGAACTTATAAGGGTTCTATAGCTACCCAAGGGACCCTATTTCTCTAATTGGATGGAACTGGCTATTATGAAAACATCTGAGGTCAATGGCATTAGGCACGCGATGCTTTTAGTACTAGTATTTGCCCGGGGCTTAACCCGCGTTATACTGTCCCAAGGGAACTCTTTACCGGGACACAATACAATACAAGTATACTTTATTACACACCAGAAAAACAAATTACAAGAGGTACTTACATAATTAGAACATCACAATTTAAAAAGGTAGGCAACAGGTGGTCTTATATAAATTAATAAATTCAAAACTGTGAAAGGGAAATAAAGCTATCTTATCTTATCCTATGTTTTAACCCAGGACTTGGTCTATTTGCATGCGAAATTTCAGCTCAATCCATCCATTCGCTACATGCGATTTTCATTTCATTGCGGCGATTAATCGATCAACTGCACACATCGTACCTAGGTAGCCAGCAATCGAACTCGCATACGAGTTCTCGTCCCATCTAATTGGGGCCTTACGTAAGCGACATAACAGTATGAATACTACAATACAATCATACTTTATTGCACACCTAAAGAAAATTACATTGCAAACTTATATAAAAATAGTGGTAAACAATAGGCGGTCTTATCGCTAAAGAGCGATCTCTTCCAGACAACCTTTGGGTAGCGGAGTCTATGCAAAGTTGACACAAGTAAATGAGTAGGTGGTGAGAAATAACGATGCAAAAGAATGCTCACAAATTACTAAACTACTACTATTGATTATTACAGGAAACTTCCATATTACCCTGCAAGTGCTGCTAAAATGAAATGTGCTGCTAAAGTCTGAGAAAGTTAATTAGTTACTCTTTATGAGACCTCCCGCACGTTTATGAAACGATGGCATTTTAATTAGAACATTTATTAGTTGTGCTCTACTTTCATACTATTTTGTTTTTCTTTCTCGACGTATTTTCGCTTCTTTCACCTTTAACACGTTCACGGACACATCACCGTTTTGAAAATTGCGTGATATGAAACTAAAAAAGCTTATACAAAACATTTAACGGCCACAGACGAACTGCCACAACGTGTTAGCTGACTGCAGGTGACACCATAGCGTCGGATCTATATATATGTAATTGCCTTAAAACAAATACCTCCCATTGTGGTAGCACGGCTACAGCCGTAACGTCCGCAGCCGTGTTGTGCCACAACACACGTCACGCCCTTATCTGTATGACATATGTTGGAGGTTACCTTGAAGCTTTTGTTGTGGCACTAGGGAACTTAGCGACTTGCCAAAAACGGCACAAGGTACCTGCCTCCTGCCTTCGTTTCGCAACTCCTAAACCCAGACGAATTCCTTTTCTTATCAGTCCCCGACATAGAAGTGCATCATTTCGTGGCAGCTTCAGTTATTCCGCCACGAAATGCTGGAATAATATCCCGCCACCAATTAGAAATGTCTCATCTTTACACGTTTTTAAAAAAAAGCTTAAAAATTATTTGTTAGATCAACAAATTCATCCAGCAGCGCCTTCTTATGTCCGGGGTGAGACATAACATAGACTATTTATTTATCACATAAGTATTTGTGAACCGATCTCTCGTTAAATTATTTATTTCATTATATTTATACTTTATTGCATTATGCGAGTATTTTCAATGGATTATTTGAGGTACAACTTGGTAATATATATTTTTGATGTCTGTAGTTCTTAAGTTCCTAAGTTCAATAATTGTTTAATCTTGTAAAGTGTAACTGCGTAACGTGCAGTTTTGTTTCGCCCTACATTTGGAGCCACATAATACCAGCGTTGAGCCACCTTCTGTGACTTGACACCAAGCTGAGTGGACTCCTTTTTCGCAGAAAAAAAAAATCGATGTATACTCTCTTTCTGTTATAAATGTATCTGTGTGTTTTGTATGCGAAATAAATGTATATTCATTCATTCATTCATTCATATAACTCCTTATGAAAAATTCACGGCTCTGGACGGAACGCCACTTATGTCACAGTAAAGATCACCGTCCACAGATGAAGTGTCGTATCACGAGGGTTTTTATTTACGTCTCCACCCTCTGCCAGCCACCTTGCGAAGATCGTCACTCCACCTTGTCTGAGGGCGCCCACACTACGTTTGCCGAACGTTTACGTAGAATAACTAATACCACAGAAGAAAGACAAACTAACAAACTTAATTAATTTACTTACACAAAGAAAATAGGGCAAATTTTGAATAGAAATAAAAACCTAACATAAGTATATTACCAATTATACATTCTGACGACCGCTTTAGCTTAGTTGGTAGTGATCCTGCCTATGAAGCAAGAGGTCCTGGGTTCGAATCCCGGTAAGGGCATTTATTTGTGTGATGAGCACGAATATTTGTTCCTGAGTCATGGATGTTTTCTATGTATTTAAGTATTTGTATGTATGTATCTATTAAATATATCGTCGTCTAGTATCCATAACACAAGCCTTATTGAGCTTACTATGGGGCTAGTTCGATTTGTGTAAGATTGTCCCCTAATATTTATTTATTATTTATTTATTTATTATTTACATATTAAATATAATCTAACTACATATATTACTAATTAAATAAATACGTACACATATAATATACGTTGCACATCGCGCGTCTATCCCCTCTATATCTCAGACGAATCACATAATATGTGTCTGGTAGAATCTACTCAGTGTTGCCAAGTCCAATTTGAAAAGATCCGAAGAATGATCTCTAAAAATTAGAAAATTAAAAAAAAATCAGTATATTACTTGCTAGTTCAAAGTACTTAAATACTCAAAGTACATGTTCGATTCTTACCCAGATAAAGTTACTTATTACACTAGTATTGTTTGCAGACCGTGAGACTCAAACATATTGAACTAAAACGGATCACTCGCGTTGTCAAAAAAAGACAAGACTCCACTCGACGTGTTTTGGGAGCATTCAGCATTCCCTTCGAAGTAGATTCTGTTAAAAATTCAGTAGATCAGTAGACAGCCGGAAATCAGTAGATGGGTCACTGTGCACACAGTCATTACTGTGGATGTCACTACCGTGGCTTTCATTGCTCTTTCTAAACGTTCGAACTAACCGTCATAATATCATGAATTCTTTTTATCATAATTATATATGAGTGAATTCACTATAGTATTTGTTTTATCAATTAGTAAGAGTAATAACGCTCACGGTAATGACATCCACTGTAGCGACTGTATGCATAAAAATGAGAATGACAAAGATCAACCGATAAACTCAAACTCATTTATTTCTGCAAGTAGGCCTCAAGGGCTCTTTTACATGTCTGATTCTTTTCTTTTCTTTTGGAGCTTCGGTAAATGACCTTCTGGTGAAAAGAAGCGCCGGAAGAAACTCACCAGATTCTCTTTCCAAAAACATTACAACAATTGTGATATTAATAAAATGGGCACAGTTTTTTTTTATGAAGAGATGTATATAATCTCCCTCCAGATCCATTACATTATAAAAACTTAAAACTTCATTTTTAGAGGTGTAAAGGCGTGGCGTCAAAGATATCCTTGGGCAAGCCGGTGCAGATTTGGCGTACATTTTCCTTAAGAGTTGTAGAATAAGGTGTTTAAATGCCTGATATGTGTTAGGCAAGCCGGCAGGAATCGAGTTCTTTGGACGCCACGCTACTGAAAGGGTATCTAGGTGTCAACACACTATAAAACAAATATAAATAAATAAATAATAAATAAATATTAGGGGACATCTTACACAAATCGAACTAGCCCCATAGTAAGCTTAATAAGGCTTGTGTTATGGATACAAGACGACGATATATTTAATAGATATAAATACTTAAATACAAAGAAAACATCCATGACTCAGGAACAAATATTCGTGCTCATCACACAAATAAATGCCCTTACCGGGATTCGAACCCAGGACCTCTTGCTTCGTAGGCAGGGTCACTACCAACTAAGCTAAAGCGGTCGTCAATAAGTAGGTCGTCAGTAAGTAGGTTTAAAGAAAATAAGCAAACTTAAGATAATCCTATAGACCGGGCAACACTGTCTGCGGATGTTCTCAGTTGCGTAGAGAGATCGGCATTTAGTTTATATTTTTACTGTTTTATTTACATTACGATTAACTACGCGAGTCGGTTCTCTTGGTGGAATGAGGGCGTAAGTAACTATGAAGTTTATAGTAAGATGATTATTTTTATTGAAGTTATAGTTTTAAATGGCGTTTACTCGTCTCATGTTACAATTAGAGTAGGTACTAGCGTAGGGTAAAACATATCGTTGGGTAAACGATGGGTATCTTTGGGTATCGGCTCCGCTACCCAAAGTTGTCAGGAACATACAGCTAGTACTGTCAACTTCATTTACATCTACCTGTGGCGTGGCGTAAAATATATCCTTGGGCAAGTCGGTGCAGATTTGGCGTACATTTTCCTTAATAGCTATAGAATAAGGTGGTCAAATGCCTGATATTAGGCAAGCCGGTAGGAATCGAGTTTTTTGGACGCCACGCCACTGACATCTACACACTTACGGGAACAAAAATATCTGAACACGACTCTACTGTCAGGAACATAACAGCGTGTTCAGATATCGTCGGGGATAGTGCAATACCGCGTAAGTAGCACATGTAGATAAGGTTTAAATTTCTATCAAATTTGCTTGAAACTGAACCTTATCTACGTATGCTACTTACGCGGTATTGCACTATCCCCGACGATATTTTTGTACACTTATATGTGTAGATGTAAATGAACTCGATTGTGCAATTTTGCGTATTCCCTTGGCTAGGAAATGGGATTTTCTTGCCACCACTTACGGTTTAAGGAGACGTAAAATCAGCACGCCAATTGGGCCATAGAGTTATTATTAAAGTAACTTGGCCATTGTTCGTTAAGACAGCATTCCAAATCGGAAATTTGTGCACGTTTACATTAACACTAGTCGTAAAGCTAAGCCCGCCAGTCCATAAATTGAGACATAAATGTATTATTATTGGAGCGCTAATGTAGGCGAGACGCGGAGCGCAGGCCGGATAACTCTGGATTGCTGGCTCGATTGATGGGTACAAAAATTTAAAAAAACCGGAAAAGTGCGAGTCTGACTCGCCCACCGAGTCCGACTCGCACTCTCGATATTTTTTACGATTTAATCATAAATGTATAGTTTTCTGATTTTTCCCTATACTTGTAGTATAAGACGGTATTACTTGTCAATTTTTATAGTTCTAAGTCAACGGAAAGTACCTTTTGAATTTTGGTTTCCTTGAGGGTGTCGAAATTTACTTTTGTGCGGCATAAACGACCGTATCTTTTTTTCGCTAACTTAGATGTTTGATTTTCTCACATCTTCAAGGGACCGTAGACCTGAGTATATAGTTTTATTTTCAACTCGATATCACGCGTTACCGAGATAAAGGCTTGGCAGACGGACAGACAGACAGGCAGACAGACTGACGGATGGACGGACGGATAAACGGATAACAAAGTGATTTTGTAAGGGTTCCGTTTTTTCCTATTGAGATACGCACGGAAGAAAGTGGAGATACGGAACTCTAAAAATCGTCTGTCACTAAGATACTAATACATAACGAGGGAAACAACATACTGAAACTTTCTCGACCACAGAGATACCTGATCAAAGTGGGCACATTGTTAGACGGTTCATTCTAATGTAGCTGCGTCCCGAGAGGTTGGCTGACGAAATTGGTTCATTTCCACAAAATTATTAGCAGACTAAAAAGTGTGAGGTTTGTCATTAAATGGCGTTGTTTCAAATATTAATATGGCTATATCAATATTATAATTATTAACAGATCAAATCACATTGAAAAATCAAAATTGGACTTGTGTCCTTTTTCTAAAGAGGAACGTCAAACTGTCTATACGGACAGGTTACGTTTATAGGGTTCCGTACCAAAATGGTAAACAAGGAACCCTTATGGTGCGACTCTGTCTGTCTGTCCGTCTGTCACAGCCAGATATCTCAGAAACTACTGCTGCTATCGATTTGAAATTTGGAATAGTATTAAAAGTAACTAAACTAACTTAACCCGAGCCTATTGGATGTAAAAGTCAGGCTATTATATCGAGTGGGGTATCAAATGAAAGGGCTTGATTTGTAAATTAAAATCCCGTTTTTATTTTTTTTAAATAACTAGTTTTTGATTTATGACGAAAAACGTTAAAAAAAATACCATTCCCCCTATTATCTTTGAAGTTACTGAACAGAAAAATCTGTAATAATTACCAATTATTAATGTCATCTTAAATATTACAGAAAAAATATAACGGTTTTCCTAACTTGCACCGTTTTTGAGAAATTTGCAAAAATCGTAACACATACTTATTTGCTCCTACTAAACCAATTCCCATACAGTTTTTCTTGAACTATTCATGTATCTACTATCTACTTATGAGTTTGTACGGAACCCTCGGTGCGCGAGTCCGACTCGGACTTGACCGGTTTTTAACCTATACTGGAGCTGAAACGACAATATTGCCAACTTTAGATTTAGTGCAAAAATAGTGCAAGAAAAGTATTAAAATCCGATTGTACCTATTAGTACATTGCATAGTGTGTATACTCGTTATCGTCCACTTCCGCGTCTCAGGCAGGGTTGCCATAAGTGTGGGGACTCAGACCGGCATATTTAAAGAAAAAATAGTAAAGGTAGAAAAAAAAGGACCTTGATAGTGTTCCCAGTGCGCTCTCGCTCTGTCAACGCCGAGTCCGCGATCCAACAAAGTGTTGAAACTGTTGACCTAAATTCGTCAAAAGTGAACGGACAAGTGTCAGCGCTTACGACGTTCTATCCATTACGACGACATACATACGATTAGCCTACCTGACTAGTTAGTCGTGTTTACTGTAGGTAATATTATTGTTTACCAATTCCAGGCCCGTACTAAATAACTATGATTTTTAAACCGGGACAATTTGCTTATCGGCCGGGACGCCGGGACACCATGCTTCAAACCAAGGCATGTCCCGGCTTACCGGGGCATATGGTAACCCTAGTCTCAGGAGACATAATATGTCACAAGTCTATTTCTGAGTCCACGACAGACTCAGCTCGCCTACATAGGTACATGCGTATGTCTGTGTGTGTATGCTGTATTGAATTAAATACTCACAAGTCGAAGGACTTCTTTGATACTGAAATTACTATCCTTGTTCCTATAGGGAACGTGCACGAACTATAGGTGGCAGCACTAAATGAGAGTCACGGGTGGACAATAAAGGAAACTATCACCCCTGTCAAATCAAGCTGTCAATGTCAATGACAATATGTAAGGGTCAATGTCAAATATAGTAAGTCGTAGCTACACTGACGTTAATCGTCCTTCATCGCAATAAATTACGGCGTTTCCGTCAATGTTGCCCCAGCACGAGAGGGTACTTGCTTTAGATTGGCGGCACCAGTTGGCAGCACCTTCGTCGTGCACGTTCCCTATAATATTTATTTGAGGAGCTCCTTCAATTCAATGGGATCAATCTGGAAGTAAAGCATGTCAATTAAAAAATATATTTTACCATATCTCATCATTAGATTATCTTGTTTTGACGCCTAGAGACCCTTTACATCTCTAAAAAAGTTTTATTTTTATTGAAATGTATACCTATTAGTTAAGCAGTTGTTTGATGAATTGTATTACTTATTGAAATTGCATTTTCACAATTATTGTAATGCTCAATGTTTATTTTAAAAGAGAAACTGTAACATGTCAGATATGTACTTACTTATATCTGAAATGTCTCTCCTATGTAAACATAATTATTTTATTATTTTAACTCATTTTGTATGTCGGGGATAGTATTTCACATCGCTAAAAAAAATGTAAACACAGCGTAGGGTAATAAATTATTAGAAAACAAACATCATAACTATTTTGCAATCGAGTAACTTAAATAACTTTCAAATTTAAACTTTATTTCTAATCGGTTAAGAGAACTATACTTATGCACATGTTTGTAAACCATTCTGTAAAGCTGTCTTAGTCAAGTGGCGACGCTAATAAAATATAGGGTCGAAAGGTAATAAGTAACGCGGGTTTGACCATATGTTGAACGTTATGTCTTTTTAAGAAAGAGGGTGCAAAGTTGATTAAAATTAAGTCATATTTGGGAGGTGACGCTAAAATATTGATGGTTTGATTCTATAAAACTGTTTGGAACCCAGAAATCGGGGCATTCATTTTGTTACGGATTTGGAGGAAGGTTCTCTGGTTAGGCGTTACGCTGTGACGTATTGTTTGCTAGCTTAGGTTATGCTAGAGGTCTAGACCGCTAGTATGACCTGAGTTGGGAAATAATGCATTACATCTAGTTTTGGGCCTTATAGTATTTAATTCAGTTTAGTGAGGGGTTTTCTTAAATTATAGTGAGCGTTTTAAATAATAAGTAGAGTATCAGGTCAGATCAGAGGAGTAGGTAGGATGAGTAGTTTAAGAGTTTGAGAGCTAGGTAGGTAGGTTTAGGGTTAGCATTTTTAGATCAGCTTTAGGTTTAGGTTAAGTTAGGTAGGATACAGTACAAAACTGGTGAGTTTCTTCCGGCGCTTCTTCTCACCAGAATGTCATTTGCCGAAGCGCCAAAAGAAAGAATCAGACATGTGAAAGTGCCCTTGAGGCCTACTTACAGAAATAAATTATTTCATTTCATTTCATTACATTAGAGCTCGGACGATCGAATGCAAATGACAAAGCAACAGGACTACTGGAGTAGACATCAGTGATATTTTTTTTATTAAATCGATAAATTTGTCGATAAAGTCGTAAATAAAACTTCTATGTATATAATTTTTTTATCATTATTAGTGGAGATACATTTCGTCTATAAAAAGTGGACCGGAGTAAGCTTTAAGTATCCACTGCAATGTATAATTGACAACCTTTCATTTTTTTGAGCCTTTAATTTTATTGGTTCTCTGTATTTGGTTTGAAAAGACGAATACGCTGATAATTTATTTGTTTCACCAGGATTTGTAATTAATTAATATATTAATATTTGCTTATTCTAAAAGGGCGTAACTACAGTTCTACGGTAGAATAAACCATTACTTTAGTCTTATCGCGATCGAAAAAAAGTAAGCGATCTGACAGTATGCATTGATAATGTCAAATTCAAAATTATGACAGCTTATTTTTTCTGTGGCAAAAGGCACTGGCATTTCATCTATTGTGCCGTAGAACTGGTAAAATGAGAACGTATTTTCTATTCATTTGTATTTTTTATATAAAGCGATATAAAAAAATTATAAAAATAGTGTAGTGTTCAGGAGACAAAATGCTTTCGAATCGTATACACATTTTAAAGTGTTCTTAAAATGAAATGTTGTCAATTGTATATCAATAAAATTATATATCCACGATAAAATAATTATGTATTTGTTTTATCAACGACTACATTGACAAATATTTATCGATTGCATAAAAAAATGTAACACTGAATTCTACTCCACCCTGTTCCTTATGTAATTTGCATTCCATCGTTCGATCCCTACTGATCATAAGCGACAGAGTTCTAAGGTAACAAACATATAAATAAATAAATAAATAAATAAATATTAGGGGACAATCTTACACAAATCGAACTAGTCCCATAGTAAGCTCAATAAGGCTTGTGTTGTGGATACTAGACGACGATATATTTAATAGATACATACATACAAATACTTAAATACATAGAAAACATCCATGACTCAGGAACAAATATTCGTGCTCATCACACAAATAAATGCCCTTACCGGGATTCGAACCCAGGACCTCTTGCTTCGTAGGCAGGGTCACTACCAACTAAGCTAAAGCGGTCGTCAAAAGTATACAATATTACAAAAGTCGGTTAATAGTACATTACACAACTAGGGTGATAATACAAAGAAAGGCCGAGATCGCAGAAGTTTGCGGCTCGAGCTGAAAGCGAGGGACGTAAATATGCGATCGAGGGCTTTCTTTATTACCTCCCCGTGTTGTGTACATCATTTTATGTCTATATTTGGCCAGAAAGCGGCTTTTTCCGTACGCGCAGCGTGCGGAAAAAGTCACTTTATGGCCAGGTGTGGCATAAAAATAATAACCAACTTGAGAACCCCACTCTATTCCTAAAGAAATCAGGTCGTGCTAAATGAAATTGGACAATCCATTTACAATTGCAGACAAGATTAGATTTGGCGACACATATTATAATAGACTGTAGTTTTTAGTGAAATTAGTGAAGTGGATACAGCTAAAAATACCCTCGGATTAGCGGTTAACGGCTTCAATCCGAACAGGTGCGCTCGCGCCGCTGTGACGCTCCGAATAAAATATATACACGTACATTTTATTATGTACTAGCATTTTCGCGCGGCTTCGCCCGCGTTGTTCCCGTTATTGTCCCAAAGGAACTCTTTACCGGGATATAAAGTATCCTATGTTTCAATCCAGGACTTGGTCTACTTGCATACCAAATTTCAGCTTGATCCATCCAGTTGCTATCCCGTTATTAGGTAACAAACATCATCATCTTCACAAACTTTCGCATCCCACTTCCCATCCCATCCCATCCCACTAATATTATAAATGCGAAAGTTTGTGAAGATGTTTGGATGTTTGGATGTTTGTTACCTTATAACGGGGTAACTACTGGATGGATCAAGCTGAAATTTGGCATGCAAGTAGACCAAGTCCTGGATTGAAACATAGGATACTTTATATCCCGGTAAAGAGTTCCTTTGGGACAATAACGGGAACAACGCGGGCGAAGCCGCGGGAAAATGCTAGTTTATAATATTAGTGGGATTTGTATAGCGAGTTTGTTTAGTCACTACCTACTTATGTTTTGGTGGGATTGCCCATAGTCCTTGTCTAGTCTATAATCCAATCCTATCTTACTAATATTTTAAGACTCTTCAGACAACAGATTTTTATCGGCCAATAGTTTAATCGGGCTGTTAATCAGTATGAACACCAAGTGCGTACTTTTACACGTTCATGTTCGAGTGGAAACCATCTGTCTTTGTTTATTTTTTTTGTGTATTGTCTCATATGTATATGTGACTGTAATAGTGTGTTATTCGAATAAATGCTTTTGTTTTATATTCTATTCTAACTTAAACAAATTTCCCTTGTCCCAGCAATGGCGGAAGCCGCCCCCGCCCCGCCCACCCCGGGCACGCCGGGGGAGGAGCCTGCGCCCGCGCCGAAGAAGCAAGCGCGCGCGCGCGGTAAGCCGCAGCCAGAGAAACCGAAGCGAAGCCTGATGTGTTTCGGGCTGAAGAACCCGCTTCGGAAGCTGTGCTACGCTATTGTTGAGTGGAAGTATCCTTTGAAATAGTCAAATACCTATGTAAAAACTAAGATTTCGGTGTTTTCAATATCGTCGCTCCGTACTTAGTACTTTTATCAGTAAATTGAACAAGCAAAGAGTTATGCCAAAAGATAGGCCTTAGGCAGGTTAGAATTCAATAAAGTTCAGTTAGTAAAATACCAAAATCGCTATATGTGGGCCTATGATATTTGAAGAGTTCCCTCGATTTATCCAAGATCCCATCAGCAGGTCCTGATTTGGTTGCAATGGGACCACCTCGGAACTCTACCCTTTCAAACAAAAAAAGAATTTTCTAAATGTGTCTTAAATGGATATGTTTTTAAGTTAATGGGCACGCCAGTGTCTATGTATTTTTTTACACCACAACGTACGGTCAAAGTTCACCCAAAGTTTCAAAAAATACTATATAATAATCCATTCCCAAGTTTGAATAAAATTATTTAAAAAATTACAATAGCTACACTTAAGCGCTATTGTACAGCTAATAGCACATTAATTAAGAATTATATTGAAATAAAATAATAAATGAAAAATAAAAAAAAATAGTGCGGTACAGCAAAAATGCTAGGCGAGGTTATCAATTGTGAGAAAAATGACATAAGTCAAAATATCTCAAAAATTGTGACACTAACAAAACCTATATTAGCTTTATTTGATAGATAAAGCTAATATAGTGCCTTCTATCACCAGTTCACAGGTTATCTATTCTTTACCTAACACCTAATAAATTAAATTTGGGTAAACGAGTGTGAATCATAAATTAAGAAGCACTTTTAATTCGGCCCTCGAACATAGTTTATTGCTTACAATCATAAAACATTTCTGTGTTAACCAATAATGCCATAGAAAACCTACACTAAACTTAAGCCTTCCCGCTGCTTTTTATTTTGATACGACCGATATCTGATATTTTGTTCCAGACCTGAACAATGGAGGATATTTTTAGCCAATTTGTTAATGATCTCCGGGCGTTTATGATATCAACGTCATTGTGACGCAAATAAGCACGAAAATAAGTTTGTGTCTTTAGCAAGGGCGAGCGATAGATGTGATAAAAATGTCAACAATAAATCCGAGCTGCTATAAATCACACAGACGCAGAGAACACTCAAACGCGCTTTAGTATAATCAAGGACCATTAAAACAAGAGGATTGTCATTCTCCATACAAAAAGCTGTTCCCCGATATTTACAACGCCATCTATGTTTAAGCTTGGTATAAGAGTTATACAATTATTCAACTTTGCAAGCGCGACACAGTATTTAAATGTTAGAATTTATTTATTATTAGCTGTTTACGAACTAATTGTTAGGTACTGTACTATGTTCCTTTGTTCAATTATAACATTGTTAAATGTTTAGTTTTTTAGCGCCATCTAGTTTTTGCCTGGATACCCCCTTGCGGTCGGGGCACGATCCAAAGTATGGAGAATGACAGTCCTCTTGTTTTAATGGTCCTTGGTATTATATACGAAAGCGCGTTTGAATGTTCTCTGAAAGATCACAGAAGCACAGTATAATAGCAGTATTTTTTCTTTCTACAAAAGGTACATCGCGCGCTTGAATGTACCTAATTATGCGCGCCGTGTACGAACGCATTACAAGCAAAGTTTTAACAATGCATAAGAAGGTTCCAGTATGGAATACTTGTCGCGCGCTCCTAAACCAAAGTATAAAGACAACCAAGTAGTTCGTCTTCGCCGTTTAGGAGCGCGCGACACCTGAGCGTGCCTAAGGCACAGGGCTGCCGCTCGTCGGTTCTGTAAAATACCTACTTACTACGAACGTAACTTTTATCAGGTTGACCTCGATCGAACGAACAATCGTTCGAGGTCAACCTTGTAAAAGTTACTTATTTCAATATGAAAGTATCTGATCGCACACATCTGATGTTAATGTTATTAAGTATAATAGTTTAAATAAATTAGTAGTGGTATGTGTACATGTAAGTAACGCAACGATATTTCGGCTCGTTTCATAAAACCACTCTCGTGTTTAAGGCATTTTATATATCAATAGAATCAACTACTATTTAATTAGTACATGTTTAAGAAATCTGTTAATTTTACTCATCACTGTCAAACAAAATAATTATCTACTCTATTTAATTGGTATAGTTTGATCACAAAACTATCAAACATTCTATAAATGACTTAAAATATAACATTTATATAGGTACTAATAAAATACACACCTTTTGGGATCCTTAGGAATGCAGAAATATGACAATTCTGGATTTCGCGCATTATTCTTCAAACATCCGAACACACTGCAGTATATACGTCTTCTATACTTTGCTTCGTCCGCAGACATTTTGAACATTCGACCGCTCGCGACGATAGCTCAGCCCTGACTAAGCACGCGGCGATGCTTGCCTGTGGTGCGTCCGTACACGGCGCGCACACGGCGCGCACACATGCGCGCTCCCTATGTACCTTTTATCGGAACAAAAACTACCGTATACGGTGCAAAAACGGCCGAAGTTGGACTACTTCTTTGTCTTTATACTCTGACAAAAGGCTAACAGATTTTGGTTTTCCACTAGGCCGGCGCTACTGGAAATGAGACAACAGATATTTTTCTAAAAAATAACTATTGATCGTCGACTGGTAGCAATTTTTCGACGAAAGTATAACATGGATATGATTATTTAAAAACGTATGCAGTTTTATTTCTAACAACACAGACTTATCCATATCGATACCTTTAGACTCAAGGGCGTAAAAGCCGTAGGTTCTAATGGCGTTTACGCCCTTGGAGTCGAAAGGTATCGATATTAGTAATTACGGTTGACGTTAAAGTGACATAAAATGCTACCGGTCGCCAATCACTGAATATAACAGACAGATAATTTTACAAGGTAAATTTCACAGACAATATAGAGATAAATCATCGATGACTTTCGTTCCAGATACAGAGATCTGAAATCCCAACTGCTTCAGAAATCAAGCAACTCGTCAAAATTATCAACGCCAATACCCGCCTTTTGAATAAAGGACCTACTTGGCGTTGACAATTTTAAGATTATTTAATTTTGCTGTTGTGAAGTTTTGGATTCGATCTCACATACTGTGTCAATATTCAAACGATTTACGAAACAGATAATGTTTTTGAACACTCTGTGCCCGAATGAGACAAAAGTTTCATAATTAACACCTGGCGATAATTTCCTTAACAATTTTGCATCAGACCATTCGAGTACATGATATTGACGACGATATTCGCGAACTGCATAGCTTTAGCCGTCTTCACGCCCTACCCGTCCGGTGACACGAACAACACAAATGGAGTATTGGTAAGTTTCCTTTTTTTATTTCCACTTAGTCCAATCCTCTCAAGGTGGTCCGGGCTTAGCGACCTGGTTCGATCCCAGGCGCCACGGCCCCCACCTAATCCGACCCTCTCAAGGTGGTCCGGGCCAAGCGACCTGGTTCGATCCCAGGGAACGCCATGGCCCCCACCTGGGCCGATTTTTGTAACAGTCTGTATAAGGCTTGCAAGTTTGTCAGGCTTCAAAAATATATATATTTCCATCATCTTCTTCGGCCGTGTACTAGTCCTTGTACGATACTAGTTGCGATCGAGGAATTTTTCTTCCTTATAGGAAACCGATTGCAAAACACTAGGTAGGTTAGGTTTGTTAAGCACGGTCCTACCACCGGTGAGTAACAATTTATTGCGAGCTGACCAGGCACAGTGTCATCAAACGACCTTTCCAGATCCGCAATGTAATGCTTATCGCCCACTCACCGGTGGTGGGACCGGTGCCTTAGGTAGCTTCAGATGGCCCCAGGGCAAACCGCCTAGAAATAGGCGCCCCGGAGCAGCCGCGCAGCGGGGCTCTGAAAAAATGGTTATAAAAAATTTCTTCGATTGTAACTGGTATCGTACAAGGACTACAAAATGTTCGATCTTAACTGGTTACGAGCCACCGGTTTCGAACACGGCTGAAGGGCCACCATCGCTATCCTCCCAGGCTAACGGCTGAAAAAATTTCTAATTGACCTGACATGCTACAGCGTTAATGAATCCATTGTAAGAAAATAACAATATTTGTAACTGTATTCTAATACGATTGAATTATAAATGACGACACCCAAAGGGTCATCCATAAATTACATCACACGATTTTTAAACCAATGGGATGGTTACTGTATCCTTCCCTGCTATGCCAAAAAATGCTGTGTTATGACAGCCCAGCCACAGCCTATGGTTTCTATTGGACGGAGATGATGATTGACTATAAATGATTTCAGGAAAAAGTAGAATGGGTGTTCATGGTAATCTTCACGGGGGAGTGCGTGATGAAGATCATCGCGTACGGGTTCCTGTTCCATCCCGGTGCCTACCTGCGGAACGCGTGGAACAGTCTTGATTTCACCATCGTCACTATTGGGTAAGGAACTGCTAATATTACCAAACGATATTTTAAAGACAATGCTTGCGGGTACCTGTTCCACCTCGGTGCTCATGGAACGCGTGGAACATCTCGACTTCACCACTATCACTATTGGGTAAGGAAATCCGATAATAAGATAATATGTAACATGTGAATGCAATAAATGAATATGAATATGAATATGAATCCGTACTGATTCTTACAAGGCAAGCCGCGATGAATATTAACGCGTACCAATTACTATGCCACACCGGTGCTTAACTGAAGAACGCGTGGAACAATGCCGACTTCACCATCGTCACTACTGGGTAAGGGTACTGACAATATTGGCAGACAATATATTAGATATAATAGTTTAAGTGCTAAAAAGTACAAGAGTATGCCCTGTTTTTAAAGGGAAGGGTGACAGGTGCGACGTCAACAACTATAGGCCTATCACAATAGTCCCTACAATATCAAAAATAGTCGAGTCCATCCTATCGTCTCAACTAATGAGTCATCTAGAATCGAATAACCTGCTTACGGAAAATCAATTTGCGTACAGACAGAAAATGTCGACAACCACCGCGGCGTACAGGATATTCGATTGTATCATGACTGGGTTGGATGATAGGCATAAGATGGCTGGGATATTGTGCGATCTTTCAAAAGCATTCGACGTCATTAGCCATACGTTACTGCTCAATAAGTTGCATCTGTACGGTGTTGAGAACAATGCCCACCAATTATTCACTTCTTTTCTGTCGAATCGCAAACAGATTGTAAAAGTACCTGTAAGCGGCCAGATGCTAAAATCTGATATAGGTTATATTAATTTGGGTATTCCCCAGGGGTCTGCCTTGGGAAATACTCTGTTTTTATTATTTATAAACGATCTTCCCTGCAACATTGTGGCCGGTTTATCTATACTGTTTGCGGACGACACGACCGTCTTAGTTGGAGCCAAAACATATGAGCAACTCAGCGTTAAGATTACCGAGGCATGTGGGCAGTTGCAAACCTGGTTCTCAGCAAATGGGCTTTTGTTAAATGTATCCAAGTCCAACATAATGCTTTTTTCTGGTCGAAAGGTACCAACGCCAACGTGCATGGCATGCTGTCCAATGCCGCTGTGCGATGAGAGTAAGTTTCTTGGCTTCACCGTTGATTCAAATCTGAATTGGAAGCGCCATGTCGACAATCTATGCGGTAGGCTGAGTAGTGCAGTCTTTGCGCTGAGAAAATTAAAACCTCTTATCTCAGGAGATGCCTTAAAGCAGGTTTACTTTAGCCACTTCCACTCCCTCATGTCCTATGGAATACTCCTCTGGGGTAACTCCACCGACGCGAAAAGAGTTCTCATAATACAGAAAAGAGCTATCCGAACTCTTGTAGGAGTTACGCCCAGGCATCCCTGCAAGCAACTTTTCATTACTCAGCGTATAATGACTCATTACTCGCAACATATATTCGATTTACTTTTATTTGTGAGAAGTAACATTTCTCAGTTTTCACGCGTAGATGTCCCGGGAAAGCAGCTTCGATCTACTGGGCGACTGAGCACGGTCCCTCGTCGCATGGCGCTTTCACGCAAGAACCCTCGCGTCATCGGCCCGACTTACTTTGAGCGTTTACCTGCCGATCTCAGAAATGAGCCATCTGACGAAACATTTAAGCGCCAACTGAGAAACCTTTTGTTGGATAACCCTCTGTACTCAATAAACGAGTACATGGAACTTATTTTTTAAAAATTTTTTATTTTTTTTATTTGGTATTGTCTTGATTGTTTTTATTTTTATATGTATTATTATAATTTGTAATGACGATCCTTATTGGGAGACACGATTTGATTATTACTTGTTTATCTGTTGACATTGTGACATTACAATTCTATCATAATTTTATATGTATCCTTTCGTATGTGCATTTTATTTTTGGTGTTGTTCTAATAATTATGTTTATTTGCTATTGTAATGACGATCCTTATTGGGAGACATGATTTGTTATTGATTGTTATTTACGAGTATATTTTTAAATCTTTTGACATTGTTACCTTAATTCTCATTTTGTATTTTTGTTTTTGACGATCATGGCGTGAATACTTATAATTTTGTCTGTACAAATTTATACTGTTATTTTGTGTCGTGAAATAAATGATCTATCTATCTATCTATCTTTGGATTCGGAGGAACGGAAGCGCGATTCGGAGGAGGAACGCGTGCGTGGAACAGTCTCGACTTTACCATCATCAGTATTGGGTAAGGATCTGCTAATATTAAACGATATTTTAAAGACAGTGCTTGCGGGGACCTGGTTCACCTCGGTACTCATGGAACGCGTGGAACTTGTCGACTTCACCATTGTCACTATTGGGTAAGAACATACTGATTCTTTATGAGGAAGTCTGTGTTGAAAATTATCGCTTTGGGGTTCCAGTTTCACTCCAGTGTCTACTTACTAATCGGTGATGAACGCCCAATCTGCTAACAAAATTTGAAAGACTTTACGCAAAGGTTCCTGTTTCATCTCGATGCGTACCTTGGGAAGTCGTGTTATTTTCTCAACACCAGTATTTTTCAATATTTTTTATCGCCTAAATTCGCGGGCCACACTAAGTCATACCTTTGTGGAAATAATACGCCCAAAGTAAATGGCGATCAATAAGCTAGAGAACGGGAGAGTTCAGTTACAATGTGGACATAATCGGTTGCAATTGAAATTATGCCTTTATACTTACATTATTTTAAGTACGAATGATAAATTTGTTTATTGTTTATTTTCAGTATAATGAGCCAGTCGCTGCAAGTCCTCTTCAAAGATGCTTTTGACGTGAAAGCGCTCAGAGCGTTTAGAGTACTTCGACCGCTGCGTTTAGTGTCTGGTGTTCCTAGTAAGTATACTTACTATTTCTATTATTTACTGACGAATCGCCTGCTAGGGAGGATTCTAGTCTTTTGAGCCATTTGATTTTAATGTATGAAGCACTTTGCTGTCTACGACGGACTGCCTGTAATAACTGTAATGTTTTTGAAAAGAGAAACTTGAGAGAATTTTCTGCGCTTCTTCTCATAAGAAGTTTATTTTCCTAGAATCAGACCTGTAAAAGAGCTTACTTGAAGGAATAAATAGTCTGTTATAGGTAAATCTAACACCACTTTAATAACTATTATGAGCAACTGTGTGAGCTGTAGACCCCGCGAGTCTGTCAACCCACGTTCCGAAATAGTGACAGGCCTATCCATGCTGCCTCTTTTGGTTCGTGTCTTAGGGCAACATGGACGGGAGTGTGTGAAAAAAAGGTTACACAATAGGATACAAAAGTTGGGACCATTTTTGTCCCATGAGATTGCAATGGCCTGGTAATCCTAAGTAGAAATAATTGTCATGGGTGTAAAAATTTATAACACACTTCCGAAAGTGTGAGTGAGGCAATATTTGTATGTAAACTTAAGAAAATGTTAATTGGTTTGGCTTGTTACACTATAAGTGAATTTATGTTGAGAACTGCCGATGTCCAAAAATGATATTATTTATAATAACTGAACTGAATGTAAAAATGTAACTACTTAATAATTGAAAACAATAGTTAATATATTTTATATAATTACTTAATCTAGTGATAAATTTATAATTATGTATATACCTTTGTGACGTGTAAAATTATTTATGATTTTATTAATAAATATCTCAATCTCAATTGGCAAACAGACGGGCAGTAAAAACAAATAGCTTCTAATCATGTATTTTATCCAAAACTAATCATGACATACAATAAAGACTTTGACTTTGAAAAATTCTAAACATAGCCTCTGGGTTCCAGGTCTCCAGATCGTGTTGAACTCGATCCTGAAGGCGATGATCCCGCTGTGCCACATCGCGTTCCTCGTGCTGTTCGTGATCATCATCTACGCCATCATCGGCCTGGAACTGTTTTCGGGAGCGCTGCATAACACCTGTCGCGGCAACTCGAGTAAGTAATCTTCACTGGCAAGTCCATATTTAGAGATCCAGGGCCCCTAGGTACTGGTATTGAGAAGGCAAGCCATGCTTTTGGGCTTCTATGAAGGGTCCATCGCTAGGGCCTCTCTAGGCTAACCGAGCCCCTAGGCCGCGTAGTAGGCGTAGGTGGAAATCCGGTGCTGGTCACAAGGGCGGATACAATCCTACTTCGTACTAATATTAAATATTATAAATGTGAAAGTTTGTGAAGGTTTGGACCAACATCCAATGGTTATTAAATAACGGGGTGATAATTTGATGGATTAAGATGAAATTTGACATGCAAGAAGACCGAGTCCTAGAATCAAACTTTGTTTCCCGTTAAAAAGCTCCCTTGGGATAATTTCGGGAATAACAAAGCCGCGGATATTATAAATGTGAAAGTTTGTTACTAAATATCGGAGTAACAACAGGATAGATCGAGGTGAAACTTGTTAAATGGGGGTTCAAAGTCTGTACACGGCTCATATGAATTAAAAAGTTTGAGTTTCCAGACTTCAAACATAAACTTTGCAGTTAAAGCGGAAAATAGGAATAAGGATCATTTTTATCCTTACCCTTCAATAAGGACTGAAAGAATGTACACGGGATAGTTATAATATGGTCATTAAAGCAAGAGAGACTATTTTTAAAGTAAGAAACTTGATTCTTCATACGTAGACTCTTCATTAGAAGCAGAGAAAAGTGCTTTCTTCTAAACCCATCCCCTTAGCGGGTTAAGCAGGAGCTAAAAGTTTGATTAGAATTAGAATCTGAATCAGAAAAAAACATTGATTGCCGCAGAAACTTATACTAAAAATACACCCTACAAATAACAGTATACAAAAAAAGAACAAGAAAAAAAGAAGAGAAAATAAGAAAGAATACAAAAATTTGGGGCCGCACAATTTTTAAAGTAAGAGGTTTGAAACTTCACAAAAGCCTTTTCATTTGAAGTAATTTGGACACTATTGTCCTTGTCACCTCACGTGTTTTATTCCCGATTTGATGCTACTAAAATATTTTCCATTTCCAGGTGGCAAATGGGAGATCTTGGACGAAGGCGGCCGTCCATGCAGCACTGATCCCATGACCGGCCACTCTTGCGCACCCGACGAGTTGTGCATGGGCGACTGGGACGGCCCCAACGACGGCATCACCAACTTTGACAACATCGGCTACGCCATGCTGACGGTCTTCCAGTGTGTAACCCTGGAAGGGTGGACCGACATCATGTACTGGGTAAGGTTGTTCCCATAAGCTTTGTTGTTTTATTTAAGGCTTCAGACCTAGGAGCCCAAAAGACGCATTTAACTGACAGTTCAAAAGGGTTTACTATTGAGTCCGATCATGTCTGATGGAGCCTAAGATGAATAAAGCGTCCTTAGATAACTCTGGTCCTAAAAGTGTTTATAATTGTAGCTTAGTATTCGTGTTATGTGTTCATTAATCTATACCACTTTGGTGGTAAAACATTACTTAATCTGTTGAATGAGCTTAGCTGTGGGAATAACATCTTCAAAATAATCCTTCTAGCTTAGTTATATATATTCCGGCTTGAATTCAGAAGTATGTAGTCTTCAGGAATAGGAGTTCAGTTCAGACTCGTTCAGGGTGTTCGTTTTGGGGCTTCAATATTCCTATATTTGTATATACTTTTATAGTTTCTCTTGCTACTCCTTATAATTACTTATCATCAGCTACTGACACTGGCTTAATAGCTGTCACCGGTCAGTTTTCAATAAAAAAAAATCTTCAGTGTCATTTTGGAAGGGCATCATCCTTGGAATCGTGTTCCGGGTCGAGTATTATTACATTATTACATATTAAAAATACTTTATTTCTGGATTTCTTCTCCGCTCTATCGACTATAAGTAGTTTTGATAGCTTTTTTTCTTCTTCAGATTTGAAGCCCGCCTCTTTAAATTGAAAATTGTTATGCGTCGGTTTATTAAATTTCTTTTTTTTACTTTTCAGATATCAGACGTCAAAGGCTCAGACTGGCCGTGGATCTACTTTGTTTCGTTAGTCATCTTCGGAAACTTTTTCGTCATGAACCTGATTCTTGGTGTGTTGTCCGGGTAAGTCAGAATGACTGTACTATTTATTTTGCTGTAAAAATATTAATTATTTTGATGCTAATGTTAGATGATGTTTATTTGTTGGTCATATTCATATTTTTTTTAAGGTATCGATTTGAAATAGGAACCTCAATAGAATATTGGTATGATCGTCGATTCAGATTTTCCTCTGCTATTTTTAAATACTAAATTGGCAGCTGAAGTAGATGAACTTACTGAAAATGATCCGCATGTGCCTTATCTTCATTTTGAGTTGGATGATTTAGAGTTTTTATGCTTTAAATTATTTTGTTTCAGTGAGTTCTCAAAAGCCAGTAACAAAGCGAAGAACCGCGGTGACTTCCAAAAGTCGAGGGAGAGACGAGAGTTCGAGGAGGACCTCAAGGGCTACCTGAACTGGATCACCGTGGCTGAGGAGTTGGATCTGGAGAACGACCCTAAACAACAGGATGACAACCAGGATTCTCAGGGTCAGTATTTTTTAATCTATTCCATAAAATGAAACTACTAGTAATATCTCGAGAATCATCCATATGGCCAAACTATGTAAGCAAGAAACAGTGATTCATAAGAACCTTCTCAATTTTTTTTAAATTTTAATATAATAGCAGACATATGCAAATAAAATTGCATATGTCTGCTATTATATGCTGCTAAATGCAAAAAATGACAAATTGAAGTGAAATGAAATTGATTTGCTTGAGACGTGGTTCACAAAAAGTGGAACAAACTTGTTGGGATCAGCACATCTCGCCAACATTTGTAGGCTAAATTGAGACTTATTCCTCACACCTGTACCTCTAGCACAACTGTGACTGTGACACGCGACTCTTTGTCGATCGACAAATGCTACCTATCTCTTTTCCACTCTATATCGTGTGACAGTGACAGGTGATGCTCTGTCGCGCGAGAAACGAAGTCGCAGACAGTTATGCTAGACGTACAGCACTGCCTTAACATTAATAGACTATGTAGACTAAGTTAGATCAAATCAGCTTCCTATTATGAAGCGTCAAAACACTCAGAAAGTATGCCGTTTAGTATGAGATACTGGTTTGTGACTTGTGACGTCGTGCCAAAGTAAAAAGACGAACAACTCCGGCTGTTCAGGAGCGCGCGACACGTATTCACACAGACGCGCGATAGCACGTCTGCGTGAGTACGAGCCATACTGGAGCACTCTTTTCTTGTAGTGCGTTCGTACACGGCGCGTACACATTCAAGCGCGCGATGTACCTTTTCTAGGAAGATAAATTACTGCTATTGTATTGTGGTTATGCTAACCATGGTGCCGTATTTTCAGTTTTCGTCATTTTAAAGTCGTTGGTGACAAGTAAATAAGTGTAATTGATTATATCCGAGCAGGTTTGGAACCAGATTTTGATCGTTCAAGTTAATTGACAACATTTCATTTTAAGAACACTTTAAAATGTATATACGATTCGAAAGCGTTTTGTCTCCTGAACACTACACTATTTTTAATTTTTTTTTATATCGCTTAATATAAAAAATACAAATGAATAAAAAATATGTTCTCATTTTACCAGTTCTACGGCACAATAGATGAAATGCCAGTGCCCTTTGCCACAGAAAAAATAAAGTGTCATAATTTTGAATTTGACATTGTCAATGCATACTTAGAGATAAGTTTAAGGACATTAATGTAATGACATTGCATTGTCAATACATCTATGAGAATATTATGTATGTACATAAGAATATCATGAATTTTAAGAAGAATTGTGACATACATAATATTAATACTAGAAATAAACTTAAGCTCGCAGTGCCCACCACTCGGCTCCATAAAATAAAAACATCATTCATGGGTAATTGTGTAAGGTTTTATAATAAACTGCCAAGAAACATAACTGAATTATCTGTTAGCAAATTCAAGAATTGTGTAAAGCGTAAACTCATGTCCAAAGCTTATTACAGCACACAAGACTACATGAATGATGAAGCACCTTGGGATTAACTGCAACTGGAAATAACTACATTTTAATATAATGTCTCTTTTGTTGATTTTTTTCTGTTTTTGAACTTGTTAACTGTTTTGACACTTAGAGACCATATACATCTCTAAGAAAAAACTGTATTCATTTTATTTTAATTTAGTTTTTAAGTTATATCGTGTGAGTTGCAGAATATTTTCATTTCTGTAATATATTTAGTATAAACATTCCTATTTTATATTTTGACGTTTGGAGGTCCTTTACACCTCCAAAACTTAATATTTTGACAACGGAGACTCTTTACATCTCCATGAATTTTTATTATCAATTTATTTCTATTATTTTAATTGTCTTGTTTTGACGCCTAGAGACCTTTTACATCTCTGAAAATGTAGTTATAAGTTTATTATAACGTATTAATGAAATAGAATGTAATAATGTCATACCTGTTTTTAAAAAAGAGAAACTGGTGAGTTTCTTCCGGCGCTTCTTCTCACCAGAAGGTCACTACCCGAAGCGCCAAAAGAAAAGAAATGAAATAATACATACATATTTAGACTCAGACTTGTAAAAGAGCCCTTGAGGGCCTACTTGCAAAAATAAACTATTTTATTTTTATTTTATTTTACTGTCAGATCGCTTACTTTTTTCGATCGCGATAAGACTAAAGTAATGGTTTATTTTAGAATAAGTAAATATTAATATATTAATTATAAATTAATTACAAATCCTGTTGAAACAAATAAACTATCAGCGTATTCGTCTTTTCAAACCAAATACAGAGAACCAATAAAATTAAAGGCTCAAAAAAATGAAAGGTTGTCAATTTATTTATTTTAATTGCTGTTTAATACCTATAGTCAGAGAAAAATCCTACTAATAAGATAGTTTGTGATGGTATTTTGATGTTTTTTTTTACTAAATAACGCAATTTTTTTCTCAATCTATATAATTGTTACCGCGTTATTAAGTATGTAACAAACATTAATATATCTTGACATGCTTTCATATTTGTAATATTACAAGGATAGGATCCATGTAGCTCTAGCAACCAGCTTTTTCGAATTATCAGTTAAAAACATGCAATGAAATATTGACATTACGTAATAGACCGCAAAGTATCTCGTTTCCGGTGCGACCTGTTTTTTGTTTTTTTAATTTCCATTCCACATTTATTTGTCACACAGCATCACGGCGTTCAGCCATTTTAAAAACAATAAACTATTCTTGCTATATTTTTCAGTTTTATTAATATAAAATCGACATTATCTAGACAATTTCCAATACTTTTAAATTGCAAATTTAACTACACGAATACACATTTTAAATAATTCATCTAAATGTTCGCGGTAAAAATGTGTACTAAATTGTTTTTGGAAAGGAAATTGAAAATGTTTCATTCTGTAATTCTATTTTTTGTCTATTTTACTTTTAGTGTTTCTATAAAATAAAGTTTGATTTTCGGAGTGTTTTTATTTATTTCATTGCATATTTGAGAAAAGCGCTATACATACCTCGGCGTGAAATGGGGTTGCCAGTCTCGTAACTGTCTGGTCTCGTTGTCGCTCGGCCATCTATATGTACTCGGCCGGCAACCCCTTACTTCCCGGCCTCTGCAGAAATGTACTATTGTTCGCAGGCAACCATCTTAACGAGATGACCAGTAACGACGGCTCGCAGACGAACGTAAACGCGCAAGAACAGACAGGCACCTGCAAAGTTTACTTCAAAAGATTTGATAAGGTAGACACAGACATACATCGAGATAGAAGGAATCAGGTCGTCGATTTGTATGGGAACCAAGCGTGTAACGTTTTTCGCTTGGTGCCAAAAGTGTAATTTAGTGATGGAAAACATACATTTTCCATCTCATTTGTAATTGAAAAATCCCACTAATATTATAAATGTGAAAGTTTGTGAAGATGTTTGGATGTTTGGATGTTTAGATGTTTCGATGTTTGTTACCTAATAACGGGGTAGCAACTGGATGGATCGCGCTGAAATTTGGCAAGTAAGTAGACCAAGTCCTGGATTGAAACATAGGAACATCATTTTATATCCCGGTAAAGAGTTCCTTTGGGACAATAACGGGACCAACGCGGGCGAAGCCGCGGGAAAATGCTAGTTAATTATAACTCTCAAAAAGCCATAATTATATTTTTGCAATATGATTGGTTTGAAATGATGCTAATAGATGGCGTTGACCTTAAAAAGATGATAGCAAGTTAGTTCTGGATATGCGCGATTGACAAAATGTATAAAATTAAACATTTCAATTATGATTGCTGTTGTGGAAGCGAATGATGAACCTTTTTGTTTTCGTATGGAGAAGGGACCGTTTCAAATCATCTCAAAAATTAATATATTTTTTATGTTAAATAAAAATGTTTTAAATTTATTTATTCAATTTACTTAGTGTAAATTGAATAAAGTATAAAGAATTTATTAACAGAAACACTGACATTAATACTATTAACTTATTTACATTAATTTAAAAAACAAACTTTACAAAACAAAATTAAAACTATAATTGGAAATGCTCCCAAGGTAATTTTCTGTTGACGACCACGTCAGCGTTGGGCACCACCACCAGGTGGAGGTTGGCAGCGTTGCCCCGTTGGATGCCGAGGCTTATTCTTTGTTCTAAATAGCTGCCAGCCTTCGATATTGCTTACATTGTTGTATATATTGCAGGTAAACCGACGCATGCGCAGAGCCTGCCGAAAAGCTGTTAAATCCCAGGCCTTCTATTGGGTCATCATAGTCCTCGTCTTCTTAAACACACTAGTTCTAGCTACAGAGCATTATAAGTAAGTGGTCTCTTAAATTAATGTTAATTTTTAAAGAAAAGTAATAAATCCACTTACCGTCTTTTTACCCGACTGCGGCGAAGCCCAAAAGGAGGGTTATGTGTTATACCTGTATGTATGTATGTAAGTAAGTATGTATGTATGTCCGTTCCTATGTCCGCTCGTAACTGCTCAACGACACACCCGATTTTGATGAATTATGCATCATTAGATTCGTCTTGATGTCGCGAGTGTCACTGGGTACGTAAAATTCTTATATAAAAAAAAACAAAATGGCGGATTTATGCACTTTAATGTGCGGTTTTTGTTTGCACCGCAGTCGGTTCGTGTCATACTGCCGACTGGCAGTGATTTGGCGGTATTTTTACCGCCAAAGCGTTGGTACCGTCTGCGCGCTCGCTTAGCCCTGTCCTTTGTTTACGTCAATGATATAGGCCCGTTTTTTTTCAGGCAACCCACCTGGCTCGATATGTTCCAAACTACCGCCAATTATGTGTTCGTCGTCCTCTTCACGATGGAAATGCTGGTCAAAATGTACGCCCTTGGAGTTCAAGTAAGTACTACTACTTATAAAAAACCAGGGTGTGATGAAAACCTCGTATGAAATTCATGGGCATTACAGTTTCGGCCATTACAGCACTCGCCTGACTGCTCGGGCTGTGCATGTGCAATTACCAATACCGCTTTAACTGTAATAATAAAAAATATAAATATGGTGGGGAAAATCTTATACAATTCGACCTAGTAACTAAGCAATGCTTGTACTATGGGTACTAGACGATGATATACATACTTATATAGATAAATATATACTTAAATAGATATAAACCAACGATATCTAAGGAGTAACCATAGCGGAAAACTCAAAACAACCTGGTGTAAACTAGCCAAGTCTACCAAGATAACCCGTATAATCGGCCCAAAAATATATAATGCAATTCCCGATTGCATTAAGCAATATGCTAATGACCAAACTTTTTTTAATGAATTAAAAAAATGGCTTGTCGGAAAGGCATTTTATGACATTTCGGAATTCTATGATTTCACATCCTGAAACCAATTATTATTGTCGAATGATTATTTGAATATTATTAGTGTAAGTAACTGTCAGTGTAAGAAATTTATTGGAACATAATTATTATCTTTTTATTATTGTAATTTAATTTAACTAATCTTATTGTAATAATTTTTTTGACATGTGAAATCGAAAAACATTTTACGAATAAATGAGTATGAGTATGAGTATGAGTATAAAACATCCAAGACTTCGGAACAAACACTCTTGCTCATATTTGCCCTTACCAGGATTTGAACCCGGGACCTCTAGCTTCGTAGGCGGTGTCACTCCCACTAAGCTAAACGTGTCGTAATGTACTATTATGTATTTCAGGGGTACTTCGTCTCCTTATTCAACCGCTTCGACTGCTTCGTGATGGTCTGCTCGATCCTGGAGCTGGCCCTGACAGCCACCGACACCGTCCCTCCCCTCGGCATCTCCGTGCTGCGGTGCGTCCGACTCCTGAGGGTGTTCAAGGTTACCAAGTAAGCATTCGTTCGATTCACACACTCACATAAGGACAGGTTGATCAGCTTCTACCTACCCGCTGGTCCGCTGTTCACTGTGAGCAATCAGCGAAATTTCAAGGTGGCCTTGGTGGTAGCTTCAAGAGCGTCCTGATTCGAACCCAGGCGCCCCCGATCAAGTAAGCAAAACGGTGCATTTTCATTTACTTTGCCTCTCTGTTCCTTTTTTGGAGCGGTCCAAAAAAAATTACGTAAGCTACAGGACGATTCATAAGAGCTGGCACGAATGGATTGAATAAAAGTAAAGTCACTTGTCACTATTAAGTGACGTCTCGTTATTCAACCGCTTCGACTGCTTCGTGATGGTCTGCTCGATCCTGGAGCTGGCCCTGACAGCCACCGACACCGTCCCTCCCCTCGGCATCTCCGTGCTGCGGTGCGTTCGACTCCTGAGGGTCTTCAAGGTTACCAAGTAAGCATTCGTTCGATTCACACACTCACATAAGGACAGGTTGATCCGCTTCAACTTCCCGCTGGTCCGCTGCTCACTTTGAGCAATCAGCGTAACTTCAAGGTGGCCTTGATGGTAGCTTCAAGCGTCCTGATTCGACCCCAGGCGCCCCCGACCAACGTAACTTACGTAAGCTACACTTGGTACGTTTTTAATACTTTTGAGATGTAAAATGTGGAAACTGAATATCGGTATGGTAATATCATAACTTGGCTTTAAGATGAGCAGTGTTTCTTAGCAGCCAATAAGTTTTATAGGGGAAACTAAAAAGTAGACGTTTCATGCCATGAAATGTTTCTTTTATGGATGATGGGTTTCCGTTTGACCTCACCTGATGGAAAGTGAACTCAAGGTCTATGATGCAGTATGCTATCCCAGAAGATGCACATTCACTTCTGGTTTAAAGACATCCAGATAGTATTATACTAACTACTGGCGGTGCGAACCGGAAAAGAAAATAAATAAATATTTGGGGACAATCTTATACAAATCGAACTAGTCCCATAGTTAGCTCAATAAGGCTTGTGTTATGGCAGACGACGATATATTTAATAGATACAAATACTTAAATACATAGAAAACATCCAAGACACAGAAACAAATATTATCATACAAATGACACAAATATTTGCTCATACCGGGATTCGAACCCAGGACCGCCACCTTCGTATGCAGCGTCACTAACCACTAGGCTAAACCGGTCGATTAATCGGTCGGTAGATTTCTCAGATCGCGCAGTGCGGCACGTGACGAATAGGGATCTTGACTAATGTTGAATTTTACAACATAATATAGTCACATAGATTGGAAAATACTAAATTATCATAACACAAAAGAAATAAACAAAAAATGTGTAAAAAATATAAAGTATGAGACCGCAAAAATTAAAAAAAAAAAATATATTTTTTATCGCCTTAAAGAAAAATTTAAGTCAATTTCGGAATGCTTAAATAACACGGAAAAAATAAATGTATGACAACTATGTGCTTAAACTCACTTTCTCGTGCTCAAAATGGCAAAATGCAATTTTTTTCATACAGACTTAGTACAGCGACGGAACGGATGACGTCATAAGTTCCTACCGTTTTGTATAGAGCGTTTTCAATGCTCAGTGCGATCTGCTACTTTTTATTACAATTTGTGGCTGTTATACTTATACAAATGTATTAGGTGTCATATAAATATTTGTTCCTAACAAATAGTAGAATCGATTTACGACAGAAAAAAATCGAATCAATAGGCGAATTCAACCACATGTGGTTGTAATCCCTCACGGGGTCTAGTTCGATTAGAAAAAGAGGAAGGTAGAATCAAATCCGTCGCCCCGACTGCTTTGTGTTGTACCTACCTGTAGCAGGGTCACTCAGAAATGTGATTTTTCTGTCCACAAATATTGTCAAATTTCCTGTAGATTCTGATTCATACCGTTTTTGGTAATTGCGTAGCATATGCCAATTTATATTCAACGACCAAAAATGCCACACTACTGAGGCGAAATCAACAGGTAACTCGCCAATATAATGTGCACAGAAGAATCACAGCCCTGAAGAATTGACCAGAACCTAGGTAATATCTCCCAGTGTCCGTCAATTTAACTACTCGTATCTACATCTAATATTCTCTATAAATATTTCTGGGTGAAGTTTGATATAACCATCACAATGGACTGATGACGTGGTGAAGGTCGCGAATTTCGGGTGCCTCAGAGTCCTGTGTCCTAAAATAAACTTTTAGATGATGTTTAACATTTTCAGGTACTGGCGTTCACTCTCAAACCTAGTCACCTCCCTACTCAACTCCATCCAGTCCATCTTCTCTCTACTTCTTCTTCTCTTTCTGTTCATCATGATCTTCGCGCTACTCGGTATGCAAGTTTTCGGAGGAAGGTTCGACTACGCACCAGAAGAACCGAAAGAACGACACAACTTTGACACGTTTTGGCAATCCGTGTTGACTATGTTCCAGGTATGCTAAAGTCAAATTCAAATCATTTACACACATAATTAGACCACAGGAGCACTTTTCCAAGTCTGCATCTACTAGCGCTTTAGAAAGTAATAGCTGAAGATAAGAATTATTGCAAGAAACTCCTCAGTATTAAAAAAACACATCTACATAATTTATAGATAGATATATGAATCATTTTTTTCATGAGAAAATAGCAGTATAAATTTGTAATACAAAGTTACTAGCGTTCACGTCATGATCGTCAAAATACAAAATGTGAATAATAAATTTAAAAATAATAGTAGTAGTAGTAGTATACTAATAGTACTCATTACTTATTAATTAGTGTTAGAAAGCAGTGATAAAATTGCCCAAAAATCAGAATAGTCCCTAATGTTTACAGAAATTGGGAGAGCAGAAGGCCCAACGAAGATTTTTTATCGCGAGCTTTCAGTCCATTTTCAACTTAACGCTCGATTATTGAAATTAAAATCATAATTTTGCACGAAAAACCTGTTTTATCAAAAATCTTCAAATTTCCGAGTACCTAAATATATTTTTGATGTATCGTCGGTCGTTTTTGTAAGATCCTGACCGGCGAGGATTGGAACGTCATCATGTACGAAGGCATCAAAGCATACGGCGGAGCCGGCACCTACGGAATGCTGGCTTCCATCTATTTCATCATTATCTTCGTTTGTGGTAACTGTATCCTTTGCAAGTGAATATTTTGCATGACTTTTTAATGATATTATAAATTATGTCCTATCATCTCATCATGTATGTTTTTCGTCACACGTAAGTTTCAGATCAGTGAAAACAAGTGGATATCATTCAAATTCTGTTTCTACTTCTGATTGATATGTATCTTTGTATGGATCCTCTGCCAGCTTGTTGGTAATTGTAATCGTTTGATGCCATTTGTTATCTACTCTAGACTTCTTTTTGCTCAACAATTATTTCAGTATTTGAACATAGCAAAAGTAATATTGATCAATATTTAATCAATACTTTTTTTATAATCAATAATATCACTAACTAAATATCAGATATTCTGCTAAACGTGTTCTTGGCTATCGCTGTCGACAACCTTGGAGATGATGATGACGAACAGGAGGTGGAAAAGGATCAAGGGGTAATTATACATTTTAAAAATAGACTCAAGTAAATAGCAATTGTAATAGCAGCAAACAAAACATAATAAACTTTCACTTGATGGAAGAGATAGGGCTTTAAAAGAAACACTATAAAATAAATAAAAATAGAAATACACATTAATGATGATGTTGTTTTTGTTGACGCCGCGACGGCACTGCTGCAGCTTGTTCGCCGAGCCATTGAAAATAGACCTTAAGTTAGATATAAGTATAATATGTATTGAAGTTAATGATGGAGCGACATGGTCACTTTCGTGACAAAGCTCTTCAATGAAGAGAAAAAAAAACCGAATACTAAAAAACAACGATTTAACAATTTTAGGCAGCAGAGGAGTCACCACCAGATAATCCACAGCTGGATGAAGAAACAGAGAGAGGAGAGACTGATGATGAATATGTAAATGAAGAAGAATGTTATTCTGATGAAGGGTAAGTAAAATAACTTAAAACAAACGTACATGATAATTATTTAAAATGATATATGAAGAATGAATGATTTTTCTAATGATAATACTTGTGGTTGTTAAAAAGCTCGCCCTACAAGAGGTATAAGAGAGTGCCAAGGTGAGAATTATTTAAGAAGATTATTTGTATGAGCTGGTAAAATAATACCGTCGACGAAATGCAAAATCTCTGACAAATTGCACATTTGTCCCTTTCAGAGGGAGGGTGGGTTCGAATCCTGACTCGTAAAATACATGCAAATGTGTTGGTTCAAAAAGTTTATCTTCAAAATTACCAGCCAATAAATTAACTACATACCATCTCATTATCATTCATCATCTACTGATCATTATCTACTGGGTGGGGCAGGTCAAACCTGTATCTGTATATATTAAGTAGGTTAGGTTAGATAGGAAGTTTTACTAATAATAGTTTGTAAGTAACTTGTATAAGTAATTAACAATTTATATGGGTTTTACCTGAAATAAAGATTTTCATTCATTCATTCATACCGTCGGGTGACAACCAACACTTACTAAATACGCTAAACAAATCACTGAAACAGTCAACGTTCCAATATGGTTGATTTTCCTTTGTTACGTTTTTGGTAATTAATGAGTCTTGGTTGTGACCTGACGATACATTCCCGCACAAAAATTATCATTTTACTGTGTACCAATTTTGGAATTGAATTAGAAATCTGAGTATTTTAATGAGTCGTTGGCGATTCAGGTATGATCGAGAATACGAGGAGACAGGGTCGGAAGAAGAAATCCATGAGCAGGATGCCGAAGAAAAAGGGGAGGCTGAGGACGCGCTGGTTACCACGGAGAAACAGAATGGTGAATAAAAAAAATTACTTTTATGCCACACCTGGCCATAAAGTGATGTACACAACACGGGAGGTAATAAAGAAAGCCCTCGATCGCATATTTACGTCCCTCGCTTGCAGCTCGGGCCGCAAACTTCTGCGATCTCGGCCTTTCTTTGTATTATCACCCTAGTTGTGTAATGTACTATTATGCCACACCTGGCCATAAAGTGGCTTTTTCCGCACGCTGCGCGTACGAAAAAAGCCGCTTTCTATAAAAGCGCGGTAATATAGAAAGCCCTCGATCGCATATTTACGTCCCTCGCTTGCAGCTCGGGCCACAAGCTTCTGCGATCTCGGCCTTTCTTTGTATTACCACCCTAGTTGTATAATGTACTAATTCTCTACAAATGTCGCTACGGTTAGAACAGACTTCTAACAGGAAAACAAGTAAAGACTGAGAAACAATCGCTATATGTGGCCACTTGGCCAGGTTTTCTCATCGGTCGTCCAAGAAGGCATATTACCTGATGTAGTAATGTGCAAATGGTTTATAATATATAAAATAAAAAAAGTTATGCCTTAGAGCCTTATCACACTGGCGATTTGCGAGCGAGTTGCGAGCATGTTTTCATACAGATTTCAATCGCGGCGAACTCGCTGCGAGCTCGCCGCGTCAAATTTTATATGAAATCACGCTTATGACCCAACTAAGGGCTTAGTTGGGTCATACAGATTTTGTAGTATGAGTTAAGTGTTCGCGTCTTTTCTGTGGACATCACAAAATTAGGGACGTTAAAAGCCTCGTTTTCTGGCTGGACCTAGGGCTATATGATAAAACCGTAGTGATGTGTATTCGGATCGTTAATTATCATCGTTTTGTCCAAAGGAAAGACGTTGTTTCGAAATCTGCATGACCCAGTTAAGTTTCTACGGTTCCGTAGCCAAAATGGCAAAAACGGAACCCTTATAGTTTCGTCATGTCCGTCCGTCCGTCCGTCCGTCCGTATGTCACAGGCATTTTACTCAAAAACTACACGATGGATATTGATGAAATTTGGAATATAGGTGTCTTGTATGAGCCGCTACTTAGTTTGGTAGTTAAATGACTAAAATAAATATTTTTAGGGGGGGCACTCCATACATGTTACAGAACCTAAAAAAAATTTTTTTCAGAAAATATCAACGTGTGCTACACAGTTCGACAGCTCTTTCAAAAACATCTTAAGGTTTTCAAGTAATGTTTTTGATTAAAAAAGTGAATACTTTTGGAAATAATCGCTCCGAAAGTTGTGAAAATTGTGTCCCCCCCCCCTCTATCTTCTAAACCGTGTGTCCGAAAAATATAATTTAATTAATACTTTCAACGAAAATTATTTTCAACAATATCGGATTAACCGTTTTTGAGTTGTTGCCGATAAACTGCGCTTCTCAACAAAAGGACGTAATTGCTATGAAGATACGCTCTTTTGTTGTTGTAATTTTTTACATCGTATTTTTTACCTTATAGTTATGGCTATGGAACCCTACACTGAGCATGGTCCGACATGCTCTTGGCCAGTTATTTACCTGAAGGATTTTCTTTGCAGGGGATATAAAGAAAGAACCATCACCGATAAAGCGGCAGCCGACACTAGCGGCTCGTCCCCGCCGCCTCTCCGAGGTGGAGGTGAAAGATGAGGAGAAACCTATCCCTGAGGGCACCAGCTTCTTCGTGTTCTCTCAGACTAACCCGTAAGCAACCCTAGTTCTTACATACTTGACATTGGCAAAGTGCCTTGCAGCAAAAGCCACAAAAGAAGGAAAAAAAAGCAGCTCGCAGGGATTTTTTTATGTGTATAATCCACGACTCAAAGACGGCTGGATCGATTTGGATTTTCTTAAAGGGTACAACTTCCATGTGATTCCATTGTAACCAAGTCAGGATCTGATGACGGGATCTTGGAGAAATCGAGAGAACTCTTCATGTATTTTAGGCACAGCTTTAGCGATGAAAGATTGTACGCATTACGTAATCCCATTTTTTTAGATTCCGAGTGATGTGCTACAACATTCAGAACAACTCTACGTTCAAGAACATCATCCTTGTCTGCATCCTCATCTCTTCACTAATGCTGGCCATGGAAGACCCCGTACCGATGAAGAAATCGGCCCAAAAAGCGGAAGTAAGCTTACCGTTCCCTCTACACCATCAAAGTATTAAGACAGACAACGGCCATTCTCACGAAGTATGACCTGCGTCTAATTACCGCGTCTCCATACATTCAGTATGAAAACAGCGTCGCGGTTATTAGGTGACCGCAGACATACTTCGCGAGAATGGCCGACAAGTAGTCACTCTACGGCCGTTTGTGAGCGCGCGATACCTATTCAAGATTGACGCGCGGACGGCGCGATCCGTACTGATGCGTTTTACGCATTCGTAAAGGCGCGTACGGATAGCGCGTTCCTGTGTTACGCGTAGTTGGGAAACACTGTCCACGCGTACATTGTATACGCGTACAGCTCCTGTACGGACCGCCGCAAACCTGTACGCGAGGTCAATCGATCCAGAGCGCTCCGCGAGCCCCAGTCATTCGCCATGACTCCGACAAAAGTAGCGGTTGCGTGCACCGCCACTGCTGCGGCATTACTCATTATTCAACACATTTTAAATAAAAAAAAGAGAAACAAACGGAAACCTAGATGGTGGATGAAAAAATTGTATCGTGAAAGATTACAGTGTGGAAATAGGCTTATGGACGATATAAATTATGAAGAAAGTGGGGACAAAAATTTTGTGAGAATGAGTTTGCAAGATTTTGAAATAATTCTTGAAAAGGTTGTTAATATTTTCATTATTGAAACTCGAAGAACACGCGTGTCTATTCATTTTGGCGTCCAAATATAGCGTACCCGCTCCTGTGTATCCTCTTTGACGCGCGACCAAAAACCGACTGACGGCGGCTCGCTTCGCGCGCTAGCTCGCGCGGTACGCGTTCCCCAAGAGTGTACGCGTAGCTGCAAGTACGGATATGACGTTCCGGACACGCGTAAACTGACTACGCGTACCAGTGTACGCGCTATCCGTACGCGCCTTAAGACACAGAAGCCGCGGTGAAGCCGCGCGATGTACCTTTTGAAGGAAGAAAACGGGTTACTGCTGCGGGAGGGAGGGGGTCGACGAAGTGTGACATTGTGTGACAAGGGGTGGGAGGGGTCCTAAATTGCGTGACGTCACATTTCAAAATCTAATATGAGGGGGGTCTCACAAATGTGAAATTAGTGTGACGTACTTTTTGGATAACCCCTATTATGAGTATACTATGCTACCATGCACCGTCTATGGCCCATTTCACGAAGCTACAAATTACATATGAATATTTTATACTATTAATGTCTGCTAACGGACCCCTCCCAGGATGGCGTAAAAATTAAGAGACTGGTTGAAAAATTTGATGACTTGGGTTGGGTATCGATTCGGTGGCACAATTGGTAGTGCGTCTGGGTTGGCCCGAGAGCCGTTGGAGACGCAGGTTCAAATCCTGCCCGGGGCATATAATTTTTCAGTTTTTCTCATGGACCGAACTCGCCTGCTGACTCGATTTTTTTTCTGTCGTAAATCGATTCTACTATTTGTGAGGAACAAATATCTATATAACACCTAATACATTTGTATAAGTATAACAGCCACAAATTGTAATCAAAAGTACCAGATCGCACTGAGCATTGATACGCTCTATACAAAACGGTAGGAATTTTATGACGTCATCCGTTCCGTCGCTGTACTAAGTCTGTATGAAAAAAATAGCATTTTGCCATTTTGAGCACGAAAAAGTGCGTTTAAGCACATAGTTGTCATACATTTATTTTTTCAGTGTTATTTAAGCATTCCGAAATTGACTTTAATTCTTCTCTAAGACAGACAGACAGAAATATCGTTTTTTTTTTAACTTTGTGGTCTCATAACTTTATATTTTTTATACATTTCTTGTTTATTTCTTTTGTGTTATGACAATTTAGTATTTTCCTATCCATGTGACTGTATTATGTTGTAAAATTCAACATTAGTCAATATCCCAATTATCTACAAATTAAAATTGTACAAGTCTAAATAATCAATAACAAATCGTAATAAAACAACTTAAACGGATTAAATCGCGTATATTGCTACATAGTACGCAAGTTTTTTCTAAAGTTAGATTTTTAAGATCTTCTGGCATGTGTGTGAACATTTTTACACATTAGGCCGATCTAGCAACACTAATATTGAATTTGTATTTTTTAAAGTGGGTAGGTTTGCACAACAGTAATTTTGACAGAGGAAATTTATGATTTTCTCAGTCTACCCGCGACCACGAACGCTGAAAAGGGTTACGAAACGTCGGGTAAACTTAAAATGTAGTAATATACTCGATTTAATCCGTTTAAGTTGTTTTGTTACTATGAGTGATAATCGCGGAAACCGAAGACAATATTATAAATATTATAATCAATAACAAAATCAACATCACCATTGTTTGGTTTGACCAATAAAAAGAACAAAGATATTTTTTCAAGCTCATTAGCACCTTGTACATTTATTTCCATGTTATCAAGAATATGTTTCAATCAGCGTGTATGACATTATGTTTACATTTTTAGGTTTTAAAAAAACTGGATTACTTCTTCACGGCCGTATTTACCCTGGAGTTGTGCCTAAAGCTGATCACCTACGGGTTTCTGTTCCACAAGGATGCTTTCTGCAGATCCGCCTTCAATCTTCTTGATCTACTCGTTGTCGCAGTGTCTTTGGTGTCCATGTTTGGGTGAGTATGTTTTCACAAAAAAAAACAATACAAACAAACAAAAAAACTGTACATAAAATTGCCACAAGTTGGGGCTTAGCCAACGAAGTTATATTTTGGATCTAAATTATAAATAAATAAAATAAAATAATTTATTTCTGCAAATAGGCCCTCAAGGGGGTATGTATCATAATATATAAAGTCATTATATATAAGTTCAAAACACATATGTTCAAAATATATAATTCAATTCAATTCAATTCGTTTATTTCGGAATTAATCCATATTTGGTTAGTTACATTAAGACTTATCACTAGGTTAGTACTACACTACTTACAATAATTAATTATCTACATGGCAGCAGTACATGGAGTTTATTCCAGTAGCATCGAAAGGGGCCATCTTCTCGTCCTGCCACAGTTTCCAGGAGGCTATTGGAGCTACTGCCGAGACGCCGCAGCAGAGACGCGACACGTTTCCGCATTATAGCATGAAAGCCATCCGTGCGCGCCTCCGCGAACATTCCTGACGCACTACATTGCCTTGGCAACCCCAATAGCATCCTGAAAGCGTTGTTATATTGGACGCGTAGGGCGTTTATAACTTTTTGAGTATAGTTGATCCATAGGCTGCAGGTGTAAAAAGACTGGCAGTACGATCTAAACAATGTCTTCTTAACGTTTCTATTACACCTAGCAAACCTATGGACCAACATATTACTCCTAATCGCCAACGCCCTACGCTCCCTTTCGATATCCTTATTATCACTAAGTGTTGAAGTAACCCAGTGCCCCAAGTACTTAAATTCCTCGACCACCTTAAGAGGAGTGCCTTCAAGTTTTACCTGAGGAGTAATCGGGTAGCTCTTGGTGCCCGCTTTAAACACTATCAACTCACTCTTTGAGGTATTGTACTTGAAGCCATGAGCCTCCGCATATCGCTCACATATTTTAATAAGCTCTTGTAAAGCACTTATTGACGGACTCAGCAACACCATGTCGTCCGCGTAGCTAATGTTATTTATAAATTTACCGCCCACTGAACATCCGACCATAGCGTTGCTGAGTTCGTCAATCAATCGATCAACATACAAGCTGAAGAGCTTCGGTGACGTGCGTCCCCCCTGCCTCACCCCGCACCTCAACCTGTACGCATCGGAAAACGAGTCGGCCCATCTAACAACGTTACTTTGATGACCATACCAGTATTTAAGAACTTCAATAAGCTCGGGCATTGTATGAGGACACTACAATAACTTTTCCCATAGTTTATTATATGAAACTAGATCGAAGGCCTTACTCAGGTCAAGAAAACACCCGTATACAGGTTTTTTCCTATCCGTGTAGTATCGGACAGTATGCTTTAGACATAGAACTGCCGCTTCCGTGGATAGTCCGGCTCTGAAACCGAACTGTGCGTCATTTAGGCTAATGTGCTTCTCTAGTTTTTTGTCAAGCATACTGTCCAACACTTTTGCTACAATAGTGGCCAACGAAATGGGCCTGTAATTGTTTACATCAGAGACGTCACCTGTACGGTTCTTGATGATAGGGACCACTACCGTCTTCAGCATATCGTCTGGCAAATAGGAATGGCTGATACAAAGAGAGTACAACATCGCTAGCACCCGCGACAAGTGTACACCTGCGTATTGTAGATGTTCAATACTCAGGGAGTCATGCCCCGGCGACTTGCCTCGGGTCATACCCTTCACCACGGTCGCCACTTCCCTAGCCGTGAACACTACAGGCGACCCGTCCGTTGGCCCCCTCCCCTTAGTAGGTACCGCCTCCATATTTTCCAACAAGGACTCAACCTTAAAATGGGACTTGAACACATTTGCAATCTGACACGGCTCGCTAACCCCCTTTACATTCGCCGGAAGACTCGACTTAGGTCTTAGTTTATTCGTGCATTTCCAGAAACTAGAAAAGTCCTTACTTGCATGGTGTGTCGCTATTATATCCATTTGGATCTGTTCTGCGTTATCTTGACACCATTTAAGTTTTTGTTTGAAAACTTTTCGAGTTTCCTTCATGTCATTATAAGCAGGTCCGAGATCGGGCTTTCTGCTCAAAACCCAGGTCTGAAATGCAAGGCGAGCCCGCTCGTGTGCCCGTCGGACGTGCTTATTCCACCCGACCACGTACTTCTTTTTATTATTCCTATTTTTAACAATCTCATGTGAGTTACTTGCTGCATGTCTAAGGGTATTAATAATATTAAAATACAATTTATCTATTATTTTTCTGTGTTCGATGTCATTACATAATCCATTACTACATTCTACAAATTCAATGGGAAAGTCAATATTTTTGAGACGTTCATTACATAAATTGACATAACATGCCGCTTGGCGCTCCGTTCGATATAAAATCAAAATTAATAATTATTGAAAATCATAACAGTTAAAATCCATAATGTACGGTGGCCATTGGTGGTCGAAATATATACTGACGAAACGCATATGTTTACAACTCATAAGTTCAAAATATATAAAGTCTAATGATATAATTTTTATAAGGAATCATGGTCGAAATCCAGAATTTACGTTTGGGGGATGAGAGGCATTATACAGTTAAATTCAATTGTACAAACTTTGATTATAAATAGCCGTGTACTGGAAAAATTAAGTATTTATTCCTCAAATGCTTGTTCTTTTCAATTAAGTTGCGACGTTTTATGGTTGCAAGTGATCCTAACACGCTCCTCCTCGCTTCGCTCGTCGTCGCACCTAACCGGGTTCTCAGACTAAATTTTAAAAATTTCAAGATTCTGAGTAATCTGAAAGTTTAAAATATTTGAGTTTTTGAGTTATTTGAATCCAAAAGTTAGGTGCAACGACGAGCGAAGCGAGGAGGAGTGTGTTAGGATCACTTGCTACCAACACACGCCACAACTGAATTACATTATATGTGGGCTCCAAGTGAATTTGATTATTAATTATGAAAACTGTCCTTGCCGATGTAATAAATAAAGAAAAATATTGATTTTTTGTTTTTATTTCATACTATACATACAAATACAAACAAGGTAGGTAGTAAGTAAGATTTATTTCGCTGTTACAAAAATAGTTGTAAATAAATAGCTCTTTTGTTCGATCTTCGCATTCGAAGTTAGAATGTCAAAATAGTTCTGATAATAAAATATTTATAAAACTACGAAAATTTGCCAAGATATAGTTGATTCTGTCCGTTACTAAATAACCCAGCCACTGGAAAACCCATATGATAAGAAAATTACGGGTTAAACCCGCATATATGAATACTTCTACCAAACCATAACCAAGGGCGCTCCGCACGCCGCGCCTCTGCAGTGCCGACGGCCCGCGGCGTCAACCGTCAAGGCTGACACCAACGTCAAGATTGAAAACCAATACAAAACAAACATTTCAAGCATTTCAAGCTTTTGAATATTTTTGATTTATCGAGTTCCCAACACGAGTGCAACGAGCTTCGAGCCATTAATGATAATGTGATTCTCCAAGCGAAACACACTCCTCTGGATAATGTGACAATTATGTGAATGTGCATGCTTTTTGTATCCTTTATTTTAATATTCTTAGTGTTAGGATTTTTTAAGTACATGTCTGCTCCGGAGAGCACTTCGCGGAGCACCACCGATAACACCGAACCCATACAATGTCCACTCTGCCCTCAGGCTAAATACTTTAAAGGTCAAAGAGGCCTAAACATTCACCTCAGCCGGATCCACAATCCAAACGCCTCCAGCGTCACCGACCAACTTGGCAGCCAACCGCTCCCTGTACCACCTCATGCACTACCGCCAGCGCTAGATCCATCCTTTTCGGTCACTATCAGCACCCTAAAAAATTCCATCCACGTCATCAAACGCATCCCCAGGGGTGCCCGTGTTTCAGTGGCCCAGAAACTCAGTGAAGACATCCGCCGAGTTGTAACTGACAACTCAGAACAAGCCTGGCAGCAGCTGCTGACTTTCCCTTACAGAATCTTGCACATTAAAGAGCGTCAGCAACTCGGGTTGTCTTTAACAAATAGAATCAAACAAAACTGTGCTAATCCTCATGACTTCAGACAATTCCATAGCCCCATCTTCGGCCATAAATCATCGATTCACCACCGCGCTGAGGCTAAAGTGGAGGAAGGTGACATTAAAGGAGCTGCCAGGCTTCTTTTTTCGACTGATGCAATTGCTCCCTATACACCGGAAACCCTGGCAGCTCTCCAATCTAAGCACCCGCTCCCTTCAGCCAATGCAAACCTCCCTCAACCCCCTGATGCTTCACAGCCATTCCTTCAAGTATCTGCCGACGACGTTCGCCGGGCCATCGGGTCCTTCCAGAGCGGTTCAGCCGGTGGCCTAGACGGATTGTCGCCGCAACATCTGAAAGACCTCCTTGGCAGTACCTCTGGAACGGCTGGCGAATCACTGCTTTCCAGTTTGACAGACCTATGCAATCTGATGCTGGCAGGAAAAATAGACCATAGCATAACCAGCACTCTATATGGAGCCAACCTCTGCGCTCTAACCAAAAAAGATGGGGGCGTAAGGCCAATAGCCGTAGGCTCCACCTACCGC
Organism: Eudemis profundana; assembly: GCA_947034925.1. Taxonomy (NCBI): domain Eukaryota; kingdom Metazoa; phylum Arthropoda; class Insecta; order Lepidoptera; family Tortricidae; genus Eudemis; species Eudemis profundana. The sequence continues at coordinate 2,909,294 of OX344818.1, read as the reverse complement.
CGCCTGGTTGCCAAAATATGCTGCAACTGCTCCGCGCAGCTCCTGTGTGAGAAATTTCAACCCATTCAAATGGGGTTCGGCTCCAAAGGAGGCTGTGAAGCAACTGTACACTCTCTCCGTTCCTTTCTAATAGGGCGAACAGGTGAAGTTGTAGTGAAGGTGGACGTCAAAAATGCTTTTAATTCAGTGGATAGAGGAACCCTTCTTACTGAAGTAAAAGAACACGTTCCACTTCTCTACAACTTCATCTGGCAGTGCTACAGCTCACCGTCCGACCTTTTATACCGGAACCACCCCATATTGTCAGCTGTTGGCTGCCAACAAGGCGATCCCCTCGGACCGGCACTCTTCAGTCTGGCCATACATCCCATTATAAAACAACTAAATTCAAAATTTAATGCGTGGTATTTAGACGATGGAACCCTGGGCGGTGAAGTGAACGAAGTTTTCGAAGATCTCCGTGTTCTTTCTGACAAATTCCGGTCCATTGGCCTAGAGCTAAATACGTCGAAGTGCGAAATCTTCATAGCAGATCCTCGGTTAGATGAGAATTTCATAACCTCCAAATTCCGTCACATCGCACCCGATATTAAAACTGTAAATAATAGTACACTTCACCTCCTAGGCTCTCCTATACTGGATGAAGCATTTCCTAAATTCGTCAATAACAAAATTCAAAATTTTAACCTGGTTTCAGAACGCCTCCTCGAAATTAACCATCACGTGGCATACGTAATCATCCGTCACTGTCTATTTACACCAAAATTCACCTACTCCCTACGCTGTAGCCATTTTTGGAAATATGTCCACCTGCTCAAAAGTCTGGATGATATCATACAAAACACCATTACCAACGTTTTTAACATCCGCCTCTCTGACCGATCCTGGACCCAGGCCTCTCTGCCAATCCGGCATGGAGGCCTGGGCATACGCCAAATTTCCCAAATCGCACTACCTGCTTTCTTATCGTCAGTCCACAGCACCCTAGCCCTCATATCCAAAATTCTAAAAGTTCCACAAGACAGCTTACATGTACCCTACCTAACAGAGGCCCAGGATGCATGGAAACAAGCATGTCCGAACCTCGATCTGCCCACGACTCCCCGATCGCAGCGGCGATGGGATGAGCCGCTCTGCGAGCTGGTGCGGGACAACCTTTACAACACGTCCACCAGCCCCGCAGAGCGCGCGCGTCTCCTTGCGGTTGCGAAATGGGAGTCGGGCGCCTGGCTCCATGCAATACCCTCCAAAAATATTGGCACACTTTTAGATAATCATACGTTCCGGCTTGCAACCTCTATACGCTTGGGAGCAGAGTGTGTCTCCCCCCATCAGTGCTCCTGCAGCGCCCAGGTAGACCGCCTCGGTCATCATGGCCTGTCCTGTAGCAGAAGTGCGGGACGCATCCCCCGCCATGCCGGCCTGAATGATATCATCCGTCGGGCCTTAGCAACCGCGGGGGCGCCGGCAGTGTTAGAACCAGTCGGCCTTAACCGCGCCGACGGGAAAAGGCCCGACGGTATGACCCTAATGCCGTGGAAGATGGGACGACCCCTAGTCTGGGATGCCACTTGCGTGGACACACTTGCCACGTCCCATCTTCCACAAACAGAAACTAGGGCCGGCGCTGCTGCAGACTCAGCAGAATGCCTCAAACGGCGCAAATATGCAGCCATAGGCAGTGGCTGCATATTTGAGCCGTTTGGGGTTGAAACGCTGGGGCCATGGGGACCCAGTGCGATGGCGCTGTTTAAACAAATAGCAAGCAGGCTCCGCGAAGTATCGGGTGACCAGAGGGCTGGCTCCTTCCTAGCACAAAGGATCAGCATTGCCATTCAGCGTGGCAATGCTGCCAGCCTTCTGGGCACCCTACCGCCAGGTAGAGATCTGGCGGAATTATTTTATATTTAGAAGTAGTTAAATATATGTTTATTGTAATATTTTTAGAGCAATGTTCAACATAATGAAATAATGAATCTTGGTAAAATGTATATTTGCTAAAAATAGTTAAATATGTATAAACTTAAAGGCTTGGAGGTTACGCTATAATTAACCTATATTCCTATGTTACTTTTGTTCCAAAGCCCATTATATATTATGACCGTTATGAATTTAGAACTTATGAGTTTCGAACTTATATCAAACAACTTTATACATTTAGACCCATTATATGTTTTGAATTTCTACATTTCGACTTTATTCATTTCAACCGTATATGTTTTGACTTTATATATTTTGATACGTACCCCCTCAAGGGCTCTTTTACATGTCTTATATTCTTTTCTCTTCTTTTCTTTTGGCGCTTCGGGTAATGACCTTCTGGTGAGAAGAAGCGCCGGAAGAAACTCATTATTATTGTCTCTCATAATTTTTAAAAGTCATACTGTATTTTTTGTTAATATCATTATCGAAAGTCATACAACCTATTTTCTACGAAACCGTTAAGTTTTCAGAATTGCTATAACACAAACCTAACCTAACCTGTTGTTTTCTATATGCTAACGTTTAAAATATCCTAAAAATATTACCTACCGTTTTAGAGAAACAAATACTTTATGACTTTCGATAATTATGGCTAACAATACAGTATGACACATAACTTTATGGGAAACTTTATTTCATTTACAGATCTTCATTCGGATTTATAAAGATTTTGAGAGTATTCAGAGTTCTGAGGCCGCTTCGTGCCATCAACAGAGCCAAAGGCTTAAAGGTCGGTACTTCCTCTATAACTTTTATTTTGTATTTTATCACTTAGAGAACTTAATGGATGTATATGCAATATTAAGTACTCGTATATTAAAAAAACCGGACAAGTGCGATTCGCACTCGCCCACCGAGGGTTCCGTACTGTAGGTACATATATTAAAGTATCATTAAAGTCTATATTTTTTATGATTTAATTACAAATGTATAGCTTTCAGATTTTTCCCTATACTTGTAGTATCCCTCTTATACTACAAGTATAGGGAAAAATCTGAAAGCTTATTTTATTACTTGCCAAATTTCATAGTTCTAGGTCAACGGAAGATAGGCACCTTATGAATTTTCAATTCCTTGAGAGTGTCGAAATTTATGTTTTTTGCGGTATAAACGGCCGTATCATTTTTCACTTTAACTTAGAAGTTTGATTTTTTCACAGCTTCAAGGGACTATGGACTTGAGTATATGGTTTTATTTTCAACTGGATACTTCCACGCGTTCCTGAGATAAAGGATCTTGACAGACAGATAAACAGACGGACAACAAAGTGATCCTATAAGGGCTCCGTTTTTTTCTTTTGATGTACGGAACCCTAAAAAATGCTAAATATTTCGTTCTTTAATAGAATTAAATGAATTTGTTTTTTTGTCGGGTCTAATGTTATAAATATAAATCCTTATTATATTTGATTTCTGACGTTTCGGCAGAGTTGCATGGTCACGGATAAGTAATGAAACTGAGGGAAAACGTCGGAAAATAAGTAAAAAAATACTTCAGTGTTCTCTTTGTTGCTCATCGATCGTATTATAAGAACTGGATTTAAAAAAAAAGATGGGACCAATCTGAAAGCACACCTTTTCGATTCACAAGACTATATTATTTATCTGGTTAGACCCGTCGAAAAATAATTTTCTTATACAGGGTGGAAAAAATCTATGGGGGGGAACTACCTTAAATACTTTAGTTAGCTCATTTTACTGAAAGGAAACATTATTTTATTTAAAAAAAAAACCAAGCTGTATGCCCAAGTAGCACACAAGCTGTATAAAAGCTTATACAGCTCTTATAGCACCTAAACTGGAGGTATAATAGCTGTATAAGCTTTTATACAGCTTGTGTGCTACTTGGGTGTGCATTCATAGGTTTGTTTTAATTTTCTTTGCCTTTGTATTGGAATTCATGGTAAAATAAAATTAATGATAGATTTCACGTTTTTTTTTACTTGTAACACCAAATGTTTATTAGAGAGATTTTATCCTGACCAATAGTCCCGTCGATTAGTAGAATAAAATAGGGAGTGCTTATTTTTTAAAATTTTTAGCTTGTTCGATTCCCGGGTGAGACAAGCGAATTTTAGAAAGTCTTTTAATGCAGTTTTGTTTATTTTTAAAAATGAAGGAATATTTCATTTCAGTAAATGAGCTAACTAAAGGATTTAAGGTAGTTCCCCTTCACGGACCATAGATTTTTTCCACCCTGTATATTTAAAGCGCGAGAATATGAAGTGTTATACGTTTTTAATATACTTGTACAATATTACAAATTAACCTTAAGATAATACTGTTGAGGTTTTTCGGGCGAAGGGAACAATGTAGTCAACTTCTTTTAAATCACAGCAAAAGCCTCAAGTTCCATTCCCAGTATAAAAGTGGTTAACTGGTAGATAGCCTTATGAACATCAGTGGTCGGCACTATCGGTGCAACACTTCAACAAAACTTGCCAAGCGGACTTAAAAATATTAACATCTTTATACTCGAGTATTGAAAATTTGACACTGATTTTCATTTCCTTGGTTGTAATTTTTCTTTTTCGTCAGCTTTACAAGTTTTGTTAAAGTTTTGCACCGATAGTGCCGATCACTGTTTATGACTCTTGTCTTAACCTGGCTACATAATCCCTACGTCCCGAAAAAATATTAAATTTTCAAATTTTTAATTAAAAACTGTTTGGCACTTCCAATTTGTTTTTTGAAAAAAAAACTATTTTTAATTTTTTAGCACGTAGTTCAATGCGTGATCGTTGCCATAAAAACGATCGGCAACATTTTGTTGGTGACAAATCTTCTACAGTTCATGTTCGCTGTCATGGGGGTGCAAATGTTCAAGGTAGGGGTAACATAATAAAAATACATTCATAAAAAAATCACAAAAAAATTTTTCGCCAAATTTTTACGACACCTTTGGGTCTTACACTAATAAATTTATCTGTGTAATTTATTCACTGTCATTTTATTTGAGATTTAATCATTTATTTATATACAAATCACCTGATTTCGTTTTTTTTATGTGTGAGGCTTTAACCGTGCCATTTAAAAATTAGAATACTAACATTCCTTTCGCTTCGCGTGTGGGTCCAAAAAATTAGCTAACATAAATAAGCTTGCTATATATTTTACTTTTATTCAACCAGCCCAAAGGTGTTGTGTTTAATTTTGATTGGAATCAAAGATTTTTTGGACTCAAAACGAGCTTTTGTGTTTTTTTTTTTTGCCCAAACCGCCCTACCTTGACATTTACGCTCCTACTCTAGGAGAAAGGTACTTGGTTTCATTGAGTGTTTATTTTTTTGGTCTTTTTTAAAGCTTACAAGTCAGATCAGGACACTGGCAAGTTAAATACGAAATGAATATAAACAAGTGTTTCTTTTTTTTCAAAACCAAGGACTAACGTGAGCCGTGTATGTAACATTTTGAAATATTTTTGAATTAATATTTTTTTGGTTTGTTTACCCAAAATGTATTACCACCACGACTACACATTGGACACGCTGACAATGTTAATAAAACACTATGATTTTGGTAAATTTTATGTTGAATGTGACACTAATATTTGGTATTTCTATTACGGAATGTGGCACTTTTTGGAATGTTTTCGTCCATGTCGCACTATTGTATTGTTTTTCGTATGTTGTGTGGCACTTTTATGTTATGAATTGCATTCTGTCTGTGTAGTATGTCGTGAAGTGCGTCATCGCTTCTATTAGATCAATTGGCAATATTTTTCTTATCAATCACATTTTACAATTTATGTTCGCCGTTGTTGGAATTCAATTGTTTAAGGTAAATTTAATGTTTATTTTTAATAATACTTGTTATTCTTTTATTTTTATTATTTTGTTTTCGTACTAAATTCCCTAAACTATTTTTATTCTTGGTCTCTCAATTTTTATAGAAATCCTAAAGTCGTATAAACACAAACACACACAGAGAGATCTGATCGTGTTTACGCGATCGACTTTGCATCATTCGGATAGATCGATGTCGATAAATCGGGCTAATACCCGATTTAGTGCTATCGTGGTCGATGTTGACTATTTTGGAATGACATGGCCATTGAGAGCCGACTATTTACTATTACCAAAACATTACACCGTAAAATTTATTTTATTTTAAAATAATATAACACAAATATAATTGTTTTTTATTGATAAATATCTAAATTGTAATTAATATTATCTACATTCTCTATTGACGATTCATCTTGATACGATACGTCTTATCTAACCCTTAGAAACGGACCTTATCGTGCATTTTGTTTCTGAAATGTCTCCAGTGAATATAAAATCCCTGACAATTTAAGATTTCGTTACAAATGAAATTGAAATCCATGTCAATTTAATATTTCGTAATTTAATTTCTGATTAATTTCTACTAGTGTCATTTCATTAGTATCACTTTTGATACACAAAATTCTACAGAAGTAGAATATTATTTCAACCCTTAGGTGCATACCCTAAGGGTTGAAATAATATTCTACTTTTGATTGATCGATCGACTTTACATCAAAGATCGTACAATGTTGATGGGATTAGCTTGGAGACACACTCCTTTTAGTCTTATTAATTACATGTTGTGGCTGATGTGGATGGCTTATAGAAACGAGATCATGTGACTTCAAAACACATTTTTTTTACATTCAAAGACGAAATACAAAGCGAAGTTCAATTTTTGAGTAAACTGGATTTCCGATAATTAATAAAATCCAGTTTGTAAGCTCTTTTAAACAATACTTTGCCATTAGACTCAAGTCAACTCAACTCACACACTCAAGAAAATTGAACGATTCGAGCAGTTTAATCACAACACACCGTGTAAGTTCACTCCGAACAAACGTGCATCGCGCGGCGGGCGACAACAGCACACAAGGGCCGCGTCCCGATTTGCCCCGAAAAAACGAAATTTAATAACTACCTACTAAAAAAAATTCAATGCTAATTTTGCAAGCATGGCGAAATAAAGTCTTGAATGCCCCTGGTCTCAAATACACATGAATACAAAGGGGCGCAGTTTGGATGCGTGCCTTGGGCAGGTCCGTCTTTAACCTATTGGAGCCCTATTTGGGCCCTATGACTTTGTATTTGATATGAGGGGGGCCCCCATCGATCGCGGTGCCCTGGGCACTTGCCCAAAGTGCCCACTGGAAAAGAGGGGTCTGGCCCTGGGCGCCGTTTTACGTCGCTACGCCCCTGTCCGCAGCTGGCTTACCTCTGTTCGGAGTGAATTTACTGACCGACCAATTTTAGAAGTATGTTTACCTGCTAAACATTCAAAGTACTTGAGAATACAACAGCGACCGGGAGAGGTTTGGAAATCTGACATGTGTCAGAAGCTTGATACGTTATTTGGGCCAAAATTCTTTTTAGTGCCTAGTGCTCTCCAGAAATATGTCTGCGACTCATTCATCTGTCTCCATACATTTAGTATGAAAAAGGGCCAGATGAATGAGGTGACCGCAGACATATTTCTGGAGAAATGCCCCAAAATGGGAATGAAACTTTTTGTAACAAAAAAGTCTAATTTCGCACTCAAATTACCACTGCGTTACCAATTCCCATGTCACCTCCAATTTAGTATCTGCGTTACCAAAAATATTTTTTTTATATTCATAGCCCACATATTACGATACTGAATAGCTATCATTCGTGTGAGCAAGGACCAGTAAAACAAGAGGACTGTCATTCTCCATACAAAAAGCTGTTCCCCGATATTTACAACACCATCTATGTATAAGCTTGGTATAAGAATTATATTATTTACAATTATTCAACTTTGCAAGCGTGACACAGTATTTAAATGTTACAATTTAGTTATTAATAGCTGTTTACGAACTAATTGTTACTGTACTATGTTTCTTTGTTCAATTAAATGTTTAGTTTTTTAGCGCCATCTAGTTTTTGCCTGGATATCCCCGTGCGGTCGTGGTATGATCCAAAATATGGAGAATGACAGGCCTCTTGTTTTAATGGTCCTTGGTGTGAGCTATGCTATTCCGAAATACAAAGTAATACGTTTTTTGGAGATTATACTAACGTAAGTAAGAACAGTAAGAAATTATGCGTTAAAATGTAAAAGAGACGTTTTTATAGGCATCAAAAAGAATTTTAGCCCATTTAGCACCTCTTCCGGGTGCTCGCAAGTACAAGATAATTACATTTTTATTTATATATTTCCACAATTTTTTAATTATTTAACAAAATATGAATTTTTAATTGTCCGAAATAGGTAAACGATTTTTTTTTTAAACTATACACCTACTACACTTACTTGAAACTGGTCTTTGTATTAAATCTTTGTATATTTCTTACCTAAGCATGATATTCTCAGATCATATTACGTTTATCATTTGTAAGATTTCGTGGTGTTCACACTGTTTTTATGCGGTTTCAGGGGAAATTTTTCTTTTGTACAGATAGTACAAAAATGACAGAAGACGAATGCAAGTAAGTAGAAACATCGTAAGAAAATTAATTTAAGGTGATATCTGTGGCTCTAGTGAAAAGTGGTACAGGTCGCATTTAACCTAGGAGCAAAAGGGCTTAAGTCATACAGCAGAGTTGCGACCTTTTGGTCCTGGTATAAATGTGACTTGTACCCCTTTTCACTAGACCCACAGATATATGTGACGTTCCGCAGGTAAAGGTACCTTATGGCGGGTAGGCGCTTACGCTGTTATAAACGGCACTCCTATATTAATTTGATGCTACACGACGTAAGTGCCTACCCTCCATAAGGTACCTTTTCCTGCGGAACGTCACATATTGAGATAGAAGTAAATAGTTCTTCGATTTGTAAAGGAACTAAGTGTGTAACGTTTTTCACTTGGCGTTTGACGCCAAAAGTGCAATTTAGTGATGGAAAAAATAAATTTATGCCACACCTGGCCATAAAGTGGCCTTTTCCGCACGCTGAGCGTACGGAAAAAGCCGCTTTCTAGCCAAGTGTAGACATAAAGTGATGTACACAACACAGGAGGTAATAAAGAAAGCCCTCGATCGCATATTTACATTCCTCGCTTGCAGCTCGGGCCGCAAACATCTGCAATCTCGGGCTTTTTTGTATTACCACCCTATATACTATTTCCATTTCATTTAATGGTATTTGAACAATCAATTATACCATATTAGATTTTCAAATCTGGTAATAATATTGTCGGAAATTGAAGTTGACGGCGTGCAAAGTAGGTCGTCGCCACTTCTTTTTAGCACGCGAGGTACATAAACTTTTTCATTTTACCTCGATATATTTCTATGGTGATACGCGTCGGTCGGTACTCCATCTCCATACAAGCAAAAAAAACGAGAGATGATGACCATCATTTGCTTCCACGACATCAATCATGCTTGAAATGTGTTTCATTTTATACCTTGATACATTTTGTCCGCGCAATGACATGGGTGAGCGTTTTACAAAAAAAATACCGGGGTAGCTACTTTCTCAAAATATGGACTTTTGAGGTTTTTCTGGCTCAGAATCGTTAGTACTTTCGAACCTTATACGTAAAAAAAGTGTCCAAAATTTATTTTCCCATTACGTCATTATTTTGTACTGTGTTTGTATGAACGTGACGTAGTGGGAAAAAAATCAATACAAATTTTGGGACACTTTTTTTTACGTAGAAGGTTCGAAAGTACTAACGATTCTAAGCCAGAAAAACCTCAAAAGTGCATATTTTGAGAAAGTAGCTACCCCGGTATTTTTTTTGGAAAACGCTCGAGTAGTCTCAAAAGACTGTCTGCCGCTTAGGATCAGCGTCATCTATTATCATTAATGGAAACTAAAATATTGTTTGCAAAAAAATGCATATTGTTTTGGCGTTTTTGCGAGATGTTTTAATGTTTATTTGGGCACAAGCGGTACATTGTTCTTAATATAAACAATCACACAAATCATCAACCAGTAAAGTTGCGACTACTCACTATCCACTCACTTGGTTTTAGTAGGTATAGCTACTTGTCAACACCCTTATCGTTAAAGCAGCAATCGGCAACCTGCGGCCCGCGAGCCTCCCTGGCTATTTTGTATATAAGGGTCGTTATATTCTCAGAATCATAGAAAGTCACAAATTATAAACAAAGTGCGGTCCGGTCCGCGTCAATTTCGTTACCTACAATGTGGCCCTTTTGGCTGGTAAAAGGTTGCCGACCGCTGGTCTAAAGCAATAGAGTTGAACGGCAAAACATCAAGCAAGACACTTTATGGTCTGGGGTGACGTGTACTAGGGTTGCCAAATGGTCGGGAATTGGCGGGATTCTCCCGATTTTTTGTATGTTCTCCCGACTCCCGACAAACGACTTCATTTTAAAAGTTAGTGCGATCCACTGGGTGGTCCGGCCAGCGAAAATGTCTGCTGTTTCTAAAAGCTCGCGCGTCGAGCGGACGGGGCATCTCCCGACCAAAGTTTCAAAATCCCGACATATTGTGTCCTGCTCCCGATAATACAAAGTCAAAGTTAGTTATTTGCAGAAAATAGTGTACAATAGGTTGGTAGGTACAATAAACAAATATGATCAACTATTTTACCACGCCGTGACATACAAATAATTTATACATAATTACCTACAGTTGGCTGTTACTCGTACACGACAGGAAGTGTTTAATAGTATAAAATGTTTTTTGTAACAGCCAGTTATATAATACTTTAACAAATTCATTATAAGGCAAGCTACTGAATACGGTAATTAGATTCTTAATTAAAGCTACAATATGATGTGAAAAATAAAATAACAGAATGGTTGAAAGACAAAGACTACGACCAGATAGAGGAATTGCTAGGGTATATAGCCTAGACATACATACACAAACATAAATAATAGTTAAGTAAAATAGTTTTAGATTTAATTTAAGTAAACTTTTAGTACAGTACTAAATAACTTGTAGATATGGAAGAGCGGTGGACTCCTGGCACAAGTTATTTACATATAACTTACAAGGAGACGCCATACACCTTAAGATGTACTGCTTGTTAAAATAATAAAGAATAGGCTAGTTTCCTAACAGGTCAATTCAGCTTCTTTTTATGAAGTGTCAAAACGCAACGATAGTATGGAGCTTCATAGATAATTTGAATAAATGACGTCACAGGGTGCTAGGGTCCAATTGTCTCCTTATTTTAATATCTTATCTTTTTAAAATCGTTAAAAGCAAGAAAATAAAAGGATCTGGATTTATTTGGGATCAGTTTTGGAAGCTTAATAAGATAATAAGTGTAAAATATATTTTTTTTACTACAGGAAACTAGCCTATTTTGAATTTGAATTTTTGAATTTTTTGAATTCCGTCTGGCAACGTGTACCTGTTTTTTTCAGGGGGACGTATATTATATACGAGAATAACGAGCCGCAATGGCACGAGCGTGTGTGGAAAGAGTATAAGTGGAACTTTGACGACGTGCTCAGCGGCATGCTGACATTGTTCACCGTGTCTACCTTCGAGGGGTGGCCTGGGTAAGCACGAGCTTGTACACACCGTCACAGAATATATATAAGCTAAAGCAGTAAGGAAGCTAGCAACAAAACGATCGAAACGCACGCACACATAGACGCGCGCTTTTACAAGGCCCCTAAGGGAATCTCGCGGTGCCAGTCGTGAATGCTGCATGGAGGCGAGCGGTCGCGCTTTGTTTTTGTTACGTGCGCGCGCCCAGACAGCCCGCGATCTTTTCATTTTAAACAACCCTAACGCTCTAATGGAGCGTAGGTATTTATTTCAAAAAGTAAGCATAGCTTCCATACTGCTCTATTTATATTCTGTGACACCGTATTCAAAGTTACAGTGGCGTGGCGTCCAAAGAACTCGATTCCTATCGGCTTGCCTAATATCAGGCATTTGACCACCTTTTTCTATAGCTCCTAAGGAAAATGAACGCCAAATCTGCACCGGCTTGCCCAAGGATATCTTTTACGCCACGCCAATGCAAAGTTAGGGGTCATCGATAAAGTACGTCACACTAATTTCGTGATTTTTACACCTCCCCCGTCCTCGACTGACTCGTGTTCATCTCACACTCCCCTTGGATGGGGGTGGGGTGGCTTTCTCAGGGAGTGAACCCTCTTAAGGTGGTTTTCCACCGGCGGGGCGAGACGAGACGAGACGAGGATTAAATTGAAATTTGTAGCTGAGGTTTTCAATCCTCTCCTCGCGCATCGCCGCTCGCGCATCGCGCAACTTGATACAAATTTCAATTCAATCCTCGTCTCGTCTCGCCCTGCCGGTGGAAAACCACCTTTAAGCTGCATCCTCTCATTGCGCTAACAGCACAACGGTCTTTGAATTATTGCCGATGTTGCGACTATGGGTCTGTGTTTTATGCGTGCAAGACTTGGGTCTGGGGACATCTCCAGGTTGTATGGCCCTCTTGGCTCTACGCCCCCCCGTCCTTGTCATAGTTGGTCACATTTGTGAGACCACCCCCCTCCACCCCCTACCTAGCGTGACGTCACATATTTTGCAATTTTACACCTAGAAATTATTTCATTAAACAGCAGTTAAAATTAGTTTTATTTCTATTTAAATTAGTTTTTAATATAAACATCAACGTGCGTGACACTACTAGAGCGAGTGTGAACTCACCAAAAAACATTTTAAGCCCATACAGATAGAGTTGGAAATATTTTAAATTTTTTTCGTTATTAGTTCAAAATTGGCATTTTAACACTTAGATGTATTCGATTTTGAAGTGTGACGTTACGAAACTTAGGAACCGTTCCACCCCCTGTCACACAATGTCACACTTCGTCGTTCCCCTCCCTTCCCCTTAACATGTGGCGTACTTTATGGATGATCCCTTAAAAGTCAAAGTCTAAGCCAGGGGTCTTCAACCCGTGGGTCTCGGAGGTTTCATCGGCGGCCCGCAAACAGCTTAGCCAATTTTTCACCATTGTTTAATAGTAAAATTGTGTTTGTAGAATCAAAACTAAATAGAATCTGTGCGGAAAGAGAATAGGCGTGGCGAAAAACGGAACTAACCTAACCAGTATGGCATTTTTTTTTGCAAATACGGTACAAAAGCATTACAGCGCCCCCCATCTAAATCCAATCTTTCCGCACAGACTCTAGTCAATCGTTTGTAAATTGAGTAATATTATACCGAATTAATTGATTGCCTGATTTTTTGTATAAGAGTTAGTGTCCGACCGAAACTTTTCACGGCTGAAACCGAAACCGAATTTCAGCTTTGATCACAGTCCCGGCCTGGTCATGATGTCGTGGGTAGAAAATAAAATGTCAATCATAATCACAGTCTTGATTTATAAATAACATATTCATCATTTACTCTCTGATATTTGAAAGAAAGAAAGAAAGAAATACGTTTATTTAGCACAAACTTATTAAAACATTTACAAAATTAATATAATAAAAATAAAAAAATATGCTAAAAAGGTCGCCACTCAGCTTAATGCCACAAAGAAAATTATGTACTTACTTCGCGACGCTTATTTTCAGTGACGCCTGTAGGTCTCTCAGTACTCTCAGTAGCAAATAGCTTATATAGGTACAGTATACATATATTGTTTTTTAATTAAACAAACCAATCATACATCTTTACCTAAACAAAACAATTACATTTACGTTTATTACTACAAACAATTAGAAGACTAAACTAAAATACATTATAGTGATGGATGGATGATTTGAAGTAGTAGGTAATCATTAATATATAACATATTATAACTTCTTATTTCAAATAAATGATTAGTGCTTTTTGAAATAAAGACTGTCTGATCGCAGCGCGAAACACCCTCATGTTCAGTTTCGGTTTCAACCGTATTTTCGGCTGAATGGAAGCCAAAGCCGAAACTAAGCCGAAACCGGTTTTTTTAGTCGAAACTAGGCTAAAACCGAAATCAAAAGTTTAGTCGGACTCTAATAAAAATTGTCGACGTAAAAAAATGATTGATTTATTGGGGAATAGAGAGCTCTGTTGTCAAACCATTCTCCCCTAGTACCAATTAAACTACACACAGACAAAATCTAAAATGGGCACTCTGAACTGCACTTTTTGTAAATGTAAAATGTATGTAGTTTTAAAGAATTATCCTTTCAGATTGTTGTCAGTTTCAATGGATTCTAACGCAGAGGACAGGGGACGAGTGGAAAATTCGAGACCCCTGGTTGCTTTCTTTTACATCAGCTATATCATCGTCATTGCGTTCTTCATGGTGAGTTTTCGGAATTCAAATATTTCCTGCTGCATTCACTTAAACTTCAAGATAATCATGATTTAACCCGACGTCTATCTCAAATACTTCCTTTGTAACGTTCTCATTATGATGCGTTTAATTTTCTTTTAGCTTTATATTAGCTCTTGCTCTTTTATATTTTCCTTTTATCTTCTTTGGCCACATATATTGAGAGGATTTCGCCTTATTAGAATGACATTTTTGGTAATTTGTAAAGCTTAGCTGGAACGACATAATAGACAACCAATGGCATTTGCCATTTGTAGTGGCGGGATCTTTTGAATATTCACCAATCACCATCACCAATCACCAAAAACTATCACCAATCACCATCACCAATCACCATCACCAATCATCATCACCAATCACCATCACCAATCATCATCACCAATCACACTATATCTCATCTCATCTCACTAATATTATAAATGTGAAAGTTTGTGAAGATGTTTAGATGTTTGGATGTTTGTTACCTAATAACGGTGTAGCAACTGAATGGAACAAGCTGAAATTTGGCATGTAAGTAGACCAAGTCCTGGATTGAAACATAGAATACTTGTTATCCCGGTAAAGGGTTCCCTTGGGATATTAAAGGGAACAAAGCGGGCGAAGCCGCGGGTACATGCTATGCTAGTGCTAGTCACTACATAGTATAAAACAAAGTCGCTTTCTCTGTCCCTATATCCCTATGTATGCTTAAATCTTTAAAACTTCGCAACGAATTTTGATGCGGTTTTTTTTAATAGATAGAGTGATTGAAGAGGAAGGTTTATATGTATAATACATGCATAATATAATAGAGAAACACCGTGCGAAGCCGGGGCGGGTCGCTAGTATATTATAAATGTGAAAGTTTGTGATGATATTTGGATGTTTAGATGTTTGGTGGTTTAGATCAGCGGTCGGCAACCGCTTAGAAGCCAAGGGCACAAGGCTAAGGAAATTGATGCGGGCCGCATTTTGTTAATAATTTGTGATTTTATACTATTCGGAATATAGCGACTGCAATACAGACCGGAATATAGGGGCGGAAGTGAGCAGTTCACGCACTCCCGCGGGCCGCAGGTTGCCGACCGCTGGTTTAGATGTTTGTTACTAAATACCGCTGTAACAAATGAATGGATTGAGATGAAATTTGGTATACAGGTAGACCATATCCTGGATTATCACATAGGACATATCCCGGGAAAGAGTTCCCTTGATATAATAACGGTAAAACACTCGGGCAAAGCCGTGGGTAAATGCTACTTCACCAATTCGATACCTTTAGACTCAAAGGGCGTAAACGCCGTAGGTGCTAATGGCGTTTACGCCCTTTGAGTCTAAAGGTATCGATATGTGTGCGCAGGGCAATGATAGTTTTCAATATACACCCTATACCTTTTAATAATTTTTGAAATCAAATATGCCAATGCGACTGAAAAGAAAAATTGTAGATACTTGCCTTTTGCCGAGTTTGACGTATGGATGTCAGACATGGGTATATAATCGGCAAACGAGAAATAGAGTCCAATGTTGTCAACGGGCAATAGAAAGAAAATTATTAAACCTAAGACTGATCCATAAGAAGAAAAACACAGATATACGACAAAAAACAGATGTGATAGATGCTCTTTTATCCGCCCAAAAATTGAAGTGGAAATGGCGTGGCCATACAGCACGCCTACACGACCAAAAATCGGCGAAAATAACCACTCTATGGCAGGGTCCTAAAGGAACCAGAAGTAGAGGGAGGCCCAAAGAAAGGTGGATTGACGAGATCATAGCTAGCATACAGCTGGCAAAAAATGGACGAAGAAAGCTGAAGACAGAGAAAACTGGTCAAAACTGGAGGAGGCCTTCACCCGAAGAGGGGTCCTTACTACTATTCATACATAATATTTAAAAAATATATATATATTTTAATTTTCTTTTGTTTATTTAATATATATTTTTTATGAAGAAACAGATTAGTAAAATAATCTCAAATTATAAGAATACTATTGAAGTTACTGAACAGAAAAATGTGTAATAATTACTGATTTACAATACAAAGAATAACAAGATCATAGAAAACGTAAAATAACTTAAAATTTATTTAATTGTTTTTTTTTTAAACTTAATGTTACGATGTAATTAAGTAGTATTGTAAGGAATCAATAAAGGCTTTTTATTTTATTTATTTATTTACCTTTTAATCAAGCGTCTTCACAGATTTACAAATTGGTGCTTATTTCAGGTGAACATCTTCGTAGGTTTTGTCATAGTGACGTTCCAGAAGGAGGGTGAGCAAGAGTTCAAGGATTGCGAGTTGGACAAGAACCAGAGGAACTGTTTGGAGTTTGCGTTAAAAGCTAAGCCGAGTCGCAGGTAAGGGCACAAATTACATAAGAATATAGGTAAAAAACTTAACAAAAACACCTGTTGCACGTAGTAGTGTAAAGAATTTATATGGAAATTAGGTATGTCTTTTTTAGGGTTCCGTACCAAAATGGTAAAAAAGGGACCCTTATGGTGCGACTCTGTCTGTCTGTCTGGCCGTCTGTCACAGCAAGATATCTCAGGATCTACTGATGCTATCGACTTGAAATTTGGAATAGTGTTAAAAACCGCTAATTCGAGCCTATGGAACAGAATAAAAATCCTATACCTTTTTAACTTTTTTTTTTAAAGGGGACCGAAATGGGATGTCGAAAATCAAAAGTTGAGCTAATATATCAAATGGGATATCAAATGAAAGTGCTTAATATGAAGATTTCAAAACAGTTTTTATTTATTTTCTTATACGTGTACCTAGATTTTGATTTAAGACCAAAAACGTTAAAAAAAATACCATTCCCCCCCCCCTATTATCTCCGAAGTTACTGAACAGAAAAATCTGTAATAATTACCGATTATTAATATTATCCTAAATATAACAGGAAAAATAAAACGGTTTTCCTAACTTGCAGCGTTTTTTAGAAATTCGCAAAAATCATAAGACAACCTTATTTGTTCCTACTAAACTAACCGCGGCATATGTCGATGTATGGGGACAACAGTTTTACAAGAGCAAAGTTAAGTTTGTCCCACCATACAGTTTTTCTTGAATTATTAACGTATCTACTGACGATTTTGTACGGAACCCTCGGTGCGCGAGTCCGACTCGCACTTGACCGGTTTTTTTCTAAAATGGAACGTCAAACTGTCTATACGGATAGGTAACTACTACATGCAACAGGTGATTTAGTTAAGTTTTTTATCAATTATTTTAATTTAATTTATGCCACACCTGGCCATAAAGTGACCTTTTCCGCACGCTGCGCGTACGGAAAAAGCCGCTTTCTGGCCAAGTGTAGACATAAAATCATGTACACAACACCGGAGGTAATAAAGAAAGCCCTCGATCGAATATTTATGTCCCTCGCTTGCTGCTCAGGCCGCAAACTTCTGCGATCTCGGCCTTTCTTTGTATTACCACCCTAGTTGTGTAATGTACTATTGATATCGGTATGGTGATATCATAACTTTGCTTCAAGATTGGTAGTGTTTCTTAGCAGGTAATAAGTTTGATGAGAGTACCATAGCGTTACGTAAGAGACAAGAATTAGACGTTTTCATAGAATGCTCCTGTGAAACGGAGATGCATCGCTCGCGCGGTCAATAAGTTGACTTTTCCTGTACAGATACATTCCAAAGTCAGGCATTCAGTACAAGACGTGGTGGTTCGTGACGTCGGAGCCGTTCGAGTATTTCATCTTCGCTTTCATCGTGATCAACACCGTGGCGCTGATGATGAAGTTCCACAAACCGCCCAAGTTATACAGTGCGGTAATTTTTTTTTAACGTTTAACATCTTTTTATGCCACACCAAGCCGCTTTCTGGCCAAGTGTAGATATAAAATTATGTACACAACACGGGAGGTCATAAAGAAAGCCCTAGATCGCATATTTACTCGCTTGCAGCTCGGGCCGCAAACATCTGCGATCTCGGCCTTTCTTTGTTTTACCACCCTAGTGGTGTTATGTACTATTGGCTTATTTAACGACATTGCTGGGAAAGAGATATTACCCTTTACTGCGAAATAATAATAATAAGCAGCTCAAACCACAGATGGAAAGAGTGTATTGTACCAGTGGGGTGGCGTAAAAGATATCCTAGGGCAAGCCAGTGTAGATTTGGCGTACATTTTCCTTAAGAGCTCTAGAATAAGGTGGTCAAAAGCCTGAGATTAGGCAAGCCGGTAGGAATCGAGTTGTTTGGACGCCACGCCACTGGTATTTACGGTACGGGTACTTTAATTGTTAAGCCATTTAGGGTTGAGTCTAATTTTGTCGTGCAATGCACAATCTATGAGACGACTGTTGTAAGGTGAACCCTAAATGCCTCAACAATTAAAGTCCGTGAGTGTACCTCGCTTGCTAAAAAGAAGGGCCGGGGACCTTTGCGCACCGTCAACTTCAGTCGCCCTCAAAATTATTATCAGACTTGAAGAACCACTAAATTACACCCTCGACGTCAAACGCAAAAGGGCATTTCTCCAGAAATATGTCTGCGACTCATTCATCTGTCTCCATACATTTAGTATGAAAAAGGGCCAGATGAATTTTTTTTTTTTTTAATTTATTTATCTCAAAGACTCTTGGTACATTTTTTACTTTTAACTCGCCAAACATGCGTTTATTGGCGATAAATTGCACTCACTTTAAAGTTAGTTTTGTAGATGTACCCTACAATATAATTAACTTAATCTTAGCATGCACCTAACGTACCTAACCTAATTTTGTACAAAGGCACGGCTGAGCGACCGACTGTACTCCTTATCGCACTGCAATAAGGTCTACAGTCGATAACTCAACCGTGACTTCGGCCACATAAGATAACAACAGGAATCGATACATCTGAATCTATAGTACTACGGTATTATATCTAGCTGCTAAACAAAGCCAAATGAGCTACTGAACTACGTTTTGGATATTCTTACACCTACTATTTTGTTGGTAAAGTATCTAGTAGTAACTTTTTTAGCCTAGTTTTGAAAATAATCTTGCTGCTACATTCGCTTTCTGGAAAGATTGTATTGAATATACGTGGTGTTATAAATGATGAGAATAATGAGGTGACCGCAGACATATTTCTGGAGAAATGCCCAAAAACGCGTCCTCAGGTAGCGATGCATAAACAGCTCTTATTGGTGCGGATGTATCGTTAAAAAAACATGATAGTTCCCCAATAAGGAATATGCATGATTTTTTTTTAACACATTGCTTAACAAAATATGAAAATACCATAAATAACATGACATGAAGTCAAAATAAAATTAAAATGGAACGAGAAATACCAAAAGATATAAACATTTTAAAGCTCTAATCAGACAGCGATTAGACAGAGAGATCCGATATAGACTATGACGTCATAGTACACGGCCGCCATACAACCTTCATACTGTATTCTGTTTTGTTAGAAAGAGATAGAGATAAATCTTTGTTGTCTTATATCTTGATTACTTTTACAGTTATTAGAAAAATATTTTTTTCCTACTGTTTCTTGTATGAATGAGCTTTTATTAAAGTAAATAAAAAATATCATGCATATTCCCTATTATTCTTTTCATTAGATTTTCTACTTTCTAGACATATGTATATCAATTTTATATGAAATAATCATATTCATTTTGTACTTCAATATTATAATCTTTCGACCAATCTAGGTCGACTCGACTAATCTTCTAGACATATGTGTATCGAGTTTTGACATTCGATCTTAGATATTTTGCTACGTAATGGGAATAGGCTGGGCTAGTGGCAATAGGGCATAAAGGTTCTCCAATGAAGACCATGTATCCGAAGACGCCGTGTGTCCACTGCATTGCGTCACTTGTGTAAGTAGTTACGGCTGCACATAACAAAAAGCACACATGTGAGTGTCACCAACGAAGTTGCCAAGCTATACCGTTCATTGCAGAAGTCTTTGATGATGTTGATGTTTCTATTCATGAAAATTATTTGCTTTTCAGATCCTCGACTATTTGAACATGCTTTTAACGACGGTATTCATGTCGGAGTTCGTCTTCAAACTGGCTGCGTTTAAATTTAAAGTAAGTCTCCATGATTGTATTCATAGCTTTCAAGACTTTATAAGATTTCGCCATGTTTGCGATTTGGATGCATGGGTATAGGTAGCAAGTAAATTTCGTTTTTGCGCCCCCCGTTCTTGTTGGCGCCCAGGGCAGGTGCCTGCACTACCCTCGCTACGCCACTGGGGTCAGCCCACCACGTGTGCCGTCCTAGTCTAAAAGGCGACCTTTTACTTTGAACGAGTGTGGCGATATTTTTCGCGCAAGCGATTATTCCATTCGCATATTTTACCAATCTTTTATTTTGACTATAGCTTAGTTTCTTTTCAATAATTTTTCTATTTCTGTTATTTTCTTTAGATATGGTTGTTATAATGTAAGGTAAATCCTAGTTTACATTTTACTCCGTAGTAAAATAAACACAAACAGTCTTCTTCTTAGTCGTGCAACAAGGATTTGACAAGCGTTCGTGCTATATACAGATTGGAAAATTCTGAGAATGTAATTATTTCGATTAAAAAAAAAAACCCGAAAATTATCCTACAGAAAAAGTGAAGAATAGTAAATTTTGCGAATTGAAAGATTACACCAGGAAAAAAATTTTTTGGGAAAAATATCGCTACACTCCTTTGAACTTCCATAGTACAAAGTCTCCTTTTAGACTAGGGCATCAGACAAGATGGTCTGACGATCTGGTTAAGGTCGCCGAATACATATGGAGGCAAAAAGTATGCAACCTTTCGTCGTGGATGTCTTTGGGAGAGACCTATGCTGCTGTCCTATGTCTAAAACTGGACTAACTTCTATGGACTTGTATAGGGGTTAGTCCAGTTTTAGATATCGGACGGCAGTATGTTCAGCAGAGGACATCTTAAGGTTGAAATGATGATTCTTCAAATCGTCATACAGCCTGTAAATCTAATACGGGCGAATATTGAAACGGTGGTCAGCATAGGACATATTTAGTAACTATTGCTTAAAACCACAATGAAAATATTTACCATATAAAATAATTCGGGCCGCAATGTAACGCAACACATTCAAGTTGACAAACACGCTAGTTGACAGTTACTTTAAAAAAAGCTCGTATCTCGCAATGTCATAACAAGCATGTATGCGGTACATTGCTGCTCGGTAAATTTTCAAAAATTAATTACGAGGTCACTATTAAGTGTAATTCAAAAAATCATATTGATTAATGATAACACTACTAAACGCTATATCTGGCTTAATTGTTCGCCCGTATTAGACTTACACGCTGTATATCACTCTTTTACTTTCAGAACTATTTCGGTGACGCGTGGAACACATTCGATTTCATCATCGTCGTCGGCAGTATAATTGACATTGTAGTTACCCAGGTCAATGAGCTCAATCCTGACGTGAGTATTATCATTCGCCCTTGATACAAAACAAATACCAAATACTGCACTCGGGCTCCCCTTGCTTCCCATAAAGTTTTAAAAAAAAAGCATTTATTTCGGACTAAATTAATCCATATGTTGTTAGTAATACAAAATAACATAAATAACTATGTTAGTAACTAAACTAAGATGTTGAGAGGTCCAGTGCCTGATTAGGGCACTGTCCCATCTCTCTGCCACAACATAAGTCATACTGTATCTTTACGTTAGTCATAATTACACACACAGCATTACAGCATTTTTTTATTCTAAAACGATAATATTTTTAGGATATTTTAAAACGCTAGCGTATGAAAAACAATAGGTTAGATTAGGTTTGTTTCATAACTATTTTGAAAACTAAATAGTTTCGTAGAAAATAGGTTGTATGAGTTTCGATAACTATATATAACTACCTAACAATACAATATGAATTTTAAACATTATGGGAGACAATATAGACCCTGGCCCAGAATGCACCAAGGCAAAGCAGAGAGAGAGCACATGATTTATACAGCAGGTTAGTAGGGAAGTGGAAGGACAAAACGTGGAAACCTTCAGAATCGCTCTTTGTGCTCTTTCTAGGTTTAGTAATGTAGTTTTAGCCAAGCCACCCCATGAAGTTATGCAGTAAGTAATCACCGATTGACATAACGCAAAGTAGATTTGTTTTATTAGATGCGCGTCTGCAACCACTCGAAGTTTTTTAAAAACAAATACTATAACACTGTTAATATTTTTGCGCCTAGCGTGGTATGGGCATGTGATGCGGAGGGATATTAGTCGTGTGTCAAGACGAGTGTTAAGTATGAATGTGGAGGGTTCTGGAAGAAGAGGTAGACCAACGAAGAGGTGGATGGAATGTGTGAGAGATGATATGGCTAGGAAGGATGTAAACGCTGAGATGACGGGTGATAGAGGTATTGAAGAAGAAGACATGCTGCGCCTACCCCAAATGAATGGAACAAGGGCAAGCGAATGATGACGGTTAATATCGTTGTGTATAATATTAATAATACTGTTATTGTTGTTTCCAGCCATCTGCAAAAAATGACGGCTCTATACTGAAATACGTGGCGTTCTTCCGTCTTTTCCGAGCCATGCGATTGATAAAACTACTTTCTAGAGGAGAGCGGATAAGAACTCTGTTGTGGACGTTCATCAAGTCGTTTCAAGCACTGCCATACGTATTCCTACTGATTGTTCTACTGTTCTTCATCTATGCTGTGGTGGGGATGCAGGTTGGTATATTTTATACCGTCGTGTGTGATAAGGATTAGTGGAAGTATAAGGATTTTATTTCAACCGTGGTTCTTATTTTGATAAAATCTTCGTTTTTCGCGAGATACTCCTTGAGTTTGTTCAGTCGCACCAAAATTTTAATTTCCGATTTTTTCCACGTCCTATAATACA
This sequence comes from Eudemis profundana, assembly GCA_947034925.1. Taxonomy (NCBI): domain Eukaryota; kingdom Metazoa; phylum Arthropoda; class Insecta; order Lepidoptera; family Tortricidae; genus Eudemis; species Eudemis profundana. The sequence continues at coordinate 2,886,282 of OX344818.1, read as the reverse complement.
AAGGACCCACTTTTACACAGTAAAGAAATAATGACAATGCTAATATTTTCTGTTTACATTTCAGTTATTTGGCAAAATAGCGGAGGACGATGAAACTATAACGGACCACAACAACTTCCAAACGTTCGGTGCTGCGTTGATGGCCCTTTTTAGATCTGCTACAGGTAAGGATACATAAATTTACGAAAGACACATACAGAACAGGAAGATTCCTGGTTAGGGCAAGTATTTGTATGATTAGCAGAGTATTTGTTCCTGAGTCTTGGATGATTTCTATCTATTTAAGTATGTATTTATCTATTATAAGTATGTATATCATCGTCTAGTACCCATAATAGCATTGCTCAGTTTGCGACTAGGTCGACATGTGTAAGAGTGTCCCCAGAATATTTATTTAGGTATTTATTCTTCCGAAACCTCTGCGCCAACTTCCTGTTTGAACTTCAAAATTCTCATCATCATCATCATCATCAACCTGTCGCAATCCACTGCTAAAGCACTGGAAACGTTACGTAAACGACACACACACACACACACTCTCTCTGTTCATAGGTATAAGAATATACTTATTTCCTATTTGCATTTACCCGCGGCTTCGGGAATGCCCGTTATTATCCCAAAGAAACTTACTACTGTGATATAAAGTTTCATCCTATGTTTCAACCCGGGACTTGGTTTACTTGCATGCCAAATTTCAGCTCAATCCATTCGGTTGTTACTGTGTTATTTAGTAACAAAAAAACCAAACATCTAAATGTCTTCATAAACTTTCCCATTGATAATATTAGATAGTAGGGTAGGGTAATGGCTTTCACATAATTTTTCGTATTATATAGGTGAAGCGTGGCAGGAGATCATGATGGCCCTGTCCCGGAACAACGCAGAGCGTCCGGGACACCCGGCCGGCTGCTACAACCCGGACAACAGGAACATAACGGAGATGGACGACGGCACTGGCTGCGGCAACTGGCTCGCGTTCCCTTACTTCATATCGTTCTCACTGCTCTGCACCTTTCTGGTGAGTTACATAGCCTGGGTACTTTAGTTCTGCCGCATTTATTACTGCACCAATTGGTGGCGGCGGGGCCAGCTACCCCAATACTTTGGATATGATAAACCGATATAAGTGCCAAATTGTTCGGTCCGCTGCCGATAGGGTTCGTAGTGTGCCTGCTTTACCGACGGAGGGATCTCTGTGTCGGTAGTGCAGGCCGACGATATCTCTTTCTCTTCCCTTTCGTACCCGATGGTGAAGAGATCGGACTAAAGAATATACGCTCAAGAAATAGAAATAACATTTTGTTTTGAAGTCCAACGGACAAGTACAGTCCGGACAACAACAACGTAGATGGGCGGTCGTTCTGGCTCGCGTTCCTATCGTTCTCAGAGCAGTGACCACGGTTCTTCTGAGTCACAAAAGAAGCCATTGCGTTACAGAACCACGTGGCCATTAGCTCTTACAGTCTTCAGGGAAGATTGTGGCTTCGATTTACCTTTTTGGTATATTCTATCATCACTCTTCAATTGGCAAATCTGTATCATGGAGGTTAGAGGTAAGAAGAATAGCCTCTGTGTATCGAAAAGTGTTTGTCGAAATGTGCTAAATAGTGGTAGCGCTACTATTGCAGATGGGTAAAATTTGGTGTACTGCCGCTTTATTACATACCTACTTTAGTCACCAAAAATATTAAACCTTACCTCTACCCTCCATATCAGCGCACTTAACTCCGTTTACAACTGCAAAAACTGTTAAATTCATTTCGTACTCTTCTGCAACGCTAGCGCCATTCTGGGGAGATTTTGAACTATTATTTACTCCTTTTAGCTGGACACTTTTTCAACTAATCCCTCATATAAGACTGCTCCTCCTTACCTCTACCCTCAATATTGTCGTTCACAGCGGGTTTGTTTTTCTAGCTCTATCGCACGCGTCTTATGTTCTTTTACTTTGCACTTATTTGCTTATTTGTTTTTCAGATCATCAACTTGTTCGTGGCCGTCATTATGGATAACTTTGACTATTTAACCAGAGATTGGTCGATTCTGGGACCGCATCATCTTGATGAGTTTGTCAGGTAATTTTTGTATTGAAATTGACTAAGCTGTGCCTACGCTCACATACAATTTATTCAAAGCACATTCGGTTCTAAAGTCCTGATTTCGAGGAAAAATATTATTAGCTCGAAGTAGAATTTTTCATAAATGGATACTTAACTGGATATCAGAAATTGCTTTAGATTTTTAACCGGACCCTATTATTAGGACTCCGCTGTTTGTCTATCTGTCACAGGACTGTATCTTTTGAACCGTAATGAGTGTAGAGGCTTGAAATTTCCACACAATGTGGATTTCTATCTAATGTAAAATAAAATGAATAAACAGGAAACGGGTTTTTTCGACTTTTTTGTTCGACGGCGGCACGGAACTTTTTGTGTGCGAATCCGACTCACACTTGGCAGATTTTTTTTAACGTTAAACAACTTAACTTTACAGGCTATGGAGCGAATACGATCCAGATGCAAAGGGCAGGATCAAACATTTGGACGTTGTTCAGTTGCTCAGGAAGATCAATCCGCCGTTAGGTAACATCTACGAGGGGATTTTCGAATCTCTGTCTACATTTAAATCATTCAAACCATGGGTCGAAATTCAATTACTTCACACACGTTAAGAACGGCCTTTTGCGAGTTTAGTGTTTTATTATTACGGCCATTTCCTGACAGTTAATTAAAAAAACGGATTTCCAACCAAAAAACCCTAAAATTTTCAAGAAAGCATTATTTAGAAAATTACAGCAATTAGCAAGAAGGCAAAGGACGGCGCTATTTTTATTTAGTTTTAGATACCTAGTAACTACACCCGAAAATAACACTCTCGGCTTTATTTCATGTGTTTCTAAATCATGGGTCCTTGAACGTATAGATACTCCTTATTAGGCGAGTATGGAAAGCTGACTACTCCACCATTTGGATTAATAGCTAGGAAGAGACAGAAAGAGAGATATATGGCACAAACTTCTTGTAGGTAGTCCTAATTGTTCACGTTTGTATCAGGTTTCGGCAAGCTCTGTCCCCACCGGACGGCCTGCAAGCGTCTCGTCTCGATGAACATGCCGCTAAACTCAGATGGGACTGTCAACTTCAACGCCACTCTATTCGCGGTGGTTAGAACGCAGCTGGGCATCAAAACCGTCGGTACGTATCTTTTTATAGAATACAATTAAGTTTTATTTAATTTTACTTATGAGCAAAAAAATACTGAAGGCGGAAGAAACACGAAAGAAAATGATAGATCACACAATAAAACAATCACATACTTACAACGAAGCAGAAGGAAATTTGACAATCAGGAAGAGGGAAATAACAAAGAATGAAAAAAGTGGATATTGAAGCTTGGCCCTTGAACCTTGGCCGAGGTTTTAATGAAATGGCGCCGGTCAAAGAAACCTTAAATTATTATGAAATACCTACAAATGAATTACAAATAATATTTAAATAGCTGTTACCTATTTTGTATATTTTATCACTAAATGTGACATTCCGCGACTTCCTTATGGATAATGTCGCTTGCGTCGTATCTGACTCCGTTACTATAGGACATCAAGGTATAAGGACGCAAGTGACAATATTCACAAGGTACCTTTACCCGTGGAAGGGCACAAATCAGTCAAACGACACTGGTTTATTTGATAGACTTAATTGACTTGACTTTATTTTATTGTTTGACGACCGCTTTAGCTTAGTTGGTAGTGACCCTGCCTACGAAGCAGGAGGTCCTGGGTTCGAATCCCGGTAAGGGCATTTATTTGTGTGATGAGCACGAATATTTGTTCCTGAGTCATGGATGTTTTCTATGTATTTAAGTATTTGTATCTATTAAATATATCGTCGTCTAGTATCCATAACACAAGCCTTATTGAGCTTACTATGGGGCTAGTTCGATTTGTGTAAGATTGTCCCCTAATATTAATATTATTATATTATTATTGCGATAGGCATCATTGACGACTGCAACACGCAGCTTCGGGCCATCATCAAAAAGGTTTGGAAGCGTACATCAAGCAAGCTTCTAGACCAGGTCGTTCCACCCCCAGGAGATCCCAATGAGATCACCGTCGGAAAGTTCTACGCCACATTCCTTATACAGGACTACTTTAGGAGGTGAGATTTCAGTTATTCATTTGCTATGATCATTAAAGGTATCATCTTGAGGTTTCGACACATTCTGATTATCAGAATTATCGTCATCGTCATCTTTAACAAATGCCCTAGTATGGCCATGTGTTTTGATAATATTAGTATATGTTACAGTACCGTTTCCTTTTCTTATAAAACCTATAAAGACATTCAAATGAATAAGTTTTCAATTTTAGAAACTTCGGTTACTCAATTATTATGAATCCTTCAATTTCGTAAAAGCATTGTCTCGAGTTTCTTCAAGATGATGATGATAATCAAAATGATGCCATTTTGAATAAGTACAAACATATTTTAATAAAGTGCTTATGATTGTTTAGTAAATGGAATTATCTTGCTGCTATAGCATTCTCATCGAGTGTGTCTATATATGTATGTAGATGATTATTGTTGTTATGTAGATCGTCAGCAACAATTTCTTTGTAGATTTTAGACTCAGTGCTTTAATTTTCATTATTCATTCATTATAATTAATACACTATTTTTATTTTATAGGAACCATGCGTAAGTCCGTTCAGTATTAAGCAACTATATCGAAGACCGATATGCTGTAATTTTTGCTTATCTTTAGCATTGCGTTAATTTTTTTGATTCCCAACGAGTGCTGTTTGTTCTTTTTCCCTTTTTCTAGTGAACTATGCGGATGATTCTTCAATGGTTTTAATTCAATCCATTTGATTGCAACATTGATGCTTTTTGAGTTACTTCATGTGATGCTAAAGTGAAATTGTTAGTAGGTAGTTAAACTATTTCTAGCATATAAATAATAATATTCTTCATAGCAAGTCAAAAGTAGTTTCGAGATGTCATTTCTCGCAATTTTAGCGTCACATGTAATTTTTAATTCCAGTTTTATTTTGAAATTCAATCCACCCACGTTTTGTTTCAGTTTTCCCATAAACACTTTTATTGCCCAGTTTTAAGCATGGTACACCCTTAGCTTTCAGATATAAAGTGGCATGTTTTCTCAGTGTCCATATTTTTGTTGTTTACAATCACTTGCTTCAAAAATTGCACAATCTTTTTATTGACACGTTGATATTTTCCTTTGTTTTGAGTGTTTTAGCGATTTCAAGTTTTATGAGTGTCGGTTACTTGCATGTTATCAACGCCAATTGGCTTGCTTATTTTTTTTTCAATTTGTATTTATTGTGCATTTGATTGTAAATACGTCACACCGAGAAGACATGTATAAAGAAATTTTAAATGTGACTGTTATGACTAAGAATAGTTTTTTTACTGACTCCTCGATTGATCTAAAGTAGATTATTTTGACTAACTGCTAAATGGTTTCAATACCTAAATTAATTATTACCATTTTATTCGAAGTATTTGGAACATCATTCATTATTATCACCCTTCTGCCCCACCACACTATAAAAATGCACTACTGGTAGTGTCGTGGGTATATTTTTTTCCCGTCTGCACTACTGATCCAGTAGTATCGTAGGTATTTGTAAAATAAACAAATATCAAATCACTTCAGATTCTCGAATGTCTTTTATAAACTCTTTATAATCGCCTGAAGCATTGCCAGTGTTTGAATTACCTTAATCTCTTTAAATACCTTCTGTCAAATACATCTATCGATACATTCCGACATCTTCTCAATCATAAACTTCAATTATATCTTCAACTCAAGGTTTTACATGCTTAAGTATGTCTTTACAACTCTCGACATCTATCAATATACTTGGAATCATTGTTTACAGCCTTAAATATTACTATAACAAAACCCGCAGCATTTACTCTCTCTTCTTCTTCGGCGTCACACTCCTGGCAGAGTGGTCGTGGCCGTCACGTCGTGGTTAGTTGCCTGTTTTACAATGCGACGCCACTCCTCGCGGATTGCAGCATTTACTAGACCTCCTTAAATGTCACTATCAATGGAATCACTGTCACCATGACTTCCTTCTTTATGACTATTAACTTTAATTCGATCTAATTGTACCTATTTCTAACCCAAGGTACTCGACATCTATCAGATCTTGATTACAACATTTGAATTACTTATTTTCTTTATATCCAACCCAAACTTTTACATGCTCTAATTTCAATATCGACAATCAATTAGATGTCTTACTCTTACGTAAATAGTATTTCCATAATTATTTTCTTCTTTATCATTATTAACATCAATTGTGTCTCCGACCCAAGGTTTAGGAAAAGAAAGGAGCAAGCGGCGCAGGAGTCGGTCCAGACGAACCAGATGACGCTGCAAGCTGGTCTCCGGACCCTGCACGAGGCGGGTCCGGAGCTGAAGAGAGCCATATCAGGGAACCTGGATGAACTGGTGACCGAGGCAGTTGAGCCTACACATCGGGTACGTTCCAAATTCAAACTGAAACTTTCTAGAGCCAACAACGATTACAAAGGGTCTCTGCCCACAACACCGTATCATGCCATGACCGTACTATGAACGTGTCAGGTAAACTAATAATTATTTGTATTGAAAAGTATGAGACTATGCAGTTATGCACGTTCCGTCACCGACCGGTATTTGTCATACTGGGCCTGATACGTTCATAGTACGGTCATGGTATGATAAGGTGTAGTGGGCAAAGACCTTAATTGTTATTAGTCTCTTGACTAGACGGTTGGGTAGGTTACGGCCCGGCGACGATACGACACGGCCACCGGCGAGCAGTGGCCAAAAGTGGGAAAAAAGGGAACCCTTATAGCAGGGGACCCTTACATTCAATATGTGATGCGAGAACCTCAATTAATTGTTATATAAATAGTTTCCAAGTTATTTAAGAAAATTAGAATCGAGATAGATGGAAATAGTACATATGTACTTCGCGTGCCCAAAAATAAGGGCCAAGGACCTTATTTGCTCGCCGGCAACTTCAGAATATAATATAAAATAATCGGTAACAGAATCGGTTTGCCGCCTGCTAATTGATGTTTTTTAAACGGTGTCGCGCGGTTTTACGTTTTCCATCACTAAATTACACTCTTGACGTCAACCATCAAGCGCAAAATCTTTCACGCTCGGTTGCCATACAAATCGACGAACTATTTCGTTCTATCTATATTTCATTTCTACTGGCGATCTGGTTCGACCCCAGGCGCCCTCCGGCCTCTGCAAGTTTGTCAGGCTTAAAAAAACATATATTTCTGTGGACTCCGAGCTGTGTCTCCCGCTTTAGTCCTAATGATAGACGTATTATTTTAGCGGAACCACACGCTGTTCGGAGTGCTGCAGAGCTTCAGGAACTCCCGACACCGGCGGGTGGACATGCACCTCCACAAGCCGCCTGACAGGACGCACAAGCCTGTCAAACTCCGTAAGTGTCATTGTTCAGAAATCACCTATTGCCGAACGCTGGATTAGCATCCCGATCCGGGAGCTCTTAAAAACTCACGTCTAAAACTTGGGTTTCAATTGAAACCAATGTGCAACACATACCGACTCGCTGGCTTCTTCTCGCATCAACACAGCCAGAGTCTGGGGTCTATAGTTCGTCAAAGGTCGAAGTTAGGTCAAAATACCAGCTCCAAGCTGGCCGGCTGCAAGTGGTAGACACATACGTGAAACAATTCGTCAGGATTCCGACACTTCGCGCGTACAAAAAGGGAGTCTAGCGCTCAAATTACAGGCCTAAAACAAATTACTCCAAATTCGAATTCGTGTGGTGTTTCAAGAAGGGACATGAGACAGACGAACAATTTGACAGCTAGCAGGCATTGTCATATGAAAGGTTTTAACATTCCGTTAAACGTGTCGGACTTATCACTTTTTTTTTCAAAATTTACCAGGGTATACATGACCCCAGTGCCATCTGCCCGGCTAGTACATACTGCTTGTCGCACTACAGCTACACACTGTGTCTCTCTCGCACTGTATCGGATGAAAACAGGGCACAGGCGGGACTTGCACTTCCACAAATGCCTGACGGGAGGCACATATCTATCAAACTTCACAAGTACATTGAAAGCTATTGGTTACGTGCGCGGAGCTGAGGATACAGTAAACGATCCAAATGTAACTGAGGAGAATAGGTGCGGAGAGAGGGTAACGGTAATTCATCCCCACATCTTACGCACACCTTGGCTCTCCATAAAGTTGTGGGTCTACTAGGGTGGTTCACGAATGTATGGGAAAAAAAGTTCGCTCCATCCTCTAATTTTGTTACACTTGGCTATAAAACGTGTACATGTAGCTATTCTGTCAAAGCTCATGGGGGTTTTAAAACCAATTAAGAGTTTGAAAACCCAGCCGTGAACTTTTGGTTTAACTGGGCTAAGAGACAAGCAAATCTATGTTCAATCAAACGATCGATGTAAGCACAGCAAAATAAACAATAGATTCACCAGGGGGTATACACTTTTAAACAAAGACCATAATTAATCGTCAGCCGTCTTCGAGTAATCGCGTGACAAATACAAAAAACATACAGATGAATCGAAAACCGTCCTTCTTTTGAAAATCGGGTAAAAATAAAAGTCACTGAATGGCGTAATAATTATATAAACATACATAATTAAACATGGATAATTTAAACATAGATACGACTATACGAGTGATAACCAAGCTGATGATAAACTTGCTTTTTTTAAATATTATTTTTTGTTTTTCAGGAAAAGATTTAGGTACCATGATGAGACAAGAGTTAGGAATAGATGGAAGAATGCCTGAAGATCACCGGTAAGTCTACATTTCATCTATAACAATTTAACAATATTAGTCATTACAGTACTATTGTATTGTAATGACTAATATTTTTATGAGACTGTCTGAAGTTCCTTTGGAGGTTATAAAATAAAAGAATGAAATCAAAATAAAAAATAGAAATAAATAATTTATTTGTGCAAGTAGCTGACGGGTCATTCTTCAGAAATATCTGCGACTCATTCCTCTGTCTCCATAAATGTAGTATGAAAAAGCGCCAGAGGAATGAGGTGACCGCAGGCAGACATATTTCTGAAGAATAACCCTGACGCTAACAATACTTGCAAGCCTTAGTGGCTGTTTCAAAAATCGAACTGGATGCGAGCTTGTGGTGAGGTCACTTAACCGCGGACCACCACGGAAGTTTCGCTGATTGCTCAACTCAAAGTGAGCAACAGACCAGCGGGAGAGGTTGAATCGGATCGGAACCTGTAGAGCGTGTAAATCAAACAAAAAGGTTATGACGTTTTCTCCATCGCGGACGAAGTCACGGTATCTTCTGACACTGGTAGATAATGCCTTACACCAGCGGTCGGCAACTTTTTAGCAGACAAGGGATAGTAGGTAACGAAATTGACGCGGGCCGCGCTTTGTTAATAATTTATGATTTTGTACAATTCAGAATATAGCAACCTTTACATATAAAATAGCCAGGGAGGCTCGCGGGCCGCAAGTGAACGGTTCACGGGCCGCAGGTTGCCGACCCGCTGCCTTACACCATTATCTAAGCTGCCGCACATTAATGGGTTATTCTACAGAAATATGTCTGCGGTCACCTTATTCCTCTGGCCCTTTTTCATACTAAATGTATGGAGACAGAGGAATAAGTGAAGAATAACCCTAATAAGTAATACTACTACGTACAGAAGTTTCTCTTTCTAACGAAACTGACGTTCGGGTTCGACCACCGGCCCGATCGCACTGCATCCGATCGTCTCTCTCTATCGCATAACGCGTGCTCTTTCTGGTCGCTGGCTAAGCCCCTCCGGAGGGGCAAAATATGGTCCTAGTAGTAGCCGTGTTGCAAAATCGCAATCGCTTACCGTAAGACCTGAAGCCTGTTTTTTATTTTAAGAATCCTAGGAATAGTTTTATTTTATGGCATATTTAGAATTACAATGTTATGTTATGTAACTTTAGATGAAATAAAACAAACGAAAAATTTAAGCAACCGTGTCGAAAAAAATGTAAAATGTTTTTTTTTTTTCAGCAAATACGACGACCATCAAAGTGATGAAGAGATCGCGATGGAGCCACTGCTTCGTGGGAAGGATTCCGAGAAGATATTCCATGCTATCGAGTAAGTTTTGCCTCTTTTGTAAGGTGATCAATATAAAAGACAGCAGGAGGGCGTTTTCCAAAAAAACGTGTCCGAAAATGAAAATGTTTATGATACAAACTTGTATGAACGTGACGTAGTGGGAAAAAAAACATTGCAAATTTTCGGACACGTTTTTTTGGAAAACGCCCAGCAACATTTGTTAAGCGAATGTAGCGTTCACAAAGACCTGCAATGTTTTAGCCTCAGAGTTGTGTGTAGATTTTTATGAACACTTCGTTTGCTCAGATGTTCTGGCTGACTGTACCCAGTACCACTTGTGACATTGCTAGTAATGCTATTAGGAATCATCTTTATTGCCTACAAATAATATGGGATCCTTTACATGGGGAAAACTATTAAACATATCAACGATTGGTATTATAAGTCCGTCAACATTAAAAGATAGCCACCATGTTGATGTTAGCGCCATCTCTTCAAAAATGTACAAGCTATTGTGTCTGCTTGCAAGCTACAAACTGCACCCCCTTAGGCAGATCACTAAAGCGCGTTAGCGCCCTCTCTTGCGGTTTTCCCGAACAAACTTTGAGGAGAGCGTCCACGGCTGCATTTTATGAGGTTAGCGTGAACGAACTATTGCGCGCAAAAAGTATCGTTTGCCACCAGGGCGGCGGTAGGTTCACTCGCCTGGCGTTGAAATTTAAAAACCTTAGTACCCTTTGATGTAAGTGAGGAAAATAGTTTTCTTTTACCACGAGTCCCGTGGTGACAACTATTTTACCTACTCCTTGTTCGAATTTTTATAAATTGTTGTTCATATGAGTTATAATAATTGGCTACTTGACAACTTATTTCTGTGATATGTTTTAGAAACACCTCTCAATAATAGAAATATTAGTGAAAAAACCACTTCAATATCATAAAAACTCACCGAGATACTACAATGTTAAAATCACATTTTTAGACTTTCCCAAATAAGTGCCGAAACGCTCCCTACTGAAGCCCGTTATACAGTGACGTCACTACTCATGTGTTATTTGGGGAAATCAATAACTTTGTTCTGCAACTATGTTAAAACTTGCGTTTATCGTAACGGTTTCACAACAAAAGTTACTATAAATTTTATAGGTTATTTAATGGTATTAATAGTTTTTAATATTTTTTTTACTTTTAAAATGGACTTTTCCACCCAACTTTGGAGGCTCATAAAAAAAGTTACACGTTAGATATCAAACTCAAAACTTGAACATATTTCCTTATTATGCTTATTTTAACAGGATCTTATATAATTTTTACAAATTTCAGTTACATTCAAGTACCCAATTGTAGTTTATTTTTATTAATCGCTATTGTGGCGTCGTATGTCAATGTGTAATATCTAATGTTTTGTATTTGTTATATGAATATTTTGCTACAAGCTTTTATTTATCAGTTAATATTTCATTTTGGTTATAATAGTTTACAGATGACTCATTTCAAATCGTCTTTCATATTCTAGTACCTACTTACATTATAATTTGTAGATTTTTATGTTTAAAAAATTGCTGGTTCTAAGCGTTTTAACCGCTTTAAATTTTCTGGTAGACTCTGTGCGGAAAGAGAATAGGATTTAGCTGGGGGGCGCTGTAATGCTTTTCTACCGTATTTGCAAAACAAAAGCCATACTGGTTAGGTTAGTTCCGTTTTTCGCCACGCCTATTCTCTTTCCGCACAGACTCTAGCATTATGTATTGTCGATTTTCCTATAGGTTCAATTCTGTGGGTCTAGTGAAAAGGGATACAAGTCAAATTTATACCAGGACCAAAAGGTCACAATTCTATAGTATGACTTAAGCTCTTTTGCCCCTAGGTCAAATGCGACTTGTACCCATTTTCATTAGAGCCACAGAATTAGTCCTTTAGTTTGGACCGTTGGCCTCAGAATAGTCCAGGCACCATAAAACCTACCGGAAAATGGTTAATGATGTGTTTAGAAAAATTAAAGCAGTTAAAATCATAGTAGAACTTATTCTTCGAAAAAATTGATTCATGGCCATAAATGTAGCATTTTATGAAAACATCAACATTTTGTCCCTTACGAAACGCTATGGCAGCTACCCTAATAAAACGTATTAGCTGCTAAGAAACACTACCAATCTTAAAGCCGAGTTATGATATTAAATTCTGATAATTAGCTTCCTGAATTTATTTCACGATAGTATTAAAACGGTGGTGTCCCTTACGAAATATTTTCATGGAATGCTCCAAATATATGTTAGCAATCTCCTGTAGATTCGTCCTTCTCAGAATAGTCCATTACACAACTAGGGTGGCAGGTAAAACAAAGAAAGGCCGAGACCGCAGATGTTTGCGGCCCGAGCTGCAAGCGAGGGATGTAAATATGCGATCGAGGGCTTTCTTTAGTACCTCCCGTGTTTTTTACTGAGGTCAAATTTAATCCGGTATCTTGTGAGCTGGTCTATCAGCTCTTTTCGCATGTACGTTGGTTTTAGGGACAGCCTGTATATTCACCAGTATCTGTGGCCAGAAGAATATTTTTTTCGAAGAATAATCCTCAATTATATTGATGTTTTAATATAAATCATGGCACATTAAAATCTAGCAAGGATTATAAATCTAGCAAGGATTATAAATCTAGCAAGTATTATGAATCTAGCAAGGATTATAAATCTAGCAAGGATTATAAATCTAGCAAGGATTATAAATCTAGCAAGTATTATAAATCTAGCAAGTATTATAAAGGGACGAATGTTGCAGAAAAACATCAAATCACTTAATGCAGACGATGCTTGGTACCAGTAAGTCCTTTTTAGTGTGTTGTGATTTGCATCCGACTGTAGCTATTTCAATTTATTTTATTTCTCTCTATGCTTAAGATAATTAACCCGAAAATTAACGTAACCGACTTCTAACGAACTTTTTTTTATCCTTATTTTTAAGGAGCTTTTGTCAGACTAACTATGCCAGCTCCGTTATGCCCGGGCTACACGAGGCTAGTTTTTCAAGCTAGGATAGCAAACTAGTTCTCTACTAAACTGTCCTGGCTTGCTGACCTGACTTAGAGCATGCTAGTTCTGTTTACATGAGGCTCTATTATTTTAAGCTAGTATTTACTGGAGTGACAACGTCCAAAATGAACTGCATGCGAAAAAACGTGCTTACTGGCCAACTGCAAACTAGCTTCGCCGGCCACATGAAGCTAGTAAACAAGCCAGGATAGTAAAATCAGTGGTGGGGGGACGCTACTAGCCTAAAAATAGAACTCCATCCTATTAAAAACTGTCCTGGCTTGTAAACTAGCTTACTAGCTTACAAATGAAGACAGTTTTGTCTACGCGAAGCCAGAAGTACTAGCTTGCTAGCTTACTAACACTAGCCTGCTATCCTAGCTTGAATAACTAGCCTCGTGTAGCCCGAGCATTAAGCCTCTACCGTACAATCTTCAAAGCAAAAATACAATAAAAAATGTACATAAATACCTAAAAAAAAGAGTTGTACACTATGTTTTAAAACAAACGAACTTTTCAATATCAAATGTCGTTACCGGTTCGTTACGGCATTTCATAATGTCTTGTTCATTATTTGAACTAAAATACAAATTCACTTAGTCGTATAACACTTAAATTTATAATTGACTATTTTCGAAACGGACCAATTTTCATAAAAACATTAACCTGAAACGAACAATTCCTAGAATGACTAAAATATTGGCACGCCTAAATCTAATGAAGACTTGAATTCTAAACATCTGAAAATCAAAATGTTTTTGTCTCAGAATACCTAAAATACATATGGCGGAAATACCATAAGACTATATGATAATGGATTGATTTTAGGGCATATATGCTATCGTTATTAACACGCAATTAAAAATGCCTGACGTGTGAATTCAATACATTTTTTGGATGAGACATTAAATTTTAGGCATATCGAGAATGTATCATTATGATATTCATGCATTTAGACGAATATTGTAAAGAGCCTCAGCGTTACGTTTGTCTTTATATGACAACGTCTATTTCAATTTTGTACAGATTAAATTTTTTGAGAAAAAAAATTAGTCATTATGAGAATTATGTCTAAATACCAGGGATATTTGAGATCTGAATGTATTGGAAATAAGGTACTGTGAACTATAGATGTGCATTGTGCATGTAATATTTGAGGCCCAAAACTCAATTACCAGATCCTGATCTGGTGACAGAGTCACCTTGGGAGGTGTTAAACCCGCTCTGGTCTCTCTCCGTCCCTCGCATAATGCTACTCGCCCGATTTTACTCGCTTACTCACCGGCGATGGGACAAGTCGTTCCTTTACTTTCTCAACCACGTATCTAATCGAATAGTTGATAGAAAAAGCACCTGTGTTACGAGTAGAAAAGTGCGATTTTCCTATGAAATTATTAGATTAGATACGTGGTTGAGAAAGTAAAGGAACGAAGTGCCCTTAGGGCCTTATCACACTTGCGATTTGCGGACGAGTTAGAAGCGAAGTTCCATACAAATGTCGCTCACCATCCAAACCATCCAAACGGGTTCCCCACGACTGGTTTTGTATGGAAACTGGCACTTACGGGTCGAATGACAGATTCCTGCGATCTGGGACATTCTATCACCACTAACACGCATGTATGTGCTTATGTTACAATATAATGTTAACCAATAATCCACGAGACGGTTCATACTTAAGCTAACCTACATTTCCGGTAGCAGTTCGTTTCTGTTGGGGTCGCAGTTCAAACCTAACGTAACCTACTTTTCTGGAAGCCATTAGGTTCTGTAAAGGTCGCAGGATGGCGACGACTGGGTCAGTGTCAGGTACTAGGACGTCTACCTTACATAGATGTGACCCATAGCAACTGGCCACATCAGCGACCCATAGCAACTGGCTATCAGTCGACCAAGCTATTAGCAAATCTTAAAAAAAATAATTACATAGATGTACTTTTATTTCAGGTCATGACCAAAGGACGAACCCGAACAACAACGTGCCTTATTGTGTAGAGAACCCAGCAGAGACCCTTATTGCTCGTGTGAGTACATGCTGTAAAAAGTGATCATCATCAGTGTGTTTAGAATTTTTTTATATGGAAACACCACAGTTTTTATTAATGAAATAATGAACTATAAATAAAAGAGCCGAATTAATCTCGCTGACTTGATACCGCTGAAAAGGAGCCCGTTATACAGTGACGTCACTACGCATACGTTGTTTGGGAAAATCAATAACTTTGTTCCGCAACTATGTTAAAACTTGCGTTTATCGTGACGGTTTCATAACAAAAGTTACTATACATTTTATGGGTTATTCAATGGTATTAATAGTTTTTAATCATTTTATACTTTTAAAATGGACTTTCCCACCCAACTTTGGAGGCTAACAAAAAAAGTTACACATTACGTTTCAAACTCAAGACTTGAAGATATTTCCTTATTTTGCTTATTTTATCAGGATCTTATATAATTTTAACAATTTTCAGTTACAGTCAAGTACCCAATTGTGCCATGATTACATGAAATTTTATTACATTAAACTAGGACAGCACGAATAAATACTCCTTAACTGTCAATATCTGTTCGCAGGTTTTGACAGAGCAGGGCCTCGGCAAATACTGCGACCGCGATTTTCTCCAGAGTACCTCACGTGAGATGCAGGAGGCGCTCGGCCTCACACAGGAGGCGATGGACACGTGAGGAACATCATTATATCAGTGTTTTTAACGCGTGGCTCGCGAGCCCCTAGGGGGTCGCAGGGCCTATAGAAGGGGGTCACAAGGCAACGAAGTAAAAAAAGCTCAAAAAATGCATATTCTTCTATATTCTCAAACATAATTGATACCGTGGAAGCGAATGATAACCATCTTTTTTTTGTACAGAAAAGTGACTGTCTCGAATTACCTACTAGCTTGGCTACAGATTCCACTAAGTTTCATGTTTTTTTTTCACAGCGCTGCGAATCTTATCATTTTACAAGAGAGGCAGATGAACAGGTCACAAAACTTGCCAAACAACGTGGTGAGTGTATCCGTTATATTTTCTTTGGTTTTCACGAATATTATCTAATAATAATAACTCATTTGAATAATGTAAAGGAGGGTGGGTATATCAGCCCATGAATTAGTTCTAAAGGGTTATTCTACAGAAATATGCCTACGACTTATTCCTCTGTCTCCATACATTCAGTATGAAAAAGGCCCAGAGGAATAAGGTGACCGCAGACATATTTCTGAAGAATAACCCTAAAAATTCGGCTATGACAGGTAGTCCCCAATTTTTGAATTGGAAAAACTTTTTGGCACAGAAATTTACAGGCAAAATGTATGTGTAAAATGAAGCAAACTTCATTTCATAGTTTCGTCTCGCTATCAGTAGTCGCATAAATTGCATAATGTCTCTGATGATTCGACCTGTAATGCTGTTGTTAAATGTATTTTGTTTATTTTATTTTATTTAATCGTACGGCATATACAGTGATTAGAACAGGTCGAATACAAATTATAAATCCAAATTAAGATCTGTTAGCCACTTAATGGCTTCATCACCAGGGCCGTATTTAAAGATCCAGGGCCCCTAGGCACTTGGTATTGAGAAGGCTAGACATGCTTTTGGGCTTACATGAAGGGTCCATTGCTGGGGCCTCTCTAGACTGGCCGGGCCCCTAGACCGGGGCCTTGTAGGGCTAGGCGGAAATCCGGCGCTGTTCGCCACTGAGGGAGATCAGTCTTCAGGAGGGCCGCCGGTATAGCGCGTTATGGGGCAGTCGTGGATGATGTGCTGGATGGATTGTTCTTCGGCTCCGCAGGCGCAGGCAGGAGACTTCACCTAACCCCAGCGATGTTTGTAAAAAGCCCAGAGCAAAATCTGTTTAAATTGCACCAATAATATTTTGTTTCATTTTACCCATCGAAATATAATAAAATCGGTCCTACGGACTAGGTACGAACTAACTACTAATAGCGGGATGAAATTTAAAATACATATTGTTTTGGTTACGCAGAGGTGCACTAAGAGAGGATTTATTGAAATTCATCTCCTGAAGGGTTGAATCGAGGGACTTAGATATGAAAAAGTGGGAAATTAACCCGGACTAAGTTGCGGGACGGTATCTATTAAAGTGTTTTTATTTATTTCAGGAGAGCATTCTGTCCCGGCAGTACCATCCCTTCCACCAGCCTCCGATGCAGCCACCACAGAGGAAATGATATTTTGTACTTTTATACTTGGATCATCGCCCTCCGGTGCAGTGTGGTAACTGTACCGGTTAACCCATTCAAAGGGTTTTCTACGGTCCCTTTCCCGGAGCCGGTTTTTGAAGATTTTGCAAAAGATTTTAATAGATACGACACGATTGTATAATTTTAATTTTTAAGTACTTAAGCATTTTAATATTTTAAATGCGTACACGGATGATATTTTTGAAGTGAGTACAGAGTTTTGGAATATTCTAAATTTTAATGGGGGATATGTCTAGTTTTTGGATGACGCTTTTCGCAAATGCATAAATTTCTTATTGTAAATAAGCAGAATACGTATTACCCTTATATACCGGTGTGGTATGTGCCTTATTTATTGAAAATATATTATGTATTTAAGTGAACTGTATGAAAATTGTGCCCCATATAATAATAAGTTAGTAGAAAAGACGTGCCAAAATTTTTACTTGTAACTAGCAAATTTTTGTGAATTCTATATTTATTGCTATTTAAAATTTATAAAACGATAATATTTATAATGGTTACTTTTTTTCATCCACTAGATGATAAGTTTAAAAATTGCAAGTCTAGTCAGTTCGCTTGCTTGAAAGTTTTACGTAAATGTTAATTTATGTTGTATTTTGTATGGAATATTGTTATTGTGAATAAAATTGTTGCAATGGAGTTTACTTACTTTCTTTTTACTTATACTTTTTCTATAGTTAGATAGGGATCTATCCATAACAGCGTTATTTTAGAGAAAAATATTGTTGCTAAAAACCGTAGAGTCGAAGTACTTTCGTTTGGGTACCTATAGGTAGTTTCACGAGAGTTGAGGTGAATGGTTACACACACAGCTACATGAAGTACTCATTGCAAAAAAGTGAATGAATGAAATGAATGAGTGAGTAAATAAACACAAGGCTATAGTTTAAAGAAACTTTTTGGTCTATCTTGCAATTCACTGTTGAACCTGCCATCGGTACGAAAAAAGAACAGTAATTTCAAAATCCCGCTGCCATTACATGACAGTGTTGTTGTGTGCGTGGCCTCAACTCTCGTAAAACTACCTAAAACTCCATTATGGAAATTAGGACAAAAGCAAAATTTACAAACTTGCAAGCGACTATGAATTGAAGTACTGTTAATCTCAAACACAGCCGGACAATTTAGTGCTATGCCATAGTCAACACCAAAAATAGGTAAAAAACTCAAACGTTTACAAATATCTGTACAACTTCTTATGTCCACAATAAAAGAGTCGTGTTTAGATCATTTTGAACTAGTGATGTACCGTAAATGGGCATTTCTTCAGAAATATGTCTACGGTCACTTCGTTCATCTGGCCCTTTTTCATACTAAATGTATGGAGACAGATGAATGAGTCGCAGACATATTTCTGGAGAATAGCCCAAATTCAGGTTTCTCTCGTGTGTATCATGGAGCATGAGCAATAATTGCCTAGCCGTTTGATATCAGGGCTAGACGGCCCGTTGTTCATCCAGGCGTTTAGTGAAAAGGCTAGGAAGTTAAGCAAATGGCTAATTAAACCAGTTGGCTGCGACATATACCCCGTGTCCCTTCAGATCTAAATATTAGTGCATAATAATTTGAACCTATTAAACTAGAATGATACGAAAGTCAAAGTAGATGGTGAAATTGCGGGCGCTTGCTGCGTGCTCCGGTGGCGAAGTGGTTAAGAGGAAACCGGAGGACAGTTTTTCCATACAAACGTAGTCCCCTGTTTCCTCCCTGGATAATGCCAATAGAGCAATCATTTTTTGTCCAAAAATCTATGGCTACTATTGATATGTTCCTATGTTTTCCTTTTTACGATAAATTGATTCTCAAAAGAGATATACCTTCAAAAACCTAAAAAAAATGCCAGATTTTCCGCTGTGTTCACACATCCAGAAAACAAATTTGACTAGATTATTAAAAAAAAGGAAAACATAGGAACACGGCCAAAGGCTTTCTCTAATGTTTAATGAAAAAATTTGTTAAATAGGTTAAGTTTTGGGGAAGAAATCAGGGGACTACGAAACGTTGTTTTCATGAAATTTTAAAAGGTATTTTCGGTCCAAGCTGCAGTAGTCTCTATCGCGCTCTGCGCGGGAGAGGCGGGCAGTGCGGGACAGCGACACATTTTACAAATACCTAATTTTCAATTCTCTCCACCTTACTGTTTCCTCTTAAGTCTCTGGGCCGGAAATCCAGAGGTACCGGGTCCGCTTCCCGGTCTCGACGAACAAGTAGTCCAACTTCGGCCGTTTAGGAGCGCGCGACACGTATTCACACAGACGGGCGCGTCCGTGTGAGTGCGATCCATACTGGAGCGTTCTTATTTCTTTGCTTGTAGTGTGTTCGTACACGGCACACATTCAAGCGCGCGATGTACGTTTTCTAAGAAAAAATATTACTGTATACTGTGCCATAGTTGTGTAAGTGTTGAGTTTACGGTAATTTTAAGTTTTAATTCGTGAACTACAAGACTCGTCTTCCAAAGTTCCAACTGCCGAGCCCCGAAGGCTCGAGTTTTTAAAATACAAATATAGCCTTTAAGTTTTGAGAGTATGAGTTCTTAAAGATGTTACTTTTATTATTATTAAATTACAACATGGTCACCGATTTTTTTTTCAGATTTTTTTCAGATTTTCAGATTTTATTTATTTCACCATAAAGTAACATGATCATTACATGGTATGTCAAGAGTACAATGTGGTTAAGTTAGGAATTGTCATTAAAATTATTAGGTAATTACATTACAATACAAATTGGTACATTTTATTCAAAGTCTTTAAATTCAATATTAGTATTTAAATATTCGGACACGGAGTAAAAGGCGTGTTTCCTGAAATACTTCGATATTTTTTCCCTAAAACTATGAATAGGCAATTTGGTTATTTGAAAAGGCAATTTGTTAAACATTTTAATTTTTAAGAAGGTACCTTGTTTCTGGGTTTTTTTGAGCCTCAATTTCGGTAGCAGTAATTTATTTTTAGATCGCGTATTGTAGTTGTGTGTATCAGACATTTTAGGGAGGAAGTCAGTCTGATTGTATATTTCTATTAGGGAGTTATAAATGAATAGTGATATAACTGTCATAATGCCTAGTCTCTCAAAGTGTGGTTTGGCTGAATCCCGTTTGTTCACTCCGCATATGATCCTGACAGAACGTTTTTGAAGCACTAGTATTTTATTTATATCTGACGCATTTCCCCATATCGTTATAGCATAATTTAGCAAAGACTGAACATACGCATAATAAACCATTTTCAGCGTGTTTGTGTTTATTAACGGTCTTAGCTTCAGTAGTGCAAAATTAGCTGAGGAGATTTTACTGCTAAGTTTTTCTAAGTGTCCTTTATGTGTCAGTTTACTATCAACTATATAGCCTAAGAATTTGGTTGATTCTTGATAAGCTATATCTGATGTATCTTCAGTTTTCCTGGATTTAGTTTTGTATTTTATGTTTATGGTTTTGTCAGTATTTAACACAATGCCATTTGACTCAAACCATTGCTGGAGTATATGTTTTATTTGTATCAATTGAGTTTCCATCACGCTGGCGTCTTTATGTCTCACTCCAACATGCGTGTCATCAGCGAACAGACTGACTTGTGCCCAATCTGGTACGTTGGATGGTAAATCATTGACGTAGATAAGGAATAACACCGGTCCTAGTATGGAGCCCTGTGGAACTCCGATCTCGTTATTGATTATCCTGGATTTATTTGATCCGACCTGTACGACTTGACTGCGGTTTTTCAAATAAGATTCCATCATGTTTAATGCAGATCCATTAAATTTGTAGTATGCTAACTTTTTAAGCAAGATGTCATGCCGTAAGCAATCGAATGCCTTAGATAGGTCACAAAATACACTTGCGCATTGTTGCGACGTATCCAAGGACTCTAGAATGAAGTCTACAACCCTTCTTATTGCTATGCCAGTTGATTTATTAGCTCTGAATCCATACTGGCAAGGGGCAAATAGCTCATTCTCCTCGAAGAATATTACTATTCTGGATTTGAGGGCCGCCTCTAATATTTTCGAGAATATCGGTAGGATGCAAACCGGCCTATAATTATTTGGATTTGAAGTATCTCCTTTTTTGTGTATAGGCACTACTCTGCCCTTTTTCAGTATATCTGGAAACACCCCTTCTTCAATGCAGTTATTCATACTGACTAGCAGTAGTTCCATTATGTTGTCGTTGAGGCAGATTATTTTAAGAAATCTTGTATCCATTTGGTACAGGTCTTTCGCCTTTTTGGCTTTTAGATTTCTTATGATTGTCCGTAGCTCTTTAGGTGTTAATGTATTAAATTTCAATTGTTCAGTTGGTACTTTGCTCTTGTGTAGATATGTCACGCATTTTTCAGGTGTTGTTTCCAGGTGTCCACTTAGTCTGTGGGCCATAGATGTGAAAAAAGTATTGAAAATGTTCGAAATTTCTTCGTGGTTAGTAGTATAGGAGTCGTCATTCCTTAGTAGTTTGTCTGGTACCACCTTTTCTTCATTTAGACCGCATCCAGTTTCTTCTTTAATTACTTTCCATGCCTCTTTAATTTTGTTATGTGATTTTTTAATTCTTTCAGAATGTCCTAGGTTTTTGGCACATAGCATGATCTTCTTCAGATGTTTCTTGTAAGTCTTTATTTTGTTTTTCCTGTCGTCAGTAGGTGCGTGATCTTGAAGCAACTCCATTTTATTGAGATTATCTATTGAAGTTTGTATCCCTTTGGTTACCCAAGAGTTAGCTTGTCTCTTATATTTTAGTACTTTCTCGGGAAATGCAATATTATAATAGTGGATGATACCCTTGATTAATGTCTCTACTTTACTGTTGGCATCATTAGTATTCAGTACTTCGTTTCTTAAGCAAGTATCCTTATTAAATAGATAGTGAAAATAGTTACCGTTATTATCGTTAAACACTCGGCCTACTGTTATTTTGGTATTAGGTTTTAACCCAGAGTACAGTACTTTTAGTTCAATAGCATTATGGTCTGATATCTTATATTCCAGGACACTGCCCTCTACCATCTTATTACTAAAGTTAACAAAAAAATTGTCAATACAGGTCGCAGAGTGGTTTGCTATTCTCGTCGGTTTTTTCAGGATAGTCTTAAAACCGAAGGTTTTTAAAATATTTTTAAAACTGCGTACCGACTGACAATTTTTAAGAAAATCCAGATTAAAGTCTCCCGTGATAACTACCTGTTTATGTTCATGTTGTGTTTTCGTAAAGACTTTAGAAATTGTATCTTCAAATATTTTTATATCGTAATTAGCACGATAGACGACTACAATGATCATTTTTGGTGACTTTAATTCTATAGCTGTTAGCTCACAATGTTTTTCAATTGATAATTTGTTTATGTCCTTTCGTACTCTGTATTTTAAACATTTTCTTACTAATATGGCAACACCTCCATGCTTATTCTTAGATCTACAAAAATAGGATGCTACATTAAAATTATTTATATTTAGTATCCGGGTTTGCAATTCCGTTAACCATGTTTCTGTCACACAAAGAATATCACAGTCAGTATTTATCGTTAAAAGTTCAAGGTTTTCAAGCTTATTTCTAATACATTGAACGTTGGAATGAACTACAACTAAATTATGCCGTCTTGACTTTTCGCCTTCTGAAAATCCATACCCTGGGTTTCGCTGCTGTCTTTGTGCGTCTCAGGCTTAATGAAAGTAAGTGTAGATGTTGGGCTAAAATACTGTAGAATGCCCACTATCCCATCTGCAATCAGTTTTTGCTTCCTATAAAATCCTCCATGATGCTGATTTCCGTTGAGTTCGTAATATTTCACATTCTCGTTTGAACTTGAAATATGATGCAACTTTTGATTTAGTCTGAATATTTGGCAGTTCTGTCTTCCGTCATATGCTACGCTTGAGATTACCAATTTGAAATTGACTTCCCGTTGTCTGTTTATTATTTTTCCTAGCCTCACCACATATTCCGAGTTAGTCTTATTTATTGTACTGTATTGTCCTATTAATATGACAATATTATCATTCTTAGTAAATCTAGGTAGTTGTTCTTCCAAACTGTCCAGGATGTGAGAACTGGTGGCGTCGGAGAAGCAGTAGTTCGTACAGATTAGAGACTGTTCCTTTCGCAGATGCTTACTCATATTGCGGCCTGTTATATCGGAGAAAATATAACATTTAGATTTCATATCAACAGTTTCAACAATAGGTTCTTCGTTTTTATTAATTTCGGTTGGCTGATTTGTTTGCTGTGTACTTGTAGTTGTTTCGTTTTCCTGTTTTTCTGTTCGTTTGTCAGTGTTTTCCTTTGATTCATAGACCTTGTTTTCTAAGTTATAAATTTTCTTATGCAGATTTTCATTTTCTTTTGTTGACTTCTCTATATCCTTTCGTAGCCTCTTGATATCTTTTTGTCTTCTTCTAGCCTTTATTGCCCTGGATCTATTTTTGTATATTCTGCAGCCCTTCATTTGATCTAAAAGAGTCGATTTGTAGGTCTTCGTGTGTAGATTATGTATTTAAATGAAAACAACGAGGACGATGATGACGAATACTTTAGTCCAGCCTTCATTTGTAAACTCTTTTTTGATCTGCTTTTGACTTAATTAAATTATTAAATTGATTATTCAATTGTAAAAGTTGCACGGGAACTTATTTGTATTACTTTTCTACTAGAGTTTAACACGTTTGAATAAAAATCGGCCAAGTGCGAATCGTTTTCGCACACGAATGGTTCCGTACCACCGTCGAGCAAAAAGACACCAAAAACACGTTTATTGTAAAAGGACCCCTTTTTATTTTGTTTTTATTATTTGTTGTTATAGCGGGCTTGTTTTTCGAAGCTCAAAGACTTGAGCCACCAAGGTTCGTGAGCCTTTCGGATGAAAAAGTCTTCAGGGCTAGCTTTTTCATAACATTATTTTCAACGCTCCGTTTTCTCAGCTAGTTACCGAGCAATTGACTGCACCTATCACCTATGACTTGTTTTTGGATGGCCAGGGGTAAGGTAATATTGACAATTAAAAAAAAAAAAAGACTCAACTTATAATATCGTTTCTTTATTATGGGTTACTTATAAGAACTTCAATGGATTGTTATAGTTCTTGTTGTCAGGGCGACACTGGCATTTTAAATCCAGTAACTTCGTTTTCAATTTACTATTTTTACGTATCGGTGTGTCTAATATTTTGACTATTTCATTACTTCATTGATTTGGTTCCGTATTTGACTTTTCTGCAACCTTTTGCCTCATGAAACTCTCAGTATATTTGATGACCAATGACTGTGTTACATTTAAGTTCTTCATTTAAGATCTTCGATATTATAAATTCCATTACGGCGGATAGAAGTGTTTATATTTTTCCTTGCATTTATCTTGTGCTTCTCGTTTTTTCTGTTTCTCACAAGGCGTTAGGATCTTTGGCGGTGGTGGTGGTGGTGGAGGGGGTTTGCATCTAGGGATTTCTTCTTTAGCGGCTGTTCTGTTCTTAATCATGATACATCTTGCGAAGCCAGTTTCTACCCTTTCCACAGGACAGGCTTTAACACGACATTTGGCTTTGGGATCTGGAGGGATTGGCGGGTTTTTTACCTTTTCGATGCAAATGGCTAAGCATGGGGCAGGGGGCGGGTGTGGCTCTATAGGGGGTTTAGGACAGAAGACTACGCCTCTTTTTATCTTCTCCGCCATCCTCTGTAGTTTGCATGGTGACGGCGGCCTTGGCTCTGGTGTGGGCGGAATTATGCATTTTTTTACTTTGACGGTATCGCCTTCTTTTATTAATGGCAGCGTTGGCTTGTGGCACGGTGACATTGAGGATGGTTGATGGGTTTAAATTTGACTTGAACTGCTTAATCTGCCTTTGGTGTTTAAAGCAGGTATTTTATTTAAAAACCGAACTCTTTTTCTAATGAAATTGGTTAACAAACATAAGGACAGTCACATAAAAAGTGACTGGCAGGTCTTGTTAACTACTGATACTCGTAACTTGCGAGAAGCTTTGTCTTGAGATCTATTGTGTTAGGTTAGTTATGCCGAGTCATCTTCTTTGGTTACTGTAGTTCTTTTTTTGGGCGTTTTTTTCTTTTTGTAATTTATTTCCGATTGTCGTCGTCTATTCCTGTTTCTTATGCTTCTCGTTGATGCAATCCTTCCCACAGTCGCAGTTCTGACAACTTCCACTATGTTTTTTATCTTTAAGTTTTTCCTTCAGTTCCTGCATCATGTCGTTACATGGTACACAGTTTAATTTCTCTCGTGCTTTAAAATCTTCGCGTTTATCGTCTGACATTTTTGTATTTTTCTTAGAAATTCTGTGGGCTTCGAATTTTGTTGGAATTTTGTGACTGATTATTTGATTGACATAAGACTCATCTATGGTAACTGCGATGTCAGTGTTTTCGGCCATAACTCGTTTTTTTCTCTATTATAAGATTTGTTAACACGTCTGCATTTTTGTAGGCCGAAAAGTTATTATTATGTTCAATTAAACACCATTTAATTGGAATCAACTTTTAACATACTTTAAGAGCCTTATACTAGAATGAGTGCAATAAAGAAATTTGATTTGATTTGATATGCTAGGGTGCACATCTTGACAAGACTTACATACGAATATAAGTGATCTACCTACAATTACTTTTTATTATAGAAAGTAAACGAGTACCGAGTATTATTCTGCATATATGACAGTTATCAATTGGTTTGGTTTATCATTTACTTTCATTTCGCGCTTTTCTTTTGCTTCACGCTAAATGTATCAAGCTACAAAAAAACACATTTCAACCATAATTCCGTTC
Source organism: Eudemis profundana (assembly GCA_947034925.1). Lineage (NCBI taxonomy): Eukaryota > Metazoa > Arthropoda > Insecta > Lepidoptera > Tortricidae > Eudemis > Eudemis profundana. The sequence goes on along the minus strand of OX344818.1, from coordinate 2,860,126 downwards.
AAATGAATGATGACCCTCTTGTTGTTTGAATGGAGAACCGTCTGACTCAAATCACCTTAAGGTACAAAAAAGGTAAAGCGTAAAAATATGAGCGCATAAAAATGCTCAAAAATATGTCCTAGTTCACTTTTTGCTGTGCTAATAAGAACTTCGTAGATATTTAATGCAGACAAGGTCAACGATGGAGCACGCTTAACCCAGAAGATGCTATTTACTTTGGCTTTCTAAATATTTTACGCAGTTGCGAGTACTTACGTTATGGCAATCTTATATTTTAAGCTTTACTGCACAAACGAAAATGTATCATACAAAAGGCAAACTTAATGCGATGAGGCGTTTTCTACCAGTTAACCTTAGGGCAAAGCAGATAACTTGTAGGCGAGGCAACTAACAGTTACTACTAGCATTTTGGGTTCAATAGGTGTACAAATTAATTAAAAGAGGTACGCGTGAGGTCCTGGAACAGTGTAAGTAATAATACAACGTTTTCAGTACAATTTTTAGGGTTCCGTACCAAAATGGTAAAAAAGGAACCCTTATGGTGCGACTCTGTCTGTCTGTCCGTCTGTCACAGCAAGATATCTCAGGATCTGCTGACGCTATAGACTTGAAATTTGGAATAGTGTTATAAACTGCTAACTTGAGGCTATTGGTCAGAAGAAAAATCTTATACCTTTTTTACTTTTTTTTAAAGGGGTCCGAAATGGGATGTGGAAAAACAAAAGTAGAGCTATTATATCGAGTGGGATATATCAAATGAAAGGGCTTAATTTGTAGATTCCAAAGCCATTTTTATTTTTTTTCTTAATTTCGTTCTTTTTGATTTATGACCAAAAACGTTCAAAAAAATACCATTATTCAAAAAAAAATTATTTTATCTACGAAGTTACTGAACAGCAAAATCTGTAATAATTACCAATTATTAATATCATCCTAAATATTACAGGAAAATAAAACGGTTTTCCTAAATTGCATCGTTTTTTAGAAATTTTCAAAAATCGTACACATACTTATTTACTCCTACTAAGCTAACCGCCATACAGTTTTTCTTGAACTATTCACGTATCTTCTTACGAGTTTGTACGGAACCTTCGGTGCGTGAGTCCGACTCGCACTTGACCGGTTTTTTTCTTTCTAACAAAACTGACGTTCGAGTCCGACCACCGGACGGCGGACGGTACGCACCGAATCCAACCGTCCCTCTCTATTGCATTACGCGTGCTGTTTTTAGTCGCTGGCTAAGCCTCTCCTGAGGGGCAACGCTTGGTACAAGTTGCCGCGCGAAACGGCGAAGTGAGCCTCTACTGGTCCTGGGATGAGTCCATCGAAATCTGGGGGCACGGTAGTGCCCCCGCCAAGTCGAACAAAACAAAGGCACGGCCGTACCATCCCTTTCTCGAAGCCATTCAGGCCATTTTCAAACACCTGTAATTTTGTGCTGGCTAATGCTAGAACCCTGAATTTTCAGGGATGTAATTTGAACTTTTTGTTTAAGAACTATTGCACGTCAAAGTTCCTTAGTTTTGTCACTGATCACTGGCTGACTCACTGACATCATCATTCTAAGATCCAAATTTTAAACATAATTAGTTTTTAGCCTATCAAGTCATACAAAACCTAAAAATATTGCAATTTCAGTCACAATTGCACACGTAAGTTTTTAATCCCATACAAATACATGCGATTACAAAGTTAGTTTTGTAGTTCAAATGGGAAAATCAATGGATTGGAATGTAATAAATAAAAGAAGATCACTTACAAAAAGAAATGAGATCCCATCAAAAACATTACATGTAATAACTAAATATTTTTACTAAAAAAAACCGACCGCGGTGCACTTTAAAAGTGCATACATTTTGTTTATTGTCACAAACTTCATACCCAGTGACACTCGCGCCATCAATACGAATCTAATAATGTATCATTTATCAAAATCGTTTGTACCGTTGAGTAGTTACGAGCGGACATAGGAACGGACATACATACATACAGGTCAAACACATAACCCTCCTTTGGGGCTTCGCCGCAGTCGGGTAAAAAGATGCAAGTCTCGCAACGCAGTTCTTCTACAACAAAAAAGTTCTGAGATGTATTGTTAAACCAAGTCTGTTATTTTAAATTTCGATTTCCACCGACTTGCCTATTATTTTACACGTAATGTTTTTGATGGGATATAATTTTTATGAAAGCGTAACTGATGCTAAAAGTCGGCCAAATGAAATACGCACCAAAGGTAAAAAGTATCCGCCACTTAGTTTTAGTCTTGTGGCATCAAATGAATTTCTCACGTCAGTAGGTTTATAACCAATCACATTTTTTTTGTCTTTTAAAATTTAAACGATATGCAATCTTTTTGAAATTACGCCTTCTCAAACTTAATATTAATATTTGTCATTTTTAGACTCAAACATAGTAAACATTAAGTTGTTCATCAACCCCACTGATACATAAGATTTAAAAAAATGGACATTATGGGGCAAATTTTGACGTCATTTTTGTTCGGCGTTATCGTTTCATACATTATATTTCGATGGATGAGTCACAACGAAGCTCGACCGTTGCCCTTTCCCCGCACCTCATTCATACCAAGAGTGGACTCACTCCGCGATTTCGCCGCGCGGCTTAGAGGCCCCCGGAGGGGCTTAGCCAGCGACCAGAAAAAGTACGCGTTATGCGACAGAGACGGTCGGATCCGGGCGTTCCGTCCGGTGGTCGGACAGTTTTGTTAGAGAGAGAGACTTCTGTCCTAGTACAAACGAAGACAGATACAAATAGATCTTCTGGATCAAATGCGCAGACGCGACTTTAAAGAAAGGAGAGGGCTAAGGCCGGCCTTACACAGTCTGAATCCGAATCTGAATTCAGAATCTGAATCCAGAATCTGAATTCCGGAGCCTTGCCTTACGCAGTCTGAATCCGAATCTGAATTCAGAGTCTGAATTCCGGGGCCTTGCCTCCAGTGTTACCATTTGGTTCCGTTTGTTCCGATTTCCGGAACTTTTGACACCTCCGCGGAACTCGGAAGGAATTTTAGATTTTAGGACATTTTTCGGAACTTTTAAGGACCCTGCCGTTAAAACCCACGAACACTCTAAAAATTTTAGGATAAAAAAGTCTACTGCTTTATCAGTAGATCTGGCAACACTGACTGACGGATTCATAATCTGAATCCAGTATGTGTGTGCTCGTCCATACTAACTAATCGTATAGAAAAGGGTGCGTCCGGAATTCATAATCTGAATTTTCATATTCTGAATTCAGAACGCAAGTCAGTATCATTTTGTCAGATCAATCTGAGAAATTCATAATCTGAAAAAATCAGAATGTGTGTGGATAATAGTTAAATTGTATGCAATTCCGTGCGTTCTGAATTCAGATTCTGGATTCAGATTCTGAATTCAGATTCGGATTCAGACTGTGTAAGGCCGGCCTATGAGGTCCTGGGTGTCTCTCCCTTGCGTGGCCCCACTGCACCTTCTGTGCCATATCGGCCGGCCATCTTACACGGCCCCCACTTATTATTACCAGCACAACGCCTTCAAGCTGCCAGGCTGGTCACAAACGGGCACTTAGCCCAGCTTAGAAGAACCACTACCACGGGGGCTGTCACTCCCACCACTACCACCACTTCTTGTGAGCAGCATGCTCTAGCTCTGTAGAGCTAGGGCAGAGCCTTCTACGCGCAGCAACTGGTCGCAAAAGTTGACCAAGCTGCTAGTTAAGCTTAAAAAAAAACAGTTAAGTGACCATCCAGGAGACCTTAATACATTGTAATAAGGGTGACAAGTGGTCAGTTAGCAGTGTTTTCGATTGTACTATTATTTATTCTGTGGTCATGCTATGGCTCTCATCTCATATTTAAGTTTTACGCCTATGTTTTTTTTTTACAATCAAAAACACTACATTCGGGGGCTAAAATATCTTGTGTATATTGGTGCTTTGCATCACCTTGCCAAGTTATTATTCAAACTTTTAAATACAAAAAATAAACATACATTACTTCATGGACACCAGTTTTAATGATTGAATTGTTTCACCAAAGCTATTTTACTAAAAGTTTGCTATAATAATCTTGATGAATCTCTTCCTCAGTTATCATCAATTTCATCAGTTCACCACTGTATCCGTTTCATTGTCTGTAGTATCGATTGACAACTCTGATGATGATGCCGATGGTGAATTGGAACTGTCATCTGCAGTTTTCTCTTTATCACAAAAATACCCGAATATAGACTTGAAACTGCTGAACATACTTTTCGTAGCCGATGGTAAGTAAGAATGACTATTAGTTATTTGTTTTCTATCAGTCTGTTTATCGTTTGAAGCACTAGATTCTTCATTTTTCTTATCATAGAAGTAATTAAGCTTATCGAGGTTAATATGCTTATTCAAACTTGCTACAGCGGATGTGGCATTTCCAATTATTTTGCCAATAATTGGGGTAATTCTTCCGTTATTATTATTAAAATTATTAGTTTGATCTTGTATCTTTAAACCATTTTCAGTTTTAGCGTTAGAATCTATATTTATCGAACTATCGTTTGTTGTACTAGACGCCGTCTTAGGAAGTTTCTCTGGACTTTCTACACTACGTTCTGGTATTAAACTTCCCACTTCTTCTATTTCCTTATCAGCTATTGTGTCGAAATATATATCCGAATGATTGCTATCGTTATTAAACACGAAATCTTCACTGACAAATTCATTGTTTGGTTTCATTTCGTTGATGAGAGATATAGCATGCTCGGATTCTATAGAGTGCAAAGATTGTCTGTTATGAGGAAAATTTAAGGGCTTTGGTGAAAAAGGATGTACCATCTCCGGGTCAGAACCCTTCTTTGGACTGTAAGGCCGTTTTTCACTCAGAGGTGGATAATCTGCCGTGTTTAAATCGGGATTAGAAATTAGGAAAGTTGAACACCTTTTGATTTTCTTTGAGTCTAGTATTTCGACTTCGGTCTCTTCTACGCTTAATTCCGCTTTCGCTTTGTTACTTTCTACGGACTTACTACATCTGAAACTACAGATAGGTTCCATAATTGCTGATATAGTGGTAGACAGGCAATATTTCAATCCCTGGGCTAAGTTGTTCAGACGTTTCGCTCTCATCTCTGATGGTGAACAAGGTTCGTGGTTACTATCTTTTTTATCTGTCATGTCTTCTGTGATGCTGTTCTTCTTAGCACCAGTTTCTTCAATAGAGTTAGTTATGAAACTAACATGTGCAGATACTTTTCCTTTAGTATTTTTATCTTCAAAGAGCGTTTGCTCCACAAGGTCTCTTATAAAGTTGACGATATTAATATCTGTATCACGATATGTTTGCTCAATGGGGTTACTTACAAAATTGACGTCAGAAAAATCTTGATTTTTACTGCTTTCTGTATCGATATACTCTAGTTGGTTCGGAATAATGATAGTTTTATAGTCGGGAACTGTCTTTTCCTTATTTTCTTCAGTATTAAAGCTGGTTTGCTCCGTATACCCTTCGTTAAAGAGTTCTTTTTCACGACTCTCTTTGATATCCAAACCAGATCTTTGATTTGGAATTACTAAACTTTGATTATTATTGGAAGTGTTTGCTTCACTGCGTTCTCTTGAAGAGGTTTGCTTGTTAGGTGTCACACATCTGTTGATAAAATATTTTTCTTCTTTACCGTTTTCTGTTTGAAGACATGGAATATATACATAACCACTGTTAGGATATTCTTTTTCAAAACTCTCGTCCAATATCCAGGTTCGTATTTTATTCAAACTCAGTCCACTTTTATTGTGGAAGATGTCACTAAGTAAAAATGTACCGTGCGATGATTTTGTACTTAAAACCCCTTGTTTGTGACGGTCTATGTATTCTTTACGAATGTTTGTATAAAATACTCTTGATTCAGTAAGAATCTGACAGTACTCACATAGACTTGTAGAGTTTACATCATTTTCAATATAATAGGATTCATCAGGATCCGTAATAACAACTTTACTGATTTCTTCGGAAGCGGTTTTCGATTCAGTCTGTGTTTCTTGATCAACTAACGTAAACTGAGATTCACCCTTTGAGAGTAAATCTTCATCTCTGGACTTTATTGGTAGCATAATAATTATCATAATAACTGGATGTCCATGAATTGGTGGTAATATTGCTTTACTACATGTTGAACAAAATCTTTCTCATTAAGGAAAAATTAACTAAAACAATTTTAATTTCGAAAATTCCATTCTTTGTTTTGACAACTGCATATGTCGTCGATTGACGTTTTAGTTTATATACGCATATTTCTATCATAGATATTGTCCATGGAAACTTAAAACCTTTAGACTGGGAATACGCGTCAGATTTCTGAACGCCACGTCTATACTCCAATCGGATGCACAGCAAAGGTGCTGCCAACTGTCGCCGCCAATACGAATCTTGTTCTCTATTATGTTGGGGCCACATTAACGGGAAACGTTGTTATTACGCTGATGAAAGACGATTAACGTTAGTATAGCCACAACTTACTTGAAATTGATATGTATAAGGTATAAGCCATATAAGCATTATGGGATATGATCATTTCGTCTAAATCGCAACTGGTACTAGCGGTAACAGGTCTAAAACGCAGCTAGTCTAAAACGCATCTCGTCTAAACTGCAACTGGTCTAAGTAGCTACCAGTCTACGTCGCTATTGGTCTAAGCAGTAAGTGGTCTAAAACACAGCTGGCCTAAGAGCACGTGGTCTAAGTCTTAGCTGGTCTAAGTAGTAATAGGTCTAAGTCACAACTGACCTAAGTAGTGTCTCGTCTAAAATGCAGTTGGTCTAAGTAGTCATTTGACTAAACATTTGTTGTTTTCTAAAACAGGAAGTAGTGAACTCGACTAACCTAAGTAGTAACTTATATTCGCCTAGTGACTGCAATACAGCCACATCTCAAATTTTTTTTTGTGATAAAAAAAGTGTTGTTAAAAAAAAAAAAAAAAATGATTTTTTTTTAGATGTGGCCGTATTGCAGTCACTAGGCGATATGTCACGTTATCATGGCCCCCACCTAGTTCGACTTCTGCTACGTCCAATAAGGATTGCAAGTTAGTCAGGCTTAAAAAAAACCCGGCCTCTGCAGTACCTAATGTACTATTAATGGTCGGATATCTCACGTTAAGGGCCGTCGGACACCGACTTGGAACTTATGTTCTGAGTCTGTGTCCGTTGGCATTCAATGTGTTAAAAAAACCCGGTCTAAACCATCGACGTTTGGGTTACAAAATGCACCGGATCCGACTGCTACTAGCGACGCGTGCCATAACCGCGCTTATGACGAAAGGCGCGAAGAGCGTTTTAGACCAAATCAGCTTTAAACGAGGTGCGTCTTAGGCTAGATGTCTTATTAGACCAGTTGCATTTTAGATTACGTGCGTATTAGCCCAGTTGTGTTTTAGGCGAAACGCGTTATAGACCAGTTGCGAATTGTCTGCTAGGCTAGATGCTACTTAGACCAATAGCGACGTAGACTGGTAGCTACTTAGACCAGTTGCAGTTTAGACGAGATGCGTTTTAGACTAGCTGCGTTTTAGACCTGTTACCGCTAGTACCAGTTGCGATTTAGACGAAATGATCATATCCCAGCATTATGACGATAGAGCGTTTAAGCGCAGGCGCAGTAATCGACGGGCAACGTTCTCGAGTACTCATGAGTAAGAGAATGCCGAATGCTCCCGAAACACGACGAGTAGAATCCTCGTCTTTTTAGGGTTCCGTACCCAAAGGGTGCCAACGGAACTTTGTTACTAAGTGTCCGCTGTCTGTCCGTCTGTCACAGGGCATCTTTTGAACCGTGATAGATAGAGACTTAAAATTTTCACAGAATGTGTATTTCTATTACTATAACAACAAAAATAAAAACAATATAAAATTAAAAAAAGAGGGTCCCTATACAAGAAACGTGTTTCTGTCGATCTGTCACAGGGCTTTATTTTACAACGTGAGGGATTCGTTTTTATTTCAATATAATGAGTGAGTTACTACAAAAAATACCCAAATAGCTATATTTGTGAGTTCATTTGGTTTCTCCATCATCAGATCCTTCTTTTTTGAAGTCAGTTAAAAACTGAATAGGAATCACTTACAGGATTATTTTTTACTTTATAAGAAAATCAGAGCAATCACACTAATATTATAAATGTGAAAGTTTGTGAAGATGTTTGGATTTTTGTTTCTAAATAACGGGGTAACAACTGGGTGGATTGAGCTGAAATTTAACATGTAAGTAGACCAAGTCTTGGATTTAAACATAGGTTTATATCCCGGTAAAGAGTTCTTTTAGGACAGTAACAGAAATAACGCGGGCGAGGCCGCGGGTAAATGCTAGTGTACAATAAATTAAGCTTTATTTGTTACAGCCTAAATTCTATTTGTTGCAGTAAATATTTCGAGCTTTATTACATTGAGATTATTTTTGATATAAAATACGGGTTTTCTTGATTAGGTTATATGTTTGCTTATTGTGTAAAATTTTTCGTCGCGCGATTGATCAGTTTCATCGCATTTCAGACAAGATGTGTTTAGTTATTTTCTTGGCCCATGGTTTTCGCATTTGGTGGGATTAAATTCTTCATGTTTGCCCCTGCAAATCTATTTTATTATAATTTATATAAATCTAATTTCTTTATTTTCTGTAAGGACATTCTTGTGCCGACTGTTGCAGTTCACATTGATTAGCGAAGTTTTTTGTAGTTTCAGAGCGATGTTCAATAGTAAAAGTTCTTAAAAAATGTATGTCTTGTGGTTCCGATAATTCCGTAGGTTGCTTTTCTTTCTTCGCTGCCAACGAATAGAAGGGAAGATATGAAGACAAAGTGTTTCCCATATCAAATAATAAGCCTTGCTCTTTTTTATCCATTGTTACATTTGGCTCTTGTGCCGGGTTAACTGAAGTCGTGTGCTCTTTTTTATTTGAATTTATTACCGCTGCCTTTTGTAAATTGCCTTCTTTAGAGTTTAATATAGTTGCAGTTTGGTGATCTTCTTCTTCTTCTTTATTGGAATTCAGTACAGTTAAGGTTTGGTTTACTTTAATGTCTTGTTTTGGATTTATAAGAGTTTCAGTTTGGTCCTCGTCTTTTTCTTGCCTTGGCATGGCTATTTGGTCATCTTCTTGCTTTTGATTTAACATAGCTGTTGTAGATTTACTCGATGCTGGTATGCTGTTTTTTAAAACTAATGGTTGTACGTAAGTCTCGCAAAAGGATTTTGCTGCGCATCTTGCTATTTTCTGTGTGAATTCTTTGAAACGTTCAAATTCAATGTGTAGCTTTGAGTCAGTTGCTTTATCTAAGTCTACTTTAGTGCTGGTTTTGGAAGAATCTCTTATTTCTTCTGTGACTTGTTCTGGTTTGTGTGTGTTGTTTTCTTTGTGCTCATGATCTGCGACAACCATTTTTGTATCGCGACTGGAAATTGTTTCTTTCTTCGTATCTTTTCAAGTTTAAAAACACGTATGGGGATGTTTTATTTATTTGCCGCTTATGTTCGTGCTAAAAAAATATCTGATATATTTGGTTTATCTGCAGCACAAGTGACTTCTTAATGCATATTTGATATTTGATTCATTTTAAGATGTATGTGGCAAAATACTATAGTTATAAGCTGGAGCAGATGGATTTGGTTGAAGAAATATACAATTTGAAATTTATTTTATGGATCCCATGTTGGATTTGACGTTTTCAAAGACAACAAAGAGCAAGACGTAAAATTAGGCTGCCATCGACTAAGCTCGCCAAGTCGAGTCAACTAAGATCGCATAGTTCTCGTGAACACCGTATCGAATATACCTTGTTTTATTTTAGATTAGAATGTCGTCATGCAATTTCAAGGAAAACCATATTGAAATCGGAAAATATAAGTGGTGCTATCTTTAAAACTTAGTGACACGACACGGTTAATCACCGGTTTTTGGCAACGGTTCAAAACCGGTTATCACTCGATAACCGGTTAATAAGGGATCGGTTTTTAACCGACTTGTAAAAAACGATAGAAAATGGACTAAAATACATGATTTTTATTTGTCCTCTTTGCAAGTCCGTATACCTTTAAAAATTTATCATATTTGTATTTAGTTGTGATGCAGGGCATTATGTTTCATTCCAAGTGGTCAAATTTCGATTATCGTTATTTCTTTTCTCCATTTACGTTGATTTTGTTCATAAATCAGCTACACGAAATTTAAAGTGGGTTTTTATCTCACGAAAAGTACAAACATTTATAAAAAACAATAAAACCGGTTGTAAAATTTGACCGGTTATTTATTGCATTTCCTACTAGGTATTTGGCTCAGTTCAGTGCATTAGCTGACAAGCAGCAGCTGAACGACACCAACTTACACCAACCACTACAAATATTTCAATATTATCGTTTTGATACTCTGCAAGTGTAAGGCCTGAGTGGCGAGCGTCCAGCGTCGCGTCCGGCGCTCGAGCGTCCACTCAGGTCGTACACTAAGGGTTAAACTTATAATTCATAGGTGGGCATAGGTACGTAGCTAGTCTAGTCATCGTTCTTCGTATCTCACATATCCCAGTTCTTAATTAAGTTTTACGCCTGCTTAGAAAATAGTACATTACACAACTAGGATGGTAATACAAAAAAAGGCCGAGATCGCAAATATGCGATCAAAATAAATAAATAAAATAAATAAATATTAGGGGACAAGGGGTCTTACACAAATCGAACTAGCCCCATAGTAAGCTCAACAAGGCTTGTGTTATGAATACTAGACGACGATATATTTAATACATACAAATACTTAAATACATAGAAAACATCCATGACTCAGGAACAAATATTCGTGCTCATCACACAAATAAATGCCCTTACCTTGGCCTCTACACTTGGCCAGAAAGCGGCTTTTTCTGTACGCGCAGCGTGTGGAAAAAGCCACTTTATGGCCACGTGTGGCATAAAGTAAATAAACGAATCAAAATAACCGTGCGCGAATTTTTATTTCAACACCATGTTATTCATTTATTCTGACAAGGTTTCTTCTTATGTTTCTTGCCTTTAGTGGAGGTGCTGGTATCTTCGAAGTTGGGGCAGCGTGGAATTTCTGGATTATCATGGTGACATGGGTTTGTGTCCACAACTTTTTTCCTATCACAAAAAAAGGGTTCTTCGTTATCCGCTTCCTGTCTCGCTTTCTCCCTTTCTATCTCTTTCGTATGGTCACACATTGTGTATGTTATTTTTATTTTGTGTATATTTTGGAAATTTGTTAGTTTTTACATCATCGCTGCTTTTCTCAGAATGTCAATTTTGAAGTAATGCATTTTTTAAACTTCATAGATTTTGTCGGGTGTTGTCAAGAGTAATGTTTTTAATAGGTATCTAACCTTTTACTACAAAATAACATATTATGATTAGAGAGTGTGACTACACTAAGTTTGCAGATGTCAAAATAAGGTTTTATATAAAAATGTTATACGGCAACATCACAAGAAAGAGGAGCAAATATCTTTCCGTTAAATAATTATATATGTAATGAGTCTACATACCTACTGAAATAAATATAATTAAGACCGTATTCACATCGACCAATAACGACACCGACATATCGTCAACTCAGATCAATAACATATAATTCATACAAAAATAAGAAAAAACAATTTTAAACGAATCAACGAAAAATACCTAGGTCGCTATAGATGTGGCTACAAAATTTGGGGATTTCTCCAAGATTTTATCGTCAGATCCTGATTTCCCGAATTAGTCCAGTCGTATTTCAGTACTAGGGGAACATACATAACACATTACCAACTAGCTGAGAACATTCTGTTGTTGGGTCAACAGAGGACTCCAACGAAAGAGATAAAATGTACATTCAGGTTTAAAATAAAAAATCATGTAATAGTATATTATGATACGAGTGGGCGAAGTTGGTCATTACAGTCGAGGCTGTGTTGCAACGCCCGAGCCGTCAGGCGAGGGCTGTATAGTCGAGACTGTAGTGACCAATGCCCACGAGTGTCATACGACGTTTTTCAACACACTTGCGAATAAAAAATAATACTTATCAACTTATCATTTAGAATTTCTGTCTTTGTACATATTTATTTAATATCCGCGCGCCGAGCCACATGGCGTGCTCTCATTGGCCAATTGGCGGTAATTACAGCACTTGTGCGGTAATGTTAAGTAAAAAGCATTTGTGTGTAATAAGCTGCGTTCAGCGCCAAATAGAATCAAGAACCACGAAATAAGAGCGACTTTATGAGCAAGTGTGTTGAAAATGTAATTTTTTCTACTCCTGTACCTGTCCTGTGTCCTGTGTGTGTGTGTGTGTGTGTGTGTGTGTGTGTGTGTGTGTGTGTGTGTGTGTGTGTGTGTGTGTGTGTGTGTGTATCTGTCTTTTACTTGGTCACGAACACTAATATAAGAACATACATAATATGAGTTCAGAGAAGTCTATACTCTATTCCCCATAACGGCACTAGTGTCGTTATAGTCACTTTACGTTATTGCTAGCAGCCACAGACTTCTAAATCTAGGTTAAACTTAGGTCAAGGATTAAGCGCTCAATTTTAACTTTACGGTAAAAATGCACAACTACCAACTTAACAAACAACTAAATTCCTACGCTTTTTAAGAAAAACAAAACTTTCCGAACTAAATTCATTGATGCCAACATAAACAGTACAAAAAAAGTATTTTTAATTTAAGTATATTTTAAATTTAAAAAAAAAGTTTACCATAGACACATATTGTCAGTCAAACGTCATATTTGCCTTGTTTCCAGGTTATGATTAATTTTGTATTTTATATAATTTAAAACCTAGTCGTACAAAAAGTATTGTATGCAACGTTGTATAATTAAGTCAAAAAACGCTCATTGCGTCTGTATTTGCGATACTCGCCGCATTCTCGGCTCGTATCGCAACTCACGCAATTCGCATTTTTTTAACCCACTTATACAACTGTTGCATAAAATACTATTAATTTGATGTCTTTTATCGACTCAGTTTTTGATATTTTTCAAAATGACAGAGCTACTAGTATTTTTAACACATTCCCTGTCCCGGTGCCCCCACTGTGGGGTCATGAAGATTTTTTTCAGGAGTCCGTGCTTCCACTATTTTATAGCCTTTATTGCTGTAGTACCATTGAATAGTACCATCAATGGAACTAGTGACACTCGTATATCGCTGGTACCTTTAAAATTAATACAAATCTCCAGGGTTTGCCCGCCAAATAAATGTCACTGGTACTGCTGATACATTAAACAAATCAAATTTACCTTATTACTGTTGTACCATTGGATGACACCCTGATCAAACATGTGACATATCACAAAAACCACGCTATCATAGTATCAGTAAAAGGACGCAAAACGATTTTTCCTAATGGTACTTGAAAAGAACAGTGTGTCACTAGTACTGTTAGTTTTATCGGACGATGGTACTAAAAACAACATGTGTCTCTCGTACCATCGATGGAACTAGCGAGAAGTGTGTCACTAGTTCCATTGATGGCACAATTCAATGGTACTACAGCAATAAAACGATTTTATATGGTGACAGTTAACGTGATAGGTTAAAGAGGACAAACATGAAAAAAAAAACGTAGTTTTATATAAACTCATATGCCTTTATTTCGTACTGGTGCGTTTGCCTTACATATATCTTAGTAGAAATTAAACGAGTCATCATCATTAGCACAGTTAAAACAAGATGGCCGCGGTGTCTCGCGACGCGACGTGTAACCGCCAATAGGGACGCGCGTCTGTCACGCAGCGCAGTGTAATCGCGCGCTGATTGGCTGTTACCATGTCAGTATAAAGATGCGACATGTAACGGCCAATGGGACGCGGGCGTCTATAACGCAGCGCGGTGTATGTGCATTTTCATTGGTTGTTTCATGTCGCGCTCGAGACTTGTCGCGAGCTCTTGTTCTAGCCATGTAAATATAATTACAATGACGTGATTTATCACTTAAATCGATATGCTTTTAGAAATAAAGCAACTCAAAATTATTCATAATTGTAATAAATAAGGAATACACAAATTGTTTTAAAGTATGAGTAGGGGAGCTGGGTTATTGGTTACTTTTAGGCACTTTTGTCAATAAAATATCACATTTTTTTAAATATATTTTCAGTTACGCAAAATAATTTAATCAACAGAAATTCAAAGCGAAATGAAATGTATTTTGAATGATATTTACATAGATAAGAATTAGTTATATTATAACATTTTATATACAATAATGTTTTATTTGTAAAAAGGTAATTTTGGATTCGATAACGGATATTTACATCGGAAAACGAAAACTTTAAAATGTGTTGTAAATTACACAAAATTAATTGTTTCAGTTAATTTTCGTTACATTATGACTCAAGTGAAATATTCCTTCGTAATTCTTATCTTTTAATCGAGATAAATAAAATAATCGCTCAATAAAAAATGTGTCGGTAATGTAAATGAATGAGTAAATTAATTAGCCCTCTGTTATTGCTGTGCTTTTGCAGGGTTTGCTGCTTATTTATCATACCACCCATATATGATTGTAATGTTACATGTAATAAATGAATTGAATTGAATAAAAAAAGCTTAAAATAAATAGCCGGACGGAGCCTCGCCAACAGAGAACTGAAGCCATTGCTAGTCCGCCGGCTGTTTGACTGACTTACGAGCCGCACGCACACATCAACTAGTTTTTTCCTATAGTGAGCAGAACGCACACATTTACAGCCTCCACTCAGGGTGGTCCGGCAGCGACCTGGTTCGGCCCCAGGGAACGCCACGGCCGGCCACCCGGTCATATAATCGCTATGCCCAATAAGGGTCGCGAGTTTGTCAGTTTCTAAAAAAAAACATTTACAGCCGGCGGACTAGACATGCTGCAGTTCTTTGGTAGCGAGCCTCCGTCCGGCTATTTATTTTAAGGTCCTTGATAAAAACGAAGAAAAATTAGTGATTGTGTTGTTTGCATATAGTAATGTCTAATAATCCGTATAAATTTTGAAACGTATTGTGAGTCATTTTCAAAAAAATTGTACATAGTTAAGGGCCTAATAAAAACAAAATCACGATCGCTTCCTTTGTGTTACGAAAGTTAGGCATACAAACTATACGGGTAACTTTCGTAACACAGAGGAATAAATTAAGTTTTGTTTTAATTAAATCCCTTAATTGTGTACAATTTTTTTTAAAATGACTCTTGTCTCGGAAATAAGTTTCGTCAATTTTAAACCTTAACCAGCCAGTGACTCACTCCGCGATTTCGCCGCGCGGCTTCTAGTACCAAATTTTGCCCCACCCCGAGGGCCTTAGCCAGCGACCAGAAAGAGCACGCGTTATGCGATAGAGAGACGGTCGGATACGGTGCGTTCCGTCCGGTGGTCGAGCCCGAACGTCAGTTTTGTTAGAAAGAGACACTTCTGTACATAGTACTATTGCTTATTCTGTGCCTTAAACTCATTGGGGGCATTCCACGAAAACGTCCACTTTGTCGGGCACGTGACGGCTATGGCAGCTACCTTAAAAACAAATAAAAAGTCCTAAATTACATTATCAATTCAGAAATCAAATTATAAAATATTGACATACCAAAAATGTACTTCCTAACTTTGTTAGAAGTATGAAAAAATGGCGTCACGTGCCCGTTATTCTGGTGGAATACCCCATTGTGGAATATGACCAAGACGAGTAACATATGAATGAATAATATATGAAGTGTTCAAATAGTTTTATTTATATGATTGTGCCTAAAAGCAACCAATTCTTTATTTCTTTGGCGAGAACATATTGCTTTGTTACACATAATTAATATTACATCACCGGGAAAGACGTTAAAGTAATCAAGTCTTTGGCGTATCTCTAAACTGTATGTTGTTTGATATAAAGCAAGCTATGGGACTAAGGGCACAGGCGATCTCATAATTAGTACCTCGACTTCGAAATATTTCAAAATTAGCGTATTTATTCATCGTATACTTTTGCGTATCTGCAACTCAAACATTTTTGGACTTTAAGTGAAAAAAAGCACTCATAAAAATAACTGTTTTTAAAAACTCAAAAGCCCACATTAGAATCTGAAAAATTATGTAACGTAATATAAAAAAACTATAAGTATTAGATTTTGAAAATAATTAGTTCCCTATGTTATTGCGGTGATAAGTATTAAATAAGTAAATTAGACATTAACAACTTTGTAACACATACTGAGGTGTTGACATTCTCAAAACCATTGCTGCTAAAATGTTGTACAATGTGTCTTCAAAATATTGCTGCTAAAAACTTGTTTGTGTTGCGAGTCCGCTGATGATTATGATAATACGAAGTCAAGGTACTGATTATTATCTTCACTGCGCCGAGAACGTAAGAACAATGCTTATTCTAAACATTATGTACAAAAATAACATGGACGGAAATGATAAGAAACTAATAGTAGAAATATATAAAGGAATATATCTAAATAATTTTGAACATGAGAGTAACGATACTGTAAAATATACCTCGTGGCGGTGGCTGAAACAAACAACGATATTGATATAGTACATTACACAACTAGGGTGGTAAAATAAAGAAAGGCCGAGATCGCAGATGTTTGCGGCCCGAACTGCAAGTGAGGGGCGTGAATATGCGATCGAGGGCTTTCTTTATTACCCCCCGTGTTGTGTACATCATTTTGTGTCTACATTTGGCCAGAAAGCGGTTTTTTCCGTACGCACAGCGTGCGGAAAAAGCCACTTTATGGCCAGGTGTGGCATAAAATACGTAGTGTTCGTATTAGAATTTAATTGAGTATTAATATTTTACGAAATTCTTCAGTAAATCTAGATATCAAAGAAAATTCTATTTGCCTTAAGGTATATCTTAAAGTAAAGTCACAATTAATTAATGATTATTTTTACACTAGCGTTGGTTTCGACACGCTACTAGCAACTAGTTATAAAAATATGAAGTAAAAAAATATAAATAATCTCAAAGTAATTTCAAAATAACCTAAATAACATTAAATATTTGACTTTCACGTTTGTAGCTTTGTCGATACATAATTTTTTATAAAATAATTTATAGTAAAGGAAGCTAATAACGACTCTATGGTTATAGAAATTAGGTATATTTCAGGTTGTGCTAGACAGCTGGCTTTTTACACTGGACTGTAATAATGACGTATTTTTACTTCTATAGTGATCTAGCTTGAAGTCGGTATAGTTGCGAAACGAAAAGGTTCACCTTTTATGCGACCGTACATTACACACCTAGTGCGGTAACTTTTATTTTATTTATTTATGACAAAAAATTAATAATCAGCCAGATTACATTTGCCCAAGCGGTAGGTAATAGTACATTGTGTATCAAGGGCGGTAAGTAAGGGCTTTAATAACACGAGTTTGTAATTCCCTTACCGCCCGTGGCACACACAATGTTTTTCATCGCACTTGTGAGGAAATCTGATTAAAATAACCTTACTTAACCTAAATAAAATTGTAAAACTGACAGTGACATTAGTGACATATATCGAGACGACAAGTCACGTTCGGAAACCATAGCGGTAAAGACTTAAAATGGTTGATTTTATATTTGCAAAATACTGAAATACACTATTTAAACATTTAATTAATGTTACAGACATATGTGTTTACATGTATTTGCAATAACAGTTCTCTTTAAATAAATATTTCAGTAATAAAAGTTAAAAAAGTAAGTTGGCGTTTTCTTTGAACATGACAAATAAGAGTAAAACAGAACCAGCGTGTCAAATTTAAAAAGAAAACCATTACGCCCTAGGGCGTAATAGGTCATTTACGGCCCGCAAAACCTACGTGTAATGACACCATTTTCGAGCAAGTGTGATGAAAAACTACCTACCGCTTAGCGCTTAGCGCTAGCGGTAGGTAACCGTAAATACGCGAATTGGGGCTTTCTTTTTACCACTCGCTTTTTTCTCCTTGTAGTGTGCGGTAAATCCCACTTACAGCCTGGAGTGTGGTATAAACTTATATCTTTCCCTCTGTACTTACAATGTACACATATATTTTAGCTAAAACGGCTTTCGTCTATTTCTTACGAGTATACATATCAACAAATTTAGGATTCAATGTATACTAAAATTGAATATGCTTTGCCCAATAGATTTACTGTTTTGAACAAAATTTACAATTGTTTAGAGTTGTGTCACTATGTTTCAAAATTTCATTCATTTCATAATATGTAAAAATACGTTACAGCCCAGAAAAATAAGCCTTGAAATATGTGCCAATGAAATTCAAAAGCAATCGGTATTTTTACAGACACTACATAGATTCGATCACTTTCGACTCTCATAAACACTTCGACTAAAAAAAAGTTCCCGACAAACTGAGGAGCTCCTCATTTTTTGAAGTCGGCTAAAAAATTGTGACAAATTACATAACTATTTGTAACTATGTTGAGGTAAAACAAATGAGAGATACTTACATCTAAGAACGACATAAAAACTATATTTAGATTTAAAATACATTATTTACAAAGTCTTAAAGATTTATCAACACTTTGGCTCTCTCGTTCATTATACAATTTAATGAGTAAATGTCCGCCCGTACAAGTTTCGTTATTTCTGTTCCTGACAAACAATCTGAAATATATTTGTGTGAATTGATTACATAGCTTTTATGGTAGACGCTTGAATTTGACATACTAGTTGAACATAATAATAACATTCATATAAAGAGGTTACTAATAAAACGGAAAGTAATAGTCACATTTATCGATACAAATTTACTTCCTTGCTTGGAACTACATACATTTTGAAAACCAAACTTCAAGTATTCATAGACGGTTAGTTTGATTAGCAATTCTGAAAAAAAGGCCATTTTTTATTGCACGATTATCTGACAATTATATGTAATTTCGACTTGGGATCTTACAAGCCCAATGGGACAAAATATTGTCCCAATTTTTCCATTGTGTTACCTTTTTTTCCATATACTTTTTATAACCGTGGCACAAGGGAAAGTTTCATTAATGTATAGAAAATATGGGACACTTTCTTCTATTGGGATAGAGAGAGCTCGTAATTTTAAGTAGAAATAACATAAAATTGGCACAAAACTTCATAATGGAGAAAATTACATTTTGTTTAGAAATGGTGTGATAGTATCGATAAAAAAATAGTGGTTGAATTGTGGTAATATTTCAATATGATGAACACTGTCAATCTAGTTTGTCTAATTCTGGAGCTCAGTGTTGTAATCAACAGTATTTTCGTCAAAGTAAATTATTTCGATAGGTTTGACTTTCAGGCACATTATTATAATAAGACGGTCTAGTTCACACGCGTAGGTACTAATTACTAGAAAAAAGTTTCGTAATTAGCACGTCAGTACATAAATCTTAAAAGTTGCAATTTTACTGCCAAAAAAGGTTATTAGTACAAGTAAGAACTAGACAATCGAATTATACTCAGATATCAGACAAAATGCGAGCGAATGTCTCGTCAGTTTACGAGCTTGGGATCAATACAGACAATTGAGATTTTAAAAATATGATTTTTTGAATGCAAGGCCCTTTCCAAGTTGATTTGTTTATTTACATTTGAACAACTACAACAAAAAATGAACAAATTAGATACATAGTATGTTTTTAGCGTTCACCTAACTGACATTGTAAAATTTCAAATATAACAATTAGCTAAATTTAATTCTTGGAACTTAAATATAAGCATCGGTTTACGGGGAGGTTTCATCGATATATCATTTTATCGAAAACATTTTTCTCTGAAAACTTTTTTCTTGGTATTAATATAACGAACCTAACTTAATGGATACTATACGATGATTCAAAGTTCATCGTATAGTATCCATTAAGTGCATTTAAATTTTATGGTTTCAAAGAACAGAGTGGTCGATGAAATGAAAATTCGAAAAAACATTTATCAAAACGGTAGGCACCCGTTGCATATTATTTTAACAAAACTAAAAAAAAAACGACGCACTGAGAGCGTCCTCCATTTTTTGAAGTCGTTTAAAAGCAACGGAACTGTTTGAAGATTGGGCCGTTGTTACCACTAAAACATGAACACTGCTACAGAAGATTGACATATTGACAGATTGACACGTCAGTTGATAACTGTTTCACATTATCAGTGTCTGTTATCACTGGTAGGCCACCGTTATTGCTCGCTCGGATGACGTTGATATCTGAAAAAGGAAACAAAAATCATCATCATCATCATCATCATAATTTTAATCATGTGTATGTCACTGCTGAACGTAGGTCTCTCCTAAACACTTCCACAATAAATGGTCATAACATAACGGAAGCTTTCTACGTCCAATGACTTCCAGAAACCTTAACCAGGTCCGCAGCCGATCTTGAAGATTAAATTTACTATGTACAATACAATTTTATTTATTTATTATGTGCAATTGGCTTTACAAAATTTGATGTGTTTTTCACTAAAAGCGTGATTTCAGCTTGAATTTTTTTGAAGTGAAAATGTACTAGGATAGAAAAAAAAAACAATTGTTCGTGCAACCAATATTGGTCTTGAACTCTAAATCAGACTAGCACAGAAAAAAGTTGCCACTTTCTTCATTGTGAAGTTTCCTACCAATTTTATGTTATATCTACATAGAATTGCGAGCCCTTTTCGTCCCAATAGAAGACAAAAGTGTCCCAAATTTTCCATACACTGATAAAACTTTCCTTTGTGTTACCTTTATACAAAGTATATGGAAAAATGGTAACACAATAGGAAATAAATGTTGGGACAATTTTTTGTTTCATTCCGATTGTAAAAACCCGTAATTAGAAGTAAACATAACACAAAATAGTCAGACAAATTGCACAATAAAAAAATGGCAATTTATTTTCAAACTGTTCGTCCAATCAATCATGTCTAAAAGAAATACGGAACATTCAAACAAATAATTATAGATTAAATCCAAACAGAAAGAGCAATAACGTAATAACGTTGGCACATTTGTCCCGCGTCCCTGGGGAGGGCCCGACAAAGGCCACTCCCGTCCCTCGGGGCGCGTTCCATCTAAGTGATTCCTCTGTTTTTAAAGCTGTGCGCTGTAGGTATGCAGTTTAGAATAAAATATTCTATTGGTGCGACAATGATGTACAACACGCGCTTATTGCGAGATGTGGACTTTTTAACCGACTTCAAAAAAGAGGAGATTCTCAGGTAGTCGATTTTTTATGCATTTTCTCCGATTACTCGAACACGGCTGGACCGTTTCGTAAAATTCTATTAATTTGATTAAGAAAAAAAATTGTAAAGGAGAATTTAATTTTTTGGAATTTCTCTGAAATGTCATCACATCCTGACCTGGATCCTGTCAGTATAGGACTAAATGGAACTTCTTCTTTCAAACAAGTTAGTAATTTTCCATCGCGTCTTCGAATAATTCAGGAACATTAAAAAAAGAAGATTGCGGCTAACTGAGGACCTCCTCCTTTTTTATAATAATTTTAAAATAGCAAGAAATCCACAAAGATTTGATGGTATAGTTGGAGTTGCCGTGAACTAAAATAGATATAATATAAAATAACACTAACAAGGCTCAAAGTCATTCAAAAATCTTTAAAAAAATCATCCCATCAACTTGAGCCCTAAATAATGGAGCAATTCATTATGAAATATTTTTCCCCATTGACATTGACGTATCAACTAGGGGACGCGGTGTCACAGGATAAGTAAGGAATATTATATTAGACACCAATTTGGAATGTATTCGTACACCGCCAGGAGCGGCTCACTCCGCGATTTCGCCGCGCGGCTACTGGTACCAAATGTTGCCCCCCCGGAGGGCTTAGCCAGTGATTAGAAAGAGCACGCGTTATGCGATAGAGAGAGACGGTCGGGTCTGGTTCCATCCAGTGGACGGCCCCGAACGTCCGTTTTGATAGAGAGAGTGAGAGACTTGTAGAGATGTGTGATTCTCGGAAATGTTCTCAGTTTTGTATGGACCGAGAACGTTCCCGAGAACATTTCCCATAGAAATCTGGGAACTGTTCCGAGAATTCTCGAGAACGGTACCACTCTAGAGTCTGTGCGGAAAGAGAATAGGCGTGGCGAAAAACGGAACTAACCTAACCAGTAGGTATGGCATTTTTTTTGCAAATACGGTAGAAAAGCATTACAGCGCCCCCAAATCTAAATCCTATTCTCTTTCGGCACAGACTCTAGAGAATTGTATTCTACATATTCTGCGAGACTTACTTATTCCTAACCCTTTCCGAAAGGGAAATTTGTTGTATTGTGACTTCCGACTGTTGTGACTGCTCATAGCACCCAGTCAAGCACAAAAAAAAAAGTTATGCCACACCTGGCCAAAAAGCGGCTTTCAGCGGGAAAAGCCGCTATCTGGCCAAGTGTAGACATAAAATGATGTACACAACACGGGAGGTAATAAAGAAAGCCCTCGATCGCATATTTACGTCCCTCGGTTGCAGCTCGGGCCGCAAACATCCGCGATCTCGGCCTTTCTTTGTTTTACCACCCTAGTTATGTAATGCACTACTAACTATTCGAGCGCGGCGCTAGCGTCTGCCTAGGGCGTGCAGAACCGGGAAATTTTAGTAGGAGAGAGCCGGGAATTCCCGGTACTGCCATACTAAAATTTTCCGGTATTGCATGCCCTAGTCTGCACAATAGATCGATATCGTCCCGATCACGAAAAAAGGACTTGCGCGTACACAAAATGTTCCAAAGTGTATGGCACGATTGTAAAGGAGCCGTCCGGAAAGGGCTAAATGAAAATAAGGTCGAAAACCATCTAAATAGATCAAAGAGGAAAAGTAAACCGATGAGCGTTCCAAATCTCTTTGGAGTCTGTATGATAAGATATATTAGGTGTGGCCGGCAAAGTTTATCGAAACGTGGAATTTCCTCGTTAATAAATTACGCGCAGTTAAAATCCACCTCTAGCCCGTTAACCGGTTAGCGGCGGTAACAAACGGGACTCGAACCCGCGATCAATCGCGCCGCTGGGAGTTATGTCCGCACCTTTACCGTATTTAATCGTATAGGACATAGGTAAAGGCTGCGTTTCCACCAGAGATGTGCGAGGTAGCTAAGCGGTGTGCAAAGAAAAAATCCACCAATCAACGTGCCTATAGCCTCACTAAGCGCGGCCCGGCATTGGTGGATTTTTTCCTCGCACACAGTGGTGTATATAAGAGTGACGGATGCTTTATCATTTATTTATCGCGTGACAAAGCGTAGCATATCATAAGCCTACAACCTGACTGCTGTGCGAGTGTGTGTACACTTAGCTACCTCGCACAGGTCCGGTGGAAACGCAGCCTAAAAGCGGTATATGGGCATTATCATTAAAAAAAATACACTTCTGTGAGCTACAGAGGAGGTTTCTCACTAATCCAGGTCCCACTACCACTTAACCAAGTTTTACTCGCTCATGCCCAAAACACCAGCGTCTCGATTTACCAGATTCCCCGTATACCAGATTTCCAAAATAACACAGTCTTTAAAAGTAGTTACTTGAGTAACTTACAATTTTATAATTTAGCGCAGTGGTGGGTAAAGTACGGCCCGAGGGCCATCTCCGGCCCGCAGGAGGGTTTAAATCGGCCCGCCGGCGGTCCTTCGAATTAAAGTAGACCTTATATGGCCCCTGATAATAGTAGATTGTGTCACAAGGAAGCAAAATGATGTATTTACGGCGAGGGCGTATATTGAATCCTGAACGAAGCGAAGGATTGTACAATAGAATCCCGAGCGTAGCGAGGGATTCTAAAGTATAATCCGGAGCGTAGTGAGGGATTCAAGTGTTAACGCCCGTGGTGAAAATAATTTTGCTACCTTGTGACACATACTGCTTTTCACACCGACTATGAGGAAAATTCAAATACAAACACTACCTACCAAAATAACGAAATATATAGTTAGTCAAAGAGCATCACACATTATTATTAAAAGTGAAATGTTAAAATGTTACATTTATAGTCTATTATTATTTTATAAAACGATTATTATTTTTTACGGACGGGACGAAAATACCACTTCCATATTATATTTATGGCCCTCGCCTGCGGCTCGGACCGCAAACACCTGTGATCTGGGACATTCCTATTATACCGCCCTCTATGTGTAATATACTAATAAAGCTGTCTGGTATGCCATATTCTAAGTGGGTTCAAGCTAAAAATATCCTGTTGTCCTTTAACAGAAAAGTACCACTTTGATCCCTCTTATGAGGGAGCAAAATACTCTTTTCTGAATAGGTGTGAAAAACAACATTTTTGCTATAGTTAAGGCCCTCCTCTGAAATTTCTTATATTTTCTGGAGTCTTTTCCATGAAAAAACTTTGCCCACCACTGATTTAGTGTAACGGGATGGAAGGTATTAGCTGGACGGAAAAGAAAACTAATGATGATGTTCTGCATCTAATAGGCGAAAAGAGAATGTTACTGAAGAATATTGAAAATAGAAGAGGAAATATGTTAGGGCACCTGATACGACATGACAACTACAAAACTATAATTGAAGGCAAAATAGAAGGAAAAAGAGGCAGAGGAAGACCGAGGCGTGTATTTGTGGATCAAGCTAAAGAGAAAATCAATGTGACGTCGTATCAGGAGCTCAAGATGGTAGCAGAAAAGAGAACGGAATGGCGGTTACTCCACCGACAAGAACAAGTCTCTTAAATTTATGATGATGATGATGAGTGTAACGGGAATGTGGTAAGATAGGAATTTGATGAATTGGGAATCTGGTGTGTCAAAAATCTGGTATTCTGGAAATGTGATATTTTGGGCATGAGCGGTTTTACTGTATTATAAACGTTGAATATCGGATACAATGTACCTACCACTTGGTGAGCAGGCCGGTGGTGTGCGAGTACGGGGCGGAGTACGGCGAGTATTGCGAGTATGGCGCCGCGTACGCGTACTCGCTCGCCAGTGTCGTTGCGCCTGGAACAGGGAAAAATACGTTTAAAGAATCTTCCATAATGTTATGTGTAATAATACAAAAAAGAACTAAAATATGATAGAAGAACTAAATAAATAGTATACTTTAGTGATCATAAACAAAATGAAGTTTTAAATAATAAAGTGACAAAATTACACAGTTTCAAGGGTTGGCCCTTGAAACTGTGTAATTCAAGGCTTCTCGTATTTCTTTCGGGGTCCTTCTCTGAACATAAAGTTGAACTAAGTACAAAAAAAACTATTAAGGCCGTTAGCATTTTTGTGTTTGAATTAGCGACTCTCTTCCATTCAGTAAAAGTTGAAATATTTCATTGTGAAGTTTTTTTGTCAATTTTATGTTATTTATTCTCAGAATTTACGAGCCCTTTCCATCCCAATGAAAGAAAACCCTAAAAAAAAGTGTCCCAAATTTTCCATACTTTAATAAAAATACCGTTATACAAAGTAAGTATATGAAAAATAGTAACACAATAGGAAAAAATGTTGGGACCATTATTTGTCCAATTCTGCCGCCATTACGGAAAAGGGCACAACTAACATTTTTTTACGACACTGAGTTGTACAGGTAGGTACACATATTCGGGATCAGTGAAATTTACTGATTCCGAATATGTATAGAACTCAGTGTCGAAAAAAAATGTTAGATGTGCCCTTTTACGTTATGGCGGCAGAATTGTCCCACCCAACATTTTTTTCCTATTGTGTTACAATTTTTTATATAGTTTGTATAACGGTAGTTTCGTTAAAGTCCGTGATTCTAAGTAGAAATAATATAAAATTGGCAGAAAATTGTACAATAAAAAAATTGTAAATACTTAGAAATACTTATTTTGTTTACTAGTTACTAAGTACCTACCTTATGCGTATCTTCAGGGTTATAATTTTGTATAATTAAAAATCCTATCAAAAACATTACATGTAAAAAGATGCAAGTCTTGCAACGCAGTTCTTCTACAAAAAGATTTGAGATAATGGTACGGCCTTTGTTTTGCGCGACTTGGCGGGGCCACTGCCGTGCTCCCAGATACTTATCGAGTTTGGCTATCTTTGTGACGTACTTGGAAAGTCAATCTATGATATAATAATTGTGTCAGTAATTATTATATCAAAGGTGACATGTAAGCTGATTCTTAAAGATATTTTAGTATAGAACTTCAAAGAAAGTTAAATGAATAAGTTCAAAAACCC
Organism: Eudemis profundana; assembly: GCA_947034925.1. Taxonomy (NCBI): domain Eukaryota; kingdom Metazoa; phylum Arthropoda; class Insecta; order Lepidoptera; family Tortricidae; genus Eudemis; species Eudemis profundana. The sequence continues at coordinate 2,834,026 of OX344818.1, read as the reverse complement.
CATTGGCACGCTTCCAAGGGAGGGATACCTACAATACACGGAATACACCCCAAGTTGTGGGTAAATGTGGTTCTGTGACCTTTCGCGATCTTTTTTCCCCTAAGGTGTAAGGCGGAAAAAAGTTAAATATCAAGACGTCATTTTGTATAATAAGTTGAAGGCTCAGATAAAAAAACCTTTTTTCAACCGACTAAGCCCACAACATCGTCATTCAATAAATAATTTTAGTTAGGTTGGTTGTTAAAGTATTCAGAATTAAGTTTGTCAAAATTGTTATAAGATGTTCAACATCAAAAATACGATCTCAAATCCCTTAGTTTTTTAGTTTGGTTAAAACATTTTTTGCCACACCTGGCCATAAAGTGGCTTTTTGCACGCTGGTAGTACGGAAAAAACCGCTTTCTGGCCAAGTGTACACATAAAATTATGTTACACAACACGGGAGGTAATAAAGAAAGCCCTCGATCCCATATTTACGTCCCTCGCTTGCAGCTCGGCCCGCATACATCTGCGATCTCGGCTTTTCTTTGTATTACCACCCTATAGTTGTGTAATGTACTATAATAACACATCCATACTTTGTGCATTTATACAGCGTGGGAGGGACTATACCGACAAACTTTAACTATAGATTCTAACAACTATTAGGAGTAAAAAATGTTATGTGATGTATTGTCGAAAAACGCTTACTTTCCGAGATATTCATTATTTTGTAAATGAAAAATCCCAAGTGTGTAACAAGCCCTAATAAATGTGACTAAGATACCTTTACTATTTTTTTAAAATCCTTTAACTAAACAGGAATTAACCTTCGCAGTATTTGATGGTAAGCGACTACGAGGCCAAAAAATTGACCTTTCGTTTCCATTTTAGCTTTTTTCTTTTTCTTTTTGATAACTTTTCAGCCAGTAAGGACATGTTTATAACGAGGGGCTTAATTTACTGATTTATTTTGTTCTATAAGACTATTAATGTAAAATGACAATATTCGACCCATGTTGATATAACATTTTTTACTCGTCACACCACCAGGAATTCATGGCTAAAGTATGTCGGTATAGTCCCTCCCACCCTGTATAAGGAAGTAATTGTCAAATGAATACTTTTGCTTCAAGCTAAGTCCTTATTGTCGTTACTCAGAAACAAATAAAGCCTTCAAGACTCCGCATATCACGGCATTACATAGCGTTATTTAAACGCGGCTCGCCCCACGCCCCCGCATATACCGACCTTTATACGCGTAACCACATTCAAAATATGTCCCCGCCACCCTGACGTTAATATTTATAACCGAAATAAGCCACCGAAGTACTCAGGAGCACTTCTGTCGCATCACAGACTCGTGTTACGCTTCGTTACCCCCTCCAGACAAAGCCTCTATGGCCACCCCCCCTCTAAAATTATTTGCATACCCCCGAATGAGCTATTAAAGATGTCTGCTCCCGGGGTAAGCAGATTGCGGTGGATTAAAGACCAAAAGGGAGAGCGGCCCCAGAACGTAGCCCTGCGGTACTCTGAATTATTCCGTACCTTTATATGCATAAGTGCGAATTCCGAGCGGTTTGACATGAATTTTATGACGTTACGGCCGGCACGAAGCGGGGTCCAGAGGAGAAAATTAGATTTCGTGGAGAGTGCTCGGCTCTAGAGTGGCGCTCGACTTTGTCGAAAGCTTTCGTAAAGTCATTGTCGTTTTTTTCAGTGATTCCTCAACTGTTTTTCTGTTCGACCACTTTTTGCTTTATCCCCTTTTTATTGTTTTATTCGTATTTCATTGTTTTATCTGTGCGTGGCTGCGAGTCGTTACCGCGTTTGTTTATTGGCAGTGATGCTTCGAGTTGATGTCCGCAATTTGGGGGACTTTTTTTAGGTGGCCATTTGCGCAGTTTTACTTTGCTTTAATGTAATGAATTCGTTTTTGCCATCATAATATTAATGACTTGCATGAAAACTACGATAAACTAAGTTGGAAAGTATTTAAAAAATAGAGTCTACGATCAGTGCCACTATAAGAAGTGCATGGTCACTAACTACTTAAATGCATTGTCTGTTTTCTTATAGGTCGACGTTTTTTTTATACCTAATTATAGTTTAGATAAACACGTTTCTTAAATGTATTTTAATAATGGTTTTGCACGAACTCTGTATCTTAAGTAATTAAGTACATGGGCGTTTTTATTAAAAATGACTCCTTAACTAGCAGTTAACAGGTCGTTACAATCATGATAATTAATGCCAAACTCCATATATTTCGTCACCGACTGACAGGTTAGACGATATTTAAACATAGCTTAGGTTTTGCTTAACTGTACATTCATATAGGGTAACAGCACCAGTGGCCAAACAGGACCCAGAGGTCAACCTTTTGCGACATTTATCCCACTTAATATAATAAATCCGAAAGTTTGTGAAAATGTTTGGATATTTGGATGTTTGTTACCTAATAACGGGCTAACAACTAGATGGATCAAGCTGAAATTTGGCATATAAGTAGACCAAGTTCTGGATTGAAACATACGATATTTTATATCCCGGTAAAGAGTTCCTTTGGGATAATAAAGGGAACAACGCCGGCGAAGTCACGGGAAAATGCTAGTTGGTCATACATAAATATCGTTATAATCAAAATAAACGCCAAAATAAACGCCAGCTTGGCCCTCTTGACTCGGTTCAAAGACGCGCTGTGCGAATAGTCGACGATCCCGTACTCTCAAGCGGTATTGAATCCTAAAGTCTAAGGAGAGACTTCGCCTCCTTATGTGTGTTCTACCGCTTGTATAATGGGCTATGTTCTGAGGGATTGTTCGATATGATGCCTACGGCCACCTTCTACCACCGCACCGCTCGCCATCGGCAGGGTATTCATTCACACACGTTGGAACCAAAATGGTCGCGCACCGTGCGGTTCCAAAGATATTTCCTACCGCGCACAATCCGAATGTGGAATGAGCTCCCTGCCGCGGTTTTCCCGGAAGGCTACAGTATGGAGTTCTTCAAGAGGGGAGTGAATAGGTTCTTAAAGGGTCGGCAACGCGCACTTAATGCCCCCGGTGTTGCAAGCGTCCATAGGCTGCGGTGACGGCTTACCATCAGGCAGGCCGTACGCTTGTTTGCTACCCTAGTTGTATAAAAAAAAACGAATCAGGTGTACTTAAATAGAAGCTCTGATTCCTTATTGACTAATATGTCACGTGCCAGAAGCGGCAGGGGATCAGGGGGTAGAAATAAACTCGTTCATACAGGTGCTGTCTATTCATATACCGCCGCGTCGGGCCTGGCCGTGGCCGATGCTGTGTCACACTACTAGTAACTCACTCACCGTCGTAATGTGCGTAAGGTGGATAGGGCGGTGCGGGCGGCTGTAGTACCACTAGCGCCGCCGCATCGGGACTGGCCGCGGCCGAGGGCGGCTCGCCGCCGGCGCCGCCGTTCGAGCCCGTTGAGTCATTTGTTGCTGTAAACAAGAGTTCTATATTAGACTTTCATCATCATCATTTACATCAACCTTGGAACTTTCACTGCTGAACATAATCCCCTCAAAGACGTTCACAACGAACGAGCGTGTAGCTCGAAGAGCCAATGGCCGATAGGGCGTAATTTTCTCGAATGAACCATGAACCGGAAGACGCAACTTGAGTCGGTTCGCCACAAGATTGTCTGATGCCCTGGTTATATCGATACCTTTAGACTCAAAGGGCATAAACATCGTAGGTACTAATGGCGTTTACGCCTAAAGGTATCGATATGCTTTATCACACTGGCGATTTGCGAGCGTGTTACGAGCGTGTTTACATACAAAACTTGTCGAGGCAAGATCGAAATCTGTATGAAAACACGCTTGCAATTCACTCGCAAGTCGCCTGTGGCACAAGGCCCTAGGTTGCCAGAAATCAATTGAACCAAAAACTGTTCGTTGTGTATTATCAGACTTTACCAAGCGGATTTGTTTGTTTAAATCTTCCAAGACAGCAACTCTCAAAGAGAAATGGTGATGGGTCGTAAAACGTGTCACCAACACATGAATTCCGTATTTATGTAGGTGTGTTACTTTATTAAACGTAACAACAACCAGACACAATACGTATGAAAATCAATGCAAATGTACGAAGATGAGGCTCTTCCTGTTGACCTTTGAGCAAATGAGAAAGAACTACATTAAAGAGTTTATTGTACAATCGTTTTTACTTCAGCGTCCCAACAATTCAATAAACATAAACTTTACAAAAAAACCGGAAAAAATAATTCAGCTACACTATTTGAAATAGTTTCACCAAACTGCGATAGTTTTTGCAAAGCGGCCGTTTTTCCAAATTAATCGTCAGCCGGCTCCCGAATAAAATGAAATTCTGTCGGAAAAATAGCCGCTCTGACGGGATGAAATGGAAAAATATAGCTGGGAATTTAGAATTTCGAATGACGACAGCGAAAAATTTATGTTTTTGTGTATATTCGAACAGTAACCTATCCTATCCTGTTATCCTGTTAATATTATAAATGTGAAAGTTTGTGAAGATGTTTGGATGTATGTTAATAACGCGGTAACAACTGAACGGATTGAGATGAAATTTGGCATGCAAGTAGACAACGTTCTGGGTTGAATCATAGGGATGATAATGGGAATAACATAGGTGCCGCGGGTATATGCTAGTTCTAGAGAAAACATGCGTTTCGTGCGTATTTCCATGTTCCACCCAGCAACGTCAACGCATAAGTGACTCAGTCAGGGCCGCGCCGCCCCGGTGTGCGAAGTGTGCAGCGCACACAGGCGTCAGGACAATAGGGGCTATGGAAGTCGAAACACGACGACAATAAAGAGATGCTTCATAGGATTCGCACACAAGCACTGCCGGGGGCCGGCGCGGCCCTGCACTCACAATCAGTCCAAGTATAAAGGGAAACGAGTAATTTATTTCTAGGAGCACGCGATAAGTATTCAAGGTCGAGGCGCGGATAGGGCGATCCGTACTGGAGCTGGAGCATTCTTAATTTCTTGCGCATTCGTAAGACTTTGCTTGTAGTGCGTCCGTTCACGGCGCGCACACATACAAGCGCGCGATGTATCTTTTGTAGGAACAAAAATTACTGCTACTGAAAAATTACTGCTATTACACTGTGCTAGAACTTCTCGCCTATAAAAAAAAGATTATGTCATCGTGTTCCCATTCACAAGTTCAATACCACTTCCCACGTGCGAGACAATCTGAGCTGACCGCAAGATGCGGTCGGCTTCCATGGGAATATCATTCATTCATTCAATTTCATTCACCGACCTTGGCTGTGAATTTGATATTACGTAGCCCATTTGTTCATTGACACTTGTTTACTATGTTCATTCTAAAAGTAGGTTCTCAGTTGCTTGTGTTTATTTTTATGTATGTTCCCCGATAGGTCTAAAACGTATGAATGAACATTATTTTCGGTTAAAAAGATATAATTTCAAGATATATTAACTTAACTCCTAATTTAGTTTCTTTTGAATTTCTAGTCAATTAATTTATTAGGTTCAGTATTTGCTTGAAGAAATAAGATATCACCCAAGAACACTTGGAAGTTAAACAGCTCGCTAATCAGGTGTTGTCATGTGAAAACATTTCTGTAAGTTATTGTAAATCATGTTAATTGAATGATAGTTAGTTTAATAGCGTATTTCATGTTTCCCATTTTGTGTTTTGACGAATTTAAAACAGTATTTTGGAAAAATTACAGGGAATAAAAATGCAATAGCAATATTTTCTGGACCTTAATGACAATGCCTATCGAAAAAAAAAGAAACTACACATCTTTGAAAAACTTTACCTAGCCAATTGTGTCTACAAAAGTGACGCGGGTGAAGCGCCCAACTACCGCCCATGAGCGAAAATAACCACTAAAACTATAGTCTAAAAAAACGAGGTTTACGAGGTTATACTAAAGGTAAGGTCACTGACCGTTTGACAGTAGCCCTAGATCACAGGTGCGCACGAGTCTTGTGTTACTGATCCCAGGATGTGGTCAGTGTGAGATTACGATGAGACGTAAAGAGCCTTTATTGTCAAAAGGGCGTATGTTCATACGAACCTAGGCGCTTACTGTATTTTTATAGGAGAATTAAGTTATCTTTGTAGTTAAAAGGAATTATGTATTTTCATATGAACCTTTTAGACGCTTACTTTATTTGATGGAAATCAAGTTCTATGAACGCCATGCCACTGTTAGGTATTGGTTATCAATGGTGTAGATTTGTTTTTTTCTTTTTGTGGTGATACACGTATCAGGATGTGGTCAAGATTTTGTAAGAATAGAGGTATAGTGCATTACTTACCAAAGAATGTCTCAGAGTAGGTATTTGACGCTTGAGCCGAAGGCAAGGGCGATAAGTATGCGATCTAAGGCTTTCTTTATTACCGCCCGTGGTAAGTACGGTTACGTCTCCTCCAGGCCAGGAAGTGGGATTTTCCGCACGCATAGCGTGCGGTAATTGCCACTTTATGGCGAGGTGTGACGTAAACATCAATTGTTAACACGTTCTAGCTGGGTTGAACTTATTTATTGTAATTTATCAGAATACAATATCAATTTAGTTTTGTATAATAAATAGTTTTCTTTAAATGTTTCTAAATATGCGATTTTAAAAATGACCTCTGTTAAGAGAAAACGATCTAAGCAGTAAACAGACTCACAAAATCCAATAATTAATTGTCTATTTGTTTTAGTAAATACGGTCTGTAACTCCATAATTAATTTAATGTGGCTTGTTTCCTTTTCAATAAACTAAGTTCAATTATGATTTGGGATATAAGTACTTAATTATTTTTTTCGAATTGACTTTACAAATTCTTGCTCGTATTAGATATTTAACTTTGATTTTTCCGTTGCAAGTCCTTGGTAGATTTTTGACCAAACGGCAAGCATAGCCTATAATTCTTTTTTTACCGCTGCCCACCATAAAGATTGAAGTGTAGTGGAAACTTAGATACCGAGTTACGGGACAACGCTTTTTATTTTCAGTCAAACCGCAAAAATGTTGACAGTTCCACCACAGAAAGGGATAAGTTATGGGAGAGATTTTAAAGAAACAGTTAAGTTATCCGGATGCAATTGTGAGACGATGATTCTGATGACAAACGTAGCAGAACTTGGAGAAAATATTTTATGCCACAACTGGCCATAAAGTGGCTTTTACTGCACGCTACGCGTACGGAAAAAATGCTTTTTGGCCAAGTGTAGACATAAAATGATGTACACAATACGGGAAGTAATAAAGAAAGCTCTCGATTGCATATGTAGGTCCCTTGCTTGTAGCTCGGGCCGCAAACATCTGCGATCTCAGCCTTTCTTTGTTTTACCACTAAGTTGTGTAATGTACTATTACAAACGTTCACATCATCACATCACACTAATATCAAATGTGAAAGTTTGTGACAATGTTTGGATATTTGTTACTATATGTAAAGGATGTCCCAAGAAGGACGCAAGATTTGAAATTGATGAAAAACACATTTTTTTTTCCTTATTGTATGTTTGTATATAAAATCTTGAAATACATAAAATAGGGTTATTTGTATAATAATACGTCAGGCAAATGCCCTTCTAGGCTTTGCTGGCACATACGCACTCTTTTGTCATAATTTTCTATGACCATTTTGCATAGATGCGGCTGAATTTCTCCGATGCAGCGTCGAATTTCCTCTTTTAAAGCATGAGTGGTTGTGGGCTTATTGGCATAGACTTTAGACTTTAAATAACCCCATAAAAAGAAGTCTAAAGGCGTTAAATCGCAAGATCTAGGGGGCTAATTCTGATCACCGAATCAAGAGATCACACGACTAGGAAATGTTTCATGCAGTAATTGCATCGTTTCTGTGTGGCAAGTGGCCTCGTCTTGTTAAAACCACATTGCTTCCACATCGATATCCTCTAATTCGGCTAGAAAAAACCTTGTGATCATGTCGCGATATCGAGCTCCATTAACAGTAACTGCTTGACCGGCCTCATTTTGAAAAAAATATGGTCCAATAATGCCTCCAGCCCAAAATCCGCACCAAACAGTGACCCGTTGTGGATGCATTTGTTTTTGAACAATCACATGTGGGTTCCCTGAGCCCCAAATGCGGCAATTCTGACGATTAACAAAGCCATCGAGATGAAAATGTGCTTCGTCGCTAAAGATGATTTTGTTTGAAAAATTTTGAACCGTACCCGCCAAACTTTCATTACTTTTGAAATATTGTTCAATAATAAAAAACGCGTTGATGTTTCGTATAACCGGCCAGTTTTACAAACCCTAAACATTCAGCTGTGAAATAGTTTTTTTTAGGGTTGCCAGCACTAAAATACAAAAATGGCGGCAAATTGAAATCTTGCGTCCTTTTTGGGACACCCGTTATAACGGGGTAACAACTGGATGGATCAAGCTGAATTATGGCATGCAAGTAGACTAAGTCCTGAATTGAAAAATAGGATACTTTATATGCCGGTCCTTTGTGACAATAACGGGAACAACGCCCTTAACCAGGATATTAAGTATTCTATGTTTCAATCCAGTTCTACGTCTATTTGCGTACTAAATTACAGCTTAATCCATGGTGCATACATTGCTGCGTTATTTAGTAATAAACATCTAAACATCCAAACATCTAAATATCCAAATATTTTCACAAACTTTCACATTTATATAGTAGGATAGGATAGGATAGGACGGGGTAGGGTAGTGTAGGATAGGAAAGATAGGATATTAATATAGATAAATAAAACTGATTACTTATCTAGATTTTAAACATTAGCATAGAAACGATGTCAGAATCGGCCGCCGCCGCAGGCAGTTTTCAGGGCGTGACAGCAGCTAGTCGAATGACAATACTTACTTGACAGAATTGGTGGTTGTCCCAAATGACAGGGCTGGCATCCGTCGCATCACGACTTGATTATGGATATAAACGGAAATCTTTAAAGGTCATGGTTGCCTAGTTAATCTGCCGGGGATTTAATAATGAGTGGTTTTATGATGGTTGCTAATAAAAACTTGTTTACGAAAAGAACAAGTATTTAAGCTAAAACCTAAGTACTTAATTAATTGCCACTACATGACAAAATAATTTAGTATAAAGTACACGGTGTATCAAAACATTTTAAATCATTTTAGTTTTAGTTAACCTGGACTCTGAAGGCACGCATTTGGAGCATTGGCGCATTCGAAATGTGGTGCTGGCGCAAAATGTTAGGTTAGGTTAGGTTAGCACAGCGCCGTACGCCGTGAAATGGCACCGCGCTCGCCATACAATTTCTATAGGGAACGTGCATGACGAAGGTGCTGCCAACTGGTGCCACATTGACGAAAACGCCGCTAATAATGTTAATTTATCGCGTTGAAGGACAATTAACGTCAGTGTAGCTACGACTTACTATATTTGACATTGACACTTACATATTATCATTGACATTGACAGCTTGATTTGACAGGGGGGCGATAGTTTCCTTTATTGTCCGCCCGTGTCACTTTAGTCGTTTAGTGTTTAGTCACCTATAATTCGTGCACGTTCCCTATGGCGCGCGCCGCGCCACGTCACCGCGTACGGCGCCGTGCCGCGGACATGTGCCCAGAGCCTTACACATAAACACGGTACGATAGGTTATTCTTCAGAAATATGTCTGCGGTCACCTCATTCCTCTGGCTCGACGTGACCAGAGGGCTGGCTCATACTTATGCCAAAGGATAGCGTTAGCTCCAGCGAGGTAATGCGGCCAGCCTCCATGGGCACCCTCTCTCGTGGCACCGACCTGGAGCCCGTGTATTATTTATAGTTTATTTTTTTACCATTTATTACTCAATTACTCAATCATTTATTGCAATTTCACAAAAGTAGGTACAGATGTTAACTTAAAGCTACAGATCATTGTGAACCCTGTTGGGCACTGCAATTTTAGGGAGAGGAGGACTTACTAAGCCTTTATAATTTATCTTCTAGGTATTCATTTACCGTGTAATAGGATTTAGTTAATAGTAGTTGCTTTATTTGATTAGTGTACTTTTTATCGTCTTCTTCTTCTTTTATACAGTCAGGTAAGTTATTATAAATCTTGATGGACATAATTAATGGTCCTGAGGATAGCAGTTTCAGTTTGGCGGCCGGTCGAACGAGTCTATTTTTATTGCGAATAGGTCGTGAAGAGGGAATGTCGTCGCGTTTTACATAAAACTCTTTATGTTTCCGTACAAACTTACAGGTCTCAAAGATATATAGACCAGGGAGGGTTAATAATTTATGTTTTTTAAAGTAGGGTTTGCAGCTGTCAGTCTGCTTGATATTGACTAAAATTCGGATCAGTTTTTTCTGGATGGTGAAGACAGAAGGCGCGTCTGTGCTGTTTCCCCAGAGCATAATGCCATACGTGAGCCATGCGTAGGCGTAAGCGTAATAAGTAGACAGTGCGGTTTCCAGGTTAGTGGATTTTTTAACTTCCCGAAGCGCGTAAACGAATTTCGACAATTTAGCTTTAATTTTGTTTATATGGGATTTCCACGTAATATGGCTATCTATATCAATGCCTAGTAGTGTAAAACTTTGTACAATTTCTAGTTCGATGTTATTGTATTCGTAGTTGATACTTAGAGGGGTTTTCTGATACGGGTGAAACGACATGATTTTAGTTTTTTGAAAGTTTATTTCAAGGTTATGATCTCTCATCCATGCAGTTATTTCATTAAATACGGAGTTAAGCTTTTCATTAATGTTTATGCCGTTTTGACAAGCTGTAATTAATGAAACATCATCAGCAAATAATACGCACGGCTCTTTTGTTACTTTTGGGAGATCGTTGATGTATATCAGGAACAACAAACATCCTATAACACTACCTTGGGGTATAGAAGCGTTTAGGACTTTTGTTTTCGATTGTACAAGCGTTATTTTCCCGGTTTTATGATTGTAATGTTCTATTTCCACGAGTTGTTTTCTATCTTTTAGGTACGATGACAGCCATTTAAAGGCATTTCCGCGAATTCCTATTCCATATAATTTTTGTAGCAGTATACTGTATTGGACCTTATCGTAGGCTTTCGTCATATCCAGGAGTATACCTATAGCATATTGTTTTGAGTTTAAAATATTTAGTATCTCCTGGATATACTTATAAACGGCTAGGACCGTAGACCTTTGCCTTTATTAACCTTCTTCGCGGAAGTGAAATAAGTCTTTATTGTAATTTTTTAATTTTTTGTGCAAGAGTATGTTGTCTTTGTCTGTTCTTACCGGAGTGAGGAGTATAGTGCGGATGCGCCGCGTGTTCGTACGGCGCGTCGAACAACTCGCCGTAGTATCCTGTCGCGCCGCCGGCCGCGCCACCCAGTTCCGAAAGCAGCTTATATTCGTCTTTGAGACTCCATTTCGATGATGACCAGAGCTGTAACAATAATACTTTATTAAGTAATAACACTCTCGAACGCTAGGGTACAAAATAGAGATTATATGTCCAAGTGCATAACATTCAATCAATGCGACAATAGGGTCAATTCACCATGATCAGACCAAAAAAGTAAAAGGTACATTTTTTCTGCAACTGACCCAATAAGGGTGAAACTCATTTTGGGCAGAAAAATAAACACTCTCTCACTTTCAAATGACAAGGGAAGTTGATAGACAATATCCCGTTTAAATGGCAAACAGAGCAATCCTTACACACTTTAACAAACCATTACATCGGAATGCCTTACGAAATGACTAGGAGGTAAGGGCAATATTTCTATTTTCAGAAAAACTTAAGCTCACTTTTTCGAAAGTGAAGTACGTCATAGATAAAGTACATCTTGTATAAAGGCAAACCGAACAATGTTTTAGCCCGTTAATAAACCTTTATAAGTACCGAAGTAGCGTATGAGCCACCTCATACGCTATTCCGTCATCATTATCATCTTTTTTGGCATAAAAACATAACCTCACTTTTACAAATGGCAAGTACTTCAATGTACTTCATAGACAAAGTGAATATCATCTAAAAGGCAAACCGACCAATCTTTAAACACGCCAACAAACCGTTAAACCGGAATTCCACACGGGGAGATAAATTCGGCAGTTTTTCCGATCGTCACGGCGGCGGGCCGCGACCGACGCCATTCGTCACAAAATGGCCGACGCGCGAATGTTTGCCGCCAAAATGGAAAGGTTAGCTCGGTTGTTTATGGTGCTGCTGAGTTGTTTGTTAAATTAGTATTTATTGGTTGGTACATGTTCACATTGTTGTCGATCATAAGCAGCTAGAATAAACGGGCTTTTCAAAATTCGTAACTCTACTTTTGCAAAGTTACGAATATTCTGGATAAGAATCTAGAAGAGTGACAAAGAATTAATAGAGACATTTTCATCTTGCCATAAAGTATATACGTTAATATACATCAGAAAAAGCAACATGGCTAGGCTCCCCACAGTGTGGAATGATACCAACCTGGATGAAGGTCCAGTGAGAGTCCATCGGCTACGAACGGCGTAAGACCGGTCATCATGTTGTTTTTTGGAGAGGCCTATGTCCAATACTGGACATATTTCGGTTGGACGTTAATACTTGCAGATTATAATGTAGTAGGTATAGGTATGTGTGTTATACTCACATTAGAATATATTTGATCGCCGTTATAGTGACTCCTTTGTCGCTTCACGTCGTCTTCAGAATGGCTGTTGAAGTCCCGGTTTTCATCTGCAAATAACACAGAAATAAATCTCAAGGAATAGTATTCGCACTTAGCACTATAGCTTGGCAACTTCGTTGGTGACACTCACATGTGTGCTTTTTGTTATGTGCAGCCGTACTCTCAAAAGTTACTGCCAACACGAACGGGGGCCTCCGGAGGCTGCTTCCGTCGGTCGTCATTCGTGTTGGTTGGCGGTAACCTGTGTGGGTAGTTATGGCTGCACATATAAGTATGAGCTATATCCTCGACATTCTCATTTGCCTTTACTCTAATTCGTTCATAAATATTTCCAGAAGTCCAAAAAATCCTCCCGTGTTTAATTTCATGCTTTCTCCAAACTGGTCCACTTCCTATTTCGTTCACGACCTACACTCGCCCACATACCTATCACGTCCATATTCCCCATTAAACGAATAAAGTAATTTTAATTGCAATAACAATGTCAGTTCAATGAAAACTAAAGTCAAACTCAAACTGTAAAATTTTAGGGCGCTCTAAACTAAAAGCCCTATAAAATATCTTAAGCGGGCGGAGAATTTGAAAAGTTATAGAGTTATATAATATGGTAGCAATTTGTGCAGTAGGTTTAATAGCTCAGTAAATCTCGCGCTACGGTCTATAGGCCGCTCCATGGCGATAGAGATGTGACGCTAAGGTTTTGATTTTGTATCGATAGTTTGAGGTACCTAATAATTATGATGAGAAAGCGTTTCCGAAAACTGAAGTGAAGTAAAAACAAAATTAAACATTGGGCTTTCTAAATTTTTTAACATTTAGCATAAGACGAATAAAGTGATATAATTTTATATGAGTGATATTTTTTATTTTATTTTATTAGAACGAAGCTATTAGATTTTTTTATCGCAATGTAATTTGTTTGTTGGGTAAAATATTTTTTAAGTAATGAAATAAGCTTAAATGTAAGTATACATTGTTACAAATATTATATCAACCCACATAGCAGAATTAGGTATATAAACTAATCCCAGCCCAATTTTAATCAAAGATTTCTGTATTTGGTTTCTTACTGTAGGTAGATAATGTTTGTTACCAAAATTGGTTCAACTCGTAACTCAACTGTCTCAAGTCTCGATAGTCGATATCTCAATCCCTCCATCCCTACTCCCAGTTAGGGGTGCAAACTCCGCGGGGTCGAGTATTTTATTCACTACACTTCTCGTTGCTCACAAGTTTCCTCATATTGACTTTCATTGGAAAATGTCTTATCCGCCAAGGGTTCCTATTAAAATAGGGCCTTTGGTGTATCAAGGCGTGGAGTTACCTTAGAAAGAGTTTAATTACGATAAAGTATCCCCGTGCGACTCGTTCTAGGAAAGCAGATTTGTTTCAACTTTCAGATTTTAGTCATAACTAGGGCCCCTAGTTCCTTAGGGCCCAATTTCGTTCGCGGAGGTGAAATAAGCTAAATATACCTATTTTGCTTCGCCGTAGTCGGTAAAAAAGTATCCTACGTTTTGTAGACTGTATGGCGAGGAGGCAGAGACAATGAAACACATATTGTGTGAATGTCATGCTCTCGCCAGGCCAAGAATGAATGAATATGGCACGGGATATCCGGAGCCAAATTAATTCCAGGCACTACCACTGGGTTCCATCACCTGATTTATGGAGGTGGTGGAGCAAGCCACTGCGTAGATGCGGTAAGGGGTAGTTACACAAAAGATCCCATGGGGTCGAAGTGTATCCGAAAGGACCAATACCAAGATAAGATAAGATCCTACGTTTTAATCGGAGTTATATCTATCTTTACATCAAGGACCTTAAAAAAAATTGCCGGACATAGTCTCGCCAACAGATAACAGAAACACCTCTAATAAGCCGGTCGCTCAACGCTGGTTGATGTGTGCGTGCTGCTTGTAGCAGGCTACTACACTGGTTGCTATGTGCGTGTTGACAAAGCGGTCGGCTTACTAGATGTGCTACAGTTATCTGTTAGCGAGGCTGCGTCCGGCTATTTATTTTAAAATACTTGCTTTACTCCAAAATTTTATGGAAATGGGTCTGGTAGTTGTTTCGTGATGCGGAACGCAAGCAAACAAACACAAAAATACCAAATTGCCAAGGTTTCTATATGAAATTAGTAATAGGGTTCCCGTTGTCGCCCTTTAGGTACGGAATCTTAAAAAGGCAGTTGATGCTGTAGCTGTCCGTATTAGGCACGTGCTGTCCTTACACTGATCTTCGCGCCGTTTCCTTTCAGCCCGTTGCCGTTGTGGATCTCCTCGACCTGCTCGATGCCCAAGATGCCGTTAATGCTATACACAGCTGCCCGTGTCGGCTTGTGCTGTGTCTCTTACCCTGGTCTTCGTGCCGTTTCCTCTTCAGCCCGTTGCCGTTGTGGAGCCCCTCGACCTGCTCGATGCCCAGGATGCCGTTGATGCTGTAGCTGCCGGTGTTGGGGACGTGCTGCTCCGTCGTCGGGGAGAGGACCGCCGTCGTGCCCGCGGCACCCGAATGGGTTATTACCTGGACAAAATATAGTACATTAATCCCACTAATATCCCTCTAATTATCTAATATTATAAATGCGAAAGTTTGTGAAGATATGTTGGATGTTTCTTACTATGGGGTAGCAATTAGACGGGGATTGATATGAATTTTGGCAGGCAAATAGACCCAATCCTGGATTGAAACATATGATACTCTATATCCCTGCAAAGAGTTCCCTTGGTGCATTAACGAAAATAACGCGAGCAGAGACAAATCCAAAAAAATAAAAATCGTAATAATTAATCGGTCCACCCGTTCTCGAGTTATAAATGGCGTAACTAACCCAGCAATACACTCTAAAAAATCTAAGCCAACTAAGAGAGATTTTCTCTTAGTTGGAGTTAAATAAAATAAAATAAACATGGTATTAAACATGTCAACGAAAGCTGATTAATTAAAACAGCAAGTTCATTAGTGATTAAAACAATAATCTAGAAATCTGATAATTTTAACAAAATATAATATACAGGGTGAATTTTAAATCGTGAATCGTAACCACGTTTACCGGTAAAGCTACTTAAGACTAATACAGAGCAATAGTGTTAATTACAATTAAAGACCCGCTTAATTAATTATGAGCAAAATGGTGTAGGCGCTTATACATATTATGTATTAATCGTAATAAAACTGAATTATTTTATGAGTAAATACGATTTAAATAGGTACTTATGTTGACAATGTCGACGATGTTGACATCATTGACAATACGTGCCAAAATTCTATCCAGCTAACTTCAATATATATATTTTTTTATACAATGTAAGGCTACGCGCTTAGGAAAAATTAACTTCAATATTAGGAGGTAGGATATCTAATGTTGAAATTTTCATGACAAACAAGTACGAAACATAAATGTAGGGTGACCACGAGATTTTAAAAATTAGGATAAATCAAATTAAAAGTGGACAAAATAAAAACGTACTTAATTTAGGTTTAAAAGCATTGTAAGCTATTGTTAACTATGTATAGACTACAAAAAAATTATTACGATTCACGATTTAAAATTCAACCTGTATATTCCTTGTTTCTATCATTACTTTCTTCTTTGTATGATTCGATCATGTTGAATCAAATCAGAGAGAATAATTTTAATAAACAATCAATATCATCTTACCTAGTTGGTGCATCTAACGTGTTATTAGGCTCGTATCGAATCAAGATGCTTGATTATAACCATCACGATCTTGTTAGGAGCAATCAATTTTTTTAGAGTGTAGATAGAAGTAGGAAATTCTACTGAAAGTTTTCTTAGGGCCAACACAGACGGACTGTAACCCAACTGCAACTTGTATAGAAACTGTGCAGTCGGCGTGGGGTTGTGATGCAGTTCCCATACAAATCGCAGCTAGCATACAGTCCGTCTGTTATGTTACTCTATTCTATCTTCAAGAAATTTTACCCAGTTAGCCTAGGTAGGTTATTCAAGAATCGATATTCATTGTCACTTTTCAATGCCCTAGTTCTAGTTATTAGTCTAGTCAGTTCTAATCATTAGATATTGACATAAACTAAATAACCCCATTAAGTCATTACAATTCTCAACCGAGTCTGTGGTAGCAGTGATACCTGAACCTCGGATTCATTTAGCCTAATGGGAGATGTAACCACATGAAGATACCCTTTCAAGTGATAAGAAGATTTATCTCACGCGTAATTTATCGAAGTAAAATGTTCAATTTCTTTTTTTATTTTATTAGGAAATGTGTTCATTGCTGTTTTCCTCTACAGACTTTTTTTCTGAACAGACCGGTTTTATTATATAATTATAGGTTATCTGAAGGAGATCCCTTATAGGGATAAGTTCGCCTTTGTACATAACCAATCTGATGTGTAATAAAGTGTTTACATTCATTATGACATATTTTTTTAGAATCAGTTTTTAGAAATATTTCAACATGGGTGGGCTGTGATGATTACTTGCAAGGTCTATATTTCACACAGCCGCAAGTTATTTACAAGGATCTATATTATCTCCCATACCTTTTAGAAGTCATACTGTATTGTTAGTCATAATTATCGAAAGTCATACAATCTATTTTCTATGAGACCGTTAAGTTTTCAGAATTGGTATAAAACAAACCTAACCTATTGACTTTCGATAATTATGACTAACAATACAGTATGACTTATACCTTATTATGTAACAAGGGGATCCATTTTTTTAAAGCCTGGCTAACCTTGCGACCCTTATTCGGACCAGGTGGTCGGCCGTGGCGTTTTCTGGGGTCGAACCAGGTCGCTAGCCGGACCACCTCGAGTGAATCAGACTAGGTGGGGGCCGGGGCGCCTGGGGTCGAACCAGGTCGCTTGTCCCGGTCCGCCTGATAGGGTCGGGCTAGGTGGGGCCTGAACGCCTGGGGTCGAACCAGGACGCTTGGCCAGGGCCACCTTGACTTTTCGCTGATTGCTCCAAGTGAGCAGCGGACCAGCGGGAAGGATGAAGCGGATCAACCTGTCCTTATGTGAGCGTGCGTATCGAACGAATGGGAGTTTTTGTTGCCGGTTCGCTAAACCTAGCCCAGCTAAGAGGACTCCGGCAAGAAACTTAGCTGACCCCGAGCAAGGTTGGAGTGAAAGGAGATCCCATTTACAAGTGTAGGGAAGTGTAGGTAGGTACTTACAGATACGACGCTTCCCTGTGCTGAAGAGATCTCTTGTTCTTGTTGCTGTTGCTGCTGTTGGTTGTGCGCATGCTTCGCCTTCTCCGCTGCCTTGTTCCGGACGATCCTGAGGACAAAAACTCCAGTTAGTAATACTAACTTAGTATGTACAGTATAAGATTATAACAAAACATTAATTTACCACGACGTTTCAGATATAGTACATTACACAAATAGGGTAGTAAAACAATGAAAGGCCAAGATCTAAGATGTTTGCAGCCCGAGCTGCAAGCGAGGGACGTAAATAAATATACGATCGAGGGCTTTCTTTTAGGGTTTTCTGTGTTGCGTACATCATTACATTTTTAGTTGATAGTCCTTTGACACCTGACAAATAGTCTACAATCGTATAACGCAGAATGAATAGCAGAACAGCTAAAAAGTGTAGTAGAAAACAATGAGTACCTATATGTATTATCAAATAAAGATTTTCTATGCACGGAGGAAACTATATACCAACCAAAATAAATACAAACTAAATTAAAAACAACGAGAACTCTGAGAAAAGTTAACTTTAAATGGAATTAAATTAATAAGAGCTGCAAAGATATCTAAAGACAAATATGCAACAACAACGATTAATTGAAATAATTTTCATCCTATTTGCAGTGGGGTGAAAGACTCCATATAATGATAGGCACCTGTTTTAAAACTAAAGCAAAAACCTTTACCATCAGTCCTACTAACGTCCCGACCTTTTTTAATAAGTTCCCAAAACAATTTTTGCATATGTCAACCCGCAAGATACTGGCAATAATTCACCGCGCCGCCATTATCCATCATGGCGGGAAATGAACTGTCAACTCGGGAAAATGCCCGCGAAACAAAATGGTGTCATCGCTGCATCGCTCCAAATTGTCTTGTTACGACGTGATTGTCTGGGGATTGTTTAGATTAAGGGTGTTTTTGTAATAAGCTGGATAGTCCACAATTAAATGTTGTGTAAGGCCACACAGCTTAGGTATTTTTTGTGATTTTGTTACTGTTTCAGAAGAATGAAGTGTTTTGTTATTTAATTTCCCTTTAGCCCGATAAACCAGTTACAGATAATCTCCGCCTTTATGTCAATTACAAATGTGAAAGTATTTGTTGATTGATGATAATATGAGCCAAAAAGTGATATAGGTTACTTTTTAAAACCACCAATATAAATATTTCTGAAACTGTCTTCATCATCATCATTTCTACTGCTGGACATAGGCCTTCCCCAAGGATCTCCACGATTGTCGGCTTTGTGCTGCTATTATCCAGCGGCTTCCCGCGGTTTTCACCAGGTCGTCGGTGCACCTTGTGGGAGGCCTGCCAACACTTCGTCTTCCGGTACGTGGTCGCCACTCGAGAACCTTACCACCCCAACGGCCATCAGTTCTGCGAGCAATGTGCTCTGCGTCTTAACTTTCTCTTAAATGAAATGAAATGAAATGAATTAAGGTACCTAAGTATGCTTGTCTAAGTATTTTAAAATCCATTGTCTAGATCAAGCGATCTTGTCGTCAAAATGCCATCGCTTTCACCAACAAATCCTTAAATGAGTTAATGCAAAACCAATGTCGAGCCAAAATTAAAGCCATAAAAACTCAAATTACCCCTCAAAAATTCAAAACCCCAAGCAATTTGCCAAAAAAGCCGCACGTGGCTTGTCGGGTGCATGGCGAATTGTGGCCGCCGATATATGGGAAAAGGATGTCGGCGCGTGGCGCCTGGCGCTTGTTGCATTGTGGAATGGCGGATTGAGAAGTTATGGGAGATATGATGAATGAATTAAAGCGACTATAGGCACAGAATAAGTATTAAAAACTCGCACTGTCTAACAAAACCTGCGTTCGGGTTACAAAAATGCGCTGAATCCTACCGTCTCGCTCTAACTCCTAAAGCGCGCTCTTTCTGGTCGCCACGCCGCTAGGGTTGTCGACAAAACTAAAATTCTTATTACAGATTGAGATTCATGGTAAACAGGAAGTAATGGCTTTAATAATGGCATCTAATTTTATACATAGTCGAAATAATATAGTTTTTCTAGTTTCGAGTAGGTTACGTATGTGATGCACAGCAAAAATGTTTTTATTATTATTTACCTATTGGTATCACAATATTTCACATTACTCATTTCGGTCGAGTAGGTACGTATTCATAATACGCGAGCGACTCGGCGCAGCGCTTTGAGTCGGCGCGTGACAACCCTGACTTGCCTAATGCATTAGGCAAGAAATAATTACCGCGCAACAGAATCGCGCAGTGACATACGCCTGCTATAGGTCGAGTCGAGTTGGCGTGGACTTAGTAGCCGCGACCACCGTGACTTCGCTGATTGCGCAAGCGAGCAACGGACCAGTGGGAGTGGTTGAAGTTTTTTTTTTTGGTTGGTCTGTGTCCCGTTTGGTCAATATTGCTGACCACTTTGGGAAATCTGTATTTGTGCCCCTCTCCACAGGGGAGTGGTTGAAGCGGATCAACTAGTCCTTATATAGAGTGCGTGATCGAGCTTGGAGTTTTAGTTGCCGGTTCGCTACCTAGCCCAGCTAAGAAGACTTCGATAAGAAACTTGGCTGAGCCCAACCATGTCGGAGTGAAGTTAATCCAGGACATTTGGATCCTAGAGCAAATCGGGTTGTGTATTGGTGTTGGCGAAGATTGCTGCGTATACCTTGGATGGCCAGAAGAACAAACTAATCCATATTAAAAGAGCTCAATATCATTACAAGGCTCTCCACAACATGCCATAATAGAGCCCTTAGTTTCTTCGGACACATAATGCGGGCCCCAATGCATGATCTGGAGAGACAAATAATCTTAGGCCAAATAAATGGGAGGCGAGCTCGAGGAAGAGCACCAGCAAGATGGTCTGACTCCATTAAGAAGTTGGCTGGCGGCAGCATGCAGAACGCGGTCCATACGGCCTATGACCGCACTCTTTGGAGATCAACAATGTGTGGTCGAGATCTTCAGTAATGAGGGAATGATGAAGAAGAAGAGATTGGTGTCGCAGGGAGGTCGGCCCCGCTGCGGGGTCGACGGTGTGTGCGTCAGACTCGGACCGACGACATCTCAGCGATAATTCTTACGAATTCCGCTGAGATGTCGTCCGGACCAAGAGCAGATGTAACCACGGATCACTAATGGCTATCAAGAGTGGTGGGTGTCGGGAATAGCTCTTTATTATATTAAAAGCCTTATAAACAAGAATGATTCAGAAGTCAAAGTAGATGGCAATATTGTAGGAACTTGCTAACTGCGACGCTGGTCGCAAGGTTGAGACGCTAGGTCAGAAATCAAGAGGTACAGTTTGAATTCTGGTATGGTCCGTGAGTGAGCACAATTAATTTTTCTATGTACTTTTTAACAATATAGAAATGTGGCATATCCACATTAAAAACAAATAAAAAATCTCGTGTTTCTTTCACATTAAATGTATAACATATCCGGGTTTGAATCTCACAAAACCGACTTTACATACATTCCTTTACAAATTTGTAAAGGACTTCCTTTTTGCAGATATAAAAATTCCATAATAAATTTGCAAAAAGCAAGGGTTACTTCCGTTTCCGACGGAAGGGTTGCCAGCGCGGTTACCCAAATATTTATTGCTCTATTCTCTCTGGCACAATGTGGCCATGCAAGTGCTCTATTGTATGGCAAATGCGCTTGATTTATTAATGACAAGAGGGATTGTGAATATTTTTTGGATAAAATATGAAATACATATACGGCATTTTAACAAAAATGCACTGTTCAATAATGTATTCTTATTTAAACGCCTCAAATCACGTGCTGTGATAAAATCCGTTCAACTTCATCTATTTTATTTTATTTTAGTTTATACTTTCCCAAATTACAAATTTCTCATAACACATAAAAGTTTACATTACTATTCGTAAAGTGATCGTTAATTAAAGATCCATACAATAATAATTTAAATACCTTCTAATAGTTGGGAGGTATTAAGTATACAATAGTAGATATACCTACAAATACATACAAAGTGCAATAAATAAACAAGAAAACAAATAATTACAATAATATAAATACAATAAATAATAAATTGTCAATGTAAATTCTTACTAGCTAATACAAAGTGATTACAAAACAGATTCTAGTACTAGGAAGTACTTATCAATAACCAAATATTTAAATGGTAATTATCATTAATGAACTCATTTTACGACCAGACAAAAAAATTAACAATACCTACAGAAAGAAAAGCTTGCCCAAATATCACGACAAGCTATATATTTTTAGCGACAAAAATTCAAACCACGACCAGACCACGGTTGCCAGGAATCATGACTTCAATCATCCGATGGGGAATAAATCAAAATCACCCAAAACTAAATCAAATTCTAATCATTAACGTCCTAATAAAAATACTAAGGATCATAACGTTGGGATATCGAGACGCATCTTTATAGTGAAATGAGGGCTACCTACTAGATTTTATTAAGACCAGAGCTCCGCCGCTGAAAATCAGACAGTCACTAGTGTTACTTTTTTTATACAAAAAAAAAACAGTAAATAGGACTAATAAATCATTTTCCAGGATACATTTGATGAATAAAATAGAATTGATGTTCAGTCCTATCAAAAAAAGCAACACTTGCTTAGCTTACAATAAAGTTATAAATATAAGTGTTGCTTGTAGGTATATAAGCTATTTGAATATATTCGCTTTTCTATCGACTCCTCAGTAATTCAAGTACCTATCACCTTTAAGTAATATTGGAAGGAAAAATTAAAGGAAATAGGAAAAGGGGAAAGCTTAGAATACACGGAGCAAATATAGCAAAAATAAATGTTTCATCTTATAAAAAAGTGAAAGAAAAGGCAGGATGTCGATTAAGCTGGAAATTACTCGTCAGACAAGAACCAAGCTCTTAAATATTATGATATGACGACTAATATAATGATCATTATTCAAACATAACCACAAAAGGGACCCTAATACGTCGCCCCAAAAAAGCTAACCCAAACGTCACGACAAATTATTTCGTTTGCGCGCCAAAAATTCAAATGTCAAACCGGGGTTGCCAGGAATTATGGCTTCAATTACCCAACGGGCGGGGCTCGATTAAAAAATGTCTTGACGTCGCGCTTTCTGGCAGCTTTGTTTTTTTTTCAACATTTTATGGTTATGATTTTGTGTGGGGCGTTCTTTAGATTGGGCTTTACAAATCAATGAATGTGAAAGTCAGATATTGTTTCGTTTTTATAAAATGTTATAATCATATTAAATTAAAAACTCAAGTAGAGTCTGTGCGGAAAGAGAATAGGCGTGGCGAAAAACGGAAGTAACCTAACCAGTATGGCCATTTTTTTTTCTTGCAAATACGGTAGAAAAGCATTACAGCGCCCCCAAATCTAAATCCTATACTCTTTCCGCACAGACTCTACTCGTTGTTAAGAGTGCCAGATATACCTACTCAAAAGTGGAGAATGTGGCGGGTATTCACAACGTGATTGAACCGTTCTTTCTTAATTCTATACAATTAATTATTTGTAATACTTTTTGGTTAAAAAGAGAAACTGGTGAGTTTCTTCCGGCGCTTCTTCTCACCAGAAGGTCAATTACCCGAAGCGCCAAAAGAAAAGAATTAGAGATGAGACATGTAAAAGAGCCCTTGAGGGCCTACTTACAGAAATAAATTATTTTATTTTATTTTATCTTTTATTGCGTTATTTCAAGTTGTCTATGCTTTTATTGTCGGTATTTTTGGGGCCTCAATTTTTCGTGACGTACCTATCTTCTGAAGGCCTCATCACACTGGCGACTTGCGAGAGAGTTGCGAGCGCATTTTCATACAGATTTCGATCTAAGAACAAGTTTTGTATGAAAACACGGTCGCAACTCGCTCGCAAATCGCCCGAGATGTTATGAAAATGTCAGACTGCAGAGCGTTAGGATGCTGTAGAATTTATTTTTAAGAAAACCTTACATTACATGTTATGCCTAAAAATGTTGGTCTATGATTGGCAAACCAAGCATTGTTCTTTGTGTTATTTCTGTATGACTTAAGGTATGTGCAAAAAAGTGTTTGCATAAATACATCATTACATACAGACAATGCCACGTCTAAGATTTTTAACAAATTTTATGTCTTTATAACTAATAATGGGCAGTAGGTACCAGTGGCGTGGCGTAAAAGATATCCTTGGGCAAGCCGGTGCAGATTTGGTGTACATTTTCCTTAAGAGCTGTAGAATAAGGTGGTCAAATGCCTGATATTAGGCAAGCCGGTAGAAATCGAGTTCTTTAGACGCCACGCCACTGGTAGGTACTATCACCAAAAACAAATTCTTCTCACCAGAAGTCAGTTGCCAAAGCGCCATTATAATTAGACCTGTAACGCCTTGAGGCCTACTTACAAAAATAAATGATTTGGATTTAAAAGAACGAAAGAGAGTGTAAAAGGATTTCAATCATTTGTGATCTTAAGTATCACACTGTCAATATATTCTATCATTCACTCGATTCATCAATTGACCTCTTACAAAACAAAAGCCGACCCAAATCGTCTAAAAGCATTCCCGACTTCTCACTTCCAGTGAGCGACCGCACGGACGCATTACCGGCACGCGGCTAGCACGCGGCGCGCACGCGGCGGGCACGCGGCGGACGCGCTGTGTGCTGAATAGCCCTCGTATTGGGCAACGCGATGGGCTTAAAATTGACTGTCGAGTTTTGGAATGTCGGCTGTTTTGCGTTTTTAATTCGATTTTGATTGGCTTTGGTTTAGATTAGAGATAATAGGTATTTATGTTTTGAGGGAAAAGATCGACACACCGCTTCGCTGTTTTTCAATCCCATAGGATAGTAGGATTGATAAGCAGCCAAGCTGTCCTATTATACATTATAATTATAAAAATGTTTTCATTTTTAGAGGTTTCGATGTTTGTTACGAAATAAGATGCTATTTTAAATTAAATCTTTATAGTAGGTGACTCATCAACATCGTCATAGCTGTCCTTTTACTTTCCATTCTTGGATATAGTGGACTGTTACTGGAAAGTTAAATGACAATTATATAAGAGGTGCCCTTTTCCAGATAACAATAGAATATTTTGAATACGGCGTCTTTACTGGTTTATTTTTTTGTAACAGTGTTGAGGTTATAAATCATACGTGAGTATAGTGAGTTTTAGAATTTATTTATTTAAACCTTATTCCACAAAAACTAATCACACAAAAGATGAACGTAATGCCAAAGACTGAAAAGTCCTTTTAAGCTAAGTAAATAATAAAATATAAAATGTAGGTCAAACATTAATCAATAAAAATTTAAAGTCTAAAGAATCTAAATCACATTACCAATAACATTGAACAGACCAGCTCCTAATAAACGCAATAAAACTAAAACAGCTAATACAAAACTACTTAAAAACAATATCCATTACTATGAGAATAAATTTAAAATAACTAGATTTGTACCCCTGTTTATTGATACCGGTAATCCTGCTATATTGTTCGGTAATGGAGCCGAAGTGGCACCCCTGGCAAATGCATCGGCAACCCTAGCGTTTTGAATGGCCAGGGGTGGACGGCTGATTTGAGACAATTGTAATGATGGAATGATAGTGTGGGGGGGCTTTAAATGTTGTTAGTGTTGAAAGTGGGTTGATTTGAACATGTTTTTTATGCCGATTGTTGCAAAAATGTATGAGGCTTTGCCGCATGATTTAATAGTATATTACACACCAAGGGAGTTAACATCAAAAATGTCCCAGATCGAAGGTGTTTGAAGCCTGAACCGTAGGTGATTCGAATAATTATGTGATCTGGGGCTTTTTTATTACCGCCCGTGGTTTGTAGGTATATTATTTTACTTCTTACGTCAGAAAGTGATTCTAATATAACTTTCAAGATTTGACCCGTGGGGTGTTTGTATAAACATATTAATATGGCAAGTTAAAAATAACAGATCGATCACTCACGTTGCCAAGACTGCCGCCATAACGCAAAAGGGCACATCTACCTTTTTTTTTCGACACTGAGTTCTATACATCGGAATCAGTAAATTTCACTGATTTCGAATATGTATACAACTCAGTGTCGAAAAAAAATGTTATTTGTGCCCTTTTGCGTTATGGCGGCAGAAGAGTGGTGAACGTCGGAAAATCCCAACTACTAGGTACTATATACTAAACTAACCCCGTGGTTTTTAAGCTTTTAGTCAAGAGGGACCGTCTGACAAAATTTGTAGCTTGCCACGGACCACCAACTGTTTGAAACTAATACACTCGCGTTCAAAGAATTCGGGTCACTGTAATTTAAATAATAGAAATAGGTGTTTTTTAATATTTGACACTTGTTTCATTTACATAATATACTATTCTTCAATACCTGGCTGTATTAACAATATCCGCTAACCCATCCCATTTTTGCGATATTCCACTCCGTTAACTTCATTATTTTTCATGGGTTTTTACGAGTTCGATCTAAACCTGAAATTGCTATTATTTTCAGTGTTATTTTTGCAGATAATATTTAAAATTAATTACAGATCAAAACGGGATTCAATAATTTCACAACCCAGGAGCATTTTAAAAAATATGGCGGTATTTCACTGACCCGAATTCATCGTCCGTTAGTGTATAATATTTTTTCAGAAGGCTTCGTGGACTATTTCGGGTACTTGTAGGGATCACCAGTGGTCAGCAGACCACCGGTTAAGAACCACTGACAAACTTAACGTAACTTAACACGGCAAAAAATGCTTGTAAAAACCTCACAGATTCTGCAGCCACAGAGTACTTTATAGTGCAAATTTACCATCCTAATCACCACTCAAAGCTGTCACCATCAAGATAACACAATTAATAAACGGTAGCGTGTCGCTAATCCGGCCAACTTCGATATCTGCTAATAACTACCGTTTATCTTATCTGCGGCACTACACGCAATTAGGCGGGATTGGATTGTGGCAAAGCTAAGGGTTTATGATCGGTATCGGTTATTGAGGCAGTTGTCAACGTTAAAAGATGATAGTCCCGCTGGTCCGCTGCTCACGTTGAGCAATCAGCGTAACTTCAAGGCAGGGACCGGAAAACCCGTTGCTTGGCTTAAACCGTTCGTAAGGCTTAAGCCGTTCGAGTATTAATCGTCTGTCTGGGTTAACATCTGATTGAGTTAACTCATAAACGGGTTAAAACCCGCAACTAGTTAAGCCAAAGCCTAGGGTTTTAAAGGGGTTTTAAGACATTTAGAAGGGGTAATGCCGAGAGTAGCCGGCAATAGCTTAGCCTCGTTCAATGAAAATGAAACGAATTACTATGACATGACATGACGGTTACGATCAATTTAGTTTGCACTCCGTCCGGAACCACTTCTCAGTAACAACTCTTACGGTGGCTTAGATTGGGGTTTTGGGTTAACTCGAACGATCCGCGTAGCTGTGTTTGTATTAAGCCGGTGATAAGCTTAACTAAATAAAAGTGTTTCTAAAATCAGCGCTTTAAAAACCCGTCTTAAAACCTCGATAAAGGTAAGGGGTTCCTGTCCCTGCTTCAAGGTGGCCCTGGCCTACCGTCCGTCGGATTAGCGGTAACAGTTGACAGCACCTTCGTTGTGCACGTTTCCTATACTACGAGTATCATTGTAATTTTTGCTAGCGTCCGTGTGTTCCTGGCTTTTAATATGGTCCTCACTGAAAACCAGTGCCACAGGCGCCCTGACGTTAGGCATGCTACCCAAAGGCTGTCTGGAAGTGATCGTCCTGTATAGATAAGACCACCTATTGCTTGCCACTGTTTTTTATATAAAATTGCATTGTAATTTTCCTTTTAGTGTGCGATAATGTATGATTGTATTGTATGTTCTGTAGGAATCCTGTTCTATCATTGTGCCTTGATCATTTGTTATTTTGAACTTGGCCCTTTTTAATGTGTATATTCTCTATCTCTTCTTTTAAAATCTGTAAATCTCTGTCTCTGTGTCTTCATGCATAGAAATATATCGAGGTAGAAGAAAAACGTGTATGTACCTCGCGTGCTAAAAAGAAGTGGCGACGACCAACTTTGCACCCCCTTAACTTCAGTTGCGAAGCCGCGGATAACCACTAGTAAATAATAAAGCTTATTCGTAAATAAGAAATTCCTAATATTGGGCAATATCAAAAGCTTTGATTGATACACTAATCGAAAATCCTTGTACTCCCCATAAGCATACCATAAAACCATACCGAAAAAAACTTTATATGATTATTATGGGTATTCGCAATAATTCAATGGATGCGGGGGATGTCCGGTGCGCGCGGAGCACGTGTCCCTACTTCCGGTGACGCCATCTTTGTTCCCCCACCCGTTTCCGGTACGCACTTCGTTCCGTCACGCAACCCCTTGCCCGAGGCCAGGAAATTAGCGGACAGCATCCTTGACATGATTTTTGTTTCAATTATAGGATTATCCTTCAAAAATAGTATTCCTGTGTTCAAACATATTGGAGAATAGTCAGAAGATCCTGCCTCATCAGAATGGCCTTTTGTTCTAGTGTATAACTTGCCAAGTTCTACAAAGTAAACTAAAATTCCATTCCAGGGACATCTAGCCCATAGGATCCCAAACTTTTTTGACTTGCCATTGCTGTGAAATTTATTTCAACGAGGCTGACGCAGCTTGAAATCATTTAAGCCAGTCGGAAATATGTTTCTAACTTGTTAAGACTGATTAAGTTATCGAACGCGCCCCCCTGGATAACATCAACGCCCCCCACGACAAATACTATCTATCCCTTTCCATTCAATATAATTTGACAGTGACAGATCACGATCAGTCGCGCGACAAACGAAGTCGCGGTCAGTTGTGCTACTTGTGCTAGCTCGGCACGAAACTCTGCGTACTTGTGGCCAAATGGATGACGTGTATATAAAACAACTGTTAATGTTAAACATCCACTTGTAACTTAGTTGACTTCGCCACGGCAGGGCTATTCTTCAGAAATATGTCTGCGGTCACCTCATTCATCTGGCCGTTTTTCATACTTAATGTATGGAGAAAGATGAATGAGTAGCAGACATGTTTCTGAAGAATAGCCCGGCCCCACAGTATAATACAGTATGTTTTCATCCTACAAAAGGTACATCGCGCGCTTGAATGTGTCCGCACTGTGTACGAACACACTACAAGCAAAGATTTAAGAATGCGCAAGAATACTCCAGTATGGATCGCACTCACACAGCCGCGCGATCGTGCGTCTCTGTAAATAAATACGTGTCGCATGCTTCTAAACGGCCGAAGTTGGACTACTTGTTTGTCTTCATACTTTGACGGCACTGCGCGATCTATGAGATCCTTTCTGGTTTGGACTGTTACAGATTAAAATTCTCTTCCGGCGTAATTTTCCATGAGATTACGAATTTACGACTTGGATGTTTTAAGGCAAGAGTAATCAGGTATATTCTTGATAAGCGTGCTCCATCCTGGACGTTGTCTTACTTTAAATCAGATGCGAGTAAGGTCAAACGTAAGCTGATTCATCATTAGCCTACACCTACTCTCATAGATGAGAGTGAATGGGCTGTAGTCCTCACGCTGGCCAACTGCGGGTTGGGAAATTCAAGCCGAGGAATCATAAAAAAAATTGAATAATTCAACATAATAGAGATTAACCAGTACAAACACAATTAAAATGTCATATCCAAACAAATTATTTTGTACTTATCACAGCAAAACTAGTCATATAACATCTCACAAAGTACTTTTTACTCAATTTTGCACCGTTCGTCTAGTCGTACCCGTTCGTCCATTTCCCAGTTCGTACGTTTCCCTTTTCGTCCTTTTGCCCGTGCGTCCTTTTCCAGTTTCGTCCATTTCCCAGTTTGTCAATTGGCGCTCTTAGGGCGCGGCATACGAAAAGCTTTTTATGTTTCGTGACTTACTTTTGCCGTATAGTTTGCTCAAATTTTTTGCGCAATGCCTTGAACATGTCACACGAAAAGGCGCAACAGACGGGGAAACTGAAGAATGGGGAATCAGACGAACTGGGAAACGGACGAACGAGGAAACGGACGAACGGGGAAACGGACGAACGGAGAAACGGACGAACGGGGAATCGAGTCATTAGACGAACGGGGAACACGACGAAGCAGACCTAAACTCTTTTACTTAATATATTTTATCGAAATAGAAATTACCAACTCATTCAATCTCTATTCATTAATTCAAGAGTGCGAACTCTTCTGTTTCATGGCCCCACTCAGTAACTCTTCCAACCAATGCCCAATCGAACAAAACTGTGCCTTATTCGACCACAAAAGAGTTGGAATTACAATAACCATCCCTGACAACTTTCCCGAAAGGGAGTGGTTCCAGAAATGTTTTCCTTTATCTATTCCGTAGGTATTTTGCTTAAGATGTCTGTTTTGTCTTACGATGGAGGACGGAGTATTTTGTATAAGAAAATAGTAAGAAAAGTTTAGTTGGAATCGGTTTCTTTCAATCAATGCTGAAGAAATAAGGGAAGGGATACTTAGAAGACAGTTTCTGCGATAAAGAAGACTTTTAACTTCAATGTGTTTTGATATATTGTTTAATTCGTGGTAATAAAGGGGGGATAGCTGTTAAATAAGTCTACATATACCTTAAGTAGAGGGTTATCCACAGAGAAGAAGTGAAAAACGGTGGGTTTCTATATGCTGTGTGAGACGAAAGGTGTAATAACTTGATCAATAATTGTGATAAGAAAATTACTCTCAGAAAACAAAGGTTTTTCAGTGACTGACGACTGATTGACACTGAAGATGTAAGGCACGTCATTTTTGACATCAAATTACACACATTCAATCGAAAAGTTTACGTAATGAAGTAAGGGTCCCACAGGGAAGTATATAACGCCCTCTTCTATTCCTGATTTATATTATCGATTTGTTAGATAAATATGCACAGCTAGTAACAACATGGCTTCAATATATTCTTTGCACACTGCATATAGCGCAATGTACGCGTCGATTTCATTGGCTGTTACATGCAATGTTTCACGTGAGATAAGTATGTAGAAGCCATCTTGTGTTAGCCATGGTGATCATAAAACTGATAGCTGTGAGTATCGAGAAGTCATAGATAAATACTACCTATCTTTTTCCACTCAATATAATGTGACAGTGACAGGTAATGCTCTGCCACGCGACAAATGAAATCGCGACCAGTTGTGCTAGAGGTACAGTTGGTGTTGGTGCTAGTGGCGAAAAGCCTCTTTAACATACAGTTAAGCACAATTGAATCATAAAGCAGATGTACTGAAATAGGGATCCCTGAGTGTGATCTGCTACCGTGGCGATGGGCGGCTGTGTGTCGGGAGTGTTTGAGATTTTGCGAGGCGATGGATAATAGGCAGTCTACTATTCCTACATGTTAATGTTAAGTTTAGTATGTAGTTCCATGGTGTATTAGTCTTAAGACTGTAATGCTGTGTAACATAAATAAACAAATAAACAAATCCCACAGGGAGGTGTATTAGGCTACCCACTATTCCTGATATTACTGATGATGCTGATTAACTAAAAGGAGATGGTGACTGACCTGTTGGTGTTAGAGCCGAAAAGCTTCTTTAACATGGAGTTATGCACAAATCAATTATAAAGTAGATATAGCAAAATAGGGGTCCCACGTGGAGGTGTATTAGGTCACCCACTATTCCTGATATACTGGCGATGCTGATGAACTAAAAGTAGATGACTGACCTGTTGATGCTGGAAACGGAGGGGACGTTGTCCTGGCTGCAGATGCCCTCGCTGAGCAGCCGGTCGCGGATCTCCCACGCGAACATGGTCGGGTTCTCTCGCTTGTACGCCGCGATGGCGTCCACGACTGGGGGCGTGGCCACTTTAGGCTTGGAGCCGCCGATCACGCCGGCCTTGAAGCTCCCGGTCTCATAGTACCTGGAGATATAATGGAAATGTATAGTTGATATGATATGGCATAAACACTAAGGCACAGGCGAGAAACATGTCAGAGTTTTAGTGGGTAGGCTAATCCTTTCTGGAGAGGAGAGCCTCACATAACCAATGCGTAACATCTGGCTGTACCCCCGACGGCCTTAGGTTACGTAATGGTATAACAATTTCGTGCATTTTCTCCGGGTTAAATAAAAAAGGTGACCAAGTTGTGGCAACCGCTAGAATAGTGGCAACACCGTTTATCGCTTTTCATAGAAAACTGTGAATAAACTAAATATGTGCTGTATCGCATTAATTATTTTTTTATCGAATGCGATTGTTTCTCTGATGTCCAACGGCAAGTTTCTGCACCATCAGCACCAAAAAGTGTTTAATCTGAAGATGTTGCTTGAGAGTTTACCGTAAGTACACTTTCCGATAATACGATCGAATGAACGTTAAGAGGAAAGGTATCTAAATAAGATACATAGAGATTTTTACGTGACGGCATAATAATAGGAATAAATTATCCACAATATTAATTATCTCTAGGCTTAACCCCTTCGTCCACATTTATAAGTAAAATTTCACAACTTAACGGTGTACCTACGTTGGGTACGGTCAACTTGTCTGACTGCGAGATTAACTAATAATCAACTTCTGACTTCAAATCAGTTAATGCGTTTCATGTTTACATGACTTATTTTCTATCCCTTTTTACTTCTCTCAACAATCTCTAAACACGCGTAACCTTCGCAAAATCAAACAAAAATCACTCGCACACAAAATCACACCATATTGCACACCCTAGTCAAGTCCCAAATCAACCATAAAGTGACCCCCCTCCACGGGAAGCGCGGGACATTCCCGACTCACCGATACAATGCACTCACTCCCTTCCCAAGAGACGTGACATTACGACTGACGAAAATTAAATTCTGTACTGCTCAATAAAATAATGGGACTGTATTATGACAATTTAATTAGTTGGACACCCTACCCTTTTGGTTGTTCGATGATTTATTTGACGTGTTGTTTTGTGATTTATTAGCATTTCGAGTTTTGCAAGCTATGCATGTTCTGAACCCTTGTTTTTTAAATTAATTTATCCTATTTTTTCAATTTTATGTTTCAAAATTGTTTTATGCTAAAATGTACAGTTATCATTTCAAAACGTGGTAAAACTAGGCGTATGATGCTACGATTTGTCGCGCGATAAATAAATGATAAAGCATTCTGTCACGTTCTGACAAATAAGTGTGTGAGGGTGACGGATGCTCTATCATTTATTTATCGTGCGACAAAGCGTATCATCATAAGCCCACAGGACTGTGATCTGATCTAATCGGAAGGAGTATTCAGGAATTAGGGCCTTACCACACTTGCTATTTGTGAACGAGTTTCCATACAAAGCCAGCGAGAGACATTTGTATGGAACTTCGCTTCGCCAATTGCAAGTGTGATAAGGCTCTTAAAACACAACTTAAAGGCCTGCGTGCGGCACTGCGTGTTTTCGCGCAGATGATTTCGGTAACTAGATTCAGACGCAGCTAGTAAACTTTAACACACTGTTTAACAAATTCACGGTTCATTACGTAAGAAAGACGCACCTGTAAGACGCGCGTTATCTTTGTGAAAAAAATGCTCAGTTAGCAATATCCCTATCGGCTTTATAAAGTCCAATAGTATAGTTTTTCGATTACAATAAGTAAGGTAGTGAGCGACTTTAAAGTGCATTCAATTTGACAACATTAGATCTACTTGAGCACATTATTTCCATTCACTAACCGAGTTGCGCAAAAATCACTCTTACCGCGATAGTTTTATGGTTCATAGCACTAGTGTTGGATGGATTGAGTCCCCGGGTCCTGAGGGAATTGGATCGATCTTGCTTATTTGCTTCGCACGTAACTGATGATCGGGGGTGTGATCGAGGTACAAAAACAAGGCGTACAACCAAATTCAGATCTAGGGTATGCATCATCATCATTAACTAACATACATGTCTCACTGCTGGACACGGGCCTACTTTCATAGATAGATTTCATAGAGAGGCCTATCATCATCATGATCAGCCTGTATCAGTCCACTGCTCAGATCATAGAAAGAAAAAAAATCTTTCTATGATGTGAGGTCCACTGGTTTAATTTTGTGTCAATTCCGCTAACCAAAGGTTGTCTGCAAGAGATCGCTTTTTAGCGATAAGACCGCCTGTTGTCTACCTTTTAAGTTATTTTAATTATGTAATGTACACTTGTAATATGTTTTTCTGGTGTGCAATAATAGTATATTACACAACTAGGGTGGTAATATAAAGAAAGGCCGAGATCGCGGATGTTTGCGGCCCGAACCGCAGGCCAGGGACGTAAATATGCGATCGAGGGCTTCTTTTATTACCTCCCGTGTTGTGTACATCATTTTATGTCTACACTTGGCCAGAAACCGGCTTTTTCCGTACACGCAGCGTGCGGAAAAAGTCACTTTGTGGCCAGGTGTGGCATAAAGAATATTTGTATTGTATTGTACACTGCTGGACATAGGGCTCTCCCATGGCACGCCACTGAGCTCGATCTTCAGCTCTCCTCCTCCAGTCACCACCTACTGCCCTTTGAATGTCGTCACTCGGTCACTCCACCTTGTTACAGGGCATCCTACACTACGTTTCGTGGCCTCCACCCTAGGGCTCGTCAGATATGCCCAGCCCACTGCCACTTGGGTCTATTTTTTAATTAAAACACTAAAGTGCTCAGAAAATATCAACATGAAACCAGGCTTCACTCTAATGGCCCGCATTACAAACGCAAAAACCTCAAATCGAATGAATCCATCAAAAACCGAGCTAAATAGGATTAAAAATAAAGCCAGCACTTAACCAATTTGGCATAAGGGCGTGTGTTTATTGGATATCACAAGCGGGATAAGTGTACAAGTGTGAACACACCCTAAGTACTGGGGTGACCGAAAGTGGATTAGTATTTTCGCACTTTGGTAATATTTATGAGGTTTTTATGTTGGTATAGGTAGTTTCACGAGTTGAGGTGAATTGATTACACACACAGCTTCATGAAGTAGGTACTCATTGCAAAAAAGTGAATTAATGAAATGAATGAGTGAGTGTATAAACACAAGGCTATAGTTTAAAGAACGTTTTTGGTCTATCTTGCAATTCAATGTTGAACTTGCTATCAGTACAAACAGCAACACACTTAACTGCCCATTAAAGACAGAGCAGAGAGAAAATGATAACGATTGAAAGAGATATATATATATTTGTATTATGTCAACTTCAAATCAAATGACGTTTGCGTATGTGTAATGTGCCTTTGAGCTTTGTCATTGTAGTTGTTTGGGCAAAGTTTTTTTTTTCCATACTGTAAATAAAGGTTTTATTTCAACAAGACAGGTGAATTTGTCAAAATTATGATT
The DNA here is from genome assembly GCA_947034925.1 of Eudemis profundana. Taxonomy (NCBI): domain Eukaryota; kingdom Metazoa; phylum Arthropoda; class Insecta; order Lepidoptera; family Tortricidae; genus Eudemis; species Eudemis profundana. The sequence goes on along the minus strand of OX344818.1, from coordinate 2,798,909 downwards.
TAGCTTTCAGACGAACGTTGGGATGAAATAAACTAATTATATTGCTAATGCTTTTATTGGTGCTTCATATTTTTGATATGATGCACCAATATAATGTAATTTATATTTATTATTCATTCATTATTTTCCACGAATTCAATAATATGGCATTAATGTCAATAATGACGTTGGATCAGCCATAAAAGAAAAATTATTGTTTCAAAACTCTTTTGAATAATAGCCAATTTATACTCATAAACACACGCACACATGCATAACACGACGCCTTCAAGTGTGATTCTCTTTCTTGCAGTATTTCCCATTTTTGAAGTGTATAGTTAACTGTGTTGCTGTTTGTACGAAAAAAGAACAGTAATTTCAAAACCTCGCTGTCATTACATGACAGTCCAAAAGGAGGGTTATGTATTTGACCTGTAGTCTCGTTCCTATGTCCGCTCAACGCGACAACCGATTTTTATAAATCATACAAACGAAGACACAGTTAAGTGACCATCAGTAGACTGACCATTTGTCACCCTTATTACAATGTATTAAGACATTGTAATAAGGGTGACAAGTGGTCAGTTAGCAGTGTCTTCGATTGTACATCATTAGATTCGTCTCAGTGGCGTGAGTGTCACTGGGTATGAAGTTTGAACAAAATGGCGGATTGTATGCACTTTTAAAGTGCACCGGCGGTCGGGTTTTTTGAGTAAAAATGTGGCTTAATCGATTATTTTTTATCAACGTGTAAAAAATTGTGTACACGATTACCCAGGGTGAGCACTCGATAGTACAGGGTCCCAGGGGCCCCTAATGTGGAGGGTCCCGTGCAAGGGATCGCAGTTTTAAAGTTCTGAACAAGGGCGGTGTAATTCTCGGTAGCCGGTATGAATACGACAAAAGAGCAATGGCGGAGCGTTTTTGCAAAAGTGGTAAACAAAACAAGCATGTGCCAATGTGTTGCCATAGTCTACGGATAGTGAAATAGTACATTCAGGGGTCTCCTATAAAAATACAAAAATACGTTCTTTGGTTTATTCATTTTTTAATCAGGCAATCTAATAATAAGAAATTATTGCTTAAATACACGATTGATCCCTACATAAAAAACATAAAATAATTCAAAATACTGGGCTATTTCGGGGTTTTTATAAAATACTAGTTCCAAGCCCTGAGTACCTAGGGCGGTAAAACAAAGAATGTCTCTGATCGCAGGCGTTTGACGCCCGAACCGAAGGCAAGGCAGCAAAAAAACACCCTTCAAAGTTTGAGCCCTTTGCGGGTGTTTTTTTAGGAAAATATGAGTTTGAGGTGAAATAACCAAACACGTGTCTATTATTTTTTCGTGTTCTCTAACATATAATGAAACCAGTAAGTAATTAACTAGAAACTTGAATTTGTTTTCTGTAGAAGTTGGAGGGTTTAGTTACTTTTCAGTACTTTGAAGGACAATATCTCCTAAAAAAATGAACTTGGGGAGCTAAAAAAAATACGTGTCTGCTATTTTAGACTACTCTATAACATATATCAAAATGAATCAAATCGGAGTCGGACAGTTGGGTACCATTCCTTGTAAGTAGTCGCGCGACGAAATCATGCAGTGAACCACGCCTGGCAAAGGGCGGCAGTTTGTGGCCAACTATATTTGCCATTCTATAGGCTGCGTGCATTATATAGGTTCTGGAAGAAGAGGTAGCCCAAAAAAGAGGTGGACGGATTGTGTGAGAGATGATATGGCAAGGAGGGATGTAAGCGCTGAGATGATGGGTGATAGAGAGGTATGGAGAAGAGGACATGCTGCGCTGACCCCAAATGAATGGGAAAAGGGCAAGCGAATGGTGATTATAGGGTACGTGCATGACGAAGATGCTGCCAACTAGAGCCGCCAATCAACATTTTTTACCCTCTCATGCTGGGACCACATTGACGGAAACAACAATAATTTATCGCGATGAAGGACGATTAACGTCAGTGTAGCTACGACTTACTATATTTGACATTGACACTTGAAGAGATAATCTGATTTGACAACTTTATTTAATAGGCAGGATAGTTTCCTTTATTGTCCGCCCGTGTCTCTGGGTGGATTTCACAGCGTTTCAACCGCCGTCATTACCAATCCCGATATTATGATGACATCTTTTTTAAAAATATCATAATTTTTGATCAAAACATGAAAATAGTAGGTACTATTTTCGGATTTTATCAAAATAATGGGACACATTCTTAAAGTGAATCGTCGAAATTTCGGGATTCGTAATGACGGCGTTTGAAATGCTGTGAAATCCACCCCTCTGTCTTTAGTTCCTTTTTCAAATTCAATGCCTTGGCCTTGGATTAAATCTGTTGTCTTCAATAAATTTGAATAATGTGATTCTAGAATTTGGTTTCAACTGTATCCTAGGTGATTCCGAGTTCCCCATATAACGGCATTTTTATTTTTAAATGTACGGTTGGGCGAAACTAAAGGTATGTTCTGTTCAAATACCGTCTAACCTGTCAGTTGGTGACGAAATATATGGAGTTTGGCAATAATCGTCAGTTTTGTGACGATCTGTTAACTGCTAGTTAAGAGGACATCCCACTAATATTATAAATGCGAAAGTTTGTGAAGATGTTTGGATGTTTGGATATTTGGATGTTTGGATGTTTGTTACCTTATAACGGGGTAACAACTGGATGGATCAAGCTGAAATTTGGCATGCAAGTAGACCAAGTCCTGGATTGAAGCATAGAATACATTATATCCCGGTAAAGAGTTCCTTTGGGACAATAACGGGAACAACGCGGGCGAAGCCGCGGGAAAATGCTAGTTTTAAATAAAAAAGCCCATAATGTACTTCTTAAGCCATTTAAATATACTGTTCAATTGTGCATAGTATTTGTTGGAATCATTTAGTTTCACAATTACAGACAAGACATTTCATTGTTCCTATGTGTTGAGGGTTTGTGTTCCTAGTCTAGTGCATTGCCTATTCCGTGGGTGATATAAAATGGCAACGTACCTAGCTACTGCGCGGGCCGGTTCTGCGCAGGCGCGGAGCCCGCCCACCGGAGCGCTACCGACAATCAAATAAAGAGGTGAAACTTTATAGACATCAAGAATAGCCTGCCAATGGCGAGGCCTATATTGTCTACTATAATTTTAAAAAGGCGTATTGTTTGTTATAATTATTGATGGTGAGGCCTATATTAATCGATTGAATCAGGCGTTACTTTGCGGAAGTCCATGTTAAATAAAAACAAAAATACTGCTTTGCTAATCCGCGATATGATAACGTGTTAGATAATTTGTGCCAGCCTTGATATTTTTGTTTTTATTTGAGGCCTATATTGTCTATTATAATTTTTAAAAGACGTATTGTTTGTTATAATTATTAATGGTGAGGCCTATATTGTCTCTCAAAAATTCTAGGCAGTGTATTGTTTGTCGTTTTTAGCAAAAATTATACTTAATGCGTTTTTCTTTTACATCGTCAGGATTGATTTTAGTAAAATTAAATTATTGGAAAACGCTTAGCTATATCAGAAAAATCGATGTACACTCTAGAGTACTGAAAAATATACAATTCCATTACCATTACATTTTTTTCTATAAAGTGTGTTTGTAACTTGTTTTTCCATATTTTTTAAAATGACAGGTTTACAATAATATCACATGATATTTATCGCATCGCATCTTGACTACAAAACAGCCTAAACTGGAAAACGACTACAAAATAGTCATATTCCCGACTAAATTGGCAGTGAACAATTGAGCCGTGCCAATTTGTCGGGCGTGTTAACATATTGACAATCTAGATAACGTAACGAGCTTACCCGGAGCTTGCAAGCTTACGGGATTATCGAGCTTTGCGGGGCGTCGAGTGTTGGTGATTCTCGTTCAGGAGCATTCCATGAAAATATTTCGTAATGGACACCACCGTTTTAATACTTCCGAGAAATTAATTCAGTAAGCTAATTGACAACCTTTCATTTTTTTGAGCCTTTAATTTTATTGGTTCTCTGTATTTGGTTTGAAAAGACGAATACGCTGATAGTTTATTTGTTTCACGAGGGTTTGTATTTAATTTATAATTCATATTTTAATTTTTACTTATTCTAAAAGGGCGTAACTACAGTTCTACGGCAGAATAGACCATTACTTTAGTCTTATCGCGATCGAAAAACATCGATAGTATACATTGACAATGTCAAATTCAAAATTATGACAGCTTATTTTTTTTGTGGCAAAAGGCACTGGCGTTTCATCTATTGTGCCGTAGAACTGGTAAAATGAGAATATATTTTTTATTCTTTTGTATTTTTTATATTAAGCAATATATAAAAATTATAAAAATAGTGTACTGCTCAGGAGGCAAAATGCTTTCGAATCGTATATACATTTTGAAGTGTTCTTAAAATGAAATGTTGTCAATTATGGGCTTTTTTATTTAAAGTGCGTTTTTAACTGACAGTTAGCAGGTCGTCACAGAACTGACGATTAGTGTCAAACTCCATACATGTCACGGACTGACAGGTTAGACGGTATTCGAACATAGCTTAAGTTTCGCCTGGCAGTAAATTTTAAAATAAAAATGCCCTTATCAGCATTGTAATATCATAACTCGGCTTTAAGATTGGTAGTGTTTCTTATCAGCTAATACGTTTTATTAGGGTAACTGCCATAGCGTTTCGTAAGGGACAAAAAGTTGATGTTTTCATGGAATGCTCCTTCAATAGTTTGATGATTTTAGCTATTTTAAATGAAAGAAACATCATCATCATCATCATTTCAGCCATAAGACGTCCACTGCTGGACATAGGCCTCCCTCATAGATTTCCAATTAGTTCGGTTGGAAGCAACCTGCATCCACCGTAAGCCAGCAGCCTTAACCAGATCATCTGTCCCTCTTATTGAAAGAAACATGATGTTTCCTTATTAATTTTAAATTAACTAGCATTTACCGTGGCTTTCACCTGCTGTCGTTGTATACCGTTGTTATAAATTTCATCTCAATCTATTCAATTGTTTATTAACAAAGATCTTAATCACCAACTCTATCAAAAAGTTAGATATATAATTATGGAGGTACAATTCTATAATCTGTTACAATTACAAGACATGGTTGGTAAATTGTATTGATTTGTATTATCGAATGGCGAATAGATTGGACTGTCCCTTGGTTAAACACCGAATCAAGCTCCGTATTATTGTTATACTAAGAACACAGTCTGAATAAGCTAATTAATGTGTTAGTTTAGCAGTATTCCTCTTATTTATAATTTATTGGGATTTTTGAAGAATTGTGAAATTATTAAATATTCAATTCCTTTTTTTTTAGATATCACTCATTTAATCAACACATAATAAATTGAAAAAATAAAAGACCACCACATAAAATTAAAACCGGAACGCAGGCTTCGTCAGGTGGGTACAACTTCAAATCGGCAACCGGCTTCGTCACACTTACCAACAAAAGTAATCCGCAACAGGCTTTGTCACTTCAGCTTACGTTAAAAAGGATCGCCCCGAATCGTAGCTGGCTCAAAATTAAATTTATTGAATTGAATAATTAAAATTAATGATATTTATTTCTCATACCAAAACTAGATGCTTAAGTTTGCTGTATTAACCTTTAATGGGCTCAGGTCTGAACTATATTCATTCAAATCATTCATCAAAGCATACATACCCACACTAGACTTGCACTTAGCAACAAGAATCATTTCTAGATCACATAAAACGAAATCAAATCCAAACGAACACATAAATGAAAGTAGTTCACCTCCTGTCCGTATAATTGCTCGTTTTTCTGGCCATACACTGCCACCATACAAACTATAATGAGTCTTAAGTCGTACGAACAAGTTCGAAAGTGGTTTGGTACAAAAATCGCCGCGTGCGCAGAAAGCGTGTCGCTCACACTTCCGCTGGCCATATAGAGTGTATTGTATCCGTATGAACCCAGATTGTTGTATTATTATATTATGTATCGAAAATTATAATTGTATATTTATAAAATAGTACATTACATAACTAGGGTGGTAAAACAAAGAAAGGCCGAGATCGCAGATGTTTGCGGCCTGAGCTGCAAGCGAGGGACGTAAATATGCGACCGAGGGTTTTCTTTATTACCTCCCGTGTTGTGTACATAATTTTATGTCTACACTTGGCAGAAAGCGGCCTTTTCCGTATGCGCAGCGTGCATCTACAATGATGATAATCTTATCGGCTAGTTTATTTCATGTAGCTTGTAGCTGCCTCTAGTAGCGTGTAGTGGAAACAAAGCCTTATTAGTTTCCACCGGGTGCCCTTTATTTGGAATAATTTTATTTGTCCGAATGTATTGTTTAGCTCGAATTTTATTTCGCATAATTTTTCTCTAGCTTTAACGGAAAATATTTTGCAAAATCTTTTACATTAGCCATTTAGAACATATTAGGTTAGGTTATGTTTCTTTTATAGTTATTCTGAAAAGTCAATATTATCTGTAAAATAACAATTATGCGTAAATAGTATTCGGGCAAATAGAACATTCGGACAAATAAAATTATGCCAAAAATAGGTGACCCCTATCCTCGCTCCGCTGAGCTGTTTCTATTCTGTTCATGACAAACACATCCCTCGCACATCCCTGGTGGAAACGCAGGCTAAATCTAAGTCTTCCAGAGTGTAGTGGCGAACTATAAATATCGCTAGCATAATGAACGCAATAGGTACAACAAGGCAACGATGGGCAATACTCAAAACAAACGATCGCGGCTGAATGGAATAAATTGAAAGTCCATTCACTGTCCCCGGGGCATAGGGATGGGCTCTTCAGAGATATGTTTATATTTTAAGTTTAAGAATCCTTAGGATACAAATATAAAGTACAGTACCGGGAAAAAATATATCACATTTGTGTTACGAATAAAAGAATACCGCCGTTTGTTTTTTTTTTTCAAAAGACAAGAAAGTACTGAGAATTAATCGGTATATTTGGCCAGGCTCATCGGTCGTCCAAGGAGTCTACATACAACAACCTAATGTTGTATGAAATATAAAAAAAGTATTGCCTTAAAGTATTGTAGTGATTGACAAGCGAATGCTTAATGTGGACACCCTGCTAGGTCGTTAATGACACGTATTCTCAAGAGGAGAAAACGTGAGAAGAAAACCCGGTCGCTTTCGTACCACCTGGAGAACACAGTGGAGGATCTGCATCAACTGGCCTTAGATGGAAAGAGCTGGGGGCATTCCACCAGAATGCCGGGCACGTGACGCCATTTTTAGGATTCCGTAGCCAAAATGGCAAAAACGGAACCCTTATAGTTTCGTCATGTCCGTCCGTCTGTCTGTCTGTCTGTCTGTCTGTCTGTCTGTCTGTCTGTCTGTCCGTATGTCACAGGCATTTTACTCAGAAACTACATGATGGATATTGATGAAATTTGGAATATAGGTGTGTTTTATGAGCCGCTACTAAGTTTGGTATATAAATAATTAAAATAAATATTTTTAGGGGGGGCACTCCATACATGTTAAAGACAGTAAAAAAAAATTTTTCAGCAAATGTCAACGTGTGGTACATAGTTCGACAGCTCTTTAAAAAACACTATAAGGTTCCTAAGTAATGTTTTTGATTAAGTGAATGTATTTGGAAATAATCGCTCCGAAAGTTGTGTAAATTGTGTCCCCCCCCCTCTATTTTCTATACCGTGCGTCCGAAAAATATGAAAAAAATCACAAAGGTAACGCCTAATTAATACTTTCAACGAAAATTATTTTCATCAAGATCGAATTAACCGTTTTTGAGTTATTGCCGATAAACTGAGCTTCTCAACAAAAGGACGTAATTGCTATGAAGATACGCTCTTTTGTTGTTGTACTTTTTTTACATCGTATTTTTTTTACCTTATAGTTACGGCTATGGAACCCTACACTGAGCATGGTCCGACATGCTCTTGGCCAGTTTTTTTTCATACTTCTAACAAAGTGAGGAAGTACATTTTTGGAATGTCAAATTTTTTAACTTGGTTTCTGAATTGATAATATCATTTAGGACTTTTTATTTGTTTTTAAGGTAGCTGCCATAGCCGTCACGTGCCCGACAAAGTAGACGTTTTCGTCGAATGCCCCTGGAGGAGGTCGCGCAGGATCGTGACAAATGGAAATCTCATCTGAGAGCCCTATGTCCCTGATGAGCAATAAAAGGACAGCATCATCATCATTATCAAGAGCTTGTCTGGTTACCACTGCATGAAGAACCCTAGTTTAGTGAATAATACAGGCAATCACTCATTGTCTGTTCGATAAACCCGCAGCGCACTTCAAATCTCAAAATTACTATCCTTTCAATACTATTTAAAAATATCTCCTTAACCTAATACTCGCTTCCCATCGTCCCAGCCCTATAGGTCAGTTTTCAATTTAAACCAGACAATAGCCAGTTCTACTGACCCTCGTTTCCATTCAGCCATTCATATCATTCGGTCAGTTATATTCAAATTATCATTCGATCTGTTGTGAGCGATTATGGTTCATTCGTTTGCAAATGAAGGGGTGTTTTGTGTTGTTTTAGAGATATTTAATGTTATAGAAACGCCTTGAGTCTTACTATTCGATTAGAGACCTTAGTATTAGTAATATTTATGAACTAATATAGTACATTACACAACTAGGGTAGTAAAATAAAGAAAGGCCGAGAGTTATTACATCCCGTGTTGTGTCCTTCATTTTATATCTACACTAGGTCAGAAAGCGGCTTTTTCCGTACGTGTAGCGTGCGGTAAAAGCCACTTTATGGTCAGGTGTGGCATAAAGTACTATAATAGCTATAAAAAATGTACTTTTTCTGATTGTACAGTCGAGTTCATCATTATCTGAGCAAAGATTGGACCAAAAACATCTGAACATAATAGTGTCTACTATTGTCAGAAGCATAAGAACTAGATCAGATATTTTTGATCCGTTCTTTGCTCAGTCATAATGATGATCTCAACTGTACGATGGTACGGAACGCGGGTTAGTCTCATCTCGTCTAAAAAAGCAGCTGGTCTAAGCAATAACTGGTCTAAAAAGCAAATGGTCTAATTAGCAACTCGTCTAAAAAACAACTGGTCTAAGTAGCAACTGGTCTAACGCACAGATGGTCTAATTAGCAAGTGGTCTAAAACGCGGTTGGTCTAAGTAGCTAGTGGTCTAAAAATCAGCTGGTCTAATTAGCAAGTGGTCTAAAAAGCAACTGGTCTAAAGGTCTTACCAGAATAAAATAGAACAATGACTCGTACTTACTCGTGAAAATGCATATGTCATGTACGGAAAGGTAAATAAGTTTCTATCAAAAAAATATTTTTTAAACATTTTTTATTACTGACCGATTACCGATTGACCTGCAAGTGGAAACAATAATTATTCAAACTCCTTTACATCGGAAACATACTGGCCACTTTAGATTATAGATACCGTGTTTGTTAATGACAACTTGATTCTATTATGTGATGTTTTCCTGCCTTCGTGCTGAATATTGTTATGTGAAATGGCTACATTTTAATTATAATTTAAATATGGATCCTGGACCAAGTAGTGGGGATTTTTGTTGTTTTCAACGCCATCTAGTGAAATTTGTATATTAGACTGGTAGATGGTATCCAAATAATTATACATACTTATTAACTTACACTATAGTAAGGTTAATAAAAGGATAGATAGTGGCGCCAAGGGCACCAAGGGTGCCCTTCACAGGAAAATGATTTCGATCTGTCCATGGACTTTTGCAGCCGGCTGTACATAGAAATGGGCTGCGGGTAAATACTTTAACGCAAGCGCAAATAGGTAGGCTACATACCTATGTAGACTACGAAAATAAGTATCCACTTTTGAATTTATCTCAATGCAATAACAATAAGGTGAAAAAGTGGACACATGTCTTTGTAGTAAAGGAGTTGACTGTACATATAGATATTTAAAATTTAAATAATAATAAAAATATTATGATTGATACAAATCAGTGCTGACTAATTTGAGTTTAGAAGACATTAATTTTTGACGGTATGAGATTTGACAAAGAACGTTATAGACCAGTTGCATTATTGGCGGGTAGCGTTTTAGACCAGTTGCGTTTTAGACAAGTTGCTACTTAGACCAGTTGCTTTTTAGACGACATGCTAATTAGACCATTTGCTTTTTAGACCAGCTAACTGCTTAGACCAGCTGCTTTTTTAGACGAGATGAGACTAACCCGAATTTGAGGGTGATGGGATTACACTATATTTTAATACATGTTTTTTTTTAAATTTCCTTTTTTTATCTTGCCCAGTCTACGACTACTACCAAAAGTTACGAGTGCAACACACTATATCTTTGGCTATAATACACGGATTTAAAAACAAATACTGTCGACTAATTCAGAATAATATTAATCAGTTGCGGTGTCTAAGGTTTTCAATAGGTGCCGTAACACCTTGTATATACATATATGTATAGCGAAAAATCGGATCTACAGGTAACAAACACTATACTATGCGATAAATAAAATTGGTTCTCATTTAGTTAAGTACTCATATTACGCTAAGCAGTATACTTATTTTTCGCAGTAATTTTTTTTTTTTTTTTATAAAATAAATAAATATGAGGGGACAATCTTACACAAATCGAACTAGCCCCATAGTAAGCTCAATAAGGCTTGTGTTATGGATACTAGACGACGATATATTTAATAGATACAAATACTTAAATACATAGAAAACACCCATGACTCAGGAACAAATATTCGTGCTCAACACACAAATAAATGCCCTTACCGGGATTCGAACCCAGGACCTCGTGCTTCGTAGGCAGGGTCACTACTAACTAAGCTAAAGCGGTCGTCAAATATGTTTGTCATAAAAGAAAAAGACAAACTATACACTAAACTAAGACACTGTAAAGTAGCACAAGTTGTAACAAAGCTCATTACGCGATAAATCGGTTCTCATTAAGGGCCGGTGGCACGCGGTCGCCAGAGCGCGAGTTAAGCGGCGGCTGACCGCAGCCGAGATTTGTTGCCGGCGTTCAGTTTAAACGAAGGAGAAATTAGAAACAACCTAATAGTGTAACCTAGTAGTGGTATTAAGTCTTTCTTAGATATATTTACATATATAAATACAAGAAATCAAAGTACATAGAAACACTAAATGGCACTCACCTGTGTCCAGACCGGGAATCGAACCCGGTACCTCGTCCACTGGAGCACCCAATAAGCGCCCTCAATTTTGCCATCTACTTTGACAAAACAGAATGATACGGAAGTCAAAGTAGATGGCAAAATTGAGGACGCTTACTGGGTGCTCCGATGGACGAGTGGTTGAGCCGCTGGGCCGGAAATCCAGAGGTACCGGGTTCGATTCCCGGTCTGGACACAGGTGAGTGCCATTTAGTTTTTCTATGTACTTTATTGTATCTATATATGTAACATAAAATGTGGTGTAATTTACCCGCATTAAAAAATCAATGAGGAGACAAAATGTTTCTTTCATATAAAGTATTAGATATATATTATTTGTTAGAGTTGTTTTAATGCAATACTTCGAATTTAAAATTTCAGGGAATTTGGAGATCATATTAGAGTATTTGAAATCAATGAATTTTGTAGTTCCCAAATAAAGAATCCCCCACGGATAAATAATAGGCAAATCGGTGGAAATCGAGTTTTGTGGGCACCCCCGGTACTGACTTGGTTTAACATTACATATCAAAACTTTTTTGTTGTAGAAGAACCGCATTGCGAGACTTGCATCTTTTTACATGTAATGTTTTTGATGGGATTGTTTTATTTTATACAATAGAAACTGGTAAAGATCATAGTTTTTCTCAATTCTTTCTCATCCTAGCCTACTTACGACTAGCTAAAGCAAAAATATCATAAAAATATATGTAACTCACGCGCACATACTGCCTTTTATTTCTGAGTTTCGCGCATGCGCGCAGACCGAAACGGCGCGTGCGGTTCCGCACTTATGTCATTTACCTTTGTTCCATACAAACCTCACTTTATATACCAACTAGTATAACTATGCTTCAAAATCAAGCGAAACTGAACTCTATGTCAAAGACATCAGGACTTTCACGAAGGCTTTTTGAAAATGTGCTTCATACATATACGTTATAGACAAGCTAGAGAGATGATACTGTCAAATCAAGCGAGATTCAACTCTATGCCAATGTCGTAAGGATTTTATGTGTGTTATCATTTTGGTTGTAATGTGACTTTAGCAATTGCGATCACTATCTCTGGTGATTATAATAATTTCTTTGAATTACGCTTTGCTTTTGTTTTGGAGGTTATGCTGCTCATTTGCGTAATTTTGGAAGCTTACTTTGTCGGTTAAAGTGGCTTATTATATCAAAAATACCAGCTCAAACCATTTCATATGACGTAGTTTGTTAAAAAGTAATCAAATCTAACCTTGAGTCAAACCTCTAACTCTTCAAGATATAAGCTCATACTTAGTACAAATTGTTCAAAAAGGTATGACTCTTTTGTTTGGGATAGTTCTGTTTCGCTAGCTGAAGGCTTGTTTCTTTAATTACGCTACTGTTACTTTGTCCTAATCAGTACTTCGGGTGCTTTCACCCGATGTTTTAACTGAACGAACTCTGATTTCGCTTCATTTACCTAAATGTTACATTTAGGTATTATTTTAGACACGCAACCTGAAAACATCCTGAGTTGTCGTACGACCGGATCAGCCTTAGGGACTATTGTCTACCGGACCCGACACTTACCTTGACAGTTATTGGATATAAAACTATTAGTCATCCTGAGCTGTCTGCTGATGTACAATCCGAAGTTGTCGCAAGCCCCACTATCCTCTGTCTGACCTGACACTTACCTAGACAATATCTTAGACACGTCACCTTGTGATGATACCGCATGTCTGAACGCTGTCGCGAGCCTGACCATCCTCCAATAGATCTGACGTTACATTACCTAGACAATATCTTGGACATTCAATCGTTGCAACTGCTGGTTACGGTCGGATGCTGTTGCGAGCTACAATCCTTTGTCGAGTATCGCAACGATAACACTTACACATAGATGGTAAATATCTTGACTAGCACTTACCTAGATAGTATCTTAGACACGCAACCGTGGGGCACCTTGAGCTTTCGGCTGATGTCGCACAGCCGGACTCCGCTGTGCGCAAGCTCCACTATCCTCTGTCAGACATCGTTCACACTTACTTAAACTGCAGTATCTTGGACACACAACAGGGGGAAACCCTGAATCTGCTGTTGTCGCATAGTCGGATACAGCCGCAAACCCTACTATCCTCTGCTGGACATCGCTGACACGTGCCTAGATAATATCTTGGCTAACACTTGTCTTCTCTGTCGTTTCGCTCTTGGCAGATCGGTCGTGGTCACACTGAGGCATCCACGTCAATGGTAAACGAACACAGTTCCTACGAACTCCCGCCATCTCTATCCTGTTGGCTGTCTGGTACAGTCAGATACGTAGTTTCCTACAGCGGCTTTCACGTGGTCAGTGGCTAACACTTACCTAGATAGTATCTTGGACACGCAACCGTGGGACACCCTGAGCTGTCGGCTGATGTCGCACGGCCGGACTCCGCTGTGCGCAAGCTCTACTATCCTCTGTCTGACGACGTCGGGCAGTGGTCGTCCATTGACAAATACGCCGCCTAGTTGGTTTACGCCTCCGTGACCTGTAGAAAAAATAAATAGTTAAATAGTATTCGATGTTATTGGCTGTAGAAGCATGGAAATAAAGCAATTAATCAGCTAAGACCCATGTCATACTAGTAAGACTGTAGAATTTATGAGTCGCTGTCGCTGGACACCTATTTTACATTTTTGCAATGAATACACCGATTTCAAATACTATACAGAGAATACCTTAAAGTTAATCTAGCACGGGGTCAATATCTAAGTATATCTGGATATAAACGTTTTACTCGTCAGTGTTTCATGTCTCCTAGAAACGTCAAGTGATCCTAGTTATCTCGTTGGTTCCAATATACCCGGTTATAAAAGTTGCATACCCACTGGTAATCGAAAGCATTATTTGGTTAGGTTGGTTAAGGATATAAAGTTTAACAATTACCAGTGTCTGATTTGGTTTTTACATCAAACACGACGCGTATCCATTTAAAAATCAAGACGTGTATCGGATGATTTTATCCGTGAATAAATTATTCGCGGATGATTTATTAGCGAATAAATCATCCGCGGATAAAAAAATCGTGAATTATTTTTTATTCGAATGATCATTCAAATAAAACATTATTCGAATAATGCCCATCTCTGCACAAATATAGGTTTAATTTTTTATCCATCAAAGACGTATTCGGGTATTTTTCACTTGTAGTGATTATCTCAAAGCTGACGATTATTGTCAAACCGCATATGTTTGATCACAAACACAAGTTAGGCGGTATTGGTATTGTTTGACCGTGTCAAAACGTATAGATAAAATGCGACTATGATAACTCTGCAGTTAGGTATATGGCAACACCTCCATTTAAAACTCAAATATCTATGAAAGTGTGACTTTTAAATGCAGGTGTTGCCATATACCCCACCGCAGAGTTATCTTAGTCGCACTCTACGTTTGAGTAAAAGTGCCTATCGAAAGATTCGGCGAATATCTAAAAATCAAAACAAACACGTATCGATTGGCGGGCGGGGTCGGATCGATGGGGCCGTCACGCCCTGCGCGCCCGGGCGTCTTGGCGTTGCCGGGTATCGCGGACTCGGAGATGATACCCGGGTAAATAATTTACTCTATGCTGGGATTTATTTTAGGCTATGCTATAGTAGTTAGATGCATACCGCATCAGGCATTATATTTCTGAAATGTCTCACGTTAAAATAAAATCTACGTCAATTTAAGATTTCGTGTCCAGTTTTACAAGGTTTGAAATTGACTTTTAGTTGATTTCTACTTGTGTCATTTCAGTAGTACCATTTTTGATACCGTATGCACCTTAGTGTTAAAATAAGCTCAGGAAGCTATCCTGACTGTGTTCTGTCTAGTTCATCATTATCTGAGTAAAGAACGGATCAAAAATATCTGATCTAGTTCTTATGCTTCTGACAATAGGAGTCTTCTTCAGATATTTTTGATCCAACCTTTGCTCAGATAATGATGAATTCGACTGTACAAGTAATTATGGTAAGATTTTCATAGAAGTTGTGTTTATCACACGCAAACTAGGCGCATATTAGGACGTCGGGTTGCGGAAAACTAGCTCGCATAAAAGATCTTTATTCTCTAATTTAGGTATAGTATTATGCGCCTAATAATGTCAAAGTCTACTACCAGTTCGGAACAATAACCTCTGTCCAAAACCGAACTGGCGTTATTAGAGTTATATCCGGGTGTATCCGGATATTGATGATTAATTATTCTACTATACACTTTTAAAAATTTACGCAGTAGATGAAGTCTTTCAAGGTAATATCGGAGTATTCAGTAAATAGATCAGGTTAGGTAAGTTTCATTTATATTTTTCTGAAAAAACTACAGTAATCTTTAATCTAAAACTTGTACGCTAATAAGAGTATTCAAAATAACAGTACATTTGGACACGTTAAATTACGTCAAAACAAGGGGAAAATACTAAATGAGATATCTTCGGCCTCGTGAAAACCGAAGCTTATCCGGTTTTAAGGTAATTGACCGGTTAAACCGTGTTGTGGCCGTGAACCGGGCGCAGCCGACCACGGCGTGGCCGGTCGATAGATGACCGATCGGGCCGTGAGATGAACTTGTGGCAATTTCACAACAAGGCTTAGCTGTGTAATTCCATGAAAATGTAACGCAAGTTACCATATCTTAGCGATTTTATTTATTTATGACACGAATTTAAAGCCCAGTTTTACTCTACAGAAGTACTATTTTAATCCATCTAATGAATTTCATTTCTAGTTTTAGTATTTATCTCTGTCATTCGTTTTTTATTTTTAATTAATTAATAGCCAATTTAAGAAGGGTTTAATTTAAAATCAAAACTGTCACATTCTGTAAGATGACCCATTTGTGTTAAAAATAATAAAATACATGAATTGTATTTTATATTCATCCCTAGATATTATATTGATAGATCCTGACCACTAGATCCTCACCAGGACAATGGAATCACCCGGAAGGTTGTACGCATTCTAACAAAGAAACCACTTCATGCCATTCGGCGTTGAGACCCTGGGCCCGTGGGCTCCAAATGCTCGGCTCTTATTTAACATGTTGATGGACAGAACCCCTATAGGCGTATATTGCAAAGTAATCCCATACCTTCGACGCCTATACGGCCATTCTCACGAAGTATGTCTGCGGTCACCTAATTACCGCGACGCTGTTTTCATACTAAATGTATGGAGACGCGGTAATTAGACGCAGTCATACTTCGTGAGAATGGCCATATAGGCGTTCTGTCCATCAACGTATTAAGGAGCTTTAAAAACTGCTCCTCGACACCTCTGGCGATCAAAGGGCTGGCAGTTTCCTCGCCCAGAGCATTAGTATTGCCATACAGCTGCCAGTATCATTGGCACCATTCCACGGGGGCCCTTTTTAGATATAATTTAATAAGTAGTTTTAGCTTTAGTCTTAGATTTAGTATGATTTTAGTTTAGGATAATTTATTGTTATTTTATTGTTTATTTAGTTATTGAATAGATTTCCTATAACCCAACAAAGAAAAGGTTTTTCCAAATCGGTCTTGATGTCTTGGAGTAATCAGCGCACATAGGGAACGTGCACAACGAAGGTGCTGCCACCTGGTGCCGCCAATCCGAATCTTGTACTCTTTTATGCTGGGGCCACATTCATGGGAACCGCAGTTATTATCGCGATGAAGGATGATTAACGTTAGTCTAGCCGCGAACGCGATACTATACTTCACATTGCCATTTATAACCAGTATGAATATTCCAGGTCTGATAAGTGTCCTTTACTCTCCGCGCTATTTTGTCGATTTAGTCATCATAATCATCATCATCATTTCAGCCATAGGACGTCCACTGCTGGACATAGGCCTCCCTCATAGATTTCCAATTAGTTCGGTTGGAAGCAACCTGCATCCACCGTGAGCCAGCAGCCTTAACCAGATCATCTGTCCATCTTGTTGGTGGACGTCCGACGCTGCGCTTGCCGATTCGTGGTCGATTTAGTGCTGCCACCTATATTTCTATTATATCTCTTTTACTATCTGCTATTTCTGGACGTTTCCTAAACATAAGAGACAATTCCAACGCATTGAGAACTTACTCATTTATTGAAGTGGGATTCCACCAAAAAATAACTTGCACCGACTTATTTCCCATTTCTTCCACATTTATCATCTTGCCCCACTAAAAACCTCCCCAGCATCCAAATCTAAGCCTCTGCGGGGAGTAATTAACAGTAATGGAGGACAAGATGGCGGACCGGAAGCGGGTGGAACGCGGGAAACCCTCTTAACTTCCGCCCGGCAGGTGTCCGGTAGTTTCCGAGTTTTTCCTTGTTTTTTGTAATTTGTTGAGTTATGGCGGTTCTCTTACTATACTGTGTATGTATCGATGTGTATGGATGTGGGATATAACTAAGTTGCTAAAATATAGCAGGTAGAGAGGAATAGTACATTCCACAACTGGGGTGGTAACACAAAGAAAGGCCGAGATCGCAGATGTTTGCGACCCGAGCTGCAAGCGAGACCACGTCAACCAATTGGGTAAGTAAAGTTTTTCAAAAGTGTGCAATTTATATATTTTTTCGATAGTTCCCGACGTTTGGTCTGTCACAATTGTCAGCTGACACAGACTTCACACAGATACGTTTGTTTTTTTTTACGAATTTAGGCACTAATTTTGTCAGACCGGCGTCCCTTTTTTTATGTGAGTTTAACACGATATTTTGGAAGAATTACAGGGAATAAAAATGCAATAGGGGTATTTTCTAGATCATTACGTCGGGAACTATCGAAAAAATATATAAATTGCACACTTTTGAATAACTTGACTTACCCAATTCTACACCATTTGTTCCTTAAATAAACTTCTGCCTATTAAATTCCTGCGTATAGACGTAACTAGTTTAATAGTTACGTAATTTATGTACCCACCTTGATAGTGGACAGGATATATACCGTAAATACTGTTGTATAGAGACGGAAGTCCGCGTTTCCCCTCCCGGGATTTTTAATTTCCACTCGCCGTGATTCGTTCGGTCCACAGGATGTCACAAATTACAGCCTTAAACTCAATTTTATGTGTACAGTCCGCAGCAATACTTTTAAGTGACTAAGACAAGCGTAACATTCATAAATAGTACATTCGCCATCAGATATATCTGAGCTGTCAGTGTACTCATAAATATCTGAACACGGCTCTAATGCTATGAAAATAGAGCCGTGTTAAAATGTAAAAGTGTGGAAATGTAAAAGTTACCATTTCATCGCGTGTTTATTTATTTATGGCGTAGTTAAGTATTAATTTTAATCTAGTTAAGTACTTATGACTTTAATCTCAAGATATATTGACACCTGAATTTGCACCATCAATAGAGATACACGCGAAAAATTGGTAACTGGGTCAATTGCAGAAAAAAATTACCTTTTACTTTTTTTGTCTGATCATGGTGTGTCTTATACCATTGTACTCGGAATCACGAGCACTTTTTATTTATGAAATAAAAAAAGTAGTAAGTAACGAAACTGAGAAATTCAAAATTTGTACGGAAAAGTTGGGACATTTTACACAACGGATAGACGGTCCAGAACATCAATTTTGTTAGAAAGAGAAACTTTTGCAGGCAGTACTATACCATTACTTCGTAGACCGTAGGCTGAATTACGGTAAGGGACAGGCAAAACAATGTCCCTTACCGTAATTCAGCCTACGGTCGACGACTTATTCTGTGGTGTAGTGTCACTGGGAGTAAGGTTTGGCATATCTATAACAACGTACCTATAAAAAGGGCGTATTTCCATACAGTATGTATCTTCCCAGGTCAATGGAGTCAAATGATGCTCGTATCAAGGCCGATCGTCCGCCGTCGCGCGCCGGCGCACACCCTCGCTAAACATTTATAATTAACGAGCTCAGGTGCCTGGACATGCCACATCCCGACTGGAATGTTCCAGCATTGTCGGCTTTTGATTTTTTAAATGAGGACTATCGTTGTGGAAAGCTGCAATGACGTTGCCAGGGACATGCGTGCCAATGGTCTCACAGTTAGAGATGCAGAAGACCGTGCGAAGAAGAGAAGAAAATATCGGGAAGCGGACCCCGGGCTCTGAAGCTGCTGGCTGCGGATGCAACCTGGAAAGCGCTAAGATGAGGTCTCTCTCATCTTAACGCTTTCTCTCTCAATCTTTGCGGAAATCTGTGTAATGACAGTGAGACCTGTACCTCTAAACGACAAGTATTCTGCAGAACATGCAGCCTTGGTGAAAATTGTTGAGCACCCGTATATTTTTCATACAAATGTCAAATTTTCCGATTTTCGGTATTTCTAATAAGAATTTGATTTATTGGGGCTTGTAACACACTTGGGAGTTTTCATTTTAAAAGTGATGAATATTTTGGATAGTAAGCATTTTTTCACTTTACATCATATAACCTTTTTTTTCTCCCAATAGTCGTTAGAGGGGGGAGGGGGGAGCAGTAGGACACCGCAGGCTCATACAAAAAATAGTCGTTAGAATCTAAAGTTAAAGTTTTTCGGGTTACTCATTCCCACCGTATACGTCCATTACGGTTGCACCAAAATGCGGTGACCTGACTTCATGCGTCAATTCCTTCAAATACGCATTGATAGTATATAAATACTGTGTGTTTCAAGCACCGGTTTATACCTTTACACAACTCAAAACCAATTTTCATTTCCGCCTAAACACTGACATTACGAACGTTATAAATCCATATAAAGACAGGCCATATTCCATATCCTGTGATTAATTAGCGGCATAAAAACCGACGCGCCGGCCGCGCGCGCGGCCTTGGTCCCTGGGAAGATTATAGATCATTGTTTAAAGTTTTGCATGTTGAATGATTCTGGTGCTTTCTGTATACGAAAGTATTATGGTACGGCCGTGCTTTTGCTTTGCTTGCCGGATGCGCAAGTCGCAAAATGTGCAATGGAGTAAATCGCAAAAAGTGCTGATCGCAAAAAGTTCAGATCGCCAAAAGTCTTCTTTGTAGTTTTGCTCTTGGCAGAGCGATCGTGGTCACAATGAAGCGTCCACATCGGTAGTCGTGGACACAGCTTTCCGCACCATCTCCCGCCATCTCTCCCTGTTGACAGACTGAGTGGCACAGGCAGATACCTACGCGGTTTCCTACAGCGGCTTTCACTTGATCAGTCCAGCGCATAGGTGACCTGACCTCGCCAAAAGTGTAGATCGCAAAAAGTGCGGATCTACATATAGGACACTAGACTACTAGGGTACTAGACTCTAGAGTATGCCTGCAATTTCGTCTGCGGAGAGAACTAAATATATCTTTTGCTTCGCCATAGTCAGATAAAAAGTGGGCTCTTATCCCTCCCTTGTCGAAGGTTGCGGGCCATACAATAGGTTCCATACAAACAGCATACTCTTATTTAAAGGAAAATAACAGGAAAACGCCAAAACTCTCTACATATTGTAGCTCGTTAAATAAAAGGGCATAGGTATGCCAACGGCCGCCGAGACATTACCATACTCGCCGGATGCGCGCCCGCCGCCATTGTCGGCCATCTTGGATTCGTTTAGGAATAAAGCTTTAGAGGTTTTTTATTGTTTTTTTGTTTGCCAGGTTAGAGTGTATCATATAAATAAAGCCTTTGTATATGAGCTTAAAAAATGGTCAGCAAAAACACAATGGGAAAAATGTGTTGGTTAAATTAAATTTAAACAGGATATTCCGTTGAAACAAAGAAAGGGTTTTTTACAAACTTTATATAGATTAAAATAAATACAATATTATAAATGAGAAAGTATCTCTGTCTTTGTGTTGAGTACCTTTTCACGCTTAACACATTCATTGCCATGAACCCAATTATCGGGTTCATCTTGAATGAAAAATTGGGAGTGACTGTGTTAATACGTTCACTGTCCGCATACAAAACTATCGGACAATGTCACAAGTCCCAACTGTGCAATCACTATGGAGAAGTGACTCCATGGTAGCACAGAGTCCTGAAAAAATATGTCATTCCTCGTAGCTACACCACTGCACACGTACAAACACGCACGTAAGGTACGATACGCTTCGTAACATACTGAAAAAAACTAGAAGAAGGTATTCGATATCCGGGACTATAAAGTGTAATTCCGGGGCACGGGACAAGAACGGTAATTCCGGGACAATCCCGGATTTCCCGGACATCTGGCAACCCTAGTCAGCGGTGTAGAGAACTAGCACACTACTAGTAGAGTTCTATAGGTACTTTTTTGCG
Source organism: Eudemis profundana (assembly GCA_947034925.1). Taxonomy (NCBI): domain Eukaryota; kingdom Metazoa; phylum Arthropoda; class Insecta; order Lepidoptera; family Tortricidae; genus Eudemis; species Eudemis profundana. The sequence continues at coordinate 2,777,544 of OX344818.1, read as the reverse complement.
ACGCTATGCAGAGATGACTACCAAATTAAGTCTCTATCAATAGATCCATAATATGTCATATTATAAAATTTATATGATATCATTAAACGCCACGTGCGTTTTATAAAGATACTACCTGTCCCGGCCAACTTTGTTCCGCCTCAGAATTTTAAATTTTTATATATTTTAACAAACCCAAAAATCTAAAATCATAAAAATCATGTTATAAATTGTGTTACTATACTAGACTTTGTTTTATGTATATGATTCATGAAATAATAACTAGAAATAAGATGGATATGGTACTAAATAATCTACTTATCAACACTGAAAAAGTTTTGTTAAAAGTAGCCCTTAGCTGCTGGTAACAAAAATTGGGGGATCGGAAAAGTAGGTGCTATTAATAAGCACTATTTTAGCATAATCAATAAAATAAGGTCGATGTGGCTAATTCCGTCTGGTGGGGCAATTCCGTACAGCGGTTTTTGCGGCCAAACAAACAATAGTATGCACTTGATGACTTGACTGGCACAGGAGCGAAACTTTTCACACTAACTGACGAAATTAGAAGTTTGTTCGAATGATAGTTTAGCCGTAAATCCGCTGTATGGAATTGCCCCACCAGACGGAATTAGCCACATTGACCTTATGTTTATTTCCACGATTTCTCTGGTTTCTACTAAGTACATTAAGGCTATTCCTTGACTGGTTAAACTAGCTGAGCTATTTTTTTCGGTCTATCTTCAAGTTCTTACAAATTCTGACCATTCTAACTATACCTATAGATTTAGATGTCGTATCGTGATAAAATAACAACGTTACATTAGCCAAAAATATCTGATTATTGGCTTGGATAAAGTCGCAGAGAGGGCGCTAGTTATGACTGATCATCTAGTATTAGATCCTTTTTGAGTAATGCAGGCAGTTTAGATTATAAGGAGGAAATATGACGTTGACGGATGGATTGTCAGTCTTTTTTGGAAACTAAAGGAATTGTGCTGGTCTCTGCGAATTTATCGTGTAACTGTAACTTTTAGCTTATTATCAACGCGACATTTAGATTATGTAAAGAAAGACATGAAGAGCAATACACCAGTACTCAAACTGGTGCGGATACTGGGTTATTGGATAATTAGTGGACCATACCCATACCACTAAGGTGACCAAAGGTGATCCGAAACCCAAAGGTAATGCTTGTAGGCCTTCCTCGTCATAGATATAAGTACAGATAATAGCAGTGATTGATTGCTTATAATGTGGCCACAGAAACACTTATAATTATTTTTTGCAACGGAGCCTAATCACTAATCACTTAATTATCATTGCAAACACATAAAGACTGTAAAAACTAACCCTAAAACAACAATAAATTACATAACATGCAAAACAGAACCGAACGCAACCAACCAGTTGTTACAAAACAAAACCGGACCACCTTTCTAAAATCTTACAATTAGTTAGCTCCCGAACTTGTTTCAAAACGCAGATCAAGATACTCACGCGCACCCTCACCGACCAATCAGAATAAACCGTTCTATGTGCGCATGGAACGTCCGCGTATACAGCGTAGACTACACATATGTGTGCGTGGTGATATATGAGACGATTACTTTACATGTGTGTCGTGTTACAGCCGCGTTCCAAATGCGGTTAAAATTCAAAGTTTATGCGATTTTGAGTTCTCTGCCCTTTAGTTAACGATGATGTTTTCAGGACGGATGTAAAGGTAAGTTGGTTGGGTTGATGTCATTCACATCTATTGTAGGCGCGGCGTCTTGTGTCATTTGTATGTGTTGTATGTATGCTTAGGTAAGCCTATTGTTCGTCGTAGGTATAATTTGTGATCTATGGCCGTTGAGTCATTGCTTGCGTCGCATTTTTTTGGTTGTTAGAGTTTCCTTAATCAGGATATAAGTGGTGTTCGTTTTGATGTATGACCAGTATGACACAATTTGTTTCTAGGAAGTTTAAAAAAGTAGGTAACATTGTTTGAGTAATTGGTCTATCTAGTTTGTAATTTAGGAATATTTTATAATGTTATAAAAAGGTTTCCTATAATTATTCTTCTGTTTTGGATGACCCGCAACAATTGATTACATGTGAAGCTAACATTCATCACAAAACCCGCAAATAAAGAGTTTTATCAAAAATTGTTATCTCCTAGTCTGAGTTTGGTTTGAGTAGGTAATTCTTAACACTGACATCATTCAACTTCATCTTTCCTCTTTTTTTAATCTACAACTGCCTGCATTTCATAACCAACCTCAAAAAGGATCTAGTATTTACTAGATGGTAAGTAATAACTAGCGCCCTCTCTGCGACCTTATCCAAGACAACAATCAAATATTTTTGGCTAATGCAACGTTGTTACTTCATCACGATACAACTTATTGATTGGAAAAGTATCGGTAGTATTTGTCGTGTGACAGTGTCAAGCATCATTGTTGTATTACAGTAACTAGGTACCCAAGTAGCACACAGGAAGCCCTTGATATTATTCCACATTTTTTGGATGTTCTGTAGTTCTTGCATTGCTTTATGAAAAGCAAATAGTTATAACCAAAGTTACTACGTTCAAAATCTATGCGAACGGATGATAACTGTTACGTTACCGCAGCTTCAAATTAAGAAAAACATCGCTTAACACGAGATTTTCGTATTTATTTGAAAATGGTTGAAAAGTGGTATACTTATTATAGGCTTGTATGTATATACCATTTCTGAGCAGGTTTTAGACCCAAATACCTACAATACCCTACTTTAAATCACCCACTTAAGCCGTCACAAGCCCACAAAGATGACAGCCCCATTTAACATTAATGACGGTGTTCAGACGTTATTTGCAACCATAAAGCACAACAATGGATGACAAAAACTGTAAAACATGACCTCACATGTAATCACTATTACTAGGCAGTAAAAATACATTGTTTGGTACAGAGCAAAAGCAAATAACTTTCTGGGATTTAGGCTTGTGCTCATTGAACGGATCGCTCCGAATTAGTACAATCGTGCTAATGTACTAATTCGGTCTATTAGTTCACCAGTACACTACTGTGTCTATCTAACCGTTGCTCCCGTTTCGTTCTGTACTGTTCCGCTCTGTCCGATCAGGACCAGACCGACCGATCTATTCCAGCGCTGTGCTGTTGCGTTCCATTTTCTCTTTCATTCAGAGCTGTCTCATGTCGCGTAGGTTAGGTACCGGTCGGCGGTTGATCGGGCTTAATCGGTTAATGTACTAAACGTACTAAAGAGCGAAAACGAAACGGGATAGTTCGTTCTCGTACAGTGAGCGGAATTCATTATTTTTAGTACTTAGTAGGTACATGTAGGTACTACACAAGCCTACTAAGATTAGTTGAGCTAGCACAACTTGTCGGTACTTCGCTTGTCGCGCGACCGACCACCTATCGCTTACGCATTAGCAAGGACCATTAAAACAAGAGGGCTGTCATTCTCCATACAAAATTCTATTCCCCGATATTTACAACGCCATCTATGTATAAGCTTGATATAAGAATTATATTATTTACAATTATTCAACTTTGCAAGCGTGACACAGTATTTAAATGTTAGAATTTATTTATTATTAGCTGTTTACGAACTAATTGTTACTATACTATGTTTATTTGTTCAACTATAACATCGTTAAATGTTTAGTTTCTCTGAGTGCCATCTAGTTTTTGCCTGGATATCCCCTTGCGGTCGGGGCACGATCCAAAGTACAGAATGACAGAAGAATGACAGTCCTCTTGTTTTAATGGTCCTTGGCATTAGTTATGTTTAAGGTGAACCGGGGTAGTATACGCTGTACTTTACAGTTTACAGGCAGGTGGGGTAGGGGTAGTTTTAAAGAGTTCGGATTTAATGGAATCTTTAAAAGACGCATTTGCCCCTATAGCCGCAATAGGGATGATGACTGGGTTAAAAATATGTAATTCTATTTAGTCCGTCAGTTAGATTATGGAAAAATATGGGACACGTATTTTTTGGTTTATCAAAATATTAAAAAACGACAAAGTTATAGATCATCAAACTTCTGGAGTGGGGGCTTGTGACGTCACTCTCGAGTACAATTTGTACTCAAGAGTGACGTCACTCGAAACTTCTAAGCACTCTATCCTCGTCAGTTTTTGTTTGTCAAACAAAACAAAAAATACGTGTACAATATTTTTTCATAATGTAACAGACGGACTAAACAGTTTTTTTTAGTCATCTAGCCTATTACCCCAATTGACCTTACTAATTACTGGAAAGGGATACCTGTAGCATTGTCACGCGACAAAGTGCCCCAACCACGGTTTGTGCTACAAAGACCTGTGGTCTGGGATATTCTTTGTTTTACAATCCTGTACGTCTAGCATAACTGGCCGCGACTTCGTTTCTCGCGCGACATGCATCGTTTGTCACTGTCACACTATATTGAGCGGAAAGAGATAGGTAGCATTTGTCGCGCGACAAAGAGTCGCGTGTCACAGTTGTGCTAGAGGTACTGGGTATGTAATGTACCTACTATTATGTCTCCTCAAGTCGTAAGTGGCCCTTTTCTGTCACCGAAAATCACACTTCTTGGCCAAAGAAAGACGTAAAATGATGTACCTATACGTATCTGGTCCCAAACACCTGCTATCTCAGGCATTCTTTGTTTTACCGCTTGTGTTCCATTGCCTGTGAACTAATAAGTTTCACAACCACTTATCGGATTGTGGTCAATTTATACGTCCAATTCAGATAGCCTTAACTACTCTTCTATCAAATTTCACTCAGACACCGATTTGTCGCCCCAGTTTTCTCATAGACGTCGTTTGTTTCGCTGGAACGGTCAAAATGATCAAGAAAAACTGTTTCGGAAAGGAAATTAGAAGAAAAAGAGGTGAAAACTAGGCGCATTTAAACGAATCAAGGGCATAATCATCCAAACTTTTGATATGCATCTCTTCAATAATCCTATGAGATATTAAAGATGACGATGATAATAATTTACCATAACCATCTTCATGTTTTTTTTTCCGGAATCTTCTTTCGGCAAGAAGCCCAATATTAATCGGCTTAAACAAACCAAGAAACTTTTTTTCACCGTTTATAAATCAATCGGAACTAAATCTGAATTTTAAAGCTATTGCTATCATCTTAATTCAAATCAATCTCAAAATGGCGCAACAATCTCTTGGTTTAGTCACCAGTCTGTATGTCAAAATAATTATGATCCGAAAACAAATGACTATTAAATAATTTGGAAACAAAGGATCTTTCATCCTAGCATAAGCTTTAGCATCCTAATAGCTTTAGTAGGTATGCAAAGCTTAGTATAAAATCAGAACGCATAACAATAACCTTAGCTCGTATACACCTTAGCTTTGCATACGACAAATTCGCTCCATCGACACATGTCAGACCACGGTCGCGCTCAAACAGCCAACAGCCTCCCAATTAAAAACGCACCCGCAAATTGGAACGCACCCACTCACACAAGTAACCAAGCCACGCCCTTTCACCGGCCGGCCAATAAGCGCGCGCCGCTAGCCCTCCCGCGCGTTTCGAGCTTCCCCATTGGCTTTGGAATAACGATTTCGAATTTGGAGGGAATTTTTTGGGTGTTTTATACGTATGAAATCTCGGGTTATCGCAGATGCGGCGGTTACGAGGTATTTTATAGAGACATTGTGGTTTTTATGTTTTTGTCGCCCGGTTATGATAATCTCGTTATTCTCGTTATGGAGAGATCGTTTGTTTTTGCACAATGATATTTTTGGGATTTATTTGGTTAAATATATGGCGGTTTTGGGATATGGCTTCCGTGTATGATATGAATTGGTTAGAGGGGAGCTTAAGGATATAGGATAAGCTAAGAAGTATAGACAGTTATACATGTAAGTATGCATGTATAACAGTGAGCGAAATTCGTTTTTCAAAATTTGAAAACGAATTTCGGGTTTCAAATCGGGAACTTTATTCGAAGTCTATACCTATTGAATCAACAGTTATCATGAAATCAGATCCAGAAACCAGAAATGTTTTCTTTCAGATATTTTTCGTGAAAAATCATATTTACGCGACAGACTCCGTCATTGGACTTCGTTGACCCAAAATTTATGAGTCCACCACTGGTGACCGAAGACCACTGACTACTGGTCTTTGGTCACCAAAAGTTTCTCAGCCACCTGAAAATTTCCTTTGTTTTCATTCAATGCACAACCAACGCCTGAGAGAAAACTAGCTAACTGTCTTTAAAATACTCGATTTAAACTCATTTTTCTGTAGTTTCTATAATCTAGACAAGCAAGAATCTAAATGAGCCTCAAACAATAATCTTAACTTAGCTTAATGCAACATTGCTTGCACCAAAGCAGTTTAAACAGGATTTAGTGGTCATTATCTCCCAAGTAGGTACAATAGATGCACTTCCAAGCAATATAAAAGTTGAGATTTCTCCTAAAGTTAGTCAAATCTTCACTGAATTTTACTAGCCCTCTTGATTACACTCAACTATCTAAGCTAAGTAAACGATTTTATATCTCAAAGCGATGCTTCTGTTGCCTAGTAATTTTTAACACAAAAGTATTATACACGATATGTTAACGTGGATTCAAACGAAACGAAAATGGTACTATAATGTTTTAATAATACCTAATTATAAATTTAATGATGTCATTATGTTAGCTTTAACCATTTGCTGTGCCCTAACAGGGTTCCTGTTTTGGGACCTAACCTTAACCTAATGTAAGACCTTTTGCATACCAGAAGCACTGAAGAACTAGGTATTACTTATCATCTCTAAATGTCATTGACACTTAAATTTGCATTTTTAATTAAAAAAAACAACAGGTTCCTCACTACGCGTAGGCAGCGGCCGTACTGTTTGATAATTTATATTTTGCAAAAACGGCCACGGACTTCTGAGGGTTGTGGCGGAGAGATGGGACAGTGCCCTAACCAGGTACTGGTCATCTCTTCATCTTAGTGTAGGTACTAACATAGTTATTTAAGTTTCTTTAGTTGTTACTAACCATATATGGATGCAATGGTCCGAAATAAATGTTTTTTTTTTTTTTTTTATGTTTATTCATTGTTGTTAACTTAAGAAAAGAAAAAAAATACGTGAAGAATAAGAATGTCTATTCACCAAATCAAGGGAGAGGAAAATACAACTGACTGCTTTCCATCAGGCAGCTCGTCTGCTCGTTTGCCACTTATAACATAAAAAAAAGTACAAATGCATGTATCCTATGGATCTTGGTTTCGTATACACACTTTGAAGGAAACTTTGAATATAGGTGTAATAGAGTAATATGGGGGTATGAAGTCATGGTCCTTCATGATGTTTTCAGTACAAAGTAAGGCAATAGCTAAAGACAAGACAAAGACGAAAACGTGTCTTAAGAGGAAACAGTAAGGTCAAGAGAATTGAAAATTAGGTATTTGTAAAATGTGTCGCTGTCCCGCACTGCCCGCCTCTCCCCCGCAGAGCGCGATAGAGACAACTGCAGCTTGGACCGAAAATACCTTTTAAAATTTCATGAAAACAACGTTTCGTAGGCCCCTGATTTCTTCCCCAAAACTTAACCTATTTAACTATTTTTTTCATTAAACATTAAAAAAAGGCTTTGGCCGTGTTCCTATGTTTTCCTTTTTTTAATAATCTAGTCAAATTTGTTTTCTGGATGTGTGAACACAGCGGAAAATCTGGCATTTTTTTAGGTTTTTGAAAGTTAATATTTCTTTTTGAGAATCAATTTATCGTAAAAAGTAAAACATAGGAACATAGCAATAGTAGCCATAGATTTTTGGACAAAAAATTATTGCTCTACTGGGATTATCCAGGGAGGAAACAGGGGACTACGTTTGTATGGAAAAACTGCCCTCCTGTTTCCTCTTAAAGCTAGTTACGTCTATTTATAATATATAATAATGCTTACTTGCTATAACCCAAATCCGTGCGTCACTTGTCGTAAACAGTAACGAAGAATTACTGTTTGTTCATCATATTGCATCGGGTTGAACCAATAACGTGAAAAGTCTTTAATAGGGGAACTTACATGTGTAATATTCCATCATATTCAGGTTGTATCTGTAGGCGACGGATATTTATTGTGTTAAGGACCTTTATATACACTAGTACATATCGGCCCTATAAAGACAAACATATCATCACAAAACAACCATTACTACTTATTTGTTAAGCTACTAACTACCTAGACCTACCTAATTCTATCACGTAAAACTAGACAACGTCAGCCAACCTATACACCATACGTGCATAGTTTGACGTTGGGTCTGCAAGAATGTGCACAAAAGCTCCGGTATCATATGGGTTTAGGTTGGCTGCCGTCATCAGCGCCTCCCTCTGGGCGCGATTCCGTCTGCACTCCATCAACAAGTGTTGCACATCTTCTACAGTGCCACAGATGTCACAATTAGGCGAATCAATAATTCTCATCAGACAACGAATAGGGGAACTTACATGTGTAATATTCCATCATATTCTGGTTGTATCTGTAGGCGGCGGACAGGTCCACGCCGCCGCCGGCCCTCAGCCCGAACAGGGCCGCGAATGTCGCCTTGCTCTGCCCCTCCAGCTTGACTTCTTGCAGCACTCAACACGAAACCTTACTGCACTCAACCATTTAATTCGTACACTCAATATTCGTAACGCACTTTGTTTGGCACCTTGCACTTCACTTTTTCATCGTTCATTCGTGTGTTGATTTTTATTTTGAAATTCAGTCATTTTTGCTTGACACTTTTCCCATATCTAGAAGACAAAATCACGGAAAATCTATCGTTATAGAAAATCCAATTCTACAAATGAAAAGGATTATGATAGCTTCCTTGCAAAATAAATGACAGTCAATGATAAATAAAAATCACTGCGATTTTTTTTAAATAAGTACGGTTTTCTAGATTTTGTCGGGAGAGATTATATAAGATTAACGACCAACGAAACACTGAAGCCAAAACCAATCCTACGTTTGCGCGACCCAAAAAACTGCGTAAAAAATCAAAACGAACTGTTGACGATTCAGCCGGTTAATTTCAATGCACTAATGACTTCAAAAAACTCAGCAACACCGTGAAAGGCATGGTAATCTTTAGCTTCGATTGGTCGTTACAATACCGATTCGTTGAGAGTAATTTCGCCGGTTTTTGGACGATTTTCCGGTGTTTGGACACCGCTTTTCCGGTTCGATAGAGGCAGGTGCGTCCTTTTCTCACGAGAAGCTTTATGGTTAACTGGGTCTGATCAGGAAGTCGGCTTATGACGTTTAGTTTTGCTTGTTTCATAAATGGTGTGGGTTGATTGCTTTGTAACGGTAATGGCGTTGGCGGACATTTTGGTGACTGATTGGGCAAATTGAGACGTAGTCTTTTAAATTGCACATAGATTGAACTAAAGACAATGATTTAAGAATTTTAAAGCGATAGATATATCTGCAGTAATTACAATTTACAGAAATTAAAGTAAAAATTGTTTACAGTACGTATTATTTTTTCAGATGTTGAATTAAAATTGCTTAATTTTCGAAACGCTGTAAAACTGCGCTAGACCCGATGTTTTGCAAAAAACCCGTATTTTTATCTATGATTAGAACCGGAAAATCACTGAAATAATAGTCACTTTACCACTGGAGTTACAAAAACACTTCGCGTCCGAGACAGAATTTTTAAAATCTCACTACTGACCGCTAGTTTATATAATAAGTTTACTTTTCTCACTTTAATTGCCGTTCCTCATTAAGAATACGTCTTAATCGAATGCTAGACGGTCGGCTACAGATGGCTTGCTCTGATTTTGAGGTATATTTTACGGTTGGTTCACCAGAATCGATGGCTTGTGACAAGTGGGATCAGTTTTCAGATATCTTAGTATGGCCGTGGGAGATTTCATCAGTCATTCTTTTTTTGTCGTTGACATTCTGTGATACCTTTATGAAACGTGACGTAACATGAGGTTATATTTTGGCAAGGTTATAGTCTGTTGTAGGTAACTACACGAATTTCGGAAGTAGCTTGCATTAGGCACTTGTTCGACCGCCGGCGAGTGAGCGAGCAAAATTGGGTTGGGGTATAGCAAAGGGGGGGCCGATTTTGAGATGCTGTTTTTAGGCTTGAATCGTGTAGATTACGCTAAAATAGGCATGTTTTGTTATTATCAATCGACATATATCTATATATAATAATCATATCGACCAATATTTACCAAGATATTGGGGTTCAAAGGTCAGTAATTTTCAAGGGCTCTGGGACTTAGAAAAATTTCGGAGTCGTGAAATTTATGTCAATATAACACCTCATTTTTGTTAATGAGTCCTATAAAACATGCTAAAGTAAGCATATTTTGTTATATAAACTTTTGTTTTCCGACCAATATTTACCGAGATATTGGAGTTCAAAGGTCAGTAATTTTCAAGGGTTCTGGGACTTAGAAAAATTTCGGAGTCGTGAAATTTATGTCAATATAACACCTCATTTTTGTTAATGAGTCCTATAAAACACGCTAAAATAAGCATGTTTTGTTACATAAACTTTCTTTCTCAGATCAATAATTATAGGGGTAGAGGTGGTTCAAATTACAGACGCCCAAGGACTTATAAAAATTAACAGTGGTATGAAATTTAAGTCAACATATCAGTAGATTTTTTATCGTCCTGGTTGCCCTTATGGCCGAAGAGCCGATAATTAATAGTAAAAAAATATATATATAAAAACTAAAAAAAACAAAAAAAAGTTTTAAAAGTAAAAATTAAAAACAAAATAAACATAAAAAATATAAATAAATATATTAAAAAAAAGTAAAAAAAAAAAACAAAATTATAAAAAAATGTCTTTTTTAATGAGTTTTTAGGCTTAAATTAGATTAAATCGTGTAGATTACGCTAAAATAAGCATGCTTTGTCAAATAAACCGTTTGATATTAGGCTGCGAAAGTCCGAATCTAGGGCTCTCGCTGGTTAGGACGCGTGCCGACACAGCGCACCCTAGAGTGTTTTTGTAGAGCCGGAGGCGCGGAGGGAGAGCAGCCCTCGCCGTGCGTCGTCATGCAAGGGCGGAAGGGCTGCTGTTCCCGCAGCGCCGGAGACGGAATAGTACATTGTGTATCAAGGGCGGTAAGTAAGGAATTACAAACGAGTGTTTGTTATAAGCCCGAGGTGAAACCGAGGGCTTTAATAACACGAGTTTGTAATTCCTTTACCGCCCGTGGCACACACAATGTTTTTCATCACACTTGTGAGGAAATCTTAATAATATAACCTTACTAATCGTCCCAGTATGACAAGAAAATATTAAAGCAGACAGTGACATATGTCATAGACAATGCGAATGTCGAGTCACGTTCGGAAACCATAGCGGTAAAGACCTAAAATGGTTGATTTTATATTTGCAACATACTGAAATACACTATTTAAACATTTAATTAATGTTACCAAAATATGTGTTTACATGTATTTGCAATAACAGTTATCTTTAAATAAATATTTCAGTGATAAAAGTTAAAAAAGTAAGTTGGCGTTTCCTTTGACATGACAAATAAGAGTAAAACAGAACCAGCGTTTCAAATTTAAAAAGAAAACCATTACGCCCTAGGGCGTAATAGCTCATTTACGGCCCGCAAAACCTACGTGTAATGCACCATTTTCGAGCAAGTGTGATGAAAAGTCACTTACCGCCTTATACTTCTAGTCGTATCCATTATCCGAATATCTCGGTTATTTTTGATTTCAGAGAAAAGTTTCTTCCATAAAGCATGTTTATTTTAGCGAATTCTATACGATAGCATCATAAAAAACATGTGTCATAATGACACCACACCTATCAAAAAATGTAGTCCTTGAAACTTTGAACCTCAATATCTCGGTAAATATTGGTCGGAAAACAAAAGTTTATATAACAAAATATGCTTACTTTAGCATGTTTTATAGGACTCATTAACAAAAATGAGGTGTTATATTGACATAAATTTCACGACTCCAAAATTTTTCTAAGTCCCAGAGCCCTTCAAAATTACTGACTTTTGAACCCCAATATCTCGGTAAATATGGATCGGAGAAAAAAAGTTTAAATAACAAAACATGCTTATTTTAGCATGGTCTACACGCAAACACACTAATTTAGGCAAAAAACAGCAAAAAAAAAATTGATGAAAAATTTTCTAAGTCCCAAAATCGCCCCCCTTTGCTATACTCCGACCCAAAATTGGGCGAGTAACAGTCTTTGCGGATCTGGAAAGGTCGATCAGCATCAGCCCGCGATAAACTGTTACTATAGCCCAAATTTACTTGCTTACGTGTTTAATATAGAGCTTTCTGTTTTAATCGCACCTACTTTCAGGTTTGTAAAACATATCAGGTACTTACTTATCACGTACATTAATTTATGTTTTTGCTATGTACCTAACTAGTACCTCTACCTAAGCATAAGAACGTCTTTATATGGTGACTAAAAGATAATATTTTAGAATAAATAAGAATTCACTGTTCGACAATACATTTTCCTTAATAGTTTGCAAATATTTCAGTTTTTAATACCTGATACGTACAGGAATATATTAAGTAAGGAAAACGTCCTAGGATCGATTTCAGGCGTTTATCTGGCGTTTTTTTTATTTCATTAGTGTCAATCGACTTTTACCGCGGAGGACTGTCGAGTGACGACAACTTTTGATTAAATCATGTGTAGCCTCGATGCCGTCTATCGTTTATAATAAAATTTAACTGTGATCACCACCGCTTGCTACTGTATTTGCTGGAACACGAATGAAAAAAACCGCCGCTGTCGAAACGCTCTGAAGTCGACCCCCTAATGCTCGACACGTTAATGCCCAATACTCGACACCTGTCTCCTCTATTGCTAATCACTTAACATCCAAGATGGCAGCCACTGGAACAGTGTCAAGCACTCGAGGACTTTATATAAAAATATTATTATATTAGGTAGGTTCACACGGTCTCATGTCACCCGACACTCTGGTTTCGATTCAGACGTGGGTATTAGAATTACATGCCAGATTGGTTTACATGACACGGACCTACAATATACTATGTATTTATTACAAAACTATCAAGTATTCAATGTTACGAATGGTCGTTATAATACCCACGTTCTTTAATAAATAATATTAGGCGCTGCCAACAATTTATTTACATTTATTACAGTTTTAGTTTATTTAATTTTAATTTAGTTTTAGCCATTATGTAGGTACTGTTTTTCATGTACCAATTACCAATAAGTATTTCTATTTTGATTTGTTTGCAGATCGCTTAGTAGCTAACATAATAATCTTGGTGCAATTTTTTTTAATGTCTTTTTTAAAACATATTTGGTTGGTTGATTAGTTAGGAATTATTTTCAATTTCAATGCTACCACTTAAATCACCGACATTTGCAAAAAATCAACTGATACACTGCCATTTTCACATTTAAACGCAAAAACACGTAAAATAAGCGAAATTTATTAACTTCCTTTTATTAAGATGGTAATTATTTTTGTAGAAATTTATATCATTTTTGGCACTTGCAAAATAAAAATGCAATATCACTTTCGGATATTGCTAAATCACTCTCTTCTTTACCGTATCACTTATAATTCCTCGATTAATTAACCCATGTTCTCATTGCACATAATGTTCTATCATTTGCAAAATTACGCACATACGCAAAATCACTATTTTACCACATCACTATTTTTTTTTCTAATTATCTAATGTTCTTAAAACTGCACTCAATAGGCATATTCTTATATTTGCACTCAACGCCCGTCATGTCTTATTTTCGGCAACCGTCCGCGTTCCGGTCGACCGCGCGCCGTGGCGCCAAAATACGCTCTATGTTGGCACGTGACAGCCCGCGCGGGGCGCACTCGGATACTACCCCTAAGGATTGGATGGCGTTGGAAAATTTTGTATGGATTTTATTAACCAACTGCGCAAAAAGAAGGCGGGTGCCTTCTTTTTGCGCAGTCGGTTCGAGTTTTTTTTATGTTTGTTACCGTCGTCTCCCTCTACCTAGGGTGCCATACTTCTTTACCTATATGATTTGCCTCAACATAACACGTAAACTATTAAATATCAAATAATGAATAGGTACTTGATGTTGAATAGTTTTATGTGGGCACCAAGCGTGTAAAGTTTTCTAATTTAGTGATGGAAAACATAATTTTTTCCATTTCAATTAGTGGTTTTTGAACAATTAATTAATTATTATCAGATTTTCAAACCTGATAATAATCCGATAATTCTACCTCGATATATTTCTGTGACCTCCAATATTGTAGATAGGATATTTTGCTGAAAGGAGACTTAAGTTTATTTTTAAAAGTAAGTAATACGGCATCAAATATTTTCTAAAAATACTTGCTTCTTTTGGGAATCGAACTGACTCTAATGCAGAGGTTCTTAAACTTTTTTTGGTCACGGACCCCCTACATTATTTCGAAAACCTTACGGACCCTTTCCGAATATAATCAGACAAAAAGAAAATCAAAGGCACATGAAAGTTTGTGTTGAAGACATAGCCACGGACCCCCGGCTCTCGTACCACGGACCCCTAAGGGGTCCATGGACCACAGTTTAAGAAACCCTGCTCTAATGTGAAAAAAAACCACTCCGTATTTTTATGATGCTAATCGAAAGAATGGACAAAAGAAATAATTTCTTAAGTAACATAGTAAAAGAAAACAATATCGTAAAGTGTTTGATTCAAATTTTTGCCGACGACGACGTTCGTACTTCTAAAAATAGCGAAATCTTTGAATGCAGTATTACTTACTTTTAAAATTAAAACAAAGTCTCCTTTCAGCAAAATACCCTAATCAACAATATTTGAGATACTTTCGTAATCAAAATCGAATCTCGAAAAGAATCGGAAATGCTAGGCCAGGAAGAAGATTGGATACTTTTTACCCGACAACGAAAAGCTATTGGTAGGTTAAGTTAAGGACTTTGCACATTATAAATGTTTCTGTTTAGCGGGCCCAATAGATGACTTGTAGAGAATGCTTTAGGGCATTAAATATGTACTTTTTATTTGTACTGTAAGTTTAAGTGCAGTGCATGAAGTTAATATATAGGGTAAAATTTTATTGATCATCCAAATTTTTCCTAGGCATTAGGTATCCATAAAAGATGCAATTTCTGAAGAAAAAATGTAGGTAAAATTTTCACTATATAAAATGTGCTGTCCAAAAAATAATTAGTAACGTGAGGATTACGTGTATCGACGCGTAAGTTGTCTCGGCGACTCAACGCGGGAGCGGGGTAAAGGTCGCGGGAGAGGACCGTTGCCGTCTCCCGCGCAGTACGCTACCGCGGTAACCACAAACGTATGTTCTTTCAGCTGCTGTTTCTCAATATTTTAGTACTAAAAGATACTGATTGAAAAACACGTATTTTCTATTTTTCGCTAAAGAATCCACTGTAAAAATTTGGACAATGAAAACAATTTCACCCTGTATTATTCACTCTCAATACAAAGATGCGAACAAGAAGCAAAAAAATAAAAAATGTCCTAATTTCCTTTATTGGCAGTATCCGAACATGTGACGTCACACACTCCGCCCTCAGCTTTTTGTCACCGCTATCTCCCTTCCACTTCAACCCTTGCGCCGCTCATAATTGTCGCGTAATCGATGTAGATAACCACGGGTTATCTTTGTCGGGTTATTTGTATACTGGATCCGATTGATTAGGATAGATGCTCGAGTACTTGACACTGTTCCAGTGTTTGCCATCTTGAATAGTCATTAGCAATAGAAAATGTCTACCTTATTTATAGGATAATTATATTCTATTAGCGCGTACGTGTATTTGCACGCGGCTTTGCCTGCGTTGTTCCCGTTATTATTCCAAGGGAACTCTTTACCGATATAATTATCTGTTTCAATTGGGGTTTGTATTAGTACCGAAAAAATTTAGTATGGCAGTACCGGTAATTCCCGGTTCTCTCATACTAAAATTTCCCGGTAATGCAAACCCTAGTTTCAATCCAAGACTTGGTCTACTTGCATGTCAAATATCAATTGGATCCATTCAGTTGTTACCGTGTTATTTAGTAACAAACATCTAAACCTCTAAACGTCCGAGCATCTTCCCAAACTTTCACATTTATAATATTAGTAAGATATACGGTAATTCCGGAATAGTTGGCCATAAATGAGCGATGAATCCCATCGAAATAACTCATAAAGTCAAAAAAAATTCTCAAACTCAAACTTCTGCAAGTAGGCCTCAAAGGAATTGAAAAGGATTACATGTCTGATTATTTTCTTTTAGCGTTTCGGTAAATGACGTTCTGAGAGGAGAAGCGCCGGAAGAAACTCACCAGTTTCTCTTTTCAAAAACATTACAACAATTGTGACATGATTACATAAAATGACATAATAAAATTCAACAAGCAAATAACTGGGCACAGTTTTTTCTACCAAGAGATGTATATTACGTATCTCCGGATCCATTACATATCAAAAACATAAAAACTACATTTTTAGAGATGTAAAGGGTATCTAGGCGTCAAAATACGATAAAATATAGATAATAAGCAACATAGACTAAAATTAATGGAGATATAACGAGTCTCCGTAGACAAAAACATTATTTTTGGAGGTGTAAAGTATACGTCGAAATACAAAATGAAGAAGCGTTGGTACGTTGGTGGTAGGTACACGGAACCCTTATAGGATTACTTTGTTGTCCGTCTGTCCGTCCGTACCTCTGTCAAGACGGTTCTCAGAAACCCGTATCGTATCGAGTTGAAAATAAAACCATATGCTCAGGTCTACGATTCCTAGAAGCTGTGAAAAAATCAAACTTGTAGGGAAAAATCTGTTAAATCATAAAAAATTGTTCAATCAAAACTTTTAGGGTACTTTAATATATAAACTTGTACGGAACCCTCGGTGGGCGAGTCCGACTCACACTTGTCCGGTTTTTTAAGATTGATCTCATTACATTTTGATGAATATATCAAAGTTAATTGTTCAAAGTTTTTTTTTTTAGGGGACAACCTACACAAATCGAACTAGCCCCATAGTAAGCTCAATAAGGCTTGTGTTATGGACACTAGACGACGATATATTTAATAGATACATACATACAAATACTTAAATACATAGAAAACATCCAGTTTAACAGCCAACCCTGGATTTACCACAGAAGAAACGCCACAAGCGACTCTCCAGTTAATTTTCCTTACAAATGCCTACACTATCATTAGCAGAACATTATGTAACATCATATATTGGCAACTATACGTACAAGTACGTAGCGACCACAATACAGCTCTGGTTGGCACAAAGACACCGCTAATGCGCCGTAAGTGCTCTGTTTGACAAATTGGGCGGCTGTGTAGAGATTGAAGATAATGGACCACTGAGAGCGGGGACTTGGGACGATTATGTGAGGAGTGAGGGGTAACCTTTTACCTTATTTCACTAAACCTTGCTGAAACTTTAAATTCAAATATGGTTTATTTGCAGAAAAAGGGTTAGTTACAGGTCTTAGGTGAAGGGGTTAGGTTAGGTTAAGGTGATTCAAATCGAAAAGAGGGTTAATAAAGTTTGACGACACGTTTAGGTCAGTGGGAGTGCCACCGCCTACGAAGCTAGAGGTCCCGGGTTCAAATCCTGGTAAGGGCAAATATTTGTGTGATGAGCACGAGTTCCTGAGGCATGAATGTTTTCTATCTATTAAGTATGTAGTTATCTATATAAGTATCTATATCGTCGTCTAGTACAAACAGCAACACACTTAACTGCCCATTAAAGACAGAGCAGAGAGAAAATGATAACGATTGAAAGAGATATATATATTTGTATTATGTCAACTTCAAATCAAATAACGTTTGCGTATGTGTAATGTGCCTTTGAGCTTTGTCATTGTAGTTGTTTGGGCAAAGTTTTTTTTCCATACTGTAAATAAAGGTTTTATTTCAACAAGACAAGTGAATTTGTCAAAATTATGATTTAGCTTTCAGACGAACGTTGGGATGAAATTGAAATAAACTAATTATATTGCTAATGCTTTTATTGGTGCTTCAAATTTTTGATAGGATGCACCAATATAATGTAATTTATATTTATTATTCATTCATTATTTTCCACGAATTCAATAATATGGCATTAATGTCAATAATGACGTTGGATCAGCCATAAAAGAAAAAATATTGTTTCAAAACTCTTTTGAATAATAGCCAATTTATACTCATAAACACACGCACACATGCATAACACGACGCCTTCAAGTGTGATTCTCATTCTTGCAGTATTTCCCATTTTTAGGGTTCCGTAGCCAAAATGGCAAAAACGGAACCCTTATAGTTTCGTCATGTCCGTCCGTCTGTCTGTCCGTATGTCACAGGCATTTTACTCAAAAACTGCACGATGGATATTGATGAAATTTGGAATATAGGTGTCTTGTATGAGCCGCTACTTAGTTTAGTAGTTAAAAAATTAAAATAAATATTTTTAGGGGGGGCACTCCATACATGTTACAGAAGCTAAAAAAAATTTTTTTCAGAAAATATCAACGTGTGGTACATAGTTCGACAGCTCTTTAAAAAACATTTTAAGGTTCCTAAGTAATGTTTTTGATTAAGTGAATACCTTTGGAAATAATCGCTCCGAAAGTTGTGAAAATTGTGTCCCCCCCCCTCTATCTTCTAAACCGTGTGTCCGAAAAATATAAAAAAAATTACAAAGATAACGCTTATTTAATACTTTCAACGAAAATTATTTTCAACAAGATCGGATTAACCGTTTTTGAGTTATAGCCGATAAACTGCGCTTCTCAACAAAAGGACGTAATTGCTATGAAGATACGCTCTTTTGTTGTTGTACTTTTTTTACATCAAATTTTTTACCTTATAGTTACGGCTATGGAACCCTACACTGAGCATGGTCCGACATGCTCTTGGCCAGTTATTGAAGTGTTTAGTTAACTGTGTTGCTGTTTGTACCCATAGTACAAGAATTGCCTAGTTTGAGACTCGCTCGATTTGTGTGATTGTCCCCCGATATTTATTTATTTAAGTATTTTGATAACATCAATTTGCTTGTTTGATTTATTTTACAGCTCAATTTACTTGGACAGTGTTATGCAATAACGAATTAAGTGCATATGCACTTATTTCGATATTGCATAACACTGTTCAATTGTCTCGGCAAAACCACAAAAACATAGAAAGGGCCATTGGTGTTTATTTATTTATTTAATCTTTATTGCACAGTACAATAAAGTACAAATGGCGGACTTTATGCCTTAATGCATTCTCTACCAGTCAACCAATAGACTAAAACATAAACTTGGTGCAGGGTCTTTAATATCAGAGAGAAAACTTAAGATAAGTTTCAGCACCATCTATTGATACCATTCTAAACGAAGTATTGAATTACTCGAAATAAGTATTTTAATAGACATTTATGGAAAATGATTTTACCAGGCTATGGTCGGTGATGACATATACCACTGTCTGGTAGTGCGTAAGATATTTCTTGTATATACTCCAGAGGAGCTTATGAAAGCCCACACTCTAGTATGTATACTAGACTACTCTTCCCAGAGATGACTGAACATTTATTTATTTATGTTTACAAAGTCTTACAGTATATATTTCACTATCACTAAGATTATAAGTGTCTAAACATACTTTCAAAGCTATAATGCGCAATAACAGCCCAAAAATACCAAAGCTTGTGCTAGGCCTAAAGGTGGTTTCCACCGGCAGGGCGAGACGAGACGAGGATTGAATTGAAATTTCAAAATTTGTATGAAGTTTTCAATCCTCTCCTCGCGCAATTTGATACAAATATCAATTCAATCCTCGTCTCGTGTTATATGACACAACTTCCAGATAGCGATTTTATTGACAGTCTTCTATCTTAGCACGTCTAGTCTTCTTCTCTTAAGTAACATAGTACTTACCTCAAAACAAAAGAATATCGTCAAATGTTTGATTCAAATTTTTGACGACGACGACGTTCGTACTTCTAAAAATAGCGAAATCTTTGAATGCAGTATTACTTACTTTTAAAATTAAAACAAAGTCTCCTTTCAGCAAAATACCCTAATCAACAATATTTGAGATACTTTCGTAATCAAAATCGCATCTCGAAAATAATCAGAAATGCTAGGCCACGAAGAAGATGGGATACTTTTCACCCGACAACGAAAAGCTATTGGTTACGGACTTTGCACATTATAAATGTTTCTGTTTGGCCCAATATATGACTTGTAGAGAATGCTTTAGGGCATTAAATCAACCATATGTACTTTTTATTTGTACTGTAAGTTTAAGTGCAGTGCATGAAGTTAATATATAGGGTAAAATTTTATTGATCATCCAAATTTTTCCTAGGCATTAGGTATCCATAAAAGATGCAATTTCTGAAGAAATATCTAGGAAAAATTTTCACTATAAAATGTGCTGTCCAAAAAATAATTAGTAACGTGAGGATTACGTGTATCGACGCGTAAGTTCTCTCGGCGACTCAACGCGGGAGCGGGGTAAAGGTCGCGGGGAGGGGACCGTTGCCGTCTCCCGCGCAGTACGCTACCGCGGTATCCACAAACGTACGTTGTTTCAGCTGCTGTTTCTCAATATTTTAGTACTAAAAGATACTGATTGAAAAACACGTATTTTCTATTTTTCGCTAAAGAATCCACTGTAAAAATTTGGACGATGAAAACAATTTCACCCTGTATTATTCACTCTCAATACAAAGATGCGAACAAGAAGCAAAAAAATAAAAAATGTCCTAATTTCCTTTATTGGCAGTATCCGAACATGTGACGTCACACACTCCGCCCTCAGCTTTTTGTCACCGCTATCTCCCTCCCACTTCAACCCTTGCGCCGCTCATAATTGTCGCGTAATCGATGTAGATAACCACGGGTTATCTTTGTCGGGTTATTTGTATACTGGATCCGATTGATTAGGATAGATGCTCGAGTACTTGACACTGTTCCAGTGTTTGCCATCTTGAATAGTCATTAGCAATAGAAAATGTCTACCTTATTTATAGGATAATTATATTCTATTAGCGCGTACGTGTATTTGCCCGCGGCTTTGCCTGCGTTGTTCCCGTTATTATTCCAAGGGAACTCTTTACCGATATAATTATCTGTTTCAATTGGGGTTTGTATTAGTACCGAAAAAATTTAGTATGGCAGTACCGGTAATTCCCGGTTCTCTCATACTAAAATTTCCCGGTAATGCAAACCCTAGTTTCAATCCAAGACTTGGTCTACTTGCATGTCAAATATCAATTCGATCCATTCAGTTGTTACCGTGTTATTTAGTAACAAACATCTAAACCTCTAAACGTCCGAGCATCTTCCCAAACTTTCACATTTATAATATTAGTAAGATATACGGTAATTCCGGAATAGTTGGCCATAAATGAGCGATGAATCCCATCGAAATAACTCATAAAGTCAAAAAAAATTCTCAAACTCAAACTTCTGCAAGTAGGCCTCAAAGGAATTGAAAAGGATTACATGTCTGATTATTTTCTTTTAGCGTTTCGGTAAATGACGTTCTGAGAGGAGAAGCGCCGGAAGAAACTCACCAGTTTCTCTTTTCAAAAACATTACAACAATTGTGACATGATTACATAAAATGACATTAATAAAATTCAACAAGCAAATAACTGGGCACAGTTTTTTCTACCAAGAGATGTATATTACGTATCTCCGGATCCATTACATATCAAAAACATAAAAACTACATTTTTAGAGATGTAAAGGGTATCTAGGCGTCAAAATACGATAAAAAGTATAGAAAATAAGCAACATAGACTAAAATTAATGGAGATGTAACGAGTCTCCGTAGACAAAAACATTATTTTTGGAGGTGTAAAGTATACGTCGAAATACAAAATGAAGAAGCGTTGGTACAGTCAAGGAATTTAATTTCCAACCCACCTAAGTTCCAATATCGTATAGCATACTGTCATCATAAGAGCTAGCTAGACTACGACGTTACTTTGACATATCACACGCATTGTTTTGTGTCAGTAACTAGATAACAGATTAACAACGTTGACATGGTGAACTGAAATTTGGAACGTCAAGGTACTGCCAAAAAAGGACGACAACCGCAGAATCGAAATACGAAGAACGTCCAGCTTTCTCGCTCTTGCAATATTCGAATGAAAGGAACGCAGATAACGAAACTTAGATTATCGACGATTGCGGTAGACTTTCCGGAGTCTGGATTCGCAATTATTTAAAAATTTTCTCGATTGACACTGACACCAACTGACACGTATTCGTAATTAGATGAGTAAATGACTTCGCAAAGAGGTTATCTGTAATGTGCAGTGACAAATAATACGTATTGACATTTAAATACTATTACTGAAATAGAAATTTCGACCTTAATGCATCGTGAATGCTAAACAACATTTCAATGAAACGGGTAGGAAATTAAATTCCTTGACTGTACGTTGCTGGTAGGTACACGGAACCCTTATAGGATTACTTTGTTGTCCGTCTGTCCGTCCGTACCTCTGTCAAGACGGTTCTCAGAAACCCGTATCGTATCGAGTTGAAAATAAAACCATATGCTCAGGTCGACGATTCCTTGAAGCTGTGAAAAAATCAAACTTGTAGGGAAAAATCTGTTAAATCATAAAAATTGTTCAATCAAAACTTTTAGGGTACTTTAATATATAAACTTGTACGGAACCCTCGGTGGGCGAGTCCGACTCACACTTGTCCGGTTTTTTAAGATTGATCTCATTACATTTTGTTGAATATATCAAAGTTAATTGTTCAAAGTTTTTTTTTTTAGGGGACAATCTTACACAAATCGAACTAGCCCCATAGTAAGCTCAATAAGGCTTGTGTTATGGTTACTAGACGACGATATATTTAATAGATACATACATACAAATACTTAAATACATAGAAAACATCCAGTTTAACAGCCAACCCTGGATTTACCACAGAAGAAACGCCACAAGCGACTCTCCAGTTAATTTTCCTTACAAATACCTACACTATCATTAACAGAACATTATGTAACATCATATATTGGCAACTATACGTACAAGTACGTAGCGACCACAATACAGCTCTGGTTGGCACAAAGACACCGCTAATGCGCCGTAAGTGCTCTGTTTGACAAATTGGGCGGCTGTGTAGAGATTGAAGATAATGGACCACTGAGAGCGGGGACTTGGGACGATTATGTGAGGAGTGAGGGGTAACCTTTTACCTTATTTCACTAAACCTTGCTGAAACTTTAAATTCAAATTCAAATATGGTTTATTTGCAGAAAAAGGGTTAGTTACAGGTCTTAGGTGAAGGGGTTAGGTTAGGTTAAGGTGATTCAAATCGAAAAGAGGGTTAATAAAGTTTGACGACACGTTTAGCTCAATGTGAGTGCCACCGCCTACGAAGCTAGAGGTCCCGGGTTCAAATCCTGGTAAGGGCAAATATTTGTGTGATGTGCACGAGTTCCTGAGGCATGAATGTTTTCTATCTATTTAAGTATGTATTTATCTATATAAGTATGTATATCGTCGTCTAGTACCCATAGTACGAGCATTGCCTAGTTTGAGACTCGCTCGATTTGTATGATTGTCCCCCGATATTTATTTATTTAAGTATTTTGATAACATCAAATTGCTTGTTTGATTTATTTTAAAGCTCAATTTACTTGGACAGTGTTATGCAATAACGAATTAAGTGCATATGCACTTATTTCGATATTGCATAACACTGTTCAATTGTCTCGGCAAAACCACAAAAACATAGAAAGGGCCATTGGTGTTTATTTATTTATTTAATCTTTATTGCACAGTACAATAAAGTACAAATGGCGGACTTTATGCCTTAATGCATTCTCTACCAGTCAACCAATAGACTAAACAGAAACATAAACTTGGTGCAGGGTCTTTAATAACAGAGAGAAATCTTAAGATAAGTTTCAGCACCATCTATTGGTATCATTCTAAACTAAATATTGAATTACTCGAAATAAGTATTTTAATAGACATTTATGGAAAATGATTTTACCAGGCTATGGTCGGTGATGACATATACCACTGTCTAGTAGTGCGTAAGATATTTCTTGTATATACTCCAGAGGAGCTTATGAAAGCCCACACTCTAGTATGTATACTAGACTACTCTTCCCAGAGATGACTGAACATTTATTTATTTATGTTTACAAAGTCTTACATTATATATTTCACTATCACTAAGATTATAAGTGCCCACAAATACGTTCAAAGCAAATGCGCAATAACAGCCCAAAAATACCAAAGCTTGTGCTAGGCCTAAAGGTGGTTTCCACCGGCAGGGCGAGACGAGACGAGACGAGGATTGAATTGAAATTTCAAAATTTCTATGAAGTTTTCAATCCTCTCCTCGCGCAATTTGATACAAATATCAATTCACTCCTCGTCTCGTGTTATATGACACAACTTCCAGATAGCGATTTTATTGACAGTCTCCTATCTTAGCACGTCTAGTCTTTAAAATCATTTAGGGAAATACGTATATGCCAGTTTAATAGCAGTAAGTTTTCTTCCTAAAAATGAACATCGCGCGCTTGAATGTGCGCGCTGTGTACGCACTACAGGCTCAGTTTTAAGAATGGATCGCACTCACACAGACGTGTTATCGCGCGTATGTGTGAATACATGTCGCGCGTTGGTCGCGCACTCCTAAACAGCCGAAGTTGTATAACTTGTTCATCTTTATACTTTGTATATGCCTTATCTGACATACGAGATTGACACTTTAAGCAAAGTACAAAGACAACCAAGTAGTTCGTCTTCGCCGTTTAGGAGCGCGCGACACCAGAGCGTGCCTAAGGCACAGGGCTGCCGCTCATCGGTTCTGTAAAATACCTACTTACTACGAACGTAACTTTTATTAGGTTGACCTCGATCGAACGAACAATCGTTTGAGGTCAACCTAGTAAAAGTTAATTATTTCAATATGAAAGTATCTGACCGCACACATCTGATGTTAATGTTATTAAGTATAATAGTTTAAATAAATTAGTATTGGTATGTGTACATGTAAGTAACGCAACGATATTTCGGCTCGTTTCATAAAACCTCTCTCGTGTTTAAGGCATTTTATGTATCAATAGAATCAACTACTATTTAATTAGTACACGTTTAAAAAATCTGTTAATTTTACTCATCACTGTCAAACAAAATAATTATCTACTCTATTTAATTGGTATAGTTTGATCACAAAACTATCAAACATTCTATAAACGACTTAAAATATAACATTTATATAGGTACTAATAAAATAAACACCTTTCGGGATCCTTAGGAATGCAGAAATATGACAATTCTGGATCTTGCGCATTATTCTTCAAACATCCGAACACACTGCAGTATATACGTCTTCTATACTTTGCTTCGTCCGCAGACATTTTGAACGTTCGACCGCTTGCGACGAGAGCTCAGCCCTGACTAAGCACGCGCCGATGCTTGCCTGTGGTGCGTCCGTACACGGCGCGCACACGGCGCGCACACATGCGCGCTCCCGATGTACCTTTTATCGGAACAAAAACTACCGTATACCGTGCTTTAAGTCTGTACCTCTATAGCTTGGCAACTTCGTTGGTGACACTCACTTGTGTCCTTTTTGTTCTGTGCAGCTGTAACTACTTACACAAATTACCGCCAACACGAACGGGGGCCTCCGTCGGCAGCCTCCGTCGGTCGCCGTTCGTGTTGGCGGTGACTTGTGTAAGTTACGGCTGCACAGAACAAAAAGCACACACATGAGCGTCACCAACGAAGTTGCCAGGCTATAGCACAACTGTGACACGCGACTCTTTGTCACGCGACAGATGCTCCCTATCTCTTTCTACTCAATATAGTGTGACAGTGACAGGTGATGTTCTGTCGCGCAAGAAACGAAGTCGCGGCCAGTTATGCTAGACTTAGGTCATTAAAACTGTCCCTAAGTTCTAAGACACAGTGATACAAGTATGGTTTACCTATTGGATTACAATTTGATGTTCCACACATCCCAGCACCTCCACCAATTTGGGTTCTATTACGAATATGATAGAGTTCAAATTCACTTGTGTCCCACGGTGTAATATATTGTTCGCTTCATTAAGCTAAATGCTTTATATTAATTATATTATGTAATATATTGAGGGTAATGGATGATGCATTGTTATGTATCATAATCTAATTATGGTTTGTTAATGTATCTTACTTCATTAGGTACGTTTTGGTGAGTTAGAGGCTTAGTTGATATATGTAGCAATCCCTATCAAATATCAAAATTGATGAGTTCTTGCAAAATAGTAATAAAATAGTTTTTTTTAATCACATAGAAAATGTTATTTATGGAATTTCATAGAACTGTGTAGGTAGGTACAACCTCATAGGATGCGTAAAACGAGGTATTAGCTTGCATTTAAATATTCTATTTATATTATTGCAGTAATTTATTGTTCATTTTTATTTTATTAAGTATGCATTGTATTTTTTCTTTTTTTGTGCAATATAGTATGATTGTATTGTATTGTACATCTTTTACCAGTGCGAAGTCACAGGAAAAATCCTGAAACCATTACCATTAAAGTTATGGATGACTTGAATACGTGTACATGGCACAAATAACTACACAAAATCCAAACCGATTATCAGCCCAATAAACATGCCCGATAATAAAGTAAAGTAAAAGTTCCCAGGCGCGGGCGCAATTAGTTCCGCTCCGGCACCGAACCCGGGACCTCGCGCACGCCCGGTTTAGGGGATCCGGAATATTTGTGGGTAACTTACATTTTTATAATGCAATATTAAAACTTTAGGATACAATTTTAGATCTATGTGAGGTCTAAGGGCCTTCGATGTTTGTGGACTGTAGTTTATAAATGAAAAGACTTAATTTTCCATAGTGAGCGCCTACCTCACTTAGGCACTGTTAAAGAGCTGATTATCACTTGATGATAAATGTAAAAGACTGAAGAGAGTAAAATAGAGTGAATTGAAATGGCCGAGAACCGCCATTTTATAAGATTATTTTTTAAAGGTGGGAGATTATTCTAAGAATCTCCCGGCAAGTCGAGCTTGTTCTGAGAAACGAGCCGAGTTAGTTCTGAGAATCAGCTATTCTTTTTAGCGCGTAAGTGGGGATAAGTTTGTTTACTTTATTAAAAAACACATATAATTTCACATTACACAGAAATAAGGATTATAGTAATAATTAATTAAATTCTTATAAACGATGGACATTGATAAATCTTAAAATTAGAGTAAAACACACGTTATTTATGATTGATTGATTAAACAGTAGAATGATTGAGTAACGAAACAATAATAAACAGTAAAAGATTCTAATTAGATTTCAATATGATTTTTCTCTCCTACGTGATTGACTTAGCCTATTTGATTGTTACATTATATATACCTAACTACTAAATATATGTACAAAGGCTATTTCCGACAATCTATTTTAGTTTTAGCTTATATAATTTTAATTTAGTTTTAGTTTTTAGTATAATTAATTTTAACTTTGTTTCTATTTTAATGTTCTGTTGCTTTTGTTTTTAATAAACAATTTCTCAATTTCTTGATTTTTCTAATATAACTGAAAATACAGAAAAAAATAACAGTAATCTACAAATAAAATAAAACTTAAGTAAAAATTAAACTAAACCTAATAAGATAAACATACATTAAAACTAAAAATTATCTGAAAAATTGGGCCCCCTTGGCATAGTGCCGAATATGCTGGCAGCGTTTCCCCATATGGCGATGCGTAATGGTTCGCTGTGCGAAGAAGCTGCCAATAATTATAACTTATAGCTGAAAAAAGAAACTTATTCAGCAAAACTGAATAAAACCACAAAAAAACTGACTTAAAACATCAAATTTATGACAAAATAAACAAAATTATTTTTTTTGGAAAAAAGGTCGCAGGAGCACTTTTACAAATCTAAATCTACTAACGCTACGTAACGTGACATCTGAAGAGAAAAAACGCGAGAAACTCCTCGGTTCGTTTTATTTTTCAAAATAAGTACATTGCACACGATTTTGGGATATACTATAAAAATACATGTGCCTATCATATTTGAAGAGTTCTCTTCGTGGAGTCATTATAACTAGATTTTGAAAAAAGGGACGTAAAGGGGTAAATATGTTTCTTTTTCAAATCGGTTCATATGATGTTCGGTAATGAAGAGTCGAGGCAACTAATTAACAAAATAACTAAATATTTTTACTAAAAAAAAACCCCGCCATTTTGTTTATTTTAATAAACTTCATACCCAGTGACACTCGCGCCATCAAGACGAATCTAATGATGTATCATTTATCAAAATCGGTTGTGCCGTTGAGTAGTTACGAGCGGACATAGGAACGGACATACATACATACATACATACAGTTCAAACACATAACCCTCCTTTGGGCTTCGCCGCAGTCGGGTAAAAAAACTGTTATGGTTTTAAGCACGTCATCTAGCTTTTAACCTCTAATGAGTGGACATAAGGTTTACATTAAAGTGAACCGCCCGCAGTGACGTAAGACAATAGGACGTGCAATAGTTAAGGTGTTTCGTCAGGTTCGGTAACTACTCGCTGGCGCAGGGGTTAGTACGTGAGACTCCTGAGCAAGAGGTCGGAGGTTCGAATCTCGGCGTCTGGAATAACTTTTTCTATTAAATTATTTTACTTTCGTAGCTGGTTCGGAATAAGTAATTTAAATAACAACAACATCATGAGCGTCGGTCATTCCAGCTCATCCATTAGTTCGGTCAACATCTTTAATTGCAAATGGCTGTGACAAATAAGTGCTTACCCACATGATTAATATGTAGAAAGCGAATTTAGTGCTAGTTGTTGGGAAATAATAATGAATACACTAATAGAAATTTTATAATTTTTGTGTGAGTGAAAATTACGGCGAAGGGGTAAGTGTAGTACATAAGCTACCATGGTAAACATAGGTCTTGAATTCCCATAGTTCAAGTAATTAGAAAATGTTTTGTTTTAGCCTATGGAAATGCCCTTCAGACCGTGGTCGTACTGAGCTGATGATGGTCGTACTGACCTTATGAAATTGCGTTTGGAGTTCGGTACAGAAGCTAGTCGGTGGCATATGGATTGGATTGGAAGGGGTCCATGCGAATTTATATACCCTCCTGGCGCTCAACAAATATATTAGTTATA
Source organism: Eudemis profundana (assembly GCA_947034925.1). NCBI lineage: Eukaryota > Metazoa > Arthropoda > Insecta > Lepidoptera > Tortricidae > Eudemis > Eudemis profundana. The sequence goes on along the minus strand of OX344818.1, from coordinate 2,748,405 downwards.
AGTCTTATTTCATAAGTAGTTAATTAGTTATAAGTACTTTAGGGTATAGCTTGCTTAGTTTAGAATTTTAGGATTAAACTTGTTCAATTATTACTGGCGTCTCTTATTTGAAGTCAACCCATAACAATGGCGCCCAACGTGGGGCCCGAGACGTCTGTACCTAATCCGTGCAAGGTTGACTTTGGTCAAATGGTAGATGTCGGTGAAATGCCAGGTACAAGCAAAATAAATCATCTAGATGATCTGAAATTCAGGCATAAGGTTTTTGAAGAAGTTCAGACTAGATTGAGAAAGGTGCATGAAAGTAGCAAACAGCGTTACAACCAAAGCAGAAGACTAAGTAATTTCCAAGTAGGAGATATGGTGTGGCGTAGAACGAAATTTTTGTCTAATGCTCAGAAGAAATTCAAGGCTAAACTGGCTCCCAAATTTGAAAAGGCCATTATAGTAACTAAGTTGTCAACAAACGTGTACCGCCTTAACAACGCCCTTGGTAAAGATATTGGAGTTTGGCATGCCAAGGACTTAAAGAAATAAAAAAAAAATATATTAGATTTTTTTTTCATGAGGGAGAGGGTACATGTTATGGTTTTAAGCACGTCATCTAGCTTTTAACCTCTAATGAGTGGACATAAGGTTTACATTAAAGTGAACCGCCCGCAGTGACGTAAGACAATAGGACGTGCAATAGTTAAGGTGTTTCGTCAGGTTCGGTAACTACTCGCTGGCGCAGGGGTTAGTACGTGAGACTCCTGAGCAAGAGGTCGGAGGTTCGAATCTCGGCGTCTGGAATAACTTTTTCTATTAAATTATTTTACTTTCGTAGCTGGTTCGGAATAAGTAATTTAAATAACAACAACATCATGAGCGTCGGTCATTCCAGCTCATCCATTAGTTCGGTCAACATCTTTAATTGCAAATGGCTGTGACAAATAAGTGCTTACCCACATGATTAATATGTAGAAAGCGAATTTAGTGCTAGTTGTTGGGAAATAATAATGAATACACTAATAGAAATTTTATAATTTTTGTGTGAGTGAAAATTACGGCGAAGGGGTAAGTGTAGTACATAAGCTACCATGGTAAACATAGGTCTTGAATTCCCATAGTTCAAGTAATTAGAAAATGTTTTGTTTTAGCCTATGGAAATGCCCTTCAGACCGTGGTCGTACTGAGCTGATGATGGTCGTACTGACCTTATGAAATTGCGTTTGGAGTTCGGTACAGAAGCTAGTCGGTGGCATATGGATTGGATTGGAAGGGGTCCATGCGAATTTATATACCCTCCTGGCGCTCAACAAATATATTAGTTATAAGTCTTATTTCATAAGTAGTTAATTAGTTATAAGTACTTTAGGGTATAGCTTGCTTAGTTTAGAATTTTAGGATTAAACTTGTTCAATTATTACTGGCGTCTCTTATTTGAAGTCAACCCATAACAAAACTAATAAAGGACGTCCTCTTTATAGTGAAATCGGCTAAAAGCAACCGTTTTCCCGTTTGGACTTCCATACAGATTTTCATTCCGTCGTAAAATGTAGCAATTACCAATTATCTCCTCACAATTTAAACCCAAGATAATCAAACAGAACAATCAAATCCTCGTCCCATATAAATCGATGTTGCCGTCTTAACCTCAAGGTTCAAGATCACAATAAAATATAAACAATAAGTTTAAAAGTCAGGTTCCCAGGGAAGCTTGCGGTCGACGTATCAATGTCAATGGTGGCAACGTAATATGCTCGTGAGCAGAAAGTGGGCAGGAGAAACGTCTAGAAGATATACAAGTCATCCTTGTAGACTTTTTGGGTAGTTCTCTGCGATTTTATACCGTTTTGCTTGCTTCATTACCATCGCTATTATTGGCCGTTTTATAAAAGCAATCAGGATCATTATGATAAAAATAGCAGAGGCACGCGACTCCTACAAGATAACCGAAAACGACTCCATAGTTTATAGGAAGCTCATCCATAATATGGCGATGGTAATGATGTGACTGTTTAGTCGCAGAAAACTACCCTTTTGGCTACCTGGTCTTTGAGAATGACGTCATTTAGGACTTAGGTGTTAAGGCAGGCTACTTGACAGACTTTTGAAAAGTAACTCAGATTGTTTGATGATGTCTATTGAGTACTCAGAAAGTGGACATTTTTAATTCTTTTGTGTATTTTTTTCTAAAACAAGAAAATAAATATGGACTTTCAAAGTTAGCCGTCAAAATGCTTTCTCGGACAATATGGCGTCTCTGACGTCACATGTCTGTAAGCAGACATACGTCAACTCGTTCGCGGATGGATAATGAATGACTGAATTGACAGATGCTGTTTACTGACCAGTGACGTCATCGACCAATTCAGGCCGTTTTCGATAAAATGGCGACAGGTAAAATATAATAAATTTTCAGCCGAGTTTTATAAATAAATCATCATATTTGTTTTTAGTAATATTGTAAAATGTTTTTAAAACTTATAATTAAGACAAATATCCATAATTTCACCCTTGAACACAGTATAATAGCAGTAACTTTGTATATGTGTATTCGCCGTGAACGAACTCACTACAAGCAAAGTTTTACAAATGCGTAAGAATGCCCCAGTACTGATCGCACTGTCTCGGCTTTAAATACGTATCGCGCGCTCATAAACTGCCAAAGTTTGACTACATGTCTGTCTTTATAGGGAACTTGCACGACGAAGGTGCTGCCAACTGGTGCTGCCAATCTATATCATCTACCCTCTCATGCTAAAGTAAAGTAAAGTAAAAGTAAAAGTAACTTTATTTGCACACACATAGTACACATACATAAGGAAGATATAATTATAACTGTAGGAGATGCATGCACAAAACAGGACTTATAGTTGCAGATCTTACACAGGGGTTCCCAAACTAGGCTCAGCCTGTATCTTGGGCAACCAGGTAAATTTAAAATAAAGCAAGAATATTGCCTATGCTGGGGCCACATTGACGAAAACGCCGTTAATTTATTGCGATGAAGGACGATTAACGTCAGTGTAGCTACGACATTAGACATTGACACTTAGATATTGTCATTGACATTGACAGCTTGATTTGACAGGAGCGATAGTTTCCTTTATTGTCCACCCGTGTCTCTTTTGTCGTTTAGTGCTGCCACCTATAGTTCGTGCACGTTCCCTATACTTTGCCTTGAATGTCCAACAATAATTTTATCGGGACGTACAGCGAAAGGGGCTTTTACAGAAGGGACATTTTGCGAAAGAGATGGGACCGTTTGAGAAAGGGACATTTTGCCAATGGGGTATTTTGCACAAGGGGCAATTTGCAAAGAAGACGTTTTTCGAGTGGGACCCTATGCGCTTAAACCATTTTATCGACATAATCATTTCATCGAAAGCATCATTCTCTGAAACCGTTTTTTTCCCAAGACCCAGGAAAGGACATAAGTAAGTTTGTAGACATAGGTTAACGTATAGCGCGAAAAAGAACTTGAACGTTTGTATGGTGAATCTGTAATTTTTCAAGAATTAAGGGTAAAACTGTAATTCTATGACGACGAAGTCGCGGGCAAAAGGTATCTACTTATTTTTGAAACCCCCCAGCATCTTGTTTGGAAAAATCTTTAATGTCTTTCTACGATTTACTATAGGTTTAGATTGTTGGTGTTTTATATTTAGTATAGATAGCGGCAGTTACGTCCTTCTGCGTGTATGATGCGCGGGCGCACCGGTCACGCGCGTCGAAAGCGAAACCAGCTGTTGGGCAAAAAATAAAACGTGCCCTGGCTTGGTCCTTTGGTTACAAGATTGTTATAATACTGGGTCAAGTCATTTTATCCGCCTTGTGCTTTACAATGTTGAACAAAGATTTGTATGAAGATGGTAAAGCGTTGATTATAGAATGAAGATCCATACTGTCACATAATTCACTCCCACCTCGCTCGGGCTCAGCTAAGTTTCTTGCCGGAGTCTTCTTAGCTGGGCTAGGTTTTAGCGAACCGGCAACTAAAACTCCCATTAGTTCGATACACACGTTCACATAAGGACAGGATGATCCGCTTCATCCTTCCCGCTGGTCCGCTGCTCACTCTGAGCAATCAGTGAAAAGTCAAGGTGGCCCTAGCCAAACGACCTGGTTCGACTCCAGGCGTTCAGGCCCCCACCTAGTCCGACCCTATCGAGGTGGACCGGGACAAGGTGATCTGGTTCGACCCCAGGCGCCCCCGGCACCCACCCAGTCCGACCCCTCGGGGTGGTCCGGCTAGCGACCTGGTTCGACCCCAGGGAACGCCACGGCCGACCACCCGGTCCGACAATCGCTATGTCCATAACGGTTGCGAGTTTGTCAGCTTCCAAAAAAAAAACTGTCACAGAATAAGTAATAGTACTACGTATAAAAGTCTCTCTCTCTGACAAAACAGTCGTTCGGGTCCGACCTCCGGACACAGCGCATCGGACCCGACCGTCCTTCTCTATCCTGACGCCAAAACGCAAAAGGGCACATCTAACATTTTTTTTCGACACTGAGTTCTATACATATTCGGAATCAGTAAATTTCACTGATTCCGAATATGTATACAACTCAGTGTCCAAAAAAATGTTAGTTGTGCCCTTTTGCGTTACGGCGGCAGTATCGCATAATGCGTGCCAATGCCAACAGATTCCAATTCGGATAATTTATTGAAAAAAATAATTATTTTTTTATTAAATTTTTTAATTATTATCATTGGATATAAATTATAATTACTATTATAGTAAGTACATTACACAACTGGGGTGGTAACACAAAGAAAGGCCGAGATCGCAGATGTTTGCGGCCCGAGCTGCAAGCAAGGAGGATAATATGCGATCGAGGGCTTTCTTTATTACCTCCCGTGTTGTGTACATCATTTTATGTCTACACGCGGCCAGGATTCCGTACGCTTAGTACCAAGATTGAATTTTTCGACCTCTGTGAACTTAGCGTAGTTCAACTATAGATTATATCTGCTAAGCTTGGATTTAAGAGATATCGATATCACGGATCATATTATAGAGACGAGTTTGACATTGAAATTGTGAATTTACTCTGCTGATGTCAACCTGTTATAGCTTGGCAACTTCGTTGGTGACACTCACATGTGTACTTTTTGTTATGTGCAGCCGTAACTACTTACACAAGTTACCGCCAACACGAACGGCTGCCTGCGGAGGCTGCCTCCGTCGGTCGCCGTTCGTGTTGGCGGTAACTTGTAACAGTGTCACCAACGAAGTTGCCAAGCTATAGTCTCAGTTTACTATCAGTTTTAACGTCATCTCATCAGATTCACCCCTTCCCTATAATTACCAAAATGGTCGAACATTAACTGTGACACGCCATAAGGGCCTAAAAAGTACCACAATATTCAGAACCGGTTTACAAATATCGAGATTCATTCACTTTCCAGCGAGGCGAGTGAATGGACAGTTTTTGTGCGAGTACACTTGCTCTAATCGCTGTGAAATTAGTTCGGTGGTCGAGTGAGGCGTGAGTGGTAGCGGTTTACTATAAATGTACAGATTTGACAAGTCAGTATGACAAAGAGCGGATATTTTAAAATCTTGCCAATTAAAATATATTCAAATAGATTAAAAGTGGCAGCATTGACGGTTATTTCATTTTAACACCATAAAAACTTGGCTTTCTGATTTCAATTATAGTTTTAGCGACTATTGTCAAAATATTTTACAATATTCTTGGAAAAATGACTTTAACGCTTAAATTTTTCATAAATGGTCGACCACATTTTGATAAGCTTGGGCTTAGCGTGACGCAAAATAAAAAAAATGTTAGTATAAGTTGTAAATAATGTGAGTTTTTGATGTATTTTTTATTTATCTTGTTTAAAAAAAACTACTTAGTTAGATAAATACGCAGTAGATTGAATTTTTCGTTTGCGTAATGTCCTCAGAATAACTGGCAACAAATACTGGCAGCTTCGGTGTGGTCATTCATTTAATGTTACCCAATAAGAAGCAGTTTTTTTTTGTAAAATTCATTTTGCCAAATAGGGAACGTGCACGACGAAGGTGCTGCCAACTGGTGCCGCCAATCTAAATCATATACCCTCTCATGCTGGGGCCACATTGACGAGAACGCCGTTAATAACGTTAATTTATCGCGTTGAAGGACAATTAACGTCAGTGTAGCTACGACTTACTATATTTGTCATTGACACTTACATATTACCATTGACATTGACAGCTTGATTTGACAGGGGCGATAGTTTCCTTTATTGTCCGCCCATGTCTCTTTTGTCGTTTAGTGCTGCCAGCCTGCCACCTATACTTCGTGCACGTTCCCTATACGTAACTGCGACAAAAATACTTTCTAGGAGTCAAATCAAACAAGAAATAATCCATAACAGCTGGCTACTTAAATATGAGCTTGATAACAACTAACATGAACTATATATGGTTTGAGTTGGTTCGAAGAGTAAAAAGCCAGTAACAACTTAAAGGCACAGAAAACATAACCATAACCTGTTATTCCGCGAGAACTTTTTCTAAAGAATATATATGCGTCGACCCTTAAATGCGCCTAATACACTCACGGACAATGAATTCGGGTCATTTTCTATATAACTGTTCATAGAAAATGGGAAATTATAAGTCAAGCCACAGATTTATTTATTGGCCACGTGCTCAAGCTTCTCATTTTATACCTAAGCAACGGGAAAATGAGATCGCCTCTAATAAATGAATTCGCCAACTAAATATTCTTTAGAAAGCGTCAAGCAAAGATCAACAATTATCTTAACTTGCCTTTTTGTTAATATATTGCCACCTAATTTACTAACTCAGCCACGGATTTTAAATAGAAAATGACCCGAATTCATTATTCGTGACGGTACCTACTTATTTGGGACTCGAACTCGAACCATCGAGTTATTAATAAAAATTACAAAAACCTACATATGTCGCCTATGCGTGGAATTTTCTGACCGCTGTCACTCGAGCCGCAACTTTACTGACATTTACACTCGAACTAATAAAAAGTTGTATAACAAAATGACGCGTTAACAACAATGCTTGATATTACAGCGGCTACCGGCAGTGACAGTGGCCACGTTTGAGGCTTTGAGAAAGATTTCGTCTGGGACACTTAAGAGAATAGTAGAAGTCTACTATCAACATATTTACTTACTAGCATTTTCCCGCGGCTTCGCCCGCGTTGATCCCGTTAAATCTTCAACCCCTATTTAAACCCTTTACAGGGTGAATTTGGAAAAACAGTAAAATCAATTTTCTTGTTTTCTAATGAAGAGTCTAAACATGAAGTTTCAAACTTCATAGTTCAAAAATATTTGAATCTCCATACAAATTTTGAACGCCTATTTGAACCCCTTAGGGGGCGAATTTTGAAAAACCATTTCTTAGTGCACCCCTAGATCTTATAAGAAACCTACGTGCCAAATTTGGAATTTTTAGAACCAGCGGTTTGGACTGTGCGTTGATATGGCAGTCAGTCAGTTTCTTCTTTTAAGCATATAAATATTTAGATTAATGAACCATTTGGGTCATAAATCGAGCGTTTAAACCGCCTCACTTGTGTGGACACTTTTTTGTCGAGATCCCTGCAAATTTTTGTGGCGTTTTAATCTATTTGGTAGTGATCTCAGACTTCTAATAAATAGTCTAATATCCCATTAAAATCAGCAGGGATTTCGACAAAAATGTGTCCACAGAAGTGAGGCGGTTTAAACGCTCGATTTATGACCCATTTAGGTAATCCAGGCCATGGTCTACTTATATGCCAAATTTTATCCCAATCCATAAAAAGTCCACTTGAAAAGTGGTGTACTTACTTTAAACATAAAACGAACGTGCACGACGAAGGTGCTCCCAACTGGTGCCGCAAATCTAAATCATATACCCTCTCATGCTGGGGCCACATTGACGAAAACGCCGTTAATAACGTTAATTTATCGCGTTGAAGGACGATGAACGTCAGTGTAGGTACGACTAACTATATTTGACATTGACACTTACATATTATCATTGACAGCTTAAGGAGTATTATTTATTTGATAATAGACGAGGGAAGTGCAGGTACATTGACTAGTAAAAAAAAATATAAATATAAACTATACGATTGATAGCTTGATTTGACAGGGGCGATAGTTTCCTTTATTGTCCGCCCTTGTCTCTTTTGTCTGTTAGTGCTGCCACCTATAGTTCGTGCACGTTCCCTATCACACATACGCGCATAGTTGTTAGAAAGCTGTCAAATGAAAGAGTTTCTGTCAAAAAACATATTTTGAGACAAGCTTTTTATGGCCGACTAAACCAACGTAAATCTATTTATGAAATATTTATTCATGCGAAAGAAAATTACAAATAAAATTAAAAACTTAATACCAAACTAAATCCCTAAATTAGTAACAATATACGCCTAAAATAAAAGAATAAAGTTAAAATTAAAATATACCTACCGAAAACTAAAATATATTAAAAAGAATCGATCCCTTTGGCATGGTTCCAAAGATACTTATGAAATAGATAAGATATGAGAACAAGCAGCGTTGATTGTAAATTATTGAATTATTTTACCCCCAGTGGCAACCAAATAGATCACTGATAATACGTTATGAATTAACTAGCTTATGCCCGCGACTTCGTCCGCGATGTAAATTATAATTAGGCAATTAGTTTTCATAAATAGTTTCTGATATTTGTTGACAGATGTGGGTGGGTAAATAATGTAATTAAAAAAATTGCTCAAATATCGGGCCTAAAACGGAGCATTTACTTCAAAAAACAATTCTTAAGTGCATTTAAGGATTATTTCAAAATAATTAAATTCACTTCATAAACCACCGGTTACTTACATAATCTATTAATTGAAGAGTACACAGTTTCAAATCATCGTCATTACTCTTTTTAGGGTTCCGTAGCCAAAATGGCTAAAAAGGAACCCTTATAGTTTCGTCATGTCCGTACGTCCGTCCGTCCGTCCGTCCGTATGTCACAGGCATTTTACTCAAAAACGACGAGACCTATACTGATGAAATTTGGAATATAAATGTCTTGTAGATGAGTAATGCGAGAATGAAACAATTAACTATCCATAGCCAACGGAACTATAAAAACGCTGTAAAACTATAGCAATTACGTAAATAAGCGTAATTGTTACATAATTACTGTCTCTATTGGATTGAACAACTAATTGCTAAGAGTTATGAACGCAAAGACATGCCAAACACTCGAGACAAAATATTACGGGTCCGTACCATATTATAAATAAATAAATAATGATTTATTGCCACAAGAAACACAAACAATTATATCGTATTAAATATCATAAGCTTAAACGAATATAATAATAATACCTCCAGGACTGAATCACTCCGCGATTCCGTTGCGCGGTTATTATTATTAAACTAGCAACGTGAAAATCACCCTTTTAAGGCGTTCTGTCAATCATTTTACACTTGCAGCCTATGGATCAACTTTACACAAAAGGCTTATAGCGCACTACGCGTCCAATATAATAACGCGGTGAGGATGCTGTTAGGGCTGCCGCGCCATTGCAGTGCATCGGGGATGTTTTGTGAAGCGCGCACGGATGACTTTTACGCCATTATGCGCAAACGCGTCGCGTCCCTGATGGGGCGCCTGCGCGGCAGCCCGAACAGCCTCCTGCAGATGGTGGCGGCGCGCCTGGACGGCCCCTTCCTGTCATACTGGGACAGGTTGCATAGGGCATCCAACTGAATATTTTTGTGTTGTAGTTATTGCATCGCCACCTTATGGGTGGTAATAGCCAGCAACCAGAAAGCGTTAGTACGCGTTATGCGATAGAGATAGACAGTCGGATGCGGGTCAGCTCCGTCCGGTTGTCCGACGTGAACGACGGTTTTGTTCGGGAGGCTTCTGTATGCAGTACTAATACTCATTCTGTGGTATAATAATAATGGGCTAGTTGACAAAAAAAAACTGTTTAGTCCGTCAGTTAGATTATTAAAAAATATTGTACACGTATTTTTTCTTTTGTTTGACAAACAAATAATGACGGGGATAGAGTGCTTAGAAGTTTCGAGTGACGTCACTGCTTGGTACAATTTTCACCTAGGAGTGACGTCACAAGCCTACTCCAGAAGTTTGATGATCGATAACTTTGTCGATTTTAAATATTTTGATAAACCAAAAAATATGTGTCCCATATTTTTCCATAATCGAACTGACGGACTAAATAGAATTATTTAGTTTTAAACCAGTCGTCATCCCTATTAAAGTATGCATGTTTGTTGACTCACCGTCTCCGCTCTGGTTGCTGCTGTGCGCGTGGTACTGCTCATCTGAAAAGTCGTACTCTACGTCAGGTCAGACCATCTGCTCTCCACTCTTACGAGTCATTGATTAATGGACATTCTTGTCACCAGAGGCCGGAATTTTCTTGGCAAAACAAAAGACTGTCGCAATAGCACTAGTTTTAGAAACATTTTTTTATCGATATCGATAGAGGTGTAATTGTATGTCAAATAAAAAAAAATTATACAAAATTTTGTCGTGTCAGAATCTTACCAAACCTGAACATCACACCAATTACAATGAGTTTTATAAATTTGCTCCTTTGAGATCAAGTGAAGTTACTCGTAAACGTTCATTTAGTATACATAAATGGCTTTATTGGTGGTGGTAAGTATAAAGAAAACAAAGAGAATGTTGAGAAATTAATGATTATCTACTCCTATCACTATCACAAAGCAAATAAAATGTCATGTGCTGCCGTGTGTACTGACGTGGATTTCGATGAAGAAATTGCGTCAGTCTCTATATAATTGTATACAAACGTCACGTAAAATTATAAATAATATATTTTTTATTGGATATACAATTATCGATATCGATAAAAATGTTTCTAAAACTAGTTTGATTGCGACAGTCTTTTGTTTTGCCAAGAAAACTCCGGCCTCTGCTTGTCACCATTAGATACATCTACACTTTGGGTGCTCAAAAATATGTGAACATGCACTCTAAAGTAGTGGCAATAGAGTCGAAATCAGATGTTTGTGAGAGTTTTTATTTGCTCACATGTATCTATGGCGATTGTATATCAATACACAAGATTTGAGCTCCTTAAACTTCCAACATTATAGTATCTAAGTAGATTTTTTGTAAGGAAGCAAAATTATGTATTTACAGTGGGGCGAACATTGAATCCAGAGCGTAACGGAAGATTCTACAATAGAATTTCGTTAAAGCCTAATATGATAATAAGTATTATCTTCTTTTAAATTTCGCATTTTGCTTAAGGATTAAACGGAGCTAGCGTATTTTTAATTAAAAAAAATTTATATATTCTTTAAGTTATGGATTATTCAATTAAAAAAATATAGGTAAGAATAGTTCGTGTTTTTTTAAAGAAAAAAAATATGGCGTGATTGATAAAATGTAACAGTAAATATGTTTTTTTTTTGTACGAATACTCACCTCCATTCCTATGGTCACCCATCAACTCCTGACTCTGCAACGTAGGCGCATGAATCAGGACCTTCTGCTGAGGACTGTGAGGGTCCAGACCCTCCACCTCCAATAGGGGGGCATGGGGCTCATACCCATGGACAATCAAGGGGGGCGGGTGAAGATCCATAGCTAACAATCCACACTACTGTCACTTAACACATTGTAACACTGTCACCACAAAAAGTATTTTTTTGGTCAGATTGTCAGCACATCACAGGGCACTTTTGTCACCACAAAATAGTTTTTTTTAATTGTTTTCGGGCAGTGGAACTTCGTTGCTCTCGATCGTTTGAACCGTCACTTCTGCACGTTTTTAACTCTGCACTTTTCTTGGCACTTATTGTTTTTTTTTTAACTTAATGGAGAATTATTGCGGAGTATTCTGTTTGCGCATGCGCATGGCAACTTTCGTCACCGTTTCTTGCGGATCTTCTGGTGTTTCAACATTTTGCGTTTCTGTAACAAATAAAAAGTTAAATTAGAAACGCGGTATTTCGACTTTCTTAAGCCGCTCTCACTTTGTTGCGCGGTTTTTTGAATAAATTTAGAGAGAACAAACTAAGTACCTATTTCTTTATTCTGCTAATACTAGAATTCAGTCCTGTTAGCGAAAATGTCTAAAATCAAACGGATAATGCATGATCTTAAAATGTATAATTTTTCTGTACGTGTATTTGTCACCTAACTCCTCCTAAACGACTGGACCAATATGGATGAAATTTTGTGTGTATATTTGAGTGGGTCCCTGGATGGTTTGAAAATACAATTGGACCCGGTAGATGACGTGGTGATCGCGATTTCATGAGGCGGGGCGAAGTTCGCCGGGACAACTAGACTTTGTACCTACATAAAAAACGGTTAATTCTGTCATTGGGTAGGTTCTTTTTACACAAACTTATATTATTATATAATAACAAATTATGACAGCGTTGCCCTGGTTGTTCGGCGTAGTGTTAGTGTTAGTTTTAAAGGTACTGGCGGAAGATCAGCGCTGCGTACCCCGCAGCATCATGCTGAGTCAGCGCCTATTCTATACCACGACACATGACTCTCGGTAGGTATTCTAAAATTTTGTAGACCTGTCAATAAAACTTATAGTGATCTCTAGAATACTCTGTCTAGTGTATCTGTATCTGTGCTTTCTATGTCATGTTTGTGGATGAATAAAGTTTTTATCTATCTATCTTATTTCAAGATCTCTCACAACAAACATTTTTCTGGAAAAAAATATCTTGGACGTCTTCAGAATAAGTAAATATATAAACACTATTTAGGTAAGCGTGCTCGATTGAAGACATCATCGTCGGTTACCAACTAGGGAAGTGCTATTGCCGAATGCTATTTCTTACAGAATGGCGATTTTTTAGCAGTATAGTAAGACGTGTCTTTTAGTTAGGTTAGATTAGTGCTAAAAATCAAATATTTCAGCGCAACGTACGTTTCGCAATAATGTAAATTAGCAGAACCATGTTTTGTTATTCTAACGCTTTAAAATAATGTAGCGTTCCTATACCCTCCGGAGTTTTACGTAAAAATCGTATATCTTAAAACTGAGTCTGAGTCTTGAATCCTCCTAGTCGTATAATGTCCATGACGTAAAATGTCCAGGGTCAAAATTGGGTCCATTATTGAGCTCGTAATCTTAGGCTGACGATGCTAGGCTTTGTACATCTATCAAGTAAATGATAAAACAGCCGTCACGTTCTAACAAGGTTTTAAGTGTGAGTACTGATACTTTATCATTTATTTGACGACACGCTTAGCCTAGTGGGAGTGACACCGCCTACGAAGCTAGAGGTCCCGGGTTCAAATCCTGGTAAGGGCAAATATTTGTGTGATGAGCACGAGTCCCTATTTGTTCCTGAGTTTGGGATGTTTTCTATCTATTTAAATATTTATATTTATCTATATCAGTTTTTTAAGTTTAGTTATAATAAAGAATTTGAATACCTACCTATAAAGTGACACAAACCTCTGAATATCTTTGGTTCATAAAACTTTTTGGTCGCTTTTTAAGAGAAAACTTCGATTCTATATCAGTATGTATATCGTCGTCTTGTGAAAGGATGGTCCCCACAATAAATAAATGAAATTAATATCGGGGGACAATCTTACACAAATCGAGCTAGTCCCAAACTAAGAAATGCTTGTGCTATGGGTACTAGACAACGATATACATACTTATATAGATAAATACATATTTAAATAGATAGAAAACAATATTTATTTATTATTATTATTTATCGATCAACTAAGCCTACCATCATAATCCTGTTCTATCTAACGTTAGATACTTTTACTACGTATAAAAATCGGTGCACAACATTACAAAGCAAGTGTATCACAAAGCGGCGCGCGCGCACTAAATCAAGGCTTCCGCGGAAATGTACGTATTATTTAAACCAGCGTCCGAGGTTCGTGCCCCGCTGCCCATTGTTTCGTGTGCTGTGGAGCTGCGTAGAATAGGATAAGGTAAGGCTTTCTAGACAAAAGATATTTCATCGAAATTGTGCTTTTTGATATAAGTACGGAAAGTATGTAATTCGTACCCTTGGTCAAATAACGACGCATCTGCAATATTACAACTTTTCAGGATCTGTGTGTATCATGTAGTTAGTAACCTAGTACGATTTGCATGACTTTTGAGCAATATAAAAACTGTTGACGTAAAGTCACATGCGTTGTTATTTGACCAAGGGTATGAATTTCTCACGAGTTCTGAGGTGTCTTGGCCCGAGACGCTAGGCGAGGGACAAGACTCGGGACGAGTACTTTTAATACATTTACGAAAAAATTCCGATGGAACAAGAAATGCCTTCGGTTATCACCATTCAGATTCAGCCAAATCAAAGTGAGAAAAGTTAGTAAAGACTATATTTTTTATGATTTCATTAGTTTTCCTATACTTGTAGTATAAGACGGAATTACTTGTCGAATTTCATATTTCTAGGTCACACGGAGAGTCCTCGAGAGTGTCGAAATTAACGTTTTTTGCGGCATAAACGGCCGTATCTTTTTTTACGTTAACTTAGAAGTTTGATTTTTTCACAGCTATAAGAGACCGTAGACCTGACTATATCGTCGATCGTAGGCTGAATTACGGTAAGGGACAGGCAAAACAAAGTCCCTTACCGTAATTCAGCCTACGGTCGACGATATGGTATTTTCAACTCGATACCTCCCCAGTCCACACTTTCCGAGATAAAGGGTCTCGACAGACAGAAGGACGGACAGACAGACAGACAGACTGACAACAAAGTGTCCTTATAAGGGTTCCGTTTTTTCCCTTTTGAGGTACGGAACCCGAAAAACTATCGATCGGAGAATTTTTAGAGTCGAAAAAAAAGTATGTAAAAGTAAGCGTTATTTTTTTGGAGTCGATAAAATAAGGATGAGTCGCGGGGATGGTATTAAAAAGCCCAGTCCAAGCGTTCGCAGCTTCACCCTGACCTATCCCAAGCTTCCTTGAGCTTTTGTTTGCATATTCAAAACGCGGAGCTCGCTGCCCGACGAGATATGACCATACACAGAATGTAGAGCATATTTTAATATTACTTGTAAACGGGAAACGTTCTCCGCATGTCATTAGTGCTCCTAATGTGGGATCGTCTGTGGAATTAGATTTTCTACGATTGTCTATTGATTAAAGTTTTCGTTGAAATTTCGTAATTTTTTTTTTAAAAACTCGTATCTAAAAACGTAGAGATAAACGTCAAAAGTTACATACGAACGTCATAAATACTTACTGGGTTTTTACCTGGAATCAGTGTCAGATAAGTGTTTTTTTTTTTCAAATTAATTACGGTTTTTATTTTTGAAACAAGCTATTTTTAGGATAAGGTTGGCCTGTTAAAAATAATGATACAGAAGTCAATGTAGATGTACCTAATAAGGAATCGACAAAATACACTTTGCGGATAGTAAAGGAAACCTTTTAGCCCTGAAAAAGGGATTCCCTTGTTGTAGCATAATTTTATTTGTCCGAATACTCTTTACGCATAATTGTTATTTTACAGATATCACTCACTTTTCATAATAATTATAAAAGAAACGTAACGTAACCTAAGTTATTCTAAGTGACTTACGTAAAATATTTTCCGTTAAAGTTGAAGAAAAATTATGCGAAATAACAAAACTTTCGGACAAATAAAACGTATGCCAAATAGATATATGTAGTGCACGCCACGGTATCATTCTGGCAAAGCCATTAAAGCTTGTTAAATGTAATTAAACTTATGATGAATATGATGATAAAATTAGTCACCTTGTCCGCTCAGATAAACTTTACAATACACACATAATTCTAATCCTTGAGCATAATTATAAGCATAAACATATAAACAAGTATATAACACGTAAGCAATATGAATGAGCATACAAGAGATAGTCATCGTCAGATACGTGTGAAAACATTGTGGGAAACGGACACACATGGGCGGTGGTCGCGCCGATAAATGCGAAGATATCGCCGTTTGCCGGTCGTTTGCGTATGGAAATGTGATTGGATATTGTTATGGTGATACGTAAGAGATTTGTAATGTCGTAGAACATGGTTTTTCTAGACTAAAATGTTGTTTTTTCATTGCTAGTAATAATAGCGTACGGACAAAACTTCATCTGTTTTAAATATTTTGCCTACTTATATTATACATGTGAATGTTCGTGAAGATGTTTCGATGTTTGGGTGTGTAACAAGTGAACGGATTGAAATGAAATTTGGCATATAACTAAACCATATTATCCTAGACAAAAACATACGATAAACATAGGACTTTATATCCCGATAGGAAGGTTAATAATAATAACGGAAATGACGCAGGCAAAGCTGCGGGTAAATGCTAGTAAATAATAAAGCATCTGTCGCTCTCAAAACTACTAACTAACATTGGTATAGTCTATCCGGCGCCGTTAGAGTAAAAAGCCATAATATTTGTTACAATAGCATTATTACTTCGAAAGGTGACATGTGGTAAAAGGTGACAAGTACTTCTTATGTTTCAAATACAAAAGTAATCCCACTAATATTATAAATGCGAAAGTTTGTGAAGATGTTTGGATGTTTGGATATTTGGATGTTTGGATGTTTGTTACCTAATAACGGGATAGCAACTGGATGGATCAAGCTGAAACTTGGCATGCAAGTAGACCAAGTCCTGGATTGAAACATAGGATACTTTATATCCCGGTAAAGAGTTCCTTTGGGATAATAACGGGAACAACGCGGGCGAAGCCGCGGGAAAATGCTAGTATTATAAATGCGAAAGTTTGTGAAGATGTTTGGATGTTTGTTACCTAATAACGTGGTAACAACTGGATGGATCAAGCTGAAATTTGGCATGTAAGTAGAACAAGTCCTGGATAAAAACATAGAATACTTTATATCCCGGTAAACAGTTCCTTTGGGACAACAGCGGGAACAACGCGGGCGAAGCCGCGGGAAAACGCTAGTGTTTAATAAATCCAAAGACATCGATATCCGCAGACCGACCGCGCCGCGCGCTCGCGGCTGTACCCCCATTGTTTCCAATTCCCACAGCCTTGGGCCAGCCTTTTTGTAAACTCGGTTTTGTGGTACAAATGTTCGCTGGTCACTGCCCGGAGATTATAGGGTTTGTGTTTTTGTTCATCGCCCTAGCACTCTTTCCCGTTTCAGGTGTATACGTTTTAGCAATTCGACTAAAGCAGTGGTTCCCTTTATTGCCACATCACCCACAGGCCCCCTATAGATTTGTATAATTACCCCTCCAAAAAATAGGTAATACAGACATGTATATGAAAGTACTCAAAGAAAAACGACTTAATATGAGTACCTATTACGCCTGAGAAAACTTAATTTTACCCCTAAAGGGGTAATTACCCCCAGGGTCGGAACCGCTGGACTAAAGCATTTGACGACCGAATTAGCCTAGTGGTTATTGACTCTACCTACGAAGCTTACGGTCCTGGGTTCGAATCCCGGTAAGAGCGAATATTATTTGTGTTATGTTATTTGTTTCTGAGTCTTGGACGTTTTCTATGTATATTTGTATTTATTAAATATATCGTCGTCTAGTATCCATAACACAAGCTTTATTGAGCTTACTATGGGACTAGTGCGATTTGTGTAAGATTGTCCCCTAATATTTATTTATTTATTATCTTCGTCATCCGTTGTTTGTATTTCCTGATAATATAACTTTTAGAATTCATCAAGACAGGAGATGGGTTGTTACTAAACTGGAGAGTTACATCTTCGGCCTCGTAGTCGTTTACCATCAGTTGCTATTCATTTATTTAAATTTTACTGTGCTATAAAAAAATTATCGACAAGGCGAACTTAACGTTAAAAGCATTCTCGATTACTTAACCTAGGACGGAGCAGCATAACTCGAATGATAATAATGATATGAGACATGTGCCGAACAAGATTTTGATTATCGTTTTGCATTGTCATTGCTATTAGTAAGATACAAAACCCGAAGACACAGGATAATACTGCCGTCCTCAAACTAAAAGGCCGCTAGTTTGTATGAAGTTTCAAACAAATTAGCGGCCTTTTAGTTTGAGGACGGCAGAATACCAGTATTGCTCTTCCTACAAAAAGTACATCGCGCACAAGCAAAGTTTTAAGAATGCTCCGGTATGGATCGCACTACCACAGACGTGCTATTGCGCGTCTGTGTGAATACGTGTCGCCTGGGCTACTTGTTTGTCTTTATACTTTGCCAAAGACGTCTAACTAAACTATCAGAACTAAACATTTTTAAAATAACACAAACTTGAAGAAAAAATCAGTACCTTTCACTGACGAAACTATTTTTCGACAAACACTTTTTACTGGCGTATTTTTTATTATAATTTATATAAAACAACCATATAACGAGGTAGTAAACGTGTGAACGACTGCCAGACGTCACACCCACAGCTAACTAGACTTTGATTATATATTAGTGAGTAAAGTTGGCTATGGAAAATAAAAGAGCTACTGGGATAACCGCTTTTGACAAAAAAGTGGTTATCTTTGACACATTACGGTATTTCTTTTTTAATCCAAGCCTTAAAAATCGGTACCCTTATAGGATAATGTTAGTATAGTATAGTACATTACACAACTAGGGTGGTAATATAAAGAAAGGCCGAGATCGCAGATGATTACGACCCGAGCTGCAAGGGAGGGACGTAAATATGCGATCGAGGGCTTTCTTTATTACATCCCGTGTTGTGTACATCATTTTATGTCTACACTTGGCTAGAAAGCGGCTTTTCCGTACGCGCAGCGTGCGGAAAAAGCCAGTTTTTGGCCAGGTGTGGCATAAAAGTATATTTTAAATCGTTTCGTTACTTTATCATGTATGTAATTAATTAATGATTATTGAGCACAATTAATTATAAAAATGTACACCTATCTCACTCTGTCATCATGGCTGATGACTCTTTGACGACCTCGACAGTCAATTCGCCTCAAATTGGCTTAAATTAAAAACCAAAATGGACGTGACCGAATATTTCACGTAAAAAACGTCAGACAAGTTAAAACAATCGCTCTGGTACCAGACAAAATGATTCACAAAGGAATTGTTAATTAGAGTTAGGCAGGCCATTTTGCTGATGAATTTGGGACAGTCTCTACTCAATATATTCATGACTGTATATTTGATAAGTAACAACAATAACAATATGTTACTAAATACCACAGTATAAAAACTGTATTTTTTCTTGCCACACAGGCACATTGCGCGTTGTAAACTTACGTACTGCAAGCAAAGTTTTAAGGATGCGTAAGATTGCTCCAGTACGGATCGCACTGTCTACGCCTCGATCTTGAATACGGGAATGAATAAACGGCCGAAGTTTGACTACTTGTCTGTCTTTAAACGTTGCTAATACTGTACTTTTACAAATATCGTACTTTTCTTTTAACCCTTTTAAAAGGTAAACAGCTAAGACTGTAATCGAATTGGGAATTTGAACAAACTTTCACCCTCATTTCACACTCTTCTAGGAAAAAAAAGGTTTATAATATGTCAATTACGTCGAACTATCCGCATAATAAATTTTATTACCTACAATCAGTAGTGGAAAAGGGAACAGACGTAGACAAGTTTACTTTCGCATCTATAATATGAAGTATGGATTACATACAGCTACTATGTAAATACTATTTTCTGTTTCGTTAAATAATTGATGTATATCTGTCTCTTGATTCTTCGATACTATAGTCTCATTATACAGTACTTAGGTAGAACTTCTACCGTAGAAGTCGTTGCAACAAAATAATGTATCATTTGGACATAGCTTCGGTTACAAAATTTATGTTTTGTTTCGTTAAATGATTTCTTCTGATTTTGTTGTGATAGAAAATAATTTAACTCTCTGCACAATGCCACAGGAGCCTATTTTAGAAATAGATTATTATAATAAATAATAGTTTTTGCATTTAGGTTTTAGTTTTAGATCAATTTTATATTTATAATTGTATCCTTGAATTTAAATAAATTAATGAACACTGAAAATATAGAACAATTAATTATTTTCTTTGAAGATTATATAGAAGAGTAGAGGCTTAACGGAGCTGGCATAGTGAGTCTGACAAAAGCTCCCTAAAAATAAAGGTAAAAAAACCTGTTTTTTTTAAGATATTCTAATAGCTTTGTCGACTGAAGTGGCCAGTTGCTACGGGGTCTGTAAAAAAAACCTGTTCCATTTAGTCTTGATTTAGGAACTGTCTCTTGATCCTCCGCCATCGTGGTCACTCTACACAGTTAGGTAGTGCCGATAACACGTCGCAACAAGCACGGACGTATTTATAGCTACTTATGTTACAGGTACGTTCACAAGGACTATTTTTTAACATCTATTGTAATGTGAGTTTGTATAAATTGGTTTGAGTGAGTTCTAAAATCACGCGCACTGCATACATTTAACTGACTTCACTAGTCGTTTTTTTGTATTGGAAGGGTTTCTATAGTCGGTTTTTTTAGTTGTTACATCAGAACTCCGTCTTTTAAGAACCAGTTTAAAAAAACTTTAACACAAAACTTTATATAATATTATATATTTATAATATTAATTTCCAAACTGATCCAATTTCTGCCAAAATGCTATTCTACATATGGGATTCATGAGAAATTGCCTTATCTTCAAAAAATTAAGGTACCGTGTGTAGTAATTTCACTCTAATCCAGCTACACTAATTTTCGTGCCATTAGCCGATTTTAAAATGACCAAAACTAAAAATATGGCACCAATTTAACCATGTTTAGTAGTGACGTCACAAGTCGGTTTTTCTAGTAAACATCACCATCTGAGCGTTTTGATACCTACTTCATAAAAAGAAGCTGATATGATCTGAATAGCCTATCGGGTTAAGCCAGCAATTATAACTTCAGATTTCCAATAGCAGAAACCAAACGGCATCGCAACGATCAGTCGCCCGCGACGCTAGAAATGGCTTATTTTGTAAACGTACCAATTTTCCGGTAGATTTGCCATGCGCCTGCGCAGCGAGGGTAATTGGGGCTACCCTTTTGTTTTAACCCCTGTTGTGGTACTAGGGGTTCTCGAATGAAAGACGATATGAGTTCTAGAGGTTTCAGCAATTACTTTTATCAATATTACGTATTTTTCGTGCTTTGGTTTATTATTTCATTTTTTAATCGGACAATCTAATAATACGAAGTCATTACTTAGGCGGATCTCTGACTGCAGCGAAAATCGCGGCGACACGCGACTCAGCGATTTTCAACTTTGTATGTAGAATCATCGATTTGTATAGAAAAATCGCGGGGTGGCGCACACTGAAATCGCCCGTCGCGGCGATTTCAGTGTGTTCTTCGCCTAAAATACATTACTGAACACTATATAAAAAGCATAAAATAATTCAAAATATTGGGCTATTTCGAGGTCTTTGCAAAATACTGATTCGGAGCCCTGGGTGAAGTAAAAACGAGACATCCTCTAGTTTGTAGTAACTACTAGAGCTAGCATCGTCAGGCGTCAGGTGTTAGATTCACCTCGATTTTTACGGCAAACAACAATCGAGTGACGACAACTTTTGATTAATCATGTGTAGCCTTGATAACGTCTATCGTTTACAATAAAAGTTAATTGAGATCACCACCGCATGCTGCTATATTTGCAAGAACACGAATTAAAAAAAACCGCTGCCGTCGAAATGCTCTGAAATCGACCCAAAAACGCTTGCGTATCGAATAATCGAGATCATCGAATGACAGGCTTGTACCACGGGGTACGTACTTGCATTAATACTCATTAAATTCTCACTTAACCCTTCGCAACAAATAGTAACCCCTCTAAATATGGTAATTGGTACTTCTGACCCCATTAACTGAACAAGTTAGAGTTTACCCCCGCATTCCGACAGTCTTCGATTGCGTGACTGACTGACTGACTGTTAGTGATAATTGCTGTTTGAATTAATCAAGTTAACTATCATAATTCGTACAGGTTCGTTGATTTAGTGGGTGTTTAACTGTTATAATAAGGAAATTAGGAAGGAAGAGTGATATTGTACGGTTAGATTGTACATTTTGCAGAATGTTTCGTTGATTGATGGCCTAGTGGGTTTTTGGTGTGTTTTGCAAAGTTTTAAGACCAGATTTTAAAACTGCTTTTCCACCAAAGCTGACCGAGGTAGCAGAACGGTGTGCGAGGAAAATCCACTAAACAACTAGACATGCGCAAAATGTGTCACGAAAGTGAAAACAGTGATATGAAACTTTAGCTCTCAAAGATATGTATCACTCTTTTTGCTCAGTAGCTCCGCGGTGTGTCAACAGCTCATTTAGCTCTTCTAAGCTCAATAGCTCCATGGTGTGTCAACGGCTCACTAGTTCTTATAGCTCAATAGCTCCAAATCCGAATGTTTCCGAAGGCAAGAGAGAGCATTTAGGTGACAAGACAGGGCCGAAAAGTTCGTGTTTATCGTATCTTCTCTTTCAGCTCACGGCTCAAAGCTACTTGAGAGCGAATGAGTTGAAAGATATACTGAGTTGTTTGAATCGGAACTGAGCAAGTGAGCCGGTGAGCTATACCAACTGATATAGCTCTTTTGAATCACTCACTCGCGAGTTACATCTCTACAATCAACGCGCCTAGCCTCCCTTGCGGCCCGGCATCGGTGGGATACCGTCCCACACCGCTCCGGGGCGTTTCTCCAGAAATATGTCTGCGGTCACCTCATTCATCTGGCCCTTTTTCATACTTAATGTACGG
Source organism: Eudemis profundana (assembly GCA_947034925.1). Classification (NCBI taxonomy): domain Eukaryota; kingdom Metazoa; phylum Arthropoda; class Insecta; order Lepidoptera; family Tortricidae; genus Eudemis; species Eudemis profundana. The sequence continues at coordinate 2,725,729 of OX344818.1, read as the reverse complement.
ACGCTACCTCGCACAACTCTGGTGGAAACACAGCACACCGGACCATAGGTCATCTGCAACGCAAGTAAAAGCATTTTTCCTTTCGCGACCACCCGTGACATAACCAACGTAAGCTATTGTTGGGTGTTCCCACGGCGCGTGCGTGCGAACTCTTTGCAGGTTGTAGGTTAGTTTTCATTATCACTGGGTCTGTTTACGTGTAAACTAGCGCAAGATGGTACAGCACCAGCCACGATCAATGCCAGATTAACATTTCGTATGCTGCTGTCAAAATGTTACTGTTATACAATTAACTTTGATGTTTTCAGTGCCAGATTTCCGTCTAGTAACAGTTCCTCTGTAGGCCCAAAGCCACGGGCTAGGGGCTCGGCTAGCCTAGAGAGGCCCTAGCGGTGAACCCTTCATATAAGCCCTAAACCAACTGGGGTCACTACGGTAAGTATGCTCCAGTATGGTTCCCACTCACACAGACGTGCTATCGCGCGTCTGTGTGAATAGGTGTCGCGCGCTCCTAAATGGCCGGAGTTGGACTACTTGTTCGTCTTTATACTTTGCTTCCATGATGGTCTTGATGTAAATGTCGTGTCGTCGGCCATTCTCACGAAGTATGACTGCGTCTAATTACCGCGTCTCCATACATTTAGTATGAAAACAGCGTCGCGGTAATTAGGTGACCGCAGACATATTTCGTGAGAATAGGCTAGATGACTAAAAAAAACTGTTTAGTCCGTCTGTTACATTATGAAAAAATATTGTACTCGTTTTTTTTGTTTTGTTTGACAAACAAAAACTGACGAGGATAGAGTGCTTAGAAGTTTCGAGTGACGTCACTCTTGAGTACAAATTGTACTCAAGAGTGACGTCACAAGCCCCCACTCCAGAAGTTTGATGATCTACTTTGTCGATTTTTAATATTTTGATAAACCAAAAAATACGTGTCCCATATTTTTCCATAATCTAACTGACGGACTAAATAGAATTACATATTTTTAACCCAGTCATCATCCCTATTATGGCCGTCGTAAGAGTCGCGTCCAAACCTCCTTCCTCTTCAATTTTCAATTATTCAGGAAAATTCATTAGTAGTCCTATGAAACAATGTTGAAGATTACATATCTCCTAAAAAAACCTAAAAACTAGGAAGAAGAATATGCGTAGTTATCAGTCAATGAGTGGAGTTCATTGACCTCTCATGTAATTGCCTGATTGTAATACAATGGGACAAAAACAAGTGACGACAGTGCAATTAAACTGTCAATGACAATATAGACAATTCCTTCCTATTCGCAGATGTTATGGCAAACGCTCTGACGAATTGATACATCATTATTTAGCACTTTTTAGGCATTTCTACCTAAAAAGCAAAGACGATATCGGAAGGTGGATAAAAAAGGTCAATAATTAGTACAAATTTATGAGAATATAAATAGGTTAGCTTAGAATCATTCTTTTAAACTAAACTAAACTAAACTACTAACATAAAAACCGGGCAAGTGCGAGTCGGACCAGGTCAGTACCGGGGAACACATTTTATAGTTATCAAATAAAGAATCCTTCACGGGTAAATAATAGGCAAGTCGGTGGAAATCGAGTTCTGTGGATACCAGTGGCGTGGCGTCAAATATGTTGTTAGTAAAGCCGGAGCAGATTTGAATCACTTTTTCTTCAGGAGTAGTAGGTAGGCAGCAGTGGCGTGGGGTAAAAGGGGTTCCCCTTAATTGGCATAAATTTTATTTGTCCGAATGTATTGTTAGCCCGAATTCTATTTTGCATATTTTTTCTCTAGCTTTAACGGAAAATATTTTGAAAAATCTTTTACATCAGCCACTTAGAACATATTAGGTTAGGTTTCTTTTATAATTATTCTGAAAAGTCAATATTATCTGTAAAATAATAATTATGCGTAAATAGTATTCGGGCAAATAGAACATTCGGACAAATAAAATTATGCCAAAACAAGGTGAACCGGGGTAAAAGATATCTTTGGGCAAGCCGGTGCTGGCGTACATTTTCCTTAAGAGCTGTAGAATAAGGTGCTCAAATGCCTGATTTTAGGCAAGCCGGTAGGAATCGAGTTCTTTGGACGCCACGCTACTGGTAGGTAGGTAGGCTTTAAAATAGGCAAGCCGGTGGGAATCGGATTTTATGAACGCCACGCCACTGATGGACACCCTCGGTACTGACTTGGTTTAACGTTACATCTCAGAACTTTTTGTTGTAGTAAAAGAACTGCGTTGCGGGACTTGCATCTTTCTACGTGGAATAATTTTGATTAGATATTATACTTACAGTTTTAGGTACGGATATGATGACGGCCATTCTCACGAAGTATGTCCGCGGTCACCTAATTACCACGACGCTGTTTTCATACTAAATGTATGGAGACGCGGTAATTAGACGCAGTCATACTTCGTGAGAATGGCCGATGAAATATCGATTTTCTGATTGAAAGTAAAAACCGTTGGCCCACATTAAAAATTAAAACAATACATCTAATCTCCAACGACTCAAGACAGCCGTTTAAAAAAACGTAACGTTCCAAATCCAACCTGTTGCAGGGGTGACTACCCTAAGGTCATTATACCCACCTGCGCGAGGGGGGAGGCACCTGACGTAACGGGCGCACGCGCTGGTTTAGCGCGGGAAAGTTGTAGGGTTGGCAGGGTGTCTAGTTTGATTAATTTAATTTTATGGTGTTTACTGCTTGAGTGATCGTTGATTGACATTTTTGTTAAGTTATTACTCCTCCTGAGGCCTGCGGTTACTATAGGACTAATCGATATCGACATAAGTTTTGCACTTCTGTAGTATTAAAGAAGGTACGTACCAATTTCAAAAACACAAAAAAAGTGCTTTAGGCCTCAGGAGGTTTTCTTTATACAACTAGGGTGGCAAACAAGCGTACGGCCTGCCTGATGGTAAGCAGTCACCGCAGCCTATGAATGCTTGCAACACCAGGGGCATTACGTGCGCGTTGCCGACCCTTTAAGAACCTATTCACTCCCCTCTTGAAGAACATGGTACTGCACTTTTTAAAAAATGCTTTTTTTAGAGCTTGTGATGGATTCCTGACTAGGCATTCATACACAAAGATTTTATAAGATACTTATAAGTATCCCTGGAGATAGGCTTTTTGATAGAGGAGAGAAAATCCCACTCTTTGGTCAGGAAAAGACGTAAAACTTTGTACAAACCACAAGCGATAATAAAGAAAGCTCCAGATCGCACAAAACCTATGATCTAAAATATTTTCTAATTTACCGCCGTGGGTGTGTGACAATTTGAGTAAATTACTTAAGTAGGTAGCTATTTAATTGAATTTCAAACGTAAGCGAAGGCGACGTTTGTCAAGGTAAAAGATACAGAAAAAACAACTCTTTTTAAACCAAATTGTTTAGCTTTTGATAATATAATTCTTACTCGCAATGATATTTGCAATTTTCAACTGTCACTAACAAAATAACCATAACCTCCTAAAAATACGTACCTAATTAAATTTAATATCTAAACAATTGACATTTTTGCCACGGAAGTGCAAAACAATTACATAGCATTTGAATTAAGTAAAAGATGGCCGATATGCAAATACCAACGTTCCCACACACCCACCTGTTGTATCGGAATTTAAATTTCAAATGTGGCAACCCTAGTTTAGGGTGGCAGTGAGAAAAAATAGAACGATTTGGGTGCGATTTGTTAGTATTGGGTTTTGAAGTGACAGTTCTATGTTTGATAAAATTTTGCTGACCGCTTTCACTATCATTATTGTCACTATAAATAGAAGCGTTCGCTTCCATCTTCTCTATTTCCTAAAAAATATACTTAGGATATTAGGATTTTATTAGGAACTGTTAATAAAAAATAAAAGCTATATTTTTCGTGAAGAAAAATTATAATAACTACAAACATTTAACAGAACGCACACGAACTGACGGCACCAATCATGGACATGTTAAGCACAGTAGTACCCAGTAATAGACAGCAAAGATTCAATGGCTTCTAGTCGCCCATTCATAGACTTGACCAGTTATAACTATCAGGTATCTGAACATAGTGTTGATAGTTTATAAATGTAGTGTCTGTTAGTTAAAATATGAGTTTAACGGAAACAATGTCCATAACTGGTTCTTGTCCAATACTGGTGCCGTCATCTTAGATAGAAGTTTTAGGAAGTAGGTAAGGTACTGTGTAACGTAATCACCGAAATCGTAGTAGGTAATTAAATTACTTATAGCTAGTAATGTAGGTATATTTTTATATTATGTGATACGAAAATTGTAGTCCGTTTTATTTATTTAATCATATGCTATCTTCAAAAAAAACTTTTTATGATGTAACAGTAACAGTCTTATAAAATAATTAGACTTTTTCGTGTGATTAGCTCAGATAAAGTTGTGAAATATTTTTTTACAATTTTTTTGTCACAACCTATACAAATCATACTTAACTTATCAAATAACAAAACCCTTAAACGTTTCACACCTCCATATTACGCAACTAAAGGGCTCGCTCAAAAACAAACGACTCCTGCGCACCCGTACACAAAACCACCGTCTTATCTACCAAAACCCTACGTATTTAAACATCGACTTTATTCCAACTACATACGGCTTATATTACAATGAGGCAATGAAAACAGGAGCCGAGATGGTTAAACATATCCCAAAGTTGTTACCAAAAAGTCTTATGTGTAAAGGAAATGTCATATGTTTCCGACTTTCTAGGAATATAACTGCACAACTCTTCTACAATTGATACGTCCTAAGTAACTATGTCCCGTCATTGAAATATCTGTCGTATTACCTAGCAATAGGGTTTAATTCGAAATTAAGTATGTTAATAGGAGATATTAGCACAGGTGTGTCGAAAGATTTTTTGCATTAAGCGGTTAAGTCAGAGGTCGGATAAGTTTGTTAACCTTCATTGATAAGGGTTTTTTTAACGGACAGTTGCAAACCCTTGTTGTAATTTTCTTTGTTATTATCCTTTTTTAAGGCTTTGTAACGATGAAAGTACCTAAGTCGTGACCCTTAGCTTAACGTGAGCATCGCTAATTAGGTAATTTTTTATCATCCATTGACCAATGGACCTCAGTCACATGTGACAGTTAATGGGATTTAAGATGAAACTCGCTGCTCCAGTAATAGCCTCTTCATCGTGATTGAAGAAAAGAATAGAATAGACGAATAGGTGCAACAAAATGACAGTTTGACAAGCACAATAACATAAATACTGTGGGGATAATCTTACACAAATCTATCACAATACACACACAAAAGTTCTGCTCAGACCATTCGTAGGTAACAGCAGTTGCACTTATCTATACGCACCTTTACTTTTCTAACCTCGCCGTTGTGTACGCAGCTTTATAGTCGCGTGCGCACAGGTGGGGTGTCAAGTGATTTTTTGCGCTTGCAACTTGAACCTGGGGCTGCCAAGTTTGTTCACCTTAAGCTCACCTCATTCATAGGGTTAAAAGATGACCGCAAAGGGGTTATGTCTGCCCTTTTGCGTGTATACTTTTTATATAAGACTTTATCATCTTAATTCTACCAAAGTTTTAGTTGAAAATAGATAAAGTTAACGTAAATCTCTTTATTAAAACAAATTGACAGGCGAGGGAACTTTTGAAACCAGTAAGACATTAAGATTCTATCTATATTTAAAAAAATAACCTAAAATGTCTGCATAAAGAACCTAATACGGCACCCAAAAATAGAAACTCTGTTTCCAAAGGAAGTTATCAAGCGCCAAATGATGCGAAATTGCGACAATTTTCAATTTCAAGCGCTCGCTGTCATAGTAGCATAACTCATATTATACTTATTTGAACCATGTTGTAAAACGATAAAGTTCAAATTTAAAAATAAACACTCTGTTTATCTATCCTTGTAGTAGTAATTTAGTTATCTCATTGGAAAATAAACTCTTCCACTTAAAATATAAGGTTCAATTTTTATTAACAGTTAAAACTAATGACACGCTTCCAATAAAATACAAATCGTCAATTCGATAGATAACAATGAACGAACCTATTTTTAAAATTCGAATTTCAAATAAAAGGCCACATGTTGCCAGCTATTAGGTTCTTTTTTATTCAAATTTCTCGGCGCGTGTACTATTATGCCGCATATAAAGAAAAAGGTACTTTAACGAACAAATTCTGGTCATGTTAAGACCTTTTTGCTGCAGTAGTATCGTGTTCGATTATAGAGGGTGAAGTCATTTCCTGCGATGACAAAGATACGGAAAGTGTTTCGGAAAAAATACCTCCTGTCTAATTATGGTTGTAACGGAATTTCGGTTTTGGCGGGAAACGTGGTGAATGGATTTGAATGGTTGACAGTCAAGTTGACATCTTAATTTTGATTGTCTGCTTCTAGTTCCAGATTTTCTGCGTCATTTCGAAAAGAGGTATGTGTTTGTTTAGAGAGAATTATCAACATGACGTCCTTGAAATTAAATAAGCACTTAAAATATTTAAACTGCGGTGTAGGTACCTATATTTGTCCTATCAGTTTGTACACAGAAAAATATATCGAATATCAGCCTTAGCCCCTTTTAATACCTGAATATTTTATTGTACTGTACTACTGAAGTGGAAAGAAGCATAGTAAAATAATCTAACCAATCAAAAAAGCAAAACGCCTTAAAACCACTGGAAATCCTTTTAAAATCCATCCTTCTAAAAAAAAGAAAACACTTGATTTCAAATTTAGGAAATATGGTAGGTAATTTAAATAAAAAAAATGTGAAACAACTGAATCTCCTCCTAAACTCAAAACGTCATAAAACCACGAATATGTCAACTAAAACTCGACTTTCAAACGAAGAAAATTATAACAGCTGATTTCTGTCTCCAGACAAAAATTCGTATCGTACCAAGAAATCCACGGTGGTTACATCCTTCTTTAAACGGGGGGTGTTTTTATAGGTTCCTTAGGGAAGCAACGGTTTGTCTGCATGTCCGCAACGGACGGCCTACACCTGTCTTAGGTCAGTTAGGGGTTGCTGACCTGGGTTAGAAATGGGTGAGAAATGGCTTTCGATAGAAGTTCATAGTTTTATGTCGTTGGTTGTGAGTACGTGATGTAGATAGGATATTTCGGGAACGTATCATAATATATAAATAGGGTATTTGCCTGTAGTCAATATAAATTACTACACGCTAGCCATTAAATCGGCTTTCGAAAATTTGCAAAAATTAACTAAACATCACCTATTTAGCGTTTTAAACGATTTTTAAAAGATCAAAACCCATAAATAAGAAGATGATTTTTGATGTTTGAGTAAAATGACGTCATTTCACTTTTATTCCATACAAACTCCATACTATCTGAGCGTTTTCACACTTCATAAAAAGTAACTAATTTGATCTGTCAGGTCAGGTAACATGTCTATGTTCCCGTTTTGATATTTAATTAATTTTAGATATTATTTGCCCAAATAACACTGAAATTAATAGCAACTTCGCGTTTACATCGAACTCGTAAAAACCCATGAAAAATAAAGACGTTAACGGAGTGAAATATCGCAAAAATCACCATTATTAAATTATAATATTTTTATGATGGGTTAATAGTATTATGTAAATGAAACGAGTGACAAATATTGAAAAACACCTATTTCTATTATTTAAATTACAGTGACCCTTCAACTTTTGCTCTTGAATGTATTTCCTTATTTTGTTTATATTGACAGGATCTTATCTAATTTTTACAAATTTCGGTTACAGTCAAGTACCCAATTATTATACTACATTACACAACTAGGGTGGTAATACAAAGAAAGGCCGAGATCGCAGATGTTTGCGGCCCGAGCTGCATGCGAGGGACGTAAATATGCGATCGAGGGCTTTCTTTATTACCTTGCGTTTTGTGCACATCATTTTATGTCTATACTTGGCCAGAAAGCGGCTTTTTGCTGCGCGTACGGAAAAAGCCATTTTATGGCCAGGTGTGGCATAAATTACTATTTAAGTCGACGATATAGTTTTAAATATGAGCACGTCAATATAATTTTAAACAGAACACCCAGCGTCACCGAGGATTGTTTTAGTTAAGAGTTTAAGTAAACGCTCCAGGCTATGTCTAACCAGAGCTTTGGTGAGCTTTGCGGATTACAGGGTAAGGTTAAATAAATACGCGGCCGCCGGCGAGCTTTCTTTTATAAGGCTGCAGCTTTGGGAACGGTTTTTATAGTGAAAGTATGTTAAAATACAGAAACAAGGAATTTTGCGTCATGTTTGCTCTTTGATGTATCGTGGCGTAGGTAAATAGTTAATCCAATTTTTGTTTAATTCTCTGAGGAACCTTTAGAACGCTGAAAAACTATAATAATGTTTATGTTTGTTTGAGGTATATAAAAACAAACTAAACACCCAACACAGAAAACAATCCTTTATGCCACGTGGTCAATGCTCATCACCATTATTTCGTTTATGCCACACCTAAAAAACAAAACCAAGCAACACCACCAACACACAGCAACACCAAGTGTAGACATAAAATGATGTAAACAACACGGGAGGTAATAAAGAAAGCCCTCGATCGCATAATTACGTCGCTCGCTTGCAGCTCGGGCCGCAAACATCTGAGATCTCGGCCTTTCTTTGTATTACCACCCTAGTTGTGTAATGTACTATTAACAAATTACAACATTTATTATGCTGCAATGTGCACAAGCCCTTTACTTGTGAGCATCCTACTTGTTATAACGGATCGGAAGGATGGCTAACCGTATTTGATTATATTTAGCTGAATCTATAGTCAGAATAGATGATAACGCGAGTAACCTACTTCGATCAAGTCGATATACAGCAGATTTCTACAGAAACGTCGTTTAAATGATCTAGGTCCTAAAAGGTTGTTTTTGCTCGATCTTTTCTCTGATTCTCAATGATTTTGGTCAGGATTGTTAGTAATAATATAATTCTATGCCTAAAAATGGTTATTTATAATTAGATAGGTTAAGGTTATTACGAGTACGTAAGCTTATTTATGCCACACCTGGCCATAAAGTGACTTTATCCGCACGCTACGCGTACGGAAAAAGCCGCTTTCTGGCCAAGTGTAGACATACGAGTATAATTATGTACACAACACGGGATGTAATAAAGAAAGCCCTCGATCGCATATTTACGTCCCTCGCTTGCAGCTCGGGTCGCAAACATCTGCCATCTAGGCCTTTCTTTGTGTTACCACCTTAGTTGTGTAATGTACTATAAAATGTACGGCAAAGTTGAAAGCGTTGATTTTCTAGCGTTTTTTTTTATTCCATTAGGGCCTTATCGCATACGAATTGCAGGCGAGCTGCGGGCGAGTTTCCATACAAAACCAGTCGCGGGGAACTCGCGGCGAGTTCGCCGCGATCGACATTTGTATGGAACTTTGCTTCTAACTCGCCCGCAAATCACAAATGTTATAAGGCACTTGGTGTCTCTTGATTTTTAGCGCGAAGGTCACTATCGAGTGACGACAACTTTTGATGAAATCATTCGTACCCTCTATACCAAAGTGAAAAGACGAACGAGTAGTCCAACTCCAGCCGTTTAGGAGCGCGCGACATGTATTCGCACAGACGCGCGGAGCACGTCTGTGTGAGTGCGATCCATACTGGAGCAGTCTTACGCATTCGTAAATCTTTGCTTGTATTGCGTACGTACGTACACAGCGCGCACACATTCATGCGCGCGATGTACCTTTTGTAGTAGGAAAAATTACTGCTATTGTACTGAACTACTACTTTATTTATTTATTTTACTTTATTGGGTGGCCTGGGGAGGCATCAAATAGGGAGTTGTGGAAATCAAAGGGAGAGGCCTTTGCCCAGCAGTGGGACACCGCGCAGGCTATATAAAAAAAAAAAAAAAAAAACTTTATTGCACAATAATAAAAAAGTACAATTGGCGGACTTAATGCCTTAAGGCATTCTCTACCAGTCAACCATTGGGTAGAACAGAGATTTTTAGTTGGTGGCTACTTTCACGAGATCGTCTGTCCACCGAGTGTTGGGGGTCGATTTCAGTGCGTTTTGACCGCGGCGGTTTTTCTCATTCGTGTTCCATTAAATATACGAATAGCAGCAAGCGCTAGTGATCACAGTTAACTTTTATTAGGCGATGTAAACCCAATGTAATAGCAGTAATTTTTCTTTCTACAAAACGGCCGGAGGAGCCGATTTTTGGGAGAGGCCTATGTCCGACAGTGGACACGGCTGATAAATAGATAGACTTTTAGCCTACTATCTAAAATTTTTACTTGATCTGAATAAATCAGAACAAATAGGCAGGAAACTTGTCCGAATGCGGTCTCCATTAAGCAGGTGAGACCACAACCGCTTCCGCGACCTAGGCCCGATCAGGAAGCAATCCAATCAGCTCTTAATCTCTTAGCAAAAAGATTGAAACTCGCCTACTCAAACAGCACTTTAACTTGGTTTTATTGCTGCCTAACCAGGATCAGGAAGCTGTTGTTTTAGGTCTTAAGTTGATAACAAAAAGGTTGATAATTGCTTGATTGAACAGCATTTTTGATTTGGTGGTTGAGCGCTAAGAGCAAGGATGATCAGGAGTACCTACGTTAAAGTTCTTTGGTAAAAAAGAATAATATTATCAATATTTTGCAATATCTGAGATTATTTATGGCAAATATGAGTTACGGGTCAACGAATGTGATTGGTTTGAGACAGTTTCATCATTCGGAAACTTATGTCCTGTTTTTTTCCGAACTAAACGCAATAGGTACTGCGGCATGTTCGATATTTTCATACTACGGTTTTAAAGCATTAAATACGATTGCTTCTTTTTCACACCCGTAATAACAAACTGACAGCTTCAAGACCCTACTCGACAGTGGCAACAACGGGCGATCCCTCATTGAGTATGTGCGTAGAGTAACGCGGAATTAGTAAGGAGCAGCCTTAGCCAGATGTTAATAGTCATTCGAACGTTTGGAGGTCCTTTACACCTCCAAAAAATAATGTTTTGACAACGAAGACTCCTTACATCTCCATTAATTTTGTTTGTCTATTTTCTATATTTTTTATTGTGTTTTGACGCCTAGAGACCCTTTACATCTCTAAAAATGTAGTTTTAAGTTTTGTAATGTAATGGATCCGGAGATTATATACGTCTCTCGGTAAAAGGAAAAAAAAACTGTGCCCAGTTATTCGCTTGTTGCATTTTATAAATGTCATTTTATGTAATAATGTCACAATTGTTGTAATGTTTTTTTAAAAGAGAAACTGGTGACTTTCTTCAGGCGCTTCTTTTCACCAGAGGGTCACCTACCGAAGCGCCAAAAGAAAAGAATCAGACATGTAAAAGAGCCCTTGAGGCCTACTTGCAGAAATAAATGAGTTTGAGTTTCCTTGTACCAACTGAACCTCAAGCAACTGTAAAACTACTTGACCAAATTAGTCAGTAAGTTTGAGTGTTTTTAAAAGAGTATTTTTAAAAAAGTGTTTTCAAAGAGCTGTCAAACTATATACCACATGTTGATGTTTGATGAAAAGAAATGAGTACTCCTAGAAATATTTATTTTTGATATTTAACTACCAAACTAAGTAGCGGCTCATACAACACACCCACATTCCAAATTTCATCAATATACGTCATGTAGTTTTTGAGAAAATGCCTGTGACATACGGACGGACAGACTAACGGACGGAGATGACAAAACTGTAAGATACAGAAGCCTCTCTGCCTAACAAAACTGCCATTCGCGTCGGATAACCGGACGGAGCTGACCCGCAGCCAACCGTCTCTCTCTGTCGCATAACGCGTGCTCTTTTTCCGCCCTAAAGTAGCGATATTTAATAATAATTAACGCGCAACGGAATCGTGAAGTGATTTTTTTTATTTGTCTGTGTCTCGTTTGTTACAAAATTTGGCCACTTTGGGCAATCGAAAGTTGTGCCTCTATCCAAAGAAGATAGGAAAAGAATCGTGAAGTGAGTCAGTCCTGACGGTATTTAAATGATATTTAAATTGCACACTTTTTTAAACGCTCAGATGCTATACTTAAACCACTATATCCTTAAACATTGTTTTTCTCCAATTCTCTATCATATTTATATATCTATGAACTCTGGATTCTTCCAACAGTTCTTGGAACATCTTCATTTGTGAATATAACAATTGATGTGGATTATTTCTTTATTACGGATCGGAAGCTCAATTTTTCAATTTCGTAGAGAGTCGGGTCGAAATTCAATATTGAATCTAGCCAGTAACTGATTGTAGTTATTTGTAACCCAGTAAGGATGGGACTAAATAAATCGACAACAATTATATCTTATCGACATTTTCGTATAATTATAAATCCAGTTTCAGTTTCCAATTCGTTTGCGTTTTGGGAAAAATAAGACAAGGATCTAGTCACTTCAGAATAAAAATTGTAAATCAATCAATTCAATAAAATAATTTATCAACAAAAAATCGTCACTCAATAAGTTATGGCGAAGTGGATAACCTAAGAAAACAGAATTTTAGTCAAAAACCATAGAAAACAAAAAAGATTATCTCAGGTAAGTATGTCATATTTTCCGAAGCGCTCGTAAAAGTGCCCCAGTGGCCTAATCACAGAAAAAATGTATGAACCCTGCATATATTTTTTAAATTTTCGCTTTCATCAAAATAAAAAAAATTAAAACATTTAATTTTTTAGTTACATAAAAATAAATATCGATAAATTTCCCGTCCCTACGCTAACCGCACAATTAGCGGCCTATTTACGATCGACCGCGGTCGCTTCCAATCGTTCAGTAGCACAATCTAGTCCCGCTCTACTATCGACAACCTGCCCGGTAGAATAGTGATGTAAGTACACATGAGGTTTATGGGAAGTTACTGCGTTTTGGGTAGCGAGGGCAACAGGTGGGATTGGATTCATGTTTGAGTCATTTGAAGCTTTGGTATTATTGTAAAGTAGCTCTATATTGCTTTATTTATAGCTTATTTACATGAATCTGCTCAATAACAAATGTGCGAGTTACCTACTATAAAAGACACCCACATCGCTTTAGGTATGTCTATAAAGATGGAAGAATTTCCTCGATTTTTCCAATTTTCCATCATCAGATCCTATCTTTTCTAAATGAGTCCAGCCGTCTTCCTGTAATCACGGAACATACCAGGTGTTGCCTGTACTAGGAGCAAATAATTAAAACGTAGATTGTACTCCTCAAACTGAACAACATTTGTTCAGCGACATTTAAAAATAACTTATGTTTTAATGCACACTTTAAAGTTTATTTGAAACCGCAATATATTGCGATGTTTTTTATGTTTGTAACGTGACAAGCGACGTCAATCAGACTGATGTTTACGTACATTGAAAATACTATTTAATTTGTACGAAAAAGATAAAATATAAATATTACATAATTTTTAAAAGTTGTTGAACGAAAGTTTTATTGTTTGATGAGTAGAATCTACGTTTTAATTATTTGCTCCTGTTACAGGCAACATCCGGTATATAAAAAAAAAAGGACAAATGCGAGTCGGATTCGACCACCAAGGGTACAAATTTGTAGGTACATATCGACACTGGAAATTTCAAATGTCGTAAGGGACATTTTGTCGTAAGTACACTAAATATACCATTGGAATCAGTATTTTTTTCTCTATCGATCTGTTCGATTGAAATTTTGATAACCCGTCAAATAAAAAAGTTATGAGAAGATTAAATTTTGTCGTAACTTCCTAAAATTTAAAGTTGACCCATACAACATAGTGCCATATAAATTTAGTATACAAATTTATATTTTCATACATTTTATGGTTACTTACTTCATTAACCTGGAAACCATAAATATAACTTACAACAGAAATTCGCAATGTACAAATACGCTTTTGGTAGTTACGACAATATGATAATATTTTTAAGAAAAAAACGGGTTATTTCAGATTCGTAACGGACATTTTCGTCTTAAATTCACTGCGTAAGGGACACTATTTCCTAAACTATTAAGGTTATAGATTTCCAATAATTAGTTCGGTGTAGATAAAGTTATTTGAAAATTATAAATCTGAGAATCATCCTAATCGGTTAAGAAACGACCGAGTTACGATTTTTTTTAAATTGAATTTTGTTTTTTGGCTCTCCTGAAAAGTCGACCTTTGTCCCTTACGACATTTGAAATTTCCAGTGTCGATATATTAAAGTACCCTATAAATTTTGATTCCCTTAGTAGACTACATTTTTTATGATTTAATTACAAATGTATACTTTTCAGATTGTTCCCTATACTTCTATTATAAGACGGTATTACTTGCCAAATTTCATAGTTCTAGGTCAACGGAAAGTTCTCTATAAATTTTGAATTCCTTTAGAGGGTCGAAATATACGTTTTTTGCGGCATAAACGGCCCTATCTATTTTAGTCATAATTTTTGCTATACATATTCTTATAGTAATGTATTTGTATGCTGAATAAAACACGTTTAAATGAGTTGAAGTTTTACCCAATCTTAGTCTAAAATCCTAATATCCTCAAAATCATCCTAATATCGACTTTCCCACATAATTTTTCCGAATAAAACCACTTTCTTCCTGGCGCAGAACGCCGCAAGTCTGATGGGCACTTTCGCGCCGGGAGTAATGGAGGGAGGGAGGGGGGGGCTTTTTGAATAGAAGTAGAAAGAAAGAAAGAAGATACATTTATTCATGACAGCATAAAGATAAAAACAAAAAAGTATTACAAATTAAATAAGTAGGTTTTTGAATGCAAACTTCTGGTTTTTTTTTTACTTTTCTTTGGCTGATGTTTAGTTTGTAATTTGTTTAATGTTTTTTTTATAAATAAGTTAGTTTTATTACATAGTGGAAATTATTGCATGTTTAGTAGTTTTAAGATTTTCAATATATATTTTTTTAATTTACTACGGCTGACAAAACGGTGTAATCTACTATCAATCTAAAACAGTAAGCCCTTTATACACAAACGTTTTATTTACCTTTAGAAAGCCTTTCTATAGCATCCGTCTTCAAACAATAACCAATCAATAGCGCGATAGTCGCGTGCGCAGTCATTGTAACGTCTTCGCCGGATGTTCCACTGCTCGCTCGACCGTTCCAAATTCAAAACGGAGCCGCTTCCGGCGTGACGTCAGCGGCGGCCATTTTGAATCCTGAGCCGGAGTCTGCCTATTGTTGTATGGGAAACGATGATTTTCCCGCAGGAACGAATTTAGTTTTATGCCCTGGTTTATTGAGGTCGGGTTTTAATGAGAATGGGAATTTAATAGTGTTGTTTTAAGGCATTTTCGCTTTGTTGTCTTGGAATTCGTTTTTCACATTCATTTGCGAGGAAGTTGCAATTGCGCTAATTTTCATTATTGGCAATGGCGTGCACTTAATAAAAATAAAAAGACACCGCCTACCTTCTACTTTCTTCCCTACGAATGGTAGGAACCTCCTACCATAAGATAACGCCTACCCTACTCATTTCTACCCTCCTACTAGGAGGGAACCAGTTGGGTAGGTGTTATCTTAATACACTGAGAGAAGAGAAACTGGTGAGTTTCTTCCGGCGCTTCTTTTCGCCAGAAGTTCACTACCCGAAGCGCCAAAAGAAAGAATAGAATCAGACTTGTAAAAGAGCCCTTGAGGGCCTACTTGCAGAAATAAACTATTTTATTTTTATTTCCGATTGGCATATGTGAAATTAAGGATTCCAGGGCCTAATTTTCTGATAAAACTCGTATGAGAGTAAGGAACGTTCCCTCTTCGGTAATCCAATGTAATAGCTACATTCATACAAGCTCTTGTAATCCGATGTAATAACAACATAACCTAAAGCTTTTTACTTCCTAGGTTCCATCAACGGCCGCCGGACTGTCAACATCTCCAGCATCTCCTGAGGATGCCTCGTAGAGAGACAAAACACGTGTAGAGTTTTGTATTTTGGGTGGTGGTTTGTTATATTTATTTATTTTGCATGTGAATGCATGATGAAACTCGCTAGTCAGTGTAAAGAGCTAGCATTAACTGTCTAACACGTTATCATATCGCGGATTAGCAAAGCAATATTTTTGTCTTAAGAGGAAACAGGAGGGCAGTTTTTCCATACAAACGTAGTCCCCTGTTTCCTCCCTGGATAATGCCAGTAGAGCAATCATTTTATGTCCAAAAATCTATGGCTACTATTGATATGTTCCTATGTTTTCCTTTTTACGATAAATTGATTCTCAAAAGAGATATTAACCTTCAAAAACCTAAAAAAAATGCCAGATTTTCCGCTGTGTTTACACATCCAGAAAACAAATTTGACTAGATTATTAAAAAAAGGAAAACATAGGAACACGGCCACAGCCTTTCTTTAATGTTTAATGAAAAAATTAGTTAAACAGGTTAAGTTTTGGGGAAGAAATCAGGGGACTACGAAACGTTGTTTTCATGAAATTTTAAAAGGTATTTTCGGTCCAAGCCGCAGTTGTCTCTATCGCGCTCTGCGGGTGAGAGGCGGGCAGTGCGGGATAGCGACACATTTTACAAATACCTAATTTTCAATTCTCTCGACCTTACTGTTTCCTCTTAACTTTTGACCTCCCGAGGGACGACTTTTGTTTTATGAACTGACAACGACCTACTAATTTCTCGAATTAATTACAAATTAAATGATTAGACTCTTAATTTTACTTTTAAACATTACTTTCATTATAGGTTTTTATACTACATTAGTGTAAAAAAAAGGCTTGATTTCTCCATCTATAGCTACATAAAGTTATACTATGCTGAAATTGACGAATAAAATCTGTAATTTTAACTTCGGCCTCTACCTCTAATTATATCAAAAACAAAACAACGACGTCAAACTAAAGCAATATAAAATCAACATAAAAATAACCTCCAGCAACAAATAACAGATTTCTGTAAAAAAACCGTTGACAATCGGCAGCCTTGGCTTCGAACTTGCACTGCGATTGCCAATCGAGTAATCATTAATCTGGGTAATAGTTAAATCATTTGAATGATTGAAATCGAATCCGAGATGATTTGCTAAGTAATTAACATAGATTAAGTGGCCTTAGATGTTAAAAGATCATCGGTTCAGGCTATTTTTTTTTCTAAATGAGTCTTGATGGATTTCGAAGTTACCGTCGATTTTAAGACTATTGTGGTCGCAGCGCGTCTGTGTATCTTAACACACACGCAGTATGGCCATATATATGGCAGTATTGCCTTGCCGTTGTCGTTGTATAAGATTGTATGGAGAAATTTTGCTGTCATTCTAGTAGGTACATTCCTTAATTTGGATACCGCAAGCGAACGTGTTTTAGGAATGATTTGTTGAAAACCACTTTAAATATTGATTTACACACACTTTAAATAGCCGAAATTCTAGCTAAAATCGCATTTTTACTCTTGTATTCTAACACGCAATTAAATCAAATATTATTCCGCACCTTTTGAAACTCATGCACTATTATCATATATTTCAATCACTTGGTTTATATTATCAATACTTGTGTTATCTTGATTGAAAACATGACATATTTTCTAAGCCCTCTTAATCGCTTTAAATTGGACGTTTAAGACTAGATTCAAAATTAATTACACATAGCGGCAGAGCCTTGTAATTAACAGCTTAAATAGTTTTACAGCTTCAGGTTTATTCAGATACTAGTGCGCGTGTCCGGAACTTCGTTCACGGAGGTGAATTAAGTTGGATAAAAAGTATCCTACGTATTAATGGGCATTTTCATTCAAAATGTCCTCTTAACTAGCACAGGTCGTCACAAAACTGACGATTAGTGTCATTCTCCATATATTTCGTCACCAACTGACAGGTTAGACGGAATTTAGACACAGCTAAGTTTCGCCTCACCGTACATTTTAAAATAATCCTCTAATACGCTACGGGTTTCACTGTTTTTAGCATACAGGTCTGGTAGTACTGTAAGTTTGTACAGTAAGGAACCAGTAAGAAAAAGGCTTTTAAAGCCCTTCTCTTACGGTGGTGTCCACAGGTAAGAGGCGAATATTAACTCGTACTAAAACATGCTGTATGGCCCGAATATCGACACCCTAGTTAAGACTCGTACTAATTACAAATATGTTGCCAATCAAATTTCTACTTTATGGATTTGTGCACTTACTTACTAATTACAGCCATTTTCTTCAAAATGTTAGTACGTCTGGTGGCATAAAAGTATTTTACTTATCTACATATATGTAGTTTATAGTTTGTATCAACAGTTTATTAATAAGTAATTTAACAAGTTGTGCTGAAAATACAGTGATGTCGTCGCAATACAATCTTCAGTAAAACTGAGTCATTTGTTTCATTAGTTCTACTTCCTAAATCTTATCAGTTTCCAAGACACTTAAAGCTTAGGTAGTCTAATTGAGTAGTGGGCAAAAAAGGGCCCGCAGGGCGTTTCCAGCCTACGGGAGGTTTTATTCCAGCCCGCCGATGGTCGTTCGAAATAAGTAGTAAGTATATGGGATTATTTTTAGATTTTAAAACAACATTAATTTCTAAATAAAAATAGTAAGGGCGCCGTCATGTCTCAACCCATATCCCAGTATTTAGTCCATATTTCCACCATCATAGCCCAGTAGAGTTAGATTCCATCAATCAACAATAGCCCTTGCATTTGGCGGAGGCTGTCTCGGTTTTCGTCCCATGACACGGACAGAGATCGCATCCGCTGGGTGTATACTTTGCCTTTCATTAAATTGTCGAAAAGGCCTCTACGCGTTGGTTATGGCTCCACGCACGCCTCCCAAAGGTCCGGGACACCATTGTCCCGTGAACCGGTAAGACATACAAAAATAATAATAATGATTGTTGCCATAATTCTGGCCCTCTGTTTCTGAAATTTTCTGGCCTCCGATGAAGTTCAGGGTTTCATAAACTGTGGTCCATGGACCCCTTAGGGGTCCGTGATACGAGAGCCGGGGGTCCGTGGCTATGCATACAACACAAACTTTCATGTGCCCTAGATTTTCTTTTTCTCTGATTGTATTCGGAAGGGGTCTTTTCGAAATAATGTAGGGGGCCCGTGAACAAAAAAAGTTTAAGAACCTCTGGTATATAGTTGAATTAAATTTGGGAAATAGGTGAGTCTTTCGCAATCCAGACCAAATTTAATCTAAGTCATGGTCTCGCCCTGCTCCTAATGGTTGACCCCAAAAGCACGGCCATCGCTGATCATCCTACCGCTGGACAAAAAGTAAAGGTCGGTTGGCTAAGACGGTTTTTTGTTCCGCCGAGGTCGCCGGTTTTTAGACCGCCCTGAATCGGTTTGAATATAAACTATACTAAAGTTATTGTAATTGTAATCCATGAAGTGAGAGGTAGATTTGTTTTCTCGCTCGAATACGAGATGAGAAGTTAATTGTTAATTTTTTATTATGTATTTTTGTCGATAGTATCTTATTAAGATTTGTCTGTTTAATGTTCTTCGATGCTTTATGATAATGACTCCAACTCACCGGTGTACTTGGCCTCGAAACGGTGAGAGACTTCATTTACTTGGGAGCAAACATCAGCGACACCGGCTCATGCGAAAAAGAAGTCAGGAGACGGATAGCGATGGCCAAAAATGCGATGTCTCAGCTTCAAAAAAT
Organism: Eudemis profundana; assembly: GCA_947034925.1. NCBI lineage: Eukaryota > Metazoa > Arthropoda > Insecta > Lepidoptera > Tortricidae > Eudemis > Eudemis profundana. Next base: position 2,706,150 of record OX344818.1, on the reverse strand, counting down.
ATGGAAGGACCGCAACATTTCACGTAAAACCAAACTCAAGCTGGTCAATACCCTCGTGTTCTCCATATTTAGCTATGGGGTTGAAACATGGACGCTGAAAAAGGCTGATCGAAATCGTGTCGATGCATTTGAAATGTGGTGCTGGAGGAAAATGTTGCAGATTCCGTGGACCGCATTTCGAACCAACGAATCCATCCTGAGAGAACTGAATATAAACACACGGCTCTCCACCACATGTATCAAGCGAATACTCGACTTCTTCGGCCATGTCGCCAGGAAGGAAGGGCACAACCTTGAACAACTCATGGTCACTGGCAAGGTTGATGGCAGACGTCCGAGAGGTCGCAGTCCGCTGAGATGGTCCGACCAGATCCGCTCTTCTCTTGACACCAAGCTGCATCACGCCCTCCATGAAGCCAAAGACAGAACTAAGTGGCGCTCTACGGTTGGACGCGTAATTGCTCTGCAAAGGAGGAATCACGACCCTCAGCAATGAGGAAATCGACGCGAGGAGGAGGAGGAGGATGATAAAAAGTTTTCACAAAAGCTGTAGACACAAAAATATTATTGTTTTAGTTGTTAATTGCTTATGTCGGTAACATTTCCATAATAATTTACCCCTACAATTCCCGTAAATAAAAGTAAATTTTAAATATGTAGGCCACAATGTTAAATACTCCAATAATTTTGTAAAACAACAAATCGCTGATAAATTAATGAATTTGTTGAACACTAAAACATGTCTTGGTTGCGCTTTAATGAAAAAAAACTGTTTTATTTAAAATGTGCCAGGTCTGAGTTGTTTCTGACGCAAGCTGTAGGTGATCTGGGGCTTTTTTTGCAGTAACGTACATAATTATACTTCTTCCTCTGACCAGGAAGTGTCATTTTTTCTTTCCACCGAGTGAAATGAAATGAAACATGTAATTTATTTCAGCAAGTAGGCCTCATGGGCTCTTTCACATGTCTGATTCTTCTGGCGCTTTGGCAAAAGTGGATGGTAAATGCCACTTACACCCCAGAAAAACGTAAAATATAATTCAGCATACAACTCAGTCAGCATTCAACTATTTAATTGTAACTTAAATTATTTTAATCCACCATTTAATTGTTACTCCATCTATTCATCACGATGTTCGATTGCATTGACCGAAATGCAGTTCTAAACTGCATTTTAATCGCAAAAGGCCTTAACTCTCAGACTTTTCGTACTAAATATTGTATTTTTGTTCTAGAAGACCATTCGTTTCGTAATTTGTTTACCGGCCCTGCGACAATTCGGCGATTATTGATGGTTGAGCTTAAGGTTGTCACGGATGAATCGATATTGTTATATAATCGTTGTCATTATTTTTATCATTATACACAGTTTTAGTCGAAACGCATTTTATGACTTGCAATGTTGCTTGTAACTAATGATTTAAATGCATTAATTCTGTTAATATCTGTTTTTGATTGAATGAGATCGGATAAAAAAAAAACGGGTTAACTGACCAGGGATGCTCAGCCGTGTATTATTAGCAACTTGATGCTGCTTATTAAGTAGGATATGTTTTGAATAATTCCGTTTTTTTACTGAAGGCACTGATATTTTGTTTGCAAAATATACTATAGCGGTACGAAGTGACTTAATCCCTTTTAAAACCAAAGCTGTCAAGCGTCCGTCAATGCTACGTCACACCGCGTTCAGCTGAGCGTCAATTTTCGGACGCATGCGCGGTCATCGTGCGAATCAAACATCGTCCTACTCCACTGGAGCATGTACGAGCCGTAGAACGGAACAAGTATCATCCGCAAGGGAACTTGGCTGAACGGCATAACCGGGCCACTGTTTAAAAATTTACATAGTTCGGCGTCCTTGCATGGCAGCCACAGCACTTGCAGTCCTGCAGGCAGGTTTGCCAGCTGTAGTTACTACCGACTTCGTTAACCACTCAAGTTAAGCGGACGGACCAGCGAACTTAGTTGAAGGGGTTTGAAGTGATCCAATTGTGGGAATTCAGTTCTCTAACTCTAGCCTCAGCCTCAGCTGAGAAGTCTGACAAGAAACCTAGCTGAGACCCGACCGAAGTCGCAGTGCAACTCGAATTCATTTTGTCTGGATCTCGCCCCTAGCCAGGACTGGCTCACTCCGCGATTTTGCCGCGCGGCTACTAGCACCAAATTTTACCCCTCTGGAGGGTTAAAAGCCAGCCAACTTCTTCGTAGTCTTCTTAGCCAGCAACCCAAAATAGCACGCGGTATGCGATAGAGAGAGAAGGTCGGATCCGGTGCGTTCCGCCCAGCGTTCGGACCTGAACGTCAGTTTTGTTGGAAAGAGAAACTTCTGTACGTATACTTATCCTGTATCCTAATCTTCCTCTACCGTGACTAACTCTTTTGAAAGTATCATAGAAAGAAACATCACAAAAACAGGTCAGTAACATTTGGAGTACTCGGACGCATGCGCGGTCATCGTGCGAATCAAACATCGTCCTACTCCACTGGAGCATGTACCACGTGCCTGCATAGAATGGAACGAGACTTGATCATGGCATAACTTAAGGGTCTGTAAGCTTCAATCAGTTAGGGGTCGATTTCTGGCGTTTTTCCAGGGTTTTTTTTTATTTCATTAGTGTCACCTCGATTTTTACCGCAAACGATAATCGAGTTTGACGTTTGATTAAATCATGTGTAGCCTGGACACCGTCTATCGTTTATAATAATGGCTAACTGTGATCACCGCAGAAAATATGGCAGCAATTTGCGCAGCACGAATGAAAACAACCACCGCCGTCGGAATGCTCTGAAATCCATCCTTGGATAGCGAAAATCTGGCACAACGAATGTGTAAAGAGCTCCCAAGTAACGTTTTCTTAGGAACTCTTTATTCCTTGATATTTAATCGTTTTATGTGCAGTTCATCCTCGAAGTCAATTAGGCAAAGAGAGGCTCCCCAGGCATAGTTACGAATGGCGATGGTACAGTCGAGTTCATCATTATCTGAGCAAAGAACGGATCAAGAATATCTGATCTAGTTCTTATGTGTCTGACAAAAGGGTCTTGTTCAGATGTTTTTGGTCCAATCTTTGCTCAGATAATGATCTCGACTATACCACAAAGCTAGACGAGTCGCTGTTGTAACTCACGCTGGCTCTCAATGAAGCCTATAGAATAAGTAATAGTACCACCGGACGGAACGTACCTGATCCGACCGTCTCTGTCTATCGCATAACGCTTGCTTTTACTGGTCGCTGGTTAAGACCGTCGCGGGGGCCTCAAGGCCGCGCAGAGCACTCCTGCCTACCTATAGTTATCAATGAATGAACTCTCCATGACGAAAACTCTACCCTCATCGCGTTATGCTACACGGTCTCCAGTTCGTTTCCAGTTATGCACTGCTGGCACCAGCTGATGCGGTCACGAAGATGTTTTTACTTCTGATCTGTCAAGCGTGCTATAGGTCATGCGCGATGCATTGATGGTCTCGTGCTGACGGTTTTGTATCGGCTACGCGTTGGACTGCGAAGTGACGTCAGTTCTGGTAGTGGGTTTGGTGTGGTTCATCTGTGTGGGTCATGCGTACTCTAAAGAGGTAAGATGTATTTGACCAGTATGAGCCTTGGTAGCTAGGTTTAGACAGATAAATAGATAATTTACTTCAATAAAGAAAATAGCAGTAAACTAAACAAAGTTACAAGTATGTATAGTCAACGTTTGAGAAAAGTGACCCCGAACGATGTTCTCTGGGGATTTACTTTCCTCTTGAGCTCAATGCTTCTAATGTACAGTTTACTCGCATACAGTCCTTGTACAGAAAAAACCGGAGCTACAATGGAATCAAGTGTGCGTATGATAACAAAAGTGAGCACTAAGATAAGATTTTTTGAAAAAAAATGTCTTAGGTGTAGAATGGAAAGGGTGCAGTGTCGTTAAGAAATGACTAAAACAGTGATATACACTGTCTTTTAACCTCTTCTTCATTTTCGAATGGCATCCAAGCTCCAACTTAATACTCCAATCTAATAGATACTAAGCAGTTTGCATCTCAAGCTAGCAAGAAAGGGAATCAACAACAAAGGACGACATCCCACTTATTTTACTCTTGAACGTCGATAGTTCATGTTTACTTCTTTTAATAGTTTTTTTTGTTTATGTCCGTTCATTGCCTCCCCAGTTCCCCTTGAGTAACAATGACTACGGTTGCAGAACTGCTCCCGGTAAGTCGAGTAAGCATGCAGTCAATGTGCGAATCCGCCGCCACCGGACCATGAGCCATGTGGCCCCACTGGACCATGGGCCACGAGGGTAGATACCGATTTTGTGGCCCATTCATGGGCACAGAAGGATATCCATCCTTTCAGGCCGGGGAAATAGCCCCCACCAGTGGCTTTGCCAGCGTTATTTCTGTTCTGCCGTCCTAGTCTAAAAGGCGACTTTTTGCTATGGAACTTCATAATAAAAAGTCGCCTTTTAGACTAGGACGGCAGTGTTATTCTCAACCCCAACTTTTCTCAAACTCTTTAACGAGAAAGAAGAAATAATGAATATGATAATATTGACCTTCTCTCATACTGTTTTCCAATGAAACACATTCTGCACAGCAAGACGTAAAATATACACAATCCGCTAGTGTTGCCATCCCATATCATGGCACATACATTTTGTTTCATCAAGAAAAAATATTATAGGTCGTCGTTAGAAGATACTACAATATATGTATGTACGCAAACACTTTATAGCACAAAATAAATCAAGGTACAGTTCAAGCTAGCGAAATAAAGAAGATCCATCTGCCTTTTTTAACCAAACCTTACAGAAATACCTATGATCACATGCAGAACCAAAAAGTTTATGTAACATTTTTGACAATTGGAAACTTATTTAACAGACGCTATAAATAACTCGTTAACCTAACTGCCACCCGTCATCTTTTTTATTTATAATTTTAGTCTACTTGACAAGTTTTCAGATTATAAAGTTAAACATTCACTTAAAAGCGACAAAAACAACTTATATAAAGCCAACACGTGCTGCCGCTGCCAATTTCTCTTCGAGCGACAAAAGATTGCGTAGAAGGGGCACGCGACACGATTTAAAGTATCAAAAGTCTAAAAATAATAAGTTTTTAGGATTCCGTACCCAAAGGGACCCTATTAATAAGCCTCCTCTGTCCGTCTGTCACAGGGCTGTATCTTTTAAACCATAATAGGTAGATACTTTTTTGTCACATAATAATTATGTATTTCCATTGCCGCTATAACAACAATAATAAAAACAAAATGAGATTAAAAATTAAATAGGGCCGCTATACAAACAATGTGTTTTGGCGTTTTTTGCTCGACGGTGTCGTGCGCGAACTCGACTCGCTTTTGGACTGTTTTCATAATGAAGATGTGTATCCAAAGCAGGTATATGATAACTGTTCGAGACAACGAATCTGCAAGCTTTGACATAGGCTACATCTTCTTGTGTACCTATGATATACAGCCGCATTTTCTGCGTTCTACGGATAGGCTGCATGCTTGTTAATAATTTGTCAATATAAAGAAACCATTGAAAATTCTGTGAAGTTACAACTTCTATTTAATTTCATTTTAATAGGCATTTTCCATCACATTTCCGTTATTTTTAGGGTTCCGTACCTCAAAAAGAAAAACGAAACCCTTTATAAGATCACTTTGTTATCCCTCTGTTCATCCGTCCGTCCATCTCTCTGTCCGTCTGTCAAGATCCTTTATCTCAGGAACGCGTGGAGGTATCGAGTTGAAATTAAAACTATATACTCAAGTCTATACCTAATTCCTTGAAGCTGTGAAAAAATCTAACTTCCAAGTTAACGTAAAAAAAAAGATATGCCCGTTTATGCCGCAAAAAACTTATATTTCGACTCTCTCGAGGAAACCAAAGCTTATTAGGGTACTTTCCGTTGACCTAGACTAGAACTATGAAATTTGGCAAGTACCTAATACTGTCTTATACTACAAAGTATAGGGAAAAATCTGAAAACTATTCATTTGTAATTAAATCATAAAGAATATAATATTTATACGGAATCCTCGGTGGGCGAATCCGACTCGCACTTGGCCCTTTTTTGTACGGCTACAAATGATCAAGTAACAATATAACAGTGCCATATATTCACAAACGATGATATTTAGGTAAACCGAACGGTGGCGACCTCTACAGTCAGTTTCAACTTTTATTAAGTCTTCATTGACTGTAATTTTAGTTTTCTAACCTGTGCACTATTGCTCTTTCTACAGCATTCATAACTTAACATTTCTTCAACCAAACGCTGCTACACCTTTCGATTGCTTTTTGTCGAACGAAAAAACGAGACAAAAAACCTCAATGGCCGCCACTTTCTAAAATGACCGCGCGTTGGGATCTAGGGATTTAGCGAATCTTGTGGTATTGAAACATTAACCAGTACCACTATAGCTTGGCAACTTTGTTGGTGACACTCACCTGTCACCACTCCGGAGGCCCCCGTTCGTGTTGGCGGTAACTTGTGTGAGTAGTTACGGCTGCATATAACAAAAAGCACACAGGTGAGTGTCACCAACGAAGTTGCAAAGCTATAGCACATTTGTGACACGCGACTCCATGTCGCGCGATAAATGCTACCTATCTCTTTCCACTCAATATAGTGTGACCATTAGCAAGTGATGCTCTGTCGCGCGAGAAACGAAGTCGCGGACAGTTATGTTTCACCGCCAGGCGCGTATTCTGACGACGGACAAGACAATTTCTGACTGTCACAGTATCAGAGTATAATTACAGTAATTTTTCTTCCTGCAAAAGGTACATCCCGCTTTAATGTGTGCGCGGCGTGTACGAACGCAGTACAAGCAAAGAAATAAGAATGCGTGAGATTACTCTAGCATGGATCGCACTCACACAGACGTGCTATCGCGCGTCTGTGTGAATGCGTGTCGCTCTGAGTCATGGATGTTTTCTATCTATTTATGAATGTATTCATCTACATAAGTATGTATATCGCTGTCTAGTACCCATAGCTTAGTTTGGGACTAGATTGATTCGTGTAAGATTGTCCCCAGCGCCGTATTTCCGCCTAGGGCTACAAGGCCCGGGCCCTAGGGGCCCGGCCAGCCTAGAGGGGCCCCACCGGTGGACCCTCCATATAAAGCAAAAGCGTGGCTTGCCTTCTCCATACCAAGTGCCTAGGGGCCCTGAATCTCTAAATACGGCCCTGATTGTCCCCTAATCTTTATTTATTTAATCATAATTTATACCACCATCAGTTGAAACAAAGATTTTACAAGTTCTAAACGCCCAAAGCTGACATAACCTCTGCAAAAAGTTTATCTAATCAGGCGGGCCAAGTGTGGGACCCATTGTGCCGGGTCTAGGTTACGCTGGTTCCCACGGCGCTATGACGAGTTTTATGTCATTGCGCGGGAGTGTTAAATGGAAGGTTTTTGATGTTTATATTTGATTTGATTAATTTAAAAATAAAATAAAATAGTGTATTTCTGCAAGTAGGGCTCTCGAGCGCTCTTTTACAAGTCTGATTCTAGGTGTACCCTTGTTTTGCCGACAAACTTTTCATCGAATATTATTTCATCGACAACGATTCATCGAAACTTTAGTACTAGTAATATTGTTTGGCGTTTTTTTGTTTCATTTACTATTCATTTCAATTTTTCTTACTGCGTAGAAATACTATTCAACGAATATTACTTGATCGCTGATTTGTTTCAAATTGTTTTAATTGGCACAATTACTAAACATTGCAATTCATTTATTCGACGTATTACTTTAATACATTTTTATATGTCGTACTATACATTGTCACATTTTTCTGTTGTAAGAATTTTCAATAGTACATTACATAACTAGGGTGGTAATACAAAGAAAGGCCGAGATCACAGAAGTTTGCGGCCCGAGCTGAAAGCGAGGGACGTAAATAATGATTTATATAATGATTGATATAATGATTTATGTATACAATATTAGCCTGCGAAAGTCCGAATCTAGGGCTCTCACTGGTTAGGACGCGTGCCGACACTGCGCGCCCTAGAGTGTTTTTATAGAGCCGGAGGCGCGGAGGGAGGGCAGCCCTCGCCCGCCATGTAAGGTGCGTCGTCATGCAAGGGCGGAAGGGCTGCTGTTCCCGCAGCGCCGGAGATACGGAAAGTCACTATTATTTTTTTTAGCGAATTCTATACAATAAAACAATCATAAATAGGTGTTATAATGACACCATTCCCATAACCATTCGACCAGATAGGTAAACAATTTTTAATATCTAAAACTACCCACATACTACAACCGCGCAGAGTGAACCGATTGACGTGGCTGCGTTTAGTTTCGATAACGAAATATAGGTAATATTACAAATTTAAATAATTTTCAGCGGAATAAATTTTATTACATGCAAAGCAAAATGAAACAAAAATACCCGTAAAGAAAAAACATGATATAAAATATATACAAAATCCAACCATTCGACCAGATAAACAATTTGATATCTAAAACTACCCACACACTATAACCGTGCAGAGTGAACCGATTGACGTGACTGCGTTTAGTTTCGATAACGAAACATTGGTGTCCCCTTGTTTCGCCGACAAACGTTTCATCGAATTTTCATTTTGTCGACAACTTTGTTCTCCGAAACCGTTAACTTTTCAGGATTTTTTAAAGAGTCATCATGTAGATTAGGTTAGGTTTGTTTTATATTAATTTATAGAAAAATATGGTTTCAGAGAAAATTTACTTTCGATGAAATGATATTTCGATGAAATGATATGTCGATGAAATGTTTGTCTACAATTCAAGGGTAAACCCGAAATGATTACAAATTTAAATAATTACATGCGGAATAAATTTTATTACATTCAAAGCAACATGAAATAAAAATACCCGTAAAGAAAAAACATGATATAAAATGTATACGAAATAACACAAGTACCAATTAAAAAACACTGATTTAAATGAACTAGTAATGATTCATCGACGCAATGACTTGTCGATGAAATGAAAATCCTTGGAACGTTGCCTTTGAAATAATATTCGATTAAATGTCTGTCGGCAATTCAAGGGTAAACCCTGATTCTATTGTTTCTTTTGGCGCTCCGGGTAGTGACCTTCTGGTGAGAAGAAGCGGCGGAAGAAACTCACCAGTTTCTCTTTTTCAAATAACAACAAGTACTTATGACATTATTACATCCGATTTCATTAATACGTTAAAATAAACTTAAAACTACATTTTTAGAGATGTAAAAGGTCTCTAGGCATCAAAGCTATGCGTAAAATAATGTGAATACTTACTCATTATAAAACTATGTACCGACGGCCCGGACAGAGACAGCAAAAACTCAGTATAAATAATAGCAGTATTTTTTTCCCCTACAAATGGTACATCGCGCGCTTGAATGTGTGCGCGCCGTGTACGCCGTACGCCGCGCACTACAAGCAAAGAAATAACAATGCGTAAGAATGCTCCAGTATGGGTCGCACTGACACAGACGTGCTATTGCGCATCTGTGTGAATATGTGTCGCGCGTTCCTAATCGGCCGAAGTTGGACTACTTGTTCGTCGTATACTTTGGCAAAAGAGTGAATCTTCTTTCTAGCGAGCCTTTTTACCCGACTGCGGCGAAGCCCAAAGTATGTATGTCCGTTCCTGTGTCCGCTCGTAACTACTGAACGGCACATCCGATTTTGATAAATGATACATCATTAGATTCGTCTTGATGGTGCGAGTGTCACTGGGTATGAAGGTCGTTAAAATAAACAAAATGGCGGATCTTATGCAGTTTCAAAGTGCACCGCGGTCGGGTTTTTTTTAGTAAAAATGTGGTTATTATCGAAAAGTATAACCTGAACCTCTTTAAGTCAAGAGACTTGAGAGATAATAGGCGCTATATTTTAATAGTTACGGCGAAAAATTAAAACGATCTTTATAATAAGATTATGGTGAGCACATGAAAAGTAGTTACAAGTTGTGTTGTTGCTCATTGGTACATATCTTTAAAAAAAAAGAACAAGAGGCCGTGTTGTATGTACCTAAGTTTGTGTGTGAAATTTTCTTTAAAAGCTGTACCTGACAATTTTTACCATCAAAACTACACAGGGTATGTTTCTTTTCATAGCTATTTAATCATTTTACGCCACACCTGGCCAAGAAGTGTAAAATTACTGGACGCTACGCGTGTGGAAAACCTCACTTCCTGGCCTGGGGGAAACGTAAAATTTTGTACTTACCACGGGAGGTACTAAAGAAAGCCTCAGATCACATATTTATCAAATACTTTCGATCTGAGACATAATTTGTTTTACCTACCTAAGTAAGTAATGTAACTACTATTTCTTTGGAGGTTAGAGTATTGTGACAAGTAATTAAAACTCTACATAAGAGCAATAACCAAACATAAAATATCCAGATACTTTTATAGGTAGTTATACCTACCTATTAAAGTATCGTAGTGACCCCTAAGTTCGCCTAAGGTGATCTTTGCCTAGTTGATTTTTACCCGACTGCGGCGAAGCCCAAAGGAGGGTTATGTGTTTGACCTGTATGTATGTATGTATGTCCGTTCCTGTGTCCGCTCGTAACTACTGAACGGCACATCCGATTTTGATAAATGATACATCATTAGATTCGTCTTGATGGTTCGAGTGTCACTGGGTATGAAGGTCGTCAAAATAAACAAAATGGCGGATTTTATGCAGTTTCAAAGTGCACCGCAGTCGGGTTTTGTAGTAAAAATGTGATTATTCTAAAAATCTTTTAAGACAAGCTACACATAAAACTATTAAATATTCAGTACTCATACATTACTTGATAATAGTTTTAAGTGTAGCTTGTCGTAAAGCAAGTTTAGGAAAATCAACTAGGCAAAGATAGGCACCCTAGGCGAACTTAGGGGTCACTACGGTATCTGGATTAAAAAAAGTTATCCGTTGGTCCAAATGGATAAAGAACTGAGATCCATCGGATATATTGTCAGATATTTTAAAAACACTGTTTTGCTGGCTGTGTCCATTTACATTGTGTTTTACTTAGTACAGAAACAAAATTGGAAGAAATAGAGAAAGAAGACCTTATTATCTTAATGCATTTTATTTTTGGTATTATCTTGGTATTTATTGTTTTATTATTAAAAATTGTGATGACGATCCTTTTTGGGAGACATGATTTGATTTGATTATTAATTGTTACATCAATTTTTTAAATCTTTTGGTTACATTTATCCTAATTTTTTTATTTTTGTTTTTGACGTACATGGCGTGAATACTTATAATTTTGTCTGTACAGATTTATACTGTTATTTTGTCATGAAATTAATGATCTATATACCTATCTAATTATGTTCATACTATGGATTTACAACTGTTATATCGATACCTTTAGACTCAAAGGGCGTAAACGCCATTAGAACCTGCGGCGTTTACGCCCTTTGAGTCTAAAGGTATCGATATTTTCTTATTTTGAAGTCACTTCTAGGATTTATGTTTTATGAAATTCAGTCAATAACCACTTCAGTACCTCTAGCACAACTGGGACGCGCGACTCTTTGTCGCGCGGCAAATGCTACCTATCTCTTTCCTCTCAATATCGTGTGACAGTGACAGGTGATGCTCTTCGTGACCTCAACACTGCGATACGGAATCGTTTTCTGGGGAAACTCCCCATGTCGAGATATGGTGTTTAGAGCGCAGAAACGTTGTATTCGATCTATTCTGGGGCTGAAACCATTAGATAGTTGTCAACCACATTTTAAATTGCTGAAGTTGTTGACTTTCCCGTGTTTATATATATTTGAATGTTGTGTGTTTGTTAAAAGTAATCCTAACTTATTTGTAATGAAAAAGTCACCACCCAGGTCAAATTTGAGACCTAGGAAAGCAGAAGTTTTTATAAGTAGGAGTAAAACAGCTCTAATGCAAAAAAGCGTACCAACTATGGCACCGAAAATATATAACAAACTTCCAGAAGAGTGGCAAAATTTAAGTTTAGCCCAATTTAAGTCCACGCTGCACAAATTTCTAACAGAAAAGTGCTATTATAATATTGTGGAGTATCTTAATGATAAATTAACCGCATAAATGTAACATTGTTGTCAGTTTTTTTTTTTTTCTCTTTATAATAGTAGTAACATAGGTAATAAAATGATATGTATAGAATTTCCTGACATAAGTAATATAACCAAAAATTTATTGACATTTTTTTTAACAAAAGGTGATACATTCTTTTACACAATTTAGGTTAGTTAATTTATATCTGTAAGTAAGTGATTATTGTTTTAATTGTATTGTAAGTAAACATGTTCGTATGCCAAATTGGTACATCATGGTCATTGTACATATAATGCATTACTGTCACCTTTCTGTTACCTGTGATGACGAAATAAACGTATTCTATTCTATTCTATTCTATTCTATTCTGTCGCGCGAGAAACGAAATCGCGGCCAGTTATGCTAGACGTACAGGTTGCTTCTTTATAATATACTAGCATTTACCAGCGGTTTCGCCCGCTTTGTTCTCGTTATTGTCCTAAGAGAACTGTTTACCGGGGTATAAAATATGCTAGTTTCAATCCAGGACTTGGTCTACTTGCTTGCCCAATTTCAGCTCAATCCATCTAGATGTTACCCCATTATTTAGAAACAAACATCCAAATATATTCACAAACTTTCGCATTTAAAATATTATTAGTGTGATGTGTTACTAAAGTCGAATATCGAATTTGTCTAAAAGTATATATTATATACCAATGGAAGATACAATTTGAAGACACTGGTGATAATTTTTATAAGGTATTAAGTATTTTTAGTTTTTCTTATTTTTCTTTAGTTCTTTTATATTCCGGTTAAGTAATTATATTATTTTTTTATAATTCTTCAAGTTGCGTCACTAAGTTGTTCCACTTTCCGTCGGCTTACGTAAAATGGATTTCTGTTCAACCACGATACTTAACAGTAACTTAAATACCACGAAATACACTTCATAATAGACTACATTATAGTACATGCAGTAAATAATAGTATCGTATGTATGTTTGGTATATGAAAAACTAAATTTAAAGAAGGAAAGTTAAAATACAGAATATTTAAATGAAAAACATTAGCCGTATTAGTCAAAAAGATATCCTCGCATTGTAAGTTTTGTAAAATTGGATTTAACTTATAGGGACATTAAATACCTACTAATATTGGTCCGACAGATGTTGGTCATGTAAACTTGAGTGATATTCCTATTTTTATCATTTTACTAAATTGAATGTAGTTTTTAAGGCTAGCAAGTGGTACAAACGCTACCTTCTCAACATCGCCTATACTAAAGTGTTTTCGTATAAGAATCTTACTAAATTCTTATTATATAATTAACCTAATGTAGAAACTATTTAGAAAATAAGTTGAGTTTTTTCCGGTTTTTTCGTTGTGACACTTAAACGTAGCTTTAAATTATCTGATTCACCCTCTCATTACTTCCAAAACATCAATATTTACTACTACGATTATTATAATCATTTCAAAGTATAAATATGATTTCATAAATAAACAAACTCGTTTGAAGCCTAGTACCTATCTCCTAAATATGTCATACTTAACTTCAAAAATAAATTTATTTTAAATATGTAATGCACCATGCCGCAGGGGCCGTTTTTAGATTTATTTTAGTTTTAGCTGTTTAATTTTAATTTAGTTTTTAGTATATTTAATTTTAAATGTGTATTCTTGTAGTTTAGTTTGCAATTTATAGGTAATAACTGTAATGATGTGTTATCCTAATAAACATAGAATTTCAATATGTAATGTGTAAATAGCTGAAATGATGATGATGAAATATGTAGGTAATGTAATGTTTTAACTACTTCAATTTTAACCTTAAACCCAAATAACTGTTTCGTCAACACTATTTTAAAGTAAGTACGTTGTTTTTGTAAAACACCTCAGTTTACACCTAATACGTTAAGAACGCGTAAAACCCACTTCACGCAGAAACCATCGTTTCCTTTTTAAGTTTCTTTAAAATCCTTACGCTATTCACCCATTAAAAACCTTCTTAAAGCGAAACTTACCCAATAAAACACCTCACACAACATAAAAACACACACACAACACAGTCACGATAGTCCAATATGGCGGACGTGCGCTTGCGCCGCGGTCGGCCGCTCAAATGCGGTTGAGTGGAACCCAACTCCTGCGCACCGTGCGTTATGTAGAACCTTATGTAAAGTTTCACGGAAGGTTAGTGCGGGTTTTTGAATTGGACTTTGGTGGCTCTTTTAGAGTCTGTCTAATAGAGCCTAATTTTCTCTTTGTTGGCGTTAACTTAAATAAAACAAACAAGATATTAAAATATCAATGAAAGCTGATTAATAGATAAAACAGCAAGTTCATTAGTGATTAAAACAACAATCTAGAATCTTGATAATTTTTACAAATATATTCCTTGTTTCTATCATTATTTTCATTTTTGTATGATTCGATCATGTTTAATTAGTTACCTTATACATCAATGTTTTTTGAATCAAATCAGAACATGGTTAATTGAACTATAATAAACAATCAATATCATCTTAGTTGGTGCATGTAATGTCTTGTTAGGTTCGTATGGAATCAAGATGCTTGGTTATAACTACCACAATCTTGTTAGGAGCAACCAATTTTTTTTAGAGTGTACGATAAGGGGACATTTTTTTTAAGTTTTCCTTGGTAGCTAAGGAAACGTAGTTAATTTTACTGACCACTACGAATAAAGTAGTTAAACGTAAAACGTTCGTTCATATTTATCTTCACAAGTTCGAAGAGTATGTGAGGTGAATGTCCGATTTCTTGACAGTGTCCCAGAAGTTGAATTAAAATCCCCACCTTGAATTAAAATTCCTTAGCAATTGGGTATTAGAATGTCAATCACTTAGATACACACATAAAATTTTATTTTTTGTATTCCAATTATAAATTTTAAAAAGTGTTAGTGTTTCAATAATTTACATACCACAAGCTTATTTATCGCCTAGACATGCCCGGATTTAAATAAATGGTTTCCGTAAGTTTACATACTGTATACGAGTCGAGTACTTATATTAAATTTGACAGATCACATTATTTGCCTTTCCGTTATTTTCCTGATTCCCCCGCAAAACCTTCTTCATAATTCTTGATATCATCTGGGGGCATCACCCAAGTCGAGCAAAACAAAGGCACGGCCGTACCATCCTTTTCTCGAAGCCTTTCAGGCCATTTTCAACCTCCTGTAATTTTGTGCTGGCTAAAGCTAGGACACTGAATTTTTAGGGATATGTAGGACATAACATGATTTAGATATATTCTTAATAACATTTAATTTGAACTTGTAGTTTAAGAGCTATTGCACTTCAAAGTTCATTAGTTTTGTCACTGACTTTTGGTCATCATAATTCTAAGATACTCTTAGCAGACCCACAAACTCCAAATTTTAAACATAATTCGTTTTTAGCCTATCAACTCATGCAAAACCTAAAAATATTTCAACACGAACTGCATAAGTACGTAAGTAATCATATACAAATACATGCGATTACAAAGTTACTTTTGTAGTTCAAATGGGAAATAGAATGGATTGAAATGCAATAAATAAAGGAAGACCACTTACAAAAAGAAATGAGATCCCATCAAAAACATTACAGATGCAAGTCCCGCAACACAGTTCTTCTACAACAAAACACTTTTGAAATGTAATGTTAAACCAAGTCAGTACTGGGGGGATGTCCACAGAACTCGATTTCCACCGACTTGCCTATTATTTAACCGTTGAGGAACACTTTGTATAGTTCTCAAAATAAAGTAAATTTTTAAAACAAAAAATAAAAACCGACTTCCAAAAACCTAAACTAAAAACCAAAAAATAATATGTTAATTACCCCAAAGAAATAGATAATCAACGATTCATATATACATATACAGATATTTATACTTTTTAACCTGTTATTTTTGAAGTTGGTGCCTGCCACGTAAACCTGGCTGTGTTGAGCTCCTTAGCTGGCACCGACTTCAAAAATAACAGGTTAAAAAGTATAAATATCTGTATATGTATATATGAATCGTTGATTATCTATTTCTTTGGGGTAATTAACATATTATTTTTTGGTTTTTAGTTTAGGTTTTTGGAAGTCGGTTTTTATTTTTTGTTTTAAAAATTTACTTTATTTTTAAATTTTTAGTTGCGCTGGAAAAATATTATTTTAACCAAATAGACTTAAGTCTATTTAGTTAAAAGAAAAAAATTCCAAATCGGTCTAGACGTTTTCAAGTAACCGAGGAACAAGCCTACATAAAAATTGCTCTTTGTTTTGAAGTCGGTTAAGACTGGGAACTTATTTCTAATAAGAAATGCACGAGAAAGTAAGAAAAATACCGAAATCGCATATGTATGCCTATGATATTTGAGGAGTTCCCTCGATTTCTCCAAGATCCCATCATCAGATCCTGATTTGGTTGCAATGGGTCCACCTCGGAGGTATACCCTTTTAAACAAAAAAAGAATTTTCCAAATAGGTTCAGCCGTCTTCAAGTAATCGGGGAAGAAACCTAGATACAAATTTACTCCTTGTTTTGAAGTCGGTTAACACTAAAAACTTGTTGCTAATAAGAGATGGACGAGAAATTACGAAAAATACCGAAATCGCTATATGTGTGCCTATAATATTTGAAGAGTTCCCTCGATTTCTCCAAGATTCCACCATCAGATCCTGACTTGGTTGCAATGGGACCACCTCGAAAGTCTACCCTTTCAAACAAAAAAGGAATTTTCCAAATCGGTCCAGCCGTCTTCGAGTAATCGGTGAACAAACACACAAAAAAAAAAAAATAAAAAAAATAAACATACAGACGAATTGAGAACCGTCCTTCTTTTGGAAGTCGGTTAAAAAGAATCATCTACGGGTAAATGTTGGAATATAACACTGGCAGCAACAGATCATGCCCTTTGAATAGCTGTCAAGTAAAAAAACTGTCTGGTGAAAAAATGTTCGCAATGTCATAGGTAAATGCTTACGATAGTAATTTAAATATATTTGTACACATATTATTCCACTGCAATTTACTTATTTCCAAGAGGTTATGTGCCGCATCATGTAAATATTGTGTAAAGGTAGCCAAGAACTAATTGGTAGCCTAATGTATCTGTGCGTTACTACGCGACCCGACATTTCGTTTGCTGTGTCATATTTAAGTAAATATAACAGTTGTTATACGGAATTCCATTGGAACCAAGCGAAGCGTATATTACGGTATCTTAAAAGTACGAAACAAAAAGCTCTGGTATTTGAGAAATCAAATGAAAAACCCCTCTTGGAGGGATATTCGGATGCAGACTGGGCTTCAGATTCCGATCGAAAGTCGTACACGGGCTATGTATTTAAATACGGCGGTAATTCGATATCATGGGGCAGTTACAAACAGTCGTGTATTTCGTTGTCGTCCACCGAGGCGGAGTATATTAGCTTGAGCAAAGCTAGTAGAGAGGCGGTGTTTCTACAAGCATTGGTTAAGGAACTGCTGATGATATCTAATTGCGATATTGTGATGTATTGTGACAACCAGTCCGCAATGCAACTTGCTGTTAATAGGGTGCATCATAAGAGAAGCAAGCATATTGAAAGACGATACCATTATGTTAGGGATATGGTCGATAGGTTCAATGTTAAGATATTGTACGTTCCTACAGATGCAATGATTGCAGACGTATTCACCAAGCCGCTGGGCTGTATTAAGCATCAGAGCTTCAGCAGGCAGCTTGGTATAGTATAGCCTAACTGTTTATGCCCGAGTTATGGGGGGGTGTTGGAATATAACACTGGCAGCAACAGATCATGCCTTTTGAATAGCTGTCAAGTAAAAAAACTGTCTGGTGAAAAAATGTTCGCAATGTCATAGGTAAAATGCTTACGATAGTAATTTAAATATATTTGTACACATATTATTCCACTGCAATTTACTTACCTATTTCCAAGAATAAATAATAGACAAGTCGGTGGAAATCGATTTCTGTGATTTTTAACTCTCGTCAAGTAACTTTTTTGAAAATATCTTTAATGTACAAACACAGTTTATCTACGACTTTGAATATTATATTCTACTCTTAAAACAAATGGGGAACATAACTCATTCAATTCTCTTTCTCTAACAGAAAGAATCCGACGAACTGACAAATTCCTCTTTATTTGAAGTCGGTTAAAAAGTTCTCCCATCTGTTCGTATGTAATTCCAACCACCTGCATACCACCCTATCTTTCAAGACAGTTAATAATTCAAATAAAGACAATGTTTACGGCCGGACTTGAACCTTGGACGGGGGGACGCAACCACTGAGCCATAACGTGCTTTTAAAGACGCTTAGGAAAAGAAACATGTATGTATGGCATGAGTTAATAACGTCACTTATAATTTTATTCTATGATTTGGATACCAAATCGTTGGAATCGTGTCTAGAGTGGAGACACCCCGGGTATAGTATAATAATAATACGTTTATTATCAGTCGCAAAAGGTCCATAGATTTTTAGTAGGTACAAACTTAAAATTATGTTAGCATTATTCAATAACTAAATTAAATTATATTAAACTAAATTAAATTCAACAAAATAAACAACTATTATTTAAGGGTGTGGAGGTGGATCCACCTCTTCAGCACTGGCGAGTCCCAGCGTTCGTCAAGAACAGCGCGCAGGAGCGCGTTGCCGCTGTCGCTGCTGCTGCGGCTGTTGTGGCTGGCCGTTTAGAAGCGCGTGACACGTATTCACACAGACGCGTCTGTGTGAGTGCGATCCATACTGGAGAATTCTTACGCATTCTTATTCCTTTGCTTGTAGTGAGTTCGTACACGGCGTGCACACATGCAAGCGCGCGATGTACCTTTTGTAGCAAGAATAATTACTGCTATTGTACTGTGCTCCGAATCGCGTACACTTTCCTCGCAAAAGACATCAACGGGCTGCTTTCTTCATTTCTATCCGAGCAGATTGCTGTCTTGTCACTTTTAGGGTTCAATAGCGTTTTTTAATGGAGAGTTGGAGACTAATAACTATACTCTGTACTTTTAGTTATTTAAAAAAAGGTAAACAAAAAAAACACGTAACTCGGTTCGTTCAGCCAATAAAAGTAACGTTTTGTACCTGTAGCACAATACCTACCACTGGCTGACCGACCCGTGTCACGTGGTTTTTTTTTTGTTTACATTTTTTTAAATACCTAAAAGTACTTACAGAGTATAGATGATACAGCATGAATCCCTCCTCAATATCAAAATCTAAAATCATATTTATTTTCAACAGTTTCAAGTCAAAACTTGTGTTAGGAGAATTTGCTCCTTCATCCAAATTGTACAGTGTTAAAAATAAAAAATCTACTTAAACATAAATAACTTAGGTAAATAAAGTTTAAAAATAACTAGCAAACTAACAGGGCAAGTTAAATAAAAGTTTGTAAAAAATTGTACATTACATACCGAGCCCAGTAAAGTAAGAAATGTCTCAGATCACATGTAAGCCGAGGCAAAGCTATGCAAGAACGGAAAAATGAAAAAATTTAGAAACTTTTCGTATTTTCACGAGAAGAATTTCATTCTGAGCGAATAATACCCGTGATACAGTAAACTCTCAGTTTCAAATTTTTCATATCACCAATTAAAGAATTTTCGAAAAAAATACAAAATCCCGACGAAACGAAACACATATTTCACCAGACGGAAAATTACCGAAAACTTACATCAAAATTACAAAAGCCGATATTTCGGCATCGTAATTAATCTAGACAAATAGAACAAGCGCACAGGTGTCTCTGTCTCGCCCTAACACGTGGGGGGTGGTGTAGTGCCGTCTCTGTCTGCCGGATGCCGATGGATAAAGTGTAACGGCCTGTTGTAACTGACTGTTATTGATGGTTCTCAAAGTTTTGTGTTATAATTATTATATTTTTTATCTTTTTAAACTTTTCTAAGAAAAATAACTTAAAACATCTATTACGACTGCACTGGACATGTGAACAATTAGGCATTTAAAAAAATTAGCATTTTTTTTATAATGCAATTTTCCGCAAATTGTATAGTGTTATTTCTAAATAAAATTGCGGATTTTAACTATTCCAATGGGACAAAAATTATCCCAACATTGTTTTCCTATTGTGTTACTACTTTTCCATTGACTTCGTAGAAAGGTAACACAAAGGAAAGTTTTGTTAATGTATGGAAAATTTTGGGACCCTTTTCTCTCCTATTGGGATGGAAAGATGAAAGAAACACCATAAATTTGGCAAAAAACTTCACAGTGAAGAAATAGTACATTTACTGATATGCAAGTTGCGCAAACTTTCCAAATTTTCTTTTTGATATAACTTAAAACATCTAAAAAGTCTTATTACATTTTTTAAAGTTAAATAAAAAAAAAATTTAAAAGTTTCCGCAACTTGCACATCAGTAAGTACATTACTACAGAGGCCGGGAAGTGAGGGATTGCTGGCCGAGTACATATAGATGGCCGAGCGAAAGCGAGGCCAGATAGTTACGAGGCTGGCAACCCCATTTCACGTCAAGGTCTGTAAAGTGCTTTTCTCAAATATGCAATGAAATAAATTAAAAACACTCCAAAAAATCAAACATTATTTTCTAGAGACACTAAAAGTATAGTAGACAAAAAATATAATTCCAGAATAAAAAAATTACAATTTCCTTTCCAAAAACTGTTTCAGCACACATTTTTACCGTGAATATTTAGATGTAATATTTTAAATGTGTATTCGTGTAGTTAATTTGCAATTTAAGATTATTGGAAATTGTTTATAATGTGGTATTTGTTATGTTCATGTCGAATATACACCGTGTATTTTTTGATTTCCGTTAATTTCGACACGATGTTCGGTTCATTAACAGAAGCTACCTGGTATGTTGCTTTTTGTTAAATTCGAAAATTTTTTTTTTTTTCATTT
Organism: Eudemis profundana; assembly: GCA_947034925.1. Classification (NCBI taxonomy): domain Eukaryota; kingdom Metazoa; phylum Arthropoda; class Insecta; order Lepidoptera; family Tortricidae; genus Eudemis; species Eudemis profundana. Next base: position 2,685,232 of record OX344818.1, on the reverse strand, counting down.
TTCATACAAACTAAATCAATATTACTGTGTGGGAGGGCTCTAACACTTAATCTCAATTAACACAAAGTTAATTTTCACCTACGACAGCACTTGTCAACACATGGCTCAGTGGTAAATAGTTTGCTTATGGAGTGAGGGGTCCCAGGTTCAAATCCCAATAATTCCCTTTTTCGTTTTTTTTTTGATTTTTGTTATCGAAGACTGATCCATTAATAAACAGTGAGATATCAAAAAAAACTTGGTAAAAATTTTGAATTATTTATATTTTTTTGGATTGTTTAAAAACACCACGATTGACTGTAATCTTATGCGTTGATAGATGACACTATCCCATCTACTAAAGATAGAAACACATTTGTCAAAATAAAATAAATTGTTTTAATGTAAATGATTCTCAAAATGTCCGCCTTCATACTCTAAACATACGTTTAATCGCGTTCGTATTTGGCGATTTAGGTTAACTTCAGTGGCACGCATCTCATCGGCTTTTTCTTGGATTCTCTGGAGTAGGATTTCTCGGGTTGCAATGGGTCGCGAATAAACTCTTTCCTTTAGAGTGCCCCAGACATAAAAATCGAGGGGCGTAAGGTCTGGAGACCTGGGAGGCCAAGCGAGAGACTGCCGCGTCCTATCCAACGCCCGGGAAAATTTTCGTTTAAATATCCGCGTACAATATTAGCGAAGTGTGCGGGTGCCCCATCGTGCTGTATCCAATGTGTACGCAGTGTTTCCAACGGCAGGTCATCAAAAAAATCTAATTGATGCAGAGATTGCAAAAACGCCAAATAATTTTCACCACCTAGCCTGGCTGGAATTTCTACAGGACCAACGAGCTGGTTATTTAAAATCCCCGCCCACATGTTAACCGAAAACTCGTGTTGAAAAGACGATTCTCGGGCAAGTTTCGGATTGAACTCGGACCAATTATGTGCATTCTTTGAGTTCACAATCCCAGCTCTTGTGAATTGTGCCTCATCCATCCATAATATCTTGCTTATTAGCCGTGGATCTCGTACCAAGAGCTCGTTAGATCTTTGACAAAATGCAATACGAGAAAAATTATCGTGCGGCAAAAGACCCTGCACCTTACGGAAATGGTATGGATGTAGACCATAAAGTTTCCACAAACTCCACACTTTGTTATGAGAAACGCCGAATATTAGCCCAACACGCCTTGTGGAAAGTGTCGGGTCTTCGATGATTGTGTTTATGATGCCAATTTCGTCTTGTACATCTAAATTTACGTCCCGTTCGTGGGGTATTGGCGGCAGGCCTTGTTCACCTAGACGTCTATGCATCTGTAACAATAAACTTCGAAATAAATACCTACGTGAAGTATTTCTAATAAATACTAATGTAAAAAGTATCTTAGAAATAAGATGTCGAAAATGCACAATACTCACGCTAGTAAATGTGTGAGGATCAGGAGTTCGGCGATCGGGGTATCGGCGGTGGTACTCCCGAGCCGCTTCAGCGGCATTGCCGTTGCAAAGCCCATAAATAAAATGGATATCGGCAACTTCTTGAGGAAGATAGTTATATCGCGGCATTTTCCGTTAAGAGAAACACAACTGTTTACAATTATGACATTGACGTGACACATAATAAAATAAAAAGTGTGTAATGTGGAATAAACTTACCTCAAAAACCTCATTGTAGCAAATAGCTATGATGTAAAACTCTATACTGACAAAAAATTAAAACGTAAATAAAATAAAGGACCCTTCACACTGATTCGGTCATTAAATTGATTTATTGAATATCTGAAAAATAGTAAGAGTTAAGACACTAGTTTCATAGAGAAATTAGTTCCATTTAACCTGAGGATTCTTCCCTTAAAGTTAACGGAAATCAAAAAAAACACGGTGTATATAAATAAATAAAAAAAAAATGCTGTGTCCCAAATAAATGTGGAATGGAAATTAAAAAAAAACACATTGCAGGCCTAGACCTGCAATGTTCTATGAAATTCCATTAAATGCCAAGTGGCAAGCCGCACCGGAAATGAGGTACTTTGCGGCCTATTATAAGGCATGTAATGTCAACCTTACATTGCATGTTTGAGAAAATTATATTTTATTTAGAAATGGTCAATCACGATCATCAATAATAAGAAAAAGTTTAAAAACAGAAACTGGTGAGTTTCTTCCGGCGCTTCCTCTTACCAGAATGTCATTCTCGGAAGTGCCAAAAGAAAAGAGCCCTTGAGGCCTACTTGCGGAAATACATGACTTGATTCGATTTAAAAATACCAGTACCTATTGGATGCTCTAGCAGTGACAGCGGGCTATATTTTCCTAGACACAAAGTTTGAGAACCGGTGCCCACTCGTAACAAGAGCGCGCACGCGCCGCTCCCGCGCAGATTGGCTTAATTACAAATAGGTTTCACACCGCCATGTTTCCTCAGCTTCTTCATAAGGTTCGTTTCTCGAATAGTCACCGTTTAAAAAAATATTGACGTTATTTTAGCGGATTTTTATTCGCTAAACTTACGTTCATATATGTAACTAGCATTTATACCAGCATTATTACCAGCATTTTTTTATTTTATTTGTATTTATTTACCAGCGCTGGCTCTTAGGTCGGCATTTTGCTGAGGTGGGACCATTTTATGGCAGCATTCATCTTTATTGTATTATTTTTTTTTACCGCTGTATTAATATTTTGTAAAGCTGTCATAAATAAACGCATTTTCTTTCTGTCTTTCTTTCTTTATCCGGGATTGTGCCTGCGTTATTCAAGTTACTTTATCCCCAGGGAAATCCCCGGGGAAAGGGAATATTCTATGCTAAAATACAGTAGGCTTATTTGTCGATCGACCAGGCCTAGCATCATAAGGCTACAAATCTTGGTCTAGCAAATATTCAAACCTTCAAACATCTTCACAAACTTTCACCTTTTCCTTTTTATTTAACAGAGCTCTCAAAGATCGGCAAAGTATAGGTAACACCTCTGGTGTTGCAGATATCCTTGGTGGGCGACGTTGACTGCTTTCCATCAGGCAGCTCGTCTGCTCGTTTGCCACTTATAACATAAAAAAAAATTGGGGTCGGCCGTCTTGTAAGCGCCAAGATAGTCGATCTAGGGTTGTCTTTCCATCGACCTGTGCCTTGTCCTTGGTACCAATGGTTGTCCGCCACTGGCCTGTGCTCGTCCTCTGCCCTTCTTATTACTGGTACTGCCAAGGCTTTCCTCACAACGTACCCTTCACGCCTAATCAAGCACCCGTGCAATTTTTAAACATTTTTCTGCAATTGGGGTGGCTTTAAAAGAACGACTTTACAAACTCACGGTATGAGAAAATATATAAATACTGCTATACTTATTCCCTAAAATACTCGAGGATTGTGAAATTATTGAATCATGTTTAAGAAACGATTCGACATAGACTTTAGTCTGAATTAATGGATTTTTATTTTATAACCTTTCAAACATGGCAGTGACATTTCTCTTTCACTACAACTCGACAAATAGCTCTCATAAATAAGTACACACAAACCGTATAGTCAGAGTACAGTCGGCACAAAAAGCGGTCATTTGCGGGACGATGGGGGAAGAGCCACAATTATTTGTACTTCCGTTCCTGAGCTGGAGGGACGTGGTCGGGCTTATCGATAAAACTTATCGATGTTACTGGTTTATGAATATTTAACAAGCTCTTCATATTTGCCACAGTTGATTACCACTAAACAGATAAATAATATAAAATTATAGATTTCAAGATAACTGACTTCGAACGAACCTACTAAATAACAAACGCACGAGTTACTTAGTCTGTCTCTTCACTCGACTGCTCAATTTTAACTGGAAGAGATCCTTTAAAGGTAATAAGTTCGCCTTTGTACATATACCTTTATTTTGCAAACCTGTACCGTACTTTGTTACATATATGTATACCTACTACATACTATAAAAATACCAAAACCGCTGTACGTATGCCTTTATTATTCCAAGAGTGCCCTCGATAACTTCAAGATGATTCATCATCATCAGCCCGTATGTACCGTGAACTACTGGACAGAGGCCTCACCCATGTCCATGTCACGCCATCGAGCACGATCCGCGGCCACTACCGAAGCTACCGAAGCGCCAAAAGAAAAGAATCAGACATGTAAAAGAGCCCTTGAGGCCTACTTACAGAAATAAATGAGTTTGAGTTTTGAGTTTGACTCGCATCCAGCCTCTGCCAGCCACCTTGCAAAGATCGATTATTCCTAGGGTACTCCTTAACTGAGGTATATAAAGTATCCTTGTATATAAAGATTGTCCCCTAATATTTATTTATTTATTTATTTATTAATAATATTCATTCACGTGTGTTATGGGTTTACACTAAATACCCGAGCAAACCCGCCTTTTCATACTAGTATCGCCAAAGTATCGAATGCCCGCTACAGCGAAGAGGATGATTCACCGCGATACACCTGTGGCCCGTTCCCAACGACGTGTGAGGTCGCGGCTCCGCGCTACCAGTACGAGGGACGACAATTAATTAATTCGGATCTTACATCGACCGGCTTCACTCGTTTATAATTAGAATATTTTATTTTTTGTAATTAATTAATTAAATCGTGTGCTTAAAACGGACTCACGTCATTCTTCTCCAACCTCCAGCTGCCCCCAAACTATAAGTGGCGCAGTCTAGTGAAGTTCGGGAGTGCGAACTATTTACGCAAAAATCGTGTAAAGACTCTCTAATATCGGGAACGTTCGCGACTTCGGAATCCAGAACCTACGGGCGGTTGCAGCCGGAGGCGTATCCAGCTATCGATACCGGAGACCGAGGATGAAACTGTGAGTTTTATATACTAAGAATTTTCTATTGTGTTGCTATCCTTTCCCAGTCCCAGTTTTAACTGTCAAAATTTTTTATCCCGGGAACCAGGGATCCCAGGAGACTCTATCTCCTAGGAGAATAAGTAGGAATAATTTAGTAGATTTGAATAGAAATTTAAGTGATAATATGGCGCAAATCGACCTTGACTCGATATACAAGGCGTTGCGTGTAGTGCCCGATTTTGACGGGAACCCTAATACTTTAACAAGATTTATACGTCTGTGTGACCAGTTAGTGCTTACTTACGTTTCGAATAACCCGGGAGCCGAGTTAACGAATCTTGCTCTACTTAATGGAATCCTTAATAAAGTCACAGGCCCTGCGGCCCGGACAATTAATACTAATGGTATTCCTGAAAACTGGAATGGTATCAGGTCAGCTTTGATAAATAATTTTTCTGATCAGCGTGACGAAACAGCCCTCTACAATGACCTCGCTTTGCTAGCTCAAGGTTCGAGCACCCCACAGGAATTTTATGAGCGATGCCAAACTTTGTTCAGTACTATCATGACTTACGTGACCTTGCATGAAACTTTAGGAACGACCATCGAGTCCAAAAGAGACCTGTACAAAAAACTCACCATGCAAGCTTTTGTTCGCGGATTGAATGAACCTCTTGGTTCTCGAATAAGGTGTATGCGTCCTGAAAGTATTGAACGGGCATTAGAGTTTGTTCAGGAAGAAAGTAATGCCATTTACATACAGCAACGCAACGAGCAAGCCACAGGTAAGAAACCACCAGCACCTGCATTTCAGAAACCGTTTACTTTTACCCCCATGGCCAATATGCCCTTGCAAAGGCCATTCAACGCACGACCGCAACCGAATAACTGGCAGCAATTTACGCCGCAAGCACAACCATGGAGGCCCGTGCCCTTCAACAATCCTGCACCCAGAATGCCATCTCGTACCCAACAGATTTTCCGCGCAACCCCACCAAATTATAACCCCCAGAGTAACGTTTTTAAGTTACCGAATAGGAACCCTAATCAAGGACCAAAACCAATGAGTGGAGTCAGCCACTTTGTAGCAAGGCCACTGCCTCCCACCCCGAATAATAACCCCAATTGGACCACCTTCAGAAATACAGCACCGAACCAGTTCAGAGCCCACGAAATTAACTTAAACGATTGCTTTGACTACTACAACCCCTATGACTCTACTGACTATTACGGAGTACCCGAGTTTTACGAACCAATGTTCACATACGCTGACAATACCGACTATAATTACTATGACTATACAGCTTACGAAACTATAGACAACGCAGCCGCTCCTCCTTCGAACCTCAGTCATAATGCTCGTGTGGAGAACAATCAAACACCCGCCGATTCCCAAAATAATCCAGATTATTTTTTTCAGAAGGATCCGAAATCCAAAAAGTCAAAATAGAACTAAATCTGCAAGCACAGCGGCAATTGCCATTCATTAACATCTCAAACCCCCCACTAAAGTTTTTAATTGACACCGGGGCTAATAGATCCTTCATAAGCCCCGAGGCAGTTCAAACATACTTTCCGGATGTACCGCTTTCATTTGACCCTTTTGAGGTGACCAATGTACACGCAACGACAGTAAATAGGTATTCTATGACAATACCGTGTTTTTCTGAATTCAGAGATACAGAAGACATAAAACTATTCGTCTATAAATTTCACAACCACTTTGATGGTCTTATTGGCCTTGACCTATTGTCAAAATGGAAAGCAAAAATTGATTTAAAAAACAACATATTGAAGACCGAAACATCCAGTGTCCCCATTCGAATATATGATTCCTGCAACAAAAATTTATTTGAGGAAATAATTCCTGCAAATTCATCAAAACTCGTTAATATTCCTGTAAATGTCCAAGACGGTGAGGCTTTCATAGACGAACAAGTTGTTTCGAGTTGTAAAATTAATCCTTGCTTAACTAAGGTATCCAACCAATCTGGTGTAATTGAAGTAACAAACCCGACGAATGATGACGTCATACTTACATTGAATGAACCAATTACCGCAGAAATTAATCACATTCAACAAACATGCGTCCAAAGTAATGCAGAACGCTCAAATAAAGTTTTATCTCGGCTACGCACCGAACATCTCAATCCTGAAGAGAGAACCAACTTAGAAAATCTGTGTTCCCAGTATGCAGACATATTTTATTTGGAAAATGAACCTTTAACGTTCACCAATAAAATAAAACACATAATCAGAACTACCGATGAGATTCCTATCTACACCAAGAGCTATCGATACCCGTATGTTCATAGACAAGAGGTTAGAGATCAAATTCAAAAAATGCTTGATCAAAATATTATTCGCCCTTCAGATTCAGCTTGGAGTTCTCCAATTTGGATCGTTCCTAAGAAACTTGATGCTTCCGGAAAGACAAAATGGCGCCTGGTAGTAGATTTTAGGAAACTCAACGAAAAAACCATCGACGACAAATATCCCATCCCAAATATAGCGGATGTCCTTGATAAGTTAGGCAGATGCCAATACTTCACCACCCTCGACTTGGCTAGCGGGTTCTACCAAGTCGAGATGAATCCAACTGATATTCCCAAGACCGCTTTTAATGTTGAACATGGGCATTTTGAATTTTTAAGAATGCCCATGGGCCTGAAAAATTCACCGTCCACCTTTCAGAGAGTAATGGATAATGTCCTCAGAGGACTACAGAATGAAATATGTCTAGTATATCTCGACGATATAATAATATTTAGCACCAGTCTTCAAGAACACATTTTAAATTTAGAAAAAGTATTTCAGAGGCTTAGGGAATCTAATTTTAAGATTCAGTTAGACAAATCGGAGTTTCTTAAGCTAGAAACAGCATACTTAGGACACATAATCAGTAAAAAAGGAATAAAACCCAACCCCGATAAAATAGCAGCTATTGAAAAATACCCCCTTCCAAAGACCAGCAAGGAAATCAAACAATTCTTGGGACTCTTGGGTTACTATCGAAAATTTATTCCAGACTTCGCTAGGATTACTAAACCTCTCACTAATTGCTTAAAAAAAGGTCAGAAAATCCGTGTAGATTCTGAATTCAAAAACTGTTTTGAACGATGCAAACTCTTGTTAACTAACGACCCAATATTACAGTACCCCGACTTTAACAAAGAGTTTATACTCACCACAGACGCGTCAAATGTTGCTATCGGAGCCATACTGTCTCAAGGTACCGTAGGCTCAGACAAACCCGTTTCCTATGCATCTCGAACTTTAAATTCTAGCGAACTCAACTACAGCACTATTGAAAAAGAACTTTTAGCAATTGTATGGGCCACCAAATACTTCCGTCCCTATTTATTTGGCAGGAAATTCAAAATAATAACCGACCATAAACCATTGCAATGGTTCATGAACCTGAAAGAGCCTAACTCTAGACTCACAAGATGGAGGTTAAAATTAAGTGAATATAACTTTTCAGTCATATACAAAAAGGGAAAGCATAATACGAATGCTGACGCACTATCAAGGGTCGAAATTTATAACGAAGAGGTTGATTCAATAATAGCGAATTCCGCAGAAAGACCTCCTTCTCCTGCAAGCTCAGACACACTAACAGCCCAAACTGAAAACCCTATCAGCGATGAAATAGACTCAATAATAGCAAATCCCACAGAAAGACCTCCATCTCCTGCAAGTTCGAATACAGTAACAGTACATACAGATAGTGAAAACCCTATTCTAGAAGTACCTATAACCGAAGATCCGCTAAATAAATTCCAAAAACAGTTATGCCTTACTATTGTTGGTGACGTTAAGAGACCCCCTGTTATAGCAAAACCCTTTGACACTCACACCCGAACATCTGTTCAGCTGTCAGAGTCAAATTTAGAGAACGACTTGGTTGATGCAATCAAAGAACACGTTAATCCTAGAGTAAAGACCGCTTTATTAATTACACCTTCGCTAGGGATGTACACAATAGTACCAATTTTACAAGAAAAATTCCGAAGCTCTGCCATGAAGTTAGTCTTAACAAAAAATGAAGTAGAAAACGTAAATGATTTTCTGAAACAACAGCATCTAATTGGACAGTATCATGAGGGTAAAACAAATCACCGTGGAATTAACGAGTGTTATTTGGCTTTATCCCGCCGGTACTATTGGCCCAAAATGAAGGATAGTGTAACCAAATTTATAAACGAATGCTCGATTTGCGGCCAAGCAAAATACGACAGAAACCCAATTCGACAGCAATTTAATATTGTGCCCCCACCTAGTAAACCTTTCGAAGTTGTCCATATGGACCTGTTCACAGCCCAAAATGAGAAGTACCTAACATTCATAGATGTCTTCTCAAAGTACGGACAGGCATACCACTTGTGCGATGGAACTGCGATAAGCGTAGTTCTCGCCCTCTTGATTTATTGCACACATCACGGACTTCCACTGACCATCGTGACTGACCAAGGAACTGAGTTCACTAATCAATTATTCACAGAATTTACAAAGCTTCATAAAATTAATCACCACAAGACCCTGGCACACTGTCCAAATGACAACGGAAATATAGAACGTTTCCACTCTACCATATTAGAGCACCTGAGAATATTATTACTTCAAAAACCTAACGAACCTGTCACTAACCTCATGCCGTATGCTTTGCTTGCTTACAATAGCTCAATCCATAGTTTTACAAAATGCAGACCCATTGATCTTATCACAGGACACTATGATCCTAGGGACCCCATAGACATAAGTGTAACCGAACACTTATTACAGAGATATATGCAAACGCATAGAGAGCGAATTCAAAAGGTTTACGATATAATAAATCAATCCGCCTTGGCACGCCGAACTAATATCATAGAGAATAGAAACAAAAGTCGCGAACCAGAAGCTAACTATCAGTCCCAGCAGCAGATTTTTATTAATAACCCTGCTGCAGCTCGTCAGAAACTAGCACCCCGGTATACCCAAGATGTCGTTATCGAGAACTTACCCATTCACATTTACACGTCGAAAAAAAGAGGTCAGATAGGGAAATCACGATTGAAACGCGTACCTAAAAGTGCACGGTTGTTGCAGGATACTGGTGCTGACGATGACACTGACGATCCACCTGACCCAAGCTCAAGAAATAACACTTGAAAGCCTAGACAACGGACCCGGACTCCTACCCTTTAAACTCGGAACAGCAAATCTTATCACCCATTACCATACATTTTTACAATACATTGAACTGACTGACATAGAAGACAAAATAACTATAGTTACTAATCAGTTAACTGACATTAAAAGACGACTAACCAAAGACGACTATCCGTCATTTGAAATCCAAATTGAACACATTAACGCAAAATTAATTAAAGCAAAGTACCAATTAAGTAGTTTGGAACCGAATCCAAAGCGTATAAAGAGAGGTCTTATAGATGGTCTCGGTACGGTGATAAAAAGCATTACCGGAAACCTCGATAGTAAAGACGCTGAAATTTTTAATGATGCCATTGCAGTTTACAAAAGAAATGAACATAAATTAGAATCTGAACTTAATAGCCACATAAGCCTGAGTAAAGATTGGATGGCTCAACATACCAGGGTGATATCACAATTAACAAAAAATCAAATCAGTATCAACAGTACACTTGAGCTATTAATACAAGATAGCCAAAAAGTGGAAAGAAAAATGATTTATCTTACTAGATTTGCTCAGATCTTATCTATTGTTAGTGAAAACGTAGACGATCTATTGAGTGAATTATATAGAATAGAAGATATTTTAGCTTTCGTGAGGGCATCTAGTACCCATCACTCTATGTTACGTATAGATATCTTAGGTAATATGATAAGTAAGCTTAGAAAGTTATACAATAAAGACCAGATACTAGATCTGGAACGTAGAGAGTATTATAGTATTATAAAACCTGGCTCCTTCTATAATAGGAAGCAAGTAGTTTTAGTCTTTAGATTTCCGATAATTTCTCCAACACTGTTTAACTTTTATAGGCTATCTATAGTTCCGAATAGGTACAATGTCACCCTAATTCCCCCGTTTCCCTATATAGCAACATGTAGAGATTCTTATGTATATGTAGAGGCTGAATGCCCGAAGTATAACACCCGGTATCTCTGTGAAGAGAAGACAAATCACCAAATAAGAACCCATGCGGACTGCGTCCTTCACCTCATCAATGACCAATCTGTCAGCGAATCCTGTAAGAAGACAGCTGTTGTTCTTACTAAAACGGCCCTGGAGAGACTGGATGACCGAACTTACACCTTAGTTTTCCCGCAACCGACAAAAGTCCAGCAAATTTGCGGCAGGGAGGATTATAATACATATCATGGAAGCTATCTCGCGACGATTCCTCAAGGCTGCATATTAAGAACTCATCAATTCACCATCATCAATGTCAATGACCACATCGAAGGCCAACCCATGAAGATAATGAAACTTCCAACCACGAACGAAAACTTGACTGCAGCTTCTCTACCCATGCTTAACTTGAGTACTGTGGATCTCAGAGCCCTTCATTCGATCGAAGAAAAGATAATTCACCAAGCGCCTGTACTACTGGAAGAACCCAGCGCTCAAAGCTTATATCATACTACTATACCTTTCTACGGCATCATTGCAATCGTCTTGCTGCTGCTAACAATCATCCTATGTCGCCGTCCTGACCTTCTACGATGGGCATCCTGTAAAGAAGACGTTGCATCTACACTTGCCAAAACCGATGAGAATAAGAGAATTCCAGACGAAAAAACGTCGACATTTTCACTAAACGTTTTAAAATAGTCGCCGTTCTAAGGGCGGAGGTGTTATGGGTTTACACTAAATACCCGAGCAAACCCGCCTTTTCATACTAGTATCGCCAAAGTATCGAATGCCCGCTACAGCGAAGAGGATGATTCACCGCGATACACCTGTGGCCCGTTCCCAACGACGTGTGAGGTCGCGGCTCCGCGCTACCAGTACGAGGGACGACAATTAATTAATTCGGATCTTACATCGACCGGCTTCACTCGTTTATAATTAGAATATTTTATTTTTTGTAATTAATTAATTAAATCGTGTGCTTAAAACGGACTCACGTCATTCTTCTCCAACCTCCAGCTGCCCCCAAACTATAAGTCGTGGTACCGCGTTATGTAGTAACAAACATTAATACCTCCAAACGTATCCACAAAATTTCACATTTATAATATTAGTAGGATAGTACAGGATAATACAGGATTTACGTCGAGACACAAGTCCAAAGATACAGTACTCTCTTCTTACAATAGTTTAAAATAGTACATTGTGTATCAAGGGCGGTAAGTAAGGAATTACAAACGAGTATTTGTTACAAGCCCGAGGCGCAGCCAAGGGCTTTAACAACACGAGTTTGTAATTCCTTTACCGCCCGTGGCACACACAATGTTTTTCATCACACTTGTGAGGAAATCTAAAGAGAATAACCTTACTTAACCTAAATAAAATGTTAAAACTGACACTGACATTAGTGACATATCCATAGACAATGTGAATGTCAAATCACGTTCGGAAACCATAGCGGTAAAGACCTAAAACCGTTGCATTTATATTTGCAAAATACTGAAATACACTATTTAAACATTTAATTAAATATTCCCGAAATATGTGTTTACATGTAAGTAAATACAATAACAGTTCTCTTTAAATAAATATTTCAGTGATAAAAGTTAAAAAAGTAAGTTGGCGTTTCCTTTGAACATGACAAATAAGAGTAAATCAGAACCAGCGTATTCAAATTAAAAAAGAAACCATTACGCCCTAGGGCGTAATAGGTCATTTACGGCCCGCAGAACCTGCGTGTAATAACACCATTTTCAAGCAAGTGTGATGAAAATAAAATTATCGATAGATTGGTCGTGCCCCACCCCTACCGCCACCCCGGCCGGCGGAGCGCGACGAAGAAAGTACAACCGCCTTAACGGACGACTCCTGCGCACCCCGTAAATGTCAGGACGCGCACAGTAATAATAACAAATCCTGCGCACTATTATTAGATTATTACGACTAGAAACACTCAACAAGTATTTCTAGTGCAGTCAGGGGCAAAACTAAGTAAACACCACAAAATCTCATAAATAATTATGTATCTAAACCTTATTACTATGACAGTAGAGTTGTGTAGGTACATATTTTTGAAACTTTGTGTGGGTTTATATCCTTGCCCTTGACGCTAGTTGTTTTCTAAAAATAGTTTTATGTGTTTATCTATTTATTCTTGTTAAGGAAATATCCTTGCGGTTATTTACTTTTGGTACCTAATTAGCTTTCGCTTTTTGTTTCATTCGCACCACCTACTTTGCTGGTTTATTTTTGTGTCAACTCCGCTCTCCAAAGGTTGTCTCGAAGAGATTGCTTTTTAACGATAAGCTAAGCAATTTTCATCTTAATAATATATTTTGAACCTAAAATACACCTGCTGTGCAAAAAAATGCTGTCAAGTAGTCGTTCAATTACAATATAAGAGTATGATACTCGTATTGTGTGACATGTTTTAAAAATACTTTATGCCACACCTGGCCATAAAGTAACTTAAAAGCCGCTTTCTGGCCAAGTGTAGACATAAAATGATGTACACAACACGGGAGGTAATAAAGAAAGCCCTCGATCGCATATTTACGTCCCTCGCTTGCAGCTCGGTCCGCAAACATCTGCGATCTCGGCCTTTCTTTGTATTTCCACCCTAGCTGTGTAATTTTTTTTTTTTTTTTTTATTTATTGGAGAACAAACAGAAACAAGTGTTCACAGCTGGTTGGTTTTTCTAAACACTAAAGTTAGAAATATACACTTATTTCCTTAACAGCTCTCACTAAGACATGTTTTGATAGATATACAAAATCATCTACGCTTACACTGTAACTTAATCGCTAAGCGTTATACATAGAAGTGAATGTGCAACAATTAATGTAGTATCTATTATTTGATTATGCTAATATTTAACATCCAGTGTTAAGCCAACTTTACGCAAATACGAAAATTTAAAGAGGAGAACAAATCATTACCTATATGTAGTAAATATCGAGGTACCTACTAAAGCACTATTACCTACCTGGCCGAGTATCTTACGCCGGTTCTTCTCGGGGCAGAGGTTTCACATTAGAACCGGTGGTAAATCTTGACATTCATAGGTGCATTATAATTATAATAAGCCTAAATTGAAGAATAAAGAACTTTGACTTTGACCAAAAATACAGGTATTGGAAGCCTTAATCCCAACAAGTGCACTCTAAAAAATCTGAGCCAACTAAGAGAGATTTTCTCTTTGTTGGCTTTAACTCAAATAAAACAAAAAAGATATTAAACAATATCAACGAAAGCTGATTAATTAAAACAGCAAGTTCATTAGTGATTAAAACGACCATCTAGAATCTTGACAATTTTAACAAATATATTCCTTGTTTCTATCATTATTTTCTTCTTTGTATGATTCGATCATGTTTAATTAGTTACCTTATACATTAATGTTTGTTGAATCAAATCAGATGGGTAATTGAACTATGATAAACAATCAATATCATCTTAGTTGGTGCATCTAACGTCTTGTTAGGCTCGTATGGAATCAAGATGCTTGATTATAAGGATCACAATCACGAGCAACCAATTTATTTTTAGAGTGTGTTTTACATCACGCGTATTTCATGCTTGTTTGACACCTAAATTAGTGGATATGAATATGGATGTACAGATAAATAATCTACTTTTGTAAAGAAAAGTGTTGTAAATACAGCAAAGGGTTCCAGCACGTTATATAAGCGCGTGCGCAGTAATCAGACGGTAACTAATTGTCGGCATATCGGAAACTATTCGAGTTACATAAGCTAGAAAACTATAATTTTAACGTTGGATAGGTGGATAGAATAGGTTGAATTTGATTATAGTAAAGTACCGGCCCAAAATATCACCTTTGTGTTACAAATAATTACAGATGTAGTGCAAAATGATTTTCCATCGGGAAAACTCGGATCTCAATTGGAATACGATGGCACCCGAACTGTCAATCAATGATTGTATTAAATGAGTGACGTTTTCATATCCATTAATATGGAACTTTATTGTTTAGTGTCAAATGTCAAAGTGAAAAATGGCGCCTGTAAGATGGGTACTGAAGCTGATTGAGAGAGCACGACAAATACGAACTTTTCCGTTTAAAGTACGATGGAAAATCATTTTGCACTACATCTGTACCAGAATCATCATCATCATCATGGTGGCCTTTTGGTTATCCATTCTTGGATGTAAGACTCTTCCCTCTTCTTCCATTCCTGGCGATCTTGTGCCCGATTCATCCAGTCCCGTCCTCCGTGTCGTCGGATGTCGTCCGCCCAGCGCTGCGGCGGTCGGCCTCTCCCTCTGCTGTCCGCTCTGGGTCTACATTCAAGGACTCGTCTTGTCCAACGGCTCTCGTCCATTCTAGCAATGTGCCCCACCCATGCCCACCTTTTCCACACCAGAATACTGCCATGTAAAATTGTTCAAAATACAAGAAAAGAATGAGAACAATCGCTATATTTGAGCAGGTTATCTTTACTTTGTGCACTCTACATAAATACAGGTTGATTCGTTTCAACCTTCCCGCTGGTTCGTTGCTCACTTTCTATGAGCAATCAGTGAAACTTCAAGGTGTCCGGGCCAAGCGAACTGGTTCGATCCCAGGCGCCGGCTGCGCGTCCCACTGCCGCGTTGGTCCTAAAACTGATTTTAGGACCAACGCGTTGGAACCGTCTGCGCGCTCGTTAGCTCTGTCCTTATTTACGTCAGTGGTGATATTATTTTTTGTAGTACTTATCCTACTTGATAGGGAGCGTGCAGGAACTCACCCGTAGCGCTCCGCCTCGAAGTCCGATAGTTGTGACAGCTCCTTGAGCTAGCACCCGTTCAAGCACAAAAAAAAGGTGCAGGAACGGTGACGGTGGCAGATAGAAGAGAATGCCTAAAGATCGTGCTCAGTGGCGCACTCATATCCCTATGTCCAGCAATGGACAACGACAGGTTGATGATGATGATTAAGAATATTCTGCACTGACATTAGCCCAAAATTTCGAGTAAATAAGATAATTGTGGAACACTGCCGCTATTACGCAAAAGGGCACATCTAACGTTTTTTTTTCGACACTGAGTTCTATACATATTCGGAATCAGTACACTGATTCCGAATATTGTATACAACTCAGTGATTAAAAAAAATGTTAGTTGCGCCTTTTTGCGTTATGGCGGCAGAACAGACTCGTTACGTTACAATCATACGTTGTCACATCAAGTCGTGACAACATTTCACCAAAAACCAGACGTCTAAACACTAATTACCCATCTTTTATCTCCAAAGCAATTTCGCGATAACCATCTCTTCATAATGTCAAGCTATCATAAGTACTAGAAATATCCGTTAAAACATAACGCACACACTCGCAACACCCACACAAGTACCACGCATGTGTGCGTAACAAAAACTCAAGCGCATGTTACATATGAGTAGTGATATCTCGGTCGTACGCGCTGAGAAACGTATAGCTGTCTCGCTCGCACTTACAGTGAGCAATATAATTTATTACTGGTACACTATCCGGCTTGTTCCGTCTGTACCTACTTGGGATTTTATAATGGTATAGTTTTCCTTCTTTCTTTTTAGAATTAACGCAAGTAGTAAGTAAATTAGTTTTTGCTAACCAAAGAAGATTGTTTATAGAACTGTGTGTTTTACCTATGTTTAATTTTCATACTTACTTTGAAAGATGATTTAAGTGATTTCTAAGACTTTCGCAATCATTCATTATTTCAATGCATATCAGTGAACTTTTTTGTGGAGTAAGCATGCGAACCATGTACCAGTCTTCGATGGAAAATTAGATTAATGTACCGCTTACTTGAGAAATGGAAAATGATAGGGAATCACATACAAAATTCCGTTCATACCCAAAATACCACATTTTTCAAAATACCAGATTCTCGACTTATCAGATTCCTGTTTTA
Source organism: Eudemis profundana (assembly GCA_947034925.1). Lineage (NCBI taxonomy): Eukaryota > Metazoa > Arthropoda > Insecta > Lepidoptera > Tortricidae > Eudemis > Eudemis profundana. The sequence goes on along the minus strand of OX344818.1, from coordinate 2,668,446 downwards.
CCACATTCCCGTTACACTACATTATAAAATCGTAAGTTACTCAAAGATCTAAATCATTTTGGTGTACGTATTATTTTGGGAATCTGGTATAGGTACTGAGAATCTGACATATCGAGAATCTGGTATTTTAAAAATCTGATATTTTAGGAATGCGGTATTTTGGCAATGAGCGCAAAATTCGACCCCCTTGTCTCCTCTGTCCTTCACAGAGTCTTAAATGGATACCAAATTTCATCTAATGGGTTCAGCGATTTAAGTAACTATTAAGCAGTTTGGGCTTTACTTTGGTAGAAACAGATAGATAAACAGTCAGACAGATTTTTTTCGCATTTGTATAGGATGACGGCATCAGTAATAGACAAGAACCAATTATGAACATTTTTTTCCGTAAAACCCACATTTTATATAATGGACATTAGAATAATTTCCAAAAACTAAGTCGACAATAAAAATGTATAAAATAGGGATGACAACTGGGTTAAAAATATATAATTCTATTTAGTCCATCAGTTATACTATGGAAAAATATGGGACACGTATTTTTTGGTTTATCAAATTATTAAAAATCGACAAAGGAATAGATCAAGAAACTTCCGGAGTGGGGGCTTGTGACGTCACTCCTAGGTGAAAATTGTACCAAAGAGTGACGTCACTCAAAACTTCTAAGCACTGTATCCTTGTAATTTTTTGTTAGCCAAACGAATTTTTTTACATTTCCTATTTGTGTAACTCTTATATTTAAAAATAAATAATTATCTACCCACAAACAATTAAATTCCTACGGTTTTTAGGAAAAACAAAGCTTTCCGAATTAAATTAACGAAAGCAAAAATACGTGTAAAATATTGTTTACAATCTAACTGACCGACTAAACAGTTATTTTTAGTCGCCTTGCCTATTATTGAACCTGGTCACAAAATGACGTTGAGACATGCGTAGAGGAGAACAGACAGACAGACATCCGCCAGACATAAGAAAACATTTTTGCCCAAGTTGAAACGGAGAGACTTCGCTCGTTCAGTTACTTATTGCGGATTTTGATTAGATATCGGAAATATTTTTAAAACTAGCCTAAACTCACACTCATTATATTTAAGCATTAATTAGTCAGCTCATGACGCCATTTTAAGCAGCCTTGCATCATCACGTTCAATCAGAATACGCTTAGGCAACATAACGGGTAAACGAATATAAAGCGAAATATACACGATGCTAAATTGGTCATGAAAAATCAACAGAATAGTACAAACAGCAACACACTTAACTGCCCATTAAAGACAGAGCAGAGAGAAAATGATAACGATTGAAAGAGATATATATATTTGTATTATGTCAACTTCAAATCAAATAACGTTTGCGTAGGTATGTGTAATGTGCCTTTGAGCTTTGTCATTATAGTTGTTTGGGCAAAGTTTTTTTTTCCATACTGTAAATAAAGGTTTTATTTCAACAAGACAGGTGAATTTGTCAAAATTATGATTTAGCTTTCAGACGAACGTTGGGATGAAATAAACTAATTATATTGCTAATGTTTTTATTGCTGCTTCATATTTTTGATATGATGCACCAATATGATGTAATTTATATTTATTATTCATTCATTATTTCCCACGAATTCAATAATATGGCATTAATGTCAATAATGACGTTGGATCACCCATAAAAGAAAAATTATTGTTTCAAAACTCTTTTGAATAATAGCCAATTTATACTCATAAACACACGCACACATGCATAACACGACGCCTTCAAGTGTGATACTCTTTCTTGCGGTATTTCCCATTTTTGAAGTGTATAGTTAACTGTGTTGCTGTTTGTACCTGGGCCAAGATTCTTTTTGATGCCTAATAAAACGTTCCTTTTAAATTTTAACGTATAGTTCCTTACTCGTTATATAATCTCCAAAAAACATATTATTTTGTAATTCAGATATATATGCTCACATGAATGATAGCTTTTGTCGAAATATGTGGGATCTGGATATAAAATAGTACATTACACAACTAGGGTGGTAATACAAAGAAAGGCCGAGATCGCAGAAGTTTGCGCCCCGAGCTGCAAGCGAGGGACGTACATATCGATACCTTTGGGTTCAATTGGCGTAAAGGACATTTTGGCGAAAATGAGTTATATATACAGTTTTGTTCAGAATTTCAAGCTCTACCGTTCTGTGTAGTTAAAATTTCGATATCTTTAAAAAAAGTGCCTTTACGACCCAGTTTTTATTCATTGTTTTCGCAAAACTAGCTCAGGTTAAGGGACGTAAGTGTCAAGTTATAAAATACGAATTAAAAGGTGTATCGTAAAGTACGCCGGTAAATATGAATACTGTCGTATATGACCCATTTTTTTCTTGCTGTCCTTTAAGCCCTTCATTTCTCATGATTAATTTCCATAAGCGCATAGTCGAGGTGGGCGTTAAGGACATGTTTTCTTTTACTTGTCCTTTACGACCGGCCTTTAAATTATAATACCGTAATTTGATAAACCGAATAAGGTTGTAAAGGGCAGGTATTATTTTACTTGTCCTTTACGACCTGCTTAAAAAATGATTACACCATTATTTGATAGAATTAAGGAGGTTGTAAAGGGCATGTAGTCTTTTACACGTCCTTTACGACCTGCCTTCAAATTATTATACTTGTTTCCATACCGTAATTCGATAAATCGAACAGGGCTGTAAAGGGCAAGTAGTCTTTTACTTGTCCTTTAAGACCTGTCTTAAATCTAATTATAGCACATTTTTTAAAGAAGAGCAGGGTTGTATAGGGATTAGCCTTTATTTTTGGCATTTACTGCCACAAATGTGTGTCTAAATTCTGAAATAAAGCAATTTACGTAATCGTAAAGGTCTAAACTATCGATACCTTTAATTGGGTTCAATTGGCGTAAAGCACAAAACGCTGGTTTTGAGGAGAAGCAAAAAATAGTTTTATTTTACAAAAAATGGCTATAATATTTTGGTTTCTCGACCTACACTTTCGACATGTATATGAAAAATATTTGAAATGCCCGTATCTTTAACCTGTGATGGCAGTTCTAGCTGTAAACAATGTATTATGGAAGTTAGATGTCCTTTACAACTGGTAAAAATGCTATCAATGTCATTTACACCCGTGACTTTTTTAGACATTTGGAAATGATGGGGTTGTAAATGACGGTCTCAGATGACTTTGTTCCAATTTCGGGGCGTAAAGTTAACAGCTATGTAACAAAAATTGACAGTGTTCAACTTAGTTTACCTTAAAGAGACTTGAAATATGTATAAAAAGATGATGAATTCATTGTTTTTCATACTATTATACTTATTGTTTACATTAACAGTGTTTTACTCACTACGTACTCGTCCTAATGTCGATAATCATTAGCCACTATGTCACTTCCATTATTATGATTTAGTGCTATTGGAAGAGAGTAAAACACTAGTAGGACATTATTTCCATCCTTGTTCCCGCAATTTAGTCAGTTTATGAATAGTTAATTTTTTTTTATATCGAATCTGGTTATAAAATATTTCTTTCATAGTTATTATTGCGTTTTCCAAAAAATATTAATTTTAAATATAATCTGGACGTGCCTAGCTGAATATACGATTTTAAGCTAACATGGTCATTCACATAATAACTACTATTAACGACGGAATATTTACCATGTATGTTTATTTTTGTGAGTTCCTGATATTTCGGCACTGTTGCAAGCGCCATCATCACGGAGTAACTGACGTGCAGCGAGTTTTTAGTTGTAGTCTACCTACACACCATAGCGATTTACCCTCTTTCGGGTTCGCTTCGTCCGCGCGTTATTCATACTACTACCGTCCGCATTCTCACTTAGAACTCGATCACGTTCACGACACTCAACACTTACAGTATCACTTCGCTTATTTACTCCTGAACATGTTTTTTTTCCCCTTGGAGAACTTACGGATCACTGGATACCAGCAGACGCTCGACAGTTGAATCCCGTCTTCCCAGTTAAAATTTTTATACTTGAGGATTTCGATAGCTTCCTTAACTATTGTAAGTATATAGTGTTTTTCTGTCGAGAGGATCTGTGGGTTGTGCAACTCAATCCAATGATTCGTTTCCGCGTTCAGAAGATTTTCAGCGATTGCCTGCATAATTCAGCCTACGGTCGACGATATGTAAAGGGAGTGACAGATAATGTTGCCAATATTTTAAAGAAGTTCTTGGTGAAGACTGTCTTCACTCCCCACAGAAAACTGACACAATATCTACGTACGCCAAAGGATCGTTTTCCGCTTGAATGCCCAGGTATTTACAAAATTGACTGCAGCTGTGGTAGCTCTTACATAGGTCAGACTAAGCGCACTATCTCATGCCGTATAAAGGAGCACATCCGAATGTTTAAAAACAACGAACCTCGGAAATCGGCAATCGCTGAACATCTTCTGAACGCGGAAACGATTGGATTAAGTTGCACAACCCATAGATCCTCTCGCTCGACAGAAAAACACTATATACCCAGAATGGTTAAGGAAGCTATCAAAATCCTCAAGTATAAAAATTTCAACCGGGAAGACGGGTTTCGACTGTCGAGCATCTGGTATCCAGTGATCCGTAAGTTCTCCAAGGGAAAAAATACATATACTGTGAGTGTTGTGTGTCGTGAACGTGATCGAGTTCCAAGTGAGAATGCAGACGGTAGTTTAGTATGAATAACGCGCGGACGAAGCGAACCCGAAAGAGGGTAGATCGCTATGGTGTGTGGGTAGACTACAACTAAAAACTCGCTGCATGTCAGTTACTCCGTGATAATGGCGCTTGCAACAGTGCCGAAATATCGGGAACTCACAAAAACAAACATACATGGTAAATATCCCGTCGTTAATAGTAGTTATTATGCCTAGCTGAATTCATCATCTTTTTATACATTTTTCAAGTCTCTTTAAGGGAAACTAAGTTGAAAACTGTCAATTTTTATTACATAGCTGTTAACTTTACGCCCCGAAATTGGAACAAAGTCATCTGAGATTGTCATTTACAACCCCATCATTTCCAAATGCCCAAAAAAGTTACGGGTGTAAATTGATAGCATTTTTACCAGTTGTAAAGGACATCTAACTTCCATAATACATTGTTTACAGCTAGAACTACCATCACAGGTTAAAGATACGGGCATTTCAAATATTTTTCATATACATGTCGAAAATATAGGTCGAGAAACAAAAAAACTATAGCCATTTTTTGTAAAATAAAATGGTTTTTTGCTTCTCCTCAAAACCAGCGTTTTGTCCTTTACGCCAATTGAACCCAAAGGTATCGATATGCGATCGAGGGGTTTCTTTATTACCTCCCGTGTTGTGACTTGTTGTCGTGTTGTAGACTAGGGTCTATCTTTAGGTATACGAGTAATACATATAACTGTATGATTGTTCAGTTTACTGATTAAATTACTTAATACAGACCGCCGATATTGAAATTTCACAGGTTATCCATTCGTTACCTAAAACCCTGTATGGTAACCATTAGGTTAGGTTTGTCCCAATCTAATGTTGTCCGTGCGTGCCAATATACCATTAATATCGATACGTGGACTGGGGTTACTTGAACCACATTAGATTTTAAACGCGTTTGGAAAGTATTTTTATCAAAGTTGCACTTTTCCCTAATAATAAATCGTTATGAACACATTCAGAAACCAACTTTTTATAGTTAAGAATTAAGAACCGACGATGAAATGTTACCCCGTGAATCAAAGTACCCCAGTGGCGAGTAAATACGAAACGCAACTCTACGGTCAGAGAGATTTTTTTTTTACTTTTCCTACCCGATGCCATAAAGCACCGTACACACCGCATACAAGTTGTTGACCCGGCCGCACGTGCCGTATTTATTTATCAATTACCGCGAGATTTGAACTTCGCGCTCTGTCGACCAACTGTGGCCAGTCGGAACGGTGCCCGCTACGTACACTCACAAGAGGATGTGTGCTGTTTTACATGAAATGTAATGAAATTAGTACATTACACAACTAGGGTGGTAATACAAAGAAAGCCCGAGATCGCAGATGTTTGCGGCCCGAGCTGCAAGCGAGGGACGTAAATATGCGATCGAGGGCTTTCTTTATTACCTCCCGTGTTGTGTACCTACACAATTTTATGTCTACACTTGGCCAGAAAGCCACTTTATGGCCAGGTCTGGCATAAAAATTATTTCCACAAGTAGGCCTGAAGGGCTCTTTCACATGTCTGATTCTTTTGGCGCTTCGGCAAATGACATTCTGGTAAGAACAAGCGCCGGAAGAAACTCACCAGTTTCTCTTTTCAAAAACATTGAGCATTACAATAAATTGTGAACATATTACATGCAATTTCATTAATACAATGCATCAAACAAATAAGTACTTACCTAACTAATATGTACATTTCAATAAACATAAAACTAAATTTTTTAGAGATGTACAGGGAGACCTTTTACATCTCTAAAAAAAATGTAGGCCTTAAAACAAGATAAATTAAAAATAAAAATAGGAAATAAAGACACATATATACTAAAATTAATGGAGATGTAAGAGGTTTCCGTTGCCAACACATGTTTTGGAGGTGTAAAGGATCTCCAAACGTCAAAATACAAAATGGGAAACGATAAATAGACTACTAAACTATCATTAAATTTACAGAAATGTAAAAAAATCTGTAACTCACGTAATATAACTTAAAAAGTAAAATTAAACCTTTTGGTAATGAATCACTCATTTAATCAACACACAATAAATTGAACAAATAAAAGACCACCACATAAGATTAAATCCGCAACGCAGGCTTTGTCAGGTGGGTACAACTTCGAATCGGCAACAGGCTTCGTCACACTTACCAACAAAAGTAATACGCAACAGGCAAAATTAAAACAATTTTTCTCAGAGATTTATGTGGTCTCTAAGGGCGATACAGACTGACTGCATGCCAGCTGCGATTTGTATGGGAACTGCATCACAACTGCGCAGTCGGCGTGCAGTTGTGATGCAGTTCCCATACAAATCCCAGCTGGCATGCAGTCCGTCTGTATCGGCCCTAAGCGTCATGACGACATGACAACATGACTCTTCTTAATCTTTCCTCCATTACTGGGGATCGTGACTCCTTTTCAGGCGATCAGCGGTCTGTCTCCAACTGATTCGGCCAGCCGCCTGGTCGAGGACGGCGCTGGTGGGTAGCTCCAGCTGTTTGAAGATTTGGTCGGACCATCTCGTTGCAGGGTTGCCATCCGTCACAAATCTCGTATTTGTACGAGGAACCTCGTCCTCGTACAAATACGAGATTTCTGGTCTGTTGTACGAGGTACGAGGACACTATCAGGCTCGTGCAAAAATGTACGAGATTTTCGACCTAGGAAACTTTATAATATTTCCACACGCAATTTGTAGTAGGTATATGAGTTGTTTTCGGCCAAGGTGTGTCACTCACTGCTTTATCAATATTCATTTATATGTAAATACAGTTGTAAATAATCAAAAAGTTACATTTTCGAGGTTCTAAATTCAAAATACGAGGATTTTAGCCGTCTTGTACGAGTAAAGAAATTCTAAAGTTGGCAACCCCGTCGCCGACCTTCCATAGGAGATTGCCATCTCCCCCCAAGAAGAAGGGTGAGTTTTGGTTCAACCCGACGATTTCATCTAAGTTCTCCAGCGGTTTCAACGTGCAAAAGTGACGGTTACTTCCGCATTATTAGTTTGGATACAATACAATACAAATATTCTTTATTGCACACCAAAAAACATGTTACAAAGGTACATTACACAATTAAAACAACTTAAAAGGTAGACAACAGGCGGTCTTATCGCTAAAAAGCGATCTCTTCTAGACAACCTAGATAGATAGTGTAGTAAGTATATTTCACCCTGTGTATATATACTACAGATAGTAATATGGATTTCGACAACCATAACCCTGTGTGACTGTACGCGCCTCGGCCCGCGCAAGTAAGCCACACTTAGTGCATTTTTTATTCTCTCCACAATTACCATGTATGTGTGCATGCGTGTATGTGTGTGTGCGTTACCGGGTTAACTGTTTTTGAAGAAATTACTCTTTACTTTTATAGGTTTGTTTTATTTTAGTTTAAGTAGGACTTGGACCGTTTGAATAATTTGAGATCTTATTTTTAGTTTTGACTAGATTCAAAATTTCTTTCGATTCAATTGTCATTCGCAGGGGTCGGACAAAAAGTGCCGATGACGTAAAAATGACGTACCTAATCTTGCAAACAGGATGATGCTTGTGTTTAAACTTCCGTGTGACATGTAGTATTCATGAAGTAACAAAATAATCGTAAATAAATCCATGGAATTAATAATTATAGGTGGTAGGGTGATGTAGTGAATAAAATAAATTTCACGAAACTTGTTACCATAAGGTACGATTATTTAAAATTAATTAGGATAAATCTGTGGGAACCTCAGATAAATAGGTTTAATACTCGTTACCTTCGTTGGTATATCTTGATTACAGCAAGAGCAGTATACGTGTTTGTCACGTACCTCCAAAAACGGAAAATTGCCACAATATTCGAGTAAAGATGACATTTTACAGCGTTTTTTATACATTAGTAAATATAAATTATAGCTAAATATAATCGTGAAGATACAATAGCTAAACAATAACGAAGCCAATTTATTGTTCATCTGATTGACAATGTGTGAGTCAAAAACGTACTTACTCATTTCAAGTGGCGATATCGTTTAATAAAGAGGTTGATAAATTATAAGTGATAATTGATGAAAATCAAAAATATTATTTGAAATCATCCTATTAGTGGTTTGACGTCATCGGCACTTTTTGTCCGACCCCTGGTCATTCGGAAATCTGATTTAGTTTCCTGAGCCACGTTTTTCCTTCACCGAAAAGCAAATGGTAAATGTCTAATCACATCGCACCATCACACTAGAGTCGATGCGGAAAAGGCGTAGCGAAAACGGAACTAACCTAACCAGTATGGGAAATACGGCAAATACGGTAGAAAAGCATTACAGCGCCCTCAAATCTAAATCCTATTCTCTTTCCGCACAGACTCTAATATTATAAATGTGAAAGTTTGTGAAAATGTTTGAAGGTTCGGATATTTAGATGTTTGTTAGTAAATAACGGGGTAACAACTGGATGGATTGAGCTGAAATTTAGCATGCAAGTAGGATACTTTATATCCCGGTAAAGAGTTCCTTTGGGACAATAACGGGAACAACGCGGGCGAAGCCGTGGGTAAATGCTAGTACTTAGTATAATTATTTTATTTCATCATCATCATCATCATCAGCCTTATACATCCCACTGCTGGGCACAGGCCTACTCTCATAGAGTATACTCTCTTATTTTTATTATCAGTACCTAGGTGTATTTTCGAAAACGTAATGGGCTAGACCAGCGGTCGGCAACCTTTTAGCAGCCAAGGGCCACATAGTAGGCAACGAAATTGACGCGGGCCGCACTATGTTAATAATTTGCGATTTTATACAATTCTGAATATAGCGACCTTTACATACAAAATAGCAAGGGAGGCTCGCGGGCCGCAAATAAGCTGTTCGCGGGCCGCATGCCGCCCGCGGGCCCCGGGTTGCCGACCGCTGGGCTAGACGACTAAAAAAAGCTGTTTAGTCCGTCAGTTAAATTATTTAAAAATATTGTACACGTATTTTTTCTTTTGTTTCACAAACAAAAAATGACGAGTATAGAGTGCTTAGAAATTTCGAGTGACGTCACTCCTTGGTACAATTTTCACCTAGGAATGACGTCGCAAGCCCCCACTCCAGAAGTTTGATGATCTATAACTTTGTCGATTTTGAATATTTTGATAAACCAACAAAATACGTGTCCCATATTTTTCCATAATCTAACTGACGGACTAAATATAATTATATAGTTTTAACCCAGTCGTCATTCCTATTTTGTCTGTCATAACCTATCAGCGAATAGTGAGAAGATTCTGCCGTACTAGAATTGGCACTTTTGGTTACAATGTAGAATCTGTCAAGTTCGACCAAGTAACCAAAGAATGCCAGTCTAGTGAGGAGGAATATTTTAAATATGTGTGGCCAGATAAATTATGTATTTGAAAATACACCCACCTAATGGGCTAGATGACTAAAAAAACTGTTTAGTCCGTCAGAGAGCTTAGAAATTTCGAGTGACGTCACTCCTTGGTACAATTTTCACCTAGGAATGACGTCGCAAGCCCCCACTCCAGAAGTTTGATGATCTATAACTTTGTCAATTTATAATATTTTACAAACCAAAAAATACGTGTCCCATATTTTTTCCATAATCTAACTGACTGACTAAATATAATTATATAGTTTTAACCCAGTCGTCATCCCTATTGAAATGTCCGTAAATAATGTGCTTATACTTATTGTCTATCGCTTGACGATACCGTGATATGAAGACCACCTTAAAGTGTTATTTCCCATTTCGGGCGGCGCAAGCCGAGCGGAGTGGAAAATCAGGCTGTTAATATGCATTGTAGGCCATTTCTTTTCCATCCTGTCGCGAATAAACTAACCGACCGTATTTTGACTTACTCAGTCAAATTTATTCATTGTTGCATGTAGGTCTCAGGGGTTTTTAATACAGGTCTAATTTGTCCTGTCCCTTTGCAAAGTATAAATGTTGGTGATAATAAAAAAAAAGTTTTTATTTCGACCAACTGAGTTCATAGAAAATCTAAATTCAACATTATAAATGCATATTAATTGCTAGTACCAATTCTTTAGCCTATAGTTAGTAAGAACAATACACGAGAACACACAATATTATTATTTCAGTATCTAAAAAGGACAAATGACAATGATTCAGATACTGGCAATCAAACCTTTCTGCAAATGCCCTCAGGATGCCATTAGCACTGCCCTGCACCCTGCGCGCCATTAAGCTGCTGCAAGAAATTCCCCTTCGGGATAAAAAATATTCGTTTTTGGGAGTGTCTCGGTCAAGGATCTCTAAAAGTCGGAATATAAAATGACAAAACATGTTTCACGTCAAGGTATCCTACTAATGTCTTACTATCCTATCCTACTAATAAATAAATAATAAATAACGCGGTAACGATTGAATTGATTGACTTTTTTGCCACTTAATATGTAAATAATTTTACCGCCGCGGGAACCGCGGGAAGCCGCTGGATAGGTAATAGCAGCACAAAGCCGACAATCGTGGAGATCCTTGGGGAAGGCCTATGTCCAGCAGTGGACGTCTTTTGGCTGAAAATGATGATGATGATGAATTTTAATTTACAGCCGGCGGACTAGAATTGGTTTCAGCCGGACGGAGCCTCGCTAACAGAGAATGAGAGAACTCATTCTCTGTTAGCGAGGCTCCGTCCGGCTATGTATTTTAAAGGCCTTCGATAAAAGTACCTAAATAGAGATATGTCGAATAATGTTTTGCCATCGTATTTCGTCGGAAAAGTTCGAATTTATCTTATTCTCTCAATTAGCTTTAGTTTTCATATATCATGCATTTGACATTGATTGACCATAAACATGTCAATCATTTAATCATTAATTGGGTGAATCAACCGTTAGACCCACACTTTTGACGTCTCTGGCGTTACCGAAAATGTCTCCAGAGTTACTAAGAAATCGGGCTTCTAGTAAGATATTTTTCTATTCATTAGGTTTATGATACATTCAACGTTTTACACCATAAATTTAAACATATACAAACCATTATGTAAAGTCGTTATTTTACAACGAAAATTAAAAGTTGCGGACAGCGTCGTGTTGGTCTGAAAGTTGATTCACCCAATTGATCAAATCAAATGGTTTATTGCAAATCATGTGTATAATGATATTATAGGTGCTTAAACAAGTGCAAGAACATGAACCCTGCAAGGGCACAGCAATTTTAAAACAAGGGACAAATTTTACAGCTAAATATAAACTGAAGCTATGTCTTACGGACTAATACATCAGTCAAGAAGTCTTGCGTTGAGTAGTGAAGTAAAGTCTATGATCTGTAGTAAAGTAAGTGTCACTACACTTACTTTACTACAGATCATAGACTACCTCCACTAGACGGAGCATGTTGGGCGGCGCGCGCTCACATCAGATAGGACGATTCTATAGCATTAAGACATTACGCGACCGGCAGCTCGTTCAGTTGCGACCATGTTTCCGACTTGTGTGTGCACCAAACGTGAAATGAATAATTCTGTTCAATCCGACGACAATCTCGAGACATAACATGATAAAAAAGATGTGAAACACGCGTTGTACTAGTAATATCTACCAATATTTAATCGCCCATATGCGTGGTGAGCTCGTGTCGTATGGCATGCTCCGTCTAGTGGAGGTGGTCTGTGCTACGGATACTTTCGATACGTCGTATAGCGATTGGTGTCCGAGTTTTCCCGATGCCAAAAAAATTGCTCACTACATCTCTATACTGCGTATGAAATGTAAACTGTGTTTGTCTTCTAAGAGAATCAATTATAATTTTATTCTTTAGTGCTAAGTTTGCTGTATCCGGGAGGGAATCAGTATGTCCATACGTTATGTACAGCTATAAATAATAAATGCCATATAGGGACAAAATTACCTTCATGCCACACCAGGCCAGAAAGCGGCTTTTTCCGCACGCTGCGCGTACGGAAGGGGCCGCTTTCTGGCCTAGTGTAGACATAAAATGATGTACACAACACGGGAGGTAATAAAGAAAGCCCTCGATCGCATATTTACGTCCCTCGCTTGCAGCTTGGGGCGCAAACTTCTGCGATCTCCGCCTTTTTTTGTATTACGACCCTAGTTGTGTAATGTACTATTTTTACACCGTTGCAATAGGTACTTTCTAAACAATCGCATATTGGCTCCACCAACGAAAAAAGTCGACCGCCGTTATTTCGATTTAGATGAAGTACCTACTTAATCGGCAAAAATACATTTAATTCATTAAAAAATTATCTTGATATAGGTACGGATTTTTTTAAGTCGGTTTAACATGGCCTCTATGGTTATTTTGAAGACCAAAAAATACAAGTGAGTGACAATACAAAGCCCATCCACTCTCATTTTTATGAGAGTGGGGCTGTGCCTGTGCTCACTCAACAGTGGGACGTGTTATAAGCTGATGATGATGATGATAAACAATACAAGTAATATTTCAATAAAACTAGTCAAAGGTAGCTCCATGCAACTCAAATCCTAATAGGTTTATCGCGTTGTTACGCCATCTATCAAAGTAAAAAGTTTTCTTTACTTCCCTTTGTGCTGCCATCTACCGGAAAACTGAGATAGTGACGTGGCGAAATGCGAGCCAACTATTTGGTGCAGCACCACTGATGTCGTGCTAGTTCGTATACATGACAATAGATGGCAGCATACTGGAAGAAAATAGTTTTCAATGCGTTTTCACATTTTTAACCGACTCAGATGTATGTAATATTTAGTGTTTTATTAGCTAATAGTTGGTAGTTATGACTTGTCTATTTTTTGTAGGGGGAAGGCGGACTATACTTACTGCGTGAAATATATATACACTACAGGTAAATAACCGCGGTCATTTATTATTCATCATTATTTTTTAACCAACTTCAAAATAACAGGAGTATCTCAGTTCGTCGGAATCATTTTTAAGGTCCCGTACCTCAAAAAGAAAAAAAAACGGAACCCTAGGATCACTTTGTTGTCCGTCTGTCAAGACCTCTTATCTCGGGAACGCGTGGAGGTATCGAGTTGAAAATAAAACCATATACTCAGGTCTACGGCCCCTTGGGGTGCAAGTCAGGTTCCTCCACGCGTGCTCGAGCTTTACCAATCCATCTTGATCACGGTTTGATCCGCATGGAAGGGTACTGCTTGGGCCGGTGCACCCTGGAAACAACAACAAGCAATGGCCATTGCTTGTTGGTGGCTAATACCTGACAAACCGCTTGCAGTTTTCCCGAGGATCCGGGGACTGGTGTGGGAGAGGGGCCTCGGGGGCCTACGGGCAGGGGGGGGAGGGCATGGATCTGGAACCCACGGAAAAGGGCAAGCACTCGGCCGTCGGCAATGGGTTGGAATCGTCCTGTGTAGACTTTTCCAACCCATCGCTACTTCTCGGCCAGCGAGGGTGGGTGGTTGAGTAACCTAGGTGTTGCCGATTGCTCCCGATGTCTTGTGTAATGGGTACCCCTCTCGTCTAGACCAAGACATTGGCTGCTAATGGGCAGCATCTGGGCTGGGCAAGGGTTAGAACTGTCGACGCGTTGCGTTGACTTTGCTAGCCCTTGGCCTTACTTTCGGTTGGCCAGGGATGCGGTAGGCAGAGGGCCTATGATCCGGTCCCGGAGGCTAACCCTTCCACCCTGACGGTCCCTCGGCGTGTCCTCTGCAATAGCAGAGTTCACTGCTGACAAGGGATGGGGGTGTAGTGGTGGTTTGGTTGAAGGGACGTTTTCCCGGATACCATCCCCACTACACGTGGTCACGGGGCAGGGGCGTTTGTCCTCCCGTGGCGGCGAGGGAGGGACCGGGACACCGTGTGTCTGGTGCCGGTCCCTGCTTCCCCGGGGGACGGCCATTTGGTCGGGGGGGAGCTGGTGAGGGAAGGCACACTGGCCATGCTACAGTGTGCCTTTTTCGGAGAGGGTCCGCCCTAGGGCGGAGGTGCTGGTGATGGCGTGGCGTTAGTAGATTCCCATGCCATCACCCTGAAGGCACAGGTGTCGGTAGCATCCCTGGGTTTTAGTGGGTAGGCCAATCCCTTCAGGAGCGGAAAGCCCCACATAACCAATACGTAACATCTGGTTGTCACCCCCGATAGCCTTAGGTTACGTAGTGGTATGCAGTTTTATGCATTTCCCGGGGTCAAAAAAAAAAAAAAAGGTCTACGGCCCCTTGAAGCTGTGAAAAAATCAAACTTGTAAGTTAATGCGAAAAGATACGGCCGTTTATGCCGTAATATAATAGGTAATACAGACAAGTATATGAAAGTACTCAAAGAAAAACGACTTAATATGAGTATTACCCCTGAGAAAACTTAATTTTACCCCTAAAGGAGTAATTACCCCCAGGTTCGGAACCACCACCACCTAGCACCACTGACCTAGAACTATGAAGTTTGGCACGTACCGTTTGTGCCTTAATTGCTCGACATTTATACTAGACCCATTTAGAAAATGTTTTTTTATTAGAAAAAAGTAAATACTTCCCAGGTGGCCCCATTGGCACCAGAGAAATCGAGGAAAATCTTCACATGTTATTGGCCTACATATAGTACAGTGACTTTTGCATTAATTAATTAAAAAGATTCTTTTGAAGTTACTAAATAAAAAAAAGATAATGGAACTTTTGCGTAAAGTAATAATATCGGCAATAAAACACTAAAATTATTCGTTATATACAATCAAGTTTATTTTTTCTCAAAATAACAAAGAATCGTTAAGCTAGAGGTTCATAACCGAGGGCCTTACGCTACGCCGACATACTGAACAAGAGCTACCAAACAACTTCGTTCACTTACTGGGCCCCGTTCACATAATGCCGTCCACAAACTACAAGACCGCTACTTTGTATGAAAATTCATACCAATTAGCGGCCTTTTAGTTTGAGGACGGCAGAATACAAGACATCACGTATTGTTCCATATATGGCACTATAATGGATTTTTTTATTTGTCACGTTCACAGACCTTCGTCATATTTCGTTCCAGATATCAAAGAACGCATGTAAGGAGTAATGCATTGGGGAAATTTCGTACGTTAAGTAATTTTGAGAATATTTTTTAGGAATTGCTACTAAACCATGCAAGTTTTTTTAGGTGTACAATAAGTCGATTGCGTGGATTAATTACGAGAATTTTTTAAATTTTCGGAATTACCCCAACGCATCTTATTCGTTTTTCGAATACATAAGTACATAAATAACATAATAATTGTAATGAGGGTTTTCAGAAATCCGAAATTCACCAGCGTACTGGTGTTTTTGACAACAGATGTCCAAATTCACCTTTCAAATAGACCTTTCGACACCGTGCCGTCAGTGGATGGATTAATGATTACTAAACACTCTCATTGGCTCTGAATTTATATTTAAATACTTATTTAGTATTTAGGGCAGTTGATTTTCCGTGTTCTAACAAAGTACAATAAAATAATGAGAGTTCAAATTAGAGAAGAATGGTATAATTACAGATTTTTATTCTAAACTAGCTATTTCCCGCGGCTTCGCCCGCGTTGTTCCCGTTATTGTCCCAAAGAAACTCTTTACCGGAATGTAAAGTATCCTTTGTTTCAATCCAGGACTTGGTCTACTTACATGCCAAATTTCTGCTTGATCCATCCAGTTGTTACCCTGTTAGTTAGTAACAAACTTTCACATTTAAGTATAATATTAGTGTGAAGATTTTCGAATGTTAAAAGTTTAAATATACAATTTAATATAACCAGAGATCGGAATAGGTAGTGTATATTTACCTAAACTTCGAAGAACATAGTCGAAAAGTAGAGAGTCCCTTACAACAAAATTTTTATCCGGGACTTAAGTCTCGGAATCTTACTAAAAAAATATATTATTGGTATTCTTTAGCACATTTCTCGAACATTCTCAGTATAGCTGTCTCTTTCTAATAGTGCTGTCTCTTTCACTCCTGGGAGAAATTTCGCCATATACTGAAGTGTAGTTCAAAGGCCCATAAGGGGTCCTGAAAACGGATTTTCAGGTTATTGCGCCATCTGATAGAGGGTGTCCTGGAACAGACTGAAAACATGTTTCAAGCGCCTGAAAACACCGGCAACTTGGGTGAATTTTCAATCTTCTACTATGTGAAAGAGCCACCTATGAAACGGCCTGATATCACCTTTCAGCCTGCTGAAAGCGCTTTTAAAGCATGGAAAATCACGTTTGAAGTTTTAACCTATACCATCGGCGCAGCACACATACACACATTACTTTTGCGCCGGTGGTTCTTTCACATAGTAGAAGATCGAAAATTCACCTAAGTTGCCGTTGTTTTCAGGCGCCTGAAACATGTTTTCAGTCCGTTTCAGAACACCCTCTATAAGATGGCGTAATAACCTGAAAACCCGTTTTCAGGCGTTTTCAGGACCCCTTATGGGCCTTCAGTATAGTTATGACGAAATTTTCGAAGGAGTGAAAGAGACAGCACTATTAGAAACAGACAGCTATACTGAGAATGCTCGAGAAATGTGCGAAAGAATACCAATAATATATTTTTTTAGTAAGATTCCGAGACTTAAGTCCCGGAAAAAAATTAAGTTGCCAGGGAGTCTCCACTTTTCGACTTTGTTCTTCGAAGTTTAGGTAAATATACTCTACCTATTCCGATCTCTCTATATAAACTTTCAACCCCTATTTAAACCCCTTAGAGGATGAATTTCGAAAAACGGTGATATCACTTTTCTTGTAATCTAATAAAAAGTCTAAACATGACGTTTCAAACCTCTTACTTCTAAAATCTTAGACTCTCTATAACATTTTGAACCCCTATTTGAACCCCTTAGGGAATGAATTTTGAAAAATCCTTTCTATGTGCAGATTTAGACCTTATAAGGATCCTACGTGCTAAATTTGGAATTCCTAGGACCAGCGGTTTGGGCTGTGCGTTGATATACAAACTTTCAACCCCCATTTAAACCCCTTAGGGGATGAATTTTGAAAAATCCTATCTTAATGCACCCCTAGACCTTATAAGGAACCTACGTGCTGAATTTGGAATTCCTAGGACCAGCGGTTTGGGCGGTGCGTTGATATACCAACTTTCAACCCCCATTTAAACCCCTCAGAGGATGAATTTCGAAAAACGGTGAAATTACTTTTCTTGTAATCTAATAAAAATCTAAACATGAGATTTCAAACCTCTTACTTCTAAAATCGTACTCTCCATACAAATTTTGAACCCTTATTTGAACCCCTTAGGGAGTAAATTTTGAAAAATCCTTTCTTAGTGCACCTCTAGACCTTATAAGGAACCTACGTGCTAAATTTGGAATTCCTAGGACCAGCGGTTTGGGCGGTACGTTGATATACAAATTTTCAACCCCCATTTAAACCCCTTAGGGGATGAATTTTGAAAAATCCTTTCTTAGTGCACCTCTAGACCTTATAAGGAACCTACGTGCTAAATTTGGAATTCCTAGGACCAGCGGTTTGGGCTGTGCGTTGATAAACAAACTTTCAACCTGCATTTAAACCCCTTAGGGGACGAATTTTGAAAAATTCTTTCTTAGTGCACCCCTAGACCTTATAAGGAACCTACGTGCTAAATTTGGAATTCCTAGGACCAGCGGTTTGGGCGGTACGTTGATATACAAACTTTCAACCCCCATTTAAACCCCTTAGGGGATGAATTTTGAAAAATCCTTTTTTAGTACACCATTAGACTTTATAAGGAACCTACGTGCTAAATTTGGAATTCCTAGGACCAGCGGTTTAGGCGGTGCGTTGATATACAAACTTTCAACCCCCATTGAAACCCCTCAGAGGATGAATTTCGAAAAACGGTGAAATTACTTTTGTTGTAATCTAATAAAGAGTCTTAACATGACGTTTCAAACCTCTTACTTCTAAAATCGTAGACTCTCCATACAAACTTTGAACCCCTATTTGAACCCCTTAGGGGATGAATTTTGAAAAATTCTTTCTTAGTGCACGCCTAAACTTTATAAGGAACCTACATGCTAAATTTGGAATTCTTAGGACCAGTGGTTTGGGCTGTGCGTTGATAAACAAACTTTCAACCCCCATTTCAACCCCTTAGGGGATGAATTTTGAAAAATCCTTTCTTAGTGCACCCCTAGACCTTATACACAGACCACTAAACCTAAAGACGTCGCTTCGTAGGATTGTTTCATTGAAACCGATTCTGCCAAAACTAAAGGGGCGCGGGAGACGCGACGAGCGCTTACCGCACTGTGATTTGCCGATTGAAGGTCAAGTGGGCGTGTAAACGTGGTGTAAACAAAATGTCTGGCGGCCGCTAGTGATGTGACGATGATCGATGATTAGAGTATTAGCTAAATTAATAAAACAACTCCGACTTTCAAAGTGTTGTTTATCAAAATACGACTAACTAAATACAATAAAATTATCATTCATTCAAACATAACCCCCCCCCCCCCCCCCCCCCGACTTACATACCCACTCTATTAGACTTCACTGTTTTCAAACTATTGCTTGCATTGCATTTGTGCTGCTGTATAATAAGTTTAGGCATCGTGGTCACGGCAATAAATTAGCTAATTTATTGTTTGTTATGTGAGTACTTGAGGCCAGACTAGGCGACCACTTGAGGCAACAATTGTTCTTGTAAGTCTGAGTGTCAACGAAATACTATAACGGTAAACATTGCCGTTACACAACTCAGCTGATAACGAAGAATCAATATACTCATCACAGTTGGTAAGTGAAGCGTAGGAATGGCATTAGGACTTAAAAGTCGCCTGTTCCCAGATTTTGTCTATCTAAAATATTCTGATTTAAAATGGCGAGAACATACGATACTCTGTTTTGTAGCATCAATCCATTATGTTAGGACACTTCGTAAACCTTAAAGAAATCAAACACATTTTAGTTGACAAGCTTTGAATGATTTATAATGTAACACTGCAGTCTTAAAAGACAACTTACCACTTTAAATATATAAATAATAATTAGACGCGGCTGCGCGCAAATACTTTGCCCATATATGTACATATGATGGATAATATTTCGATATTTTTAAATTACTTGCGATGTATTGCATATTTCATGTTATCAGTTATCGAAAGTAAACCAACACATACTATGGACATCACTAGTTCGCACTTAGTAATGTCACTTAATGGTAGACAAGGAAGGTGCGATTATTCGCATAGCGTGATAGAAAGAGACTTTGTTAAAAGACATCAACGAGTGACTACGGCAGTCTAGAGAACTTTATTTCATAATACGCATATTTAATTAGTAATTTTATTGAAATCTGCTTACCTGTAAAATGAAATTCCATCCTTTTGCATGCCAGATGTTTTAGTGTTTTTGCCACACAATTTCACGCAACAATAATGAATTTTTAATCATGTTACTTACGCAACGTCCGAGAACAGACTGATGTTAGTAACGGGGGCGTGTCTCAATCTTGTAGTAAATTTACCGTATGTGTGGCAGCGGGGGTCGCCTGACTATGCGACGTCTTTAGGTTTAGTGGTCTGTGACCTTATAAGGAACCTACGTGCTAAATTTGGAATTCCTAGGACCAGCGGTTTGAGCGGTACGTTGATATACAAACTTTCAACCCCCATTTAAACCCCTTAGGGGATGAATTTTGAAAAATCCTTTCTTATTGTACCTCTAAACCTTATAAGGAACCTACGTGCTAAATTTGGAATTCCTAGGACCAGCGGTTTGGGCTGTGCGTTGATAAACAAACTTTCAACCCCCATTTAAACCCCTTAGGGGATAAAATTTTGAAAAATCCTTTCTTTGTGCACCTCTAGACCTTATAAGGAACCTACGTGCTAAATTTGGAATTCCTAGGACCAGCGGTTTGGGCTGTGCGTTGATAAACAAACTTTCAACCCCCATTTAAACCCCTCAGAGGATGAATTTCGAAAAACGGTGAAATTACTTTTCTTGTAATCTAATAAAGAGTCTAAACATGAAGTTTCAAATCTCTTACTTCTAAAAGGAAAGTAAATTTTTGGTCAGCCGTTATTAAAATTGATCCGCAAAAAAAAATAAGCAGTTAAATCATTTGGGCAGCATACAAAGATTTGGCTGGCAATAAATAAAATCGGGCGGCAACTCTTGTTCAGCAAACAGTTTAAAAACGGTTAACATTTTAACCAATATTAATCTGCTTTTTAGGGTTCCGTAGCCAAAATGGCAAAAACGGAACCCTTATAGTTTCGTCATGTCCGTCCGTCTGTCTGTCTGTCTGTCTGTCTGTCCGTATGTCACAGGCATTTTACTCAAAAACTACATGATGGATATTGATGAAATTTGGAATGTAGGTGTCTTTTATGAGCCGCTACTTAGTTTGGTATATAAATAATTAAAATAAATATTTTTAGGGGGGGCACTCCATACATGTTAAAGACAGTAAAAAAAAATTTTTTCAGCAAATATCAACGTGTGGTATATAGTTCGACAGCTCTTAAAAAAACACTATAAGGTTCCTAAGTAATGTTTTTGATTAAGTGAATGTATTTGGAAATAATCGCTCCGAAAGTTGTGTAAATTGTGTCCCCCCCCTCTATTTTCTAAACCGTGCGCCCGAAAAATATGAAAAAAATTACTTAAGTAACGCTTAATTAATACTTTCAACGAAAATTATTTTGAACAAGATCGAATGTACCGTTTTTGAGTTATTGCCGATAAACTGCGCTTCTCAACAAAATGACGTAATTGCTATGAAGATACGCTCTTTTGTTGTTGTACTTTTTTTACATCGTATTTTTTACCTTATATTATAGTTACGGCTATGGAACCCTACACTGAGCATGGTCCGACATGCTCTTGGCCAGTTATTTATCATTTGGCTGCCTAATAACCAGTCGAGCTGCAAAATAATTACTTGGATAGCAAGATTTTACAATTGGTCAGCAGAGAGTTTAATTGAGATATACAGGGTGTCACTGTGATATATACTGGGTGTCACTGTGATATATACAGGGTGTCACTGTGTTATATACAGGGTGTCACTGTGATAGATACAGGATGTCACTGTGATATATACAGGGTGTCACTGTGTTATATACAGGGTGTCACTGTAATGTATACAAGGTGTCACTGTGATAGATACAGGATGTCGCTGTGATATATACAGGGTGTCACTGTGTTATATGTATACAGGGTGTCACTGTAATGTATACAGGATGTTACTGTGATATATACAGAATGACATTGTGATATATACAGGGTGCCATTGTGTTATATACAGGGTGTCACTGTGATAGATACAGGATGTCACTGTCAGCAGAGAAAACATGTCTGTAAGCAGTTTAATTGAAATATACAGGGTGTCACTGTGATATATACTGGGTGTCACTGTGATATATACAGGGTGTCACTATGTTATATACAGGGTGTCACTGTGATAGATACAGGATGTCACTGTGATATATACAGGGTGTCACTGTGTTATATACAGGGTGTCACTGTAATGTATACAGGGTGTCACTCTAAAAACGAAACAGCTCCCAAAAATAGGTAGGTTAGGGTTATTTTTTTTTGATGACCCTAAAACGAAACGGCTCCCAAAAATAGGTAGGTTAGGGTTATTTTTTTTTGATGACCCTAAAAACGAAACGGCTCCCAAAAATAGGTAGGTTAGGGTTATTTTCTTTTTGATGACCCTAAAAACGAAACGGCTCTCAAAAATAGGTAGGTTAGGGTTATTTTTTTTGCTGACCCTAAAAACGAAACGATACACGTTGTGAATAAATAATATAACTTCTAAACATTATGAGATGTATAAAAAATCGAAATACCAATTTTATATGAGCCCATCACAGTGACACCCTGTATACATTACAGTGACACCCTGTATATAACACAGTGACACTATGTATATATCACAGTGACACCCTGTATATATCACAGTGACATCCTGTCCTGTATCTATCACAGTGACACCCTGTATATATCACAGTATCACTCTGTATCTATCACAGTGACACCCTGTATATATCACAGTTACATCCTGTATCTATCACAGTTACACCCTGTATATAACACAGTGACACCCTGTATATATCACAGTGACACCCTGTATATATCACAGTGACACTTGCTACTTGACAGCTGACAATTACCGAATGACAAAATGCGCACACGATTGGCGGCAGAATAGTTGCGCCCAGTTAGGTTTTATTGCCCCCTTTTTTTTGATGAACAAAATGAAATATTTTGCTTACCTACTGATTGCTTACCAAAATTTGATTTACCGTAGATCGCTTAATGCAGCTCAAATATTTAATTTGCTGACCAAAATAATTTAGAGCAGATCAGTATATCATTAATTGCAGCCTGATTTATAAATGTTTGCTTACCATAAGTTGCTTACCAACTAGCTATTTTGGCTGACCAAGTACATATTTCTGCTGACCAAAATATGAATATTTTGCTGATCGATTAAATGATACCCCTTCTAAAATCGTAGACTCTCCATACAAACTTTGAACCCCTATTTGAACCCCTTAGGGGGTAAATTTTGAAAAATCCTTTCTTAGTGCACCCCTAGACCTTATAAGGAACCTACATGCTAAATTTGGAATTCCTAGGACCAGCGGTTTGGGCTGTGCGTTGATATGTCAGTCAGTCAGTCAGTCAGTCAATCAGTCAGTTTCTTCTTTTATATATTTAGATTTACATTTGCTTTGATTTTTACTAAGTAGCATATATGGAACATTTTGCGATACATTTATTTTATTCAAGGAAACTCTTGATGAATCATTGAATTTCTCGTCATTAACGGCTTGATTTTTTACTGGCTTGTATGTGTGTCTTGGAGCCCCTGTCTTCATTTTGTATGCATGTGTGTATTTATGTGATTGTTAACTACCTATTTATGAACAGACCTTTGTAAAGAGTGCAATAAAAATACAAAAAACACTAAATAATCTTTTAATTTGCATTCAGAGTAAGTCGGTTAGCCAGTGATGTCGTGTGAGGCAGTGAGAAATAAATTTAGACATAGCAAGATGTTATGTTATGACCAACAATTTGTATTGTTGATCCATAAAGATACAACACATCGCAATAATAAAATAAATGTGATCACATGATGTGTTATAATTAACATATAATGATAGTTTGTGGGCCACTGTTCTCTGAACATAAATGCTTTTGAATTTTAATAATAACAAACTAATCACAAAAATTACACGCATACAATACGAGGACAAATGGATACGTGGATGCTCTAGTTCTAAAAGTCGTAAGTCCTATCCTCGCCATTCGAGTATCAACCTTCCATAAACATAAATAAGGTTGACTTTGGACTTACGACTCCGCACTGGGTCCATTAGTACCATGAAGTCTACGGGAGAGCCCGTGATTGGTCCAACATCCTGAGTCACAACACTATACAATTCTGTCGATACTCGATATCGACAAAACAGTGGGGGTCTATTCTTGGAGCGAAGATTTTTTCTATAGATTAAACCACTTTCAGATTATTTAGGGCTTTGGACTTAAAAAAAATACTTTGACTTACTTTAGATAATACCCTTCTCCAGCACTGCAACAATAGGCTAGACGATTATAAAAACTGTTTCGTCCGTCGGTTAGATTATTAAAAAATATTGTACGTGTATTTTTTTTTTGTGTTTGATAAACAAAAAATGACGAGGATAGAGTGCTTAGAAGTTTCGTTTGACGTCACTCCTTGGTACAATTTTCACCTAGGAGTGACGTCACAAGCTCCCACTCCAGAAGTTTGATGATCTATAACATTGTCAATTTTTAATATTTTGATAAACCAAAAAATACGTGTCCCATATTTTCCATAATCTAAGTGACGGACGAAAATGGAATTATAAATTTTTAACCCAGTCGTCATCCCTATTCTGTGGGTGTAGTGAAAAGGGCTACAAGTCTAGATCATAATGGGTATAGGTACAAAAAGTGACAGCTCTTTTCTAAGACTTGAGCTCTTCTCACTAGGTTATATGTGATGTGTACCGCTTTTCACTAGACCTACAAAATTATAGTTAACATAGAGAGTAGGTCTTCTAGCCATTTTTGCTTTTGTGTGGGTAGGGATTAGTTGCGCAAACGTTATTTAATGATAAAGTCGCATAAAGATTAATGTAATTTCCAAAAACAATGAAGGCTATAGCAATTCAATTCAAGAAATTGAAAACAGCGACATATTTAGTGAACGTTGATGCAACTTGTGAATACATAAAAACATACTGCTCTTCTATTACACTTACAGTCAAAAATACCCTTAGTATTACTGAATTGAAGGAATTTTCTTTATGCTCCACCTGTTCATAAAATGGCTTTTACCGCATGCTACGCGTAGGGAAAAAGCCGCTTTCTGGTCAAGTGTAGAGATCAAATAATGTTCATAACACGGGAAGTAATAAAGAAAGCCCTCGATGGCATATTTACGTCCCTCACTTGCAGCTCGGGCCGCAAACATCTGAGATCTCGGCCTTTATTTGTTTTACCACCCTAGTTTTGTAATGTACAATTCATGAAGTGTCATCATGTATAATACAACAATGTAGATTTGCTCTCATTTCATTCTGATACCATTCCCCTAAGTAATTATTTTAATGGCACGATCGTCTGATCAGTACATGACATATCAAAAAACTACGGTTTAGGAAAAATCCCATGAGTTTTATGGATAAAAATTACAATCATGGACTGTAGCCTTACATCAAGAACGAAACATTATTCACTATGTTATTTATTGTAAAATCCCTTCATAAATCAATTATTAATATACTTAAAGATACATATTTTTAACTTATTCATTTCTGACGCAATCTTAATTCCTTCAATCGAAAGTTTATTTTATTTGTCGACGTTCCAAGAATAGCCCCCTGGAAACACTATGAAATAAACATTACGATTGAATTATCTATATTAAAAAGTTCTGGTAGAGCTGATGTTATAATAACTTTATACAATCTAATGATAGATATGTAAAATAAAAATGGAACAGGATACAGTATATTCATTGAGGACATAGTGCCAAAGGCAGCCATATTAAGGTCCCAGTCGTGGAACTAATGTACCAAAATGTGAACATGTGATCGCTACACTAAATGTTTGAATTGTTCTAGAAATTGTAGTATTTGTGACCAACAATATTTTCTGTTCCTCGTGTCTATTGCAATATTATTTTTAATTTTTAAATTATTTTTATTTAGTATCACACCATGCCTCTTCTTGTCTTGTTGTCCTTCCTTTTTTTGACAATTAGATACCACACTTACTTAGCAGCCTTCTTGATCAAGTTTTACATTTCCTCAAGTGCATTTGCCATCCTCAAAGCTAAGGATATTTTTTTTTCGTAGTGCATGCTTTGAAGTGGTGTTTTACGTACCTACAACAAATCTGACTACCTTCGACTCTGTACTCAACGACTTTAATATAAGAATAAAGCTTCATTGAACTCGATTTCTGATCTGTTACTGTTAGACAGGTCGAAGACTACAGATTTAACAGCCGATAGTTTAGACGGGCTCTTAATCAGTATGAACATGTAATCGGTGTAATGTGCGCACTTTCATACTAATTAACAGCCCGATAAAACTATAGGCTGATAAAAAGTTTTTAGTCTGCGGGCTGTCTTAATGCTGCGTTTACATCGCGAATATTCTCGTGAAAATACAGGTAAAGGTATTATTCCTTTTTAGGGTAATTTACTTATCCGTAGTATATAACAGAATGATGTTTATTTAGTACCTTCATTGAAATGGATAATTCTTAAACAAAAAGTCACAATGAAACCAACATAGATATTGCTTTTTTTAATTAATCGATCGACCCTATTAATGAACACTTTTACACCAATCGCCATTTCTTTTGTAAATGACAAATGGGGATGGCGTACCTGTATTAAAAACATAAAACGGTTTTTTAGATCCTCTTGTATTGTATACTATTTCTTATAGTTATTTAGTAAAAACCCAAAAAACGAATTAACGTTTTTTTAGGTACGGAATGTAAGTATTTTTGTGTTCAATCAATACCATCAATAATGCAATTTATTCTATTGATATAAATAAAATGCACCTTTATAATTATTTACGCCATCAACTGTACTTAATTCACGAGAATAGCCCGTTGTGAACGTGTCATAAACCAATTCTGCGAAAATGTTAAAAATATAAGTATTAAAACTTTTTTATTCGTATTAAAGTTTTATTTAAGGTAAATTTAAATGAAGGAATATTAAAAAACTTCTAGGTAGTTTTATTTTGGGGCTTAAAATGCTTTGTACTTTACAATTGAGTAAGCTCTTTTGATCGTAAAATATTAATACGATTATTATGTATCAATAAACCTTACATATAAAATTCATGATATACTTGAGATAATTACTCCATTTATTAAAACATAAAAGTTTTATATAAAAATAAATTTAATGTTCGCAGAATTGGTTCTAAAGCGACATTAAAATTTGATACCATTTTGTCACCGTAAGGTACCAATGCCAATAGCTGAACACTTAGGCCTTTATTCTTGTATTGTCTCACAAACTAACAAACAAACAATATATTTCTTGTAAAGAGAAAACAACCAAACAGCCATATAAATCACAGGGACACAATAGATAGACCACATAAAATTGCTGTTACGTAGGTTTTGTCATTATTTTAAATGTATTCAAACGACATGGTAGAACTCATAAACAC
Organism: Eudemis profundana; assembly: GCA_947034925.1. NCBI lineage: Eukaryota > Metazoa > Arthropoda > Insecta > Lepidoptera > Tortricidae > Eudemis > Eudemis profundana. The sequence goes on along the minus strand of OX344818.1, from coordinate 2,641,135 downwards.
CAACTTGACAATATATTTTTATGTGGAAAATCATATTTAAAAACATATATACTTAGCTACATGTAGACTTACGGTAAATAAATAGGCACTCGCCATTGCCATTAAAAAACAAAGTTATTTAAACATTGAAGGTTAAAAACATTGGAAAAAACTTTGAGATTTTAATTACCATTTTATCGATTCTTAAACACTTACCTATACCACTTTAAATAGATTAGTTTTAGTAGAAATTGTGGCAATTTTATGGAAGAAATTTTTAACATCGAATTCGGTATAATAATAAATAATAAACTACAAAATAAAAACTACGCCTATCCTTAAAATGCATCCAATGCAACACCGTCATTATATCTCATCTTAACACTAAATTTAACATATAATTTAAATAAATCTCTAGATTTACCACATAAATTCATCTATCTATTTAACATTTCCAAACTATTGCATTCATAAGAGTCCATAACGAGCTTATCTACATTTTACGCCAAAATCGCAAACATTTTGTAGTAAAATGTAAATTATACCAGCTCTTAACGTATAACTAGATCACTATCATACAAGAGACTTCTAAAATCTGAATGTCACTTATTCATTGTACAATATTCATTGTTTCTCCGCTGTCATTCCCGAGTGACCATCGTGGCAGCAATTACCACATTTTAAACCAGTTATCTAATTCTATACTCACTAACATAGAGCAACATTAATAATGATTATTTTGAAATAATCCTCGAAGGCACTAGATCGCTAGTGGATTCAAAACAAGTTTAAGAAAGTTAAACACACGTTTAATATATGATCTCGAGACAAATCCCTTGCAAAGCCTTCTTTTAAAACCGTCTCCAGTTTGGATTTATCTCTTTTTATTGAATTGATTTCTTGAATTATGTTCATCCAACGTCTCAAATGTCTCACGTCAAAAGTCGATTATATTGTATTATTTTAGTAATCGACATATCAGTTACTTCTAGTAAGAGGTTATTCTTCAGAAATATGTCTGCGGTCACCTTATTCCTCTGGCCCTTTTTCATACTAAATGTATGGAGGCAGAGGAATAAGTCGCAGACATATTTCTGACGAATAACCCAAAAAACGGAATAAATTAGATTTAAACGAGGTATAAAAGAGCGCATGTTTCACGAGAGTTGAGGTGAATGATTGCACACACAGCTACATGAAGTACTCATTGCGAAATCCGTGATAGAATGAAATGAATGAGTGAGTAAATAAACACAAGGCTATAGTTTAACGACACTTTTTGGTCTATCTTGCAATTCACTATTGAACTTGCTATCGATACGAAATAAGAACAGTAATTTCAAAATCCCGCCGGCATTACACGACAGTGTTGTTGTGTGCGTGGCCTCAACTCTCGTGAAACTACCTATAACCGGGCTTACGCCTCTTTTGATTCATGACTGACTAGCTAGAGGCAGTGATATCTGTTTAACGAAGCTACAAGTTACTTTTTTACAAGTCTACTAACGGCTTGATTGCCAATGTTGCTAGTTTACGCTTGTAAAATTGTAACTTGTAGCTTCGTGAAGCAAGCCACAGAAGTTTATCTACTTTAGACGAACGTAATTTAATGTGACATTTCTGAGCAAAGGATACCATTCGTTTTCCAACAATGAGTATTTAACTGCATCTCACTTCACTACCTATTGTTAGGACTTCATTGATGACCAGGCTATCTAGCATAACTGGCCACGACTTCGTTTCTCGCGCGACAGAGCTTCACCTGTCACTGTTACACTATATTGAGTGAAAAGAGATATGTAGCATTTGTCGCGCGACAAAGAGTCGCGTATCACAGTTGTGCTAGAGGTAGGTTACGACTTCGTTTCTCGCGCGACAGAGCTTGACCTGTAACTGTTACACTTCATTGAGTGGAAAGAGTTGGGTAGCATTTGTCGAGCGACCGAGAGTCGTGTGTCACAGGTGTGCTAGAGGTACAGGTATATGGTACCTTTTGCTCAAGAACGACATCAATTTTAAGCTAACATGGTCAATGGTCATTCACATAATAACTACTATAAACTTCGGGTTGTTTACCATATATGTTTGTTTTTATGAGTTCCCGATATTTCGGTACTGTTGTAACCGCCGTTGTCACGGAGTAACTGACGTGCTGTGAGCGTGTGACTCGCAGCACGTAAGTTACTCCGTGATGACGGCGCTTACAACAATGCCGAAATATCGGCACATAAACATACATGGTAAATATCCCAGTGTCAATAGTAGTTATTATAGGTACGCAGTTAGCAGTAGATTAGGAACACGTTAACGGAATTGTATTTTCTAAAATTTATAATTACTATCTAATCGATTTGAAAAACTTATATCCTATTAAGACGCTTATTGGCTGACCGATTAGCCAAAAAGACTTGAAGGGAGATTTGCGAGTTTCGAAAGAAATATTTAAAATATATCTTTTTAATATATATCGCTTTGCAAAGGCTAACGTTGTTTGAATCTTACGTATTAGAGTTCCACAAAACTCGACTATAATTTCAACTAAATTGGTGTAAAAACCGTTGCAATTCTAACTTATACCTTTATAGATAGCACGTCTAGCGCAAGTTAGTCGCGATATAGCCTACGAAGGTTCAATTGGGGTAAGCGGAAGACGGCCAACGGTCCCGAATTCCATGCTTCTGTCCTGTATTTAGATAATGATTAAAAATGTCCCGGCATGTCCATTCTTGCAGTGCATTTGGTTTGATTCTGGATAATTTAAAGTTTAGGCGGATATTTGAAGCTAAGTCGTGTGGGTCCGTACGAAACTATCATGAGAGAAACCCACCACGCAGGCTAAGAAATGTCCCGTTTTGGTCTCATCACGTGAAGTTGACACTTTAGGTAAACGACAACAAAAACAATATCCCATGCGCTAATTGAACCTACGTACGGCCGAGCGACGATTTCTCGTGCGCGTCACAGCATTTAACAGCCAATAGAGCGCACATTAGGAAAGCAATACCCGGTCAAATATGAAACCCATGTATTACCCGATTCTAAAAAGTCAGTTACCCGGGTTGCATTACCTACAATGAACTTGCCGGCATTGCCGGCCGTGTTAAGTAAGATAAGCAGCATGTTTTTTGCGTTTGTTTTTAGGCGGCTGACGTTAGGTTTTCTTTATTAGGTTTTTTAACCCAGGTTCTTAGTCAATATAACCGGGTTTTACCCGTATATGAATAAAGTCGGTTACCCGGGTACCCGGGCTGTTGCATTCCCTAATCAGTAACGCAGCGCAATGCAGTACGTCTAGCATAACTGGCCGCGACTTCGTCTCTCGCGCAACAGAGCATCACCTGTCACTGTCGCAGTATATTGAGTGGAAAGAGATAGGTAGCATTTGTCGCGCGAAAAAAAGTCGCGTGTCACAGTTGTGCTAGAGGTACAGGCGAGCTCTCATGGGCTGTAGGTACATCGTGGCCATATTGTGCTATCCATGCAAGGCAGCATTGGCAACGTTCGTTAGAGTATCGTTTAAGTTGAAAATGTACTTAAATCACTTTTACCAGTAACCTAACCAGCTAATATTGATATGATTCCAATAGCTATTGACTAGAGTAAAATTTGAAACTAGTTGCCTTTCTAACCCGTACAAATCTTAAGCGCGGTAAGCGACATCAAACTGTTACATTGCTTATGGGTACTCTGAGTACCGTACTCACGATGTTTTTTGTATTAAAGTTACGGCATAGTAGCGTAAGCGACATAAATTAATTTTTAATTTGACGTCATTACGTCATACAACACAGAAGGAGAAAGCTATTTCAAAATCGTACATTTCATATATCTACGCCATTTTATATGTTAACGTGATTTTTAATTTATAATATGATAAAAATGGCAAATTTAATATGATAAAAATGGCAATTTTATATTATTTTTCAAAAATGGCTGTAATAAGTTACCTCCAAGGCCCCGTTTCACGAAGCTACAAGTTACAATTTTGCAAGTCTAAACTAGCAACATTGGTCAAATACAGCAACGCCATTGGTTGATTTGACCGATGTTGCTAGTTTAGACTTGTGAAATTGTAATTTGTAGCTTTGTGAAACTGGGCCCTGGTCTGTAATTGGAAAATTAATGTTATTTTTTTTTAGTTTTCGGACGCCTGTGTTTGTGGATAACTAGACTTGTCCAGGAGGTTAAAGGATACTAATCGCCCGACTACAGATAAGCCAAAATGATGATTATGACGTTTTAATCATCGCAGGCATCTTTTAGTTACAGTAATATCACAGAATAAGTAATAGTACTAAGTACAGAAGTTTCCCTTTCTAACAAAACTGTCGTTCGGGTCCGTCGACGGAACACACCGCATCCAATCGTCTCACTCTATCCCATAACTCGTGCTCTTTCTGGTCGCGGGCAAAGACCCTCCGGAACAGCAAAATATGGTACAACTAGCCGCGCGTCGAAATCACGGAGTGAGCCGCTCCTGTACCTCTAGCACAACTGTGACACGCGACTCTTTCTCACATGACAAATGGTACCTATCTCTATCCACTCAATATCGTGCGACAGTGACAGGTGATGCTCTGTCGCGCGAGAAACGAAGTCGCGGCCAGTTATGCTAGACGTACTGGTATGCAGTATATTTTTGTCGCTTACCACATTTAAGACTTGCACCTTCATAACCTAGTTCAAGTCCGGAGCGAGATTGTCCCAGTCACCTTTACAATAACATTAAAACCTTATAATACTGTTTCTCGTATCACTACAAACCACGCTGAGAGGACTCGATATAGCTAACAGAGACTGGTTTCTACGTTTGGGTGTAACATTTTGTTGCACATAAAAATCAAAGACGAATTAATCTATGTAAGGAATTACTTCCAAATATAAGAAAAATAATGTAAATCGAAGACAAACAAACGAATTCGTTGTGGTTTTCAGAAAAATATCAACAGTAAATCTAGCGATGAAACAAGATTTCGATCTGCTGGGGATATTTTGACTTCTGAAATAACCCCCATTGAACGTCGTCATTATAACCGTAAACGACAATAAAATTGATAATAAGTATACCATCAATCAATGATTCGCATCGTGCTATTCTATCTTTTACTATTCTTTTATTTTAGTCCTACTCTGTTCCACAAATGGAACAGAAATAGCCGAGGATCCATAAACGGAACACCAGAATGTCCGACTTTATTTAACACGTCTATTGTTGTTTCTTTATTATTTTACAAACTAGTGATTCTCGATCAATAACGAACCATCGTTTTACTATTTAAGTTAAAACCAGCCTCTAATCTATGTTTTAATTCTGAATGTCCTTCCCAGCGTGTCAGTAACCAGAAAGTGTCACAGACACATTATGGGACATACAAACTTCTTTAATTAAAACTACCCATATTTGTATTTATTTCAAAGCCTTTATGAAGTGAAAACTTTATACTCATCAGACGCAAACTACCTAAAATTGAGTTTTTCAAAAGGTACGTAGATTTAAATTCTTGCGTACTCATTTTTAATACATTTTTGTAGGTATTTAAATTCAATTTGAAACTTCTATAGAATCATGTATTTTTGATTAAAAATGGATAAATTTTCTTACGACATCGCCCTTGACAAAAACGATGGTCTTGAAAGTTTTGAGAATCTAAATTAAAAAAGTTTGTATAATAATCCCCTTTAAACAGTTTGCAGAATAGTGACGCAAACATTTTGATTAAGTAAGATATTTGAAATGCTTTTACTTAAATATACGAATCTATTTATATAAAATCTCGCACAGAGTACCCGTTCAACTACTTGACATAATTTTTATCACTTCCATAATACATGTACCTACATGTTATATCTGAATCTGAACCATAAAAACAACAATGCCGCACCAAAATTGTCAAAATTATGCAATTTTGGAATTACGTCTGTATTTATATGATCTTCCAAAAGTCTCCTTATCAGATCAGATATCCCACGTAAATCTGTTTTTTTTTTATAATTCTAGACTCGTATATTTAAGTCAGCACGTGCAATTAGTCAATTAAATTCATATCTACACACCGATATAAACTTGATAATTCATAGGCAGTATCATGTTAGATTCAAAACGATTTGAAACTGTTACATCTAATAATTGTTGACAATGAAGCGTCCTTCCGCATAGTTTTATCACTGGGTTAGGGAACCATCACTGGAACACTGGGTCCCTTTACGGAACACCTGGTCGGTGCGGACCGTTATACGTAGCTCTCCATTTGGACCTCGCTTGTGGACGGACCCTAAAAAGATGCCTCCACTAAATAAGTTCCATCCATTGCTACTCCAGTTTGGTTGCCTTGGACTGTGCTGCCTGCCGGAATGTATTTGCCGCACGCTTGCTGAAATAAGACAGAAATATTCATGTTAAATATAAGTCTGGCTTATATTGGCTTATTTGACAAAGTGTATAAGCCAAAAATATAACTTGTGACTTATAAGTTACGTCAACTTTTGATGAAATTTGTACAAGATAACAAATAAATATATCAAAAAACAAAGGATAAGATAAAATACGTTTATATGAACAAACTTAAAAATTATTTGTTTGTACATTTTGTTAGTGGTGTATAAATTAAAAAAAAGTGATTAAAATATGTCTTTATTTTTTTTTAATAAAGTTTTATACAATTTATAGCGAGGCTTACATTTTGAATACATAAGAATATGTTCAGCCTAACTACACTTTATCTAGGTACCTAAAATACTCAACTCAACCGACACGACATAATGCTCAAGCTAAACAAAAAGTGTAAAATACGGAAAAAAAATCGAAAGTGGCAAGTAGCAGTGAGTTTGTAGTGAATGTGTATGAGTGAGATGTTTGGTGTCATCATGCCAATTAGGAAAGAAAATAGTCATTTATTTATGTAGACCCATTAGCGTGTAACGTGTGTCAAAGAAAAATAATATGTTCCTGTCAAACTACATGTGTGTTGGATGTCGATATTTTAATAAATCCAACCAATTTTACCAGTTGATAAAAGTTTGAGCGCCTCTGACCAACAGCTGTCTTGCTTCTTCACGTTAGGTTTCGCTAAAGTGAGATGCGATACAGCATAACGCGGCCAGTGGTGAACAACATATTTAAAGTATATAATGTTTTGTTTTTCTAACGATATTCTGTTTCTACTACGAAATCCATGTAACACTGCTAATACAACAATGGCTTTATTTATAACGGCGCCATTTTTGATAATGTGTGCAGTGTGTTGGCATTCACGTTGAAACCTTTGTCATCGTTGAGAGTATGTTTCAACAAATATAGCAAATAATTTAAATACATTTTAAAGACATCTGTTTTTCAAAATACATTTACAACACTCCTGGATCTACTTGAAAACATCGTCTCATTCTTTTCTTTCAGAAATTCTATTGATAATTACAAAATAAGATAAGAATAAGACGATCTTATAACAGATATAACATCAGATAAGATACTGAAATACACAATAAATACATTTTACACTTCACAATACTGAAACAAAAACTTGCTTTATACAACATCTTAGCACAGCAGCAAGCTCGGAAATAAAAACGACATTAAATACAACATTTAATACAGGACAACTTGAACTGGAAATTATAATTTTATATGAAGCAACAATTTTTATAGCAGCCAACACCCTGCAGACATTAAAAGCCTTTAATACATTTTATCGGTTATTACCACACAGCGAAAATAAACCTAATTGAGAAAACCACTTAAATAAAATATAATTTAACCCTAAACTCCATAACTAATCCCATATTCCCTTTCAGTGATAAATTATAAGTCTCCTAAAAAATACAACTAACGGTAACCAATCACAATGCGTTATACACCGTGGTGTATATTTACTTACTTACCTACCTAACCATCTGTATAAAAAAATATTTTTGTTGTATTTCACAACCCTGCCGTATATTTCAATCTTATTTGTCTTATAAGTCAAATTAAGGCCGTAATTCAGACTTGTTTGCCTGATAAGCCAAAAGAAGGCGCTTCGCTGCGTGGTAACACCGCACAAACGTACTGGTAGCGGTTCTTCGCTGGCAGCGGCCGACACCGAGGTGTCGCTGGGACGAGAGGTTGCCGTGTACCTCCGGACGCCCCTCATGCGGCCCTTCCTGCTCGAATCTAAGAGCAGTACCTGTCAGCCAATTAGATACTTGAGTCCTAGTCCGAAAACTTCAGAAATTCAGATTATACATGAGGATAGGAGTATTTTAAGTCTTTCAATTACACAAATCGATCGAGATATGTACGTTACAACACCAATTTCAATTGCGACACGCACATAGAGGCCAATATTTAAACCGATACCGCTTTCTAGTTTCGTCTGAGTACAATTGGCATGTACAAGTACGCATAAGTTTACATACATCATAATTATAATATATTTCAAGTAGGTAATTTTAATATTGCAACGTACTATCTACAAATTATAGGATTTGTATCAACTTATTGATGATGATCCAAATATCACAGAATGTATCACGAATATGGTGTATTCATAAAACTTATTCCAGAATGGTGCTACTTAATTTATTCAGTAGTTTTTGTATGTTGTGTGAGTGAAGGAATACACTTAAATAAGTATTAAGAAAAGACTTAAAATTATAAATAGACACAAATTAGCAGAAATAAATAAATAACAAAGAGCGAAAACACACAAAGGCAAAGAGAGCATACATTTAATTTAACCTTTAATAATATGTTGAGCATAATATACGTATACAGAGTACAAGAAAACATATTATACGTGTGTATTTGTGGATAAAATGTGATTACATTTCATTTTAGTTGTCTTCGCTAACTCATTGATTAAAACTAAGTAAAACGTCTGGCTTTTGCTAATATAAAGATTTGGTTAGAACAGGAAATATATAAATAATACACGTAGTATCTTACGGTATACTTCCAAGCGAATACTTACCATTCCCATGATATACTGATGTAGATTATTTAGGTAAAATTTTACAAAACATGTTGCTGGCACATTGAATGGATTATTCGCTGGTAACTGTTATTTAAGCACTTTAAAATAAAAACAGTAGATAAATTGGTGTTTTATTAAATACAGCAACTTGTTTTGTATATATAAGTACAATTATAGTAGTATTCCTCCATTTAACCATTATTATTCTGTATAATACAATGAGTTAGCAGCTAAAAATTTCCATGAAAACCTATCATCGAAATTTATTACTCATTACTCACTTTATTATTTTTATAAACATCTTAACAATTTCATAGCAATATAAACCTTACGGGTACACGTTAAGACTGTATTTGCGTCAGCACGAGAGACAACTAGCATGGCCACACAACATTCGAGCCGGGGCAAGCGACACGGACCCCAAGTTTACGGGTTTTGTGAACGAGCAACGGCATGTTTCTATGACCGAGAAAAAAGAAGAAAAACCAAACTCAAGAAAGATAAAATAAATAAGCGATTTTATTTGTAACCTACTTATTTACATGTCGCAATTATTTTTAATTAATAATTTTATCTCATCGCGCGTCGGATGACTTTAATGCCCAAGAAATATAATTGATCAAGATAGAAAAAAACAGAAACTAAGAAATAATATTATCTCTAGACAAATGGAATTCAATTCAAGTATAATTTTTAAACAGGTCGACTTTAAGAAAATATCATTAGCATAGTATTGCGACATTGACTTTTCAATCAATTGTATAAACACTAGTCAAAAGACTCAGTTTTAATATTTATGTCTGCCGCAAACGCCTTTGTACGATTCTTTTATTAGAATTTATAAAAATGAAATTAATTGTCAATTGGAAATAACCTCAATTAGAAAAGTTAATTAAATGCTCGAAGGAGCTCAGTTCAAAGTTCACTTTTTCTACAAAAATACAAGAAATAAATTGATTGAATTGAATAAGCTGCAGCGAATGAGATTTTTTATATATGTCACGAGCAAGTTTACTATATGGAAGTTTTACTAATTTGTTATAAGTCGGCCATAGAAACATAACCCAGGTACGGCAAAACAAAAGGGTCCACAGTTGGTGCTCAATTTGGCAATACAATGAAAGTACCTCCCGTCGTGAGCATGAGACCAGCCCAATAGGACTGATGCAGCGCACCGAACGACGGCGCTTCTGTCGTCAAAATATCACAATAAGTCAGATATATACGGCTTATAAGACGAACACTACGTACACGTTTGACTTATAAGGTTTGGCTTATAGGCCGAATCTATCTTAGACTTATAATTTAGTATATAAAAATAAATTTCTTCTAGTACCTATCATATATGTAGCTTATAATTATGTTGAGATAATAAGTCTAACTTATAACTATTTTTAATATAGGTTAGACTCATAAATCGATGTATTTAAATGTGTGACTTATTGGCAAAGTAAGCCATATACCGATCCCAAAATCTGAAGCTTTTTTCGTGTACTTATGTTTTAGTGAGTTACTACTAAGCTGTCAGCTAAAATATATATTCTAGGTGAATTATTAAGTGGAAAATATTCGGTTAATACGTACTACAAACTACGACCGAATAGATAAAATATATAAATTAAGTGGGGTTCTACTTTTGTTTTCAAGTAATCATTCGTTCATTTATTTGCTATATAACCTTGAGCATGTGGGTCTAAAATCGAAAAGCATAAAAATACGACTTTTTCAAGCAAAAGGTACCACTCTGTCACTTGTCAGTAAAGATACCTTTTAGCTATATCTTCATAACAGTAGTCTATTCATCATCAGCCAATAGGCTACTTATACCATTTTACTCAGAATCACGAGCACTTTTCATTCATGAAATAAAAAAAAAGTAGTGCAAAATGTCCCAACTTTTCCGTGCAAAATCGGGGAAAGTCGTAACGAAACTGAGAAAAAATAAAATCTCAGTTTCGTTACGATTTTTCCCCACATTTAGTTTGGGCGTAACGAAACTGAGAAATTCAAAATTTGTACGGAAAAGTTCGGACATTTTTCACTACTTTTTTTATTTCATTAATGAAAAGTGTTCGTGATTCTGAGTAAAATGGTAAAGGACACACCATGATCAGACAAAAAAAGTGAAAGGTAATTTTTTTCTGCAATTGGCCCTTTTGCGGACAGCACCCGCAGCGCGCGCTCACGCGAGCAGCGCGGGCGACGCCAGCGACGAGGGCGACCCGGGCCGCTTCACCGTGCCGTTGATGGGGTCCTTCAGGAGAAGAACCCTTACAACGAGTATCCCCATCTAGTATTTGGGTCAATTGCAGAAAAAATGTACCAGTGTTTTTGTCTGATCACGGTGTGTCTTATACCATTTTACTCAGAATCAATTTTGAATTTCTCAGTTTCGTTACGCCCAAACTAAATAGAGGGGAAAAGTCGTAACGAAACTGAGATTTTTTTCTCAGTTTCGTTACGATTTCCCCCTATATTTAGTTTGGGCGTAACGAAACTGAGAAATTCAAAATATGTACGTACGGAAAAGTTGGGACATTTTGAACAACTTTTTTATTTTTTTAAATGAAAAGTGCTCATGATTCTGAGTATAATGGTATAAGACACACTATGATCAGAAAGTAAAAGGTAATTTTTTTTCTGCAATTGACCCATTTACCCCAGGATAGCCATTGTACCACGTATCCCCACCTAGTATTTAGCCCAGGATAACCGTTATACCACGTTATCCCTGCACCCCACCTATTTAGTCTATTCTGCCGTGCTAGCATCCTTACTGCAATGAAATAAGGCTGACATTAACTACACTCATAGACGGGAGTTACTGCCAATATCGTCCTTGTCCCGATCTAGTATTTACCCAAAGTAACTGTTGTACCGCGTTATCCCCAACTAGTATTTTAACCATTATAATTAGGGATATAACGATACCGATACCGGTATCGGTATCGCCAATTATATACAACCGATATTTGAAGAGCGCGAAGGGTGGATTTTTGTCCGCGACATTTGTATGCCAAACTAAATGTATGGCATACCAATATGTATGGCGAAAATCCACCCGAAAAAAAATCTGCAAAAAGTAATTTCAATTAGTGACTTAATTTATATATTGGTCTATTAGTCTATTACCTTGTGCAATAATAATTACTATGTTAATTATATATTTGGTTCATAATAAAAAAAAAATTGTGTTGACAATTTATTTATTTTTACTTTACACCTTCAAGGTTGACACTCTGTTAAATATAGCCAAGTTTTAGGTATAATAAAGACATACAAATAATAAATCTGAAGTTAATACTTCATTAGTTAGCTAACATATCGGTATCGGTATCGGTATCGCCGATAATTTACTACAAATATCGGTATCGGTATCGTATCGGCAAAATTATGTATAGTTACATGTATCCCTAATTATAGGTATAATCAACCTAACCTAGAACCATCTTATTCCCACCATATTGCCACCTGATATTTTGTTTAGTCTAACTGACTTTTTAAGGATTTCCATTATGTTATCTTCTCATCCCCACCTGATATTTCTGGGGACAGCACCCGCAGCGCGCGCAGCAGGCGAGTAGCGCGGGCGCACGGCCGGAGTGCGCGGGCGACGCCAGCGGCGACGGCGACCCGGGCCGCTTCACCGCGCCGTTGAAGGGGTTCTCCATCTCGACGAACTCGCGGTCCTGGAACGAGACAGCCGAGCTATTAATTGAATTGAAATAGTACATTACATAACTGGAGTGGTAAAACAAAGAAAGATCGCAGATATTTGCGGCCCGAGCTGCAAACGAGGGACATGAATATGCGATCGAGGGCTTTCTTTATTACCTCCCGTGTTGTGTACATCATGTTATGTCAAAACTTGGTCAAAAAGCGGCTTTTTTTCCGTGCGCGTAGCGTGCGATAAAAGCCACTTTATGGCCAAGTGTGGCATAAACATTTATTTCAGTTCCATTAGACCCATCACCCATATAAGATTTGGTTAGTTACAGTTGACTTAGAGCTCTGTTAATAACAATAGTATCTCCATATTTAATAACAATAAATATTAATTAAAACACAATAAAATAATTATTTATTTATTTTATTTATTTATTTATTAATACATCTTAACATGACATTACAGTAAAAAACAATGCACATTCAAAATACAGAAAAATTATGTCATATAAATAAATAGATTGACATTAATCATTCAAATCCATATAATCACACACACACATGCACCTTTATCCATTTAGCCATAAAGGGGCAGTCAAACTTGGAGCTGAATACGGTCAGGAGTGTGTTGGCTTCTCGTGGCAATCTCTGCATCAGAGTCGCTGCTCTCTTACGTATAATGGCATGAGAACCATCTGTGTGAGCGTCAGCAAACATCCCTGATGCGCTGCAGTACCGCGACAGCCTCAACATTGTCCTGAACGCGTTATTATACTTTATGCGCAGAGCCAGGGCATTATATGAACGTCGTGTATAGTTAGTCCAAAGACTGCAAGTGCAGGTGTAAAACGACTGGCAGTATGCTTTAAATAGCTATAGTAACCGGTGAGAAATTAGAATAAATGGTTCTTTAAGATCGAATTCACGGTTAGTAAATTCTCGGATAAATAGTAATATAATTTCAATCGCTGGAGCAAGATAGTTCTGCAGTGGAGACCGCGCAGTGTGGGACGCCCACCGGCTAGATGGAGCGACCTGTGCGGGGTTGTAACTGGAGTTGATGATGGAGCAAAATAGCGCGTCTTGGGAGAGGCCTACGTCCATTAGTGGACTGCCAGAGGCTGATGATGATGATGAAATATTCATACATACATCGTATAGATTACATTAGCAGATAATCACTCTCTGCTGCAACTTTATTGCGAACATCTTGTGACGACCCATGGCAAATTATGGTGCAAGATCCTTATGAGCTTAAGAGCATGACATATCGTTTTTCCCAGCAGTTACCGAGCTAAAGAAGGAACAATGTATTTATAAAAAGACTAAAAGAGGGAGACGTAAACGATGAAAATGAAGGAAGGAAAACAAAAACAATGAACAAATTAAAGAAAAGTAATGATTCATTAATGTTATTACCTACTTACTATTCTCTTCACTATTTTACAATATATTAATAGACAAATGTTGTTCATTTTAAATAAATCCCACTTTAGAGATGTGGATAGAGATAGGTAAGGACAGCCAAGGAAGATACACAAGAAAATCAATAAAATTCTGGGAAATAAAAAGGTGAAAACAGCAAAAATAGAGATGCTTAGGGCTTAATTGAGCTAAGTGAGAAAAACATGGTAAGGATAAAGAGTCTGAAAGAGGGATAGTTAAAGAAATGTCTAGAAAAGGCAGGGAAAGAGGGAGGGTTAAGAAGAACCGCTGGGTGATAAAATCTGATGTCGTTGAATTGATAAAACATCTTTTGCTAAGAGTCCTCACCGTGGTACGTTCCAGGCACCGCAACAAATGATGGTGCTGCAACTCGAAAATGTCTTCGTCGCGGCCGGCGTCGTCCAGCTCCACGCCCGACTCCTGCGCAGCCAGCCGCGCCTCAGCGGCCTTCTTCTTCGACACGAACGCAGCGCCAGAGGACGCTTTGGCGATGCGGATTCGGGCGAGGCGGGCTTTCTGGAATTTTATGATGTGGTTGTTGAAAACGATACATTTAATGTAGTTTTTAGCAAAGGCAGGTCCGTATTTAGAGATCCATGGCAGATGCGTGAGAAGATGGACAGGATTATCTGTAGGGGAGACCGGGTATGGTTGTCTCGCGGGTTGGTTGTCACAGCGGCCATTGATGAAGTACGGAAGGATGTACAGCTCTTGCGATCTTTTAGCACCGATCGATGTACTTAATGTTTCGTTTAGTATTATTTTATGGCCGCTGTGACAACCAACCCGCGAGACAACCATACCCGGTCTCCCCTAAGAAAGAGTATGGATGCTCCAACACGTGGCTTGACAGAAAAGGATCAGAAAAGGACGTACTGCGCTTTCCGTTTACCAGGGCGTTGGTTCTGATGGTAGATGCGCGAAAACTTGGAGACGATGACGGGCATGGGCAGTACGATCACCAATACTCCAGACAGCTTTTGCACTCTTACTTGCCTGACTGCAAGGAGATTTTATCCTCCAACACTTGTCTGATCAGAAAGGAGCACACCCCCTACGCTTTTCGCTTACTACACGCTGGTTTTAATGGATGAGAGAAGTCGGATCCAATGACTGGATGACACACGACCTTTCCAGAGAGGATCTTACCAGTTGCGCCTTGCGCTTGTGCTAATGTTAGATGCGTGAGAAGATGGACAGGATTGTATCTGTAAGAAGTATGGATGCTTCAACCCGTGGCCTGATAGGAAAGGATCAAAAAAGGACGTACCCGCTGCGCCTTCCGTTTATCAGCGCGTTGGTTCTGATGGTAGATGCGCGAGAAGTTGGAGACGATGACGGGCAAAGACAGTGCGATTACCAATACTCCAGACAGCTTTTGCACTTTTACTTGCCTGACTACAAGGAGATTTTATGCTCCGACACTTGTTTGATCAGGAAGGAGCACACCCCCTATGCCTTCTACTTACTGCACGTTACTTTTAATGGATAAGAGAAGTCGGTTGCAATGACTGGATGACACACGACCTTTCGAAAACGGATCTTACCCGTTGCGCCTTGCGCATGTGCTGATGTTAGATGCGTGAGAACATGGACAGGATTGTCTGTAAGAAGTATGGATGCTTTAACACGTGGCCTGATAGGAAAGATCAGAAAAGGACGTACCCGCTGCGCCTTCCGTTTATCAGCTCGTTGGTTCTGATGGTAGATGCGCGAGAAGTTGGACACGATGACGGGCACAGGCAGTGCGATCACCAGCACTCCGGACAGCGAGCACACTCCTCCCACGATCTTCCCCGCGATGGTCCCGGGGACCATGTCACCGTATCTGTAAAGACAAGAAAGTCTTGGTTAACAAGAGTAGAAAAAATCTGAAATCCATAATGACTAATATCTATGGTGACATGACTACTAAGGTAAAGTGTAGGTACTTAGTTTCTTGTCTATTTAAGGATCTCTATTATGGGATTTTTGCAAAAAGTTGCCTGCATATTGTTCAAATTTCTTTGAGACCGGCAACGCATTGGTTACGTATCTAATGTCACAAATATCTACAGGCGGCAGTGACCGCATCCATCAGGTGGGCCGTCCGTCTGTCTTTATACTTTGGTAATATCGTGCCGCGATCGATCCTTCTAAAAAGTAAGTCTGTAATTATAAAAAAATAAATGTCATTTTATACCTGTCTAATGACTTTAATCATCTATTATTTTCTTTCATTTCTTTCCCTATATTTTGCTAGAGTCTGGCTAATGAAAGATGAGACTAGTAAATAGCGGAAAATTTAAAAAAACAACAGGTTGCGACACTGTTTATAGGGTGACAAAAACGGTAATGATACTTGGGCCGATTTTTGTCTTGTTGTCACTTTTTTACCCGACTGCGGCGAAGCCCAAAGGAGGGTTATGTGTTTGACCTGTATGTATGTATGTATGTCCGTTCCTGTGTCCGCTCGTAACTACTCAACGGCACAACCGATTTTGATAAATGATACATCATTAGATTCGTCTTGATGACGCGAGTGTCACTGGGTATGAAGTTTTAAAATAAACAAAATGGCGGATTTTATGCACTTTTAAAGTGCACCGCGGTCGGGTTTTTTTTTAGTAAAAATATTTCATTCTTCCGATTTTAATGAAAATTGGTAAGCACATAGTGTTTATTAAAGTGTTAGTGTTTATTTATGATATATATATTCACTCCCCACATTAGCCGCGGAAAGAAAAGCAAAAACAATTCAGTAAGTGTTTTCGGAAACTGTTACTTTCTTATGTTGCATATTGAGTATCAAAATCACCACGGCATACTATCCTCAGAAATCTAATGACGTTTGACACTTTTGACGTTTGTATAATGTCGCCATTTAAAAAGTTTTGAATAAATCTCAGTCTCATCTTTAATTAGCCAGACTCTATCTAACGCCTTAAAATTTAAGTTAACCTGCTAATAATACAGTGTGCAAGTCTAATACGAGCGAATCTCTTAACGGTGGTTAGTATAGGACAAAGTGAAGGTAATTAGGTAATATTTACTTAAAGTTGCAACAATAATTTTGTCCATACAAAATAATTCAGCCCGCAATGTAATGCAAACACACTCACGTTAAACGCTCGTTGACAGTTACGTTGACATTTCGGTACCGCCGTACCGCAACCATGTTTACAGTACATTGCTGCTGAGAAATTTAAAAAAAAATAATTATGGGGTCGTAATGAACTGCAACTTAAAAAAACCTTTTACTTCATGATTACACTAATGAATACTATGTCCGATTTAATTTATCGCCCGTATTAGACTTACACGCTGTATAATTTAGTAGAGTCCTGTTCAACGTCTGCTAGATTTATATTTAAAAATGTAATTTTCTGACGTTAAAGTATAATTGTTTTTCCTTTCTTTCTAATCAATAAATACTCTTATTTTAGAGATTTTAGCTCACGAATAAAAAATGGAAAAAAATCTAAAAACGAAAAACCCAAAAAATAATCGACAAAAAAATTGCTATGGAACCTGCTGACAAAATTTACACACGCCAACGCCACCTGAGCGGCTAATATTGGTAACTTTTTTTCATCACACTGAGGGTATTTAGAAATCAGAAATTCACCAGCTGGCAGCAGGGTGGCGAAAGGTCTATTTGGCAGTAGATGTCAAAATCAGGTGGTGTGATTGGTGGACCTTGACGTCTACTGTCAAAAAGACCTTTCACCACCCTGCTGCCAGCTGGTGGATTTCTGATTTCTAAACACCCTTAATGCACGAAAATGGTGTTGTTACACGTAGGTTCTGCGCGCAGTATTTTGCAATATAAACAACTAAAATGGCCGTTTTAGGTCTTTACCGCTATGGTTTCCGAACGTGACTTGTCATTCGCATTATTTATGGATATGCTGTCACTTTCTGTTTTAAAATGTTCTTCTCATACTAGGTAGATTAGTAAGGTTAGGTATTTATTTAGATTTCCTCACAAGTGTGATGGAAAACATTGTGTGTGCCACGGGCAGTAAACGAATTACAAACTCGTGTTATTAAAGCAAACAAACACTCGCTTGTAATCCCTTTCTTTTTTGTATTTTGAAATATACGCGCTAGTGACACGCAGTGACTATATTAAAAATACTTTTTTTATGTTGGCATCAATGAATTTAGTTCGAAAAGTTTTGTTTTTCTTAAAAACCGTAGGAATTTGTTTGTTAAGTTGGTAATTGTGCATTTTTATCGTAAAGTTAGAATTGAGCGCTTAATCCTTGACCTAAGCTTAACCTAGATTTAGAAGTCTGTGGCTGCTAGCAGTATCGTAATGTGACTATAAACGACACTAGTACTGTTATGGGGAATAGAGTATAGACTTCTCTGAACTCATATTATGTATGTTCTTATATTAGTGTTCGTGACCAAGTAAAAGACAGATAAAAGTAGGTACAGGAGTAGAAAAATAAAAAAAATCGGTTGTCTGTAAAGTCGGTTTACTGACGATAGTCGAACGTGATAACGTTGACCTTGACCCTGACTTTGACTTTGACTTCGACTTCGACTTGAGTACCAGCCGCCCTTTTCTCAGCAGCAGCAGTGATTTTTTGTCACGATTGGCCGCCCCTAATATCTGGCCGCCCTAGGCCCGGGCCTACTAGGCCTTAGGGCAAATCCGCCACTGGTCTCTTGTCATTCAATAGAGATTTTTGACAGCCGTATCTTAGGGAATAAGGGCTATTTTATTAACAATTTGTAAGAAACTATCGTCTTAACGACTTTAGTGCTGGAATAATATAAAGTACCTATTTGACAGGTAACGACCCTGCAAGGTAACGGCCCATGACGTCACACTTTTTCGTGCGTGCAGCCGGCTCCATCGAATTATAAGACGTTATCACGTCAAAAACACGTTTTTATCAAACACGCCAAAAGTCAATGACCTACTTCGAGGCATAAGACATAAAGTGTATCTGATAAAGTGATTCAGAAAGTTTATATTTTATAGAAAAATCTTTTTAAATGAGCGGTTATCTTCGTAATTTATTGCGCCGCTTCACCTCCACGGCGGTGGGCCGTTACAGCCAGTTTTATTGCAAGTTATGACTATTAGGTAAAATGTTACGAAATGTTACGGATATTTTGTGGGAAGGGATTTTGGCGAGATTTATATTATCATTTAAATTCCTAACAGTAACTACTAAATTTGTAATTTATAATAGGATAAAGTAGGTAGAAGATATTTTTATGAAAATAAATACAATTATACGTTAAAGGTCTTTAAAAACAAACATATTGTATTGTAAGTATATGGTACGTAAATATAATTATGTGGGCTCGTTTCAGCTAATTTTATTACTAGTTATAACTTGCTACCTATCCCAACTTTTCCGTACAAATTTTGAATTTCTCCGTTTCGTTACGCCCAAACTAAATATAGGGGAAAATCGTAACGAAACTGAGATTTTGTGAAAATTTTAAGTTTCTAACCATTACGGTTTAAAAGATACAGCCTTGTGACACACAGACAGACTTCGTGATAGGGTTCCGTACCCAAAGGGTGCTTTGGATACAGACCCTTAAAAAAGGTAACCATATCTCACCCAAACACCCTCAAAAGTAATACATTTACGGGCATGCAGAGAGGCAGTTCGATTCTAATTCCAATCCAATTTAAAAGGAATCTTATCTCGCGAGTGAACCTGACACTATCCGTCTAAAAAGTCATATCTACATAGAAATTCAGTGACACATACAACCTTCTTACTATACAGGGTTCATTCGATTTCGTGGGTCTAAAAGGGTGTAACTACATTAGAACTTAGTGATACATACGATCTTTTTATTATAGAGGATCCATTATAAGGTCGTTCGCGAATGTGAATATTTGAAACCAGAGGATACCCGCAAATTTTCGCTCAGACACAAAATAAGTAATAGAATAGACTAATACTTAGTACTACGTAACGCTTAGTCTCCGGAGAGACTTTGCATCTCTCTGCGTCTTCTACCGTCTGTATAATGGGGAATGTTCCAAGGAACTGTTTGGGTTGGTGCCTACCGCATCATTCT
Source organism: Eudemis profundana (assembly GCA_947034925.1). Classification (NCBI taxonomy): domain Eukaryota; kingdom Metazoa; phylum Arthropoda; class Insecta; order Lepidoptera; family Tortricidae; genus Eudemis; species Eudemis profundana. The sequence goes on along the minus strand of OX344818.1, from coordinate 2,621,051 downwards.
ACCATCGCACCACTCGTCATCGGCAGGCGGTTCATCCCCATTTCCTTGAATCATTACACTCAACAACGCGCCGGTTCTCTAGAACCTTTCTAGCGCGTACAATAAGGATTTCGAATGAACTTCCTGCTAAGATTTTCCCACTGCGCTACAATATGGGATTTTTTAAAAAGGGTGTCATCAAATTTCTTCGAGACCGGTATGCATTGGCAATGCATCTAGTGTTGCAAATGTCCATAGGCGGCGGTGACCGCTTTCCATCAGGTGGGTCTGCCTGTTTGCCAGTCTATAGCATTAAAAAAAAAACGTACAGAAGTTTTTCTTTTAACCAAACTGTCGTTCGGGTCAAACCACTGGACGGAACGCACCGCATCCGACCGTCTCTCTCCATTGCATAACGCGTGCTTTTTCTGGCCGGAGGGGCAAAATTTGGTACTTACTAGTAACCGCGTGGCGAAATCGCGGAGTGACCCACTCGTGACCCAGTCTAATGGATACAACTATTTCTATTACTTCACACCTAGCCATAAAGTGACAATTACCGCCCGCTACGCGTGCGGGAAATCCCACTTTCTGGCCTGGGGGAGACGTAATTTTACGATGGTTTTGTTTTATTTTTGACTGTCGTGTTCAAAGGAAATGCCAATTTACTTTTTTAACTTTTATCACTGAAATATTATTTAAAGAGAACTGTTATTGCAAATACATGTAAACACATATTTCTGTAACATTAATTTAATGTTTAAATAGTGTATTTCAGTATTTTGCAAATATAAAATCAACCATTTTAGGTCTTTACCGCTATGGTTTCCGAACGTGACTTGACATTCGCATTGTCTATGGATATATGTCACTAATGTCACTGTCTGTTTTACAATTTTATTTAGGTTAAGTAAGGTTATTTTAATCAGTAGAGACCGGATCTGAAGTAGCGATCTCAATATTAATATGGATATGACTAGTGCAATTTGTTAAATACATGTCATGTTGGTTATATAAGGTCTTTAATTTTTACTGTGCATTGTGCAGAAGAAATATTAAAGAAGATTTTTTTATTTATTATCACCATAATTTTTGCCCAATATTTACAAAAGCTTCCAAAAAGGTTTTTACTTTTTTGTTCCGATAAGTTACATTATTTTTGTGTGTAGAAAAAATAATAAATTATACCAGTCATATCCATATTAATATTGAGATCGCTACTTCAAATCCGGTCTCTATTAATCAGATTTCCTCACAAGTGTGATGAAAAACATTGTGTGTGCCGAGGGCGGTAAAGGAATTACAAATTCGAATTCTCTCTCGGCTTCGCCTCGGCCTTATAACAAATACTCGTTTGTAATTCCTTACTTACCGCCCTTGATACACAATGTACTAGTACTTACCACGGGCGGTAATAAAGAAAGCCTCAGATCGCATGTTCATCGCCCGAGCCGAAGGCTAGGGTCAAATACGAATATGAGACATTCTTTGTTTTACCGCCCGAGGTAAGTAATTTACTCTTAAAATAAACCCTCCTGCAATGCCAAGAAAATATTAACCCCGCAATGCAGCGTCAAATTTACGTAAGGTCAAAACCAGAGCTGTGTTTTCTTAACAAATAGTTTCGGACGTGTTTTCACGTCATGTTTGCTCTAAGTTTACAGGTTTACGTTAGGCTGACGTCACCGTTTCAGAGAAATTGTAAAGGTGATCTGTTTACCTGGATTGAGGACACGTCAAAGAATATTGAATACTATAGCTTGGCAACTTCGTCGGTGACACTCACCTGTGTGCTTTTTTGTTGTGTGCAGCCGTATTTACTTACACAAGTTACCGCCGACAAGAACGGTGACCGACGGAGGCTGCCTCCGGAGGCCCCCGTTCGTGTCGGCGGTAACTTGTGTAAGTAAATACGGCTGCACAGAACAAAAAGCACACAGGTGAGTGTCACCAACGAAGTTGCCAAGCTATAGGGTGGGCCATTTTTCCCTATTTTTTGAATATCGCTATGCAATAGCACTAACATTTTTCATCACACCTGCTCTAAGCACAGCACTTGTGTTGTTACACGTAGCATCTGCGGACCGTAAATGAGCTATTACGCCCGAGGGCTTAATGGTTTTTTTTATTTGAATACGCTGGTTCTGTTTTACTCTTATTTGTCATGTTCAAAGGTAACGCCAACTTACTTTTTTAACTTTTATCACTGAAATATTTATTTAAAGAGAACTGTTATTGCAAATACATGTAAACACATGTTTAGCACCCTAGGTTAGGTTTTTTGTAATGTCTTTATATTTTGTAAAATGTACATAGATATACCTATAAGATTAAGTACCTATGATGAGCTGTAGAAAACAATAATGTCCAGTACGTCTAGCATAACTGGCCGCGACTTCGTTTCTCGCGCGACAGAGCATCACCTGCCACTGTCACACTATATTGAGTGGAAAGAGATAGGTAGCATTTGTCGCGCTACAAAGAGTCGCGTGTCACAGTTGTGCTAGAGGTACAGAAGTCATGCGCAAAATGTGTCACTTAAAAGAAAATATCGATATGCATATGTATTTGGTTTATTGAGAAGTATATCACTCTTTAAGTTCAATAGTTTTATTTAATCGACGAGTCCTCTTCCTAAGTCTTTTAAGAAACTTTCAGAGTAAAAGGCCTGTTATCTGTGTCTTCTTTGGATCTTTTATAAATAAGTTAACTTCAACTTCCAAGGCTTCATCGCTTTAAACAAAGTTTCCCAAACTCGTTAATTCACCGACCTAACTTGGTTAAAAACAGATGTTTCTGTAATCTGACATTACTTTTTCAAAACCTACATCTTTCCACCCAAGAACTCTAAACATAGCCTTAGTCTTATACACATAAGCACTAAAATCCTTCGGACAAAAGATATCAGCTGCATTCAAAGTTAAAATCTTAAATTATAGCTTCAGAAATACCACAAATATTTGCGGTTAAAACACTACAAGGTGTACCTTATTTTGTAGAGCTTAAGGATGAAAATGCCACTACAAGGCGTTGCTCAGCTGTTTCGGACGGAGGTGAAAAATTTGGGGTACTGTAAAAGTTTTTATTGACAATAACATTTTCTTCCGGGTGTGTTTTGGGAAGCTTCTTCTTATCTGTTATCAAAAATGGTTTTATTGCTGATAGTTCCTTATGTAAAGAGGTTTATATAAAGATTGATGGTAGAAGATTAAGATGTTGATAGATGTAAATTCTTATCTAAAGGCTCCCATTTTCTGCATTTCTGTAGGTACATATATTTACTTCTTTATACTTTGCTTGTGGTGTTCCCTGGGATCGAACCAGGTCGCTTAGCACCGGACCACCTAGAAGTCACGCTGATTGCTCAAACTGAACAACGGACCAGCCGGGAGAGGTTGAAGCGGATCAACCTGTCCTTGTGTAGAGTGTGTAATGGAAGCTTTAGGGTACGCGCAGACAGAGCGCGGTCTGGCGTTCCGAGTTCCGCGTTCAGAGTTCTGCGTTCTTTCGAATGTACCGAGTCCCTTATGATAATGCACACAGCAAGCGGTCAGACCGCGGCGGTCAAAGCGGAACGCCGCGTTCTAGAGTTCTTTTGCCGCCGAGACAGAGAACGGCGCGTTCACCACGATGTCTGAAGTTGCAAGTATAGAAAATTTGATTGAATTGGTTAGAAAAAGGAGAATATTATATGATTTAAGTCAATTACACTACAAAAATCTAAGTAATTCACGAAAAATACTACTGAGTCCGCCTTATTCTTGTCATGTTGTGTTAATTTAGGTGCGCAATTTTCTTCTTTTTTAGAAGTTTCTAGGCTCTACAAAAGCAGTGCTTTTATTCGGGAGATGAACTTTCTAGCGACATTTTGCACGTACAAAGACATGGACAAAATAAAACGCAAGAATTAGAACGCCTCTCGTGTGCGTTGGAACTCTCGATCGATCAAATCGCAGAACTCGGAACGCCAGACCGCGCTCTGCCTGCGCGTACCCTTAGTTGCCGGTTCGCTAAAACCTAGACCAGCTAAGAAGACTCCAGTAAGTCTAGCTGAGCCCGACAATGTCGGGAACTAGTTATCAGTTAGCGACGCTACGTCCGGCTATTTATTATAATGTCCTTGGTCGCATGCAACCCACAGTGCATCGATGACGTGACTCCATCAGCCTTGTTACTCGCTGTAGCTGCGATACCGCGCAATTATCACGTCCATTACAGTTCGATCTGTCACCGCGTATGCATTATTTATTGCGTTATGTCGGTGCTGGTAAAACTGGGGCATCGCATCGGAATGTCCTATATGTATAGGTAGGTAAGTACATATTCAAATGTAATCAAAATCCCATGCAAAAGTTCTTGGAAATTTGTTATAATATACACGGTCCCGGCTGTGTAGCCATTAAAGGGTCGATTACAGAGCGTTTCGACCGCGGCGGTTTTTTCATTCGTGTTCCAGCAAATATAGCAGTAAGCAGTGGCGATCATAGTTAACTTTTATTAACGATATAAACGATAGACGGTATCGAGGCTACACATGATCTAATCAGAAGTTGTCGTCACTCGATAGTCCTTTGCGGAAAAAATCAAGTGACACTTATGAAATAAAAAAACGCTGGAAAAACGCCTGAAATCGACCCTAAATATGAGATTTGGGATATTCTTTATTTTTCTGCCCTCCGGCCGGAAAGCGTCACCTTGCCGGCCACTGCGCTAAATGAAGATGCTGCTTTCTGGCTCCGTCGAACAGAAAAATAGTATACAAACCTTGGCCAGTAAATAAGAAAGCCTCAGATCACATGTTGATCTAAGACCTTACTTTAATAAGCCTTTGTATGTAATGCACTATTACTGCTCTTGATGCGTAATAGTACATTACTTACCTAGGGCGGTAAAACAAAGAATTTCTCAGATCGCAGGTATTTCACATATTTATTAGATAAATATGCAATCTGATTTATTTACCGCCCGTGGTAAGTAGGTACCTACAACATTTCTCTCCCAGGCCTTGAAGTGGGATTTTCCGCACGCGTAGCGGGCGGTTAATGCCACTTTATACTAATAGTAGGGATGCACAGTTTTGTCGATACCGATATATAGTAGTTAATATCGGCGAGACCGATACCGGTATCTTAGCTAAATAATGAAGTATGAACTTCAGATATTTGTATGTCCTTATTATAACTAATGGAAATGACTACCGGCTATATTTACCAGAGAATCAACCTTGAAAGTGTTAAGTAAAAATAAATAAATTGTCAACTCAATTTTTTTTTTATTAAGAACCAAAGATTTAATTAATATAGTAATTATCATTGCACAAGGTAATAGACCAATACATACATTAAGTCAGAAATTGAAATTACTTTTTGCAGATTTTTTTTCATACAGCAAATTCTTTTCGCGCTCTTCAAATATCGATTGTATAATATCGGCGATACCGATATATCGGTATCGGTATCGGTATCGTTATATCCCTAATTAATAGGTATAATTGGTACTATATTTGTGTTAGGTTTTCATGTGTACTCAAAACTTACCCTATTGTATTGTAAATGAATTATATTTATTACTTTATCCATCTTGTTTGATGTTAGTTATGTTATTCTTTCGTATTTGCTCAAAGGTTGGTTGGCAGAGGTCTCCTACATTAAATTTTGTACTGTTTCTGTATGATTTTAAGTGTAATATAGAGTTTACTATATTGTCGTCCTAGAGATTTTTCAATAACAGCATTGTTATTGTACCTACCAGTTTAATCGATCTAAAATCTTCTTATAAATCGTCGAGATGATACCTAGTTAATTCTTTAAGACACGAGTAAATAGGCATCTACTGAACCGGCGAGCTACATCTTCGGCCTCGTAGTATCTTACGATCAGGCGCTACTGAGGTCAATCACAGGTCAGTTATTTATAAAAAAACATTACCTATTTTGGCTTTTAAACGGCCATTCTCACGAAGTATGACTGCGTCTAATTACTGCGTCTCCATACATTTAGTGAAAACAGAAACAGCAACATAAAAACAGCGTCGCGGTAATTGGGTGACCGCAGACATACTTCGTGAGAATGGCCGTAAAGCATCATAAATAAGCAATAAATCTAGTCTTCGAATGCGCGTTCCATCTATAAATAACCCTATTAAAACACATTGACAACTAAATTTATCTAATATATAATAAACTTTAATTCGTTCCGTATATTTTCAGATAATCACCGTGCACCCTGCCAAGGCCAAACCCTTTGACAGATCATGGAAAAATCAACTTTATTGTTATCGAAATACGATTTACAGTCTCTTGTATGGGTGTAGGATTGATCTGTTAAGGTGATTCGAGGCGTCCGGCTGTCCATACAAACGAAATAAGAATTCATAATTTACTTGACGTAGAGTCCAACCGAAATTTCGGTTTTGGTATTAAAGAGGGAACATTCGTCTTATACATTATAAATAAAAAGTATATTTAAATCTAATTAGAGTCTGACCGAAATTTCGGTCTCGGTTTCGGTTCCGGCCGTGTTTCGGCAAAAAAACGGGTTTCGGCTGCCATCCGGCCGAAACTACGGCCGAAACCGAAACGGAATTTAAGGGGTTTCGCCGTACAATCGGACAGTATTTATTTCAAAAACACAGATAATTTATTTGAAAGTGGAAGTTATAATATGTTATAATTAATGATTACTCTAAATATCGGAGACTAAATCATTAATGTGTTATTTAAAAATTAAGACTGTCTGGTAATGATTGTATTTTTTTTCTTCCCACGAAGACAATGGAAGTTTCGGTTTAGGTTCTGGTTTCGGCCGAAACTGAGATCAAAGCCGAAATTCGGTTTCGGTTTCGGCCCTAAAAATCTAGTTTCGGTCGGACACTAAATCTAATATGATCAATTGGGACTAGGTCTATTTGTGTAAGATGAAGGCCCTATCGCCGCGGCTGGTACATGCCTCGGGAGATCCCAGAGCTGGCGCAAACCTCCCGCAAAGAATTGCCCTGGCTATTCAGAGAGGTAATGCTGCCAGCGTAATGGGTACCATGCCACAGGCGGAGCTGTTTGAGGGGGTATTCTTTTTATAATATTTTTTTTTAGGTATTTTAATTTAGTTTTAGATATTTTAATCTGTGTTCAAATACTCTCCGCAATATTTATTTATTACTCTTTTTTTAGACTTCCGTACCAAAATGGTAAAAAAGGAACCCTTATGGTGCGACTCTGTCTGTCCTTCTGTCACAGCCACATATTATTATCTCAGGAACTACTGCTGCTAGCGATTTGAAATTTCGAATAGTGTTAAATAAAAGTAGCTAACCTAAACCGAGCTTATTGGGCATAAAAATAATCTTGTAACTTTTTTACTTTTTTTAAAGGGCTCCGTAATGCGACTTTGAAAATTTAAAGTCGGGCTATTATATCGAGTGGGGTATCAAATGAAAGGGCTTGAATTGTAGATTAAAATACCGTGTTTATAATATTTCTTAAGTAAGTAGTTTTTGATTTTTTTTATCAAGATCTCTCGTTTGTATGGAGAGCCGACTCACCTTAAATTTGTTTACTTATGTGGTCTGAATTATGTTGCTTATGTGATGAGATATGTTTATTGTTTCATCGGCGCTGGGATCGGAATTTTCATAAGCTGTTAATAAAATCTCAAGAGTAACGCTCTTTACTTATTTTGTTGGTCAAGTGCGTTACGTTAATCTATCTTTGTACGTCTCTCGGTCAGCCCATTTGTCTTAGTTTTCGACCAAATTAGTTAAATGAGTGAAACTTCATGCGATTTTCTTTCTTAGTTTTTAACCGATTTTTAAAAGAAGAACGGTTCTTTCGTTCTTTAGTGTGTCGGGTAACACGCACACACTCTCACTTTTCCTCCCTTATATAAGCAATGTAGTGGCCGGCCGAAACTAGTTTTCATGGCCAAAACCGAAATTTCGGCTGTGTTTTTTTTTGGAAGTCGGGTAAAAATCTGAAATAGTTTAAAAACTATAGGGAACGTGCACGAACTATAGGTGGCAGCACTAAACGACAAAAGAGACACGGGCGGACAATAAATTAAACTATCGCCCCTGTCAAATCAAGCTGTCAATGTCAATGATAATATGTAAGTGTCAATGTCAAATATAGTAAGTCGTAGCTACACTGACGTTAATCGTCCTTCAACGCGATAAATTAATGTTATTAACGGCGTTTTCGTCAATGTGGCCCAAGCATGAGAGGGTATATGATTTAGATTGGCGGCACCAGTTGGCAGCACGTTCGTCGTGCACGTTCCCTATAAGAAACGGAAGGTGGGCATAAACAAATGAGATTGACAGGTTAAAGACGTCATGAAAAAACGAAAGAGACAAATGTATCACATGACAGTGCGGCCGTTTTCGGTGATTGTCATCATTCAAAATTCGAAAATTGCTCCACTCACTTTTGGACGTATAGTGTCCAGCAACTTCTGGATGTTAACAGTCCAGCCACTTTTAGAAATATAATGTCCGGCTACTTTTTGACGTATGTTGTCCAGCAACTTTTTATATTATAATGTCCAGCCAATTTGAAAATATGGTGTTTCGCTACTTTTGGAAATTTATGATGTAAATGTAATTTTGTATGTAACTCTGTTCAATAACTTATTTAAAATTCATGTGTTTAGTATCTTTTGTTACGTTATTTTGTTCGGCAACTTTCTTTGCTGACTGTGCTTAAATAGTGTTTTTTGAACAGTCTTTTTCACGTCTAATTTCTGCCGGCAAACTGTTGATCAAATACGGGATACGTTTTTTTAGCGTCCTGTCCCCATAAGAATTGTTAACCCTTGGTACCAGTAGTTGGCCGGTGGCAATAGATTTGGTGTTGTTGCTATGGTTAGTGACATCAAGCAGGTTGTGTTCTAAACTGATAGGTAGTATTTTACAAATTTTAAAAAGACGTTTATAATCGTTTTTACATTTACGTTTGGTTTTGTTATTTACTAGAAGTTTTAAAAATCTTAGTTGCATGTTTTCTAATTTATTTATATTCGTCTCGGTTGTAAAGCCATAGCTGTCAAGGGCATAGTCCAGAATCGAGTCTACTTTGGTATTACATTACTTTGACAGCTTTTTTTAAAGTAAGTACCTACTTCACACGCTAATGCCCATTAGTATAGGTCGTTTAGGTACCTAAACTACTATATTATTACATAAAAAAATCTCCGACTTTTTCATTTCAAATTAAAATATCTCATGAACGGCTAAACTGATTTCGATGAAACATGTCCAATATCCATCGCTAGAAAACTTACTTTTAAATACAGAACCGCATCCTAATCGGTTAACCCGTTTAAGAGCTATGCCACAGTCAGATATACAGACTCACATACATAGCGGTCAAACTTACAGCGCCCCTCTTTTTACGCCGCGGGTTAAAATAGTACATTGTGTATCTAGGGCGGTAAGGCCGGTAAGTAAGGAATTACAAACGAGTGTTTGTTATAAGCCCGAGGTGAAACCGAGGGCTTTAATAACACGAGTTTGTAATTCCTTTACCGCCCGTGGCACACACAATGTTTTTCATAACACTTCTGAGGAAATATTAATAATATAACCTTACTAATCGCCCCAGTATGACAAGAAAATATTAAAACAGAGAGTGACATTAGTGACATATATACGTCCATAGACAATGCGAATGTCAAGTCACGTTCGGAAACCATAGCGGTAAAGACCTAAAACGGCCATATTAGTTGATTTTATATTTGCAAAATACTGAAATACATTATTTAAACATTTAATTAATGTTACCGAAATATGTGTTTACATGTTTTTGCAATAACAGTTATCTTTAAATAAATATTTCAGTGATAAAAGTTAAAAAAGTAAGTTGGCGTTTCCTTTGAACATGACAAATAAGAATAAAACAGAACCAGCGTTTCAAATTTAAAAATAAAACCATTACGTCCTAGGGCGTAATAGGTCATTTACGGCCCGCAGAACCTACGTGTAATGACACCATTTTCGAGCAAGTGTGATGAAAAATTACATTCTTATCTAATTTTGACAATGACGCGATTACGGAAATCGGAGGTTGAACTACTAGTAAGTAGATATACCAACACCTTACTCGTACAACTATTTATACCTTGATTCTTTTTGATCTGCTCGCGGCGATCGCCCTTGATTCGACTGTAAACATTATTATTGGTGTTCCACGGTATTAATATGTAAGGTGATGTTCAAGGTGATACTTTGTTGTTTTTTAATAACCTGACATGCCTGTAGGGCACCTCGTTGGGGCCCTCCAACAGGATGATCCTAGCTGCACGAGGGAGGCTAGTCCCCCGCTCGTGCGGGCACACTATGGTTAATTTATAACGAAGCTAACGATAACTATATGTAGTGTGTTGGCTTTAGTTTTATCCTAACCGTTTTTCAAAGTAGTGTAATCGTGGTTGTGTACGGCCATTCTCACGAAGTATGTCTGCGGTCACCGCTATGTTTTCATACTAAATGTATGGAGACGCGGTAATTAGACGCAGTTTTATTTATTTTACCCCAATATCAATTATCAACTTTAAAACATCAATAATAAATTTCAAAACATTACACGTGTTCTTGGGGGGGGGCTTGCTTTGGTGATTATAACGCTTGCGTTATAATCACCAAATATCACCAGGGGGGGGGGGGGATTTAAATTTGATCACACGATTTCTGGACAAGCCCGCTTAGGTTTTTATGGTCCATAGCACACAACTATGGCAAAGTATAAAGACAGACAGGTACCCAGAAACCCGAAAACCCGGGTAACTGATTTTATTATGAGTCGTGTAATATCCGGGTTTCATATTTGACCGGGTATTGCAGTCCCTAATCACTTCCGTTATATAGTTATTTGTGTGCATTCTTTGTTTTTTGCATCGTTCATTCCTCACGACCTACTCATTTATTTTTTGTTGACTTTGCATCGACTCCGCTACCCAAAGGTTGTCTGGAAGAGATCGCTCTTTAGCGATAAAACCGCCTAGTGTTTACCAATACCACTCTTTAAATAAGTTTGCATTGTAATTTTTCTTTTGTTGTGCAATAAAGTATGATTGTATTGTACTGTATTCTAAGACAGGTAGGTAGAAGTTGAAGTGCAAAATGATTTTCCTTCGTAATTTATCGGAAAAGTTCGTATTTATCGTGCTCTCTCAATTAGCTTCAATACCCATCTTACAGCCGCCATTTTTCACTTTGACATTTGACACTAAACAATAAAGCTTAGTATTACCTAATGGATATGAAAACGTTACTCATTTAACACAATAATTGATTGATAGTTCGGGTGCTACCGTATTCCGATTGAGATCCGAGTGTTCCCGATGGAAAATCATTTTGCACTACATCTGTATGGGTTTATGGAACCTAAAGGTGAACTGCATCAAATCCAATAGCGAAATATAACAATAACAAACCATGTAATTAAACGTTTGAGTAACAACGACGTTTATTATCCTCCAAAGGAATAATCCGGCCGCCGGATAATTGTCGGCATAAATTATCGTATAAATGATTACGGGATATTGTTTACTGTGGACTACAAAGCGTGCATGCGTCACGTCTGCTGTTTGTGGCGTAAAGTATGAAAGTTTAGCGAGCGAAAATGAAAAATATCGAACTAAGATAGACGTCGTAGGAGCATTCCATGAAAACATCAACTTTTTGTCCCTTACGGAACGCTATGGCAGCTACCCTAATAAAACGTATTAACTGCTAAGAAACACTACCAATCTTAAAGCCGAGTTATGATTTTACAATGCTGATAATTAGCTTCCTGAATTTATTTCTCGGAAGTATTAAAACGGTGGTGTCCCTTACGAAATATTTTCATGGAATGCTCCCGTAGCGTTTTTGACACTATCATAGTAGGCTTAGAGCAGCTGTCGGCAACCTTTTAGCAGCCAAGGGCCACATAGTAGCTAACAAAATGGACGCGGGCCGCACTATGTTAATAATTGGTGATTTTATACAATTCTGAATATATCGACCTTTACATACAAAATAGCCAGGCAGGCTCGCGGGCCGCAAGTGAGCGGTTCACGGGCCGCATGCGGCCCGCGGGCCGCTGGTTTCCGACCGCTGGCTTAGAGGAACAGGGAAAGGAGGCGTCATAAGGCACTTGTCCGAAATTTCTGCCATATTTGGCAAGGGGGAACGAGTTAACGCACACTTCTTACACACGCGTACATGAAAAATCGTCCATCACTACGAAACTAACACGTAACAAATAGAACAACACATTGACCAATTCACATTCACAAAGATACATTTTGCATTGAAATAGTGTAATGACGTGACGCACAACATTGATGAGCTTAGAAGAGAACACCGTGGCAACGCGAGGTTGCTTGTTTGTCAACTAGTAAACAAACTTCAAGTAATGTCAAATCCGATTTTTGTAATTTTCATGTTCTAAGGGAAGTAAATAATGATAATGTGATTCTAAATATTTAGATACAATACAATACAATCATACATTATTGCACACCAAAAAATAAATTACAATGTAAACTTATACAAAAACAGTGGTAAACAATAGGCGGTCTTATCGCTAAAGAGCGATCTCTTCCAGACAACCATTGGGTAGCGGATTTAGATGTGAAAGGATCCATCTCAGTGTACGTTTGACGTGTTAGATCTCCTTTTGCAGCGAAATACGGAACAATTCGGCATATTCACGGAGATCTCTTCAGGTGAGTTACTAGATTTAGTCTGACGACTAATCCAATTGAAACTAGTTTTATAGAACGAATATGATTGGCACTGGCACAAATTGCTTGACAGGGGGGAAATACTAAGTAAGGCCACTTTCTACGAATTCCGCGTTGCTCTAAGCCAGTAGGTGTCATCTTGAATGTTGAGTTATTACTAGTAGCAACAGAAGACAGCAGGGTGCCAACAGTGAGGGTGTTTAGAAATCATAAACCCACCAGCTGGCAGCAGGGTGGCGAAAGGTATTTTTGACAGTAGACGTCAAGGTCCACCAATCACACCACCTGATTTTGACATCTACTGCCAAATAGACCTTTCGCCACCCTGCTGCCAGCTGGTGGATTTCTGATTTCTAAATACCCTCGTTGGGCATTAGCAAATCAAATGCTAAGACGTCCTAGTGTTTAGTATTTCTAAATTTTGCGTGGAGGACTATTAGCATATTAAACATTTGGATCTATATCGGGATCCCTAAATTTTTTTAACCTATTTTTGCATTCCCTAATACTGTTTGTCATAATGATCATTTGTCCTAACACTCACATGCCCTAATATTTGATTCCCTCACATCATATTGATGAAATTTTTGTGCCCTAATATTATGCAAAATAACATAAGGGATATTGATAGGGTTGGTTGTCACAGCGGCCATAAAATAATACTAAACGAAACATTAAGTACATCGATCGGTGCTAAAAGATCGCAAGAGCTGTACATCCTTCCGTACTTCTCCAATCGATGCACTTATTCCTTCGTTTAGTATTATTTTATGGCCGCCATGACAACCAACCCGCGAGACAACCATACCCGGTCTCCCCTATTTATTCGCGATTGCCTTATAAGTCAGTACGGAGCTTGCCGATCAAAACCCATACCATTATTACTGAGCAAATTTTTACTGTCATGTGGGGCACAACAACAATGACGCTACCGTTGAAACAGTGTCATCTCAAACTCGAGTTTGACTCTGACTCATACAGATGCAACGCATCTACTGTACATAAGTCAACACACACACGCAGTACGGCACTTGCCGCTGTCGCTATAAGATCGTAGGCTGGCCCGCTGTGTGGCGAAAAGTTACTGTCATTACCAGTACATTCCATAATTAGGATGCCGCCGGCGACCGTGTTAATTTCTCTCGTAAGAATCCCATCCCTTGCGCTCGCGTTATCCGATAATGCGCGGTTTGTTTATGCGCGCATTTTTCGCGCTGTTTACCTAACTCATTCACGGGGGCCCACGTAGCTGGTATGCTTGTTTCCTGTTCCGTTGACGTAGATGCCACCTCATCCTACACTTTTACAGATCACGCCACTTAAATTTCTATCCATCAGTCACGGACGAAGTAAAGACGAACAAGTAGGCCATCTCCGCCGTTTAGTTTAGGTGCGCGCGACATAGGGTTGCCAGATGGTCGGGAATTGGCGGGATTCTCCCGATTTTTCGACTCCCGTCAAAGAAGAAAATCTCCCGACAAACATTTTAAAACTTATTCGGATCCACTCAAGGTGGTCCGGCCAGCGAAAATTTCTGCTCTTTCAGGCTAAAAAGATCCGCGAAAAAAAAGAGCCCGCGGGGCATCACCCGACCAAAGTCTCAAAATCCCGACATATTGTTTCCTGCTCCCGATATTAGGGTAATTCAATCTGGCAACCCTAATCTGGCAATCCACACAGACGCGCGATAGCACGGCTTTGGTGGTAACGCAGCCTAAAAGCTCTAGACTGGTTCTACAGGCCCCGGATGACAATATTCATTTACCAAGGCTTTTAGTCACAGAGTGGGTGGTTCCGCTGTAGCATGATAAATTCATGCTAGTGAAGTGGTTTCAGCCCAGTTGGGACAAGCGACGCCATCGGCGAATTTGCCAATCACATTACTTTTCACTCATGGTTCAATAAAACAAGGTATGTTTTTCCTTAGATGAAACCACACCATCTCATGATAATTGCCATTGATTAAGATGATTTTATGCCACACCTGGCAATAAAGTGGCTTTTCCCGCACGCTGCACGTACGGAAAAACCCACTTTCTGGCCAAGTATAGACATAAAATTGTGTAAACAACACGGGAGGTAATAAAGAAAGCCCTCGATCGCATATTTACTTGTATTACCACCCTAGTTGTGTAATGTACTATAAAATAAGACACGATGATAGAGTTATTATCAGCTAGAAGTCAAAATTGCTGTCCAACGTAATTATTTATTATCTCGTGTTATTTGTTTATTTCGTTGGAAATAGTGCTAAAGTTATCAATATAACATTGTTATTTAATAAATAAGTTGGTGAAAAGGTGCTTTTTGCTCCGTTACCTAATTTATCTTCACATAATGGTTAGGGTATCATTATATCTAGTAACGTGTATTTTTCGGACGACGGTTCATCTAGAACAGTGGTCGGCAACCTGCGGCTAGGGTTGCCAGATTGAATTACCCTATTATCGGGAGCAGGAAACAATATGTTGGGATTTTGAGACTTTGGTCGGGAGATGCCCCGCGTGCTCGACGCATGAGCTTTTTTTTAGCCTGAAAGACCAGAAATTTTCGCTGGCCGGACCACCTTGCGCGAATCGGACTAAGTTTTGAAATGAAGTCCTTTGTCGGGAGATTTTCTTCTTTGTCGGGAGTCGGTAGGACATACAAAAAATCGGGAGAATTCCGCCAATTCCCGACCATCTGGCAACCCTACCTGCGGCCCGTGAACCGCTCACTTACGGCCCGCGAGCCTCCCTGGCTATTTTGTATGTAAAGGTCGCTATATTGAGAATTGTATAAAATCTCACATTATTATTAAAGTGCGGCCCGCGTCAATTTCGTTAGCGACTTTGTAGCCCTTGGCTACTAAAAGGCTGCCGACCGCTGATCTAGAATAAAAGGCCTGCTTTTGACGCCTAGAGACCCTTTACATCTCCAAAAATGCAGTTTTAAGTTTTTATAATGTAGGTAATTAATAAGGGATCCTGCCGTTTCGCCAAAATATTTTTGGTCAAATGTTTCATTTGCCAAATGTTTCATTTCCCAAACCTCCGAAACCAAAAAAAAATCTCAGTGTATTTTGTTATGGTTTTATAGAATACAGTAGGTTAGGTTAGGTTTGTTTTATGAAAGTTCTGAAAAAAATATGGTTTCGGAGAAAATTATTATTTGGGAAACGAAAATATTTTGGCGAAACGTCAGAGACCCAATTAATAAACCCTGAGATTATATATTTAAATCACTTAATAAAAAAAAAATCCTAGTTATTTGCTTGTCGCATTTTATTAATATAATTTTTTTCATCACACTTGCTCGAAAATGGTGTCATTACACGTAGGTTTTGCGGGCCGTAAATGACCTATTACGCCCTAGGGCGTAATGGTTTTCTTTTTAAATTTGAAACGCTGGTTCTGTTTTACTCTTATTTGTCATGTTCAAAGGAAACGCCAACGTACTTTTTTAACTTTTATTACTGAAATATTTATTTAAAGAGAACTGTTATTGCAAATACATGTAAACACATATTTCTGTAACATTAATTAAATGATTAAATATAGTATTTCAGTATTTTGCAAATATAAAATAAACCATTTTTAGTCTTTACCGCTATGGTTTCCGAACGTGACTTGACGTTCGCATTGTCTATGGAATATGTCACTAATGTCACTGTCAGTTTTACAATTTTATTTAGGTTAAGTAAGGTTATTTTAATCAGATTTCCTCACATGTGTGATGAAAAACATTGTGTGTGCCACGAGCGGTACTCGTGTTATTAAAGCCCTCGGCTTCGCCTCGGCCTTGTAACAAACACTCGTTTGTAATTCCTTACTTACCGCCCTTGATACACAATGTACTAATGTAATCATGTCACAATTGTTGTAATGTTATTGAAAAGAGAAACTGGTGAGTTTCTTCAAGCGCGAGTCTCTACCAAATAGTTCAAAATGCCACAAAAATCTGCAGGGATATCGCCAAAAACCTGTCCACGAAAGTGAGCCGGTTAAAACGCTCGAATAATGACCCACTTGCAGAAATAAATGAGTTTGAGTTAGAGTTTATCTTGGCTAAAAGCTTCATATCCGATTTTGATATTTGAAACCCTCTGATGAGTTACATCTAAACCTAAACGCAGACCCCTCTTTCCCAGTGGGCACTTTGGGCAAGTGCCCAGGGCCCCGCGATCGATAGGGGCCCCCCTCAGATCAAATATAAAGTCATATGGGCCCCATTATCCTAATACGCCCAGGGCCTCCAATAGGTTAAAGACGGCTCTGCTTAAACGAATCACGTTGTATACGTTCTTAAAGTTACAACAGTTAAAAATAACGAACAAAGCCGCGGGCACAACTAGTATCCCATATAAATTAAATCGTAAATACTGTCTTTGTCATTAAACCGTGTAAATAAAATACGGATCGACACCGCAGAATGCTGGAAAAATAAATATTCTCATGCACTGTGAATAAATAAATGTATCCATGTCGACGTGTGTTGGTGTTGGCAGAGGAGCCGGGTTCCCCACGGCGGTAACGTAATACTAGGTTGCTTGACAGGCCAAAAGATACATTTTAAAATGTCAAACCTGGATAGTATAGGGGGGTGAATCAACTTTTCTTTGTCAACAAAATTTCACCTTCTCCGACTAAAATTTAAAGGAAATCTTTATTGGGATATTTTTTGAATAAAATGTATGCTCATTTAAAAGACAGATAATAAAGCTACGTAATGCAAATGTTTTTTTATTATAACTTGTTTATAAGCAGTGACCCAGCGGACATAGCTGTCCCGCGCTTTTGTATGAAAATAAGGGTTCGTCCGCTGGATCACCCTATTTATTTATTAAAAAAAATTTATAGACACTTTCACAAAATTGCAGATGTCTCGTAATGTTTTTAGTGCAGTTTTACGTTTGTTCCCAACCAGGCCTCAATTTTTATTATGAATTGTTTCGATATTTTGGGATTTTTATAGCAAATAAGTCTAATTCTCAAATTACCACTGCGTTACACTGATAACGACACGGGGACTGCCCCGTGTCGTGTCGTGTCGCCTCCAATTTAATGTAAAGCAGTGGGCGTTACCAAAAAAATTTTTATTTATATTCATAGCCATTTCGATAAAAGTTATCATCAGTGTTCGGATTAGGTAGTGCCATTTCGGGTGAATGACCTTAAACATGGATTAGACTTGGAATTCTGGGACTCGGAAATTTTCACAGTAAATTTTATCGACCACTTGTTATCGAATTCTAAATTTTATTAGAAGAGAAAAATTGAAAAATTATATGTCTCGGGCAGGATTCGAACCTGCATCTCCTCAATTTTCAATTTCAATTTTTCTCTTCTAATAAAATTTAGAATTCGTTGGCAGTCGTTAATACTTTAATAAAAAATCACTTGTTATCGTTCGGGTGAGCGCTATTCTGAATTACAAAATAATTTGTTTTTTGGAGATTATAGTAACAAGTAAGAACATATGCGTCAAAATGTAAAAGGGACATCTTTTTAGGCATCAAAAAGAATTTTGGCCCACTTCCTACACGACCTGAGGCCTAAAGCGGCCAAAACTGCAAATCCATTGAATCTGCTGCGCTTAGGATCCCTCGTTTCACTCTGGATTCAATATCCACCCTCGCCATTACATAATTATCCCTCCTCATCGCGTCGATTTCCTCATTGCTGAGGGTCGTGGTTCCTCCTTTGCAGAGCAATTATGCGTTCAACAGCAGAGCAGAGATCTGGTTGGACCATCTCAGCGGACTGCGACCTCTCGGACGTCTGCCATCAACCTTGCCAGTGACCATGAGTTATTCAAGGTTGTGCCCTTCCTTCCTGGTGATATGGCCGAAAAAATCGAGCAATAACATAATTATACGTAACACTATTTACGAAGAAATTGGGTGAAAAGTTAGACGTAGAAAAATTAAACATAGCACCGACGACCTCAAAAGCGCTGCGTCGCTCGTAAATACGGCACTAAATCCACGCAACAATAAACAATGGATTTTATTGCTCTCGATAAAACATGGCCACTTCAGGCCGGTCTCGTGACGGGCGCCATGTTTTCCAAATGTCCGAGCACGTGGCCAAAGTATTGGGACCGAGCGCGACGACAGCGCCACGTGATAGGCGGCCATTATGGACAATATTGTCACCGCTGTCAAACAAGAAGTAAGTAAATATTGTGAAAAATATTAATGAAATCTTGTGTTATTTTACTATATTACACAATTTTGGACAATGGTAGTCAGTAACATTATTGCCAATAATATTAAAATTGTTGTTTTCAGTGAGAAAAGTCAGCGACAAAAATGTCAATTTTAGCCGTAGCGAGCGCTGTGATCGTTTAGGCTACTCCCTCCACCCGCTTTGCACTCTGCCAATAGGGAACGTGCACGAACTATAGGTGGCAGCACTAAACGACAAAAGAGACACGGGCGGACAATAATTGAAACTATCGCCTCTGTCAAATCAAGCTGTCAATGATAATATGTAAGTGTCAATGTCAAATATAGTAAGTCGTAGCTACACTGACGTTAATTGTCCTTCAACGCGACAAATTAAAGTTATTAACGGCGTTTTCGTCAATGTGGCCCCAGCATGAGAGGGTATATGATTTAGATTGGCGGCACCAGTTAGCAGCACGTTCGTCGTGCACGTTCCCTATGAAGACAGACATGTAGTGTACGACCGAAACTAGTTTTTATGGCCGATACCGAAACCGAATTTCGGCTTGGGTCTCAGTTTCGGCCGAAACGGAAACAGGAACTTCCATATAAGGACATGTGGGAAGAAAAAAAACGGTCAGTCAAATTTTTAAATACATTAATATAACTAACATAATGAATTATTTGTGCTCTTTGAAATAATGACTGAAAGAGCAATCGGATTGCTGCGCGAAACCTCTTGAACTAAGTTTTCTTTTGTAGGAAGAAAAAATACTGCTATCATACTGTGACGTGGTTATGAATGAATGAATGAATGAATGAATGAATGAATGAATGAGTGAAATTTATTGCGTATTGATATTTGGGTTACATTACAGATGGATAATATAATAACACTTAGTTTTACCAACATCTACCTTTGCAGGCGTACACGCATTTGTCATAATATTAGAATAACCAGAATAATTATTACATTTATTACTTATACTAAAATCTATTTCGGCGACCAAAATAGCAGTATCTCTGTATTAAAATGCGATATAAAAATTTAAATAAACGAAACACAATAATTAACATTTTCCCCCGGATCCCGGTTTTTTTTTTTTTCCTTTTTCATCCCGGTAAAGTGTTTCCTTGGGACAGTAACGGAAACAACGCAGGCGAAGCCGCGGCTAAATGCTTGTCTTGAATTAATGAGAAATAAAATTAGGCCAATCAAAATGACACCAATGGTATCAAATGACAAAATATCACTAACGATAACGCACTGACGTTAATTTGTAATAGCACAGTTGTGTACATTTTCGCGTCGGATTTAGACATTTATTCAACAACTGACCGATTCTGTGATTGACTTGTGTTGACTAGCTGTCCGAGAGACGAGTCCAAGACTAGGGTGCTGAGCGAGAATGTTAATCAACAATCAGACTGAGTGAAATCACAGAATAGTACTACGTACAGAGCGGCCATTCTCACGAAGTATGACTGCTAGGGTTGCCAGGTGAGTCACGAAAAAATACCGGACAACCCCAAAAATATATATATTTTTTTATACTAATACATTGTTCTGTCTGGTATGACCATTTATTTTTTAACGGACAGGCCTCGAAAATAACGAACTGTACGTTTAAATACCGGACATCTGGCAACCCTAATGACTGCGTCTAATTACCGCGTCTCCATACATTTAGTATGAAAACAGCGTCGCGGTAATTAGGCGACCGCAGACATCTTCGTGATAATGGCCGAGAAGTCTCCCTCTCTAAGGGCCGATACAGACGGACTGCAATCCAACTGCAACTCCCAACGATTTGTATGGGAACTGCATCACAACTGCGCAGTCGGCGTGCAGTTGTGATGCAGTTCCCATAGGGAGTTGCAGCCGTAGGGAGTTGCAGTTGGGTCGCAGTCCGTCTGTATCGGCCCTAACAACACTGACGTTCGGTTCCAACCACCGGACGGAACGCCCCGCATCCGATCGTCTCTCTCTATCGCATAACGCGTGCTCTTTCTGTTCGCTGGCTATGCCCCTCCGGTGGGGCATTTGGTACTAGTAGCAAAGTATGAAGACGAAAAAGTATTCCAACTTCGGCCGTTTAGGAGCGCGCGACACGTATTCACACAGGCGCGTGATAGCACGTCTGTGGGAGTGCGGTCCATACTGCATTCTTATTTATTTATTTATTTAAAAATAAATAAATAAATAAACTTAATACTTGTTTATTGAATGTTTAACGTTAAAAGTTTGGTTCTTGTAAAAATGTTGTCTCCTGCATGTGTGCGCTGCAGGTTGTAAGATGTGCGTATTGCTTAAGTTTATGTTTCTTACTTTAAATCTACATGTGAGTTCCTGTAATTGGCTCTGTATTTCTACTGAAGTTTCTACTTGTATTGTAATAGCTGTTGGTTCTCCTGAATAAAATAAATAAATAAATAAATACATGTTAACATGACATTACAGTAAAAAAAACCAATGCGTCATGAAACGTAAGAATAATATATCTATTTTGGCGACGAAACGGCGTGGCCCCGTTGCATCGTCGTCTCCGGTGTAGGATTCGGCAGGTTGCCCCGGAACTTATAACTTTGCTTGTAGTGCGTTCGTACACGGCGCGCACACATTCAAGCGCGCGATGTACAATCGAACCAACTGAATCATGACCCACCATAAGCTTATTTTGCTAAACCCCTTAAATGCAAGTAGGTCGAAATTCGCTTGAAGAATTATTTCCTTGGTAACGAACTTGTTATCATTTGATTAGACACTGACATTTACTGAGTGCACTGTTAAATAAATCGGACAATATCGACTAAGCTCGTATATGAATAAAGTAAATTTTTAAAACAAAAAATAAAAACCGACTTCCAAAAACCTAAACTAAAAACCAAAAAATAATATGTTAATTACCACAAAGAAATGGATAATCAACGATTCATATATACATATACAGATATTTATACTTTTTAACCTGTTATTTTTGAAGTTGGTGCCTGCCACGTAAACCTGGCTGTGTTGAGCTCCTTAGCTGGCACCGACTTCAAAAATAACAGGTTAAAAACTATAAATATCTGTATATGTATATATGAATCGTTGATTATCCATTTCTTTGTGGTAATTAACATATTATTTTTTGGTTTTTAGTTTAGGTTTTTGGAAGTCGGTTTTTATTTTTTGTTTTAAAAATTTACTTTATTTTTAAATTTTTAGTGGCGCTGGAAAAATATTATTTTAACCAAATAGACTTAAGTCTATTTAGTTAAAAGAAAAAAATCCAAATCGGTCTAGACGTTTTCAAGTAACCGAGGAACAAGCCTACATAAAAATTGCTCTTTGTTTTGAAGTCGAATACGACTGGGAACTTATTTCTAATAAGAAATGCACGAGAAAGTAAGAAAAATACCGAAATCGCATATGTGTGCCTATGATATTTGAAGAGTTCCCTCGATTTCTCCAAGATCCCATCATCAGATCCTGATTTGGTTGCAATGGGTCCACCTCGGAGGTATACCCTTTTAAACAAAAAAAGAATTTTCCAAATAGGTTCAGCCGTCTTCAAGTAATCGGGGAAGAAACCTAGATACAAATTTACTCTTTGTTTTGAAGTCGGTTAACACTAAAAACTAGTTGCTAATAAGAGATGGACGAGAAATTACGAAAAATACCGAAATCGCTATATGTGTGCCTATAATATTTGAAGAGTTCCCTCGATTTCTCCAAGATTCCATCATCAGATCCTGACTTGGTTGCAATGGGACCACCTCAAAAGTCTACCCTTTCAAACAAAAAAGGAATTTTCCAAATCGGTCCAGCCGTCTTCAAGTAATCGGTGAACAAACACACAAAAAAAAAATAAAAAAAAAAATAAAAAAAAAAAAAACATACAGACGAATTGAGAACCGTCCTTCTTTTGGAAGTCGGTTAAAAAGAAGAGATGATGTTACTGTCTTTATCTGTATTACGTAGGTAAGTATAGGAAGTTTTCTACGAACGTAATGGTGCCACTTCACATGGCCGTATTAAATTTGCTCAACTATTAGTCGCATTTATTTCTCTAGAATATAAAATCAAAAATAATGCAGTCATGTTTGGGCAAATACGGCCAAGTGAAGTGCCAGCATAAACTTTAGATTACAGGTTTCAATCACGTCATTCCTATTACTATTTTAAGGACAGAAACTTGCCATTGTTGGTCGTTCAAGCTATATAAGTAAAAAGAGTAATAAAATTTGTGAAATGAAAAAAAACTTTATTTAATCTTTAACAGATCTAATTTAAATTATAAAATTCAGTATCTAAAACCTAGTGTGTGCACCATGGTTATCGATAACGGCTTGTAATCGGTCACGCATTGACCCTATTAGACGACTGCAAATGTCGCTGTCTCTCAAGTAATCCCAAATTTCGTTACAATGTTGCTCAATTGCTTCCTTTGTTCTCTCGTTTCTGTTATCCCACATTTGGACCATCAAACCCCACAAATTTTCTATTGGGTTGAGGTCTGGGGATCTACTCGGCCATGGAATCAAAGTAACTTCATCATTATGCAGATCAAACCAATTTGAGACTACCCTGGCAGTATGCACTCGACAGTTGTCATGAACGTAGGAAAATACTGGCACATCTTCACGCGGGTAAACTGTTCGCACTGTCGGTAACATAGATTCTTCTAATAGATCGACATACTTCATTGCGTTTTGCCGAGGAGAAATATGGACAAGCTCACCTACTCCTCCGATACCCATCCACGCCCACATATTCGCTGAAATTCGACCGGATAACTGATTAGGCACGACGTGATCTTCTGTGTACCGGGTGTTATCGTAACGCCACAAAGTTAAGCGACCGTGTTGAGAAGATCGAAATGTTTTTTCGTCTGTAAATATAGTGTTAGTCCAGTCGTAGTCTAAATAAGCGTTTGCAAAATTCCTTCTCGCTGTTTTATGATCATCCGTTAAGGCTACTTTCTCAGCATAATGTCTGTAATGCAGTCCAGTGCCGTGCAAATAATTTCTAATAGTTTGTAGACAGACGTCATGTTGTGCCGCAAAATATCGGGTGGGAGTAAGAGGATGTTCTTCGTAATAGTGTTGCATGTCCACTCTTTGTTCGTTCGTGAGTCGGCGAACGCCGTGGTTATGGCGTCGTCTGTCCTCGAGGATGCCCTCTTCGGCGTGCCGTCTGATCCAGGTCCTCACTGTATTCCGAGAAATATTCAATTCGCGTGATATTTCCCGTATGCCATAGCCTTCCTCACTTAAGACTACAATCCGAGCTCTTTGTTCTTCTAAATTAGCCATTATTAAAAATTATTAAGCATTTAATTTCTATTTTTTCACATTGACTGACAACTTGACATAATATGACACACTTGTAGAACACCCCATTTTTTAAATTTATTTTTTCCATCATCAAAAAGTTTAGGTTAAATAAGCGAGAACTAGCTCGAAATTCAAACAATGACTGTATATGTGTGAAATGTGGTTTTATGGCAATGATAACAAAGGTTAAAATTGCATAGGTCTGCGAACTGTATTAACGTAATTTTATTAGTACCTAAAACGTCGTAAGTGCATTATACGCGATAGATCTTACAAGTTTGAAAGTTTCACACGAATTATCAGGCAAGTGGGTCATGATTCAGTTGGTTCGATTGTACCTTTTGCAGGGAGAAAAATAAAAACCGGCCAAGTGCGAGTCGGACTCGCGCACCGAGGGTTCCGTACAAACTCATAAGTAGATACATGAATAGTTCAAGAAAAACTATATGGCGATTAGTTTAGTAGGAGCAAATAAGTATGTGTTAAGATTTTTGCAAATTTCTCAAAAACAGTGCAAGTTAGGAAAACCGTTATATTTTTCCTGTAATATATAGGATGACATTAATAATTGGTAATTATTACAGATTTTTCTGTTCAGTAACTTCGAAGATAATAGGGGGGGAACGGGATTTTTTTTAACGTTTTTCGCCATAAATCAAAAACTACTTATTTAAAAAAAAATACAAAAATACTGTTTTAATCTACAAATTAAGCCCTTTCATTTGATACCCCACTCGATATAATAGCCCTACTTTCAATTTGCAAAGTCTCATTACGGACCCCTTTAAGAAAAAAGTAAAAAAGTTACAAGATTTTTTTTACATCCTATAAGCTCGGGTTAGCGGTTCTTAACACTATTCCAAATTTCAAGTCGATAGCATCAGTAGATCCTGAGATATCTTGCTGTGACAGACGGACAGACAGACAGACAGACAGACAGACAGAAAGAGTCGCACCATAAGGGTTCCTTTTTTACCATTTTGGTACGGAACCCTAAAAATTACTGCTTTTATACTACGCTAGTCAGTACCCGCGCGGTTAAATCGAGCAACGCCTGCAAGCGCACTAAATACTAACCAACTAGGTTAACCTCGCACTTCAGTTGACGTAAATACGTTACAATGTATCACTTACTGTTGATATTTACATTACAGTAAATCATAAAGGTGTTTGTGGGTTAATTGACACAGCGCGCGGGAAGCGCCCAACTGATCCGTAGTCACACTAATTTGCCACATTGGTGTGACTATCAGTGGCGTGGCGTCCAAAGAACTCGATTCCTACCGGCTTGCCTAATATCAGGCATTTGAGCACCTTATCCTACAGCTCTTAAGGAAAATGAACGCCAAATCTGCACCGGCTTGCCCAAGGATGTCTTTTACGCCTCGCCACTGGTGACTATGGTTCATTTCATTTATCCGTAGTTAAACCACTATAGCCCAACGCACCCTTGACGATCAAGAACAAAATATGATCAATATGTATATATTTTATTTATTTATACGTCTCCGTTTCGCCTTGGGCAAAAATGCTTTCGTATGTATGTCCGTCCGTCTGTTTTCTACCGAATTTCGTGAAATTGAGTAGGGCTTTTTGATGACAGTTCAAATCAGCTTCTTTTTATGAAGTGTCAAAACGCTCGGTCGGAAAGTTTTTTTTTGAAGACTGACTAACTCGCGTCTCTTATTGGTCATAGCGATACTTTGACCGGGTGGTCGGCCGTGGCGTTCCCTGGGGTCGAACCAGGTCGCTAGCCGGTCTACCCTAAGTGGAAGGTCGGAAAGTATAAACGAGTAAACAGGGCTCTCAAAGATCGGCAACGTATAGGTAACACCCCTGGTGTTGCAGATATCCATGGGCGACGTTGACTGCTTTCCATCAGGCAGCTCGTCGGCTCGTTTGCCACTTATAACATAAAAAAAAGTATGCAGTTTAGTGTGAACTGACTTGTGACGTCATACTCAACATGGTCACGGTATAATACAGTATTTTTTCTTCTTACAAAAGATACATCGCGCGCTTGAATGTGTGCGCGCCGTGTACGAACATACTACAAGCAAAGATTTAATAACCACATTTTTACTAAAAAAAACCCGACCGCGGTGCACTTTGAAACTGCATAAAATCCGCCATTTTGTTTATTTTAACGAACTTCATACCCAGTGACACTCGCACCATCAAGACGAATCTAATGATGTATCATTTATCAACATCGGATGTGCCGTTGAGTAGTTACGAGCGGACACAGGAACGGACATACATACATACAGGTCAAACACATAACCCTCCTTTGGGCTTCGCCGCAGTCGGGTAAAAATAGGTATGAATGCTGCAGTATGGATCGCACTCACACCGACGTGCTGTCGCGCGTCTGTGTGAATACGTGTCGCGTGCCGAAGTTGGATTACTTGTTCGTCTTTATACTTTGAGTCTTTGGCATGGTGCCTTATTTTTGGTTTTTCTCATTTTATAATCATTGGTGGCATGAAAATGAGTTTAATCGATTTTATCCGGGCAGTTTTGGAAACGTAATTGGATGGCCAGAGTTTATTTCTCAATTTAGTTTTCAGAAATTTTGACAAATGCAGTGAGTGAGCTTACAGCTCACAGAATCAGTATTTTATATACATATTATGCGTTGTATTATATGTTTGTGTTGATACACAAACGAAGACTACGTAAATGCACTCAACTGTACCCTACTGCAGTTTGACGTCATAGCCCGACAGACGACAGATTGAATGCGCTAAAATTACATGTAACCATTAGAAAATTGCTCTGGAATAAGTTCCTAAATATTCGTGATTATAATGAAACTAGTTTGTAAATAATTTCAATAATGAAAGAAAACAAAGTATATGTATAGTATTTGATCATTTTGAACTAAATATGGGGGAAATAGTAACGAAACTGATAAAAATTTTCGTTACTATTTTCCTCTATATTTAGTTTGGGCGTAAAGAAACTGAGATTCAAAACTTGTACGGAAATTTTGGACAGCTTTTTTTATTTCATAAATGAAAAGTGCTCATGGTTCTGAGTAAAATGGTATAAGACACACCATGATCAGACAAAAACAGTAAAAGGTACATTTTTTCTGCAATTGACCCATCTTCAAAGTATATAAACGAACAAGTAATCCAACTTCGGCCATTTACGAGCGCGCGACTCGTAATCACACAGACGCGCGATAGCACGTCTCATTTGCTCAAAGGTTGGCTGGAAGAGATCCCTTACAGGGATAAGCTCGCCTTTGTACATAACCATTGATTTTTGTACTGCTTCTGTATGATAATATGTGCAATAAAGTGTTTACATACACAGTTACATATACAGGTAGTTATGTTTACAACTTTACATATACAGGTAGAAGGAAAAAGTGTATGTACCTCGCGTGCTAAAAAGAAGTGGCGGCGACCTACTTTGAATACCGTTAACTTCAGTTTCCGTCCATATTATTAGCATATTTGAAGATTTGATAATAATGGTATAATTAATTGTTCAAATACCACCAAATGAAATGGAAAATCTATGTTTTCCATCACTAAATTGCACTTTTCGCGTCAAACGCCAAGCGAAAAACGCTACACGCTTAGTTGCCATACAAATCGACGAACTATTTCCGTATCTCGATATATTTAATATAGTAAATATTTTCAGTTTGTATTTTGACGTTTGGAAATCCTATACACCTCCAAAATATAATATTTTGACAACGGGCACTCTTTACATCTCCATTAATTATACTATCAATTTATTTACTATAATTCTTGTTTGGACGCATAGAGAGACCCTTTACATCTCTGTAAATGTAGTTTTAAGTTTAATGTAATGTATTAATGAAATCTTATATTAACGCCATATTGTTGTAATACTCGTTGGTCGAAAAGAGAAACTGGTGAGTTTCTTCCGGCGCTTCTTCTCACCAGAAGGTCAATTACCCGAAGCGCCAAAAGAAAAGAATTAGAGATGAGACATGTAAAAAAGCCCTTGAGGGCCTACTTGCAGAAATAAATTATTTTATCGTCATCCTAATACTCATAGTACAAGCCTTGCTCAGTTTGGGACTGGGTTGATTTGTGTAAGATTATCCCCTAATATTTATTTATTTATTTTATTTTCTTAAATTCGGTTTTTTACAATACATATTATGTAAAAAGTAAAATACAAAATGCATATAAAAAAAAACCGGTCAAGTGCGAGTCGGACTCGCGCACCGAGGGTTCCGTACAAACTCGTCAGTAGATACGTGAATAATTCAAGAAAAACTGTATGGTGGCACAAACTTAACTTTGCTCTTGTAAAACTGTTGTCCCCATATTTCGACATATGCCGCGGTTAGTTTAGAAGGATCAAATAAGGTTGTCTTACGGTTTTAGCGAATTTCTAAAAAACGCTGCAAGTTAGGAAAACCGTTTTATTTTTTCTGTAATATTTAGGATAATATTCATAATCGGTAATTATTACAGATTTTTCTGTTCAGTAACTTCGGAGATAATAGGGGGAAATGGTATTTTTTTCAACGTTTTTTGTCTTCAATCAAAAACTACATATCTAAGAAAAAAAATAAAAACGGTTTTGGAATCTGCATACTAAGGCCTTTCATTTGATATCCCACTCGATATATTAGCTCAATTTTTGAATTTCGACATCCCATTTCGGTCCCCTTTAAAAAAAAAGTAAAACAGGTATAAGATTTGTTTTCTGTCCCATGGGCTCGGATTAGCGGTTTTTAACACTAGCAAATTTCAAGTCGATAGCATTAGTAGATCCTGAGATATCTTGCTGTGACAGACGAACGGACAGACAAACAGAGTCGCACCATAAGGGTTCCTGTTTTACCATTTTGGTACGGAACCCTAAAAACACATTATAAAAAACGCCAGCCGGCAGCGGGGCGGGGCCCAAGCTACCGGTGGTTAGGGCCGCAAAGAAAGGAACCTCCTGACTATTATTATTATTACTACATATTTATTAATGCAAATCGAAAAATGCATCCGACTGTACACAGCTGCAGTTTGACGTCATAGGCCGGCGACAGACGATAAATTGAGAGCACTAAAATTGCATGCTACTATTTAGAAGCTTGCTCTAGAATAGAATTAGATCCAAATGTTTGTAATTACGGGCCCTATAAATAGACATTCGTGGAAATGATAAATCGTTTTCATTTAGAGCTAGCATTCAACCGCGGTTTTGCCTGCGTTATTCGGGTATTATTATTTTTAGGGTTCCGTACTTCAAAAACAAAAACGGAATCCTTAAAGGATCACTTTGTTGTCCGTCTGTCTGTCAATACCCTTTATCTCGCGAACGCGTGGAGGTATCGAGTTCCACACAATCAGGTCTACAGTCCCTTGAAGCTGTGAAAAAATCAAGCTTCTAAGTTAAAGTCAAAAACAGATATGGCGGTTTATGCTGTAAAAAACGTATACAGGGTGTTTGGCAGATGGATGGACAAACTTACACAGGGGATAGGTGGGAGCATTTGCTATGTGGTCCACCCAAAAAGATTTTTTTTTAATTTTCTTCAATTTACTTCGTGTGCACCAAATTATTAAATTTGTAAGACTCTAGTATCAGTTTAGATAAAAATAAAATAAAGATAAAGTCCGTTTCATCATTTTTGAAAAAGTTATGGAGGTTTTAACTTTTGAAAACGGAAAATTATTAGATAATAAAAAAAAATGTAAAAAAAATCATAGAGCCCAGGTGAAAGTTTTGGGGTGGGCCACGTAGCAAATGTTTGTCTATCCATCTGCCAAACACCCTGTATTTTATTTTAAGGTCTATACCAATATTTAACGGGTTAGTCTCATCTCGTCTAAAAAAGCAGCTGGTCTAAGCAGTTAACTGGTCTAAAAAGCAAATGGTCTAATTAGCAACTAGTCTAAAAAGCAACTGGTCTAAGTAGCAACTTGTCTAAAACGCTCCTAGCAGCTGGTCTAAAACGCTACTCGTCTAAAACGCAACTGGTCTAAAACGCTACCCGCCAATAATGCAACTGGTCTATAACGTTCTTTGTCTAAATCTCATACCGTCGAAAATTAATGTCTTCTAAACTCAAATTAGTCCGCACTACAGCTATGGCAGCAACATCGAGTTTACTCGTGAGCTTAGCCCGAACTCATGACAGTGCTCTAACCTTTAAAAGCCTTCATGAAAGTGATTGTTTGAAGTATTTTAGGATATCGTGCCCTAAACATATAATTACATTATTGGAAAGACAAAAAAGGCCCTGTTCTATTCATTATTATATTATCACGATAATTTTTGGGCATACTAGCCACGAGTACTGTATGGTGACAAATAATGTCCGCAAAATAAATCTTTGATAGAAACTTATTTATTACCTTTCCGTACATGGCATATGCATTTTCACGAGTAAGTACGAGTCATTGTACTACTTTATTCTGGTAAGACCTTTAGACCAGTTGCTTTTTAGACCACTTGCTAATTAGACTAGCTGATTTTTAGACCTCTAGCTACTTAGACCAACTGCGTTTTAGACCACTTGCTAATTAGACCATCTTTGCGTTAGGCCAGTTGCTACTTAGACCAGTTGCTTTTTAGACGAGTTGCTAATTAGACTATTTGCTTTTTAGACCAGTTACTGCTTAGACCAGCTGCTTTTTTAGACGAGATGAGACTAACCCTATTTAACTGCGTTATTCAGTAACAAATATCCTCCAAACATCCTATCATCTTCATAAATTATCACATTTATCATCACTTACATGACTTGATTAATTTTTGCAATTCTGTAATATTTTGGATCAGGTGTCTCCAAACTACGGCCCCCGAGCCGATCCAGTAAATACAAAGCGCGATAACGGCCGAAAAAAATTGTACATTACTACAGAGGCCGAGAAGTGAGGGGTTACCGGCCGAGTACAAAGATGGCCGAGCGAACGCGAGGGCAGATAGATACAAGGGTGGCAACCCCATTTTACGCCGAGGTATCTCTATACAGTGCTTTTCTCAAATATGCAACGAAATAAATTAAAAACACTCCAAAAAATTAAACTTTATTTTCTAGAGACACTAAAAGTAAAGTAGACAAAAAAATTAATTACTTACAGAATGAAACATTTTCAATTTCCTTTCCAAAAACTGTTTCAGTATTATTTACATTTTTACCGCCAATAGGTATTTCGATGAAACATTTTAAATGTGTATTCTTGTAGTTAAGTTTGCAAAGTTAGGTTTGTTTGTTTAAAATTATTGAAAATTGTTTATAATGTGTTATTTATTACGTTGATGTCGATTTTATATAAATAAAATTGCAAAATATAGCAAACATCGTTTATTGTTTTTTTAATTGCTGAACGCCGTGATGCCGTGTCACAAATAAAATGTGGAATGGAAATTAGGTAAAAAATAACACATTGCAGGCCTAGGCCGGCATGTTGTATGAAATTCCATTAAATGCCAAGTGTCAAGCCGCACCGGAAACGAGGTATTTTGCGGCCTATTATAAGGCACGTTATGTCAACATTTCATTGCATGTTTGAGAAATAGTACATTACTGCAGAGGCCGGGAAGTGAAGGGTTGCCGGCCGCGTACATATAGCTGGCCGAGTGAAGCGAGGCCAGATTGATAGTTACGAGGCCGGCAACCCCATTTCCCGCCGAGGTACGTTTTCTCAAATATGCAATGAAATAAATAAACTTACTAATATCCTTACAGAAACTTTCTATCAGAAAGTGACGTTAGTGACATTATATCCATAGATAATGCAAATATCAAGTCACGTTCGGAAACCATATACCTACGACCAAAAGCTGTTTCAGTTTACATTTTTACCGCGAATATTTAGATGAAATATTTTAAATGTGTATTCTTGTGGTTTAGTTTGCAATTTATAATAATTGGAAATTGTTTATAATGTGTTATTTGTTATGTTCATGTCAATTTTAAATAAATAAAACTGCAAAATATAGCAAAAATCGTTTTTTGTTTTTTTTTTTTAATGGCTGAATGCCGTGATACTGTGGCCCAAATAAATGTGGAATGGAAATTAAAAAAAAATACATTGCCGGCAATGTAAGTATGACATTCCATTCCGTGCCAAGTGTCAAGCCGCACCGGAAAGGAGGTACTTTGCGGTCTATTATAAGGCATGTTTTGTCAACATTTCATTGCACGTTTGAGAAAAATAACTTAAGTTTTGGTCGACCTTGTCGTGTGGCCCGCGTGAGATTTTTAAAAGTGCAGTGTGGCCCTTTGCTAAAAAAGTTAGAAGACCCCTGTTTTACATGATACAATTACTTATGGCAAAATAAATTACGACAAGAAGCCCCGTCAGACGTGGCCTACCCTTAAAAGATGCCATTTTATGAAGAGCAGAGTTATGTAAGCAGCTTACGAGCTTATCCCGTAATGTGGGAAATGAAAGAGCCTCTGCCCTTATTTAGACATTTTTACCAAAAATATCACGGATGCAAAGCCCGTTAAAAGCGGGCCAAACATGAAATAGTACAACAACTAGAGTGGTAAAATACAGAAAGGCCAGATCGCATATCGCAAATATTTTCTTTATTACCTCCCGTGTTGTGTAGGTACATCATTTTATATCACACTTGGACAGAAAGCGGCTTTTTCCGAACGCGTGGTCAGGTGTGGCATAAAGCATTAGTACATTACACAACTAGGGTGGTAAAACAAAGAAAGGCCCGAGCTGCAAGCGAGAAACGTAAATATGCGATCGAGGGCTTCCTTTATTACCTCCCGTGTTGTGTACATCATTTTCGGTCTACACTTGGCTAGAAAGCGGCTTTTTCCGTACGCGTAGCGTGTGGATAAAGCCACTTCATGGCCAGGTGTGGCAAAAATGATTTTTCATCACACTTGCTCGAAAATGGTGTCATTACACGTAGGGTTTGCGGGCCGTAAATGACCTATTACGCCCTAGGTCGTAATGGTTTTCTTTTTAAATTTGAAACGCTGGTTCTGTTTTACCCTTATTTGTCATGTTCAAAGAAAACGCCAACTTACTTTTTAAACTTTTGTGACTTAAATATTTATTTAAAGAGATCTGTTATTGCAAATACATGTAAACACATATTTCTGTAACATTAATTAAATGTTTAAATAAAATGTTTCAGTATTTTGCAAATATAAAATCAATTATTTAAAGTCTTTACCGCTATGGTTTCCGAACGTGATTTGTCGTCTTGGTATATGACACTAATGTCACTGTAAGTTTTACAATTTTATTTAGGTTGAGTAAGGTTATTTTAATCAGACTTCCTCACAAGTGTGATGAAAAACATTGTGTGTGCCACGGGCAGTAAAGGAATTACAAACTCGTGTTATTAAAGCCCTCGGCTTCGCCTCGGCCTTGTAACAAACACTCGTTTGTAATTCCTTACTTACCGCCCTTGATACACAATGTACTATTAACACTAGACTATGCCCAAGACTTTGAACGCGAAGTTTCTTAATTTGTTTCATCGTCATTGTGTAAAAAGTATTCTGTAACCTTCTAGAGATGTTCAAATATCCCTGTAATTATATTATGCACATGTAATAACATTGCAAAAGACCGTGTTTGCAGATTAAAGGGTCGTTTTCAAAAAAGGTGTCCATAGTTAACGGTGGCGTGGCGTAATAGATATCCTTGGGCAAGCCGGTGCAGATTTGGTGTGCATTTTCCTTAAGAGCTGTAGAATAAGGTGTTCAGATTTATTTATTTATTTTATTCCAACAAAATATATACAGCATGACAGTATAAACCAAATCACTGCATAATTTAGAATTAAAGACTAAAGTACAAAAAATTAACAGTACATAAATTACAAATACAAAAGTTAGAAAATAATTATTCTAGGTAATCTGACTTCCATCCACTTCACAGTACTTCAGACATATACTAAATACATTTGCCCATCGATCTGCAAACACGTCACTTTCAGGAGCCCATGACAGAAGCGAGTTCAGAAGTTTTAAAACCCGAATAGCAGGGGAATTTCTGTGTGCTACAGTTCGTGTTACCGGAACTGCAAGCAGATTACGATGACGCGGCCTAAGTTCCTGCTTGGGCAAGAAAGGTATAGCGAGCCTCACTATCTGCGCAACCAAATCCGGGCAGTCCGAGTCACCGATGTCACAGATGCCTGACAAGCTGGTAGAAATCAAGTTCTTTGGACGCCACGCCACTGGTAGTTAGGGCATTCGTTACACAATTGAAAATAACCCTAAAGATAGAGATTTTTTCAAAAAATTACTTGTGTTACAAAATATGTACTGAAATGAGTACAGCTAAGGAGTGGAACTCTCTTCCAGCAAACCTCTTCCCGGAAAAATATAACTTAGATCTCTTCAAGTCGAGAGTGAATAGGCACTATCTAGGTAAGCATGCTCCATCATCGACTTCATCTTCACGTACAAACAGGTGAGATCAAAGTCAGATGCTTACCTATCGTGAATTAAAAAAAAAAAACAAAATGTAAGTAAACACCTCCCGACTGAGGTGTTCCCAGCGCGCTATGACATGGGGTACTTCAAGAAACGAGTAAACAGGGCTCTCAAAGATCGGCAACGTATAGGTAACACCTTTGGTGTTGCAGATATCCATGGGCGACGTTGACTGCTTTCCATCAGGCAGCTCGTCTGCTCGTTTGCCACTTATAAAAAAAAAAAAATTTTAGGAATTTTAATCTTGAGATGTTTTGTCTCCTCGTTGTCGTCAATCGTCCTGCTTTGGTCCGTCAAAATCTGGCTAGCGACTCGACATTTTTCGACTACCGATTACGACCTGTTATAACTAGTATAACACTCGCTAGAACCCAAATTAACGCTAGGCATTTTCGAGTTAATCAAAAAGCTGCCGACGGGTTAATAATTAACGTGTTAAACACCGCCTGGCTAATTAGCAATTTGCCGACTACTCCCGTTGGCATAATTACGCGGCCTAGTGGACATACTTTTGGTTATTTCTGTGGACCGGGACAAACAACCTGGTTCAGCAGCTGGTTGGCAGCGAGTTCGCCGCGAGCGACATTTGTATGGAAAAAGAAAAAAAAGCTCACTCGTAAATCGCTAGGGGGATAGGGCTTTAATGTGCGGGCGCCCTAAAAGGTTTTCCACAAAATAACTGAAAATGCTGTCAAAATGCGCGGAAAAATGCCTTTCTGTCAACAACGTGTTAGAAACACTGGCAACATTTATCCCAATATTTATAAAATGTGGGTAAGGATTGATTTTTAAAAGTGACAACAGGCGGGTATTCTGTCGCGGGTTGAGAAGGTTAACGTGGAGTAATGATTTAATGGTGTTAAAATATGTATTTCGTTCTAAAGTACTGAATAAATCGGATTATAAGAAACTGGAGTACGAATATCATTCCTAGAAGACCTCAACTTACAATATTTCCGAAGTGGTAAGAACGTTAGAGAGAAACCTCAGGTATGTGTTCATATTAATTACTTATTTTAACAATGACACGCCTACAATGTGGAATGCAAATTTTATAAGGAATCAGTATCACGTACCCAAATATTTAGGACATACGAGTGTAAGAAACTACTTAGGTACTTACTTATTTATTGAGTTGCGCAATTAACGTCAACATAACCTAAAAGGTATACGTTTTCAATTAGGTAAGTGCACGAATATATAAGTGACAACGCTACAAAACTCCATTAAATTAGCGGTTGTTATCTTTAGAATTATTAATTTAAAATATAAACAATATAATTACGATATTGAACATTTGAATCGATTAAGATCATTGGCACATTATTTAATTTCTATTAACTTAGTAATAACATGTAGTTAAGAATAAATAACTTTCAGTTTTCCAATAAGTAACAATAAGGAATAAATGATTTTACTGTAGGTATGATGTGTGTGTACTCACACAAAACTCATGCGTAAGTCTAATAAGGTACAGTCAAGTGTAAAAATATGTCTGCGTACCAATACTGTAAAATATGTCCGAATATATACCTTCTGCAGTGGCAATAAGAACGTCGTACCATATTTATGAAATGATTTATTCGATACATATTTTTGCACTTGTCGTTTCTAAGTGTTTAGTACAGCGGGGTAAGTACTTTAAAAAAAAAATAATGTACTACGCTGACATCTCATTGCTGTGTAATTTTTTTTTGCTGAGATACCTACTACCTATGCTAAAGAGAATTTATGAGTATCAATTGCAAACTAAATATAAATACAGCGTGACAATTAACAAAACGCGCGTTCCCGCCTGCGCGCCTTTTCCAATGTTACCTGACCTCTTGATTCGTGGTGATTATGGGTAAACATAGATCAACTTATACTGGTTCTTTCGTAATGCAGCAATCTGTGAGTTTCATGAAATTATAGTGATTACGGGAGACGAACGTAACGTAATGAAACATGACAAAAATGTTTTTATTTCTTTTATTTACACATGATCGTGAACTTAGTTCGCCGAAGGTCACACGATGTTCAATCATAGTGGCGTGCCTAAGTGGTAGCACACAATACCTACATTTTATGGTGGCATATTACTGCTGGCGATTATAATAAAATATAAAAATTAAAATTTATTTAAATTTATTTTTATTACTGCTTGCGATTATAACAGGGTCTGTTGACAAGGGCGACAAATAATTAATTCATGCTTAATTGTTTATGCATGGACTGTCGGAATAAAACCAAAATCACAGGTTACGTACTCTCGCCACTTTGCCGTCGCTTGTCACACAGTCTCGTGTGCTTTAGCTTTAACTTCAATTAAAATATTCACCGGCTTCTCGATAGCAAAATATTACCCGAGTAACAGTTAGATTTAAACAACAGCCTGTATTGGAGATAAATGAAAAAGAATTATAAATATTTGATGATGGTTGTTCTTTAAGATATATATAATAGAAAATTAAAAAAAAAATAAGTTAACGTATCTAAGTCTTATTTACATGTATATAATAG
The DNA here is from genome assembly GCA_947034925.1 of Eudemis profundana. Lineage (NCBI taxonomy): Eukaryota > Metazoa > Arthropoda > Insecta > Lepidoptera > Tortricidae > Eudemis > Eudemis profundana. The sequence goes on along the minus strand of OX344818.1, from coordinate 2,583,961 downwards.
GAACTTCAATAAACTAATGCTTTGTTTATTTCTTTACCCTATTTCTCTTCCATACTAACTACCTTTTCTATTACTAAATAAAAATGTAGACTCTCCCAAGAGAAAGTAGCATGAGCTCTTCGAGTCCATCACCGGTCAGGTCGGCATACACTCCACCGCCCCCTCGTAATGCGAAAAAGAAAGACGGGGCCACTAGATCTAGTAGATCACCAACTCGTACGGGGAGCAAGCGGCGCAAACGGTCGGAAACTAATCCTCGATTACGGCGTCAGCGTAAACGAGAAACGTATCGAAGTCGATCACGTCGCCGATCCCGTCGACACGTTAGCTCTGAAGATACTGCTTCCTCCAGCAGTCTCTCGACGTCTTCGACTAGTAGCACCACGAGTAGTGAAGCGTCACGCTACCGTCGTCGCTCTAGCCGTAGATCCGCCGCACGTAGATTAGCCCGGCGCGGCACTAGTACGTCAACGGGCAGCGCGGACAGCCGCAATAAAAAGGGAAAGCAGCATCGGCAGCATAGTCGTAGGCGCCGGCGTACCAATAAGCGCAAACGCCGTGCATCGTCTAGCACAACTTCGTCTGGCACAGATCCAAACCGCAAAAGTCATAAGCGGCGGAAAGTTATTAAAAAACGTACGTCATCTGAAATATTCTTTGACAGATTCTCGAAACTTATAAGAAATAAGGGGACGCGATTTGAGGGAGCTCAGAATGTAATTCCTGAGTTTGACCCAGACACCAATACCCAAACAGCAGCTATTTGGACACGTAAAGTAGATGACACCGCAAAAATTTATGGTTGGGATGATAGGCAAATTGTTTATTATGCCTTACCAAAACTCACTGGATATGCAAAAAATTGGTATCAGGGTCAAAGCTCGGTCGGCCTAAGTTGGCGACAATGGAAAAGCAAAATACTCAGAACCTTCCCAGACGACCGAAATTACGCCGATAGACTGAATGAAATGCTCGAACGGAAAAGTAAAAGAGACGAGTCATTGGAAGAGTATTTTCATGATAAAGCGCGATTGGTCCGAATGTGTAAAATTATTGGAAGAGATGCAGTAGACTGCATCATAAACGGGATCTTTGACCATAACGTGAGATTGAACGCGCAAGGTTCAAATTTCAGTAGGACATCCCAGCTACTTAGGTATTTACGACGTATCTCAAAAAAGAGTAATATGCAAAGGAGAATCGGACCCCCAATTAAATACAATCCAACAAAACAAAACGATGTCGCTTCTAATAACACGTCCAAAACAGGGCCATCGTTTCAGCCTCGCAATAAATATAAGTTTACTCGATGTTATAACTGTACAGAACTGGGGCACACTGCGGATACTTGTAAAAAACCTTTGAACCGTTGCGATAAATGTAGCCGCCTCGGTCATAATGCAACTCAGTGTCCTAACACGTCATCTTATGACAAAAATGGAACTTCTAACGATAAGATGAATAAAAACGTAGATAAAAGGACGGAAGAATCTTCTCACAAAGTAATGCGAATTACAGCTGAAGAAAAAAATCCTAATGGCAAGTATTTTAAAACGATATCCTTAAACAATGTGCAATGTACAGCATACGTAGATTTTGGAAGCCAGTGTACCCTAATTAAATTGAAATTCGCGGAAAACTTAAACCTGACCTTAAATAAATCTAACTTGCCAGTTATAAGGGGATTCGCTTTCGGTTGTGTTACACCATTAGGTAGGGTTACTGTCAATATTGTGGTGGATGCGGTTGATGCCGTCATAGAAGCGTTTGTTGTTAATGATGAGCTTTTACAAACCGACGTGCTAATTGGTCAGTCATTAACCGAGTTACCGAAAGTTGTGGTTCTTAAAACAGGTACACAGTTAACATTGTACTGTGATGAATCCGAAACAACACGAATACAATTACTCACTGCGTCTGATGCCACTATTGAGGGATTGAACACGCTTGACGTAGAAACGAGCACCCCATACACAGGGTTTTTGTTTATTCCGGGTAATCTTTGCATGAAACAAGGTAGCGAGTATGCCTTGCTACAGGGAGTATATAAATTTGAAGAAGGCAAAGGCCGCTGTCTCATAGTAGGTTGGGCGAAAACGCCAATAAAGCTTAAAAAACAAAAAATGATAGCACGTGCCATCAGTTTGCCTACAAATGACTCCCTTGCATGGCATGGTAAAACAACTCACTTAGACGTAAATACAATCGTACCTTCTGATGAAGTAGTAAAATCGTCAAACGAGATAAAACTACCCATAACATTAGAGATGATTAACGCTGGCCCTAAGGTTACGGAGGAGCAAAAAGAAAACTTGCTTGCCTTGCTCAACAAATATAGGGATTGTTTTGCTTTAAATATGCAGGAATTAGGGCTGACTAATGTCACTGAAATGGTTATACGCTTGAATGATGATACTCCTGTTAGCTATAGACCTTACCGTCTGCCGTTTAGTGAGCGTGCGAAGGTTAGAGAAATGATAGGTGAACTTTTAGCCAATAACATCATACGGGAGTCCAATTCGCCATATGCTAGTCCCATAGTTTTAGTACGTAAGAAAAATAACGAATATCGACTATGTGTGGACTATCGTTCGTTGAATAAAAAGACGGTGAAAGATTGCTATCCAATGCCCGTGATAGAAGACCAATTAGATCGGTTAAGCGGAAATTCCTGGTTTACTAGTTTGGATCTCGCATCTGGCTATTATCAGATACCTGTATCGGAGGAGTCGCGTCAGTTTACAGCTTTTGTGACGCCCGACGGGCACTATGAATATACCAGAATGCCCTTCGGACTAGTAAACGCACCTGCGGTATTCCAGAATATGATTAACAAGTCTTTAGGGACGAAGAGGTTTGAACTTGCCATACCATATATGGATGATCTTCTATCGACAGGCAGTACGTTTGAAGAAGCCTTTATGAAGGTAGAGGATATTTTAAAACTGCTGAGAGATGCAAATCTAACTCTAAACCTTAAAAAGTGTTTTTTCTTTCAAACTGAAATAAATTACTTAGGGTATGAAATATCCGAAACTGGTTTGAGACCTGGAAATACAAAAATTCAGGCTGTCTCCGAGTTTCCAGAACCCACTAACGTTCATCAAGTGCGTCAGTTTGTCGGCCTGGCGAGCTTCTTCCGCCGTTTTGTATATAACTTCGCATCGATCGCGAGGCCTCTAACCAGGCTAACAAAAGCTGACGTAGCGTGGTCATGGGGAGAAACAGAGAAAAATGCCTTCCAGGAAATCAAAACCAAATTAGTTTCGCGCCCTATACTTGCCTTATATAATCCAGATTTCCATACCGAGGTACATTGCGATGCAAGCAAACTTGGGGTAGGGGGAATGCTTCTCCAAAAGCCAGACAGTGATAGCCCTTTACGTCCAGTTGCTTATTACAGTCGGCAAACGACACGGGAAGAAGAATTTTGGCACTCCTACGAGCTCGAAACCATGGCAGTTGTGCTCTCGTTGAAGAAGTTTCGGGTGTATTTAATTGGAATTCAATTTATTGTTGTCACGGATTGCAATGCATTAAGACTGACGCTGACAAAAAGGGATTTGATACCGAAAATTGCTAGGTGGTGGCTGATGCTCCAAGAATTTAATTTTAATATCGAGTACCGCCCCGGTCGCAACATGCAGCACGTTGATGCATTAAGTCGGAACCCAGTATCAGCACCCGACGAACAGGAAGAGTTCAATGTTATGAACATAACGACTACTGACTGGTTGCACACAGTGCAAATGACGGACCCTAGACTTAAACACATCAAGACTATATTACAAACTAAAGAGGAAGAAATTAAAGACATCACTAATAACTATGTCCTACGTGACGATAAATTGTACAGGCGAGACGGACGAAAATTAAAGTGGGTCGTACCTAACGGGGCCCGCTGGAGATTATGTCAGCTCAACCATGACGAAGCAGGCCACTTTGGCATAGATAAGACTTTAGAGAAGATGCGCGCTGATTATTGGTTCCCAAAAATGAAACGCTTTATTAGTAAATACATAGCAGCATGTATCAATTGTGCTTATAACAAGGAGGTGACAGGCAAAAAGACGGGATATCTACATCCTATCCCTAAAGTTAATTGCATATGGCACACGTTACACATGGACCACTTGGGGCCATTCGTTAGAAGTAAACGGGGAAACACATATATTTTAGGCATCATCGATGGGTTTAGTAAATATATATTTATTAGAGCTGTTAGGAACACTAAATCCAAAACCACGATAAAAATTTTAGAAGATATATTCACTGAAATCGGGTATCCTAAAGTTATTATCTCGGACCAGGGCACGAGCTTTACATCCAAAATATTCAAAGGTTTTGTAACGCAAAATGGAATTAAACACGTGCTCAATGCTGTGGCAACTCCACGAGCTAATGGCCAAATTGAGCGCTACAACAGGACAATCCTGAACTCATTGGCAGCTATGAACCATGGCCTAGATGAAAGGGATTGGGACATATACGCACCTAGACTGCAATGGAGCCTTAATAACACTTTAAATAAAGGTACTGGTAAATCACCATCCGAGATCGTATATGGTCAGAGGACTACCGGACCAGCGGAAGGGATTCTGAAAGCGGCCCTTCAGCAATCGGAAGATGTCACAGCCGATGAAAGAGAAGAAATCCGGGAACAAGTAGAGGACAATATCAATAATAAACAACAAAAGATGAAAGAAAGATTTGATCAAACTAGGGCACCTACAAAAATATTTAGAGAAGGTGACCTAGTCATGATCCCAAACCATAACCCCGATAAAGGGAAGAGTAAGAAATTAGCCCCTAAGCATCGGGGCCCTTTTAGAATAACGGCAGTTCTTAGTAACGATAGATACCAAGTCACCAATATTGAAGGTCACTCCCAACGCAAGTATTGTAACATATTTCCTGCTGATCACTTGAAACACTGGGTTACCTTTCAAACATCTCCGGTTGATAGTGCTGACGGAACCGATAGCGATGACTCTGTGTTAGCTCCCCAAAACAATAACGACAACAATGATACTTAAAAAAAAAAGAGAGAAATGTATATGATTTTGTTGTGTACGGTACAATAAATCTAACACCCTTTCCCCATTCCAACTCTTTACAGCCTAGGTTCGGCATCAAATGTGGTGGCGTCGGCAGCTACCAAAAGAAGATTGATTTTCAAATGATGATTTTGAGAGGTGATTATAAGTCGTATCTGACCCGCGGGTGGCAGTATGAACTGAACACTGAACAACAACAACAAAAAAAGCAGACCGTAGCCCTCGGGAGGCAAGCGGTAGACTGAACAAGAATGTCATAGCATCCCACTGATGTCCGCGGGTGGCACAGTTACATCAGACGAGACAAGTGTGATCGCGTCTACGGTGACGTGTACACCTAATAAGGAAAGTGTGATCACGTCTACGGTGATGTGTACACTTAACTAAGAACGTGTGATCACGTCTACGGTGACGGGTACACGTACAAAGGAATGATGAATCAAGTCAATGGCGTCGTGTGCACTTCTAGAATCATTATGTGGATTAATATACTATTATGTTGAAATCTTGCATTCTTCTCATGCTTGTTCTTATTGCTTTAATTGATGATGTGTAGGAGTAAAGTTTCAATTAATAATAAGAATTGTTAAAAAAATATGTGTTCTAATGTAATTCTTGATTGCCTAGAGATAAATAATAATAACTGTATGGGGCCATACGCCTTGTTTAGAATGGCCGAGCATCAATCGGAATAGGGACATTCCTGTAACAGAATGGCCGTCTGTTAGAAACACTGGCAACATTTATCCCAATATTTATAAAATGTGGGTAAGGATTGATTTTTAAAAGTGACAACAGGCGGGTATTCTGTCGCGGGTTGAGAAGGTTAACGTGGAGTAATGATTTAATGGTGTTAAAATATGTATTTCGTTCTAAAGTACTGAATAAATCGGATTATAAGAAACTGGAGTACGAATATCATTCCTAGAAGACCTCAACTTACAATAAACGCAATACGTAATCTACTTGGTATCATGTTTAGGTTGACAGACAGTCCCAAAAGTGTCGGTTCTAATTAGGGATGTAACGATATCGATACCGATATATCGGCCGATTTATCGGTATCGCTGATATAACGGTATCGCCGATATTATACAACCGATATTTGAAGAGCGCGAATAGAATTTGCTGTATGAAATAACATCTGCAAATAGTAATTTCAATTTCTGACTTAATTTATGTATTGGTCTATTACCTTGTGCAATAATAATTACTATATTAATTAAATCTTTTGTTCTTAATAAAAAAAAATTGAGTTGACAATTTATTTATTTTTACTTTACACTTTCAAGGTTGACTCCCTGGTAAATATAGCCAGTAGTCATTGCCATTAGTTATAATAAGGACATACAAAAATCTGAAGTTCATACTTCATTATTTAGCTAAGATATCGGTATCGGTATCGCCGATATTAACTATTATATATCGGTATCGGTATCGTATCGGCAAAACTGTGTATCGTTACATCCCTAGTTCTAATACAAATATGAAAAACAAACCAAATGACACAGAACAAGCGAATCATGTTCTATGAATGCTTTACCGTTTTATATACATAAAGTTTTTCTTCATATTACCCCGACACGTCCGTTAGACGTTCTGGAAGTTTCTGGGTCACGCAAACAAGAGTGGTTTGCGCAAAATATTAGATAGCACGTGTGCTCGCTCGGGGGAGGAGTTTTTGTGAAAAATCGGGGTTGGGACGGGCGCGGAGATAGCGAATAAGGAGTTTGTGGTGCGTGAAAAATGCCGCAGTCTGGAAGTTTGGATCATGTTTGGGTATTTCTAAAAAAAAGTCATGTTTTCACTGTGAGGTTTTCTGCCAATTTTATGTTATCTCTACTTAAAATTACCCCTTTCTATCCCAATCGAAAAAAAGTGTCCCAAATTTTTCATACATTAATGAAACTTTCCTGTGTGTTACCGTTACACAAAGTATAATTGGACGTAGTTATGCAATAACGTTCCAATCCACAAAACAAAATATCAACCTTCTGTCTTTAAAAACAAAGTCCATAATCCAATAAATTTATATACAATATGTAGAATGGAACGTTATTACATAACTACGTCCAATTATAGAAAATGGTAACAAAATAGGACAAAAATGTTGGGACATTTTTTTGTCACATTGGGATAGTAAAAACCCGTAATACTAAATAGAAATAACATAAAATTAGTAGTAAATAGGACAATAAAAAAAAGGCCAAATATTTTTAGAAGTGCTCAGATAGTAAATAGGAAAAGGAGAGGTTTGTGGTGCGTGAAAACTGATGCAGTCGCGGGGTTTCAATCATGTTTTATGATAAGACTTGGGAAACGGTCACAGGTTGGGTAGTATTATTTTATTTGAGCACCTTATTCTACTGCTCTTAAGGAAAATGTATGTACGCCAAATCTGCACCGGCTTGCCCAAGGATATATTTTATGCCACGCCACTGGTGTGTAGTAGGGATGTAAAGAATATCGGTTTTTGAACATTCGCGAATGCGAATACGAATAATGGACGTTGATATTCGCGAATGCGAATACGAATATTGGTTAGGTATACAATTTTATGTTACTAAAAATAAACAAAATTACAAAATTAACAACTATGAAAATTCAGTACTCAATTTTCAATTACGATTAACTTAATTTTAATTCAGTTTTGTAATAAAATAAGTATTGAAGTTTAACATTTCGTTAGCTAAAGGTAATGAGAAAAATTGGAACCGGTGGTTTAAAATAAATGTATTTTCATTTCATTTCGGTAACTTATCGAATCTAGCTTTTAATTACTCGTTGATAGTTCCGAAATCCAACTCGAACTTAACCGTTTTTTTTCTTTTTCATTAATTTTAGGATAAAATGAACCAAAAATATTCGCAATATTTGCGAATACGAATGCGAATATTAAAAATCTTGCGAATATTCGCGAATACGAATATTCGTTACATCACTATACTCCGTTTTTTTTAGATGTGAAAATTAGGTAAACAAAAGAAGCAGTGGTCGTCAACATTTGTAATTATCAATGAACAATTTAAAAGTACATGATATTTATTATGTCGGTTTCGTTGTCCGATATTAATTCATTACTTATAAGCCTAAAGTACCCACTTAGTAGGCCAAGCCAATGATTAAAATAATAGGCAAAAAATGAATCTGATTTTTGCTTTTAGAATAATGTAAGTAAAATAAAAGAAATGAGTTTTTTTCTTAATTTTTTAATTATGTAAATTGCAAACGTACATAAAAATCAAGTATTCACTATCAAATGAAATTAATTGCACAATGTAGCCACACAATGTACCTGATAAAAAACCTCAAGTTGACAGATGTCAACTTTGTTTACCAAATTTTCACATCTAAAAAAAACGGAGTATAGTAGCATGCACAGATTATTTATGAATATGTAACGGCGTCATTTATATATTCTGGAATTGAGTAGTAAAGTAAGCCTAAGTTAATCATATACATAATATCGATACCTTTAGACTCAACAGGCGTAAACGCCGTAGGTTCTAATGGCGTTTACGCCCTTTGAGTCTAAAGGTATCGATATGGTAATTTTCGTTACGCAAGGCAACAGGATTAACATTTATTAAATTAATCCTTTTACTACGGACATTTTAAAATACGTGCTCATAGCCTCTGCACACCGTGACACATGTACTGTATATGACTGTAAAAATATAGCTATAACACCCTAGAATTAAGCCCTCTTACATACCTGAATTGACCAAACTTACATACCTGAATTGGCCAAACGATACTGCTAGCAGCCACAGACTTCTAAATCTAGGTTAAATTTAGGTCAAGGATTAAGCGCTTAATTCTAACTTTACAATAAAAATGCACAACTACCAACTTAATAAACAATTAAATTCCTACGGTTTTTAAGAAAAACAAAACTTTCCGAGCTACCTATAAATTCATTGACGCCAACATAAAAAAAAAAGTATTTTTAATATCGTCACTGCGTGTCACTAGCGAGTATACGTCACATTTAAAAAAGTTTACCATAGACACATACTGTCATATTTGCCTTGTTTGCGTGCAATGTTTAATTTAGTATTTTATATTTTAAAACCTAGTCGTAGAAAAATTATTGTATGCAACTTTGTATAATTAAGTCAAAAAACGCTCATGGCCATGGCGTCTCTATTAGCGATACTCGCCGCCACGGCGGCTCGTATCGCAACTCGCGCCATTCGCATTTTTTGAGCCTATTTATACAACTGTTGCATAAAATACTATAAGTTTTGCTAAGAATAATGTTCCAATAGTATTAATGATTATTTAGAACCGATAAAAATCGAAAAATAATATCCCCATGAACTGAGAACCTCGTCTTTTTTAAGTCGGTAGTAAAATCACACAAAATAAAATTGAGAAAAATCTAAGCACGCGGTTGTTACAAACCTTTTTTTAACTTTTTCCTTCCTCTGACTCAAATAACCGTATAATTACTAGGAGTTTGCACCAAAACGCCCCAAAATTATTAATTGCTGTTTTCCCTTTCCCGGGTCAGTCCCAATTTGTCCGCGTCAGGACAATCCGACTGCCTGTTAATTGGTTAATTATTGACGGACGGGCACGTCGAGACGTGCCCGTCCGTCAATAATTAACCAATATATGGCTGTATGCCCTGGGAACGGGTTGCCTGTTTTTTTGACAACCGTTTCATCCAATGATTTCAAAAGTAAGGATAGGCCATCCAAACAGTTCGGGTGGGTCAATTTACAGCCGCGGCATTTGTATGCCAAACTAAATGTATGGCATACAAATGTCGCGGACGAATATCCACCCGGGTCTATATTCCCCGAAACAGTAAATGGAGCCTTTTACCACGCAATTAGGCATTTTTATAACGTCCGGCTTCGCTGTGCGCTGCGCGTACCACTACCGCGTTGGTCCTAAAACTGATTTTTAGGACCAACGCGTTGGAACTTTCTAGGCGCTCGTTAGCCCTGTCCTTCATGTCAATGGTTTCATCGAATTTTCATCATCGAATGTCATCATATATTAACTGATAGGATTGATCAGGCAGGAGTCGCTCACTCCGCGATTTCGCCGCGCACCGACTAGTACCAAATTTGGGCTTAGCCAGTAGAAAGATACGGTCGGATGCGGTGCGTTCCGTCCGGTGGTCGGACACAAACGTCAGTTTTTTTAGAAAGAGAAACTTCTGTACGTAATTCTATTACTTTCTATGGTTAGGTTAGGTTAGGTTGCAACGAGGACCTGCGGGTGATGGGTCGGGAGTACCATCACCTGCACCAAGAGGTCCTGAGCTGAAAGGCCCCCAGTGTTCCGGGGTGCCTGAAGCGGAGAAGGCTAACATCGCCTGAAGTCGGGCCCGAAAGGGCAACGCTGACGGGGAACTGGTGGAGAGCGAAAGCGTTCCCGGAACCCCGTCCAACAGCGAGTGCCGGAACACCCCAGGAGTTTTAGTCCGTGGAAGTCGGACATACCCTCCCAGCTTCTCCCGAGCTGGGTGGGATCCGTTACGGATTTCTCCTGGGTCCAAAAAAAAAAAAAAAAAGGTGCTTCAGACTACATATTTGACGCCGACTGTCTCAAGCATGCAAGGAAAGGAAATTGAATTTTTTACCCTACTGCGGCGAAGCCCAAAAGAGGGTTATGTGTTTGACCTGTATGTATTTATGTATTGTATGTCCGTTCGTATGTCCGCTCGTAACTACTCAACGGCACAACCGATTTTGATAAATGATACGTCATTAGATTCGTATGGCGCGAGTGTCACTGGGTATAAAGTTCGTTAAAATAAACAAAATGGCGGATTTAATGCACTTTTAAAATGCACCGCGGTCGAGTTCTTTTTATTAAAATATTTTTTATTCTGTAATTCTATTTTTTGTCTACTTTGCTTTAAGTGTTTCTACAAAACAAAGTTAGATTTTTTGGAGAGTTTTTATTTTATTCCATTGCATATTTGAGAAAAGCACTAATACAGTCATACCTCGGCGTCAAAAGGGGTTGCCAGCCTCGTAACTATCTACACTCACGAACAATGACTTCGGGTCATTTTCTATGAACAGTTATATAGAAAATGACCTGAAGTGTGAGTACTCGGCCGGCAACCCCTTACTTCCCGGCCTCTGCAGTAATGTACTATTGATTGCTTGCGATATAACTGAAAAAAAAACCCATCAAAAAGTGACAAACTTTAACGGAGCGTTGAGCTGACCATGCTACGAGTTAAGTAATTTATGGGACTTTTAATTAATTGAAAGCAAAATCCGACGGGCGGTTAATGGCTCATATTTTATTGAAGCCACTTCAAATTTCAGTGAAATATACGTATCAAAGTGGCGCTTTTGAAGTTTGTCTTATTAACGATTAATGGATTTGAGAGTCTGTTGCTATAGAAATAAGTGTTTTAACAGGGAACAATAGGCATGTCGACTGGATTTTTGTGCTATAAATAGATTGTACTGTTTCTGAGGAACAAATACAAACCTATAACTACTACACTTGGATTACTAATAACAGCCACAAATTGCAATCAAAAGTAGCCGATACCGAGTGTTGACATTGAAAACGGTCCATACAATTTGAGCTTGAAAAGTGCTTGGTTGCTATACATTTATTTTTTCATTGTTATTTAAGCATTCCGAAATTAACTTTTATTTTACTTTAAGATGATAAAAAATATCCAAAAAAATTAAAAATTTGTGGTCTCATAACTTTATAAATTGTTTGTTTATTTCTTCTGTGTTATGATAATTTAGTATTTTCCAATCTTATGTTGTAAATGGCATGACGTCGCCCCTACCTGGTTCCACCGGAAGACCAGTACCTCTAGCGCACAAATGCTACCTATCTCTATCCACTCAATATCGTGTGACAGTGACAGGTGATGCTCTGTCGCGCGAGAAACGAAGTCGCGGCCAGTTATGTTAGACGTACAGCGTTGGCTCTAAGGTCAGCATTTTGCTTTTTAGGGTTCCGTACCAAAATGGTAAAAAAGGAACCCTTATGGTGCGACTCTGTCTGTCTGTCTGTCTGTCTGTCTGTCTGTCTGTCTGTCCGTCTGTCACAGCAAGATATCTCAGGATCTACTGATGCTATCGACTTGAAATTTGGAATAGTGTTAAGAACCGCTAACCCGAGCTTATAGGATGTAAAAAAAATCTTGTAACTTTTTTACTTTTTTTTTAAAGGGGTCCGTAATGAGACTTTGCAAATTGAAAGTAGGGCTATTATATCGAGTGAGGTATCAAATGAAAGGGCTTAATTTGTAGATTAAAACAGTATTTTTGTATTTTTTTTTAAATAAGTAGTTTTTGATTTATGGCGAAAAACGTTAAAAAAAATACCGGTCCCCCCCTATTATCTTCGAAGTTACTGAACAGAAAAATCTGTAATAATTACCAATTATTAATGTCATCCTATATATTACAGGAAAAATATAACGGTTTTCCTAACTTGCACTGTTTTTGAGAAATTTGCAAAAATCTAACACATACTTATTTGCTCCTACTAAACTAATCGCCATATAGTTTTTCTTGAACTATTCATGTATCTACTTATGAGTTTGTACGGAACCCTCGGTGCGCGAGTCCGACTCGCACTTGGCCGGTTTTTTTTTTATATATACGGTCGGTTCTATCAGTTTAAGCTGATAGTTCCTTCCGCTAGAGAAGTGTTTTGTTCCTTCGCTTCGGCTCGGTGCTATTGGTATACACGTTGCCTTGGGGGTGTGTTTAGATGCATGTATATGTGTTGGTGGTGTGTTAGTGTGTAGTGTGTATGTTGTTAGTGTTTGTTGTCCCTGGAGAGCGATCGAATGTCGAGAGTCATCCGCTCGCTCCTCAGGAGCAATGAGAGTTTCTAGGTGTTATTATTTCGAAGGAGTAGTTAGCTATGTACCATTGAATTTTTTAAGATTATGGACTATGTAGGCAACGAGTGTGTGGAAGGATTGAGTCGTGGTGGGCTTAGAGAGGACGTCAGGGAGGGAGGTATGGTCAATTCCGAGATTCTCACAGGTTATAATATGATCGAGGCGTTTGGAGTCGAAGCGAGTCAGTCATAGAGAAGGTGATTCATTGTTTGGCAGGTGCTGCCGTCACAAGGACAGCAGTCGTCCGGAGTGATGTTGAAGCGTTTGAGATATGCCTTATGGTATCCGTGATTGGAGATAAATTGCGTACTTGAGAAGGTGGGTTTATTTAGAGAGAGATAGCTGTTGAGATCTGTGTGTGAGCATTTTGCTTAGGTGGGACCGTTTTGTGGCAGCGTATCTTTAATTTAATTCATAATACTTTTTACCCGACTGCGGCGAAGCCTAAAGAAAGGATATGTGTTTGACCTGTATGTATGTATTTATGTATGTATGTATGTATGTCCGTTCATATGTCCGCTCGTAACTACTCAACGGCACAACCGATTCTGATAAATGATACATCGTTAGATTCATCTGGATGGCGCGAGTATCACTGGGTATGAAGTTTGTTAAAATAAACAAAATGGCGGATTTTATGCACTGCTAAAGTGCACCGCGGTCGGGTTTTTTTTTAGTAAAAATATTTTGTATTTTAGCTTGTCATGAATAAATGTATTTTCTTTCTTTCTTAAATATCAACATCAGTCCACGTCCCCATTGTAACCGAAAGCAAGCGAGGGGTTCAAATAGGTACCCATATAGCCTTTTTCCTTGAAAAGAGAACAAATGACATACGTAAAGCGCCCATATATCGCGTCACCGCCTATTGTGTTATAAATAATGCTTTGCATTGAAACTTCCCCTAACTAAATGAAATAGTAAGTTACATAGACTTACTATCAACAACCGCCGTTTTGGAATCAGGGTGGTGGAGGCTTTTTGGGTATTGAAAATAGGTCAAAGCGACTATAGTTACACTACACACACACACACACACACACACACACACACAACCACTTACTAGGAGTACCTAACCCACCCCCCACGTATTTGTACAAGTTTATTTTTTCTTACTATCTCATTTTTCTTATTGTAATAGTCTACTTTTTAAAGATTTTATTAATATTATTAACTGTCTTTTGCTTAATCTGATATAAGACTTTTTGTTATGGAGGAGCGGGACTACCTGACACAGGTATTATTACTTACTAGGTAGTCCCCACCTTGTTGTCATATTGTCAAAATTTTTAAAGCAATAAATATTTTTCATTTTCATTTTCATAGTTTAGGAATTCGTATATAGTTCTTATGTAAACTTGTTAGGTTTGTACATGCGAAGTATAAAGATAGCGCGATACCTAATCAAGGTAGAGGCGCATACGGCGCGATCCGTACTGCAGCATTCTTAAAACTTTGCTTGTAGTTCGTTCGTTCACGGCGTGCACACATACAAGCCGCGCGATGTGCCTTTTTAGGGTTCCGTAGCCAAAATGGCAAAAACGGAACCCTTATAGTCGTCATGTCCGTCCGTCCGTCTGTCCGTATGTCACAGGCATTTTACTCAAAAACTGCACGATGGATATTGATGAAATTTGGAATATAGGTGTCTTGTATGAGCCGCTACTTAGTTTGGTAGTTAAAAATTTTGATTAAGTGAATATCTTTAAGAATCGCTCCGAAAGTTGTGAAAATTGTGCCCCCTCCCTCTATCTCTATATCTTCTATCTCCTAAACCGTGTGTCCGAAAAATATAAAAAAATTACAAAGATATCTTAATTAATACTTTCAACAAAAATTATTTTCAACAAGATCGGTTTAACCGTTTTTGAGTTATTGCCGATAAACTGCGCTTCTCAACAAAAGGACGTAATTGCTATGAAAATACACTCTTTTGTTTTTGTACTTTTTTTACATCGTATTTTTTATATACATACCTTATAGTTACGGCTATGGAACCCTACAATGAGCATGGCCCAACCGCAACCGCAAGCCGCATCAAAATCCGTTGCGTAGTGTTAAAGATTTAAGCATACATAGGGACATAGGGACAGAGAAAGCGACTTTGTTTTATACTGATTTACAGTGATAATTGAAAAAGTGCGTAGCCTAAAATAAACGGTTTGATTATTAGGTAATCGTCTAAATTCGACAATACAACACTATATAAACATTACCCTTTCTCTCTCTCTGTGTGTGTGTGTGAGTATGTGTGTGCCTCATACAACTGAAGATGCGAGAAAACAAAATTTTAATCATTGCCATCGAAACTCCAAACACAAAACGGGCACCGGAAAATGCCGCCAAGTTGGGGAGTTTATTAAAAATAGCTAGGAAAGTTGGACGGGCCAAGTTGGCCGTTGATCGCGGAACGGAGATACGCCGGCTTCAAAACTGTTATTGTTGAATTATATAAAGTTACGAAATATACGGGGCCATATTTCGACATTCCCGTTGAAAAAAACCGGACAAGTGCGAGTCGGACTTGCCCACCGAGGGTTCCGTACATAGGTAGGTACATACCAGGTGTTGCCTGTACTAGGAGCAAATAATAGGCTACTTGATGACAGTTCAAATCAGCTTCTTTTTATGAAGTGACAAAACGCTCCCAAAGTATGCAGTTTAGTGTGAAATAATATCTTGTGACGTCATGCTCAACATGGTGCCTTATTTTTAGTTTTCGTCATTGTAAAATCGTTGATAGCACGAAAATAAGTTTGAATGATTTTATCCGGGCTGTTTTGGAAGCGTAATTTGCTGGTTAGAGTTAATGAATTTATTTTGATTGTTGTCAAATACCCGATTGAAACTTAGATTGTACTCCTCAAACTAAACAACATTTTGTTCAGCGACATTTAAAAATAACTTATTTTTTAATTTTTAGTACACTTAAAAGGTTATTTGAAACCGCAATGTATTGCGATGTTATGTTTGTAGCATGACAAGCGACGTCGTCCATTAGACTGATGTTAACGTGCATTTAAAATACTATTTAATTTGTATGAAAAAGATAAAATCTATAGATTACGTAATTTTTAAAAGTTGTTGAACGAAAGCTTCATTGTTTGATGAGTACAATCTACGTTTTAATTATTTGCTCCTGTTACAGGCAACACCCGGTATATTAAAGTACCCTGTAAATTTTGATTCCCTTAATAAAGTATATTTTCTATGATTTAATTAAAAATGTAAAGTTTTCCGATTTATCCCTATACTTGTAGTATAAGACGGTATTACTTGCCAAATTTCATAGTTCTAGGTCAACGGAACGTACACTATAAATTTTGGCCTCCTTGAGAGAGTCGAAATGTACGTTTTTGCAGGATGAACGGCCGTATCTTTTATTCTAGTTTACTCAGACTTTTTTTTTCACAGCTTCAAGAGACCGTAGACTTGAGTATATGGTTTTAATTTTAACTCGATACCTCCACGCGTTTCCGAGATCAAGGGTTAGGCAGACAGACGGACTGACAAGCAACAAAGTGATCCTATAAGCAATATTTATTATGTACAAACACACACAGATAATACAATAAAACAAGATAAAATTTAAAATACCTAAAACTAAATAGACCTAAAAACTAAATTAAAATACCTAAAATAAAATTTAAAAATTGTCCTTTTGAGGTACGGAACCCTAAAAAAGAAGAACTTAAAAAAATAAACTACTTATTTCAAAAATTAACAAACGATGTTTTTATTTATTATCACCATAATTTTTGCCCAATATTTACAAAAGTTTCCAAAAAGGATTTTACTTTTTTGTTCCGATAAGTTACATTATTTTTGTGTATAGAAAAAATAATAAATTATACCAGTCATATCCATTAATATTGAGATCGCTACTTCAAATCCGGTCTCTACAGAACAAAATTTTTGAGAGTACGTCCTGAATTCAGTTCCGTATGTTTTAGAGCATCCAGTATTCGGTCGCTGTATAAGGAATAGTCAAAGTTCCCGACTCCCGAGTCGTATCGCCCGCATCGTCATCGCTTTGTTCCGAATTACGGTTTTGTTTTCGACCGTTATTGTTATCGTTTTTGGCAACCGATGACATAAGTATACAGGGTGAATTTTGTATCGTGAATCGAAACCGCGTTTTCTGTTCGAAACTCGTACCGAGTCGAGATCGCAAGGAATAACACGGAGAACTAGCGATAATCACAATCCCACTAATATTATAAATGCGAAAGTTTGTGAGGATGTTTGGATGTTTGTTACCTAATAACGGGATAACAACTGGATGGATCAAGCTGAAATTTGGCATGTAAGTAGTCCAAGTCCTGGATTGAAACATAGGATACATTATATCCCGGTAAAGAGTTCCTTTGGGACAATAACGGGAACAACGCGGGCGAAGCCGCGGGAAAATGCTAGTGAAATATAAATTACTAGTATTTACCCGCAGCTTCGCCCGCGCTGTTTCCGTTACTGACCCAAGGGAACTCTTTACCAAGATATAAAGTATCCTATGTTTCAATCCAGGACGCTCCTTGCTTACCAAATTTCAGCTCAATCCATCCAGATATTACCCCGTTATTTAGTAACAAACATCTAAACATCCAAATTTCCAAACATCTAAACATCATCACAAACTTTCACATTTAAAGTACTAGCATTTTCCCGCGGCTTCGTTTTGTTGTTCCCGTTATTTTCCTAAAGGAACTCTTTACTGCGATATAAAGTATCCTATGTTTCAATCCAGGACTTGGTCTACTTACATGCCAAATTTAGGCTTGATCCATCGAGTTGACACCCCGTTATTACGTAACAAACATCCAAATTTTCAAACATCTTCACAAACTTTCACATTTGTATGTGATGTGATGTTGATATTCTACTTTGACTAGTCCGACCCTATCGAGGTGGTCCGGGACAAGGTGACCTGGTTCGACCCCAGGCGCCCCCGGCACCCACCCAGTCCAATCCACTCGGGGTGGTCCGGCTAGCGACCTGGTTCGACCCCAGGGAACGCCACGGCTGACCACCCGGTCATATTACCGCTACGCCCACTAGGGATGCGAGTTAGTCAGCCTTTAAAAAAAAATAAAAAAAAAACCTTGACTAACCATATCGTTAATGGACGCAACACTCGGACCATGTGTAAGGCGTGCAGTACCGGGAAATTTTAGAAAGAAAGAAAGTAAATACATTTATGCCACACCTGGCCAGAAAGCGGCTTTTTTCATACGCGCAGCGTGCGGAAAAAGCCACTTTATGGCCAAGTGTAGGCAAAAAATGATTTACACAACACAGAACGTAATTAAAAAAAGCTCTCGATCGCATATTTACGCCCCTCGCTTGCAGCTCGGGCCGCAAACTTCTGCAACTTTCTTTATATTACCGACCTAGTAGTGTAATGTACTATTCAGCACAAGATAAAAACAAAAAAGTATTACGAATTAAATTAAAAAGATATGTCAGTAAGGGAATTACCGATGCTCGCCTACTAAAGTTTCCCGGTACTGCACGTCCTAATCATATGACTTCTTCATATTTCATGAAAAAGTTCTTGCGTTTGGTCAGTACTGGCGGTCTGAGCAAAATGTCGAGAGGTCGAATACCTTCTTGCTAAAAGAGAGAAATTAACAATCGGAGCTCTGTTGTTATTTTCTAATTATAAACTTGTTTGTTCTCTTTATAGCCGTTTTACGATTACTACGTACTCTGAAACAAACGAAACGCTAAGCGCTATGAGTTTGCTTCAGGCGCTTATTCCCTGTGAGTAAAGGAGTACAATTGTGCGAGTAACATTACATTGCGGATCTGGAGAGTTCGATCGATCACACTGTACCTCGCCAGCCCGCAATGAACAATTACTCACCCAATTTTACTCGCTTACTCGTCGGCGGTGGGACAAGTGTGTCAATTTGTTCTCTGTCGTTAACTAAACCGGAATTGCTTAATTTGTATTACGTTCAATGTAACACCCTGTATATCAAAACATTTCTTACTTTAGTGTTTACAATAATTATCCACCTTTGTACACTTGTTTTTGCTTGTTCTCCAATAAATAAAATAACAATAAAATACTGCCCTCAGTTCGTAATACACTATTCCTTTATAAGTGCGCATCGAGATTCTGTGTCGATCAAAAGATACAAAACATGAAACGAGTACAAGCGAAAACCTTTTTCAGAGACCTTCATATACGAGTAATATCTAACCCGTCCATATATTATTAGTTCGCATAATATAATATGGACATGATATGCAACGTGTTGCCTATACTAGGATCAAAAAATTAAAACGTAGATTGTACTCCTCAAACTGAACAACATTCGTTCAGCGACATTTAAAATAACTTTACTACACTTTAGTTTATTTGAAACCGCAATGTATTGCGATGTTTTTTTTGTTTGTAGTGTGACAAGCGACGGCACTTAGACTGATGTTAACGTACATTGAAAATACTATTTAATTTGTATGAAAAAGATAAATTCTAAACATAACATAATTTTTAAAAGTTGATGATCGAAAGTTTTATTGTTTAATGAGTAGAATCTACGTTTTAATTATTTGCTCCTGTTACAGGCAACACCCGGTATGTCACTGCAGTACAAATTGCGTTGGCTTTGGCTGATCCCTAGTTGATTTTGCTTGTGAATTACATATTATAAAGAAATGAAGGAATATAATGCATTTTAATACACATGCTTAAAAAGCAGTACTTTTCGCAGATAACGTGCGGAAAGTTGTATTTTTCGCACTAGTGCTTTTCACTTTTCAGCTAGCTTTCGTATTGATTTGCAAATAAACTAACTATAAAGTAATAAAAACATATTTATTGCTTTATCATGTTTTTTAGTTAAATCATCACATACTGGTATGTCTCTTCCTAAAATATCTGATGTAGTTCTTATGCTTCTGACAACAGGGTCTTGTTCAGTTATTTTTGGTCCAATCTTTTCTCGGATAATGATGAACTCGACTGTACATACATACATACTTATACTGTTTATGTACGCGCACAAGCAAGCACGATGACGTCACGGCGGCTGGGTTGCGCCGCCGCCGCCTCCACCGTCCCCCGCCGCGTCTTCTTCAACCCCGCGTCAGTCGAACTGAGAGCACGACACAAGACGCACGCACCTTGTCTATTACATTGTACCTAAGTAACTGCAATTATACGTGTGAAAACTACTTATATTTGTTTTGCTGTATCTATCGCAAACAAAGTGGCGACCTTGACATGACTACACGTCTACAACAGTCTACGAAGTTTAAGGCCTAACAACAAAGTAACTTAGTGCCAACGGTCAAAGTAACGGGACTGCAACGGAAATCAACTGCTTCACAACAGGGCCTGGCGGACTATTTCGACTACGATTCCGGAGGTCAACCTAAGGGAAGTGATCCGTTCCTATTTTTCCTTACTTTAAATTCAAATCTCCTTTGTTCGTTTGTGTAAAAAGCGTAGTTATTTTCTCGGGCATACTATTGAAATATCTTGCTTTATGCGTATTTCCTTGGCCTGTGAGCTACTTATGTTTTAACTAAACATTTTATTGCAAAGGTTACGCTGTCGCTTGCGCCGCTCTCATACTATTTTGCATTCTTTCGACTCGTAAACTACTTAACCAATTAAATAATTGTCGTGGCATTTTGAAGAAAACAAAGCACTTAATACTTATACTGTACTTAATACTGCACAATAGAATAATTGTTATCGACAAAGTACTGATTTTGCATCTTCAATAAAACGATTTTAAGCTTGACTTCAAACTATTTTACACTTATAACTAGTTACCTTTTATGATTTTGCACGAATAATAAGCCTATTTATCTGCGTTGCTACTCGTAGTGCATTGCTTTATTGATTGGCGATTATTTAAAATTGAAAGTTTTAAATTTGGGTTTTTAATTTAAAAAGCAATTGCCGTTATTATTTAAAGACCCGTAGCAGTTTATTTTGTACCTGTTTCTTAAAAAATAAACATAAAATTTCTTTGTTCTTGCGTTTAGTAACGGTTTTTTGCCGAACATTCCAGTGACTTCGATGCAAGTACTTGTCATCACGCTAACGGTACTTTTTGGCGTGACCAGCGTTGGCGGGATTGGGACGGCTGCGGCGGGCTACTGCAATAACTGGTTTGAGTGCACATTTTAACTTTATCTAATTCATTCTTTGTTGTACACAATGCCGGACAGTGAATCGACTGGATTAAAGGATCTTTTAAAGAAACGCAGTTCGATTAAAGGTCGATTAACGAAATTTAAAGACTATTTAACGGTTTTATCTCAGATTAAAACTTCCGATTTAACTGGTGCTCAAATAAAAGAAATCTCGTTAAGGTCAAGCAAATTACAAGAGTAATTTGTTAGTTTTGACGAATTACAAGATCAAATAGAAGTTTTAAGTACGGATTATAATGAGCAGCTTAAGGAAAGAGATTTATTAGAGTGTCAGTTCTATTCTTTGATATCGACTGCGCAAGATTTAATCGAATCGATTCCTCAAAACAAAGAACGGGTCGAGGATTCCGTAAAGTCTAACGCGTCGGGCACTTGTTCTCATGCATTCAATGCAGTGAAATTGCCCACGATTAAACTTCCGATTTTTGACGGAAACTACTTAAAATGGCTGGAATTTAGGGATACGTTCGACTCGCTCATTAACTCGAATGATTCCATACCTGCGATAAATAAATTCCATTATTTGAGGTCTGCTTTAGAAGGCAGTGCTACTGTTGTTATTAAATCAATTGAATTTACCTCGGCGAACTACAAAGTTGCGTGGGATTTATTATGCGAAAGGTATAATAATAAAAATATCTTGATAAACAATCATCTGAAGGCATTGTTCAATATTGAACCTATTACGCGAGAGTCTTATAAAGCTTTGCGTTATCTTATTGATCAAGTTTCGAAAAATTTAAGAGCACTCGGTACTTTAGGCTTACCTACAGAGCAATGGGACATTTTGGTTATATTTATGATGTCATCTAAGTTGGATGTGACGACAAATAGAAAGTGGGAGGAACACAAAGGTAACCTCTCCGATTTACCTACGTTACAGGATTTTAATACTTTTCTTCGTAACCGTGCGGATGTTTTAGAAACAACTCAAGGGATCCGTTCGGATAAACACACCCATGATTACAAATCTACTTATAAGCCACAACAATCTTCTAGGTCATTAGTGGCTGCTAGTACTGACGTGTCAAAACGGTTTGTGTGTAGTATTTGTAAAAAAGACCATCGTGTTTATTTGTGTCCAACATTTTTAGAAATGAGTTTGGAGGGCAGGCAGAGTGAAGTAAATAAATTAAAATTATGTTCGAATTGTCTTCGCGAGGGACACAATGCACACAGGTGCCGTTTAAAAGGTTGTTGTCGGTCATGCAAGGGGAAGCATAATAGCTTGCTCCATAAACAAGCTGAAGAGGCTTTGACGGCTGCGCCCGTTTCTTTGGCAGTGGCCAGCGAAAAACAAGTACTACTATGTACTGCTCTTGTAGATATTATTAATCCACAGAATAATAACTGTCAAAGGGCTCGAGTTTTGTTGGATACGGGGAGTCAGTCTTGCTTCATAACAAATAATTTCAAAAATAAATTGGGTTTGTCTGTAAATCGAGTGAAACCTGTAAATGTATCGGGTATTAATAATATAGGCTTTGATATCTCTGAGCGCTGCTGTGTTCAATTAAATTCTAGAGTATGTTCTTTTACTGCTGAGTTGACATGCTTAGTTGTACCTAGAATTACCGGCACCGTACCTTGTAACGAAATTGAGTTAAGTAGCTTGAATCTACCAGTAAACATTGAACTTGCTGATCCTGCATTTTATCAGCCGTCTGATATTGACATACTCGTAGGTGCAGATGTTTTTTGGGACATCATAGGTACACAGCAAATCAAATTGGGTCAGGATATGCCTACGTTGCAAGACTCAAAACTGGGGTGGCTTGTGTCTGGCCCGGTAGGTAGAAGTACTTGTAAAAATAGTGTGATGTGTAATTTTACTCAATTAGATATTCATGAAAGTATGAAGAAATTTTGGGAAGTAGAAGAGTTGCCTACAAGAAAAGATAATTCATTCTCTCTAGAAGAGCAATTATGTGAAACTCATTTTATAAATAACACTACTAGATTAAGTAACGGTAGATTTTCAGTTAAAATGCCATTCAAAGAATCGCCTGAGGAGTCTCTAGGTGAGTCATATTATAATGCGCGAGGAAGATTCTTGAACCTTGAGAAGAAATTAAATAAAAATTTAGATCTTAAGCAAAAGTACTCAGAATTCATTAAGGAATACCAAGATTTGGGACATTTGTCAGAAGTTGAGCGTCCTCCATTCGGTTTTTATTTACCTCACCACGCGGTAGTGCGTGAAGAGAAGGAGACCACCAAGGTCAGGGTAGTATTCGACGCGTCGGCCAGATCTTCGTCTGGCAAGTCTTTAAACGACATCCAATTGGTAGGGCCTGTAATTCAGAGCGATTTGTTTTCCATTTTGTTGCGTTTTCGAATCCATAAATTTGTACTAACTGGGGACATTGAGAAAATGTATCGCCAAATAGAAATAGATAATTCTCAACGTCATTTACAACTTATATTGTGGCGAGAAAATGAGGAACAGCCTATCAAAACATTAAAATTAGGAACTGTAACTTATGGAACGGCTTCGGCTCCTCATTTGGCCACTAGATGTCTCTTGCAATTGGCTCAGGAGTGCAAAGATAAGACTATTGCTAATGTAATTCAAAGGGACTTCTACATGGACGATCTGAATACAGGTTCAAATAGTGTTGATGAGCTTAGGAAAATATATAACGGTGTCACTGAAACTTTAGAGTCTGCTTGCTTTCCTTTGCGCAAATTTCGCACAAATTGCCCTGAACTGTTTGAAAATGGTACTGATGTGTGCGAGGTTCGTGACTGGAACAAGCAATCTAGCGTGCTAGGATTGAATTGGTCACCCAAATCAGACGAACTGTTCTTTTCTACAGATATACTGGTTGGTGATGTGATAACTAAAAGAACAGTTACGTCAATGACGTGCAAAATTTTCGATCCATTGGGTTTATTGTCTGCATGTATAATAAAATGTAAAATATTCCTTCAGCAGTTGTGGACTAACAAAATGGATTGGGATCAACCTATTCCTAGTCACGAGGCTCGTCAATGGACTGTATTTATTAAAAATTTAGCTCAGTTGTCGTCAATAGTTATACCTCGGCATGTGTTAAAATATACTGATTGTGAAATTGATTTGCACTGCTTTGTGGACGCATCTCAGCACGCATACGGAGCCACTGTGTACTTACGATCCGTAGATAGAGAGGGACAGGTTAATGTACAGCTCTTATGTGCCAAGGCACGCGTTGCGCCATTAAAGGCTTTGACGATTCCGCGTCTTGAGCTATGTGGTGCGTTGCTCGGAGCACGGTTATGTGCCAAGGTCATAGAATCTCTTCCTTGCAATATTCGTAGTAAAACCATGTGGACTGATTCTACGATAGTCCTAGGCTGGTTGAAAACTCAGTCCCGAAATTTAAAAACCTTTGTTTTAAACAGAGTGAACGAAATAAACGATCTTACTAAGGGATCCGCATGGATGCATGTACCCACGGATCAGAATCCTGCTGATTTGGCGTCCAGGGGGGTAGAACCGCAGCAACTTCAGGATTCTACCCTGTGGTGGCAGGGTCCTTCCTTCTTACTGAAGGAAGAATCGGAGTGGCCTAACCAGGGGTCCTTGCCCTCAAACAATTTACCAGAGTTGAAAGTATTTACATGTACTGAAGCTGATACAGAAAAATATAACTGTTCACTTATAGAATTTGAAAGATATTCTCGTTACGATAAATTAAAAAGGATTGTGGCTTATGTATTAAGATTTATAAATAAATGTCGTAAAAACGCTGTAAATTCTGATGCTATTGAATCTGAGGAATTGGAGAGTTCTTTAATGTTGCTTGTAAAACAATCTCAGATAGAATCATTCGCTAATGACATTAATAATATTAAAAAAGATAAAAAATTGCATCGTAAATCTAAGTTGCTACCTTTGGATCCTTTTATAGATACGCTAGGAATCCTACGAGTTGGTGGTAGATTACAGAATTCTAATTTCAATTTTGACAAAAAGCATCCTATTTTATTAGACGGCAAACATCACTTTTCTAAGATACTCATGAGACATGAACACATCCGCTTACTTCATGCAGGTCCACAGTTATTGTTGGCTGCTGTACGCGAGGAGTTTTGGCCTATCGGGGGCAGAAACTTAGCTCGCAGCGTAACAAAGAAGTGCTCGATTTGTACGCGTATGCGTGGGCAGGTTATAAAGCCAATAATGGGTACTTTACCGACTGTTAGAGTATCTTCGAGCTTTGCGTTTGATACTTGCGGAGTGGATTTTGCTGGACCTTTCTTAATAGCTAGCCGAAAGGGTCGAGGTAGCAATATAACCAAATGTTTCCTTGCATTGTTTGTGTGCCTTCAAACGAAAGCTCTGCACTTAGAGACGGTAAGCTCAATGTCTACCGATGCATTTCTTCTTTGCCTACGCAGGTTTGTGTCTCGACGGGGTAGACCTCAAATTATCTACTGTGATAATGGTACTAATTTTGTGGGAGCAAAGAATGAGTTAGGTAGGGTTCTAAAAGCCAGCCGTCAGTCCGTGTCCGATTTCGCGAGCGCTGAGAACATTAAGTTCATATTCAGTCCCGCATATGCACCTCACTTTGGAGGTATATGGGAGGCCGGCATTAAATCAGCAAAGAGCCACTTAAAACGTGTAGCAAGCAATGCTTCTTTGACGTTTGAGGAACTAGCGACGCTTTTTTCCCAAATAGAAGCAATCCTCAATTCCCGTCCGCTATCTCCTCTCTCGTCAGACCCTACCGATTTATATCCACTGACCCCAGGTCACTTCCTGATTGGGCGACCTCTGATGTCCGTACCATCTCTGCCTGTCACCACTAAAAGGCCAAACAGATACGAGAACATTGAGCAGCTGAGACAACACTTTTGGGAGCGTTGGCGCAAGGAGTTCATCGCCGAGCTCCAGCTTCGAACAAAATGGCAAACTCGGCAGCGGGACCTAGCAATTGGCGACATGGTTGTCCTGAAGGACGATAATCTACCCCCACTACGATGGCGCCTTGGGCGCATTACACGACTGTACACTGGTCCGGACGGAGTAAACAGAGTAGCTGATATAAGCACTTCAAAGGGAACTATGAGGAGAGCATTCAACAAAATATGCCTTCTTCCAACTTCGACAGAGGCCTAAGAGAAGATGATAGAAGAGGAGGAGTGGAGCCCAACTCAGCAATCCTCAGAATAAGATAATAGCTTGAAAACGTCTTTCAACGGGGGCAGTATGTACGCGCACAAGCAAGCACGATGACGTCACGGCGGCTGGGTTGCGCCGCCGCCGCCTCCACCGTCCCCCGCCGCGTCTTCTTCAACCCCGCGTCAGTCGAACTGAGAGCACGACACAAGACGCACGCACCTTGTCTATTACATTGTACCTAAGTAACTGCAATTATACGTGTGAAAACTACTTATATTTGTTTTGCTGTATCTATCGCAAACAGTTTATATTGTGTTCATGAGACCGTAGAGCGCATGCCTCCTCTCTCGCCAACAGGCCACGTGGTAAGCAATCATGCGGCATATTCGTCTGCAGTTATACGCCATTATTCATGTTTCTCATTATCAAGGACCATTAAAACAAGAGGGCTGTCATTCTCCATACAAAAAGCTGTTCCCCGATATTTACAACGCCATCTATGATTTATGTATAAGCTTGGTATAAGAATTATATTATTTACAATTACTCAACTTTGCAAGCGTGACACAGTATTTAAATGTTAGAATTTATTTATTATTAGCTGATTACGAACTAATTGCTTCTCTGTTCAATAATAACATCGTTAAATGTTTAGTTTTTTAGCTCCATCTAGTTTTTGCCTGGATATCCCCTTGCGGTCGGGGCACGATCCAAAGTATGGAGAATGACAGTCCTCTTGTTTTAATGGTCCTTGATAACAACGTATTTCTAACAATCCTGGCCATAACTAAAAGCAGACTATTCTCGAAGTAGGTACCTATATTATATGACCTGTATGATGATTTACATACGTGTGCTGAGCTGACTCGAGGCACGTTGTAGGGATTTGATATCTGGGTTATTCTTCAGAAATATGTCTGCGGTCACCTTATTCCTCTGGCCCTTTTTCATACTAAATGTATGGATACAGAGGAATAAGTCGCAGACATATTTCTGAAGAATAACCCATCTACAGGCTAGCTCCAACGATGGGGCTTTAAATGTAAAGTTCGATTCTTTTCGATAAATTGAGATACTTTACTTTTGATACTTTGAGATATCAAAATGAAAACTGCAACTAATTGAGATAGCAAGACAAATACGAACTTTTGCGATAAAATACGATGACAAAACATTATAGGGAACGTGAAGGTGCTGCCAACTGGTGCCGTTAATCTAAATCAAGTACCCGCTCATGCTGGGGCCACATTGACTAAAACGCCGTTAATTTATTGCGATGAAGGACGATTAACGTCAGTGTAGCTACGACATACCATATTTGACATTGACACTTAGATATTGTCATTGACATTGACAGCTTGATTTGACAGGGGTGATAGTTTTCTTTATAGTCCACCCGTGACTCTTTTGTCGTTTAGTGCTGCCACCTATAGTTCGTGCACGGTCCCTATTCACTATATCTGTAATATACTAAGCCAAACACGCACATTACCCAAGAAACTCGATTCTCTCAGCCCGTCAGTATGATTGACAAAGTTTGATCGCCGTTGGACGGGACCAGCCACAGTCATCAATCATTATTGAACGTGATCTAATCAAAGTTGTACGACGTACAGGTCGATTCACAAGAGCTGGCGTGGATTTCATATGAAATAAGGGTAGTTCTCTGCGATTTTTTACCGTTTGGCTTGCTTCATTACCATCGCCACTATTATTGGCCGTTTATGATAAAAATAGCAGAAGCACGCGACTTCTACAAGATAACCGAAAACGACTCCATAGTTTATAGGGAGCTCATCCATAATGTGGTGATGGTAATGATGCGATTGGTGCGACTGTTTAGTCGCAGAGAACTACCCATAAGCAGTGTTCGGGGATTTCTATGCCACTCGGGGTGAATGACCACAATAATTATAAGGTTCACCCTGTTGTGGCATAATTTTGTAAGTAATAATTCTTTGTGGCATAATGTATATAGCCATATTAGGCTTTGCGCATAATCTGTTATCGCAGAATCTATATGCGCATAATTTTATTACGCAGAATTACGTTAATCCGAATATTATTTGGTCCTACTTTTCATGTTCCGAATCATATTTACATATAAATTAAATGATTATAAAATTATAACACCGAATACTATCGTGGCAGAAAGATGTTTTGTCATAATATAACTTTTAACTGTATTGTCGACGACGATATATGGTTTTGTAACCTAACCTACTTTTTCTTCCAGCAGTTCGTTTTTGTTTGGTGATGCAGTTCAAACCTAACCTATACCTAACTTAACCTAACCTACTTTTTCTGCCAGCAGTTCGTTTTTGTTGGGGGACGCAGTTCAAACCTAACCTAACCTACTGTTTCTTCCAGCAGTTCGTTTTTGTTTGGTGATGCAGTTTAAACCTAACCTATACCTAACTTAACCTAACCTACTTTTTCTGCCAGCAGTTCGTTTTTGTTGGGGGACGCAGTTCAAACCTAACCTAACCTACTTTTTCTTCCAGCAGTTCGTTTTTGTTTGGTGATGCAGTTCAAACCTAACCTATACCTAACTTAACCTAACCTACTTTTTCTGCCAGCAGTTCGTTTTTGTTGGGGGACGCAGTTCAAACCTAACCTACTTTTTCTGCCAGCAGTTCGTTTTTGTTGGGGGACGCAGTTCAAACCTAACCTAACCTACTTTTTCTGTCTAGTCTTTTTTTCTTGCGGGAGGCTTCGCCCCCCGAGCCCCCCTTGTGGAGTGCTTCGCCCCCCGTCCCCCCTTTTTTGGCCTTTCCATAGCTATGAACTCGTGCAAAACTCTAGTTGCTTAAATGTTTTAACCTAATCTAAGCCCCTTTTCTATCAATTGTTTATTTTGTAAGGACACAGTTCTAAATCTAACCTAACGTTTTTAGCAACAGTTCTTTATTAT
The DNA here is from genome assembly GCA_947034925.1 of Eudemis profundana. Classification (NCBI taxonomy): domain Eukaryota; kingdom Metazoa; phylum Arthropoda; class Insecta; order Lepidoptera; family Tortricidae; genus Eudemis; species Eudemis profundana. Next base: position 2,554,847 of record OX344818.1, on the reverse strand, counting down.
GAGATTTGTGAGGGATCAAAGTTCTAGCCTAACCTACTAAGTTAGGTTAGAATTGCTAGATGTTAAATGTTATTAGTTCATCGTTATACTGAATGAACAAGATGTCCAATGGAATTATATCACTTGATTATTATAATAACTTACCTCTCCTAAACCTAACCTATCAATCTCGGACAATCGATAATATGTCGAATAAAATTCTGCACAATATAATTATGCGTAAAAATAATCGGTCATAATAATAGTATGCGAACTTAATTTCAGACAACTACATATTCGGGATGTAACTAATTATGCTTAATAAGGTTTCTGCCACATTACCATTCGGCGAAAACCGATTATGCCACATCTGTTATGCTAAAACAGTTTCGGACAATAAATGTTATGCCACATAGAGGGAACCCTAATTATAATACTGTCATTTATTCCATAAAAATATTACCAACACCGAAATAGTGTTTATTTTTTGAACAGTTTTATTGGTATCGTGGGCCAAGGGGCGTATCCATTATTACCATTTCGACTCGGTGTGGCATAGAAATAAATAAATAAATATTAGGGGACAATCTTACACAAATCGAACTAGCCCCATAGTAAGCTCAATAAGGCTTGTGTTATGGATACTAGACGACGATATATTTAATAGATACAAATACTTAAATACATGGAAAACATCCATGACTCAGGAACAAATATTCGTGCTCATCACACAAATAAATGCCCTTACCGGGATTCGAACCCAGGACCTCCTGCTTCGTAGGCAGGGTCACTACCAACTAAGCTAAAGCGGTCGATAGAAATCCCCGAACACTGGAAATAAGCACTGGCTGTATACAAAATCCGCGCCAGCGCTTGTCAATCGACCTGTACGCGATCAGAATGATTAATTAATGGAGAAATGTATACCTACATACCAGCGGCGTGGCGTAAAAGATATCCTTGGGCAAGCCGGTGCAGATTTGGCGTACATTTTCCTTAAGAGCTGTAGAATAAGATGGTCAAATGCCTGATATTAGGCAAGCCGGTAGGAATCGAGTTCTTTGGACGCCACGCCACTGCTACATACAATCATTATTAAAACGAAACGTGACTTCGCCTAAATAGTACATTACTTACCTAGTCCGGTAAAACAAAGAATATCTCAGATCGCAGGTATTTGACCGAAGGCGAGGGCGATAAATATGCGATCTGAGACTTTCTTTATTACCGCCCGTGGTAAGTACAAAGTTTTACGTCTCCCCCAGGCCATGTTCCGGGGCAACCTGCCGAATCCTACACCGGAGACGTCGATGCAACGGGGCCACGCCGTTTCATCGCCTAAATAGATATTTTATTTCTACCTTTCATGACGCATTGGTTTTTTTACTGTAATGTCATGTTTACATGTATTAATAAATAAATAAATAATGAAGTCGGATTTTCCGCCCGCGTAGCGGGCGGTTAATCCCACTTTATGACCAGGTGTGACGTAAAACATATTATTACCTCGACGCTCCTTCCCTTCCCCTTTCCCCCTGGTCCCTTCGCGACCATGGACGTCACGGCACGTCCGAAACGTCGAGGTAATAATATGTTTTTAGATTAGTAATCTCGACTCCGATGAATGATTTGAATCATCAAATCCGGCTCCGCTTTCGGTACCGGCTCCCCTTAACGACTCTTCAACTCTTTTGAATCCTTCAGATCAATTGATTTTTCAGACTCCGGACTCGCTGATTTTGACTGAGTAATAATAATGTGTGCTTCGGTCCGCGCCGCGAGACCGCGGGCTTTCGGCTGTGTAGATCAGATTCCGATTTCGTCAGATGACATGGAGGTCAAATTCCGTTTTCGCCGGATTCCTAGTAGGTCAGATTGCATGTTCGTCTGATTCCTACTCCTAGTAGGTCAGATGCCGACTTCGACAAGTTCCTAGTAGGTCAGATTCCGAAATGGTCAGTTTCCTTTTAGGTCAGATTTCGAATACGTCAGTTTTCTATTTCGTCAGATTCCGAGTAGGTCAGTTTCCTATTAGGTCAGTTTCTATTTCGTTAGATTTAAATATCTCTGAGTTTATGGCGGCACTAATTTGTGATGTGACGTGAAATGATGTCTGCCATCTTGTAGTTTGAAATTCACGCCATTTTTGACATCACCACAGCCAAAAATCTAGAGATATTTAAATCTGACGAAATAAAAACTAACCTAATAGTAAACTGACCTACTCGGAATCTGACGAAATAGGAAACTTACGTATTCGAAATCTGATATACTAGGAATCTGACAAAAATGGAATCTAACCTACTACGAATCTGACGAAACCGCAATCTGACCTATTAGAAATGTGTCGAAATCGGATCAGACAGATGTGACACATGACGAAATCAGAATCTGACCTCCATGGAATCTGCCGAAAACGGAATCTGACTTACAATGTCATCTGACGTACACTACCGAAAGCGTCCACGGTGTAGTATGCCAATCATTCGACTCCGTACCGATAGGTTACCTAGTGGGAGTTAATAGCTCCATGGATTCGATAAGACTTGAAAGGAGTCGATAAGAAATCGGAACCGCTTGCGGATTCAAACCATTTAGCAAGTGCAAGTCCGGATTTACCCATCTCTATACCCGAATTATTAAGGAGAAGTTACTTAAAAAGGCATGTTTATATTTCGTGTGTTCATAAGTTTTGAGACGATTTTTTGATAGGCCAAAAAAAATTTGAACGAGCGGCTTGATAAAAACTTTTTAAATTTTAAATTTAAACGTTATCAATTAGACAAAAAAATTGATTCGAGTGTTATTTCGTTGAACCGGATATTGAAATATATAAAGGGTCTACAGTCGAAGAGAAGTCGACGATCTTAAACGATCGCTTAAGAAAATTAAGGCTCGCGTGCTGTCAACAGTTGCTATGGAGACACGATCCCATAAAGATTTTGTTTCCCAACGAAAAAAATCTTCACAGTCGAAGAAAAGTTTAATCAACTAAATCAATTCGTGCCTCTATTGACGAATGGCCCACACGATCGAAGGCCTGTGTTCAACACAATAGCGACCATTTTGAATAATTTACATTTTATTTTTACGGTAATATCATGATTTTTCTTCTGCCTAAATTTCTTTTAAATACGTTAAAGAGTGTTCGAAAATAAAATAACCTCGTTTGGTTTAGTTTGGAGAAAATTGATCTGCTGTTTGTAATTAGTTAGCAGATCATTTGGTATATTTTGAGATCATTGAGATATTTTCGTAAATTCAATAGAACTATGTCTAAAAAGTATCAGGAATTATAGAACTATGTGGCAAGCGAATAGAACTCAAACTTTTTTGTGTTCTGCTTGAACTTGATCTGCTAACTTCACAGACATCACACACCTTTCCCCGACAGACATAGGAAGCTGAATCTTGGCAGTTTTTCTGCTTCCTATCAGATCGATGCAAGTCGATAGTTGCGATGGCACGCTGCCAGACAGCGGCATTAAAAATATAATTGCGGTAGTTCAAGTGTGTTTATTATGCGTTTTAACTCGCGGGACACTTGTTAATGTTATTGAATATAGTCCGGCATGCTATTGTTACAGTTTAGGAAGTTATTAGTTAAACATACATAATAAAATAAAGATTATTAAAAATGTAATAGGTAGAGACGGAAAATATGATATAGATTATTTAGGTTGAGCTATATCTATCTACATAAAACAAAGTTGGGTTAGTTACACCATTCATAACTCGAGAACGGGTGGACCGATTTTAAGAGGAAACAGGAGGGCAGTTTTTCCATACAAACGTAGTCCCCTGTTTCCTCCCTGGATAATGCCAGTAGAGCAATCATTTTTTGTCCAAAAATCTATGGCTACTAATGATATGTTCCTATGTTTTCCTTTTTACGATAAATTGATTCTCAAAAGAGATATTAATCTTCAAAAACCTAAAAAAATGCCAGATTTTCCGCTGTGTTCACACATCCAGAAAACAAATTTGACTAGATTATTAAAAAAAAAGAAAACATAGGAACATGGCCAAAGCCTTTCTTTAATGTTTAATGAAAAAATTTGTGAAATAGGTTAAGTTTTGGGGAAGAAATCAGGGGACTACGAAACGTTGTTTTTATGAAATTTTAAAAGGTATTTTCGGTCCAAGCTGCGGTTGTCTCTATCGCGCTCTGCGCGGGAGAGGCGGGCAGTGCGGGACAGCGACACATTTTACAAATACCTAATTTTCAATTCTCTCCACCTTACTGTTTCCTCTTAATGATTTTTGATTTTTTGGGTTTGTCTCTGCCCCGAATAACAGAATAAGTAGAGTGCGACTACGATAACTTTGCGGAGCGGTACATGGCAACACCTCCGTTTAAAAGTCACATTTTCATAGAAATTTGACTTTTAAACGGAGGTGTTGCCATGTTCCGCACTGCAAAGTTATCGTAGTCGCATTCTAATTATGTTTTAAAGTTTAAAAAAAATCTGAGGCGGAAGGAAATAGCATAGCTAGTGGGGGGCGCGACCACATTTTTAGGGTGGCGCGGAGTCTCAGAAAATTTGTAAATGTAACATGCATATTACATTTACAATTACTTTATTCATTAATTAAAATTAGGTACAAACAGCAACACAGTTAACTATACACTTCAAAAATGGGAAATACTGCAAGAAAGAGACTCACACTTGAAGGCGTCGTGTTATGCATGTGTGCGTGTGTTTATGAGTATAAATTGGCTATTATTCAAAAGAGTTTTGAAACAATAATTTTTCTTTTATGGCTGATCCAACGTCATTATTGACATTAATGCCATATTATTGAATTTATGGAAAATAATGAATGAATAATAAATATAAATTACATTATATTGGTGCATCATATCAAAAATATGAAGCACCAATAAAAGCATTAGCAATATAATTAGTTTATTTCATCCCAATGTTCGTCTGAAAGCTAAATAATAATTTTGACAAATTCACCTGTCTTGTTGAAATAAAACCTTTATTTACAGTATTGAAAAAAAACTTTGCCCAAACAACTACAATGACAAAGCTCAAAGGCACATTACACATACGCAAACGTTATTTGATTTGAAGTTGACATAATACAAATATATATATCTCTTTCAATCGTTATCATTTTCTCTCTGCTCTGTCTTTAATGGGCAGTTAAGTGTGTTGCTGTTTGTACAAATAAAATATAACTACTTATTAATTTAAACTTAACTAAAAAATTTAACTAATCTTACGAAAAAAAAACCTAAACTAAAAACTAAAAGTTATCTAAAAAATTGGGCTCCCTTGGCATGGTGCCCAATATGCTAGCAGCGTGCAGCGTTTCCTCACTGTATGGCGATACTTATTCGCTGCGCGAGGAAGCTGCCAGCATTTCGGTCACCAGTGCAGTCGACCAGCCTTTTGGACAAGTCCTTGACTAGGGCATGTGCGCTGGGACCCCACGGGCCCAGGGTCTCGACGCCGACTGGCATACTTTACAATTAGGTACAAATGATGATGATGATTTGGCTAGCTTACCCACTCACTTCCGTTTCCTTGCATCGAAGCGAAGGGGGGCGTGGGAACTTCATTTTAGGCAGCAGGGGGGCGTGCCTAAAAAAAGTTTGGGAACCCCTGATCTAAACCATTAAAAACTCAATCCAAGAACGCTCAGCATAAAATGGCGCGCAACCAACATCAGCATAAAATGGCGCGCAACATGGCGCTTAAAAAATGGACTGCGATTTTTTGCCCTTTCAATAAGGAAGTGATATATCATGGTGTCAACTGAAATTTAAGGCCGTTTTTCCGACTTGGAAGGTCCGATAAGTAGGCCAAGGGTCGATATTCATCGTTTTATTGCGTAGTTTTTTTTTTTATTATTCAGTATTTTCAGTTAGCTTTACCGTATACTTATTTATGCCACACCTGGCCATAAAGTAGCTTTTCCGCACGCGGCCAAGTGTCGGCATAAAATGATGTACACAACACGGGCACGGGAGGTAATTAAGAAAGCCCTCGATCGCACATTTACGTCCCTCGCTTTCAGCTCGGACCGCAAACTTCTGCGTTCTCGGCCTTTCTTTGTATTAGGTACCACCCTAGTTATGTAATGTACTATTGTTTACGATAGGTTTGGGCACTAAATTTTGTTTCTGATGTAAATCGATTCCACTATTTGTGAGGAACAAATATTTACCTAACTACACTTGGATTACTGAAACAGCCCCCAGTTGCAATCAAAAGTAGCCGACTGCACCGAGCGTTGAAAACGCCCCATACAAAACAGACGCCAATGGTGACGTCATCGTTGAGTCCTCGCTTCAAAATCGCGAAGTGAGCCACTCCTGACGAAACCTACTTGGCTCGTCTACTTTTACAAGCTCTTCATAAACTTGCAAGCTATATTTGTTTAACTCAAATCTTGCAAGCTTAATTAGCCCTTAGGTATTATACAAAACGCGAGTCAACAAGAATGCGGGCGTATCGTACCTACTTGTAACATAATGAAAAAAATTAGTAGTAGGTATTTGAAATCCGGGACTTTAAAGTGTAATTCCTGGACACGGGACATAAACGGTAATTCCGGAATAGTCTGGAACTGTTCAGTAATTTTCCGGTCATCTGGCAACCCTGCCTACAAAGTAGAAACAACGCAGAATTGCGGGGTCTAGTCTAATATGAAAGAATTAAGATGTCGGTCTATATTCTTGCCGGCCTCAGCTGAATTGAAGGGTCGAGATAATGGCGTCCACTTCACAGCTTCTTCAACTGAAACGAGTCTACACTTCAGACACGAAACTATGTAACTACATAAGCTTACCATGGCGTATAAGATCTTTAGTCACTATACGGTGAACTAAAAGGGAAAATGCAGTAATTTATTGGGAAAATTCGAACGTTACGCCCTTTTAGTCGAGGAGAGGTATACCGTTATATTTCACCCGTTTTTCTGGCAATCGAATTACTTGAAGAATGTTCGTATAATAGTTTTCATCACACTTGCTCGAAAATGGTGTTGTTACACGTAGGTTCTGCGGGCCGTAAATGACCTATTACGCCCTAGGGCGTAATGGTTTTTTGTTTATTTGAATACGCTGGTTCTGTTTTACTCTTATTTGTCATGTTCAAAGGAAACGCCAACTTACTTTTTAAACTTTTATCACCGAAATATTTTATAATTCATTATTATATATTATTTATAATTCATTTATTAATTGGCAATACAAAGAATAACAAGATCATAGAAAACGTAAAATGACTTAAAATTTATCCTAAACTAAAATAAAATAGTTAAACTACGTAGGTACCTATAAGACTAAACTAAACCTCGGCAAAAAAGAAAATTTATATTTAATTAAACACATACTTCGGTAACATTCATTAAATGTTTAAATAGTGTATTTCAGTATTTCGCAAAAATATAAAAACAACTAAAATCAAATAAAATAAAAGTGTATTGACTAACATGTGGGGGGTTGATACTTGCGGAGTCATTACGAGAAGAGTGGAACTGCTGATTTTTATCTATCTATATATATAAAAGGCAAAGTCCTGACTGACTCATCAACGCACAGCCGAAACTACTGAAGCGAAGAACTTGAAACTTTCACAGTAGAATGGTCATATGACGTAGGTGAGAGATAAGAGCGGATTTTCCGAAATTCATCCCCTAAGGGGTTCAAATAGGGGTTCAAAATTTGTATGGAGAGACTACGATTTTTTAAGTAAGAGGTTTGAAACTTCGTGCTTAGATTCTTCATTAGAATAAAAGAAAAGTGATTTTACCGTTTTTCGAAATTTATCCCCTGAGGGATTAAAATGGGGGTTGAAAATTTGTATGGAGAGTCTGCGATTTTTAAAGTAAGAGGTTTGAAACTTCGTGTTTAGATTCTTCATTAAAATGAAAGAAAAGTGGTTTCACCGTTTTTTGAAATTCATCCCCTGAGGGGTTAAAATAGGGGTTGAAAGTTTGTATGGAGAGTCTGCGATTTTTAAAGTAAGTGATTTGAAACACCATGTTTAGACTCTTCATTAAAATAAAAGAAAAGTAATTTCACCGTTTTTTGAAATTCATCCTAGGGGGTTCAAATGGGGGTTAAAAGTTTGTATGTAGAGTCTGTGACGTTTAATGTAACAGGGTTGAACGATCATGTTTAGACTTTTCATTAGAATAAAAGAAAAGTGTTTTTACCGTTTTCCGAAATTCATCTTCCAAGGGGTTTAAATGGGGGTTGAAAGTTTGTATCGGGACTCTACGATCTTTTTAAGTAAGAGGTTTAAAACGTCATGTTTAGACTCTTTATTAGAATAAAAGATAACTGATTTCACCATTTTCCGAAATTCATACTTGAAGGGGTTTAAATAGGGGTTGAAAAATTGTATCGGGACTTTAAGATCTTTTTAAGTAAGAGGTATGAAACTTCATGTTTAAATTCTTCATTGTTTTAAAAGAAGAGTATTTTCACCGTCTTTTGAAATTCATCCCCGAAAAGCTTAAATAGGGTTTGAGAGTTTGTATCGGGAATATGTGACATCATAGATATACTTTTCATAATGAGCCAAGAAAAACCATTATTACCGTTTTCCGTAATTCATCTAATTTAGGAATTAAATACAGATTGAAAGTTTGAAAGACAGAACAAAAACTTATAGATCTAGAAACTTTACATGTGCAGAGGTTCTGAATTCTTTTGAGGGGTTTAAAAGGGTTTAATATTTGCATGGGAAGGTTTGAAACTTTATGTATATCGATACCTCCTACGTATACTGAGCTAAGTGCAAAATCACGATTTTACAGGAGGGCTCTTCAAAGGTACAAAGTTCCATAACTAACTCATATGTTGAAATAATTTCATGAAAATTTCAATTATGTGAAATGAACACATTTTGCTTAAATCTACATATTTACTTTTTCGTAATTAATAGTAGTTTTTGAAAAACCGGCACTTAGCCCAGTATACGTGAAATTTACGAGTTCTAGTTTTTGATAAACTGAGCCAACTACCAGTTGATCCAGTATACGTAGTAAATTATAATTAGATGAATATGGCTATATTTTGATTATACTAGATGCCTTTGGTCATGGCCATGTGTGATGTACCATTTAATATCTAAACAAACTCAAAGCTCGTGCTCGGATGGATTTTATCAGTTAGTTTTCGTCTGATTTGTCACTTGTACCAGTATACGCCTGAATCAATTTATTATGGACCAGTATACCGCTAAGCTTATTTTGTATGTTATGTCCACCAGTTTGGCAACACCGATGGTTGGTTAGTTGCCAGAGCGTCTCAGCAGATGGTTGGCTTCTTGTTTTCTGGATGGCGGACTCGTCTCTTTGGACGTTTGGTATTAAATTCGTTATAAAATGAAGTGCTAACGAGACGTCAATTTGACGGCCATCTACAACTAAGCCGTCGCGTTTCACCCGCGTTTCGGTTAGTATTTTTAGATAAATTCTTTCCAATTGGACAAATTCCTCTTGTCAAGACATATTGCGTCATTCCGTCTCTGAACTGTTTCAGGGTTCTTCTTTTATTGTCGTGAGAATGCGACGACATTCAACCGAGATGGACTACTAAACTCATCTTTACAACGGGCGTGAGTAATTAAGAAAATTTAACTTTAAAATTCCATGCCACGTTGCTTTATTGCGTTGAGGTTAACACGAATCTTGTCTCTTGTTGGAGGCGAGACTTTTGCGACCATTTTTGTGCGTGCGGCACCTTGTTTTACATTTTGCTCGTTATATGCACTTGATGCCACTTTCTCCGTTTCTCTTTGCTCCCCTATGACTTTTTACATACCGTGTCACTCGGTTTTGGTAGCCCAGCTATGGGCATGCCTAATTTAAGTCACAATTTATAGTGTTTTTCCCCTTAATTGAATTAAAAGGCATCATGCCTTAATGTCTAATAACTTTCTTTATACCGCTTTGCCGGATACCTTTTCCCTGCTCTTACATTAACCCTTTGCGGTTGTTTAATTCTAAATATGTAACGGTGCATTGACTGACTCCACTCCGGACAACTACCACAACTGGGACCGTGGGAGCTGGGAGCCCTTGAGCGGCTTAAACCTGGATCCAGTTGGCGTGGGACTCCGCTAATGACTGCATAGTTAGCAGGGGGTAAACAACATCTCCTAAGTCGGTGACACGCTTGTTATTATTTAAGTATATCATAGATATGTAGATAAACGTATCTTTGGTTAAAATCTAACTTATACAACTTATTATAGTAGACTAATAAACACCTCTCAACAGTTTTTATGGTTTAATCGCAGGAAACTGTGGCTTCCCCGTAACTGAAAACCTCCCTTATGATTAAAATTACCAAGACCTACAGTTCCGCTATCTGGCATTTTTGACAGATGTCTGGCGCCGGAAATATTCTTTACATTTCTTTATTTTAATTATTGATAGCTTGCTTTATTCTCAGTCCTGTTACAGTAGTGAGGACTGGGTTCTGTTTTTTTTCCTATTCTAACATTATAGTAAGAATTATCTAAGGTTTCCAATATTCCTAAAGAGAATGAACAAATATTCGGACACCTTAGATAATTCTTACTATACTTGGAATGTTGATAGTTATTATAGATTACATTCGTCGAGCAAAGACATTACATTACACACTTGTAGTATATTAAATACTTTACAATTGGCAAAAACAGATTTCTTCCCCTCCGCTGCTTCATTTTGATGTATTTTGTGTGAAATTATTTTTAATTTAACATAATAACCAATCACGTAACAATACAATACCTAAATCATTATGAAAAGAGCCAAATTTTATACGTAGTAGGTCGAAAAGACGTATGCCGCATCGACTCTCGTTCGTGCATAGTGGACCAACGTCCGCCCGCAACGACGACGAGCGAGCATACTGAGCCAACTTGACAGTTGGCTCAGTATGCACCCCGCGCGCGCCGGCCTTGCCCGATAAATGTACCGCGTATAGTGGACCAAGCGACTTAGCTCAGTATACGATGTTCTAATTTAAAAAAAGGTGTTAGTTGGCTCACTATACGTCATTTTATCTCGGAAACTAGCAGTAATTTCTTCACGAAATTTTTATAGCATGTAAATATAAGTATTTTGATCACAAATATGCAAAAAAACGAAAATCGTAAAAATGTCAGTTGGCTCACTATACGTAGGAGGTATCGATATTATATTGTTTATTAAATTTAAAGAAAAGTGATTCCACATTTTTTAAAAATTTATTCCCTAAGGGACTAAAGTCGGAGTTGAAATTTGTATAGCTACTTGGGACATGATTTTTAAAGTAGGAGATTTGCGACTTGATGTGTAAACCCTTCAAGATATGTCAAGAAAATTTTGAATTTGGGCAGAGTCATTAACTACTAAACCTAGACACTTGAAATATGCTGAGCACATTATTTATATACAACGTAAAAAGAATAAAAAAGTGTTTTTTGGAAATTCATATTTTAAAGGTATTCAAGTTTGTGTTACATAAAAATCATATTTACTAAAAACCAAGTAAATATATCCACACATTCTTAAAAAGTCGTTCTCCTGACTTATCACATTTCTTCAATAAAAGAAACGTGAATTCACCGTTTTTCGAAACTCATCCTCAGAGGGACAAAAGGGGTTGCTTCTTAGGGGGTAGTTACTGCTTCGCGCAGGGCCAGTTTTACGTGGATTTGGTAATGTAGAAAGCGGTACTACAATAGTAGCCTGCGGTAAAATAGGTATATGCACCTTTAACCACATACATGGGTATTCGAATTTCACGCGGACGAAGTCGCGGGCAACAGCTAGTTAAGAATAAAACCCAAGTGTTTCTAACGAAAAACATTGCACGCTCCCAGTCCGATTCACTCGGGGTGGTCCGGCGACCTGGTTCGATCGACCCCAGGGAACGCCACGGCCGACCACCCGGTCTTACTATCGCTACGCCCACTAGAGTCGCGAGTTAGTCAAGCTTTAAAAAAATAACTGGCCAAGAGCATGTCGGTCCATGCTCAGTGTAGGGTTCCATAGCCGTAACTATAAGGTAAAAAATACGGTGTAAAAAAAGTACAACAACAAAAGAGCGTATCTTCATAGCAGTTACGTCCTTTTGTTGAGAAGCGCAGTTTATCGGCAATAACTCAAAAACGGTACATTCGATCTTGTTGAAAATAATTTTCGTTGAAAGTATTAATTAAGCGTTACCTTCGTGATCTTTTTCATATTTTTCGGACGCACTGTTTAGAAAATAGAGGGGGGGGGGACCCAATTTACACAACTTTCGGAGCGATTATTTCCAAATACATTCACTTAATCAAAAACACTACTTAGGAACCTTATAGTGTTTTTTAAAGAGCTGTCGAACTATGTACCACACGTTGATATTTCCTGAAAAAAATTTTTTTTACTGTCTTTAACATGTATGGAGTACCCCCCTAAAAATATTTACTTTAATTATTTATATACCAAACTAAGTAGCGGCTCATAAAAGACACCTATATTCCAAATTTCATCAATATCCATCATGCAGTTTTTGAGTAAAATGCCTGTGACATACGGACAGACAGACAGACAGACAGACAGACAGACAGACGGACGAACATGACGAAACTATAAGGGTTCCGTTTTTGCCATTTTGGCTACGGAACCCTAAAAACACGCTCGATTCTCTCACAAATCAATGCGCTGTTTCCTTCTATCTTAATATATTTTAGTGATTGTTCACCAATCGAACAGTCCGTTAACGTATTACCAATTTAATCTATATATATAAAAGGCAAAGTCCTGACTGACTCATCAACGCACAGCCGAAACTACTGAAGCGAAGAACTTGAAACTTTCACAGTAGAATGGTCATATGACGTAGGTGAGAGATAAGAACGGATTTTTCGAAATTCATCCCCTAAGGGGTTCAAATAGGGGTTCAAAATTTGTATGGAGAGACTCCGATTTTTTAAGTAAGAGTTTTGAAACTTCGTGCTTAGATTCTTCATTAGAATAAAAGAAAAGTGATTTCGACGTTTTTTGAAATTCATTCCCTGAGGGGTTAAAAGGGGGGTTGAAGGTTTGTATGGAGAGTCTGCGATTTTTAAAGTAAGAAGATTGAAACTTCATGGTTAGATTCTTCATTAGAATTTAAGAAAAGCAGTTTCACCGTTTTTCGAAATTCATCCCCTTAAGGGTTAAAATGGGGGTTGAAAGTTTGTATCGGGATTCTACGATCTTTTTAAGTAAGAGGTTTGAAACTTCATGCTTAGAATGAAAGAAAAGTAGTTTCGACGTTTTTCGAAATTCATCCCCTGAAGGGTTAAAATAGGGGTTGAAAGTTTGTATCGGGATTCTACGATCTTTTTAAGTAAGAGGTTTGAAACTTCATGCTTAGATTCTTTATTAGAATGAAAGAAAAGTTATTTCACCGTTTTTTGAAATTCATCCCCTGGGGGATTAAAATGGGGGTTGAAAGTTTGTATGGAGAGTCTGCGATTTTTAAAGTAAGTGGTTTGAAAGATCATGTTTAGACTCATTCATTTCTTCATTAGAATAAAAGAAAAGTGGTTTCACTGTTTTATGAAATTCATCCCCTAAGGGATTTAAATGGGAGTTGAAAGTTTGTATGGAGTGTCTGCGATGTTTAAAGTAAAAGGGTTGAACGATCATGTTTAGACTCTTCATTAGAATAAAAGAAAATTGTTTTCACCGTTTTCCGAAATTCATCCTTCAAGGGGTTTAAGCGGGGGTTGAAAGTTGGTATCGAGACTCTTTGATCTTTTTAAGTAAGAGATTTGAAACTGCATGTATATATTCTTCATTTAGAACAATGAAAAGTAATTTCGCCGTTTTTGAAATTCATTCTCTAAGGGGTTTAAATGGGAGCTGAAAGTTTGTATCGGGACTCTACGATCTTTTTAAGTAAGAGGTTTGAAACTTCATGTTTAGATTCTTCATTTAAATCAATGAAAAGTAATTTCACCGTATTTTGAAATTCATTATCTAAGGGTTTCAAATGAGGGTTGAACGTTTGTATCGGGACTGTACGATATTTTTAAGTAAGAGGTTTAAAACTTCATGTTTAGACTCTTTATTAGAATAAAAGAAAACTGATTTCACCATTTTGCGACATTCACCCTTGAAGGGGTTTAAATTGTATCGGGACTTTGCGATCTTTTAAGTAAGAGGTATGAAACTTCATGTTTAAATCCTTCATTGTTTTAAAAGAAGAGTGTTTTCCCCTTCTTTTGGTATTAATCCCCGAAAAGCTTAAATAGGATTTGAGAGTTTGTATCGGGAATATATGATTTTTACATTAGGAGATCTAAGACAACATAGATAGATTTTTTATAGTGAGCCAAGAAAAGCCATTATTACCGTTTTCCGAAATTCATCTAATTTAGGAATTAAATAGAGGTTGAAAGTTTGAAAGACAGAACAAAATCTTATAAATCTAGAAATTTTACATGTGCAGAGCAAATAAGAATATTTCCCTTGAGGGGTTTAAAAGGGTTGAATATTTGCATGGGAAGGTTTGAAACTTTATGTATAGACTGTTTATTCATTTAAAGAAAAATGATTCCACAGTTTTTCGAAATTTATTTCCTAAGGGACTAAATTTGGAGTTGAAATTTGTATACTTGGGACATGATTTTCAAAGTAGGAGATCTGCTTGATATGTAAACCCTTCATTATATGCCAAGAAAATTAACTTTTTTCAAAATTCATACCCAATTAAATGGAGTTAAATGGGGGTGGAAAATTTGAATTTGGACAGAGTAATTAACTACTAAACCTAGAAACTTGAAACACGCTGAGTACATTAAAGTGTTTTTTGGATATTCATATTAAAGGTATCAAAGTTTGTATAGAGAATGGTTCTTACAGTCAGAGGTATAATGTTACATAACAATCCTATTTACTAAAAACCAAGAAAATATATCCACACATTCTTAAAGTCGTTCTCCTGACTTATCACGTTTCTTCAATAAAAGAATCGTAAATTCACCGTTTTGCGAAACTCATCCCCAAGGGGGCAAAAGGGGTTACTTCTTAGGGGGTAGTTACTGCTTCCCGCACTTTTGGTAATGTAGAAAGCGGTACTACTATTAGCCTGCTGTGAAATAGGTATGTGCACCTTTAACCGCCCACATGGGTATTCGAATTTAACGCGGACGAAGTCGCGGGCAACAGCTAGTCTATATATATAAAAGGCAAAGTCCTGACTGACTCATCAACGCACAGCCGAAACTACTGAAGCGAAGAACTTGAAACTTTCACAGTAGAATGGTCATATGACGTAGGTGAGAGATAAGAGCGGATTTTCCGAAATTCATCCCCTAAGGGGTTCAAATAGGGGTTCAAAATTTGTATGGAGAGACTACGATTTTTTAAGTAAGAGGTTTGAAACTTCGTGCTTAGATTCTTCATTAGAATAAAAGAAAAGTGATTTTACCGTTTTTCGAAATTTATCCCCTGAGGGATTAAAATGGGGGTTGAAAATTTGTATGGAGAGTCTGCGATTTTTAAAGTAAGAGGTTTGAAACTTCGTGTTTAGATTCTTCATTAAAATGAAAGAAAAGTGGTTTCACCGTTTTTTGAAATTCATCCCCTGAGGGGTTAAAATAGGGGTTGAAAGTTTGTATGGAGAGTCTGCGATTTTTAAAGTAAGTGATTTGAAACACCATGTTTAGACTCTTCATTAAAATAAAAGAAAAGTAATTTCACCGTTTTTTGAAATTCATCCTAGGGGGTTCAAATGGGGGTTAAAAGTTTGTATGTAGAGTCTGTGACGTTTAATGTAACAGGGTTGAACGATCATGTTTAGACTTTTCATTAGAATAAAAGAAAAGTGTTTTTACCGTTTTCCGAAATTCATCTTCCAAGGGGTTTAAATGGGGGTTGAAAGTTTGTATCGGGACTCTACGATCTTTTTAAGTAAGAGGTTTAAAACGTCATGTTTAGACTCTTTATTAGAATAAAAGATAACTGATTTCACCATTTTCCGAAATTCATACTTGAAGGGGTTTAAATAGGGGTTGAAAAATTGTATCGGGACTTTAAGATCTTTTTAAGTAAGAGGTATGAAACTTCATGTTTAAATTCTTCATTGTTTTAAAAGAAGAGTATTTTCACCGTCTTTTGAAATTCATCCCCGAAAAGCTTAAATAGGGTTTGAGAGTTTGTATCGGGAATATGTGACATCATAGATATACTTTTCATAATGAGCCAAGAAAAACCATTATTACCGTTTTCCGTAATTCATCTAATTTAGGAATTAAATACAGATTGAAAGTTTGAAAGACAGAACAAAAACTTATAGATCTAGAAACTTTACATGTGCTGAGGTTCTGAATTCTTTTGAGGGGTTTAAAAGGGTTTAATATTTGCATGGGAAGGTTTGAAACTTTATGTATATTATATTGTTTATTAAATTTAAAGAAAAGTGATTCCACATTTTTTAAAAATTTATTCCCTAAGGGACTAAAGTCGGAGTTGAAATTTGTATAGCTACTTGGGACATGATTTTTAAAGTAGGAGATTTGCGACTTGATATGTAAACCCTTCAAGATATGTCAAGAAAATTTTGAATTTGGGCAGAGTCATTAACTACTAAACCTAGACACTTGAAATATGCTGAGCACATTATTTATATACAACGTAAAAAGAATAAAAAAGTGTTTTTTGGAAATTCATATTTTAAAGGTATTCAAGTTTGTGTTACATAAAAATCATATTTACTAAAAACCAAGTAAATATATCCACACATTCTTAAAAAGTCGTTCTCCTGACTTATCACATTTCTTCAATAAAAGAAACGTGAATTCACCGTTTTTCGAAACTCATCCTCAGAGGGACAAAAGGGGTTGCTTCTTAGGGGGTAGTTACTGCTTCGCGCAGGGCCAGTTTTACGTGGATTTGGTAATGTAGAAAGCGGTACTACAATAGTAGCCTGCGGTAAAATACGTATATGCACCTTTAACCACATACATGGGTATTCGAATTTCACGCGGACGAAGTCGCGGGCAACAGCTAGTAGGAGATAAACGTATCAATGATTTAAATCCAAATTCAATACGCTAATGATGATGACTTCGTCAATAGACTATGATCACAATAGCTCGATTACGTATTGTGCTCATATTTAGGTCAAGCATTAAACAATCAAGAGTTATTTGCATTTCTGTAACTGGAGTTTGTTTGTACATGTAGTTAATGATTTGAACTTAGTTTTTTAGGGTTCCGGACTTCAAAAGGAAAAAAACGGATTACTCGGGCGTCTGTCTGTCTGTCATAGCCAATTTGCTACGAAAGTACTGGTCCGATTGAGTTGAAATTTGATTCATATAATTAATGACCCAAACACGGACATGTCACGAAAATATATGAATTTTAATTATGGGGGCCACTTTTATTATTTTTATAATTTTTACATACATAGTTTTGAAGTTATTTCAGAAAATAAACATAAATTTACCCCCCCCCCCTCATCTCCGAAAGTATTGGACCTAGAATTTAGAAAAAATATGGAAAATAGTCTTAAACCTATAGATTGTAAACTAACTTTATTTATTACATCTGAGAAATTTTACATCATTTCTACTCAGAATCAAGCGTACATAGTACATATAGACCAGGGTTTCTTAAACTGTGGTCCATGGACCCCTTAGGGGTCCGTGATACGAGAGCCGGGGGTCCGTGGCTATGCCTTCAACACAAACTTTCATGTGCCCTTGATTTTCTTTTTCTCTGATTATAGTCGGAAAGGGTCCGTAAGGTTTTCGAAGTAATATAGGGGGTCCGTGACCAAAAAAAGTTTAAGAAACACTGATATAGACTCTGATAGAAGAAAAAAAGTGTCCTGACTCTGAGTAGAAATATAATATAAAATTTCTCAGATCTAAAAAATAAAGATACAGTACAACATTAAAAATAACTGGCCTGTCGGACCATGCTCAGTGTAGGGTTCCATAGCCGTAACTGTAAGGTAAAAAATACGATGTAAAAAAAGTACAACAACAAAAGAGCGTATCTTCATAGCAATTACGTAATTTTGTTGAGAAGCGCAGTTTATCGGCAATAACTCAAAAACGGTTAATCCGATCTTGTTAAAAATACTTTTCGTGGGAAGTATTCATTAAGAGTTATCTTTGTAATTTTTTTTATATTTTTCGGATACACGGTTTAGAAGATAGAGGGCGGGGGACACAATTTTCACAACTTTCGGAGCGATTATTTCCAAAGCTATTCATTTAATCAAAAACATTACTTAAGAACCTTAAAATGTTTTTGAAAGAGCTGTCGAACTATGTACCACACGTTGATATTTTCTGAAAAAAAAATTTATAGCTTCTCTAGCATGTATGGAGTGCCCCCCCTAAAAATATTTATTTTAATTATTTAACTACCAAACTAAGTAGCGGCTCGTACAAGAAACCTATATTCCAAATTTCATCAATATCCATCGTGCAGTTTTTGAGTAAAATGCCTGTGACATATGGACAGACGGACAGACGGACGGACGGACATGACGAAACTATACCCTTATAGTACCCCTTCCGGAACCCTTTCCGTTTTTGCCATTTTGGCTACGGAACCCTAAAAATGGCCCATAAAGGTTACAGATTTTGATTTCTTCACCCTTTTACCGCGAAGAAAAATAGATGACTTTAATTTTTTCACTTCTTGTAGTTAAAAATAAATGTAAACCTCATCAACCCCTAAGGTCGCGAGGTCCGTGACGCGTGTATGTAAAACAGCTTATTTGCTTAAATCTCCGCAATAACTGGATTACCCCGTCTTATCCTATACGGCTTCTGCTTAACATCCCCGTCGCTATGCCCGAACTATCACACTTGAGCACTTCTAAAATAAAAACCGGCCAAGTGCGAGTCGGACTCGCATACGAAGGGTTCCGTACCACCGTACAAAACAAAACGTCTTAATAAACAACTGGCAAAAGGTCTTAAATGCCGTGTAAATCAATGGCACTTAAGACGTTTTGGTTGAGAAGTTCTTCGGCAATAACTTCAAAACTGTTTATTCGTTACTATTCAAAATAATTTTCGTTGACTGTATTTATTAAGCGTTACCTCCCAGATTTTTTTCATATTTTTTGGATTTACGGTTCAAAAGTTAAAGGGGGAGGGACACAATTTATGCAACTTTCGGTGCGATTATTTCCGAAAGTATTCACTTAATCGAAAAAAGTACATAAAAGCCTTATAATGTTCTTAAGAGAACTATCGAATTATGTACCTTACGTTGACCTTTGCTGAAAAAATTTTTTTTTAGCTTCTGTTACATGTATGGAGTGCCCCCCCTAGATTTTTTTATTTTTATTATTTTACTAGCAAACTTAGTAGCGGCATCTACAAGACATCTATATTCCAAATTTCATCAGTATACGTCTTGTAGTTTTTGAGTAAAATGCCTGTGACATACGGACGGACGGACGGACGGACGGACATGACGAAACTATAAGGGTTCCTTTTTAGCCATTTTTGCTACGGAACCCTAAAAAATGTCTTTTCATAGTAGGGTATTTGACAATCAATAACACATTACTTATCTAGGGCGGTAAAACAAAGAATGTCTCAGATCGCAGGTATTTGACGCCCGAGCCGAAAGCAAGGGCTGATTCAAAAAACTGCCCCATTTCAGAAATGCTGCTGTCAACACTGTACCATTTATAATCTTTGCATATTGGACTATCAGTCCTATGGTTCCTTCAACTGTATTGGGCTATCAGTCCTATGGTTCCTCCAACAATAGATGTTACGTGAAAATAGAACAAAAAAAAAAACAAAAAAACTAAATAAAATTATTAGTTTTTTGTAAAAAATCGGTTGTCTGTAAAGTCGGTTTACTGACGATAGTCGAACGTGATAACGTTGACCTTGACCCTGACTTTGACTTTGACTTTGACTTTGACTTTGACTTTGACTTTGACTTTGACTTTGACTTTGACTTTGACTTTGACTTTGACTTTGACTTTGACTTTGACTTTGACTTTGACTTTGACTTTGACTTTGACTTTGACTTTGACCTTGACCTTGACCTTGACCTTGACCGTGACCTTGACCTTGACCTTGACCTTGACCTTGACCTTGACCTTGACCTTGACCTTGACCTTGACCTTGACCTTGACCTTGACCTTGACCTTGACCTTGACCTTGACCTTGACTTTGACTTTGACCTTGACCTTGACCTTGACTTTGACTTTGACTTTGACTTTGACTTTGACTTTGACTTTGACTTTGACTTTGACTTTGACTTTGACTTTGACTTTGACTTTGACTTTGACTTTGACTTTGACTTTGACTTTGACTTTGACTTTGACTTTGACTTTGACTTTGACTTTGACTTTGACTTTGACTTTGACTTTGACTTTGACTTTGACTTTGACTTTGACTTTGACTTTGACTTTGACTTTGACTTTGACTTTGACTTTGACTTTGACTTTGACTTTGACTTTGACTTTGACTTTGACTTTGACTTTGACTTTGACTTTGACTTTGACTTTGACTTTGACTTTGACTTTGACTTTGACTTGAGTACCAGCCGCCCTTTTCTCAGCAGCAGCAGTGATTTTTTGTCACGATTGGCCGCCCCTAATATCTGGCCGCCCTAGGCCCGGGCCTACTGGGCCTTAGGGCAAATCCGCCACGGTCTCTTGTCATTCAATAGAGATTTTTGACAGCCGTATCTTAGGGAATAAGGGCTATTTTATTAACAATTTGTAAGAAACTATCGTCTTAACGACTTTAGTGCTGGAATAATATAAAGTACCTATTTGACAGGTAACGACCCTGCAAGGTAACGGGACACTTTTTCGTGCGTGCAGCCGGCTTCATCGATTTATAAGACGTTATCACGTCAAAACAGCAACAATATCTAAAAGCTAGAAAGCTAGCAATATATAATAGCTTGAGACGGTACAAATATGTCGAAAATCTCAATATGGCTGCTGGCAAGATGGTCTGTAACCTGGTTAAGGTCCCTTGCAGTCGCTTAGCAGCGACCATCTGTAGTGGAAGTCTTTAGGGGGAGACCTATGTTCAGTAGTGCACATATCTGGGTTGAAATGATATATCTATAGCTATATTCTTATGGAGGATTTTTTTCATCTAAAAGTGTGTTAAAATCGCAGATACTTTCACTCTACGACGGCTATTCAAATCTTTCACTTTTCAAAAGTCGTTAAAAACCCTTTACAGTTTGCAAATGGCACGTTGGCTTCGCACCCCTTAGCGAGCTCGCATTGAAGCGTAAACAGCTAACGACGTCGTGTCATTAATTACCTTCCCCTGTACTAGGGGGGTAGCCTGGGGGCCTCTGCAGAGTATGTAGGTGCAGTTAGATCACTTGCTAAAAAACTGCTTTGGGTCAATTTTCAGCGTTTCTACCGCGGCGTTTATTGTGATTACCGTTCAAGCAAATGACTATGCAAGGAATGGTGATAAGAGTTGAGTAGGTATGCAAAAGAACGATGGTGCGCGGTATTGGCACAGAGACTGAATTTAGCAATAGTTATTGGCAATCGTCAATCACCTTGCAATAATATAATACAAACAAGAAGTAAAATGCCAATAATACGCCAATTTACAAAAAAAAAACATTTTACTAACTAGGCTAAGATAGTGGATAATTTATTTTTTAAAAGCGTAAGGAGAATGTTAGTTACTTGGAACTGAATTAAGTTGGCCAGTAGCAAAGATAAAGTTAATTGCTTCACATAACATCACATTCTGTTTTTTTTAATCCGTAACTCTGTGTATAAATGCAACTACTGATACTGATAGTTCAGTAGTCTATTTCTCGTTTCCTATTTTGTATTATGACGTTTGGAGATCCTTTACACCTCCAAAACATGTTTTGCCAACGGAGGCCCCTTACATCTCCATTAATTTTAGTATAATTGTGTCTTTTTATTTTCCATTTTTCTTTGTAATTTATCTTGTTTTGACGCCTAGAGACCCTTTACATCTCTAGAATTGTAGTTTTATGTTTATTGAGTAGTTGTTTGTGATATGCAATGTAATATTGTCACAATTATTGTACTGTTTTTAAAAGAGAAACTGGTGAGTTTCTTCCGGCGCTTCTTCTCACCAGAATGTCATCTGCCAAAAGAATCAGACATGTGACAGAGCCCTTTAGGCCTACTTGCAAAAATAAATTATTTCATTTCATTTCAACGGGTTACACAACATTTTGGTTCCACAAATTTAGTACGAACCAAGCATTTCTCTTGTATAAAAGGTAGTAAAAAATATGATTTTTCGGTTTCAAGAGATAAAATTTGCAAACAATTAAAAATCACTTTCAATTTTCACATTCTATAATTCTACTGATGACAGTAGATTATCTAGATTTTTAATCAAATATTATTACAGCTTTTATATAAAAATTACCTACTCAGTGATTAAAACTCAGAGTGTACCTACAAGTTTGTCGTTTTAAAATATGGCTTTTTAAAAACGTATTAACTTTAAGTTACTTAAATTGTAATTCAGTCTTATGCTACAGAGTAAACAACATTTTCACGCAGCGTTTTTTTGCAAGTGTTCCCGCTGTAGTCTGTATGATAAAATATTACGTTATATGGACAACTTGTTCGTATTGAGATATTTCTTGCTCGACAGCTAATAAGGGGTCGAGTTAATCATTAATCAATATGACGACGTTCCATAGAACAATGGTAATGGGATTCACTAACGATATTTCGTATTTATATGTATATCTGTAAACACTTTATCCTATCATCCTACTATCATAGTCAGTGTTCGGATTAGGTAGTGCCATTTCGGGTGAATGACCTTGAACATTGAACATAACAAGGATAAGACTTGGGATTCCGGGACTCGAACATTTTCTCACTAAATATTATTGACATAATATTTACTGTGCAAAATTTAAAGAAGACGCAAAAATAAACTTTAAACTTTTCATATTAAATCCAGGGGTTAAAAGGTACATCCATATTAAGCTTACGCACCGAAGTTCCGCGAAATGGCACTACCTAATCCAACCACTGGTAATAGTAGTTGATGCAACTGATTCATAATGACAAGTCTTAAATCACGAGTGTGGTTTTATCACAATAAATTAGATCACACGAGTGTTTTAAGGGTTATACAGTTCCATACACAACCTAATCTACACCTATTTTTTATGCGTTCTATGATGTGATTGATGTGTTCGAAAACTGCAAATTAAAATATCAAATGGCGGTAAATGGAAACTTTTTTCACGTAGGTATGTCACGCAACCATTTTTTTTTTAATTCAGTGACCAAATAGAGTTGACCTCAAAACTATCATATCGTTCGATATCAAGTAACGTGCAAATTGTCAAAATTGTTTGCAATTAACATTTTATTTAGAATAAAACGTAATTTCGACTGATATTAGAATTGAGGTCAAAACAAACTGCATTGTTTTTCAGAAATTATCGAAATATGAATGCCATAATAACATCGAATTCGATGTTTTTATGAAGCTATAATAATATTTTCACACATAAAACATTTGTTTTAATAAAACAGTTTATCTTTTTGCTGGTTATTTTATATTTAAAGTGCGTTCTTAACTGACAGCTAACAGGTCGTCACAGAACTGACAATTAGTGTCAAAGTCCATACAAGCAGCTAGCCTTATGGGGGTGGATTTCACAGCGTTTCAAACGCCGTCATTACGAATCCCGAAATTTCGACGATTCACTTTAAGAATGTGTCCCATTATTTTGATAAAATCCGATAATAGCACCTACTATTTTCATGTTTTGATCAAAAATTATATAATTTGTAAAATAGATGTCATCATAATATCGGGATTGGTAATGACGGCGGTTGAAACGCTGTGAAATCCACCCATGGGCACCCTACCCACAGGAGGTGACATAGGGGACATTTGTACTGTACATATAATCTAGGTCCCAATAGGTTAAGTTAGATTAAGGTAGTTATTAAATTGTAAATAATGTGTTTTTTTTTAATCTTATATTTGTTATTTATCAATTAAATTTAACTGATACTTAGAAAGGAAAAAAACTCCATACATTTCGTCACGGACTGACAGGATAGACGGTGTTTGAACATAAATAGCTTAAGTTTTGCCTAACCACAGATTTTAAAATAATGAAATGAAATGAAGTGAAATGAAATAATTTATTTCTATAAGTAGGCCTCAAGGGCGCTTTCACATGTCTGATTATTTCTTTTGGCGCTTCGGCAAATGACATTCTGGTGAGAAGAAGCGCACGAAGAAACTCACCAGTTTCTCTTTTAAAATAAACATTGAGCATTACAATAATTGTGATAATAAAAATGCCCATTAATGTCATAGTATGTCCGAGTATCATTTTCAAACCGTAATACTTAGAGCATTTAACGGATCCCTCAAAGCATGTCGCTTAAGCCATTCCAGAACAGCCAGCGGCCATATTTTCATGCCGCCTGACCCAGTTGCGGAGGGCCCTCGGTTACGCCAACTTAATTGGACCGAGTTATTCTTAGCCTCTTGGAAAACTATTTAGAAGTGTGAAAAATACTTTAAAACGTAAAAACCGGGCAAGTACGAGTCGGACTCACCCACCGAGGCTTCCGTAAATACTAGACTCCTGATCTGATCTATATTAGCGTTATGTAAATTGTGTTAATACTGTAATTTGTTCTGTGTGCCCAATAAATAAAATAAAATATCAAGTCAATAGCGCCATCTTTGAGACGATTCTTGGAACTTTTGTATTAATTTTATTTTTAAACACACTTGCTCATAAAGTGGCTTTTATATCATGATTCTTACGCGCGGAACGCATCTTATTACGCACAGGTGCTTTTAACTTTACATTGCCGCGCTAATGTTGTAATTACCGCAAATTGGCCAATCAGAGCAGGCCGTGGGGCTCGGCCGGCAAACGTTATCTTATTCCCGCGATGCTCAGCGCCGAGGTCGCGTACATGGCGCACGCCCCCACTTAGAGATGTGCCATTCTCGGAAACGATCTCCGTTTTGTATGAAGAGAGAACTCGAGAACATTTCCCATACAAAACTGAGAACGTTTCCGAGAATTCTCGAGAACGGCACAACTCTACCCCCACCACAATATACCTAACCTACAAGTATTATTAGTAGAGACCGGATTTGAAGTAGCGATCTCAATATTAATATGGATATGACTGGTATAATTTATTATTTTTTCTGCACACAAAAATCATGTAACTTATTGGAACAAAAAAGTAAAAACCTTTTTGGAAGCTTTTGTAAATATTGGGCAAAAATTATGGTGATAATAAATGAAAACATCGTTTGTTAATTTTACTTATAAAATGATTTATTTTTTTAAGTTCTTCTTCTTTAATATTTCTTCTGCACAATGCATAGTAAAAATTAAGACCTTATATAACCAACAAATTATATTTAACAAATTGCACTAAGTAGTCATATCCATATTAATATTGAGATCGCAACTTCAAATTCGGTCTCTAATAGGGAATATGCATGATTTTTTTTAACAGATTTCTTAACAAAATTCGAAAATACCGTAAAAAAGATGATATGCAGTCAAAATAAAATTGAAATCGACCGAGAAATACGAAAGATATTAAAACACTTTAAAGCACTAATCAGACAGCGATTAGAGAGAGAGAGATCCGACATGGACTATGACGTCATAGTAGGTACACGGCCGCCATACAATCTCCATACTATATTCTGTTTTGCGAGAAAAAGATAGAGATAAATATTTATTGTGTTAATCTTGGTTATTTTTATAGTTATTCGAAAAATATTTTTTTCCTACTGTTTTTTATACGAATGAGGTTTTATTAAAGTAAATAAAAAATATCATGCATATTCCATATTATTAGATAACCCACAAAATAAATACAAGTATAGCCTTTGGGTCCACAGTGTCCACTGTATCAAAACGTCCACCGCATCAGGCGATTTGGTAGGGTGGCTGAAATAGTGAAGAGGACATCGTAAATTGGACATTTTAAAGCAGACGTTCTGACACAGTGGTCGATCTGACACAGTGGACAACCTGACCAGAATTGCCAGACGTCCCGATTTTGGCGGGACGTTCCGATTTTTAGATCAAAATTAAATGTCCCGCGACGGAGAGGCTCGGTCGGGCCAATATTCAGCGTTTTTACGGCGTTTTATTTTCGCCATTATTGTCTCAGTAAATATTGTTAAGAAAAACGATGCCTAGAGTTAACTTTTTATGAAACCGAAAAAAAGTCCCGAGTTTAAGTCTAGTTTTATCAAAATTGTCACGATTTGTCCTTTCGTTATAGTAAATAATCGTCGGACAACAATGATTGTCAAACCACGCGGTCAAAACGCTCGGATAATCGCCCGGTCCCGCTTTTCGAGGATAACTCGACCGTGCGTGCAGCGTGCTAAGGAAATGCGGGCGGGTGGCACAGACAAGTAATTTAAAACTCAAATAAAAAGATAAATATTTAAAAACTTCTAATTATAAACCACATCCTACTCACATCTGATTTTATTTTGCGCCCACTCTACTACCCTAAGGTTGTCTGGAAGAGATCGCTTATTAGCGATAAGACCGCCTGTTGTTTACCATTTATGCTGTTTTAGATTTAAGTTTCTGTAATCTTTTGTTTTGGTGCACAATAAAGAATATTGTATTGTATTGTATAAACGTTTTTTTACTTTGTCCCACTTTCGACGAAAGAATCCCGCTTTTGTTACTCAAAAAGTTTCAAAATCCTGACTTCACAAAAAAAATCTGGCAACGCTGCTGCGGACCCAAAGGAAAAATAAAAGTTTTAAATGATAAGTATTGTTTTTTATTGGCAAGTATGTTTAAAAACGTCGTATGAATGTACAATGACGTTGACGACACGTTTAGTCTGTGACGCTGACGAAGCTAGAGGTTCCGGGTTCGAGACCTGGTGAAGACAAATATTATGATGATGAGCACGAGTATTTGTGTCTGAGTCATGGATGTTTTCTATCAATATAAGTTTGTATTTATCTATGTAAGAATGTACTGTCGTCCTAGTACTCATAGTCCAAGCATTGCTTAGTTTGGGACTAGCTCGATTTGTGTAAGATTGTCCCCCAACATTAATTTATTTAATTATAATAATTGCTGTAAAATAAAGATAAAACAGAGTGCCTTAAACGTAGTATAATAGCTCAAAAGAGTAACGGGTTCCCATTCATTTCCAGATGTATATAAACCTTATATTGACTTACATAAGGTTGATTTCCGTTCTTATCTTCACGCTATTTTGGACCTTTCCTGTTCATATGATGTTCCTCATTTATTTAAGAACCTCAAAGGGGTTGTAACTTAAAGCTACTGCTCGTAAAAGGCCTCTAAAACTTACATTTACTTTCATTACAAGATTTTTACAAAACACGAGTAAATAATTGCTTGTCTTGTATGTGTCCATGATATAAAGGAAAATGTATTTAATTAGTTGTAAGAAAATCTAGTAGTAAGAAAAACCCAAAAGGTTTGGATTCTGTGAACAACGGGTATAAACTCATTTTATACCGAACGCATCATTTTATGCATATATGTTGTAAACATAATATGTTTTTTTATTATAGAGCATAAACGAATTAGGTAGATTCTGTTAATATTTTTTAGAATCGTCCTTTCTGGGTGCGGCAAATACTTATGTATACGCCACGGGCGGTAATAAAGAAACCTGCATAACCACATATTTACGGCCCTTGCCCGATGCTCAGGTCACAAACATCTGCGATGTCTTCCATGCTTTATTTTACGGGCTTAGATATAAAATGTACCTACCATTACCATTACATACCACTGACACGTCCATAAAAGTCAACAAACCAAAGAGATTATTAAATTTAGAATGTCACTCAGTTAAAATACGTTAAAACTAAAACCAAGCGAGCGAAGCAATCCTACATTCAAATCTAGCTCCTATTTTCATTACTTAAGGCTCATATTAAAGTGCCGTTTAAAACTCGCAATAAATGCGGTTTTACATCCGCAAAATCAGCTGCCGCCATATTGGAATAGCTCGAATGCGGGAAATTAATTAAATTCAGTATTGTATGAATATTCAAGGTTTGCGGGATTATTTGGAGCACGGATTTGCTTGGGCTGTGTTTAAAACGTCATTCTTAAGTAGGATATCTGGTACCTATGGTAAAACTGTAGGACAGCCCGCATTTTAATTCGCGGAGATCAAATCCTATCATTTTCCGTGCCGTCCTATCACAGAAATATTTCGTCGTTTGTATGGTAACCAAGCGGGTAACGTTTTTCGCTCGGCTTTTGATGACAAAAGTGTAATTTAGCGATTAAAAAAGAAAACATTTCATTTAGTGGTATTTGAACAATTAATTATAATTATACCGTCATTATCAGATTTTCAAATCTAATAATAATATTGACGGCAAAATAAGTTTACTGCGTGCAAAGTACATCGCCACCACTTCTTTTTAGCACGCGAGGTACGTAATTTTTTTTGGGTATCATTTAATCGATCAGCAAAATATTCATATTTTGGTCAGCAGAAATATGTATTTGGTCAGCCAAAATAGCTAGTTGGTAAGCAACTTATGGTTTAGCAAACATTTATAAATCAGGCTGCAATTAATGATATACTGGACTGCTCTAAATTATTTTGGTCAGCAAATTAAATATTTGAGCTGCATTAAGCGATCTACGGTTAATCAAATTTTGGTAAGCAATCAGTAGGGAAGCAAAATATTTCATTTTGTTCATCAAAATGAAAGGTGCAATAAAACCTAATTGGCATGCACAAAATGGGCGCAACTATTCTGCCGCAATAACGCAAAATTTTCGAGTTTACAATAAAATAGGCATATTTTATTAGAAAAACTTCTATTTCTAAAATAAAAAATGTCCGAGATATTCGACTTCAAAGTTGACAAATTTTTAAGACATAAAAATTTCGATGGATATTGGTGTCATTATAAGACCTATTTATTATTATTTTATCGTATAGAATTCGCTAAAATAAGCATGTTTTATGGAAAAAACTTTTCTCTGAAATCAAAAATAACCGAGATATTCGACTTCAAAGTTGAAAAAGTTGACTTTCCGTATCTCCGGCGCTGTGGGAACAGCAGCCCTCCGCGCCTCCGGCTCTATAAAAACACTCTAGGGCGCGCAGTGTCGGCACGCGTCCTAACCAGCGAGAGCCCTAGATTCGGACTTTCGCAAGCTTTTTACATTTTATAGTAAGTACCTAGTATCTTCAAAAATAGCAATACGGTAAAAATCACTGATAATTGATAAACATTACTACTTGACACTGACAGCTGACAATCACCGAATGACAAAACAAACACGCCCACGATTGGCTGCTCGCGTCACGTGGTCTGTTTCGCTCTGCCCACAGTACTGCTGATTTTTCAAACTAAACGCAATCCACGCATGTTTTCTCTGCTAACCAATTGTAAAATCTTGCCGGCCAAGTAATTATTTTGCAGCTCGACTGTTTATTAGGCAGATAAATGATAAATAAAGTAGATTAATATTGGTTAAAATGTTAACCATTTTTAAATTATTTGCTGAACAAGAGTTGCCGCCCGATTTTTATTTATTGCCAGCCAAATCTTTGTATGCTGCCCAAATGATTTAACTGCTTATTTTTTTTGCGGATCAATTTTATTAACGGCTGACCAAAAAATTACTTTCCATTTTTTTTGTTCTACCTCGATATATGTCTGTGTCCTTTCCACATAGGCCAGTGGTTCCTAACCTTTATTGCCACATCACCCACAGGCCCCCTCTAGATTTGTATCATTACCCCTCCAAAAATTAGGTAATACAGACTTTCATATGAAAGTCCTCAAAGAAAAACGACTTAATATGAGTACTACCCCTGAGAAAACTTAATTTTATTCCTAAAGGGGTAATTACTCCCAGGTTCGGAACTGCTGACATAGGCCTTCCCCAAGGATATTTCCTTCTATTTCGTTATATTTCTATGGGGCAGGATATAGGCTGCTGGAACAGTGGACGTATTTCTTGTATGATGATGATGATGAAAGCAGTTTGTTATTGAACAAAGCTATCCCAAACAGTTTGGGATCGGTTAAGTCTATTTTGACGGGTTATTTTTAACCCTGCGCGTGCGCCGAAAATACCGGCCGCGGTGAACGTGACAGGTGTCAAAGCGGTAAACGGGTTAACTTTACGATTATTTAGCAGGCAGGCTCCGCCATTGATTACAGTGTTCAAAGAAATAAACGGTTTAAGAGGCGTTCAAAGACCACAAACTACAACTAGCATAAAGATTTAGTTAGAAGAAATTTGATATCTGTGAAAATGTTTGATTATTGTTTCGTAATAACTTCGAATTCGATGTTATTATGACTTTCAAGTTTCGAACATCTCTCATCTCAAAGCAATTTGATTTTTTTCATTTCACACTTGCCGTGTGTTATTCAGTAATTTATTATTATAAGCATAATTTATTAGAAACTAAAGCAAAAGAACATTAAAATAGAGAAAAGGTTACAATTAAATATACTAAAATCTAAAACGAAATTAAAATGGTATAAGCTAATACTAAAATAGATCTAAGTCTTTATTAATTATCTACTGTCAACTTTTTCAATATAGTCTAATTATAAATAAGTATATAAAACGTAAAGAAGTATTAACAAAACAGGCAATTATGGTTAAAACTAAAATAAACAAAAACCCCCTTCTAACAGGTCCGCTTACGGCATCGACCCCATGACGCTGGCAGCGTTTCCACGTTGGACCGCAATAGCGATCCGCTGGGACAGGTAGGCGCCAGCCAGTCTTTATTATTATTATATTACAATAGTTAACTAAAAACTTTGTAGAAAAAACCATTTAATTTAATAAATCTTTATTTCAGACCTTAAACCATCCATATAATAGTAACAATTATTCTACGATAATATCGATACCTTTGGGTTCAATTGGCGTAAAGGACATTTTGGCGAAAATGAGTTATATATACAGTTTTGTTCAGAATTTCAAGCCCTACCGTTCTGTGTAGTTAAAATTTCGATATCTTTAAAAAAAGTGCCTTTACGACCCAGTTTTTATTCATCGTATTCGCAAAACTAGCTCAGGTTAAGGGACGTAAGTGTCAAGTTATAAAATACGAATTAAAAGGTGTATCGTAAAGTACGCCGGTAAATATAAATACTGTCGTATATGACCTATTTTTTTCTTGTTGTCCTTTAAGCCCTTAATTTCTCATGGTTACTTTCCATAAGCGCATAGTCGAGGTGGGCGTTAAGGAAATGTTTTCTTTTACTTGTCCTTTACGACCTGCTTTTAAATTATAATACCGTAATTTGATAAACCGAATAAGGTTGTAAAGGCCAGGTATTATTTTACACGTCCTTAACGACCTGCTTATAAAATGATTACACCATTATTTGATAGAATTAAGGAGGTTGTAAAGGGCATGTATTCTTTTAGACGTCCTTTACGACCTGCCTTCAAATTATTATACTTGTTTACATACCGTAATTTGATAAATTGAACAGGGCTGTAAAGGGCAAGTAGTCTTTTAAGTGTCCTTTAAGACCTGCCTTAAATCTAATTATAGCACATTTTTTAAAGAAGAGCAGGGTTGTATAGGGATTAGCCTTTATTTTTGGCATTTATTGCCACAAATGTGTGTCTAAATTCTGAAATAAAAGCAATTTACGTAATCGTAAAGGTCTAAACTATCGATACCTTTAATTGGGTTCAATAGGCGTAAAGGACAAAACGCTGGTTTTGAGGAGATGCAAAAAACAGTTTTATTTTACAAAAAATGGCTACAGTATTTTGGTTTCTCGACCTATACTTTCGACATGTATATGAAAAATATTTGAAATGCCCGTATCTTTAACCTGTGATGGCAGTTCTAGCTGTAAACAATGTATTATGGAAGTTAGATGTCCTTTACAACTGGTAAAAATGCTATCAATGTCATTTACACCCGTGACTTTTTTAGACATTTGGAAATGATGGGGTTGTAAATGACGGTCTCAGATGACTTTGTTCCAATTTCGGGGCGTAAAGTTAAGAGCTATGTAATAAAAATTGACAGTGTTCAACTTAATTTACCTTAAAGAGACTTGAAAAATGTAGAAAAAGATGATGAATTCATTATTTTTCATACTATTATACTTATTGTTTACATTAACAGTGTTTTACTCACTACGTACTCGTCCTTATGATTGACATCCTAATGTCGATAATCATTAGCCACTATGTCACTTCCATTATTATGATTTAGTGGTATTGGAAGAGAGTAAAACACTATAGGACATTATTAAGTTGTTAAGTTTATTTTGTAATGTGATATGTATGTTAGTTTGTAAGGTATTTATCTATGGGCCTTTGATGCCGGAAATAAATAAATTATTATTTGTATGTCTTTCCCGTACACGAGACAATGGTGTCCCGGCCCTTTGGGAGGCGTGCGCGGAGCCGGAGCCAACGCGTAGAGGCCTTTTCGACAATTTAATGAAAGGCAAAGTATACAGCCAGCGGATGCTGTCCCTGCCCGTGTCATGGGACGCACGCAGAGACAGCCCCCGCCAGATGCAAGGACTATTGTTGATTGATGGAATCTAACTCTACTGGGCTATGGCGGTGGAAATATGGACTAAATACTGGGTTATGGATTGAGACATGACGGCGCCTGTCAGGAAAAGTGTCTCGTGACTTTCGTGGCACTGACAGACCGTGACTGGCCCTCCGCTGATGGGCCCCTGTTAAACAAATAGCGACATATGAGCAATGGCCTAGCTAGGGGCAACACCGGTGCCGAGGACTGCAGGGTGTCGAGAGGTGTGCTGCGCTTTCTCCGAGGGTACTCGCGGCGTTATGCCCTTTAACACTTCCACGCCTGGAGCATATAGCTCTCGCGACTCCACTCTGGACGGCCGGTTAAGGCAAGCCAGAGGCGGAGGTCCTTACACTCTTACCCATGAACCCTCCCTAAGGACCCCCAGGAGCACTCGGGTACGTGGTGTCGCTACTCCCCAACAGCTCGCCACAAGCTGCCCTGCGTTAAAATGTCAATTCACTACCCAAATGATCCCACCACCCTCGCCAACTGTACTCTGTAGTAGCGTCACTTACTGACCGCGCATACAATTTATGTGACGAGGATCATTTGGGTAGTGAATTGACACATTTAAAGAACGTTCTACAGAGAAATGGTTATAATGGGCGGATTATACCACCTAGACGCACCGTTTTGCCTAAACACCTGGACTATAAGTTGAACGACAACCGGCGTACCTACCATAAATGTAAAGGGAGTGACAGATAAAGTTGCCAATATTTTAAAGAAGTTCTTGGTGAAGACTGTCTTCACTCCCCACAGAAAACTGGCACAATATCTACGTACGCCAAGGGACCGTTTTCCGCTTGAATGCCCAGGTATTTACAAAATTGACTGCAGCTGTGGTAGCTCTTACATAGGTCAGAATAAGCGCACTATCTCATGCCGTATAAAGGAGCACATCCGAATGTTTAAAAACAACGAACCTCGGAAATCGGCAATCGCTGAACATCTTCTGAACGCAGAAACGATTGGATTGAGTTGCACAACCCATAGATCCTCTCGCTCGACAGAAAAACACTATATACCCAGAATGGTTAAGGAAGCTATTGAAATCCTCAAGTATAAAAATTTCAACCGGGAAGACGGGTTTCAACTGTCGAGCATCTGGTATCCAGTGATCCGTAAGTTCTCCAAGGGAAAAAAGACATGTTCAGGAGTAAATACGCGAAATGATACTGTAAGTGTTGTGTGTCGTGAACGTGATCAAGTTCCAAGTGAGAATGCGGACGGTAGTAGTATGAATAACGCGAAGCGAACCCGAAAGAGGGTAGATCGCTATGGTGTGTGGGTAGACTACAACTAAAATCTCGCTGCATGCCAGTTACTCCGTGATAATGGCGCTTGCAACAGTGTCGAATTATCGGGAACTCACAAAAACAAACATACATGGTAAATATCCCGTCGTTAATAGTAGTTATTATGCCTAGCTGAATTCATCATCTTTTTATACATTTTTCAAGTCTCTTTAAGGTAAACTAAGTTGAAAACTGTCAATTTTTATTACATAGCTGTTAACTTTACGCCCCAAAATTGGAACAAAGTCATCTGAGATTGTCATTTACAACCCCATCATTTCCAAATGCCCAAAAAAGTCACGGGTGTAA
The DNA here is from genome assembly GCA_947034925.1 of Eudemis profundana. Lineage (NCBI taxonomy): Eukaryota > Metazoa > Arthropoda > Insecta > Lepidoptera > Tortricidae > Eudemis > Eudemis profundana. The sequence goes on along the minus strand of OX344818.1, from coordinate 2,520,713 downwards.
ATGACATTGATAACATTTTTACCAGTTGTAAAGGACATCTAACTTCCATAATACATTGTTTACAGCTAGAACTGCCATCACAGGTTAAAGATACGGGCATTTCAAATATTTTTCATTTACATGTCGAAAGTATAGGTCGAGAAACAAAAAAACTATAGCCATTTTTTGTAAAATAAAATGGTTTTTTGCTTCTCCTCAAAACCAGCGTTTTGTCCTTTACGCCAATTGAACCCAAAGGTATCGATATATTTGCCTAATTAACTACTTAAATCTAAATTGCGCTACAGCCTTTATTTGATTGACCCAGTACGCTAGAATGGGGCAGTCGTACCTGTTAGCAATGACACATAGGATGCTGTTAGGACTTCTTCTGAGTCTACTTAGCAACGAAACGATCTTCTTACGCATGAGCGCTTGAAAACCGTCTGTGCGGGCCTCCGCAAACATCAGGCAGTCCCAACAGCATCCTAAATGCATTATTATATTGAACACGCAGGGCGTTATAGGCTTTCTTAGTGTATTTGACCCACAGGCTGCTCGAGTAAAAAGACTGGCAGTAAGCTTTAAACAGAGTGATTTTTACATCGGTGAAACATCGAGCAAACCTGCGAGCAAGCATGTTATCCCTTACAGCTAACGCTCTGCGTTCACGTTCAATATCCAAGTCATCCTTAAGGTCAGGTGTTAGGATATGCCCGAGATATTTAAATCTATCAACAACAGATAGGGGGGTCCCATGGAGTACTATTGGCGGTATAAAATTGGGTCTATATTTTCCCGCCTTAAAAATTTAATACGAGGAAATGTTTTATCAAGTCACTGCGCAATAGCAATATGACCTAAAACGAAGCACAGCGCGTATGAATCACGCGAACGTAAAAAATAGTAAACATTGGCAGCCGCCCCAGACGACTTAATGCCACCGATAATATTTAGGTTACTCCCAGTAAACAATTGGGTATTTGCGACGATTTGTCTGCAATGTACATGCTCATACATAGCGGTTACTTACATCTTTGCACTTTTACTTTAACCAGCATGAAACTTGCGAGTAGGACTTCTTTTTGTTTTAGTGCTTTTTTCGCTGGTGGAGTGCGTAAGGGCCGAGACAGACGGACAGCATTTGAACTGCAACCCAGCTGCAAAATGGCAGTTCAAGTGCAGTTCTGCTGCAGTTGGTGTAACTGCATCCAAACTGCAAACCGACTGTGCAGTCCGCTTGCATTTGCCGTGCAGTCCTGTCAACCGCACACCGACTGCAAGCTGGCTGCACCGTCGTAATGCAGTGGTATTGCAGTTGAAGCAACTGCAATACGACTGCAATAGAACGGCTCATAATGTTTGCAGTGTTTATGATCCGCTCCGCCAGTTACTCGTGGAAGTGAATAGAGTTCACACGTATTTCAGTATGAGATTTGACGAAATATTATTGCTGCTTCTTTTGCTTCGACGTCGAAATCGTCGAACTCGTAAAGTGAATAGATAACCGGGGTTATGCAAGAGGCGGCATTGCAGTTATAATGCAGTTCTGCTGCAGTCGTTCCAACTGCAATGTAACTGCATTACGACCGTGCAGCCAGCTTGCAGTCGGTGTGCGGTTGACAGGACTGCACGGCAAATGCAAGCGGACTGCACAGTCGGTTTGCAGTTTGGTTGCAGTTACACCAACTGCAGCAGAACTGCACTTGAACTGCCATTTTGCAGCTGGGTTGCAGTTCAAATGCTGTCCGTCTGTCTCGGCCCTAATTCCACCACACACACAGCACCACAAACTTTACTCCTGTATTCCAATTTCCAACACCGACAATAAAACGAACCACATATTTACTAAAAAAAACCCGACCGCGGTGCACTTTGAAACTGCATAAAATCCGCCATTTTGTTTATTTTAACGAACTTCATACCCAGTGACACTCGCACCATCAAGACGAATCTAATGATGTATCATTTATCAAAATCGGATGTGCCGTTGAGTAGTTACGAGCGGACACAGGAACGGACATACATACATACATACAGGTCAAACACATAACCCTCCTTTGGGCTTCGCCACAGTCGGGTAAATATTAGAACTCATCCCAGGCCCAAAATATATGGGTCGGGTCGCAGAATACAACTTTGTCCCCTTCGGTATCAAGACCCTTAATCCGTGGGGCCCCAGTGCCCGGCAGTTCTTTAAGAAACTGTCATAGTACATTGTATATCAAGGGCGGTAAGTTTTACCGCCCGTGGCACACACAATGTTTTTTCATCAGACTTGTGAGGAAATCTAAACAAAATAACCTAAATAATCTAAATAAAATGTTAAAACAGAAAGTGACATTAGTGACATAATATCCATAGACAATGCGAATGTCAAGTCACGTTCGGAAACCATAGCGGTAAAGACCTAAAACGGTTGATTTTATGTTTGCTAAATACTGAAATACACTATTTAAACATTTAATTAATGTTATCGTAATATGTGTTTACATGTATTTGCAATAACAGTTCTCTTTGAATAAATATTTCAGTGATAAAAGTTAAAAACATAAGTTGGCGGTTCCTTTGAACATGACAAATAAGAGCAAAACAGAACCAACGTATTCAAATAAAAAAAAACCATTACGCCCTGGGGCGTCGTAATGCCATGAGGCATTCTCTACCAGGCAACCATAAGGTAGGTAGGGTTTATGTTTTTATGCCACACCTGGCCATAAAGTGGCTTTTTCCGCACGCTGCGCGTACGGAAAAAGCCGCTTTCTGGCCAAGTGTACACATAAAATGATGTACACAACACGGGAGGTAATAAAGAAATCGCTTGCAGCTCGGGCCGCAAACTTCTGCGATCTCGGCCTTTCTTTGTATTACCACCCTAGCTATGTAATGTACTATGGGGTATACACTTGCTTGCCAGAATTTCATTTGCCATAATTTCATTTGCCATACTATTCAACTGCCATAATGTTGTTTCCCATAATTTCATATGTCATACTCATTGTTTACTATATTAATCATATGCCCGAATCTTTGTTTCCCATAAAATCATTTTCAATAATATCATATGCCAGAATCTTTGTGTCCCATAAAATCATTTTCAATAATATCATATGCCAGAATCTATGTTTCCCATAAAATCAATACATGAAGCAAAAAAGTAGGTTAGGTTAGGTTTGAACTGCGTCCCCCAACAAAAACGAACTGCTGTCAGAAAAGTAGGTTAGGTTAGGTTTGAACTGCGTCCCCCAACAAAAACGAACTGCTGTCAGAAAAGTAGGTTAGGTTAGGTTTGAACTGCGTCCCCCAACAAAAATGAACTGCTGACAGAAAAGTAGGTTAGGTTAGGTTTGAACTGCGTCCCCCAACAAAAACGAACTGCTGTCAGAAAAGTAGGTTAGGTTAGGTTTGAACTGCGTCCCCCAACAAAACCGAACCGCTGTCTGAAATGTACGTAAGGTTAAATGAAACATTATACGAATATTAGTTACAAAAAATAAATGTAGTAGCATACCCACCAACGTATTAAAACAACGAAATAATTTTCGGGCGCTTGCAGAAATGTAATAAGCAAATGCATAGCCAGAACAGATTTGAAAATACTATTTAGCATGGATTTTAAATATTCTTTTAACTTAATAATATGGATAACAATACGTATGGCATTCGTAAGATTGTGGCATTTAATATTCGGGTAAACAATAATATTGCACTTAATAATATGGATAACAATACGTATGGCAATCGTATCCTTATGGCATTTAATATTCGGGTAAACAAGAGTATGCCAAATAACTATTATGGTAAACGAAACATTCGGGCAAATGAAATTCGGGCAAGTGCAATTCGGGCAAATGAATTGTATGGCATATGTACTTCGGGCAAACATTAGACAACCGTACTATGGTTTACCTCGTACGTCCGCCGTAGGCGCGTGTGATCTCAAGCGCGATTGTTTACTGAAACGCATAACCTAAATATTCAAACCGACTGACCGAGCTCACGGCAGTGCAACCCTGACATAATAATGTAAATATTCTTGCAAGTTAAACAGTTTTGATAACATTTCAATATCAACGGCATGGCGTACAAATCCGACTCCTACCGGCTTTATTTCTAGAGCGGTAAATAAGCGTACTGCAGGCAGGGCCTGATGTAAAGTAGAGTCTGTGCGGAAAGAGAATAGGCGTGGCGAAAAACGGAACTAACCTACCCAGTATGGCAAATACGGCAAATATTTTTTTCTTCGGTAGAAAAGCATTACAGCGCCCCCCAATTTTAATCCTATTCTCTTTCTGCAGAGACTCTAGTCATTGTAGCTCCCATACAAACCAGGTACTCGATTCACCTAATCATGAAATTTTTCATGTACTTACGATGGGATACAGGATGTTTAAGTTATCTAAATTGACAAAAAGGTAATGATACCTCTAGCCTGAGAACCTCAGAAATATATTTAGTGGGATAATTATTTATATTACATATATAGATACAGGAAATCAAAGTACACAGAAAAACTAAATGGCACTCGCCTGTGTATCTATATATGTAACATAAAAAGTGTGGTGTAAATTGCCCACATTAAAACCAATGAAGAGACAAAAAAGTTTCCTTCATAATATATAAAGTAATTATTTATATGTTAAAAAAATGCAAAATCTAAAATACCACAATGTCTACACGTGTAGAACGCTTAAAGGTCGCAAAAGGAAATACTGGCGACCTTCCCCAATCCTTAACCCAATTTTACAACCAAAAAGGGCTTAAGTGCAAAACACTTACGTCTTTTCTTAGTGGATCCATGAACTTGCTGTACGAATTTGGAGGGTTGCCAGGGAAAGACAGCTGTTCCGAAAAAGTTGGGATAAATCATTTGACATTAGGTGGAATTTGTGAGGCGCGTTCATTTGTTAATTTATGCTAATTAGTGTAGTTTTAGTTCATTCATGTTTACGTTAGTTAAAAGGGTATTTTGACTCTTAATGAAAGCGTGTCATTTATTTGTTTTGTTGTTTGATACAACTTTATTTAAGGGACATATTTTGATATTTTTCACGTCAATTCAGAAAAATATTTTCTTTCTCAGGAGGGACCAGAGTGCTACTTTTCTGTACAAGGACGTTGGTCAGTACGTTTTTTTTATTACAATATTAATAAAACTATAAAAATCTTCACAATTTGACTACAATCTGATCTGATTACTGTAAAATTAGTTTATTTTTTTGTATTGTTTTCTTAAGGGGATGTCCATTAATTAGGTACCTGAAAGGTTTAGGGGTGTTGGAGTTGGTGGGTAAATCACCAAAAAGATCTGACACAAATGAACTAAAAACACAGCACTATTGTAGGACTTTAGGGCATTACAAATACAATTCAGCTTTAACCTCCTGACACCGAGCATTTAACTGAAATTCATACATTCATACAAAGCATTAAACTGTTTCTGTTGCAAAGTCCGAGACCTTGGCTGTTGAAAAAAACGTAAACTAAGGTGTTTCTCAAGTTTTCACTAAAAAAAATGTTTTTTAATATTGTTTGATAAATACATTGAACATATTTCTGTTTAGGTATTTTTTGTCTTTTATAAAGGACTTTAGGTCATTCAAGCATAGTAGGTTACGTGAATAAATTAAACAAATTATTTAAAATTTTAATGAAATTTAATGTAATGTTACACATTAAGCACTAAACATAATCACATTTTTAATATAATCATAAAAAGTAAAAAAATACGCAATCAACACTTAGTTTTATAATATTTTTCATGAAAAAAACACATACACTACGAACGACAGGTCTTTGTATAGGTTTAATATTTTTACGACGGTTTATCTACTTTACTGTACTTCATATCTACACAAAAGTATGTGATTTTGAAAGAATGTTTACTAATTTGCAAATCTATAAAAAACCTACGTTAAAACGAGCGAATTTAACAAAAAAAATATAAGTTTTACTTACTGCGTCGACCACGTGCCGCCATAGCTGTATACTCCTGAGCACGGGTCGCAAGAATGGCGGCCACTAGGTAGGATATCTCTATCAAACTTCGAGGACAAACTATCGCCATTACTTAAATTTCATTGGCTGTGAGCAATCACGTGTCCAATATCTTTTTAGCGGGAAAAAACAAACATTCGGGAATTGAGGCTACCTGTAGGTCGTCGGCCATTATCGACATACGGAGTTAAAAAATATTCGGACTTTAGAGTACAGTTTATTTAGCACTTTGTAAAGGACGCCAGGTGTCAGGAGGTTAATTTCTAATTTTATAATAAAATATGGCTTTGCCACGTGCCGATCGCTGAATCCCAAATACTAGCCACATTAAATCGCGTAGAGTTCGTAAGTAACTTTGTAGGCATCGTAAAATAAACGACATTTTATAAATAGAGTCGTTACGTTTTAGTAAATGCATTCCAAGAACGCTAAAGTGTTGATTGCTGAATAAGTCGCATTTAATATTGTAGGCAACTGTAACACCGAGTCGCACATATACGCGTTACCTCTAAGGGTGCGTCCATTAATCACGTGATGTTTTTAGACTCCTTCATCGTGTGGGGAAACCCAAAAAATACCAAACTTTAATATTTATTTGGATATATTTTATGCAGAAAAATAAAATAACATTGACTCTAAAAACTCGTTGCCTTGCAATTCTCAAGTGTTTGTTTATTTGTTGCCTTGGTAACGTATTTATATTTATGATGACTGTACCCGACTAAACTTTTCTGGTTTCGTTCTATAACGAATAATAAAACCGCAAACTCCGCAATGCGTATACTTAAAACCAGTAATTATAAATCAAATACGTATTTAATCTAAATACGAGATGAAATCAACATACGCAATAATCAACACGCAAAGCAAAACAGCCGTATATTATAAAAGGTAGTAAGTTATTCAGTTTTAGGCACATATTGAAGCTTTTCTTTTTAGTATTTGCGTGACATGTTAAAGGGCAAAGTTTTAATGAGGTGAACTTGGCATTTTTCCCGACTGAACAGAAACTGTATATGTGTTTTACTTATAACAATCTGACCTTGGTGATTGAGACTTAATATTTAAGTTTATTATGGAAGATTTTTACGAAATTTATTTCGCATAAAATGGTTCGCAGTAACGCTTTTAGGCGAATGACCATCGGTTCATTTTGATTTCGCGGAAATGTGAGGTGTCAAGGAATTTGATTTGTGTATGCAATTTTTTTCCAAACCTTTCGTACTTACCTTGTCATAGTGACGTTGATATGGAATCTCTAACATCTCTCATACTGATGTTCACTGTGACAAGGTACGAAATGGTACATCATCAAAATCCTTGACTGTACTTGACACAGGCACATAGCAGTTTTCCTACAAGAGGCGCGCGGCTTGCATGTGTGCGCGCCGTGAACGAAGTTTTACGAATGCATAAGAATGCCCCAGTACGGATCGCACTGTCTGCGCCTCGACCTTGAATACGTATAGAAAATGCGCAAAATGTAATTCTGTCTAAAAATCCAAGTACCTAACGTTATGCAAAACAGTTAAGCTTTTGTCATATTTTAACAAAAACTTAGTTACGAAACATTAGTAAAACATTATTTGCTAGGTATATGTAAATTTCGTGTGGAAAATTAACAATTTCAACCTAGCTTGGTGGTACAGTCAGCATCATTTAGTCTGTATCGATTAAATTGCATCTAGTTTCATACCTATTTGTTTGTGTACTTTATCCAGGGGCACACTGTACATGGCGCTTTTGACGTTACTCACTATTGGACGCTGACTGTACTTAAGATCGAAAGTTGGATCGCCGACAAAAATAACCTGTGGCCTTGGAAAATAGCGTAAACGCGATGCGCCAAATAAAATGCAGCATCTGGCCGCAGTAGGCTCACCTATAAACAAAATGTATGTGACCAGCGGGTCATATTAAAACTAGCGAGTTTTAATATAAAAATGCAGGAAATACGTGAAAAATACGCTTTTGGGCGTTTTCCAAAATAAATCCCGGGGTACCTACTTCCTCAAAATATAGACTTTTGAGGTTTTCCTGGTTCAGAATCGTCAGTACTTTCGAACCTTATATGTAAAAGTGTCCCAAATTTATTTTCCCATTACGTCGCCATTTTGGACTTATGTTAAATTTTGTTAAATTCGGGGCACTTTTTTACGTATAAGGTTCGAAAGTACTAACGATACTGAGCCAGAAAAACCTTCAAAGTCCATATTTTGAGGAAGTAGCTACCCCGGGATTTATTTTGGAAAACGCCCAGGTATACTCGTAGCATTGATCGCTAGTGCCGAAGTGCCGACGGGATTAGTAAATAATCCGGGATAAGCGCGCTTGAGTCAAACGGATAGACGGGATACATAGTTCCGAAGCTATAGTTTTTCAACAGACTGAACAATTTGGTGTCCTTATTGCAGCTTTGCCCGTGTTATCGATTTTAATTGTTACCGTATTTAGTAACAGACATCCATATCTTTAGGTACAAACTTTCACATCACACTAATATTATAAATGTGAAAGTTTGTGAAGACGGTTGGATGTTTAGATGTTTGGATGTTTGTTACTAAATGACGGGGTAACAACTGAATGGATTGACCTAAAATTTAGCATGCAAATAAATAGACCAAGTTCTGGATTGAAACATACAGGGTGTAGTTAAAGACACACGTTTAAGAGTTCCCTTGGGGCAGTAACGGGGACAACGATAAGCGCGCTTACGACAAGCAGATAGCTTTGCATCAATGATTTCAAAAGTAAGGAGAGGCCCATCCAAACAGTTCGGAACAATTTTCCCCGTAAAAAAAATTTTGCTATAAAGACCAACCGTGCAGTGCACGCGTCAGTGTCGCACTGCCGGCTGGTACTGATTTGGTGGTATTGACCACCAAAGCGTTGGAACCGTCTACGCGCTCGCTTAGCCCTGTCCTTTGTATACGTCAATGCTTTGCGTAGTTTTATAGTTTGTCGACCAATGAAAATGAGCATTACTCCAAAAATGCGTGGCGTAAAAAACTTCACTTTCGATCTAAATCTAATCGATCGCATGTACCCGGGGGATAACTGGAATTACACAATTTAAGCCAGGATAAGCGCACTTGAGACAAGCAGAGAGCTAGGCTACGAATATTGACATATTACCGAAGCTAGTTTTTCAACTCTATCTTTGGCCAACCCTCCCCCTCAACAACCCTCAACCTCAACCCTGGGTTTGATGTCCTTGTTCGTGCACACCAGAGGACTCTGCTCTGGCTTATCTATACCGGATGAAACTGTAGCATGGAACTGTTTCCTGATAATATAGTGCATGTATTTGATGTACAATCGACCAGTAATAGTTAAGTGTAATAATAAAGAAAAACAAAACTATCGTATTTTTTTTTATATTTGTACAACCCTACTGCTTTGCCGCCACTACCGCCGTGTTCTACTACTTGGTGAAATTTATAACGTAAACCATGGCTATAAAACATCAATTAATCCATGATTTTGAACAACTTTTACTTTGGGGTCAACTTCGTAAGTGCAAAAAAAATCAGCTGATCCATAGAAAAAGTCATGAGTCGATAGACCGAAATGTATCAGAGAGTTGTTTTTTTTTTGCATTTACAAGGCTGACCACATAGTAAAAGTTGTTCAAAGTCATGGATAGATTGAAATTTTACTATCATGATTCACGTTATAAATTTCACCCAGTATCCGCTGCCGCCCGTGCCCGCGTAGGACTTCTAAGTAGGGTTGAAACACGCAGTTTTTTGCATAAAAGTTTAACAAGCTGTAACTTGAGAACGGTTATATATATTAAAATAGTTTATTTGGAGAAAACAATGTACTAAGGCTAAACAATGCCTCATTTGCACGAAAGTCCCTCGTTCCATTCTATTCTGTATACTCAGGTTCTTTGATTCTTATGCTAGATCAGTGGTTCCGAACCTGGGGGTAATTACCCCTTTAGAGGTAAAATTAAGTTTTCTCAGGGGTAATACTCATAATAAGTCGTTTTTCTTTGAGTACTTTCATATACTTGTCTGTATTACCTATTTTTTGGAGGGGTAACGATACAAATCTAGAGGGGGCCTGTGGGTGATGTGGCAATAAAGGTTAGGAACTACTGTCCTATATGATATTGTAGCTTATTGAGGAGTTCCTAGGCTGCTGAATAGGTGTTGGAGGAGAATGTGCGTTTTCAATGACCTGAAAGTGAAGAGGAGAGGAACAGGCAGTCAATTAGGGCTTCCGTTTTTGTGGTCACCAGTTGGCGCCACTGTCAAGTAGAGTCCTGAAGTATAGCAATCAGTTTGTTATTACGGGTGTGAAAACGAAGTTTACATTTCAATCGTATTTAATGCCTTAAAACCGTACATTGCATTCTAAATATCAACCATGCCGCAGTACTGCGTTTAGTTTGGAACAAAAAGAAGACATAAGTTTCCGATGAAACTGTCTCAAAGCACTGAAATTCGTTGGGTCGAAACTCATATTTGCCATAAATAAACTTAGATATTGCAAAATATTAATAACATTATTCTAATAACAGATAAACCAGTGTAGCTCCCCACAAACAGTGACATCTGACATTCAATTTTTTTTCATGACAAATTTTCTATGACCGTTACTTTCCACCTGCGTTACGAAACTAGCTAAAAAGGGCCTGGAATCGAACCTTGGACGTTGACGCGCATTCAGACATTGACCCACATGTAATCGATGACACGAACAGACAGAAAAACGGGTTTATGTCATAATTCTAATCGCCGAGGGCTCGAGTGTTGGCAAGCGCTTTGAAGAGATGATTGCTATGCTATTCTGTAGGCTGATTCAAAACTGCGCTGTCCAACTCGTGTTTAATGGGTCATTTTCAAAAAAAGATGTCCTCAGTTAAGGATTAATTGAACAAAATGTTAATCTTGTTCCTTTGTTTAACGAAAGTTATGCATATAAATTGTATGTTAACTTTCGTTACACAAAGGTACAAGATTAATTAACATTTTGTTAAATTAATTCGTTAACTACGGACATCATTTTTTGAGAATGACCCTAATATAATTCTGCCGTCCTCAAACTAATAGGCCGCTAATTTGTATGAATAGGCTTGTGCACTAAATTTAATCGCCAAGTGACAGCAATACAAAAAAGAAAATAAAAAAAATAAAAAAAATTGAGATGTGGCCGTATTGAAATCACTAGGCGTTTTGTCTTGATGTAAGTCGATTCCTTCTTCTATTCGTGAGGAACAAATACATACCTATAACTACTACTTGGATTACTATAACAGCCACCAATTGCAATCAAAAGCAGCCGACCGCACCCAGCGTTGAAACGACCCATACAAAACGGACGGTGACGTCATCGTTGAGTCCTCGATGTGCTAAATCTGTATGAAAAAAATTGCATTTTCTCATTCTGAGCACGAAAAAGTGCGTTTAAGCACGTAGTTGCTTTACATTTAAGTGTTATTTAAGCATTCCGAAATTAACTTTAATTTTTCTTTAAGACAATAAAAAATCTAACTTTGTGATCTTATATATAACTTTTATATATTTTTTGTTTATTTATTCTGTTTTATGATAATTTAATATTTTCCAAGCCATGTGACTATATTATACTGTAAAATTCAACATTAGTCCACATCTCCATTTTCATACTAATTAGCGACCTTGAGGAAGGCATAGACAAAGACATGTTTTTAACGCAAGCTGTGCACACCACTGGCCAAAAGTCAAAAGACTTTGGCGCACCGTAAATGCAGTGTCGGGGCGGGCACATGCGTCGTTTTTGACGTGAAGAAGCATGAACTGAATAACGCACAATTTTTCTAATCTAAAAAAACGAAGATAGTTGAACATTTCTAAAAATGCCACTAGAAAAAAAGTGTCCTAAATTTTCCATACATTAATTAAACTTTTCTCTGTGCTACCGTTGTACAAAGTTTATGGAAAAAATGTAACATAATAGGAAAAATATATTGGCTCAATTTTGTGTCCCATTGAGATTGTAAGAGCCCGTAATTTTAAGTAGAAATTACATTAAAATTAGCAGAAAATCGCGCAATAAAAAAATGCCAAAGTTTTTTATAAATACTCAGTTCACGTGTCAAATTATATTAGGCCCGAGGTTGGCGGTGAAATTTTGAATACACCTACTGAAGAGAGAAAATTCATTGGAATTTACTCTGCACATATGTCTTTTTGTGAGTAAAATTAAACTAGATGGAACCGGTTGATTTATGAGTAACGGAAATTGTGTTAATTAGGAGATTTCGTCGCACGCGTTTAAATTTTAACAAAAATTTGTTTGTTTTGACTGTGACCGAATTCAAAACAAGAAGGAAGCTTGCAGTGGCGTGGCGTAAAAGATATCCTTGGGCAAGCCGGTGCAGATTTGGCGTACATTTTCCTTAAGAGCTGTAGAATAAGGTACTCAAATGCCTGATAATAGGCAAGCCGGTAGGAATCGAGTTCTATGGATGTCACGCTACTGGAAGTTTGTCAGTTTAGTGTTTATCTGAAAATGTAGAGTTTTAGTGAGTCTGATTCTAATCCTGTATTTTATAGAACAAAATAAGAAGCCGATAGGAGGATTCGGTTGGGTTGGGCAGCGCTCAGGATGTACCGATGGAGTAAGCGTGTTCTGAAGTGGAGACCGCGTCTTAGCAAACGTGGCGTGGGATGCCCTCTGGTCAGATGGCGGGACGACTTGCATAAAGGTGGTTTTTCACCGGCAGGGCGAGACGAGACGAGACGAGGATTGAATTGAAATTTGTATGAAGTTTTCAATCCTCTCCTCGCGCATCGCGCAACTTGATGCAAATTTCAATTCAATCCTCGTATCGTCTCGTCTCGCCCTGCCGGTGGAAAACCACCTTAAGGCCGGCAGAGACTGTACCTTGGGAGAGGCCTGTCCAGCAGTGGAGTACAACGGGCTGATGATGATGATGATTTTATAGAATATAACCTAATTCTCACATACGCTAAATACTTTGACTTTAACTTCAGAATGTTTTTTTGTATGTATGTTCCCCACAATGCCTCACAAACTCCTGTGGGGTATGTGGGGAGGCCATTCCAGGGCTTCGCCCTCTCTGGCAGCTTCTGCTCTACGTCTACGCATAGTTCTTCCTTGTTCCTTCACAAAGAAGTGTGGGGGTCTACCTAATAACTTGTTATTGTCTGTCGGGCTAATTCTGTCCAATTTCCCGCCAAAGCCATGGCACCTGGACGTATCGTGATCACGTGACTTTGCTTCAATGATTAATGTAGGGTGACCATGTATCCAGTGGTTATTAGTTTAAATTATGTTTTAACATTCAATTAATTAAACAATGAGGTAATTGCGTGAGACCTCGCCTATTAAGTTTAATTTTAGCTAGATACCTATTAACATTTTTCTACTCCTGATCACCGATTAAAAATCATCGTGCATAAAGCCCTGCCCTGTCATGCCCTGTGGCGAAACATAGTGATACATAATTATAAAAATTTCAATGTAACACCTACAAACCTATGTTTACAAATAAATCATTTGACTTTGACTTTGAAAGTATGGAACGATAAAGGTCTAACAAAATTGACGTTGCAAATTGCCCCACAACGCCCACTTTTTAAAATGTATCAAGTGGTATTGACAACCAACTTAATGTTTACTGGGTGGATTTCACAGCGTTTCAAACGCCGTCATTACGAATCCCGAAATTTCGACGATTCACTTTAAGAATGTGTCCCATTATTTTGATAAAATCCGAAAATAGCACCTACTATTTTCATGTTTTGATCAAAAATTATGTAATTTTTAAAAAAGATGTCATCATAATATCGGGATTGGTAATGACGGCGGTTGAAACGCTGTGAAATCCACCCTACTATGTGTGAGTCTAAAATCATGTGAGAAGTTTTCATTTTTGGATAGGTTGCATATCGTTTAAAAGACAAAAATCTGTGATTAGTTACGGCCACAGAAATTATCGAGGTAGAACGAAGAAGTGTATGTACCTCGCGTGCTAAAAAGAAGTGGCGACCACCTGCTTTGAATACCGTTAACTTCAGTTTCCGTCAATATTATTAGCAGATTTGAAGATCTGATAATAATGGTATAATTCATTGTTCAAATACCACCTAATGAAATGGAAATAGTAGATTGTGTCACAAGGGAGCAAAATGATATATTTACGGCGAGGGCGTACATTGAATCCTGAACGAAGCGAAGGATTCTACAAATGAATCCCGAGCGTAGCGAGGGATTCTAAAGTAGAATCCAGAGCGTAGTGAGGGATTCAAGTGTTAACGCCCGTGGTGAAAATAATTTTGCTACCGTGTGACTCATACTGCTTTTCACACCGACTATGATTAAAATTTAAAAACAACCGCTACCTACCAAAATAACGAAATATATAGTTAATCAAAGAGCATCACACATTATTATTAAAAATTAAATGTTAAATTGTTAAATGTATAGGTAGTCTATTATTATTTTATAAAACGATTATTATTTTTTACGGACTGGACGAAAATAACATTTCCATATTATATTTATGGCCCTCGCCTGCGGCTCGGACCGCAAACATCTGTGATCTGGGCCATTCCTTATTATACCGCCCTTGGTGTGTAATATACTAATAAAGCCGTCTATGGTATGGCATATTCTAAGTGGGTTCAAACTAAAAATACCCTGTTGTCCTTGAACAGAAAAGTGTTACTTTGATCCCTCTTATGAGGGAGCAAAATACTTTTTTCTTGATAGGAGGTGTGAAAATTTATGTTTTCCATCGATAAATTGCACTTTTGGCGTCAAACGCCAAGCGAAAAACGTTACACGCTTATTTGCCATACAAATCGACGAACTGTTTCCTTTTATCTCGATATATTTCTGTGGTTACAAAGCCTAGTGATGTGAGAATTTCATTTGCCGCTTCATTTTTTTTTTCAGTACTAAGTGCTACCTTGCAGGCAACAGGCATTGCAGATGTAGGTGTCAAGACCGCCAAGCTCGAATGGGCCTGGGCTGGACACGTCTGCAGGATGCATCCCGAACGATGGGCCAATATAGCCACCAAATGGATTCCGCGAGATGGCTACAGGAGCAGAGGCAGACCGAGAAGGAGATGGCGGGATGACCTGGACTCATTTCAAGTCGGGTGGCAGGAGCATGCATTAAACCGAGACGAGTGGCTGAAAAAAGGGGAGGCCTTTGCCCAGCAGTGGGACATACAAACAGGCTAATAAAAAAAATAAAAAAAATGGGTTACCTCCGCTTAGTTAGTACGTATTCCGTGGGACCGATTTTGATCTTCAGTTACGCTTCCATACTTATTATATTTCGATGAATTTAAGGTCCTTGCTTACAGTAAAGAAGGAAAAGGTACCTTTGTTCTGTCAAATTATACAATGCTTTGTCGCTTTCCTTTTGACAGATGTCACGTCTGTGGCCTCGGTTAGGAGGAAATCGAGAAAATTTCGGCTGTTGAATATATCGTGCGTCACTAGATGCTATTCAACAAATTATTTGTAAGAATCATGATACAAAT
Source organism: Eudemis profundana (assembly GCA_947034925.1). Lineage (NCBI taxonomy): Eukaryota > Metazoa > Arthropoda > Insecta > Lepidoptera > Tortricidae > Eudemis > Eudemis profundana. The sequence goes on along the minus strand of OX344818.1, from coordinate 2,505,223 downwards.
TTGATTAGCAATCTAATCTAATATTTGTCAGGAACAGATATATCTGTAACTACTGCACTTGGATTGCTATAACAGGCACAAATTGCAATCAAAAGTAGCCGACCGCTCCGAGCATTGAAAACGCCACATACAAAACAGACGCACTCTATGACGTCATCTTGTGTCCTCGCTGTACTAAGTATTTCTGTATAAAAAAAATAGCATTTTGTCATTTTAAGCACGATAAAGTACGTTTAAGCACATAGTTGCCACACGTTTATTTTTTAGTGTTATTTGGCATTCTGAAATTAACTTTATTTTTTACCCGACTGCGGCGAAGCCCAAAGGAGGGTCATGTGTTTGTGTGATAACTAATTAGATTCGTCTTGATGGCGCTAGTGTCACTGGGTATGTAAGGTATGTAAATGGCGGATTTTATGCACTTTCAAAGTGCACCGCGGTCGGGTTTTTTTTAGTAAAATTATTTCTTTAAGACGATAAAAATTTATCAAAAAAATTTCAAACTTTGTGATCTCATAACAGTATACTTATTTTTTTGTTTATTTACTCTGTGTTATGATAATTTAGTATTTTCCCATCCATGTGACTATATTATATTGTAAAATTCAACATTAGTCCACATCCCCATTCTTACTATAACTGGGTAGTTCTCTGCGACTAAACAGTCGCACCAATCGCATCATTACCATCGCCACATTATGGATGAGCTCCCTATAAACTATGGAATCGTTTTCTGTTATCTTGTAGAAGTCGCGTGCCTTTGCTATTTTTATCATAATGATCCTGATTGCTTTTATAAAACGGCAAATAATAGTGGCGATGGTAATGAAGCAAGCAAAACGGTATAAAATCGCAGAGAACTACCCAACTGGCCTTGTCATAGAACTGTACCTCGACTTATGTAGATACACGTACAGTCGCCTTCAGCGCTAACAGGCCTGGAGCAAACCCGATTAGCTGTTAATAGCTTTTGGAAACTGGCGCATAAATACAAGTTATCTGCCGCTAGCGATGCTAGTTTGAGTTAACATGTTGCAATACAAGTAGGTACGATGTAAAGTTATTCTTGGTATAAACTAAGAATAACTTTACATCGAACTTGTACAAACACAAAATTATCCCTTTAAGGTGATTCCAGTTATTAGCAGTTTGTGCCGCCATTTATTAGCATAATTTGAAAATAAACGGTTTTTGCTAAAAAAAGCTAAGCTCCTCCGCGGGGGCAAAATTGTTGGGACCGTTTGTTTTTACCCGACTGCGGCGAAGCCTAAAGGAGGGTTATGTGTTTGACCTGTATGTATGTCCGTTCCTGTGTCCGCTCGTAACTACTCAACGGCACATCCGATTTTGATAAATGATACATCATTAGATTCGTCTTGATGGTGCGAGTGTCACTGGGTATGAAGTTTGTTAAAATAAACAAAATGGCGGATTTTATGCAGTTTCTAAGTGCACCGCGGTCGGTTTTTTTTTTAATAAAAATGTGGTTATTTCCTCTGCTGTCATAAATGTATTTTCATTCTTTCTTTCAAAATTTGGTATCAGTCGCCGCGCGGAGGAATCGTAGAGAGAGCGACTCCTGGGGCCGTCAAGGCTAATAGAAAGTCCCTTTCAATGACATGATTAATCGTAGTGCCGCGACAATCGTTAATGGGGAAGTTCCGACACCTTCACAGCAACCATCAACTTTGCCGCACGAGCGCTGTACGAGTAAACTTATGTGTATGAAATGGGGTAGATTGGGTAGGATTAAACATATTAAGAGAAATTTGGTATACAAGTAGAATATCTTTTCGAGAATCTTCAAGATTAAGACTCTTTATAGTAGTTTAGAAGCAGGTACCATATATATTATTATTATGTATATATCCATATATTATCTAGTTTATTATTTTAACCGACTTCATGTACAATTTGGTTGTAAATTAAAATACCGCACCTATTATGTCTCTATTTACCTTAATGATTGCAACAGTTGATTGACATGATGATTTTTACAGACATAGACCTACATAGATCGGTTAAAACCTTAAAAATAGCTAAGGAATTTGAGCGACTACTAAAAAATTATAATTTTAAATTGCAAATTAATGAGCCCACTAGAATAACAAATCTGTCTGAAACATGTATTGACAAATAAATTTCCAAGGTTGTAAATCCACCGTTCATCATTTGAACCTGTCCGATGACCCGGCTCAGTCAATAAACATCCCTGTAAACACTAAAATCAGCCCCACTTTCTGGTACCAAGGACCATTAAAACATGAGGACAGTCATTCTCCATACAAAAAGCTGTTCCCCGATATTCACAGCGCCATCCATATAAGGTATAAGAATTATATTATTTACAATTAATTATTCAACTTTGCAAGCGTGACACAGTATTTAAATGTTAGAATTTATTTATTATTGGCTATGTTTCTTTGTTCAATTATAACATGCTTAAATGTTTAGTTTTTTAGCGCCATCTAGTTTTTGCCTGGATATCCCCTTGCGGTCGGGGCACGATCCAAAGTATGGAGAATGACAGTCCTCTTGTTTTAATGGTCCTTGCTGGTACATAGATAAGAGAGATTTTTCAGATTTAAACCGTCAAAAGTTTCATGAAGCATTAAACACCCTATCATACAATGATATATTTTCATCCAGCAGCGCAAATGAAGCATTTAACATACTACATGATCACTTACAACTATTCTTTAAATTATGTTTTCCCATCTCTAATGTAAAAAAATTAAAGTGAATAAAAAGTTAAAATAGATCACCCGAGGTATGAAATATTAGTATCATTGCAACTGGCAAGCATATATTGAAAAGTTAGTAAATTGAACAGATTTGTATTTGCCCTGCGTAACACACGTAGCGTCGCACAAATCGGCCGGCATATTGTACGCCATATTCTGGCTGATTGTGACGAACTAAAATAGGTACTGTTAACATCTATTTATAACTACTCACTTTCTGACAATAAATGATTCTAGTCTATTTTATAAATATCCCGTGGTTAATAGTAGTCTATGCCACACCTGGCCATAAAGTGGCTTTTTCCGCACGCTGCGCGTACGGAAAAAGCCGCTTTCTGGCCAAGTGCAGACCTAAAATGATGTACACAATACGGGAGGTAATAAAGAAAACCCTCGATCGCATATTTACGTTTAAACTCGGCCTTTCTTTTCGGCCATTGTTGTGTAATGTACTATATTAAGTTCATTAGTACTTAATAAATCTCTGAAATTAGATTCTACAGTTGGGACAAATTATAAAGCATTTTAGGGGAAACTAACAAAAATAACTTATGATGGCAAATCAAGTCATAATAACATAAGCGAATATTTTCCTATGCATTCGTAGCGAAGTAAAATCTATGAATATAAATTAGGTCAATTTAACTTGTATTACCTAGAGCAGTTTCGTCGTGATTTAGAAAGTTATTTTCTTGTTCAATATGTGGCTTTTGTGTATTTGCACAATACTCAAACTCGTTTATTTCTGCAACTAGGCCTCAAGGACTCTTTTAAATTAAATTAAAATTAAAATGATTTATTTCCACAAGAAACAAGATACACAATTACCTAATAAAAAAAGCTAACTTAAACTTAATTATTGTGTCAACAAGCTCAGGCTCGGCGTATGCTGTGAGCGTGTTGGTCTGCACAGCGCTGTTTTTCAACCTGCACCTTACTCGGGCTACTTGCTTTGCTATTAAGGAGGGAAGATTCGTCTTTTACATTATAAATAAAAAATATATTTAAATCCAAGGACCTTCAAATAAATAGCCGGACCGAGCATCGCTAACATAGAACTGAAGCATGTCTAATCGACCGGCTACCTACGAGTATCTGTGTGTGCTGCTCGCAATAGGAAAAAACTAGTTGATGTGTGCGTGCGGCTCGTAAGTACAAGCAGCCGGCGCATTAGAAATGGCTTCAGTTCTCTGTTGGCGAGCCTCCGTCCGGCTATTTATTTTAAGGTCCTTGTTTAAATCTAATCTGATCACTTGGGACTAGGTCTATTTGTGTAACATGAAGGCCCTGTCACCGCGGCTGGTATATGCCTCGGGAGATCCCAGACGTATTTTGGTTGAACGTAATAATTCGTCGGATGACGACCAAAACTCACTAACTACCTTCAAAAAAATAATTTAACGATCAACTTTATTAGATTAACAGCACGGTTTATAATCCAATAATGTCAATGTTGTTAGCTAGTGAGTTTTGGTTGTCACCCGACGATTTATTTAAATGCTAATTAAAAAATCCAGCTTCACAGAAAACCAGCGCCCTTGGCGGAGCTATGCCCAGCCCAGCCAACTGCATTGCTGAGTGGAAACCATTTCGGTTACACATCTGTCGGTCATGTCAGCAATTCAGCTGTTTGTGTTCCCTTTTTTTTGTGAATTGCCTTATACTCCGTGTTTTTTTTATTTCCGTTAAATTCGACACTTTGCACATAGGTACGTCAAGAGAAGCTACAGATGTAGTGCAAAATGATTTTCCATCGGGAAAACTCGGATCTCAATTGGAATACGATGGCACCCGAACTGTCAATCAATGATAGGGTATTTGACAACAATCAAAATAAATTCATTAACTCTAACCAGCAAATTACGCTTCCAAAACAGCCCGGATAAAATCATTGAAACTTATTTTCGTGCCATCAACGATTTAACAATGACGAAAACTAAAAATAAGGCACCATGTTGAGCATGACGTCACAAGCACGTCACAAGATAGTATTTCAGACTAAACTGCATACTTTCGGAGCGTTTTGACACTTCATAAAAAGAAGCTGATTTGAACTGTCATCAAGTAGCCTATTGTATTAAATGAGTGACATTTTCATATCCATTAATATGGAACTTTATTGTTTAGTGTAAAATGTCAAAGTGAAAAATGGCGGCTGTAAGATGGGTACTTAAACTGATTGAGAGAGCACAATAAATACGAACTTCTCCGATAAAGTACGATGGAAAATCATTTTGCACTACATCTGTAGGTACTTGGTATATCGCTATTTGTTAAAGTCGATTTTTTTTTTACTTTTCATACAAAATGGAATAATATTGAGTGGACGACCATTTTAAAAGACACTTTTAAGTTAGTCAAAAGTTAATGAATCAGAATCAGAATCAGAAAATTTTTATTTGTCAGAATACAGTTTAAAAGGTTTTACAGTATAAAAAGTTCTTGTATTCAACATGCAAGCACGTGTACAAATATTTGATTAATTAAGCTAGATTTATAGATGTTATTGAATTCAAATAATAATAATAATATATACGTAATCGATCATTAAGATGTCAGTAGATTTTTATAATTTAAATATTCCCCCACACTGTAAAAACATTTATCCATCAGCCATTTCGTCAACTTATGTCTAAATATATTCCCTGATAATGTCCGTAAATCATTTGGTAAATTATTATAAATAGTTATACTTGTATTGAACACATTTCTTTTGTATATGTCCTTGTGACTGGGTGGTTTGTACAGAAGGGACATAAGATGTGGTCTTGTCCGTCTCTCTATGACTTCACTCCGTAACTTGAAGTATTCGGGATGTTCTTTGACAAAAACACATATATCCCTTATGTACAAACATGGCAGTGGCAGAATGTTAAGTTTTTTAAATAGAGGGATACAACTATCGTTCATCCAGGCATTACTCATCACCCTGATACATTTTTTTTGAATTTTAAAAATTCTATCAGCCTCCACAGAGTTGTCAACTAGGACAGTGTTCAAATTATGACAGCTTATTTATACTGGATGGTGATTAAATTAAGATTATGAATATTTTAAAAACGGCATTAGCTACAACATTAGTTTCTTGGAGAAATTAACTTAATTAAATCTGAAGCATGCGCCCTTGAAGTTAACGGAAATCAATAAAAACAAGGTGTATATGTAATTGTAATGATGTGTTATCCGAATAAATACTTTTATATTTCTATTAGAGTTGTTTTTTGTTTAAGGTTTATCAAAAACTGGGTTACCTCCATCGATTTTCTGTTTTTTTTTTCCATGATATTTCAAACTGAAGATCTTCGTCAGTTAGAAAGGTATTTTCTGTGAAATTGTTCACTTTTAGCATTGATACAAATTTTACAAAATTTCTTGTATTTCTTATCAATCGGTTGAGAAAAGATCTGGAAAAATAATTTCCAACTTAAATCGGCTTTTATTCTGATTTAATTTAAATCATTTTTATTCTAAATGACTAATCAAATTTTCATTAATTTATTCAGGCAGACTATTATTCAAAGTAACGTGTTAGTTGATTAAAGCATGCAAGACTCTGTATAAAGCGTAACAAAAATCTTTACAGTAACGTCGCAAAAAAAGTGTTATAATGAGCGCAACATTAATTATGCATTCAAAATGGGGTCAGCCCGAGTAACCTTATTAACCCAAAACACTGACTTAGAGATTAAAATCTCAGCTTTAACGCTTAAGAAAAATTATGCAAGAGCTCCATATCATTATGTCTCTTTTTGCCCAACATATTTAAGGTACCCTGAGTTATTTTAGCTCGTTTCATATTAGACTAATTAATAATCTTTATTAGATACAAAAAAACAAATTACATAACAAGAAGGGGTATCTAAAATCTAAACTAGGTTATTCTATATCTATATCTTCTTATATACATAAAACAAAGTCGGGTTAGTTACACCATTTTTAACTCGAGAACGGATGAACCTTAAATAAGCTAGAATTCTTTGGGTTTGTCTCTACCCGGAATAACAGAATAACTATAAAACAGGGGTCTCCAAACTACGGCCCGCGGGCCGGGTCCAGCTCATGAAATGACATTGTCAATGGTAGAGTGTGCAGATAAATGAAAATACTTATTTCAGTACGAAAAAGTTCTAAAGCTTGGGGAAAAAAAATATACTATTAACTACTTAAATAAAATAGATATAATGTAATAATTATATTCAGGAATACCATGGAAAATAATGACAACTTTGTCAAATACTGTCGACTTTAATATTTTTTTATAAAACAAATGACACAGCATTTACGAAGAACAAGAAGAATTTTCATATGTAGTGAATAATTATGATGAAACATACGTTGTAAATCTATAAGTGTCTGCACTTACACTATATTAAAGGATAAAAAGAGAAACTGGTGTGTTTCTTCCGGCGCTTCTTCTCACCAGAAGGTCTTTACCCGAATCGCCAAAAGAAAAGAAAAGAAGACAAAATAATGTAAGACATGTAAAAGAGCCCTTGTGTAAAAGAGCCCTTGAGGGCCTACTTACAGAAATAAATTATTTTATTTTATTTTATGAAGATAATATAGATTGACTTATAATTATATTTATACATTGTATGTATTTTTTGTGCTAATGGTACCTTCTTCGGAATCGTATTCTAATCGCGGTTTCATAATTAACTTGTTCATTTCTTTTCGTTGTTGTTATTGTTATTGCGTAAAGTTTAGAATTAGAATGTTTTTTTTTTAGCAAATTTTAATTATTAAAATCTGTGTGTGTTAAATTTTAACGAATAATTATTTTTTTTTGTACGAAATCCGCGTATTGTTTTTTATATTTATAAATTCTCGGTCTCGGTCTCTGCCGAGAATTCCATTTAGTCTCGGTCTCGGCCGAGACAAAAAAACGGTCTCGGTCGGACCTTACCCCAATTCTGCCAAGTCAAGTAAGGACGAAGCAGGACGTAAGCATTACAGTAATTTTTTTTTACACTTCATACTTTCCCATTTTCTGTCTCTTTCGCTCTGTGAGTGTTGTTTTCCTGTGCGTGTACCTTTCCATCATTTGTATCGCATTAAAGCAAAACAAAGACATTATATTCGTCGTTTTTCCGTCACAAAACGACATCAAATCCTCCAAAACACCGCCATATGTTCCGGATCGTTTTATGACCTCGGCGCTCGATGCACGGACAAAATAAAATTAAAAGCGTGTACTAGCATCCATTATTCAAGGCTTCGCCTTTTAATGACCGAATCTGCGCCATGACACTCCAGGTTATTCAAAATTTGGACGTAAACCTCGTTCGTAACATAATTTGACTACGTCTAGCATGATACGGTTACGACAAAAAAAACGTGAATCGTATCGCTAACCATCAAATCGCCTAGTGACTGCAATCGGCCAGTTCAAAAAAATTTTTTTTTTTTTGAGATTATTGTTGCTTACTGTCACGTGCTGAACTCTCACAACTTTGACACGCGATTTCTCGAAACTTTGGCATTTTGAGATGTGGCCGTATTGCAGTCACTAGACGAAATTACGTATCCAAAACGGCTTAGATACAATCAGTTAGTAACTCTCGTTTTCATCCATATAGGATAGGATAGAGGGGGGGGGGTCTACCCAAATGTGACAGCCTTTGTTAAAAAGATGAAATGTTAGGAAAAAGTGTGACAAAGGAAAAAGTGGAAAAAGTGGGAGGGGGAGGTCTAAAAAAGTGAAAAATCGGGTGACTTACTTGTTGTGGATGACCCGTTAACAAACATTCGTAATCAGTGACCACATCTGTGATTCGTCAAAATCAAAGCGACGGGCGTATTTTGACGCCGAATGACGAACTGTTACCAGTTCACAGGTCAAATTATATTATATACGAGGTGGACGTTGAAGGTACGAATGATCTTACAGCGTCCATTTGTAAAGGTGACAGGTGGCAGGCTAAACACTGGTTTAATATTCAGGGTTTAGGCCCCTTTTTAAGAGTTAGCAATGGGTGTCATAGTCATTGAGGTTTTCAACCTTAATTACGGACTGGGAGCGAATTCAGTTACTTTCAAGTGATGAAAAAAAGTGAAATGGTGATTGTGATCTTAAAAAATACTTTGTTATTTTTTTCAGTTCTGAGTTTGAACACGCAAAATATTGATACTTAAGACTTAAATAACTCTATGTATTGCTAAATATAGCTCTTTCTTTTATTTCGCTTAACGTAGATATTCATCATTCATTGATGACTAAAATATGGCTAAAAAAAGTATAAAAATATATTTTTATGAAAAACATAAACATATGCCGAAAAAAGCAACACACGAAGAAAAAACTTTGTTCTAATCAGCAGGTTCGGTGTTTTTTTTTTTTTTAATTTATTTAAAGTAAATAGTTGTTACATGACTCATGTAACAACTATTTGGTTTAAAGTGGCACATGTATGTATCACATGTAACATGAGATACATACATGTACCACTATAGGAAACCTTAATGGTTTTTATAATAGATGGCGAAATCGCGCGGTTCAGTCCGTATTTACATTTTTTCTTAAATAATTGTTTATTCAATTTGTAGAAAGTGTTTTTTAAAGACTTTTTTGCACTTTCCAGTGCTAGTAATATTATTTATGTTAAAAAAAGGCGTAGCCTGTCAAACTACATTCCAGCGGTCTAGCACAACTGGCCGCGACTTCGTTTCTCGCGCGACAGAGTAAGACCTGTCAGTGTCACACTATATTGAGTGGAAAGAGATAGGTAGCATTTGTCGCGCGACAAAGAATCGCGTGTCACAGTTGTGCAAGAGGTACGTTTTTCTTTGTGTGTTTGCAAAATTGGGAACAAAGAACTCACCCCAGCGTTGTCATGGTGACGATGGTGTACCAGAAGGCAGCAGGGATCGAAGTGAAGTTCGTGTCCTGCTCATTCTTCTCCGCGTAAAACATCACGGTGGCGAATATAATGATGGCCATCGCGAGCGAGAACACCAGGAAACCCAGCTCGCTGGCACAGGACTTCAACGTGTAACCAAGGATCCTTAAACCCTGGGAGTGCCGCGAGAACTTGAAGATACGGAACACCCTGAACACTCGAAGGGTCACGAACGCCCCGGACACGTCGTCATTGTCAGTGATCCCCAGCCCGATGTAATATGGAAGGATCGCAACCACGTCGATGATCGACATCACGGAACGCACGAATTTGCAACGGTCCGGCGCTGCAAACAGTCGCAGAAGGTATTCCGCGGTAAATATCATGACACAAGCCGTATCCAAGCAGAAGAACACTATCTTGTATCTCTCCCCGCAAGGGAGCGTCCCTGCCCGACCGGGCCTATGCCCGCACGGCACCGTCTCAACCACGTTCGCCATCACGGAGACGGCAATGAAAAATCCAGTCACATAATAAAATACTAAAGCGGCCGTCGATGTGTGAGGGTTCTCGAACGCCCTCCACATCTTCTGCCGCAGATCTGTCAGCTGGGGCAGGGATTGGTCCCCAGCTTCACTGAGCTTATCGTCCATGAGCCTCTCGGCATTCTCACGTTTCCTATCTCTATAGTCCTCATAACAGCAGTCCCCTATCACGTCGGGAAGTATCCCGAAGAACGCCAGCTCCTCATCGTAGCCCGTGAGACACTCGTGTTTAGGATAATGAAGCTTCCCCGTTCTGTAGTAATTGAGAATGTGTCGGAATATATCGGGGTCACGGTCGAAGAAGTATTCCCGACTGTCCTCATCGTAGAAGAACTCTCGCTCGGTGGATCCGAGGAGGGAGTCTGGGTATTTTTCTAGGGTATTTCGCCAGGTCTCGAAGCGTCGGCCGGAGACGTTGATGAGTAGTTTCTCGTCTTCGGCGCGGCGGCGGTCTTTGGGAACCGGTGGTGGGGGTAAAGGGTGTGTGGCGATGGGGACCCAACCGATCGCGGCGGCGCGAGCGAAGGGTAGCCAAGCCGCGACGGACGCCATGGCGGTGACTCGGCGGCGTCGCCGGCGCTACTGGCGCCCCCCCGCGTGGCGCTATTTCGGGCCGCCCGCCCAGATGTGGCCTGTGTTGCGAGCGCACAGATCAAACTAACCGTGAAACCCTTTCGGATTTGTTGTTTGAGATAACATTATCATTGTTTTAGGTTGGGCAGGGTGTTTGAATAATTAGCTTTTTGCTTTTGCCTTAATTGGATATTGGAGTTTTCAATTCATAGGGTTTTCTAAATTTATTTGTTTTTATATGTTAATCTAAAATCCTTACTTTCATACAGATCCTAATCTACATTTTGATGATATGTAAGGTTTATTAAAATAGAGTATGTAAACTATTTTATTACGTTAAAGAGATGATTGTCAACAGTTTGATTTTATAAAATTTCCTTGACAAATTATTTACCCTAGCCTAATCTTGCCTTATAATTCAAGTTTTCAATTTTATTTTTCATACTCCATACTCCAATTTAATACAAAATTGTGATTATTCCTAAGGAAAGTCCGTAAGATGATTATTCTTTACTTGAGTTACGATACCTACTTCTCAATCGTCAAATCGTATATGAATAACTTATAGACATTACAGTTTCCTAACGACGTTTTTCCTCTTCAGTAGGCGTATGATGCGCGATGTCGGGCGATAAATAAATGAAAAAGCATCGGCCACTCTCACACACTATTTGTCAGAACGTGACGGATTCTTTATCATTTATTTACCGCGTGACAAAGCGAAGCGTCATAAGCGTACAAGTACGGATGTTACTTTCCAAAATACTGATAAACTTAGACTGTTAAAAGTGCCCCTGTGGCTTGTTTGCAGAATAAATATTTTCATTTTTGAAATACGATACACACAAGTAGTTTTACTTTATTTAAGTTACTTTAGATTGTCACTTTGTAATTCCTTTGTATCCAATAATAATAAAGCGTCTCAAAGAACAATAAAAACTTCATACAATATTACTTAAATAATGTCAAATTTTTCAGATTCTGGAGTAACTCAGTCTACGATCATCGTAAACCAAATTAATCCAGAAACTGAAATTCCGCCATTTTCTTTCGCCTGGTAACCCACGCCCGGGAGCCTGCGCACCACGCATGCGCGCCGCGCTACGTCACTGCCTAATAAATTGATTTTCAGCTACCCATCTCCCTCCCTCCCACCACTAAACTAATACTCTATCTTGCTCCCACACCTCAAAGCTCTAGTGACCTTTTGTATATTTTTCACCGCTTTTAAAGTCTGAAAAGGCCTTTGTTTTGTCTGAAAAGCCTGGAGGCCGCTGTGATTTTTTTTAAAGTATTGTCCAAATTTTCGGTTTATTTTGAGTACAAATTGGGAACCGATGGGACAATGGGGGGACAATTGTTTTAGTGACAGTTGAAGGTCGGCCTCCAACTTTGGGATTTCCTTAGGCATCATCTTTGTATATTGACATTGGGATTATTTTATTTTCAAAGTTTATTGGGCGATTGGATATTTTTATAAGTTTTTTATTTAATTTGGCTTGTCATTTTTTTTGCACCAAAATTCCTCGATTTTCATATATTTCCAATGCTTACTTTTACTCTAAATGTACGCTTTTGTGGATCCGACAATTATTTAATCTAAAACTAACAAAAATTACTTGCTAAAAAAATATTTTGCTTAAATATTTATAATCATAATATTATTAAGAACAGGTGATTTTTTTTATTCGTGTTAGCAAAACTCCTCAGTCGCACATTTTTTTCAAACATTTTTTTTTTTTAATTCAATATAGTAGTACTTTGTCGTAGAATTGCTAGGTGACAAAGCGGTCATTCCCATCGAGGTCAATGGCCGTATGAACTCTCTATGAGTACCTACGTAATTATACCTAACTTTAAGCTATCATCTAGATGGCTTTTACTTTTTGCGGCTTCGTCTAGCGGTTTTTATTAATTTTCATCACCGCGCCGCCCCACAATAATATGTTGAAAAATTGAAAAAACGTCAATGTGTACGTGTATTGTATTGGTTATATTTAATAAAAATATCTCAAGGTCAAGGACTTTAAAATAAATAGCCGGACGGAGCTTCGTCAACAGATAAATGAGGCATTTTTAATGGGCCGGTTAGTTTGTACTTACGAGCCACACGCACACATCAACAAGTTTTTTCCAACTATCCGCAGCACGCACACATTGAGTATTGTATTTGTTTAGGCCTTAGAAACACGATTTCAAGTTGAGTATTAGCAATTTGTAACTGACACAAAATTACTTAGGAAAATATAAATTATAAGAGCAATTGCAAAAAATTTACAACAAGAATATAATAGTACATTGTGCACTGAGGGTAGTAAGAAGGGGATTACTAACGAGAGTCTATTAGGTTAGGAGCCTGACGCCGTAGGCGGAGGGCTTTCAATGACTCGAGTTTGTAATCCCGTTACTGCCCGTGACACACACCATGTTTTTCATCATATTTGCGAGGAAAAAAATATAAGACAAAAATCTAATTAAAATTAAATACTGTCAACGTTTTCAATATAATCTTCCACAGATAATGCTAAGAACTTCGTTTAGTTTTCAAACTAGACAGGCAATACCGCCAGATTGTACCGATTTTCAAAATATTTTTTAAACTAAAACTGCGTTTAAATAATTGCAAAAATTACTGTAGTAAAACGTAATAGTGAAAGGGTTAGGTTAGTTATACTCGTAGATTTTCATACAATTTTTCGTCCCGTGAGAGTTATAGACTTTTATAACCCATGGGAGGTAAATCGGCTCGAGCTGGTCTATAAGCCCGCGTGTTATAACACCCTTTACGAGCAAGTGTGGATAAAAGTATTATATTTTATTGCCATTTGTGCAACACGCATTTCTCAAAAGTCCATAGGTACGAACAATTAACTCTAATAGACCAGCGCCTGTGAGCAAATCGCTTAACTTTGTAACTGGGTCATCGATTTCAACTTAATTCTAAAACCGTCCAAAAGCCTAAGTCTCTTTAAATCTCCAAATAACTAAGCCCTTTTAAAACTGACGTATCAGAATTCTACTAGAAGATAAAGGCCTAAATCTCTTAGAAACTCTAGATAGCTTGAGCCCTTTTAAAACTGGCGTATCAGAATTTTACTAATAGAAAAGCCGTAAATCTCTTAGAAATTCTAGATTACTTAATCCCTTTCAGAACTGAGCCGTTAAAATTCCACTTGTAGTTACACTGGTCAGATTCTTCAGGAAGTATTTTACTGTATTTTGCAGTTGTAAAAAGAACCTTAAGAGTTTGGTTTAGAGTTCAATTTAAAAGAGGCGATAATGGGAGATATGACGGTAGGTAATACTGTTCCGCTGCGATTTTACTGTGACTGTTCGATTAGATTAGTTCGTATTAAATTATTAGAGCACGTAGCTGAGTGGTTCGGACATGCGCCCTTCAAGCAGAGATCGTGGGTTCGAATCCCGATTGAGTTTTTCGAAATTTATGTACGAAACACGATTTAGCAATTAGTAATTCGCTTTAGCACGATTTAGTAATTAGCTTTTCGGTAAAAAACATCGTGAGGAAACTTGCAATATTCGAAGGCGTACCGAAGAAATTCGAAGGTGTATGTGAAGCCGCCGAGCCGAGTGGTTCGAAAGCCTTGTCCGACATGTCGGAGGGTTAGAAATTTTAGTTTCTCGCTGTCCGACCACTCGGACTATAAGGAATTTTATAGTCCACTTAGTTCGACCATCGAACCACGAGGAATTCTAAAATTCCACTTAGTTCGTTCATCGAACCTCGACGAACTTTAAAATTCCACTTAGTTCGTTCATCGAACCTCGACGAACTCTAAAACTCCACTTAGTTCGTTAATCGAACCTCGAGGAACTCTAAAATTCCACTTAGTTCGTTCATTGAGCCTCGAGGAACTCTAAAACTCCACTTAGTTTATGTATGTATGTAAACTCTTTATTGCACAAAATAATACAAGTACAGGGTTACAAAATAAAGGTATATGTACAAAGGCGAACTTATCCCTTTAAGGGATCTCTTCCAGTTAACCTTTGAGCAGTTGAGTGATGAGACAAGAGAGGTGGTAGACAAACAGGATCATGTACAAGAAATTATAGAGGTATTTATGTGTAAATAGATAATATGACTACATATACATTATTAATATATAAATACATACATATATATATATATATATATATATATATATATATATATATGATTATAAACATAAATAAATACATAAAAATATACAGAACCTGTAAAACAACAACTAAAAACGTGTCAAGTATTCAGTCAGAGGGCAACCACAACTTTTTGAGTTTTCCCTTAAGCGAGGCTACAGACCGACACTGCCTGAAAGACGGTGGCAATTTGTTCCATAATTTCACAGAGTGTACCGTGAAAGATTTGCCGTAAGAGCGATGATTATGAAGAGGTATTGAGAGAGACAGATCAGCACTAGAGCGCAGCCGGTGGCCACTATCATCCGCCATAAATGTAAACCTCTCGGTAAGGTAGAAAGGAGAGGAGGGGACAAACAAAACATTAAAGAGGAGAGACAAGGTATGTACGTCTCTACGGCGACGGATTGGTAACCACTTGAGCTGCGTGCGGAAGGAGGACACATGGTCGAATTTGCGGAGGCCGAAAATGTACCGAATGCAGACATTTTGCAAACGCTCAAGCTTGTCAAGCAGTTCCTCCTTTAAATCAAGGAACGCAGTATCCCCGTAATCCAGAAGAGGGAGTAAAAGAGAACGAGCAAGAGTAATCTTTGTTTGAAGCGGGAGGAAATTTTGGAGGCGCCTAAGAGAGTGCAAAGAAGCAAAGACCCTTCTACTGATATCGACCACATGGGCTGACCAGGAAAGAGTCTGGTCCATAGTGATACCCAGATTCTTGACTGTAGAGGAGAAAGGGATATGTGATCCATCAAAGAAAATGTCAGGTATCACTTGGTCAGACAATTTGGAGATGAAATAAGGACTACCAATCAGAATAGCTTGCGACTTCTTCGCGTTTACCTTTAACCCAAAGGATGAGGCCCAATCATTTATTAAACTCAGATCTACATTTATTTATTTATTTATTAAGTTTAACTGTCGAACTATGAGGATTTTCATTCAAAAACATCTCATTTCTTTTATTGTGTCCGTCTCGCAACCAATGTAAAGGCCACAATATCAACTTGGTCAGGAGTCCTTTGACCCCGAAATGACCTACGAGTAAATACACCCCAGTTTAGCCGGAGTTGCCTTCTGCTGTACATCCACAGTTTTTTAGTCCAGTAGTGTTTACATACAACTGGCAAAAATATAGAGTACAGTCGTCTCGGCGCCCAATATGAATTTGTGGCATTTGGCGTCGAGACACTCGGTCCGTGGGGTCAGGGTGCGCGTGGCGTGCACAAGGGCACTGAGTAGGCACCTGAGGCACAGAATATAAGCTAAAGCAGTAAGGAAGCTACAAACAAAACGATCGAAACGCACGCATACATAGACGCGCGCTTTTACAAGGCCCCTAAGGGAATCTCGCGGTGCCGTCAGTCGCGAGTGTTGCATGGAGGTGAGCGGTCGCGCTTTGTTTTTGTTACGCGCGCGCGCCCAACAGCCCGCGATTAAACAACCCTAACGCTCTAATGGAGCGTAGGTATTTATTTCAAAAAGTAAGCGTAGCTTCCATACTGCTCTATTTATATTCTGTGCCTGAGGGAGGTAGCACAACAGAGGACCCTCGCGCAAGCAGCTTCCTCGCGCAAAGACTCGCTAAAGCGATACAGCGCCGCAATGCTGCCTGCGTGATGGGCACTCTGCCGAGGGGGTCCAGCCCAACCTTAAATTGTATTTTTAGGGTTCCGTAGCCAAAATGGCAAAAACGGAACCCTTATAGTTTCGTCATGTCCGTCCGTCTGTCTGTCTGTCTGTCCGTATGTCACAGGCATTTTACTCAAAAACTACATGATGGATATTGATGAAATTTGGAATATAGGTGTCTTTTATGAGCCGCTACTTAGTTTGGTATATAAATAATTAAAATAAATATTTTAGGGGGGGCACTCCATACATGTTAAAGACAGTAAAAAAAATTTTTTTCAGGAAATATCAACGTGTGGTACATAGTTCGACAGCTCTTTAAAAAACACTATAAGGTTCTTAAGTAATGTTTTTGATTAAGTGAATGTATTTGGAAATAATCGCTCCGAAAGTTGTGTAAATTGTGTCCCCCCCCTTCTATTTTCTAAACCGTGCGTCCGAAAAATATGAAATAACTGGCCAAGAGCATGTCGGACCATGCTCAGTGTAGGGTTCCATAGCCGTAACTATAAGGTAAAAAATACGATGTAAAAAAAGTACAACAACAAAAGAGCGTATCTTCATAGCAAGATCCAATTAAGCGTTTTTGAGTTATTGTCGATAAACTGCGCTTCTCAACAAAAGGACGTAACTGCTATGAAGATACGCTCTTTTGTTGTTGTACTTTTTTTACACCGTATTTTTAGGGTTCCGTAGCCAAAATGGCTAAAAAGGAACCCTTATAGTTTCGTCATGTCCGTCCGTCCGTCCGTCCGTCCGTCCGTATGTCACAGGCATTTTACTCAAAAACTACAAGACCTATACTGATGAAATTTGGAATATAGATGTCTTGTACATGCCGCAACTAAGTTTGGTAGTTAAATAATAAAAATAAAAAAATCTAGGGGTGGCACTCCATACATGTAACAGAAGCTAAAAAAAATTTTTTTTCACAAAATGTCAACGTGGGGTACATAGTTCGACAGCTCTTTTGAAAACATTTTAAGGTTCTTAAGTAATGTTTTTGATTAAGTGAATACCTTTGGAAATAATCGCTCCGAAAGTGGTGAAAATGGTGTCCCCCCCCCTCTATCTTCTAAACCGTGTGTCCGAAAAATATAAAAAAAATTACAAAGATAACGCTTAATTAATACTTTCAACGAAAATTATTTTCAACAAGATCGGATTAACCGTTTTTGAGTTATTGCCGATAAACTGCGCTTCTCAACAAAAGGACGTAATTGCTATCAAGATACGCTCTTTTGTTGTTGTACTTTTTTTACATCGTATTTTTTACCTTATAGTTACGGCTATGGAACCCTACACTGAGCATGGTCCGACATGCTCTTGGCCAGTTTTTATTTACCTTATAGTTACGGCTATGGAACCCTACACTGAGCATGGTCCGACATGCTCTTGGCCAGTTATTTTCTGTAGTTTTATTATAGTGTTTATTTAATTATCTTAGTTTTAATTATAAATTCATCTTTCTCATACTCATATTAGTTTTGTATGTTTTACAGGATGATAGAGTACAAGATTCGGCTTGGCGGCACCATCTGGCAGCACCTTCGTTGTGCACGTTCCCTATAAGCACTCATCTTAAATAGTTTCACGAATGGCCAATAGATGGAGTTAGTACGTATAGCGACACCTAGTGGTCGTTAGTTTATCATGTACCAGCGCTAAGTGTAGTTAAAGTTTGCGATGCTCACTACGAGATGGCGCCAAGATGTAGAAACGCAAAATTATAACAGTACAGGGATCGGATGATCGAATGCAAATGACATAAGGAACAGAACCAATGGAATAGAAATCAGTGTTACATTTTTCAAGATTTTCATTGTCATCATCCGGGTGAACCTGGACAACACGAAGGACATGTTCATTCATTGTTCAATGACCTCATCGTTCCCGGACCAGTAATCATCGATGGCACGCCTCTCGAATGTGTCAAGGAATATGTCTATCTCGGGCAACTAATGCAGTTGAGTAGATACAACTCCGAAAAGGAGGCCAATAGGAGGATTCAGTTAGGTTGGGCAGCGTTCAGGAAATTGTACCATATATGTTCATCGGATCAAGGACCATTAAAACAAGAGGACTGTCATTCTCCATACTTTGGATCGTAACCCAACCGCTAGGGGATTTCCGGGCAAAAACTAGATAGCGCTAAAAAACTAAACATTTAACGATGTTATAATTGAACAAAGCAACAAGGTATAGTAACAATTAGTTCGTAAACAGCTAATAATAAATAAATTCTAACATTTAAATACTGTGTCACGTTTGCAAAGTTGAATAATTGTAAATAATATAATTCTTATACCAAGCTTATACATAGATGGCGTTGAAAATTCGGGGAACAGCTTTTTGTATGGAGAATGACAGTCCTTTTGTTTTAATGGTCCTTGATCGGATATACCGCAGAGCCTGAAGACGAAAATGTTCAACCAGTGCATTTTCCCTGTAATAACGTACGGAGCCGAGACGTAGACACTAACTGTCCCCACAGTTAAAGCACAAGCTTAAATCCACAAGCTTAAAGTCGCTCAGCGTGCTATGGAAAGAGCTATGCTCGGAGTCTCTCTGAAGGACAACATTCGGAATGAAGTGATCCGTCAGAGAACCAAGGTGACAGACATAGCTCTGAAAGATAGTAGGGTGAAATGGCAATGGGCTGGTCCCATATGTCGCAGAACCGATAACCGCTGGAGTAAGCGTGTTCTGGGTTAGGAGTATCATGGACGGAGTTTCGTACAAATGCCTCCATATTAAAAGAACTCGGCATCAGACAGCGCCTGTCAACCACAGTGGAGTCACGCATTTTGACTTGCTTCGGCCATGTATCTCGTCGTGGTAATGACTCCATAGAGCGTCTCGTAGTTCAGGGAAAAGTTGAAGGCACCAGGCCACGTGGTAGATCACCAATGAGATGGACAGACCAGATCAAGGCCGCAACTAAGTGCTCGGTTTATGAATGTACCCGGAAAGCTGCAGTCCGCGACGAGTGGCGCCGTATTACCAAAATCATCACTCATCGTGATACACAATGATGACCACAACCACTCTGGCAAGAGTGTACCGACTAAGAAGAAGAAGCGTGTTCTGGAGTGGAGACCGCGTCTTGGCAAATGTAGCGAGGGACGCCCTCTGGCCAGATGGCGGGACGGCTTGCATAAGGGGGGCGGCAGCGACTGGATGCATAAAACAGTAGACCGGGCTCTGTGGCGTACCTTGGGAGAGGCCTATGTCCAGCAGTGGACTACAACGAGCTGACGATAATGTATGATGTTACATTTTTTAAGCAGTCGATAAATTTGTGGATGTCGAAGATAAAATTTCTAGATAATTATTTTATCGTTATCAATGGTGATAAATTCGTCTATAAAAAGTAGGTATAGCTCTGTAGGGTTATGATGCTACGCTTTGTCGTGCGATAAATAAATGATAAAGCATCCGTCACTCTCACACACTATTTGTCAGAACGTGACGGATGCTTTATCATTTTTTTATCGCGTGACAAAGCGTAGCATCATAAGCCAACTGGTGGTATAAAGGAAAAGGAAATAAAAACAAAACTCTTTGTAAAATGTACATTTAATCTTAACATTATGTTCACGTACTATGTACATTTGAAAGCGCACTATACATAGACAAAAATATCTTGTTCATTCTGTACTGAAATCCTGAAAACTCTAGCTGAAACAGTTCTTTTTGTTACAATAATTATTAATAATACTTATTGTGCGCATTTCATTACATACAAAAACAAAAAATGCGCGTTTTATTATTAATATGAAAAAAAAATGCATTTATTTATAAATGTATTGAGACACATATGTCTGTAAAAGACACCGATTGTTATTATTCTACTCCATTTAAATCGTTTCTTCAACAAAACATACCCTTTTCTAATAATAATTATGAAATTGCACGTTCACTATTTAATTCTTTGGTAGTACAAGGTACAAAGTCGACTAGCTTATTAAAATAAATAAGTTAAATTTAAAATCAATTTACCACTTAAATTAAATTAAACGATGTAAATAAATCCTTACAATTATCTCTTGCAACATTATTATTGCAATAAGTTGTCTTATTATTTTGAAAAGATGTTTAAGTACGTCATAACTTCATAAGAGTTTATTCTTATTTTGTTACAAAACATACATTAAGCTTTACTGATATTTTATTTTTCTATTTGCTACTTTGCACAACTCGAACTAGGTTTCTCAATTTCCCGTTAGTTTTAGAGAAGCTTGTCTTATTTAAATTGTTTTTTTTATTACGACTAGTTATTATAATTTAGGTAATATCACGCTGTCCGACGTTACTTCACGACGCAGTCAGTGGAATGTTCGATTGAGATCTCGTGACTAGAGAAACAATTATTTATAATGAGCCTTTTGACACTCGCATAATTCAAATTCAAATATTATTATAAGTTTTTTTTTTTAATTATGACTGAAGCTATTGAACGATAAATTGAACATTATTAAATGTAATAAGAATAAAAATAAATTGTTTTATTCTACAATGTTATTGTGTAAATATTCTTTTCTTAAAAAAAAGGGATGTTGATGACATGCGAGTGTCATCATTTAAACTAAGTAACTTAAGTGTTTTTTCTATCGAAATCCGATTTAATCGGATATTTTGCTAATTGTTAACCAGACGTCACTGTACAAACTACAAAAATACTAGCTCCATATAATTGTTGTTCTGTTATTGCATTGTTTCTATAACTATTTGAAGCTTAGTACGTCACTTGAACACACATATTATTAAGTGCATAAGATTACTTCTTATGGCTTGGATATACAGTTACTTTAAAATAATAATTCAAAAATCTTTTCATCGCAATAATTGGCATGACTAACAATGACATATAATAGTGAATTTATGTTAATGTTAGTTATTGTAACTATTATATTTTTTGCAGATATGTACAAACAAAATAAAGCAATTTATGTAAGTGCATTCAAGTGACAATGTTTGTTTCTACAATAATAGTCATAAATAAAATACACATTGGGCTAAAATTACTGCAGATCAATTATAATTAGAACTTATAATAACTATTTGAATACGTTTGACTAGAAACGTTCGACATTAGAGATCAAAGTCTATCCTTTTGCCGTCCTTTAGACGACCTTAAGCGGGTTTTTATTTACTATAACTTATTTATACCAGATATTATTGCTTTACTCGTAAAAGTAGGTACTTGACACAACAGTTGAAATTAGGTACTCCACTTATTTTTTTGAAGACAATAAATGTAAGAAAAATGTGTTTTTAGTCCAAAAGGCAGGATTGATCCGTAAAGACTCCTTAGACGTACAATATTATTCACAATATTCTGTACCTTTCCATTGCATATAATAAACGTGAGATAGATTATATTGCGCAATAAATTGGCCGTCTAGGGGCCCTAGGCGAAATTTAACTTACCATGTAAGATCGCCTAAAGAAAACCGACATCAACCATTTGCTAAATTCGCGCCGTACTAGACCCTAGCTTAACTGTACATTTGTAACTTGAAGTTGCCACAGATATAAACGAAATGTTCAAGCCAATGTCGGACCTAGTATTTGACAAAATTACGAGTCTTTAATCAAATGAGACTGCAACTTTCCAACAAAAATCTTGACTCCTTTGTCAGACGTCAAAGTGTCCAATATGTCATGACTTTTCTCATAAGGCTTTTGCTTCAAACATCTGGCACGCTTAGCTTCTATGACCGGTTTAATAAGATTCTTACAGTACCGATATCTGTAGACTGTGAGCTATAACCTATAAAAGTCACTGCAACCACTCTTTGAGTTATCAGTCATATGAATTGATCACGAGTTATCCTTCCACACGATACCGTTTCAATATAATGAAAGAGACGAAGCTATACGTTAAAAATTAACAGCTTTGAGCCTAGAGCAACACGGAAGGGAGTCGCCATAGCGCATTTTTTAATACTTAGCAGTCTGCCATTATTAGCGGGTGGCGATCGACGCAACGCACACTTACTTATACACGCGTAAGTGAAAAATTTAATAACAAATAGAATAACACATTGACCATTGACACTTCCTCAAAAATACATATTGTATTGAAACAGTGTAATGACGTGACGAACCACACCGATAAGTCTAGTAGATCTCTATGGCAATGAGCACACGCATGTTTGACAACTAATAAACAAACTTGAAATAACGACATTACAGATTTTTATAATTCTTGTTTTAAAGTAAGTAAATTGTGATAGTATGATTCAAAATTCTTTAGAAACACCATCTTTTGTACATTTGATGTGTTAGATTTTCATTTGCAGCGTAATACGGCACAATACGGCATACGGTACGGGACTTAGTCTGACAACCAATCAACCAGTGGCTCACGTGGCATCAACTGGCTCAAGTTGTTGACGTATTGCTTGCCAGAGCGGAAAGTCTAACTAAGGCGTCTCCCTATGAATCCCTCGTTGCTCTAAAACTTTCAGTGATCATTAGTTGAAAAATACAGGATCTAAGCAATAGTTACCAAAAAAGTGAAAATTGTAGGTTTCAAGATAAAATTCCTGGTTATTGTTTCCAAGGTCGTGAGGAATAAAGCTTTAATAACAATCACGGCATTTAGAACAGTACATGCTGAAGTAAACAGTCCACAAATGACGACCCTTGTAGACCTCACACCCACAAGACTGAATTGCTTAGGTTTGTTAGCTGTTCTGTATTTATTTGTCCAAATCGTGACCACGCAAACATAATAACGTCTGGATCAAAAACCTTAGAAAATGGTTCGGGGTAAGCACACGACTGTTTAGAGCAGAGGTTTTCAAATACAGCCCGCGGGCCGGATCCAGCCCAGGTGCCGGTCCAATCCGGCCCGCGAGAGCTCGCTTTCCAGTAAATACACCGCCTCTGTCCCCCAGGACGATAGCGGCCGAGAAATAAAGATTACTCAAGTCCGCGGTCGACCATGTCGTGTAGCCCGCGTGGAATTATGAAAGGTGCAGTGCGGCCTTTTGTTAAAAAAGTTTGGAGATCCCTGGTATAGAGCAGTTAATCAAAATTGTAGAAATAATCGCCAACCGTCGATAGGAGATGATGAAGTTAGAAAGAAAATCGTGTGGATAGAAAACGTCCTATAACCCTACCTACCCTGCACTCGCAGCGACCAATTCGAAATCAAAGACAACTCCAAGTTTCTCTCATAGCACTAACAAATGCTGCTGAGGTATACGGCGTCACAAGAGGTGATCGTCCTGGTCGTCGTGTTCTTCATCGGATTCGGCTGAGTCTAGACTCGGGACGTGATCCATGTCCTGGTCGAGCTGTTGGTCCAGGTCTGTCGAAGGTGCGTCGTCGTCTTTCCACTTGTCCATGGATCGCCGGCGCGCGTTCATGAAGAAATTTCCAACTGTCGTGGGTTCTAAACCGAGCTGTCGAGCTATTGTCACTTGCATTTCTTTAGAGGGCCGCTTTGTTTCCTGGAATTGAGATTTGGTTTGGTTAGTTTAGGCACAGTTTAAGCAAAGTACTACGTACAGAAGTTTCGCTTTCTAACCACCGGACGGATCGCACCTGATCCGGCCGTTTCTCTCTATCGCATAACGCGTGCTCTTTCTGGTCGCTGGCTGAGCCCCAAACTCTTAGTTTCTCACTCTCTCACTCTTAGTTTAGATCATCTTATAAATGGATTAATTCAGAATTATTTAAGGGACGCAAGGCAAAATCCGTTTGAGGCAAAATCATACACTAAGCATATTAGTACAATCCAATGTTGTCACCATTAATGAGAAAAGCCAGGATTTTTTCGCCACGTTATTGAAGGTAGGGATGCTCAGGTAATTCTCAGTAACCAACATGTAGGTTCGCATCATCATTTGTCTCCTGATAACGCAGTAACTCCTAGAGGAGTGTAGCTGTAGCTACTATAAGATTGACGCTGCGTAGAAACAGGAAGACGTTCTGATAAGAACGTTTCCGATTAACGTCCGCGAGAAACAGTACAGCAGCTGCGACGTGTTCACCGCAGCGAACGACGAGTGACTGTCGCGGCGCGGGCGCCCGCCGGTCACGAGACGTCGCGCATCCCCGCAGTGAGCAACGGATTGATGCGTAAACTTTGGCGCTGCCTAGTTTTATATTGTAGCGATAATTCAAAACTAGGCAGCGCCAAAGTTTACGCATCAATCCGTTGCTCACTGCCGGGGATGCGCGACGTCTCGTGACCGGCGGGCGCCCGCGCCGCGACAGTCACTCGTCGTTCGCTGCGGTGAACACGTCGCAGCTGCTGTACTGTTTCTCGCGGACGTTAATCGGAAACGTTCTTATCAGAACGTCTTCCTGTTTCTACGCAGCGTCAATCTTATAGTAGCTACAGCTACAGGAGGAATGAAATGCAAGGATGCATTGGCCGAGAAGAAGTGGAGCCACAGCAACATTCGCATGCCCACTGAGTGAAAGTGCCCTCAACCGCACAGTCACCTACGTATAGCTTGGCTATCACGCCCTATACTACGAAAGGTTTCGTTCAAAGTACATATCCTGTCGCCTCTTTCACTCAAATGTTCTAAATGAGAAAACGAAAAAGACGGCACTAGACAAACTTTCGAACAAAAACATTAGCTAAGCGCCAGTATGAGAGGGGTACGCACTTAAGTACGTGAGTTGGGTCTGTTTACGCTAGATGTCACTAGTGTCATTACCTTAAAAATAGCCTGTAGAGTACGTCGCTGGAGGTCTGTGAAAACCAAACGCGGCTTCTTCGGGGAAGGCAGAGTATCCGAGACCAGTTCCTCCTTGCGCTTGCAGCCTGTAGACGTGACAAACACACCTTGAGATTATTATTAGATTGTGTTCTTGCTAAATACTATCAATAGTATGCGTAACAGAAAGGTCAACGTGATTAGCCGTGTTGTCACTTATCGCGAGACTATCGCACTTTATTAAGTAGAAAGAGGCGGGAATCATGACGTGACAAGGCGACGTAGGCCATTGTTTTTATCCTTTGGGCACAGTACCTCTAGCACAACTGTGACACGCGGCTCTTTGTCGCGTGACAAATGCTACCTATCCTTTTCCACTCAATATCGTGTGACAGTGACAGGCGATGCTCTGTCACGCGAGAAACGAAGTCGCGGTCAGTTATGCTTGACGTTCTGGTCCCACCGCCGTAAAGTTGGGCGAGTAACAGTTCATTGCGGGCTGACTAGGCACAGTGTGATCAACTGACCTTTCCAGATCCACAATGTAATGCTACTCGCCCAACTTTACTCGCCGGCGATGGGACCAGTGCCTTAAAGCAGGGGTTCCCTATGCGCTATGGTTGAACCGGGGGCGTCGTAAAACGGTACGCTCAGGATACCGGCACATCTCTTTGACATTCACCACGTTTACAAGAGCGCAACAAAAAATGACAACCTGTGCAAAGTCATAGTCTAAATTGAGATTCGAAACAGATTAGGAATTCCTGCTTTAGAGACTAGTATTATCATAAAGTGACGTTGTCAAACCAAAAAACTTAGAAAACAACCAAAAAAAACGAGATGGCTAGCAATCGATAGGCAGTTTGCATACATTCAATGAATTGAGGTCGATCACCGATTGGGACGCAGTTTAGTTTTATTTTTCAGCAGTTCCGATCAACAGTGCAACCCTACTCTCTGGCTGTTAGGGAAACGGAAGGGGTCTTCCATTGACTAAATCAATGGAATATCAGTTCATATCCAAAGAGCCAATAAATAGTGAATTTTACGGTAGTATATTTCTGTGTGGCATTACGGGATGTTTATAAATAAAAATATGTTCCCTGTAATTCTAATTGGCGCCCAACATGGGGCCATTTCGTTTTTAAAATCACGACAGGCTATCATTTCAAAACGTTTACACTTTTGTAAACTTAAAATTTGTTCAAGTTTCTGATGTCAATACTAATTAACATAGCGCCAGGTGAGAATACGTTTGTGCCATAACCAGCCATTTCCATAGAAATCGACTGGATATGGCACAAACGTATTCTCACCCGGCGATAGCTCGAAACTATGAAAACAGTAGTACACCTCGCTGTGTAAACGGATTTTTAAATATTTCTTGTCTCAGAGCCCCGGTTACTTCTTTTTACAATCTAAATATGTACATGATTAACAAACCGTGAACAAAATATTTTTTTCTGTAATTACTTGACCGGAATAGTTTTTGCTACATGTCAGACTTTACTAGCCCCTTGATAGTTATTAAATCTGGTCATAAAAACGGTGCTAGAACTTACTACATTACGTGAAAAGTGAATTATTAAACATATCAAACATAATTGAAGCTGTGAAAGCAAATTATGACTCTTTTTTTAGGGTTCTATTTCTATACCTCGAAAGAAAAAAAACGAAACCCAAAAATCACTTTGTTTGTGTGTTATTTGTATTGAAAAACGACCAACGAGAATCACTTTAAGCGACAAAGTGACACCTTTTACTTTAAAATTTCATATTTAACTAAGAGACATTTTATAGTAACTATCATTTCATAGACTGTTAAAACAGTCAAAACTATGTCGTAAATAGAATTCTTGGAAATAACTGACCAAAAGTGATATTGCGGCCCTTGACATAAGTATACTTTTAAGGCGAGGTAAGACGAGAATTCCAAATCATTTTTAGAGCACTTATTTGACTCGTAGGTCACTGTAAAACATATATAATAATATTCAGAACTGTATCTAGGGCTTCCTCTCACTTAGAACACGATAGCGAACACTTCGCTCGATAGAAAAGTAGCGCGAAAACACTATAAAATAAAGTATTTTTTTCATTTTTTTCATTACCAGTTACCTTTTCTGACAAAATTAATACCTGACAATCATGATTTCACAGTTATGCAGGGCATCCTCTCATGTTTGGGTTGATAACGTATACTTTTATGTTAGAAATCGAAGATAATCTGCAATAATCTGCATTCCGCCCGACCCTAGTTGTATGTGAAATGCGAGCCAGGTCCTACCGGGCCTTAAAATATTTTGCGTATGACAATAAAGGGCCATTTTCATACTACAGTCAATTGAAAGGTTACGTTTGGTCTCGGATTACCTACAAAAAAACGGGAAGGAAAAAAAAATGAGCTGATCTGATACGCTCATGATTGACTTCTGACTTTTTGTATTCTCAAAGTACACAAACAGGTAAAATAATTAGAACACCAAAAACAATTTTTTTGTTTGATTGTGTAATCAGCAGACTCTTTTTGTGGCAAATAGCAATAACAATCAAATCAAAACATTTATTTTTGCAAGACCTCAAGGGCTCATTTACAGGTTTGATTCTATTGGCGCTTTGGAAAATTACTTTCCGATGAGAAGAAGCGCCAGAAGAAATTCGCCAGTTTCTCTTTTCAAACGCTGAATGCATTACTACAGTCTGATTTATACTTATTTTCTGCAACTACTCAATTTAGAGCAACATACAGAATGGCCTCATTCCTTTGTATACGTACGTCTTAAGTGAATAATATGGTGGGTGTGTAAGAGGAAGGATATCAACTTACAAAATACCACTCAAACCTACAAAAGAAGTTCTTACACATAAACACGATACGATATCGCGTTGTGCTACGGCACGGCATCGTTTCACGATACAATATCGCGTCGTGGTATGACACGGCATCGTTTCACGATACAATATCGCGTCGTGCTACGGCACGGCATCGTTTCACGATACAATATGGCGTCGTGGTATGACATGGCATCGTTTCACGATACAATATCGCGTCGTGCTACGACACAGCATCGTTTCACGATACAATATCGCGTCGTGGTATGACACGGCATCGTTTCACGATACAATATCGCGACATGCTACGAAACGGCATCGTTTCACGATGCAACGTCGTTGAATTTAATCTTTCTACACTGACATAGTTGTTTTTGATTGAATATCTTCCACGACACATGTTCGCTTCGTGAAACGATGCAGTGTCGTAGCACGACGCGATATCGTACCGTGTTTATGTGTACGTGTTGACTTGCTGGGACAACGTGCTAACCGCTACACTACCTGGCCATTTACTAGCTACGCTGCCAGCGTAATAACTGGTTTTCAGCAGAAACTCAAGAGTTAACCTGCATTTTTTACAACACACATACACTTGTTTATTTTTACCCGAAATTAGGTATGGAAATTAGAGTCTGGCCAGCCATATTTGACAATACTACAGCAATACAGGTTATGGGGTCAACTTTTGTTAATGAGTAGCAAAGTTTTTTTTTTATGTTATAAGTGGCAAACGAGCAGACGAGCTGCCTGATGGAAAGCAGTCAACGTCGCCCATGGATATCTGCAACACCAGGGGTGTTACCTATACGTTGCCGATCTTTGAGAGCCCTGTTTACTCGTTTCTTGAAGTACCCCATATCATAGCGCGCTGGGAACACCTCAGGTGGGAGTTCATTCCACATCCTGCCATTTCTTGGCAAAAAAGAGCTATGAACATTATATTAAACATAATTTCTAAGATATTAAATTGGAAAGGGATCATCGGTTCCTACGTATAAAGCGTTATGTTGGAATGCATGGTTTTCAGGCCCCCACCTAGCCCGATACTTTCGAGGTAGGCCACACAGTCGACACCCGACCTGGTTCGACCCCAGGGAACGCCACGGCCGACCACCCGGTCCGACCATCGCTATACCCGGGAATGGGTTGCGAGTTTGTAAGTTTAAAAAAAAGCATGGTTTTCAGGGGAGCTAAATAAATGATGATTCATATTAGTCTAAAAGTTATTATATATGATAAAGTAAAAATATTATGGCTTTTTTATACTATTGTTCTAGAATAGTTTATCATAAAGTGGAGAATTTTTTTGTTAATTTACGTTTTTTATAAACTTGTTTACCTTCACTTTCAATGATGAAGTGCGGTTAAGTTTGACATGTCCGTTTATACATCAACATTAATTTATTAAAATTAATATAAACATTTACTGGAAAGTAAATCCATTGTACCGCTAAAATGAAGAAATTTTGTGTGGTTGTATAAAGCATTTTTAAGACGCACCAGTAACAAACATACTTATCTCTATTTACGTTGAACCTCGCGACGAAATGACGCGTATTTCAATACGCAGTAGAGACAGTACATGACCGCATGTAGTTATAACACTAATTCTTGAATTTTAGTGAAGATATCCTCTTATACATTTCAATATCTAATGTATATCTTAACATAAAATAGTACGTACATTACACAACTAGGGTGGTAATACAAAGAAAGGCCGAGATCGCAGAAGTTTGCGGCCCGAGCTGCAAGCGAGGGACGTAAATATGCGATCGAGGGCTTTCTTTATTACCTCCCGTGTTGTATACATCATTTTATGTCTACACTTGTTCAGAAAGCGCCGTTAAAGTCATGGAATATCTTGGCTTCTACAATAGCTAGAGAAATGAAATTTTAGGGCCCTAGGGTACTATTTGGGTACTATTTTTTGAGATATAAAACGTTTCCAAAACCAAAGCTCTTCCAGAGATACAAACGGTGTACGCCAGCTTGACGCCCGGTAGCGTACACCGTGAACAGGCTTATATTTCAGAAAGTTTAAGGGTACTATTTTTTTTCATCTAGGTATTTCGTCGGTATTATTTGGGTACTATTTATTGGCTGCATCAGATCCTGAATATCTTACGGTATACGCTATCTTGACGCACACAGTTGCGAGCGTGTTTTCATGCAAAACTTGTCGCCGCGATCGAAATCTGTGCCTACGAAAACACCCTCGCAACTCGCCAGTGTGATAATGATAAGGCCCTAAAGTGTGCAAAGCTTAGGCGAAGAACACACTGAAATCGCCCGTCGCCGCGACTTTTTCCGTGTAGCTGCGCATAGTAGTTGCGAGTCGCCGCGATTTACGCGCCAGTGTGCGCCACCCCGCGATTTTTCTATACAAATCGATGATTCTACATACAAAGTTGAAAATCGCTGAGTCGCGTGTCGCCGCGATTTTCGCTGCAGTGTGAGATCCGCCTTAGAAACGTGCGTCGCGAAATCATCGTCGGTAATTCTCAATACATTTAATGTATGTAAACTGTCAGACTGTAACATCAAGGTACAAGGGTCATTCTATTTGGTCAGTTCTCATTACATAGAGGGTCATTATTTACTTCCAGGACATCAATCGCGGTTGAAATGTGTTTCATTTTATAGATTATGTGTGTATGTGCGTAAGTATGTAAAGACTTTATTGCACATAGCATCATACAGAAGCAGTAAAAAAATCAATGGTTATATAAAAATGCGAAATTATCCCTGTAAGAGATCTCTTCCAGCTAACCTTTGAGCAAACAACAAACAAATACAAATATAAAGCGGGTCGTTTACTTCCACGGAATCTATTATGTTTGAATTGTGTTTTATTTTGTAACTTATAGTACATTACATAACTAGAGTAATAATACAAAGAAAGGCCGAGATCGCAGAAGTTTGCGGCCCGAGCTGCAAGTGAGGGACGTAAATATGCGATCGAGGGCTTTCTTTATTACCTCCCGTGTTGTGTACATCATTTTATGTTTACACTTGGCCAGTCAGCAACTTTATGGCCAGATGTGGCATAAATACATTTTGTTTACGCGAAATGATACAAGAAACCCCAAAAAAAATAATTTACGTGCAATCTGCCGGTCAAGGTCAGCCCCATCTATTATCACCATTGGAAACAAAACGTTATTAGCTGAATTTTTTTTTTGGCTTTTTAGCAACTTCTGATGTCATTTCGCACACACAAAGTGTATCAAGCTACAGAATAAAACTAATTCAAACATAAAAGATGCCGTGGAAGCAAACAATGCCCCTTTATATTTATACTCCATCCTTTTGGTGTGTGCATTAAAGTATGATTGTATTGTATATTAAAACCTACCCGAACCACCTTAATAGATAATTAATCTCTACAGCTATGTACACCGGAAGATCACTCGGAAAAGAGTTACAGCGCTGGCCTCTAGTGTACATTATAGCCATTAAAAACATTTATAATAACCATTTAAATCAGGCCTATTTATTTAATCTCCATCTAAATATCGATAGTCTACGGCAATATTACGTCTTACGATAGAAAGTAGAAGAGTTCTATTTCGTACCCTTGGTCAAATAACGACGTATCTGCAAAATGACAACTTTTCAGGATTCGTGTGTATCATGTAGTTCGTATGATTTGTATGACTTTTGAGCAATAAAAAATCTTTTTTTGTAAGTTATGTATACTCTTTTATACTGTGGTTTTTTGAATAAACATTTTATCAGGTATAAAAAATCTTTTGACGTAAAGTCACATGCGACGTTATTTGACAAAAGGGTACGATTTATTCTGCTAGTGCTACCTTTTATTTGATAACCAAAAATATTCAACTTTAAACTTTATTCAATTGCACTTTTAAATTCTGTGGGTCTAGTGAAAAGGGGTACAACTGGTACAAGTCGCATATAACCTAGGAGCAGAAGAGCTTAAGTCATGCAAAAGTCAGAGTTATGACCTTTTGTTCCTGGTATAAATGTGACTTATACACCTTTTCACTAGAGCCACAGAATTGAATTCTCAGATTGATAAGTTCAAAACTGTGGGTCTAGTGAAAAGGGTTACAAGTCACATTTATACCAGGTACAAAAGGTCATAACTGTATTGTATGACTTAAGCTCTTTTGCTCCTAGGTTATATGCGAGTTGTGCCCCTTTTCAGTAGACCCACAACATCCAATTCAAAGTACTTCATTTACCTAACGAAACAAACAACTTTTTTTATATATATTTTTTTTAATTGACGGTTACCTGTCCAAAATCGTAATACGGTGTACACCGATTTCAAATGAAATATAATATTTCAAAATACTTACTGCCTCTCTGAGGAATCTGGGCCGCTGAAACAAGTCAAACAAAACAACGTTAATTTACATATAAATTACAATCCGAACAAAACCAGAAATAAATGAACCCTGGTTACTAAGTAACTTAAGCACAACAGGGCCAATGATAACCTAACTCTGCTGTACACAAAAGGACTTTAACGACGTGCTTTCCCTATCAGAACACGTCCTTTTGTGTAACCAAGGCAGAACAACTAATAACAACAAACATGCCACTAAGACATTAACTAAGCTGTCTTCATACGCACTCTACATCACAAAAAACAAAGTGAAAACAAATGCTTTTATAAAGTGCGAGTAAAGACTACTTCCAGAAACTATCCTAGTTAAATAAAACCGTTTTGTTCCTTATAAAGCTAGTTGGCGCCCAAACGTGGGGCCATTTTTGAAACGCCATTTTACGTTTCTTTTTTTCTATTTCACTATATATCCGACATATTGAAAATAAATGCGAACTTTTCTAGCTCTGATAAAATTACTCAACATATTATTTCTTTGTCGTAGGCAGAGAAGTATTTCGTTATTAGATTTATTTTAACCATATTTCCTATATGTCAGATAGTTTTAAAACACCAAATGTATTAATTAAAAGGCATCATACCTGGCGACAATGTAAACAACATTTAACATCATTTAACAAAGGGTTCTGAAATCTTCAGGCACCTATGAAATAATATTCAAAACTATGGCAGCCTGGCGGAGGGGAAACCAAAATGGGAGGGAGGGGGCAGCGGTAGCAGTCTAACATTCATCTTGGCTTCTTGAAGCTAACAAAATACACTTATTACTAAAATAATGTCTTAAAACATCCTCTATAACGGACAGTGAATCTCGGTTTGAAGAGGCAGTACCATAGCCATGAAAAAAAGCGTTAATTGACAACATTTCATTTTAAGAACACTTCAAAATGTATATACGATTCGAAAGCATTTTGCCTCCTGAGCAGTACACTATTTTTATAATTTTTATATATTGCTTAATATAAAAAATACAAAAGAATAAAAAATATATTCTCATTTTACCAGTTCTACGGCACAATAGATGAAACGCCAGTGCCTTTTGCCACAAAAAAAATAAGCTGTCATAATTTTGAATTTGACATTGTCAATGTATACTATCGATGTTTTTCGATTGCGATAAGACTAAAGTAATGGTCTATTCTGCCGTAGAACTGTAGTTACGCCCTTTTAGAATAAGTAAAAATTAAAATATTAATTAGAAATTAAATACAAACCCTCGTGAAACAAATAAACTATCAGCGTATTCGTCTTTTCAAACCAAATACAGAGAACCAATAAAATTAAAGGCTCAAAAAAATGAAAGGTTGTCAATTCCACTAAACTATTACTAAGGTAAGGATACTGCCAATCCAAAAACAGACATCTATACGAGCTCTATACATTTTACACATTTACTTGTATGAGATCGATGTAAAGAAATATAATAAACTAAAAAAAATAGACACTTTTCGGAATGTCTAAAAGCGACCTGTATAAATCAAAACACTTAATCAAAAATATATGTTTTATATGTATATGTATTTATATGTTACCTTGCGACAAGCTATAGACATACTTTATTATACCTATAAGAAACCAAGTCCACTGCTACGCAGCCACAAAAAAAGGATGGGATAGGCAGATGAAAACAAAAATAAAAACAACATTTTGTTTATATCACGCTTAATTTTTAGGTGATATTAAAGCTTAAAGAGCCTTTATGAAAAGGAAAAAAAGAACGAAAATAAAAGAGGAATGACAAGGATCTTCGGTTAGGTAGGACAATACCAATCAGGGAGGGACTCACAAGCACGACACATCCCCGGCTGGTTCGTACCCAACCGTGTCCCAGGGTTGGGCCTGCGGATACTGCCCGGCTGGGCCGTGGGGCTGGTATTCCCGGGGCTGACAGTAAGCCGGCGTGTTGTTTACATTGTCGCCTTTTATCGCCTGCGGGTTCGGTGCATCTGCAAATGTAAATTGGTAATTTGTGGCTCCCATTCTTGGATGTAGAACTTGGTTGAACGGCTTTAGACAGATATGTATACACTGAACATTTATTGAATTTAATAATTTATTATTAAACATCTAAAGAAACACCAAAAGTTACTTATATTTTAGGAACTATAACTATTTATTTATTTATTTATTTGGTCCTTCAACAATAAGCATACTGTTACATTTTATATTGTTACATGAACAGCTTAGGTTTAAGTATCTGTTAGGAACTATAACTTTTAGGGAATTCATAGTTAGAATAAGTTGAAATTTACTTAATCGTGATTCAACTTATATCTCTTGGACGATTTCGTGAACTCTATATTGGTGTATGGCTTCGTTATTATAAATGTGTGCATGTAAAGGATGACAGTAACATTAAAGCCTATTGACATTAGCAGTGTTTAGATATACGTCTATATAATGTGCAATCCTACTGTACTATAATTAAACCTATCTCATTTCGCGATCGATAAAATGGATGCTAGTCACGGTATCACCAATACACAAGTTTGATTATTGGTTATCATAGTCACAACGCAAAGAAAAACATAAACCATGGAAAATTTCCTATCACAACCTAATCTCTTCCCAAAACAGTGGCTAAATCCACTAAAGCCCAAAAATGCTCAAAAAGGACAGCCGAAGTCGCCCTAAAAATAAAAAGGGAGCCAAAGAGCGGTATAATTACAAAAACCATCCAGGACCGCGCGAGGGGGTGGCTCGGCGGGGTGGGGAGGGGCCCGATCGATACTCGGGCAGGGGAGGGAGTGACGTCACAGCACCATGTGGCGCTGGCCGGATTATGGCTTTTCTCGCCGCTCGAATTCTGTTTTTGAATGTTTAAACCGCTTTTGTTTTGCCAGTTTGACTTTTCTCGATCTGATTTGATTCTTGATGTCTGTAGCGTAGCCGTTTTATTTTTGAATAGTATTTGGTACTTTAAATTTGATTTCCTAATTAATATTCTTTACCAGTTTTCTTTTTGGAAAGAGGTTAGCTTTTCTCGATATCCTGGCCCTGTCTTTGAATTTTTAAGCCCCTGTTGTTTTACTAGATTGGTTTTCCTTGACATTCTTATATTGTTCTCTAGTTCTTAACTTAAACCGCTTTCGTTTATAGGAACCAAAATTGTTTTTCGTGTTCGAAGTTTGTTTTCTTAGTTTAATAACTTTAAACACTTTTCTTTCACCAGGTTCTTTCAAAGAGGTTGGCTTTTTTCGTATCCTGGTTCTGTTTTTAAATTTTAAAGCCATTTGGTCCTTAAAACAAGGTCGCTTTTTCTGAATTCATATTTTTGTTCTGAACGATCAAACTACTACAGTGAGGTTACCTTTTTTTTTAATTCTGTGTTTGATTTTGAAGTGGTTTCGGTTTTCAAGTGAAAGAGAAGGGTTTATTTACACGTGCATTTGGAAAAAAAACTAAAGATATACACTTGATATATTTCATTTAGTATGTCTTAGTTAAAAACTAGTTAATGTACCTGTAACATAGCATATTCTACACATATCCCCAAAAAAAATCTCCTGATCGTCTTTTTGTCCGTCGATTTGCAATAAACTCTAAAACCCTTGGTCTAGGTTATTCTTCAGAAATATGTCTGCGACTCATTCCTCTGTCTCCATACATTTAGTATGAAAAAGCGCCAGAGGAATGAGGTGACTACAGACATATTTCTGAACAATAACCCATCTACTATAACATGGTTCTTATTCACATAAAACCATTCAGGATAATTGATATAGATACATATTTTACGTCACACCTGGCCATAAACTGACACTTCATGGCCTGGGCGAGACGTAAAATGTTGTACTTACCACGGGCGGTTATAAAGAAAGCCTCAGATCGCATATTTATTGGCCTTGCCTTCAGCTCGGGTGTCAAATACCTGCGATCTGAGAAATTCTTTGTTTTACCGCCCTCGGTAAGTAATGTGAAGAAGAAGCCAGCCTCCCGTAATAAGTGCGGTACCGCAGCGCCTGGACCGCAACATCTGCTGCGTCCCGCTGTGCCGACGACGCTCTTGTATGTGTCCCGCTTACATTATTCTACGAAGGCTGAGGAGATCGTGGAATATGTACGCGTAAAGACAGGACTCATCCTGAGGGTCGTTAAGTTAGAGTCTCGCCACAACTTGAATTTTAATTCTTATGTGGTGAGAGTTCCAACTGAGAAGATCGCGACCTTCACCAAAGAAGAGTTTTGGCCGAAGGGTGTCATGTACCGGCGCTTCCGCGGGCGGCTACCTGACACCCCGAACAGCGTTGCCACATCGCAGTGAAATGTGACCTAGTTGTTAAGTTTATTTTGTAATGAGATATGTATGTTAGATTGTAAGGTATTTATCTATGGGCCTTTGATGCCTGAAATAAATAAATTATTATTATTATATTATTAAATGTAATAATGTTGTTAGTAATTAGTGTCATAGCACGGTATACGGTAGTTTTTCTCCGAACAAAAGGTACATCGGGAGCGGGCATGTGTGCGCGCCGTGTACGGACCCACCACAGGCAAGCATTTGCGACTGCGCGCGACTGCCACAGTATGGCGTTCACTCACACAGACGCGCGTCGTGCGTCTGTGTAAATACGTGTCGCGGGCTCCTAAACGGCCGAAGTCGTACTGCTTGGTTGTCTTTAGGGATGTAACGATACCGATACTGATACCGATATATCGGCCGATATATCGGTATTGCCGAGATATCGGTATCGCCGATAATATACAACCGATATTTCAACTATTTCAAGAGCGTGAAAAGAATTTGTTGTATGAAAAAAAAACTGCAAAAAGTAATTTCAATTACTGACTTAATTTATATATTGGTCTATTACCTTGTGCAATAATAATTACTATGTAAATTATATATTTGGTTCATAATAAAAAAAAAATCTGTGTTGACAATTTATTTATTTTTAATTTACACCTTCAAGGTTGACTCTCTGTTAAATATAGCCAAGTTTTAGGTATAATAAGGACATACAAATAATAAATCTGAAGTTCATACTTCATTAGTTAGCTAAGGATATCGGTATCGGTATCGGTATCGCCGATAATTTACTACAAATATCGGTATCGGTATCGTATCGGCAAAATTGTGTATCGTTACATCCCTAGTTGTCTTTATAGTTTGCTGTTAGTGTGAACGGTGCGGGCATTAGTTTATACATTATACAATACATGTAGGTAGGGTTAATTCCGTAACGGAACTGCTGATAAGCAACTCTAAGCCCGAATTACGTAAGCAAGGAATTAGTAAGCAATGCTCGATAGCATAGACGTGCGTTACGAATGGTTTCACTTAAAAAAATAGTACATTACACAACTAGAGTGGTAAAACAAAGAAAGGCGGAGATCGCAGATGTTTGCGGCCCGAGCTGCAAGCGAGGGACGTAAATATGCGATCGAAGGCTTTTTTTATTACCTCCCGTGTTGTGTAATGTACTATTTATCATCACTTTATGTCTGCACTTGACCAGAAAGCGGCTTTTTCCGTTAAAAGCAATAAAACGTGTTAGTATAAAAGTTGATAATTATGTTGTGATGGTGTCATACATTTCATTGCAAAACTCTTGAAACAATCCCCGAAATATTTTCTTTCAAACTTTCTTTGAAAACTTCAAACAAAAACAGGTTCGAGAACTGAAACCTTAAAGAATTTACATAATTAGAGAACTTTAAAGGGCATCCATAGATTCGGCTCAACAATTGAAAAGGGCTAAAATGGGCGTTTCTCACAAAAAAACCTGAGGTGGCTAGTTTTTTCAGAATATGGACTTTTGTGGTTTTTCTGGCTCAAAATCGTTCGTAATTTTAAACCTTATAAGTGAAAACATTCAACATTATTTTTGAAACACGCTCGTATAAGTAAATACTCGTAAATGACACCAAAAGTGTAATTTTGTGATAGAAAACATAAATTTACCATTTCATTTAGTGTTATTTGAACAATTAATAATATTATTATTATCACATTTTCAAATCTGATAATAATATTGACGGCAACTGATTAACGGCGTGCAAAGTAGGTCGCCGCCACTTCTTTTTAGCACGCGAGGTATACATACACTTTCTCCTTCTACCTCGAGATATTTCTGCGGTCTGACTCTGACGACTTGATTAAGGTCACCGACTCACCGCTGAGACGATGGAGGCAAAAAACCCGCGACCGTTCGCTGTAAAAGTCCTTAGGGGAGACCTATGTTCAACAGTGGACGTCTCAAGTTTAAAATGATGATAATGATAATTGATAACTTTTAGGTATTTAAAAAACCTAAATTAAAGGCACATTACATAATCAAAACACAAAAAAATACAATATCCAAAAAAAAAACGATCAACAATTTAAAAAAAAAAGGTAAACAAAAAACCCACGTGACTCGGGTCGTTCAGCCAATTAAAGCAACGTTTTGTATCTGTGGCACAATACCATTGGTTGAACGACCCTAGTCACGTGGTTTTTTTTGTTTACCTTTTTTTCAATACCACCTAAAAGTACAGACTATAATGGACGACTCAATCGATCGCAAATGTCGCATCGATTACTTGCAATCGATTGCTGGTATCTAGACGGATGGCTATTAGCGGGTTGAAATTGAACACTTAAAACCTTAGCGAAAAGATTTATCTTAAAAACGGTGCTTAAATCTGTCAACCCAAGAAAATGTTCGCAAACTGGGATTTTTCCACGTAATTTGGATAGTGCTATAATTGTTCAGTACTATTAGATGTTGTAGTTTAATAACATTCAGTTCTCATGCATTTTATTAGGTAATTTATTATCCAAAAATGTTATGTCAAATATCACTCTAAAATACCAAAATACAAGCTAAAATTGTGTTCACTGCCCTTTTCCTAAATCGTGGACTTCTAAAATAGATAATCATGTAAGAAGTAGGTTGTTCTTTAGACAAATTTTGGGTTAAGGCCCTTACTTAAATAATTTGCATCATGTCAAGATTAGGGAACGCAACTCGGTTATTATTTGTATGGAAAAAACTCGGTTTTGGTTAAAACTCGAGCTTTTTTCCATACAAAAAATAACCAATTGCAAACCCTAGTCAAGATAAACGAAATGTTGAGTTCAATTGGAATGAAAACATAGGGCAGTGGTTCCTAACCTTTATTGCCACAACACCCACAGGCACCCTCTAGATTTATATCACTACCCCTCCAAAAAATAGGTAATACAGACAAATATATGAAAGTACTCAAAGAAAAGCGACTTAATTAATATGAGTATTACCCATGAGAAAACTTAATTTTACCCCTAAAGGGGTAATTACCCCCAGATTCGGAACCACTGTTCTAAAGCTTCTCGAATGGGGACCACGAACCGGAAGACGCAATGTGGCTCGGCCTTCCACAAGATGGTGTGACGACCTGATTAAGGTCGCTGAGAGACGATGGAGGCAAAAAATGTGCGACCGTTCGGTGTAAAACTTTGTAAAACTCGAGTTTTTTTCCATACATAAAATAACCGATTGCAAACCCTAGTCAAGATAAACGAAATGTCGAGTTCAATAGGGATGATAGCATAGGGCGTAGTGACGCGCCGCATCGACCGCGCGACATCGATTCTCCACAATCGATGCGGCAGCTGACGCGCTGTTTACCAACTTATCGACTTTACGCGCGAACCCGCGAGTAACCATTAGCGGTTTTAGGTGCATAATTATCATCATCATCATTATGTAACACCTAGGGCAGTAAACTAAAGAATGAACGAGCTTGCTAGTGTTATCATAAACCATCTGGGCCTTTATTTATTACGGCCCGTGTTATAGTCATAATTTAAGTCTTGCCCTGATCAGAAAGTAGAATGTTCTCTCTGTGAAGTGAGCAGCGAATGCCACTTACATCCGCAGTAATCACACTAATGACACTAATACATATTATAAATCTGAATGATTTTGAAGATGTTTGGATTTGGATGTCAAGATATTTGGATGTTTGTTACTAAATAATGGAGTAGCATCTGGAGGGATTGAGCTGAAATTTGGGAAGCAAGTAGACTAAGTCCTGGATTGAAACATATAATACTTTTATATCCCAGTAAAGAGTTCCCTCGGGACGGTAACGGGAACAAAGCGGGCGAAGCCGCTGGTAAATGCTAGTGTAAAATGAATAACATAATTAAATGAATCCTTGTTAAACAACTTTAAAACTCGGACGGTAAAGGACCTCGTAGTGACGCGCCGCATCGACCGCGCGACATCGATTCTCCACAATCGATGCGGCAGCTGACGCGCTGTTCTGTTTACCAACTTATCGACTTTCCGCGCGAACCCGCGGGTAAATTAGAATAGCCTCCTGAAGCCCAGAGCACTTTTTCGGTTTTTGAAATTGGTACCTTCTTCCATACCAACTTTAAAAGTTCAAACCCCATTTTCAATTAGTCCTATAGGCAGTAACCGCAGGAGCATTCTTTTTGAGTGGTTAATCTTAGTTATAACGGTTATTATTACAAACTTAGGTCAGTAAACAAAAGAACAACCCGGCTCGCATATTTTCTGACGTTTTTTTATTACTGATGTGATATTAACTAACATAATTTCAGGTTTTCTCCGGGCGAAGAATTGTATTTTTTTCTCCGTGCAGAGAACAGTAAACGCCACTTGCAGTAACTTAAAAATAAATATCACAATAAAATGGTTTCTTGTTAAATACGTTTAGGACTCGGGCGGCAAATTACGGCGGCGGCAAGTAGTGCCGCGCCGCATCGACCGCGCGACATCAATTTAACACAATCGCTGTTTACTAACTTATCGACTTTAAGCCGCGGGTAAGAATTAGTACCTATAGCTTTCGGTTGCATATTCGTACAAATTCGATTTAATGACTTAACGTATCTAATTCTACCAGTAGGCTTATCGTGGCCAAACGATTGAAATAATCATGACTTGGTCATGACTTGATTGACTTAAGGTCCTATGTCCCCTAGATGGGGCAGAGGGCGTCCACAGTGCGCTGCCATCCCGAACAGTCTTGAGCTTCGCATTTCGCTTGGTCATAATAAAGCGTAAGTAATACGATAAATCGGTATATTTCTAACCAAGTTTAAAACTTAGACTGCAATGTGCGGCGTAGTGGCGCGACGCATCGACCGCGCGGCATCAATTCTCCACAATCGATGCGGCAGCTGACACGCTGTTTACCAACTTATCGACTTTACGTGCGAACCTACGGGTGCTAGAGTGCGACTACGATAACTTTGCGGAGCGGAACATGGCAACACATACGTTTAAACGACATTTTTTTATGAAAATATGACTTTTAAATGGAGGCGGTTTGTTAATTCTTGCATAGGCTTCGGATGGCTATTCATACAAATTCCATTTTACGATATAACATACTTCTATCAGTACGTGACATATCATAGTCAAACGATTGAAAAAGAATGGGTGTTGACGGCAAAATTCATACTCTTGGTCATGAAATAAATAACATGATAAACGGCATCTTTCTAATCTAACTATATATTTGACTCGGAAGACAAGGTGCGGCATAGTGACGCGCCGCATCGACCGCGCGGCATCGATTCTCCACAATCGATGCGGCAGCTGACGCGCTGTTTACCAACTTATCGACTTTACAACGGTCTAGAAGACTGTTTTTCGGTAAACGAGACAAAAACATGCACGAACGAACAATAAAATACAAGTATGTACTTTTGTACATAATATTTCGATACTGTATAATAAGTAGTACCACGTAGACCACGTGGTATCGACTCTCAACAGTCGACGGCGTTGTGATGTTTACCAATTTATCGACATTCTTGTAAAAAAAGATACGTAATTTAACTGCGCATAATAAACAGTTTTATGAGTTTCCTTAATTTTGCATCTTCTTTGCGATAACCAGACCCTGTCAAGTAACTGAATAGTCGTCATTCTCAGAAAAATAAAGATGAAGATGCATTTTATATTAACAACATAGTTGAAATCGTAACTGCGTTGTTACTACAGTTACTAGTTGTAAAATTTCCATAAAATTGAGAACAATATTTAAATTCCCGCCCCAAAAGAGATAAAAATACCCCAACGTAAAAATAGTAGGAACAACTTGCTCGACAAATATACGATAACTATTATCAGCTTATCTTATCAGGTATTAGTAAAAACCACTTTAGCACGCAGCAGTCCATTGCTCCGTTATTTACACGTAGAGTTAGCAAAAATATTTATAATTATTACCTTATTCTGTTGCAATAAGGAGCTAACGTGTTTAAGTACTTATTTTTGTCGCTTACTGAACTCTAATGCTTTTGTCAGGAAAATAAATAGTGTATACGTATCATATCGACTGTGCAGAATCGATACGCAGCTGACGTTTGTTTACCATGTTATCGATGTTTTTTATCGACTCGGAAAATCAATAGTCAACCGCTGCGCTGTCAATCACTACTGCTATTTATTTTTATTTTTCGTTCAACTTTTGAACCCTCCATATCAGCAATATTTTTTTGTGCATATTATATTATTATCAATTTTGCTGACTGTGAATCGACTTAATTATTGTTTTTGTGTTTCATTCACATTAAAATATTATTAATTCGTTTAAATAAACTGTATTTTAATTAATTTGACTTTTGTACAAACCCTCATTACCTATGACTTATTTTTGAAAACCATGTTTTGTTTTTACATTAAAATTTTATGGCGCATTTTATAGCATAGGTTTGTTTGTTAATTGCCAATAAGAGCTTTTCCGAAAATAGCACTTTGCCAAAAAACGCACATCGCACTTTTCCAATTTTTTTTTAAAGTAAACATTGTCCGAAAAAGTTTCTGTAATTCAGAACAAGTCTTATTTTTTAAATCTAAAAATCCAAATTTTTGCAAGTTAGTTAACAATACCCGAAATTGCGACTTTTTGGGCCAGGATTGCTTAAAATATCACTGATATAACATACAACTCAGAATCAAGGTGGTTTTCCATTTTCCACCGACAGGGCGAGACGAGACGAGGATTGAATTGAAATTTGTATCAAGTTGCGCGATGCGCGAGCGGCGATGAGCGAGGAGAGGATTGAAAACTTCATACAAATTTCAATTCAATCCTCGTCTCGTCTCGTCTCGCCCTGTCGGTGGAAAACCACCTTTAGATCAGGATCAGGGATGGGTTACTCCACGATAAAGTATAAACAGTACATAAACAGACAAGTACTTTCCCTCCGGCCGTTTAGGAGCGCGCGATACTTATTAGGCGCATACACACATACGTAGGGGAGACCGGGTATGGTTGTCTCGCGGGTTGGTTGTCACAGCGGCCATAAAATAATACTAAACGAAACATTAAGTACATCGATCGGTGCTAAAAGATCGCAAGAGCTGTACACCCTTCCGTACTTCACCAATCGATGCACTTATTCCTTCGTTTAGTATTATTTTATGGCCGCTGTGACAACCAACCCGCGAGACAACCATACCCGGTCTCCCCTACTGTAGCATTCTTAAGCAAACTTTGCTTGTAGTGCGTTCGTACACGGCGCGCACACATACAAGCCGCGCGATGTACCTTTTGTTGGAAGATAAATTACTGCTTCTACTGTGCTGGTACCAAGGACCATTAAAACATGAGGACTGTCATTCTCCATACAGAAAGCTGTTCTTCGATATTTACAACGCCATCTATGTATAAGCTTGGTATAAGAATTATACTATTTACAATTATTCAACTTTGCAAGCATGACACAGTATTTAAATGTTAGAATTTATTTATTATTAGCTGTTTACGAACTAATTGTTAGTGTACTATGTTTCTTTGTTCAATTATAACATCGTTAAATGTTTAGTTTTTTAGCGCCATCTAGTTTTTGCCTGGATATCCCCTTGCGGTCGGGGTACGATCTAAAGTATGGAGAATGACAGTCCTCTGGTTTAATGGTCCTTGGCTGGTACCAAATGTTGCCCCTCCTGAGGGGCTTAGACAGCGACCAGAAAGAGCACGCATTATGCGATAGAGAGACGATCAGATGCGGTGCGTTCCATCCGGTGGTCAAACCTTCGGGCGTCAGTTTTGTTAGAAAGAGAAACTCCTGTCGGCCATTCTCACGAAGCATGTCTGCGGTCACCTAATTACCGCGACGCTGTTTTTATACTAAATGTATGGAGACGCGGTAATTAGACGCAGTCATACTTCGTGAGAATGGCCGCTGTACGTAATTGGCTACTTGACAACTTTTTTCTGTGATATGTTATAGAAACACCTTTCAATAATATAAATATTAGTGAAAAAACCACTTCAATATCATAAAAACTCACCGAGATACAACAATGTTAAAATCACATTTTTAGACTTTCCCAAATACGTGCCGAAACGCTCCCTACTGAAGCCCGTTATACAGTGACGTCACTACGCTTACGTTGTTTGGGGAAATCAATAACTTTGTTCTGCATCTATGTTAAAACTTACGTTTATCGTAACGGTTTCATAACAAAAGTTAATATAAATTTTATGGGTTATTTAATGGTATTAATAGTTTTTAATAATTTTATACTTTTAAAATGGACTTTCCCATCCAACTTTAGAGGCTCATAAAAAAAGTTACACGTTAGATATCAAACTCAAAACTTGAATATATTTCCTTATTATGCTTATTTT
Organism: Eudemis profundana; assembly: GCA_947034925.1. Lineage (NCBI taxonomy): Eukaryota > Metazoa > Arthropoda > Insecta > Lepidoptera > Tortricidae > Eudemis > Eudemis profundana. Next base: position 2,460,259 of record OX344818.1, on the reverse strand, counting down.
AACAGGATCTTATATATTTTTTACAAATTTCAGTTACAGTCAAGTACCCAATACTACTACTTATTCTGCGGCTAGGTTCATAAAAGTTACAAATCTTGTAATAGCCATTAATAACAACGAAATGGTCCACAAAATAATATTACTCAAATAAATCTAGTCCATTTAAATTACAAGTCTTACTTCTATTAAGTTATTAGCTTTTTCTACGTGAAAGAGATTTGACGTAGAAAAAACGAGCATCTATATCGCTTTAAGGTAAGGAAAATAAATTGCCCCTCGAGACCTTGGCTGAGGAGAAATACTTGGATCCAGGCAAATGGGTTATTCTTCAGAAATATATCTGCGACTTATTCATCTGTCTCCATACATTTCTGAAGAATAACCCAAATATGGGGTTTATGGTTGCTACATTTATTGATAAATTTTAGTTTCTGCGATTTGTTGTTTTTGTCAGATTACCCTGGAATGTAAATAAGTCTTTCTGGAAAAATATGACTTTCTTCGCCGTGAAGCTATCTGCCAATTTTATGTTATAATTTCTACTATGAATTATAAGCTCATTCCATCATAAAGGGTTGTTGGAAATTGGTTTCCATTGAAGTCGGGGTGACACCTAGTAACCCCCTCCCCCAAATTAAATGGGAATATAAAGACAATATAAATACACATTCTGAGAAAAAGTCTCTGTCTGTTACGGTTCAAAAGATACAGATCTGTGACAGACGTACAGAAGGACGGACAGTACGGAACCCTCAAAAGCGCTAGGAAATGATACTAGAGTTGTGCCGTTCTCGGGAATTCCCGGAAACATTCTCAGTTTTTATGTGGAATGTTCTCGAGAACGTTCTCACTCCATACAAAACTGAGAACGTTTCCGAGAATGGCACATCTCTAATGCATCTCTCTCGTATAATAGAATCTAATGGGTCTTATAAGAAAATCTTCTAACAATTTAAAATAGTAGGACACAGTACGCGCTCTAAACCCGGTTAATCAATCTTTGTCTGTATGCGATGTCATAGTCACCAGACAAGCTTAGAGTCATTCGTAGCAGCTTTAAATACTTTAGTATCTATCACTCTTTAGAACCATATTGTTTAACCTTCTTAGATGCAAGTAACTGGACGTTTTGCAAAAAAACAACTCGCCTTGAGCGCTTTTTTTTGCGTAAAGAGCCTTTGGTCTCTAAGCATCTAACTGATAAAGGATATTCGATTGACAACGAGCAAAACCCTGCAGAAATTTAGGACGATGTGACTGCTACGTATGTATGAACCCTATAACGATACATTAATTTCGTTCCCTCTCTATCTAATGAGGTGGGAAAGAGAAAGACGGGTCGCGGCAAAAGATATTAAGCGCCGTTTCGCTGACTGAGACACCATGTGCTCGTAGTCTATGCATATTAGTGCCTATAAGGTACGCATTTATAAGTCCGATTTTATAGATATACCACGGCAAAATGTCTCTCAGTGCTTGACCTTAATAAAAGGTTGATACCACTGGTGTTTCGGTAAAATACCTCATTAACACGTTCAGTGCCAAACTGCCAAATTTTCATGCAAGATGAATACGACAGTCGGATTCTTGGCAATGAATGTATTAAAACGTTACAAAGTCATGTTCCTGTGTGATCGTCCATATTTATTACATTTTTGATTTGCAATGAAGTTCATATCCCTATCCATAAATGTATCTGAAGTTCTGTTTATTCTTCAACTAAGGATCTACTCAACAAAACAAAGCGTCATGCATCTCACCTGCTAGCCTCAACGCCGACATCCTCTGGAACTCCGGCTCCTGCAGCCATTTCCACATCCTCCTGAACGTCTCCCGTCCCGACTTGAGCTTCGACCACGGCTTGGGGTTCCGTAGCAGGTCGCTTAGGGTCCCTTGCGACCGGCAAAGGACCCTTTGCGCGAAGATCGCTTGCGGGATCGAGTAGCGCTTGAGTTCCCCGCTTATCCTCTGCGCTAGCTCTTTCGTGTTGATTTCCTCTGTGTCACTTTGTGCTTGCTGTTGCTGTGCCGCTTGCTGTTCTTCTCTTGCTAATAGCGCTGCGTTTAGGTCTAAGCCGGGGCTGGGTAGGGGAGGAGTAGGCGAGCGCCTCTCGAAGGAGTTTGGGGACGCGCTTCGTCTGCTGTACGCCGACTGCGGGGACAGCGGCTCGTTGTACGGCGCTGGTGACAATGACGCGTAGGACTGCTGTTGTTGGATGACGGTGAACGTCCCGCCCGCATGGTACGCGAATTTGTCTGATACTGTGCTGATGGGTGGTAGCGGTAGGAGCGGTGTTAGCGTAGCGTACGAGGCGGGCTCGAGGCCTGGCGGTGTCAAGCGTCCGTTGACCACGGAGAGAGGGTGGAAGGCGGCGTCCCCGTCAGGCAGGAGGTCGGCCGGGGACAGCCGCGGGGGGGAGGCGTTGCTGGGGGCGACGATGACTGTGAGCGGCGCGCGGTCTCGTGCTCTGGCCTCGTCCATTTCGCGCGACCGGCGTCGGCGCGCCCGCCTGAGCGACTGCAGGACGCTTGCGCGACGCACCCTACGGTCCCCCCTCCCCGCGTCCTGCAAACCCCTATACCATTACCATCTTACAAACATCCTAAGTGTTAACCTTGGTAAGCAAAACTCAACTCTATCACGAAGGAATAGGATTAATTTTCATTTGAAGATGGGCGTCTCGTCGGACGGTTGGCGATAGTCTTCAACAATGCACCCTTAACCTAGCCCGGAGATATACATCGTCGGTTCTCGCACCCATATCGCGACTTTCTGTACATTGCCGCGTTTCAACCGTACTCTTACTCGAGCCCTTTTAAAGAACCATCAATGTATGAGATATTCGCGGCTTAGTGCGTATATTTCTGCCTTAATTAGGTACGGTAGTGAGGGGTGCCCTCGTTTGAGCGCTGTCAGTCTATTTACTGTACTAGCTTACCTCATGGCGACAAGAAATCTTAGTGTTATTATACCGAATCATATTTTAGACCATCGTTCTGCACTAATATCACAACTAGGGTGGTAATAGTACATTACACAACTAGGGTGGTAATACAAAGAAAGGCTAAGATCGCAGAAGCTTGTGGCCCGAGCTGCAAGCGAGGGACGTAAATATGCGATCGAGGGCATTCTTTATTACCTCCCGTGTTGTGTACATATTTTTATGTCTACACTTGGCCAGTAAGCGGTTTTTTTCCGTACGCGTAGCATGCGGTAAAAGCCACTTTATGGCCAGGTGTGGCATAAACACTTTATTGCATATAAAATCATACAACAGTGCAAATTCAATGGTTACGTACAAAGTCGAGTTATAGATTATTGCGGGCTCATTTTTCGCAACTCAACATCTGATATTGCGCTAATTTTGCGTGTTACATGGAATATTTTGAATAATCCCTCACGAGTCTCTTTTAGCAGTCGGCCTATGACTAAGCAATAACACGAACGGTGTTCCCCCGTACTTTCACCGTGACACAGACACACACACAGACATACAGACACATACACGCAGTGCCCCGACACCTGGCCGGCGACAAAGACCGTAGGGGTGGGCTGTAGGGAAGGGAAGAGGTGTAAATGTATCGATAATATTACTTGGCATTGGCATAGCATGGCGACCACAGAAATGTATCACCTACCTGGTGGAAAGTTAAAGGCTTATGATGCTACGCTTTGTCACGCGATATGTACGCTTATTTATCGCGTGACAACGCGTAGCATCATAAACGCGATAAATAAGTGTGTGAGTGTGACGGGTGCTTTATCATTTATTTATCGCGTGATAAAACGTAGCATCATAAGCCTACAGGATCATATCGAGGGTTTCAGGCCAAAGGGGCGTATACGCAAAGCAAAACGCTTGCTTATACGCCCCTTTAGCATGAATTTATTTTGGGGCTCTTACACATAAACACGATACGATATCGCGCCGTGCTACGACACGGCATCGTTTCACGATGCGACGTCGTGTCTTGGAAAATTACATTTTAATCTTTATTCATTGATATAAAGTTGTTTTTTGATTAAATGTTTTAATGTACGACGGCATTTCAAATAGGTACGAATAAATCGTTTAACTTGATACTCACGTACCGTAAACTCCGGTTTCTATGGTCAGTGCACACAACTATGGTCCAAACTATGATACGCTCTCGTGTAGACAGTTGCAAACTTTTTTTAACTATAGTAATATTATGCAGTAGATATTCGATTATTGGTCATGATTGACATGTCTAAAGTCAAAATTGATCTTATGACCGGGCGAGCAAAGCGTCTCCGTTTCAACTTGGGCAAAAATGCTTTCATTTGTCTATCTGTCCGGTTGCTCTTCTGCACAGATCGCATTTCTCAACAGATTCTTGAGAAATTTTGTGAGCAATTTCGATCGTTATACCTTTTTTGTCAATTTAGTTTGTGGATATTTTAGTTTACGGATTATTTTTTTTATTTTTCACTTGCCGAGTGCCAACCTTAATATTTGGAATAAAGTCATTTGGTAGGTACTAGTAACTATGCGGTACGAGGCTGGCACATTCTTCTAAAAATCTTATATTTCTTCCTTTTTTGAAATCGTTTAAAATTTTTAATTATTTTTATGCTTTAATTATCGACACATCGCATCACTAGCGGCGCCCCTATGGCACGTCCTGCGTTCAAGTTACATCACTATCTACCGACACCTAGGCCCAGTTAAAGAGTTGTTCAACCTGTGAGTACAAACTGGGATTCAAAACGGTTCATTCATCATTAATTCGCGAGTGAATTGACCGGATAGGGTAAGAAATACGAAAGAGAAAAAAATTATACTTTTTATGAACTTAGGTCTCGCAACTAAACTATTTCTTGGCTAGTAAGCCAGGAGTGGCTCACTCGGCGGCTACTAACTATAATCCGTTTTTTTTAGATGTGAAAATTTGGTAAACAAAAGAATCAGTGGTCGTCAACATTTGTAATTATCAATGAACAATTTAATAATAATAATAATAATAAGTCTTTATTTCGGACAAAGGTACATCCATAGTTTGTTAGTATTGGCCTTAAAAAACTAAGTTAGTATTAAAAATAAAAAGTAGGCTATTAATATAAAATAAATTGGGCCTTGCCTTTAATTTGATCTATCCAGAACTTTATTAAAGGACAGTCAAATCGGCCCCCTAACGCATTGAGGATGCTGTTGGAGCTCCGCGTGACCCGTTCCAGCAACGATGCAATCTTTTTCCTCAATATTGCCTGGAAACTGTCGGTACGGGCCTCCGCAAACATGCCGGATGCACTGCACCATCGGGGCAACCCCATCAGCATCCTGAATGCGTTATTATATTGTACTCGAATGGCATTAACAGCCCGTTTCGTATACTTGACCCACAGACCGCTGGTGTAAAAAGATTGGCAAAAAGCTTTAAAAAGCATTATTTTTACCTCCTTAGAACACCGAGCGAATCTGCGGACGAGCATATTACTCCTTACTGCCAATGCCCTTCTTTCCCTTTCAATGTCCTGATCATCGCTTAACGTATTCGTCAGGATATGACCGAGATATTTAACCTTCTCTACAATGCTCAGAGGACTACCGTCTAACACGATAGGAGGCACGTAATACGGTTTTATTATTCCAGCCTTGAAAACCATAACCTCGCTCTTCTTAGCATTGTACTGAAGACCATGCGCCAGGGCGTACGCCTCACAAGTTGCCAACAGTTGCTCAAGAGCACTGACTGACGGACTGAGAAGCACCATATCGTCTGCGTAGCTGATATTATTGACGCATTTAAAAGTACATAATATTTATTATGTCGTTTTCTTTGTCCGATATTAATTCATTAGTTATAAGCCTAAAGTACCCACTTAGTAGGCCAAGCCAAGGCATAGTAATATAATGTATACTTAAAAAAGATTTTCGACTTACGTGCTCATAAAGTAGCCCTAATTTCATTATTCTTATGCGCGCAGCGCAGCTTATTACACACATACACTTTTTACTTTGATAAATAACAAAATAAATACAAAAACAGAAGTTCTAAAGATATATATTATACTTTTTATTCGCAACTGTGTTGCAAAACTGATCATAACAACAACGACGTTTAAAAACCTGACCATAGCTTCAAAACCTCTGCCTCTTTGGGTATTTTATTGTGCAATATTTCTACAAATGATTAAAATAATAGGCAAAAAATAAATCTGATTTTTGCTTTTAGAATAATATAAGTAAAATAAAAGAAATGAGTTTTTTTCTTCATTTGTTAATTATGTAAATTGCAAACGTACATAAAAATCAAGTATTCACTATCAAATGAAATTAATTGCACAATGTCGCCACACAATGTACCTGATAAAAAACCTCAAGTTGACAGATGTCAAATTTGTTTACCAAATTTTCACATCTAAAAAAACGGAGTATAGTACTAAATTTTGCCCCCACGGAGCTCCGGAGCGGGCTTAGCCAGCGACCAGAAAGAGCACGCGTTATGCGATAGAAAGAGACGGTCGGATGCGGTGCGTTCTGTCCGGTGGTCGGACCCGAACAGTTTCGGTAGAAAGAGAAACTTCTGTACGTAATACTATTACTTATTATGTGATGTACTCGTAGTTTTATCTTGCATTAGATGACGCCCCGCGGCTCCGTCCGTGTAAATTACCAACTTTTTCATATAAACTTTCAACGTTTTAAGGGTTGAACCACAGAAATATATCTGTCGCCGCCAACTAGCTTAATTAGCCATTTAGTTAACTGCCTAGCCTTTTCATTTAAATTTTAGGTTAGGTTTGTTAGTTAGCTTGTGTCCCTCTGAGCAGAAATAGAAGTCGACCTACTGGCGGGTCATAATTTAGTTAAAATGAGGCTAGGCATTTAATCAAATGGCTGATTAAACCAGTTGGCTGCCACATATCCATATCGATATAGAAGGAAATCAGTTCGTCGATTTGTAGGCAACAGCGTATAACGTCTTTCGCTTGGCATTTGGCGCCAAAAGTGTAATTCAGTGATGGCAAACATACATTTTCCATTTTATTTGGTGGTATATGAACAACTAATTCTGATAATAATAATGGTATAAGACCATTATTATTATCAGATTTCGAAATCTGCTAACAATATTGACGCAGTCGCGGTCAATATTATTAGCAGTTAACGGCGGGCAAATTAGGTCGCCGCCACTTCTTTTTAGCACGCGAGGTACATCGATACCTTTACACTCAAAGGGCGTAAACGCCATTAGAACCTACTGTGTTTACGCCCTTTGAGTCTAAAGGTATCGACATACACTTTTACTTTCTACCTCAATATAAGTATTTCTATGGGTTGAATTATGAAAAATCCTTTCTTTACTTTATAAGCTCGCCTTTGTACATAACCATTGATCTTTGTGCTGTTTCTGTATGATTTTATGTGCAATAAAGTGTTTACATATATGCATACGTGTTTTAAACGATCTTCGTGAGAATAGCACTCGCATACAGAGTGTTCCGTACCACGTAACAATTTAAAAAGTAAATATTTATCAAGACACTTTCAAGTATCTTGCGGTTCCTAAAATACAGCTCTGTGACAGACGGACGAACGGACAGACAGCGGAGCGTTGTTGGCACCCGTGAAGTCCTATACCCTATAAATACAACCCTTTCAATTCTGTCTCAGAAGGTACTGAACCCTAAAAGATAACTTTATATTGTTGCGCTGGTGGTATAAGCCAAAACTTCAACCGTCATTTTCCGTGCTTTAGAAGCGTTTTCAGTAGGCTGAAAAGTGATTTCCGGCTGTTTCAGAGGTGGCTCTTTCAGACACTAGAAGAGCACAACTTTTATAATCCCCCCCCTCAACTGTTTTCTGTCTCTAACGAATATTTCTCGCATTTTGACCATTCATGAGTGACGACACAAACAGACAAAGATACTTACATATTTATAATAAAAAGGGTTAACATAATCTTTCAATAAATATGGTATGCCCAAGCCATTGTCCAATTCTTAGCTAAACCTGATTTAGAAAGAAAAAGCAAAAAATACCCTTTCATAAATAACAATACTTTATAAAAAACATAATACATTTGCGTAACAAACTCGTAACCACCCTAAAAGTATTCACCCTACGTTTGTTGTTACAAAGTTAACTTTGCTGTCGAAGCCATTAAACCTTATGATTAGTTAGTTTACGTCTACTATGTAAATTGTGACACTAACTGAAGGACAACACCGCGTCATTTTACAAAGATAATCACTAAAATAATACTTGATAAAAAGGTATCCCCTGAAAAGGTTTATTAAGGGCTGAAAGCCTGCTACCTGCTCAATAAAACTCTAAGTAAATCGCAGTCGATGCACAGCCTAACCCAATCTACGAGTATAAACATGAAATCTTACCTACGCACGAGTTTCTTACGTATCCGTATGTGAACACTAAAACGCCAATTTATTCTGTAAACGGGCTGAATAGGCAACAAATTTTGCTTGAAAGTCTTAAAAAGCAAACAACAGCATATAACTTAGTCGGTGGATCGTTAGTTCCACATTTGACCACGCGCAAAAATAAATTTGTCCTAATCGCAGCGCCAGCTGCGTCAGCCATCTTGTCGCGTGACGTCACGCATCGATTTCTTTCAAAAATCGATATCATCGAACACCTGTGTGGCTCGTGCCTTCCGGGTGCGTTGACCTTTTTTTTTAAATCTTTACGCCACAGGATGTTGTAAGGGCTCTTTGAGGAAGTGTCAGATGCTTTGCGGTGGTTTATTGTTACTGTGATTTTGTACAATATCGATATCAAATTTAAAATGTATTTTAGCTCTGATTATCTGTAAGGTTTAGGACTAAAAGTAGCTGGTAAACAAAATAGTATTTTATACAATCGTAACATAATGAAGGCTCTTAAAGTCGAGTACCGTGTTTAGGCCACGAGGCTTGCCGAGTGGCCTATATAAGGTACGAGAACTTTAAGATCTAATTATGTAACTATTGTATACAATACTTTTTCTATGAGTCAACTAAAACAACATCAAGCAGACAAATAAACTATCACAATCACCGTACTTCCACTAAAACTATTCATTCAAAGTTTTATTTAAAGGCCGAAAACAATTGAGCGGCAGCATTAGTTGTAAAGCGGTTTGTGATTGGCTCATTACAGGACTAATTGCACCAATCGCGTGGCAGGAGCGTGTTTAAGTAGAGGCAAATTTGACAGGTGTTACGTTCTGAAACGCATTTAATCATCGAATTTGCATTAAAAGGAGGTTTTTTACACAAGGATACACTTTTTTAAATTTGAAAGTTCTATTTTCAAAATTATTATAGTTGTCTAAAGCATATTATAATAAATATTATACAGGGTGGGAGGGACTATACCGACAAACTTTAACTATAGATTCTAACAACTATTAGGAGTAAAAAAAGTTATGTGGTGTATAGTCGAAAAACGCTTACTTTCAGAGATATTCATTATTTTTTAAATGAAAACTCCCAAGTGTATAACAAGCCCTAATAAATGTGACTAAGATAGTTTTACTAAATTTTTTAAATCCTTTAACTAAACAGCAATTAACCTTCGCAGTATTTGATGGTAAGCGACTATACGAGGCCAAAAAATTGACCTTTCGTTTCCATTTTAGTTTTTTTTCTTTTTGATAACTTTTCCTCCAGTAAGGACATGTTTATAACGAGGGGCTGAATTTACTGATTTATTTTATTCCATAAGACTATTAATGTAAGGTGACAATATTCGACCCATGTTGATATAACATTATTTACTCGTCACACCACCAGGAATTCATGGCTAAAGTATGTCGGTATAGTCCCTCCCACCCTGTAGTTGAGTAGAGAGTGTCATAGACTAAATAACATTGAAAAGTTAGCATTTATAGTTTAGTCTATGGGATCCTAATGGAAAGATTAAAGTCGACGAGTAGAAAAAATGCTTTAGGTCATTTTCGGTTGAAGTGTGCCCAGGAGGATGGTAGCGTTGCCTCCTAGAATGGCGTGGCTTATCCTTATTTTAAAATGTCTGCCGTCCGATATCTAAAACTAGACTAACCTCTATACAACTCCACAGAGGTTAGTCTAGTTTTAGTCATAGGACGGTAGATGTAGTCAAGTGAAAGTAATTTATAGTTTCGGGCTAATCTGTATAGTACTCTTTTTAGACGATTGTTTTTATTAGTTTTTTATCACCATTTGTATCAACTATCATTATGGTCATGCTTACTAACATCATAATGTTCATAATTAGATACCTAAATGAGAAATACCTACATTTCTTTATTTGGGTCGAAACTTACAAGTTTTCGATTGACGTATGGATCCAATAAGGTGAAATGAAAACTTACTTTTTTGACAAAATCTTGAAGTTTTCCATCAAACATGCCCCTTATCTTATTATTTATTAATTTTTAAGCAAAAAAGATGCAGATAAGTATTTATTGTGTCGGAAAAATTAAATAACCTAATACATAATTATACATTTCTCGTAAACCCTACATGACTCAGCTGCATTTAAGTAAGCGTGCTACTCGAATCTTGTATAATAGTATAATTATAACGGGATTGAGCCAAAAGTAATTAAAGCGTAATTAAATTACGTAGTAGCATTATAATTAATTACACATATATTTATTAATTACTGTATATTATCGGCCTAATTAGGATTGTTTGATACAAGGGGCGGTATCGGTATACACGCACAATCCAAGCGTTTTGTCCCGTTTCATACAGAGTACCTTTTTATTTTCCTAAATTTGACAGGTCAGATTCATCTACACCTATAGAAAGATCATTTTACTCGTCTATATTTAATTCAGTCAATTTAATATTTCAGTTTGGCCTAGCGGTTAACTGAGAGAATGCCTTTTGTCATAAATTCGCTGTTTGTACTTTCCTATTATTATGCAATAAATAAAGTCTAAAATGTCTAGATGAATAAATAAATAATTTTATAGCAAACCGATCAAACACTATTAAAACATATTTGTTTGCTCTGCCTACTATAAATGAATAATAGTTTGTATTATATTACAGCTCCTACGCGTATAAACAAGTTGAAAATTATTGCATAAACGCAATCCGACAAGACGCCATCTTGTTTACAAACAATTTACTAATAAATAAAAGAAATCCTTACCAAATCAATACTAAAATCCTTATCTACTTCCAGTATTTCGTCGTCTAACTGTATCATAATATTCCCGTCCTCAACGTGAACATTTATAACGATTTCCGCCATTTCCAAAACGGAATATCGAAAATTTTATTGATAATTTGAGATCCGCAGTATCGGAAATCTTACCCTCGGTCGCGACCGTTGCCATAGCAACCCCGTCCAGCGAACCAAACCGCTACGGCCCTGTATACATACATGCATCTCTTTTTAACCCGCAAATTTCCCTAGTAAGTTAGAGAGAGATAGAAGTATTTTCGCGGTGCGTCTTCAGTGAAAGTAGCCCCTAGTAAAATCGATATCGCACAAGGCTAGTTGTCGATTATCTGTTCTTTCTGTTGTGAAAGCGACAGAGTCCCATTACGGGAACGCTTTCAGTCCAATCTGGACCATATTTCGTTGGTTTAGAGTCTATTTTTAAATTTTGAGGTGTGTGAGGAAGGATATTGTGGTTTTTAGCGACTGCGGCAAGCGTTTTGCGTGTAACATCGACTGAGTATTGATTTTCCGATGTCGGTGAGGATTGCAAATAACTTCGATTTATTGGATTAACGTTTCGTTTTCTACTTGTTTGTGGTCAAATGACGTTTATAGGTATTATAACTGTTGTTTTTGTAAAGATAAGACGATAATATTACAAAGAAATACTGGATTGAATGAACGATTAGGGTACACGAGGTTTTCTTTTCAATGGGTATTTGTATGCTACGAGTAGCTTGTCTTACTTGCCTAGTTGTTATATATTTTGCTATCTTGTAGGGATTTTTATTGATGTTGTAGGTATAGGTATATACGTTGTAAGATAGCCTGTTTTAATTATGTAATGTACCTCGGTCAGGTACCTCTTGAAATGTGTTTTTTTGGTGTACAATAAAGTATATTTGAACTGTATTGTATGTAATATTGAATACAGTATAGGTACTTATCCTCATTAAGACACGATATAAATCTTTTCTTGCATGCGTAGATAGGTCAATCAATCATTCGTCTACAATTTTCACTTATACAAATTGGAAAATTTTAGACCAGATTTTTAGTATCGAAAATCGTTAAGTTAACTAGTTCTATTTTTTTCATATGACATTTTTCCTCCTTAGGGGACGTCCTTATAGTACGTCACACACAAAGGTTGGGGGAGGGGGGGGGGGGGGTCTAGCCAAATGTGACAGCCTACACTAACAAGGTCAAATATGTTACGAAAAAGTGTGACATGGGGGGTCTAAAAGTCTGAAAAATCGTGTGACGTACTTTGTATGGCCCCTTATGGCCCCTTTTAGACGGAGCAAGAGCTCGTATGCGAGCTTCATTTCATTGCGGCGTTTGATCGATCGACTGAACTCATCGTACCTAGGTAGCCCGCAATGTAATGAAACTCGCATACGAATTATTGCCTCGTCTAAATGGGGCCTACTTATTTAAAGTAGTAGACATGCGCAAAATGTGTCACTAAAGTGAAAATAATGATATGAATCTTTAGCTCTCAAAGATATGCATCACCCTTTTAGCTCAGTAGCTCCGCGGTTTTTTTTTTTTTTTTTATAAACTGACAAACTCGCAGCCCCTCCTGGGCGTAGCGATTGTCGGACCGGGTGGTTGGCCGTGGCGTTCCCTGGGGTCGAACCAGGTCGCCAGCCAGACCACCCTGAGTTGGTCGGACTGGGTGGGAGCCGGGAGTGCCTGGGGTCGAACCAGGTCACTTAGTCCGGTCCACCTCGATAGGATCGGGCTAGGTGGGGGCTTCACGCCTGGAGTCGAACCAGGTCGTTTGGCCAGGGCCACCTTGACTTTACGCTGATTGCTCAGAGTGAGCAGCGGACCAGCGGGAAGGATGACTCGGGTCATCCTGTCCTTATGTGAACTTGTGTATCGAACTAATGGGAGTTTTAGGTGCCGGTTCGCTAAAACTAGGGAATGCAATCTCGTTCTCGCGAGATCTCGTTTTTGCGAGATCTCGGCCTTTTTTAGCGAGACTGATCTCGATCGAAAAATTGGCGAGATCTCGCGAGTTTAACGAGATTGCGCTCGAGCATAAAAACGTTTACTAATAACAGTTGTTGTCAAGTCAACGTGAAAACGTGATCGCGTTAGTGTTTTTGTGGTTATTAATGCAAAAAAGAGTTTTCTATGTGATTTACGAGTGTAATAACGAACGATGTCGGAGAATACAGTTTATAACGACTATGTGAGATTTGCGTGTGACGCAAACTGATTACTGAACAAGCTTTTTATTTTATAAGTATATCTGTTAATTAATATTTAATTTCTAATAGATCTCTGAGTAGGTATAGTTTTCTTAAATTTTTAATAATATTTAAATTTTGGTCAACTCAACCACAGAATATTTAATACTCAACTTAGTTACTGAGATTCATTTTTCATTTTAGTTTTTAACTTGTTGTTGTTATTTTATTATTAAAAGACTTTTGTTTTATGTTAGAAGAGAAGACTGATTGTTTATTTTACTTCTTATTTCATTAGATACATGATAATTGATAATGATACACCTAAGTTTACTACTTGAAAGTTTATTGATAAATGATAGATTATTATTAGCTACGTCATTACATAAAAGTTTATAAAAATAATACGTTAAAATAAATGTTTATTTCATAAAATCTCTAATCCTTTTTTTTCTCCTAATGTATTTAAGTATTGTGATCACAATTTGTGATTATTGCAAGAACAAACATACAAAACCGCCAATCTCGCGAGATCTCGAAATTGGCGAGATCTCGCGGTATTCATATTCACAATCTCGCGAGATCTCGCTTGAACCCCAATCTCGCGAGATTGCATTCTCTAGCTAAAACCTAGCCCAGCTAAGAAGACTCCGGCAAGAAACTTAGCTGGGCCCGAGCGAGGTCGGAGTGATAGCTCCGCGGTGTGTCAACGGCTCGCTGGCTCTTATAAGCTCAGTAACTCCGTGATGTGTCATCAGCTCACTAGCTCTTACAGCTCAGTAGCTCCAAATCCAAATATTTCCGAACGAAAGAGAGAACAGTACCTAATAGGTATACGGTGACAAGACAGAGACGAAAAATTCATGTTGATCGTGTCTTTTCTCGCAGCTCACGGCTCAATGCAGCTACTTTAGAGCGAGTGAACGAGTGAGTTGAAAGATATACTGAGTTGTTTGAATCGGAACTGAGCTAGTGAGCCGGTCAGCTAGACCAACTGATATTGCTCTTTTTAATCACTCACTCGCGAGCTACAGATGTCTATAAATAAATAAATAAAAATAAATAAATAAATATTAGGGGACAATCTTACACAAATCGAACTAGCCCCATAGTAAGCTCAATAAGGCTTGTGTTATGGATACTAGACGACGATATATTTAATAGATACAAATACTTAAATACATAAGAAAACATCAAAACATCCATGACTCAGGAACAAATATTTTTTTTTACTTTTTTTTTAAAGGGGTCCGTAATGAGACTTTGCAAATTGAAAGTAGGGCTGTTATATCGAGTGAGGTATCAAATGAAAGGGCTTAATTTGTAGAATAAAACAGTATTTTTGTATTTTTTTTTAAATAAGTAGTTTTTGATTTATGGCGAAAAACGTTAAAAAAAATACCGTTCCCCCCCTATTATTTTCGAAGTTACTGAACAGAAAAATCTGTAATAATCACCAATTATTAATGTCATCCTATATATTACAGGAAAAATATAACGGTTTTCCTAACTTGCACTGTTTTTGAGAAATTTGCAAAAATCTTAACACATACTTATTTGCTCCTACTAAACTAATCGCCATATAGTTTTTCTTGAACTATTCATGTATCTACTTATGAGTTTGTACGGAACCCTCGGTGCGCGAGTCCGACTCGCACTTGGCCGGTTTTTTTTAAGTTGTACACTAACTTTGTTTTTAGATCTGAGAAATTTTTCATCATTTCTACTTAGAATCACGCGTACTTATCGTCTTTGATAGAAGAAAAAAAGTGTCCCAATTTTTTCATACAAATATCGCTCCCTTCCGTTCCGTTACCGCCATACAAGGTTTGTATGGAAAAGTAACGGAATCGGAAAAAAAATTGGGACACTTTTTTTATCAGAGACGATAGTGCGCGTGATTCTAAGTAGAAACAGACGGACAGACAGACAGACAGAGTCGTACCATAAGGGTTCCTTTTTTTACCATTTTGGTACGGAACCCTAAATATGATGTAAAAATTCTCAAATCTAAAAAAGAAGTTACTTTTACAACTTTAAAAAAATGGCCCAAATGCTCAATTAGACGCCTTTTTGACGCTCGATTGGGCTTAAATGCCTCTCTCTCTCTCTTGACTCTGTGTATAGCTGCGTGACACTATGGTTCCTTGAAGCTATGAAAAAATTAAACTACTAAGTTAACGTGAAAAAAAAATGGGGCCGTTTTTATGCCGCAAAAGAAAGTAAATTTCGACACTCTCAACGACACTTTTTGGTGGACCTAGAACTATAAAATTTGGCAAGTTATACCATTTTATACTACAAGTACCTATAGGGAATAATCTGAAAACTATACATTTTTAATTAAATCATAAAAAAATATACTACTAAGGGAATCAAAATTTATAAATTATAAGGTACTTTAATATATCTACCCACAAATTTGTACGGAACCCTCGGTGGGCGAGTCCGACTCCGGTTTTTTTTTGTTTGACGTAAGAAAATCCACATGTAGAGCCGACGTTTTGGCCCCTATCAAAATATAACTACCTCTAGGCGTCTAATACGGTTCCAGTAACCCCTCACTGACCCATTTAAACTTTCCACCCTGTATGGCCTGTATATATAATACATATACATTTTAGATTTTAGTTACATAGCTACCTAGTTACATTTTAGATTAGAAAAAAACCGGTCAAGTGCGATTCGGACACGCGACCACCGAAGGTTCCGTACAAATACTTTAAGCAAAGACTGTAATATTTTTATGATTTACATCAGTGGTCGGCAACCCGCGGCCTCCCTGGCTATTTTGTATGTAAAGGTCGTTATATTCAGAATCGTATGAAGTCACAAATTATTGATAAAGTGCGGCCCGCGTCAATTTCGTTAGCTACTATGTGGCCCTTGGCTGCTAAAAGGTTGCCGACCGCTGATTGACATAATTACAAATGTATAACTTTCGGATTTTTCCCTATACTTTTAGTATAGGGCGCTGGGCGGTATTACTTGCCAAATTTCATAGTTCTAGTCTAGGTCAACGGAAAGTACCCCTTTTTTTTTAGAATCTGACAAACTCGCAACCCATGTATGGGCGTAGCGATTTTCGGACCAGGTGGTCGGCCGTGGCGTTCCCTGGGGTCGAACCAGGTCGCTAGCCGGACCACCCTGGGTTTGGTCGGACTGGGTGGATGCCGGGGGTGCCTGGGGTCGAACCAGGTCACCTTGTCGGGTCCACCTCGATATGATCGGGCTAGGGGAAAGTACCCCATAAAATTTGTCTTCCTTGAGAGTATCAAAATATACGTTTTTTGCGACATAAACGGCCATATCTTTTTTTACGTTAACTAAGAAGTTTGATTTTTTTCACAGCTTCAAGGGCCTGTAGACCTGACTATATGGGTTTTATTTTCAACTCGATACCTTTACGCGTTCCCGAGATAAAGGGTCTTGACCGACGGACGGACTAACAGACAGACGGATAACAAATTTATCCTATGAGCGTTCCGTTTTTCCCTTTTGAGGTACGGAACCCTAAAAAGCGTGTCGTTATCCGTCATACGATTTCAAGAATAACCACATTTTTATTTAAAAAAACCCGACCGCGGTGCACTTTGAAACTGCATAAAATCCGCCATTTTGTTTATTTTAACGAACTTCATATCCAGTGACACTCGCACCATCAAGACAAATCTAATGATGTATCATTTATCAAAATCGGATGTTCCGTTGAGTAGTTACGAGCGGACACAGGAACGGACATACATACATACATACAGGCCGAACACATAACCCTCCTTTGGGCTTCGCCGCAGTCGGGTAAAAACGATGTTGAGGCCAAAAAGTGTGAGTCTAATTTTGTAGTAAAAACTTACCTGTTTGCTTATTTAGGTCGATAGTACTAAACTTGTAAGTGCGCCACGGGCTGAAAAAGATTGGGAAACCCTAGATACAGTGACGGCTTAGCATCCGGCAGTACGTATGCTTGTGTGCCACGCTAAAAATCGAGTGAGGGAATGGGTTAAGGGTGTAACAAAATAAAACTCAACTGTGTGTTTGTTTGTTTGTATTGCGTCAACTGTAACACTTTCAGTTTTCATCGATATTTGAGCAAAGTTTACCTACATTATTATAACTGCTCAGCGGCCGCGCTCACTCGTCCACTTCAAACGAACAATATTAAACATACAAAAATTACAAAGTTACTTTTCAAAAACCTAGATGGCGTTAAAAAAAAGTTTGGCTAGTTTTAACTGTTTATTCCTCTTTTCTTAAATAAATTATTACTAAAGCCACGATATTGATTGATAAATCGGAGCCGGATAGGAATAGGGAACGTGCACAAAGAAGGTGCTGCCACCTGGTGCTAGGGTTGCCAGATTGAATGACTCGGGAGAAAAAAACAATATGTCGGAATTTAGAAACTTTGGTCGGGAGATGCCCCGCGCGCTCGACGCGACCTTTTTTTTAGCCTAGAAGAGCAGAAATTTCCGCTGGCTGGACCAACCACCTTGAGTGGATCGGACTAAGTTTTAAAATGAAGTAGTTTGTCGGGAGATTTTCTTTGTCGGTGGGAGTCGGGAGGACATACAAAAAATCGGGAGAGTCCCGCCAAATCCCGACCATCTGGCAACCCTACCAACCCAACCCTACCTACCTGCAACCCTACCTGGTGCCGCCAATTCGAATCTTGTACTCGATCATGCTGGGGCCACATTAACGGGAAACGTTAACATCGCGACGATGGACGACTAACATTAGTATGGCCACGACTTATACTTGACATTGACATTTTATAACCAGTATTTTTTTCAGGCCTGATAAGTTTCCTTTACGTACTGTCCGCATAGTCTCTCTTTTGTCTATTCAGTGCTGCCATCTATAGTTATATCCAGGGGAAATGCCTTTGGCAGTGGGACACATCAGGCTATATTGGCAAAAAAAACCTGCTTTTGTAATCAAAGTATTCTGGCATTTATACGACTATAATAAAAAGTATACCTATAAGCAATAAAAATTATAGCACTTATGCTCTTTTGAATTTAAGATGGCAGCTCGTTGGAATTTCGACTTTATTGTCACGGAGTACCTAGTTCTAAATAGGTATTTACCATCAATCCAAACATGGCGAAAAAAATTGTATTGAGTCAATTTTACATGGACTATCCGTCCCAAGTGTCACTAAGAAACAACGGCGCCCACATACGTGCCCTGGGCGCCGTTTTACATCGCTACGCCACTGGCACCATGCTCCAGTATGGAGCGCACTCCCACAGACGCGCGTCGTGCGTCTGTGTAAATACGTGTCGCGCGCTCCTAAAGGGCCGAAGTCTACCTACTTGTTTGTCTTTATACTTTGCCACTGCCTCAGAGTTGTGCCATTCTCGGGAATTCTCGGAAACGTTCTCAGTTTTGTATGGGAAATGTTCTCGAGAACGTTCTCGCTCCATACAAAACGGAGAACGTTTCCGAGAATGGCACGTCTCTCTTCCGCCACCGATCTCGCGGCCGGGCCGTAAGCGCAATCCTCTAAGATTCCACGCAATGTGACTTTGTCGTGGGGTACATTTTTTATTTCATTGTTTTATGACATATACGGCATATACGGTTAAATGGTATCATTGATCACATGAATTCATATTTTGTTGCTTTTGGAAATGGAATACTGTTTTTTTTTAGAAACAAGTGAACGCGACAGTCGGGCATAACAACGCATGCTATGTCATATGCTCTTAACCTCCCATGACAATACACACTCGACACGAAGTGCCTCCATATTTTGTTTTAAGCTTTAAGCACCAATGTTTTTTATAACAAGTCGTTCGAAATAATTAAACGACTAAAATTCTATAAATATCTTACTATGTATAGGTTAAAAATACAAGTTATAACATTTTTACAAGTCTATCATTAGTGAAACATATGACCTATCCAGATTCCTAGTTATTTTCGAAAGCAAATGCTATCATGAAACAGATTCTTAGGTATACAAAACTAAAAACAGTGGGAGAAAATGTAGAGTATGAAAGCATCGAAAATGGATCGTAACAAACACTGTACTCTACGTAAAAAACTAAATTTTAAATCAATTTAATACAATTATAACATATTTACACACAATTAGAATAAACCTAGATTTTAATTAAATTTGCTAAAAAAACATAATTGCATTTGAACGAAATTAATCGTCGCTACGAGTCACTATTGGTTAATTATTCTTAACATTATTACTATTTACGTATGTGTTATTTACTTTCAGAAATCCAAGAAACTTAATAAATTATGTGTGTGTGTGCACACTGTCAGTACATATTGACGGATTCATGCGTCTTCAATCCAATCACTGCTAGAACATCTTAATTGACAGTGAGTTTATCTCCGTCAGTATCACTGAAGGCGTGTATCGCTCTAATAATGAGACGGATCTGTTTGTTTTCACTTTCAATTGTCAGTTTGAACAGAAATAAGGAAATTATGTGCAATTTTTATAGAATAGGTGTGGTTCCAAATATATAGAAATAGTTTTTAATAAGCCATGCGATATCTACTTTTTAAACAAAAAGCGATGCTAATTCAAATTTCGCTTGGATTAAGATATATTCCAGTAAAATATACAATTAGGTACTTAAATGGGTATAATGTAGGTATACTAAAATTATACAATATAGTAGAAGTATTTATATGTCAGCAAAACTACGCTTCGAAGCGTTACTTAATAGTAGAATAACATTACAAGAGGGTTACAAATGTACTGGATTCGAAATCAACTCCAGACTGGTGTCTAGTTACAATTTTTGACAACAATTTCCAAAACAATAAAGATTGGGAGTAAAGCGGCAACACGCTATCAATAATAAATGGCAATATTTCCCATTAAAAAGATTAAAATATTGTCATTATTGACTGATGGTATCAACCTTAGATAAAGAAGGAGAAAACACCTTTGGAGTTTAGTAATACAATACCAAGCCCTTGGCCAATAGTTGACCGATCTTTATTGGAACCTTTAAGTAAATGGGTGACGCAGTCCCACAAGAGATCAACACACAAGCCGCTGAAAGGAACACTTACAATGACGATCATTCAGGCATTTAAAATAATGTTTATCATTTATTCTATTTAGCACGTTGTATAGAACGCATCATAAATATCATACAATATTGTTGTATCTAAGGCACATAATGTTTAGGCTTTCATTACTCCATAATCGTACACTGGTGCTATGAAAATAAGAAACCGTTATTGTGACAAACACGCGATAGTCTCCTTTGGGATTCTTCCAATGTTTGAGTTATTTTACAGTTTTCACTGTCAAAATATTCTCACTGCTGTCATATTTTTTAGAAAACGTGAAATATCACTAAGTCAGAGAAATAGTTTGGCAAATAGGAGACAAGGCCCTGTCCATAATAATAGTGACATTTTATTCCTCTACTTTAACGTAATTTTAGTGACATTCGTGTTACTGCTATTTATCACTCATGATATACGCATATATCACGCATATACATTCCAAATAAGTTTAAAAAAAATATGACTGCACAACATTAAAGTCCTGTTGTTTATAACAATCAGTAATATGTACACATTCTCCTGTGTTTGCCACGCATAAAAACAATGCAAAGCTACTAAAAAATTAAATTCTATCGATACTACTGCCAGCTGTCGTTAATTAATGTTTATACTTCTCAGTTTATAGCATGCTAAGTTTACCGTTCTCGTTCAAGAATGCTTAGCCGTTTGGTCGAAATAGCATGCTATATTATTGCTTAGGTTCATTCTCTAAGCGTACTTCCATTATTAATTATTAGTCATGAATCAACGCTAATATTGACCCACAATTAAAGTGTTCCGCTATTATAAGTGTAATAGATGAAACTACGCTTAAAGAATCATATCGTAGCAGCTTTCGGTTCACTAACAAATGCATTTCATACAACATGTCTGTCTGTACCGTATGCATCTGCACGGCGCGCTATATTTATCGCCAATCATACAAAAACAACTATTTCAATATAAGACACGTTCAGCATGAACAGTTGAATCACAGTCTAGAATTTTCGGCACCAATGAGCTTTTAAATTCGTCACCATTTTATTTTATTGAGTATCCTGGTATTTTTCCGAACAATGTTTCACAAAACTGTCATTTTGTTTGTAAGAATATAATTTCTGCAGAATTCTTCGGGAATCATATATCTTCAAAATATCCTTTACATTTACGATGGTATAGGATTTTAAGAAATCTTTGAATTCAGGGAGAATTTGTTCGGTAAAATACAGAATCATTATTGCCATACCTTCGCAAGGTCATTCCTTACAGATCATGAGACCAATTGCAATCGACAAGCCTCAAGTGACATTTAAGTAACTATTTATTCCTTATAATTGTTTTTTTATCGTCTAATAATGTCTATAGCTAGCAATTGACTAATTCTGGCCTTTCTGCCTAGTTGAACTATTAGCTGACTATGTTTGTGTACCAGCTATTTAATTGTACCGAAATCTACATCAAATCCAACTTTATTTGTAGATGTACACTGTCAGTATTATGAGCACATAATTTAATGCTACCTAGTCTTTTACACAATTATTATTATGCCTTTTATCACGATACGCGATAAATTTACCTGGTGTGACGCAACTGGTATTCAAATTTACGATTAAATTAACTGTGTATGACCAGCCATTATTTTATTGTCCATCAATAATACTGACAGTATCCAACTTCCTTATGAACACGCTCTGTAGCCAGTTTCTATTGAAAAAATATGTTTTGCAACCATTATAATATAGGATGTTTCTACTTCAGTACCAATATCTAGCTTCCCTAAAGCTGATCTTTATAACATACTTTATCTATTGCTTGTCAATATTGCTAAGTTTCCCTATCAGGCTATTTCACTATTTTAAATTCAAAGCATGTACTGAAAATGGTGGCAGGAGAAAAATATAAAATTTTGATCAAAATAGTAAGTATACTGAATGCATTCAAAACTCATAGCGTTAAAAAATAGGTTGATGTTTACGGCTCAGAACGTATAGCATTTATTTATTGTCATAATTGCAAGCTTCTTTATATCTCTGTTTTACTTCATTTTCCTTTAAAATTATTGTACACAAACGCAATGAAAGTAAAATATTATCAATGTCGTAAATATTTTGGCATCGTTGTCTTAGTTTCACTAAAAAGATTTAAGTATACTCAGTGAATCCGATTACCACGAAAGTAAGTCCGGTAGATCATCGATTTCCACTACATTTAGGTACACGTTTTTCATTTACAAACCTGTTTAATTTGACATTGGCCAACCTCCAAACGTGTTAAACGACTATTCAAGAACACAAAATGAATATTAATACACAGTAACCTAATGCAATTATTTGTTTTAAGTAGAATAAAATGCTATATGTTCTTAGCGACTGACGGTCGGTGACAATACACTTAGATATTCTTTGAACGTGCCAATGGTACTTTCCAGAAGTTTCGCAAGCTTGTACCTACTGTTTTAATATTGAGTTGCTCCTTGAGTACTAAGATAGTATAAATGAAAGAATTCTGTAGAGTAACTTTGGTTTTCGATGTATTATCATCACATATTTATAATATTGAAAGCTTTTAATTTGAATTATATTTCAGTTGATTGCAGACAAGCTTGCGATTCATCATTTTTTCAAAACCGCAGAATCCATTTGGAATCATCATCAACAAAATAATAAACACGCAACAAATCTTAACCATACTTACATATCCCTAAATCTATTAAAAATGTATATATATTTGGATTTCGTTAAGTGTAATTTGGCCACAATTTAGTTTCTACCCCTTACTAATAGCCGTAAGGGGCGTATGTAAATATAATTTAAATTTTAAACATTAAATTTACATTGTATTTCTAATGACTAGCTTTTCTCGAGGGGCTCGAAAAAATTCCCCGTTCAAAGTCACAATGGCCACCCGGGAATGGCACTTAACGTTTTTAAATTAGGTTGTTTATACAATGAACAGGGTGAGAAAAAAACTAGATTCTATAATTAGAGGATTAATGCTATAAGTACTAGTGAACATATTCGGATAGTTTTTATCATAGATTCTTAAGCCTGCAAAAAAATTGGTATAAAAGTACTTTATAAAAAAAATACACTTCAATTTTACAAAATTATGTTGAATACAAAATTCAGGGTTGGTTTGTAAATATAACGTTATGAGTCTGATGAAAAAAAAATTCAAAATTATTTCGCCGCCATAAAAAATTTAGTTTTCAAATATCCGAATATGATCCTCTTAATATAAATGGTATGAATTGTCCACGTTACAGGTATGAGCGGATGGATTTTAAACGATCACTACAATGTACAAATTACCATAAGTAAGTTATATTATTATACGTTTTTATTCGTGAAAGGCACCTATAAAATGTCCAGACGAATGTCCAACTACAAATACTTGCTTATCGTAATTTCGATTCGAAACTATTCGATGTTTTTTTATTGCTTTTGATTTCCATAAACGGTATAAATCTGATTAACCGATTCGCTAATATTTAAAAAAAAATACGTACGTCGTTGAGATTTTTATTTAGGTAAGCTATGTTTTACCATATTGATTGTACTAAAATAAATAAAGCTCAAAACTCTCTGCGTCTCAAACTGTAAAAAAAAAATATTTTAATTCTTTGGCTTATATATTTTAAATAATTTAATTTCGAATCGAAACAACAATTCGTCGCTAGTCTTGGCTACTATACACTAAACTATCTTAAGCAAGGCTCGTCTTTCATAAATATTCGTTCAATAAATTAAAACAAATTCGTAAACTACACACTTATCCTAACCTTCAATACAAAACACACAACAACGAAACAAAAAACAAATTATAATATCACACTTTTGTCAATAATAAACGTGTTTTGACTTGGAAGCATTTGATTTCATATTTATACCTTCGTATATGTATTTAATTAAATAAATACTTTTTATTTATTAAATACGTATTCGAATTAAGTATAGCTTGTCCTTACTGTCTCACAGCTTAGCAAACGAATTATAAGCTGCATTTAAC
Organism: Eudemis profundana; assembly: GCA_947034925.1. NCBI lineage: Eukaryota > Metazoa > Arthropoda > Insecta > Lepidoptera > Tortricidae > Eudemis > Eudemis profundana. The sequence goes on along the minus strand of OX344818.1, from coordinate 2,435,893 downwards.
TTTTATTTCACTAAATTACTGGAAGGCTTGATCATATCATACTCGTTTTCGTATTCTATAAAAATATTAGAATATATGTTTTTTCGTAGCTATTTTTACATCGTTGGAGTATTGTATTTTGTTCGCCTTAATGAGTATAATGAACAACCGCGCCACCTGTCTGCATCAGTTGCCAGCAATCTCCGCTAGATGGCACTGTTTTCAATCCACAAAGACGTCATCACAAAGTCACTGCGCCGAAATTTACTACTTACACGTAGATTATCCTATAGGCAAATTAATTAAACTTTATTTTATTAAATGAGAAAGTAGCTTTAATACAGACAGGCTGCGCTGTAACGTAAAATCTAAATTTCAACTACAACCATTAATATAAATATTTACACTAGGTAATCGTCTTTGCCCTGAAGATTATTGCTTTTAGTTCGACGCGACAAACCTAACGGTGCCGGTGGTGAAACTTGGAACTGAACTCCCAAGTACCAATTACCCATTAAACGTTAGATAGTGGCGGCGCACTCAACGGCACGGTTAAATTTGTGTTGCTTATTAGAAAAAGTATTCGGTTTTTATTAATTTCTAAATGTTTTTTATGACTTACTATCCCATAATGAAGTCATAGAGGAGATGAAGGCTTTTTATTTTCTCGTAATTACATTTTTAAGTACTCAGTTCCATTTCAGGTCTCTTTTTAGGGTTTTAGAGATAACCTCACTTATTGGAAGTGACTAAGGAGGATTCGCTCGGTTATCTTAAGTTTGCACCTAATTTGTATGTGACATCATAGGCAAAATCAGGTGCAAATTTAACGCATTCACTGCCTTAAACGCATATACGCGTTTTGCTGACTTTCACTCAGTGCCTTCAACGCATATTTAAGTTCAATTATATTACCGATACATTCCATTTATAAAATGTCGTACTACTATGATGAACACCTATACGTTTATGGCGCTGACTAAAGCGAAAGTTCGGAAAAAATGCCGGCAACGAATGCGTTAAAGTAAAATGGTATGTTCTATCGTGAATAAGAATTGTGTTGTTTGAGATAGCAATCACATTATGACAAAATTACGCATCACACAACGGAGATGTGGTTAACGTGTACCTATACTAATTAACCAATTACTGATTTCATTTATTGGTTGCTTATGACATTGCTTTGTGCTTCAAATTCGTTTTTTATAGTGTCGATCAATAGCAAAATAATTTTCGACAAACATCACATGGGCTGATCTTTCGCGTTTTTGTATCGTTTTATTTTCATTATTATTGTTCGAAAAACGATGCCTGGAGTTAACTTTTTGTGAAACCCAAATTACCGGGACTGAGTTTGGTTTTTTGTAATTTTAGTTCTGGATCTGGGATGATAATAGGCTACTTGACAGGTTTCTGAAAAGTCAATCCGATTGTTTAATGATGTCTATTGAGCACTCAGAAAGTGGTAATTTTTTAATTCTTTTGTGTATTTTTTCCGAAAAAAGCAAATAAAAATGCACTTTTAAAATTAGCCGCCAAAACGGTTTCTCGGACAATATGGCGTCTATGACGACACATGATAGTAAACCGACAAATGTCAACGAGGATCGCATAACGTTCTACCTTTAAAAATAGGATTGACAGATGCTGTCGATGCTGTTTACTATGGTGTGACGTCATCGGCCAATCCAAACCGTTTTCGATAAAATGGCGACAGATAAAAAATAATCAATTTTCATCCGAGTTTTATAAATAAATTATCCATTTATTTTTAGTAATATTGACGTAAATTGGTTTTAATACTTACAATTAATACATATATCCATAATTCTTCCATTATTTTTCACACTGTCAAGTAGCCTATTACAAGATAAAAGACGTCATTAAATCCGATCTCCACACTCACGCCACTCGGACATTCGTAATTCTGCCATATTGAAACCTTCCCAAACTACAATTGACATTATCATGACATTTTCGATCCGGACACGTTCCGCACCTTTGTGCGACTACGATAACTCTGCAGTGTGGGATATACGGCAATACCTATATTTAGTCACATTTTCTTAGAAATTTGACTTTTAAATGGAGGTGTTGCCATGTACCCCACTACAAAAGTTATCGCAGTCGCACTCTAGAATGAAAGCGACCTCGTTCAAAAATGTTGTTAATTTAGTTTCAATCGTAAAACAACTTATAAAGGTTTTTACTCAATTGTATAAAAACGGAACTTTGTCGTTTTCATTCTAACAGTGCAATTTGTCTGGGGTTTTGTGCGACCGCCGCTTAGAGAATTTATTACTAGTAACCTTAAAGCGCTCTGTGCACGACCGGACGCCAGTGCGGCGGCGGTGCAGGCGTCCAGCGCAGCACGGTGTGGGCGTCCGGCGCGTCCGGGGCGTCCGGCGCGTCCGGCGCGTCCGGCGCGTCCGCGTAGGACGCGGGGGGTGCGGATCACGGCGAGCGCAGGTCCGGCGCCTTGTCCGGCGCGATGTCGTCCGCCGCCTCGACGGAGACCGCTGCGGTGTCCATGGCGGTCGCCTCGGAGGTTATCACGTTTGATTGGAAAAAGCGTTCTGGAAGTGAACAAACAAGATTATTAATCAGTACTTCTAGCACAACTATGACACGCGACTCTTTGTCGTGTGACAAATGCTACCTATCTGTCCACTCAATACAGTGTGACAGTAACAGGTGATGCTGTCGCGTGAGATATTAGGTACGAAGTCGCGGCCAGTTACATCCAATCGCATACTATGATTAACAGACGTTTAAAAAAAATCCCGAGGTATAGTAATTATCCGATCAACTGGGCTAATGTTGTTAACGAATACAATGCCATTGAGAGGTAAACCACAAATTAGGATAACGAGAATATAGTGTCAAAAAAGTATAACTGCCTTGAAAGATCATTAGATTTTAGATTCTATTTACTAGACAGTAAAGTGTAAATGCAGTTATAGATATATTTGCGATCTTAATTTGTTTTAGCTAGTTCCTCAGAATATGGGTCCTTTATACTTTTGGCAAAATATAAAGACGAGCAAATAGTCCAACTTCGGCCGTTCAGGAGCGCGCGACACGTATTTACACAGACGTGCGATAGCACGTCTGTGTGAGTGGGATCCAATCTGGAGGATTCTAACGTATTCTTAAAACTTTGCTTGTAGTGCGTTCGTACACGGCGCGCACACATTCAAGCGCGCGATGTACCTTTTGTGGGAAGAAAAAATACTATACTGTGCTTTGAGCCTTGAGGTCTTCTAACTCAGAATCGTTAGTGCTTCAGCTTTGTATTGTATGGAAACATATTTTTCACATTGGCACAAAAAGATGACGTAATGGAATACTAAATTTGGGACACATCTTTTCACGTATCGAAAGTATTAACGAGCATTCTGGACCAAAAAAACCTCAAAAATCCATATTCTGAAATAGCTACCTCGGGATTTTTTGGAAAAGGTCATATAAAGTATAAACAATATTGAAACGCCTGATTCAAATTCATAGAATACAACAATGGCATCACTTTTGATGGCATATTTTTTGGTACCTACCTTACTAATTAAGGTAACATTGGTTCCAAAGTATAACAACAAAGCGGTACGAACTGGAAAAATTAATATAACGAGTATTTTAGAACAGATTTTCTCCTTTTGCAACACTGCTTTTCAATTAAGAGAAGTAGGTATATCTTTAGCTTAAAGCAATGCGCCATCTGTCGGTACTGGTAGTAAATCAAGTGCCTTCTTCTTAAAACTAGATGTCACTAGTAGTATCCACTGTTCTCTACATCTGATGTATAATGAATAATTGAATGAATGAGCTAACGTTTATTTAGCGCATAAACACAACAACATATACAGAATAATTTTAAATACAAAACACAAGAAAATGGCGCTAAAAAGGGTCAACACTCAGCATTGTTCCATAGAAAGTCATGGCGCTGATTTTCGGGGAACTGAAATACTAACTTAAACTAAAACCAACTATCCTAATTGAACGAACGCAGAGTTAACAATTGATTTAAAAATAAACTTGAACAAATGATTGATTACACATTATTAACAAAAACAATATATACCTACCTATAATATATTCTGATAATCTTATAAAAAAAAACCTAGCTTACCAAAGGAAATCAAATAAAGTGTATAACTGAATTTCGCTAGTCACCTATCATCGCTGGGCCTACAGAAGTACCTACGAGTAGGTGTCTTTTTCCTTTGTTTTTTATGCCATTTGTGAATCGTATATTTATGTTCGAGCGAAAAAATGTGCCAGTTTAGAAACTATATAAGATAGTCAAGTAAGGTAAGTTACTCACCATCGTCCAACAGGACGACGTGGTCGGGCCCCGCGGGCGCCGTCATTATGTTGAACTCTTCTTCTAGCGTCGGAAACGGCGCATTCCATCTGAAAATATAAGAAGTAATTACAATAAAAAGAAATAAGTTCGACGCTTAAAGGGATGTCCCTTTATTTCGTAATCCTACCTATACTGTATTTTGTCATATTTTGTGCAATAAAGTATTTACATACCAGTAGCGTGGCGTCCAAAGAACTCGATTCCTACCGGCTTGCCTAATATCAGGCATTTGAGCACTTTATTCTACAGCTCTTAAGGAAAATTTACGCCATATGTGCATCGGCTTGCCCAATGATCTTTTACGCCACGCTACTGCTATATAGTGTCATTTGATGGGCATTGTGCACGCCATCTATCGGCCATCACCTAGGTTATTCTCCTCTGCTTCGCACTAGATGTCGCTATGTCGGCTTTGTCGCCACGCACTCACCTGACGGGCGGACCATAGACCAAGCACTTGATGTGCACGTCATCTATCGTTGATAACCTGAGTTGTTCTCCTCTACCTCCTCTACTTACTAGATGTCGCTAGCGGCTGTGTCGCCACGTCCTCACACGCACACCCGCTACCGACCCGACCGTGGTAGTGTGGACTCACCTGACGGGCGCCCCCGGCGGCGCGCGCCACTTAAGGCCGACGGCGCGTCGGCGTGCAGTTGTGATGCAGTTCCCATACAAATCGTAGGGAGTTGCAGTTGGGTTGCAGTCCGTCTGTATCGGCCCTTAGAGGCCAAGCGCTTGATGTGCACGTCATCTATCGTTGATAACCTGAGTTGTTCTCCTCTACTTACTAGATGTCGCTAGCGGCTATGTCGCCACGTCCTCACACGCACGTCGCACATCCGCTACCGACCCAACCGTGGTAGTGTGGACTCACCTGACGGGCGCCCGCGGCGGCGCGCGCGGCGCGTACAGGCCGAGCCCGCCGGGCGGGGACACGGCGCCGCCGCCTGTGCACACCGCGCCGCCGCCGAGGCCGACGCTGCTTAGCGACCCGTAGCTGAACACCTGGAAATTTACAAATATACTATGTTAGGCTGCCCGTCTACTGAAGCAAAATACTCAATTACTCAATCATTTATTGCAATTTCACAAAAGTAGGTACAGATGTCAACTTAAAGCTACAGATCATTGTGAACCCTGTTGGGCACTGCAATTTTAGGGAGATAATTTTAGGGGGGGGGGGGGGGGATAGAGAGAGAGATAATTTATTTGCTTAAACATGCGTATACATAGCATTATAAAGATGTTATAATTAAATATATATAAAAGTATGTTATAGTACATTACACATATAGGGTGGTAATACAAATAAAGGCCGATATCGCAGAAGTTTGCGGCCCGAGCTGCAAGCGAGGGACGTAAATATGCGATCGAGGGCTTTATTTATTACCTCCCGTGTTGTGTACATCATTTTATGTCTACACTTGGCCAGAAAGCGGCTTTTTCTGTACGCGCAGCGTGCGGAAAAAGCCACTTTATGGCCAGGTGTGGCTTAATTAAAGTTTCCTATTTCGTCACCTTTTTAACTCGTCTACAATGCCATGTCGTCAGCATACAATTCCTACCTCGTTCGCATTCTTATATCGTCAATATCCCATTTTAACCATATTCCTACATGGTTCACATAGACAACACTTTTTTAAGCCAGTATATATATTCGACTTTTATCTATAAAGTGTACCTACATTTATTCTACTTATTCATCTATAATTAAGTGGAAATCTATGAGGGAGGCCTATGTCCAGCAGTGGACTTCCTATGGCTGAAATGATGATGATGATGATGATTCATCTATAAATTGCATTCGCGAAAATTGTTGTTGAAACCAACTGCTTCGTCGATTTATCTATTATTAGACGATCTAGAGCTCCCGTTACTCGATGCTAATAGTCAGGATGACTGGCGCGTGTCAGATTTATAGTTATTTTTAATCCCTCGGCAGACATGGGCCGCCGCGGACCAACTCGATGATTTTATAAATAACATTCGTGTAGTCCAAATTATCAATCTTTACGAGCCAGCGCTACGCAAGGACGGGATGATTGCCATTTAAGGGCTCCATAAAGTAGTATGTAACTTAATAATAACTTAAAAATAGTACATTACACAACTAGAGTGGTAATAAAAAGAAAGGCTGAGATCGCAGAAGTTTGCGGCCCGAGCTGCAAGTGAGGGACATAAATATGCGATCGAGGGCTTTCTTTATTACCTCCCGTGTTGTGTACATCATTTTATGTCTAAACTTGGCCAGAAAGCGGCAAAGCGTGCGGAAAAAGCCACTTTATAGCCAGGTGCGGCATAAAATAAATAAGTTGCGAGCTGGGGTACCTCGCTTGCACCTCGGGCCGCAGACATCTGCGATCTCGGCCTTTGTTTGTTTTACCACCCTAGTTGTGTAATGTAGTATAATCGACTTCAAACCAATCATCATCATCATTTCAGCCTTAGGACGTCCACTGCTGGGACACAGGCAATAGACTTCCACATGGGCCGGATAGAAGCGACCCGCATCCAGCGAGTATCGGCAACCCTAACCAGATTATTCGACCACCTTGCGGGTGGCCGTCCACGCTGAGCTTGCCAGTACGTGGTCTCCACTCGAGAACCTTTCTGCCCCAACGGCCATTGGTTCTTCGAGCTTTACCCATTGCTAAAACAATCCCCTAAAAACGAATGCCCTAAAAAACCAATGCCCTAAAAAAATACTCACACAGATGCGTTAGTCAACACACACAAGCAGTATGGCGCTTGCCGCTGCCGTTCTATAAGATCATAGGTATTATATTTCGAAATTTTACTGTCATTCTAGCTAGTGCATTCCAAAATGTAGGTACCGCCGGCGAACGTGTTATTAAGTGTGTCCCCTTGTTTCGCCGACAAACGTTTCATCGAACGTTTCATTTCATCGAATTTTCATTTAGTCGACAACTTTTTTCTCCGAAACCGTTAACTTTTCAGGATTTTTTAAAGAGTCACCTGTAGGTTAGGTTAGGTTAGGTTTCTTTTATATTAATTTCTAGAAAAATATGGTTTCAGAGAAAATTAACTTTCGATGAAATGATATGTCGATGAAACGTTTGTCGACAATTCAAGGGTAAACCGTTATTAAGCCATTTTAATGAAATGAAATGAAATTGATCTTTATTGCAAGATTATGGTGAGTACATAATATGAAGATGTTTAAATTATTTCAAGAGCGCATAATCTACCCATCAGAGCATGCAATAGTTTTAAATAATGAAACTTAGAAGGTATTAGTGCCCCGAGCAAGGAAGATAGAAGCTCACGTTGCTCACAGAGCTGAACACTAGAGCCCTCTTGATAAGACTCTGTAAATTCCGACGCACACAGCGTCGTCCCCTCCGGCGGGGTCGACCTCCTCGCAACAACAGCACACAAGGGCGGCGTCCCGACTTGCCCCAGATCCCGAATGTCCTGGATTAACTTCACTCCGACCTTGCTCGGGCTCAGCTAAGTTTCTTGCCGGAGTCTTCTTAGCTAGGCTAGATTTAGCGAACCGGCAACTAAAACTGCCATTCAATCGATTCACACACTCACATAAGGACAGGTTGATCCGCTTCAACCTTCCCGCTGGTCCGCTGCTCACTTAGAGCAATCAGCGTAACTTCAAGGTGGCCCTGGCCTAGCGTCCTGGTTCGACCCCAGACGCTTTGGCCCCCACCTAGTCCCACCCTCTCTAAGGGGACCGGGACTAGCGACCTGGTTCGACCCCAGGCGCCCCCGGCCCCTACCTAGTACGATCCACTCAAGGTGGTCCGGCTAGCGACCTAGTTTGACCCCAGGGAACGCCACGCTTTCCACCTGGTCCGATTTTTGCTATGTATCCAGTAAGGATTGCTAGTCAGGCTTCAAAATATATATATATATATATATATACAGGGTGGGAGGGACTATACCGACAAACTTTAACTATAGATTCTAACACCTATTAGGAGTAAAAAAAGTTATGTGATGTATAGTCGAAAAACGCTTACTTTCAGAGATATTCATTATTATTTAAATGAAAACTCCCAAGTGTGTAACAAGCCCTAATAAATGCGACTAAGATAGTTTAACTCATATTTTTAAATCCTTTAACTAAACAGCAATTAACCTTCGCAGTATTTGATGGTAAGCGACTACGAGGCCAAAAAATTGACCTTTCGTTTCCATTCGCTTTTTTTTCTTATTGATAACGTTTCCTTCAGTAAGGACATGTTTATAACGAGGGGCTGCATTTACTGATTTATTTTGTTCCATAAGACTATTGATGTAAAATGACAATATTCGACCCATGTTGATATAACATTATTTACTCGTCACACCACCAGGAATTCATGGCTAAAGTATGTCGGTATAGTCCCTCGCACCCTGTATACATATATTCAATAGAACTGACCTGTTGCGGTTGCGTGTGGAAGTGGTTGTAGTGCGATATCGGCGGATGGCAGTCCGTGCGGTACGCGTGCGGGGAGCGGCGGCGGGGCGAGGCCGGGGGGGAGCGCTCCGGGGAGGGGGGGGAGCTGAGCTCGCTCGGCGGGAGCGACGACAGCGCCATGTAGTCCTCGCGAGCCGCTGGAACAGAATACATTAGGGTTTACAATATGTGTATAGATAATAGTTAATAGTAGTTAGTACCTATATTATTTAAATTATTTATTAATGTAATTAATTGTAAATGAAATGTAATGTGATTTAATTAATTTTTATTGTAATTGATTTAATTTAATTTGTTGTAATTTTGATATTGGTTTAATTAATTTTTGTAATTGTGATATAATTTGTACCAATGGGTTTATACCTAAATAAATACACATTTTATTTATTTATTATTACCTACCTAGGCAGGTAAAATAAAGAATGTCTCAGATCGCAGGTACTTGACGCCCGAGACGAAGGCAAGGGCGATAAATATGCGATCTGAGGCTTTCTTTATTACCTCCCGTGGTAAGTACAAAATTTTACGTCTCCCTCTGACCAGAAAGTGGGAATTGCCACTTTATGGCCAGATGTGACGTAAAATATAGTACATTACATAACTAGGGTGGTAATACAAAGGCCGAGATCGCAGAAGTTTGCGGCCCGAGCTGCAAGCGAGGGACGTAAATATGTGATCGAGGGCTTGCTTTATTACCTCCCGTGTTGTGTACATCATTTTATGTATACACCTGGCCAGAAACCGGCTTTTTCCGTACGCGTAGCGTGCAGGAAAAGCCACTTTATGTCCAGGTGTCGCATAAAATAAATAAGTTGCGAGCTGAAGTTAATCTTGTTTTATTTAGCTATGTCACATACAGTCTGTATGTGACATAGCTAAATAAAACAAGATTGAATAGTATATAAAATATGTCGCAGCCAACTGGTTTAGTTAGCCATTTGGTTAGCTGCCTAGCCTTTTCATTAAACACACTCCTTATTTTAGGTTAGGTTTGTTAGTCAGCTTGTGTCCCTCAGAGCAGAAATAGAAGCCCCGCTCAGCGAGGCATCGTCGATCTGCTGGCGGTTCATAGTTTAGTGAAAATGCTAGGCAGTTAACCAAATGGCTAACTAAACCAGTTGGCTGCAACATATATAATATACTAGCTGAGTGCAATGAATGCTTGTAAGTTACCCTTGCACCTTATGAATAACGGGACTCTTAATTATGTTGAACTCCAATACAGTTATCTCACATCTCTGGTAAGTTTTGAACAAAAAAATCTAGCTTAGGTACCTACTTTATGTATGATTCGTGGTGTTTTAATGTGTTGATCGCATCGGTCTGATCTCTCCTTAGTTGGGGTTATGGAGCTTAGATGGCCGCTCTGTGGTAATAACCTGACCTTCCCAACCTAAATAAGTAGGTGTGGCAGCCACGACCGCGAGCAACTCTTCGATGAACGCTGAAGAGCACGTACCATCAGGATTGGTTGAAGCGGTTTTGTGTGGTGATTGGTGGTAGAACTAGTGGAGGTTTTATTATTGTGTGTATGACTTACAACAGTGATTACCTGTGGACCGTATGATGGCCACGGGACGGGCCATGGGCGGCAGCGGCGGCGGCGGCAGCATCGAACTGCTGAAGTACGCTGGCTTTGGACTCCGGGAGAGGCTGTGGACCTGCAACAGAAAAATTATACCGTTTAGTCTAATTATTAATGTTAAGTACATGTCATAATGCACAGACAAGATGGGAAAGCAAGCAACGTACTCGTAGTGCTTTCTGGTCTAAAAAATAGGACTTATTTAGGATTACTTGATTTAAAATTTGGGCATGTGATTACTCAAGCAGCCTTAAACATTTGGACGCCTGAAACGGCAAAAAGTGGAGAACTTCTTTCAAGGCTTAGCCTGTAACACCTGTTTTGAAACCCGCTTTTAACAAATAAATGATTGACTTTGACTTTAATAACAATGCATGGCCGAAAATTTCTTGAGTCACGCGATGCCCTATTGAAAGTTGCTGGAGTTCGCTGGATACGGGCAGTGTATGACCGCTCACGGTGGCGTTCTTTGACAGAGATCAGGAAAACAATGTAAATGGAGATTTCTAGAAATCGTAATTCCACCATGCAGCATGGTGGTAAAGGATCTATTTGCCAGTAGATGTCAAAATCTTGTGATTAATTGAATGGATTGATGGATTTTGTGGTCCGCTGTCAAAAAGATCTTTTGCCGCTGTGCGGCAGCTGGTCGATTACAATATCAAGAAACCAATTCCATGAAAATGTAACGGAAGTTGCCATTTCATTGCGTGTTTATTTATTTATGGCGTAAAATTAAACTATTAATTTTAATCTAGATAAGTATAACTTTAATCCCTAGATATTATATTGACACCTGAATTTGCACCATCAATGAAGAAACACGCGAGAAATTGCTAATTCACGTTACTCTCTATCGTGGAATTATAATAGTACATTACATAACTAGGATGCCCTCGATCGCATATTTACGTCCCTCGCTTGCAGCTCGGGCCGCAAACTTCTGCGATCTCAGGCTTTCTTTATTATCTCCCGTGTTGTGTACATCATTTTATGTCTACACTTGGCCAAAAAGCGGCTTTTTCACTTGAAAAAGTCACTTTATGGCCAGGTGGGGCATAAATTAATTTATATAGTCTAGAAAAAGATGATGAAGGAAATGGGGCGTTGGTACCTGTAGTTGCTGCACGTCGGTCGGCTCCTGACAGACGAACGTGACGAAGTCGCCGAGTGAGTCCTGCGGCGTTCCGTCGTACTTCGCGCTCGAGTGCTGGCTGGATAACGCGTCCGAGGCTGTGCAAAAACACTTCAATTAAATAAAAACCTTCTTATTATATGAATATCCAAGTAGAACCCAAAAAAAAGCATCTGTTGTATACTTTCTTTCACTTTCTTGAATCTCTCTGGACGTAAAATGTGTGACAAACATATAGGAGCTTGCTTCAGTGTCCCACCAAAACGCTGTATCAATCTTTATATGAAAACCTTATAGAATATAGAGCATTTTGGCATGATAAGGCAGCTAGGAAAAGCAAAACCTTCAGGTTAGGACTTCCGGTTCACGCACAAATGCTGTCAAAGCTCTGAATGTGAGGGAACAGATTAGTAAACTTAATTGTTCCCTTCAATAGATCTTACTTTCCCTACTAACTTATATGAACGGAACGGCAACTCCGGTTCTTATGATACAACTTGATCAAAGGTGGGCAAACTTTCTTCATGGTGGGCCAGAAAATTTAAGAAATTTCAGACAATGGCCGGATATGTAGCAAAAGTGAATCTTGTTTTATCGCGGGTCATATACTATTATTTTGGAGGACGGGCGACGGGCTGGAGATGGCCTGCTGGGAGGGTTTAATCCTCGTACTTCGCCCACCACTGAACTAGATAATAGATGAGGCTGTTTTGGTTTTGATAATCAGTAATTGTTCTTTATAACGGAATACTTAAATGATTATGACGAATGATAATGTTACAACATCACAATGCGTTCCACATACCAGTTGGATGCGTGTCGGTGGGATGTGGTGGATGTTGGTAGAATATGGTGTTGGAGGAGACCAGCGGTGCTTGACTGAGGCCCGCTGAGCTGGGAGGGATGCCTGCAAGGAGAAATACATTGACATAGAAATGGTAAATCCAGTCGAAGACGAACATTTACAAAGAATCCTAGAACTTTGGACATTTGTGATATGGAAGAAAATGTCTACAATATGGTAATAATGCTGGAGGAACCAACAAGAGATTACCTCTGGACAGCCCGATGCAAGGGGTACAACCCATCATAGAGGCGTTCCTTGAGAAAGGTCTACTAAGAAGTGGGCGTCTATCACTGATGTTGATGATGGTGGTACATAACTGCTGAAGCACCGCCTCATGAGAGGATGCCTGTGCTCACAGCGGCCTACTGATTGATGATGCTGCAGTCCGCGAGCACGGGCGGTATGGCGCGCTATTCCGGGGATATCAGTAATGTTGTAGCCATAATAGTACCTTAACCTCAGCATATGCAAGTGCTACTTCAAGGACCACAGTGGTATAATTGGCTGATGATGGTACTTACGAGTTGGAGGGCATTATGCGCTCCGCCGCGACCTCGAATATCAGCGAGGCTGTTGTACACTACTACCCCGACTTCAGCATCCAGGTGTTACTGAAGTACCGCTCGATGAAAGGATGGTCTCGCCCAATGCGGTCTCTATCCCACAAGGGGATGGCCACGCTCACATTGGTATGATGGTACTAGTACTTACTGAAGCACTGTCCCACGAGCATGGAGGGCGTGGCGCGCTCCGCCGCAGGCTCGAAGGCCGGCGGGGCGGGGCTGTTGTAGCCACAGTAGTACCCGGACTCCAGTTTAATGCCGCCGGAGCCGCTCGGAGACTCCGAGCCGGTCTCTTGCAGGATTGAGGCTGGAGTGGAAATAAGTCTTAGGTATTACTGCAAAAAGATACACTTTTTTATACTACTAGGGTGGCAATCAAAGTTTACGGCCTGCCTGATGGTAAGTAGTCATTGTAGTCTATGGACATTTGCAACGCCAGGAGAATTGCGTGCGAATTGCCGGCCGTTCCAAAACCTATTTGCTCCCGTCTTAAAGAACTCCATTCCATACCTCCTGGGAAACCCGAAACTTACTCCATAATCGGATAGTGCATAAGTTTATTCGCATTATTGTAGATAACAGGCATTTTGGGTAAACATGATACCATCACTTTCCAGCAGGTAAGAAGAAAGTGAAATGCAAACCCATATTATTTCAAAATATTATCAAATAAAACGTAAAAGTAGGTACGTTGAGAACTTTTATTTTGTCACTGTAAGTTTCTTTTTTCAACATCCTACTTATACCTAAAAATGTCTCTAAAGAATAACCCTTGCTTCGCAGAAAATCTTCCAAACATATCAGTTTTTCTTATGAGGTCACTGTCAACCACAGATATATATCGAGGTACAAGGAAAAACTGTATATACCTCGCGTGCTAAAAAGAAGTGACGGTGACCTACCTATACTTTACACTCCATCAACCTCCCACCTAGTCCGACCCTATCGAGGTGGACCGGAACAAGGCGACCAGGTTCGACCCCTGGCGCCCCCGGCACCCACCCAGTCCGATTCACTCGGGGTGGTCCGGCTAGCGACTGGTTCAACCCCAGAGAACACCACGGCCGACCACCCGGTCATACTATCGCTACACCCACTAGGGTTGCGAGTTAGTCAGGCTTTAAAAAAAAACTCCTGCAACTTCAGAAAACGATATAATTAATCGTTCAAATACCACCTAATGGAATGGAAAATGTTTTCCATCACTAAATTGTACTTTTGGCGTCAAACACCAAGCGAAAAACGTTACACGCTTCTTTGCCATACAAATCGACGAACTATTACCTTTTATCTCGATATATTTGTGGTTTTTCGTATGAGGTCACTGTCAACGGCCATTCTCACGAAGTATGTCTGCGGTCACCTAATTACCGCGACGCTGTTTTCATACTAAATGTATGGAGAAGCGGTAATTAGACGCAGTCATACTTCATGAGAATGGCCATCAACTATGAAACCCTTAAAATAGTATAAAATAGATATATAAAGAGTCATACCTTTGGACAACTTCCAGAGTTCCTTCGAAGAGAAGACGCCGGTCGCTAGAATAATATCGTTGCAAATTACTCCGTTGTACGGATTGTGGCTATAGCCTGAAATTGCCCAGACGTTACACTCAATATTACGTATACAACGCTGTAAACTAGGGGTAGGGGGAGCTGTTACATTTCAATGTTTCATTTGACCAGTTGTTTCATTTCATTGAATGTTTCTCTTCATCAAGTTTTATTTCATTTAATCTTTCATTTTATAGAATTTTCATTTCGTTGACAACTCTTTTGTATATGAAATTTGATTAAAGCACAAATGTGTCTTAATAAAAAGTAAATGATTTTATTAAACTTAATTTTTCTAATATCGTTTCAATAATAATTTAACACTTAACCGCAGTATTCTCTAAAGCCATAACATTGTCATGATTTTTAAAATTCTCATCATGTAGTAACCATTAGGGAAAGTTTTTTTATCAAACCCGAGAAAAAAGCAGAGAAAAATACTTTCAATTAAATGATAATATGTCAATGAAATGAAACAATCAGTGAAACGCTTATCGATAATTTAAAGGTAAACCGGTAGGGGGGGGGGGGGTCAGTCAATTCAGCAATAGGAGTAGGTTAGTTAAAACATGAAACATAACCTATTATAGAAACCTAGAAAGAAATTTAATTGCAACAAAAATTATGATTTGAACCAATAACCAAAACTAAAAATAACCAACGTTACATCGTAATGTATCCACTTATTGCTGAAATGAACTAAACATTAAAACTATGGTGCAGTTCAAGTGCTCATACAAATCGTATGCACGCTTGAACCCAGACGTGGATCTATCTAAGACTATTAACAGTCTATGGTAACTTTCCATACAAACAGGGATTTACGGGAAGCCACATGAACATTCCGGATGAGACATTGCATACCAAAAATACCAACCGCTATATTTATAAGAACTATATTTATAATGACTTCGAGGAAGATAAGTCATAGAAGCCACACCAGTGTACAAAAGTCGTAACGACCACGGACGACAGGCATGTCACATTTGCTGCCAACATAAACGTGTGACTAACAAATATTGCATATCAACTGCAGTACAACTGTAACATTGTAGTTTTAATGCAGTTTTTCTGCATTAAATACCGAATTAAAATTACTCCGTGCAGTTCTATCGACTGTAAGTGGCATATATTGCTCTAGCACAATTTTAAACTCATATTTCTTAGATTGTAGCAAATACTAAATTGCATTTGGTAAGAAATGCAGCCCGGTTCTAAATCATTTTATTAAATATTTGATATTGGCGAACAGTTTTCAAGATGGCCGTGTCAGACCAGAGATCATTCAACCTGATTTTGGGGCTAAAATACCCATCTAAGTTTGACAAGCCTGCCTTTTCTTTCCAGTCTGATATAGCGTTTACGTTCTTTCTCTATTAAAGTAACTTAATGGTGTGGTGCATCATTGAAATAGCTTATATTTTTGGCACGTGCAATGACTCGTCGTCAAAAATAGACGTCATCAAAAAACTGAAAGGTTCAATGCTTTTCTAAGACTAAAATGAAGTATTTATTAGAAAAGCATCGAAATATACAAAGATAAAAAGAGTGAAAGAGAAAGAACACCGACTACATGTACAAATAACAACAAACGAGCATGAACAAATCGAGACTGGTGAGCGAAAATACCTGAACGTCTGGGACCAGGTTTTGATAACGATAAATACTACAAGCATTTATAGAGTCGAGATAAAATAATGTGACTTCCTTAAGACTATCAATATTAATCAAAATTATTTACAAGTATTTCGGTGATAAAAGCGACGCGGTACACTAGCTTCACTATTTCACCAATATTTGTCAAAATTCTATACCTAATCAATAAATTTACTTCTTCCGTTTTGAAAAATATGACATCGGTGGACGGCAGAGCTAGTTTATGTATATCTACACCTTTAATTAAGTTCACCTCGATTTTGGTAATATCTCCAGCTGTATATGTTAAGGACTACCTTCTAAACAGTTAACATCTTTGACTCTTCATATAATTTATTATGATGACTGATGATCGTAGTTGTAGTAGGAGTAGGGCACAAATACAATCTCGCTATCGACTTCAGTCCATCGTCTTCCTCAAAACATCGTAGATTTTGATTTTTTTATGTGATAGGGGCAAACGAACAGACGGATCACGTGATGGTAAGCGATTACCGCCGACAATACCCATACACACCTGCAACACCAGAGGAGTCACAAGTGCGTTGAACGTGGTTAAATGGGTCAATCGACTTTTCTTTGTCAACAAAATTTCACCTTCTCCGACTAAAATTAAAAGGAAATCTATTCGGATATTTTTTGAATAAAATGTATGCTCATTTAAAAGACAGATAATAAAGCTACGTAATGCAAATGTTTTTTATTATAATTTGTTTATTATAACTTTTTTAAAAGCAGTGACCCAGCGGACATATCTGTCCCCCACTTTTGTATGAAAATAAGGGTTCGTCCGCTGGGTCACCCTATTTATTTGTTAAAAACCAGTTTTATTTTTACTTAATTATCTCTAGATGTAAGATCTTGTTCCATTTAAATCATGTTAAAACATGCAAAAGGTGAACAAATAAAGAGAAAGAGCAATCTTTGCATAAAGCAAAGAAAATTGATTCACCCAAATACACCAAAACTTCAAGTATTCCCGCTCACTACAGTAATACAACAACAACGTCCAAGTGTCAAAATAATTTGGTAACCAAAAGCATGAGAGGTGTGAGTGCAAGCCAATGCTGGGATTAAAGATCAAAATACACAAATTACTATAGAAAAATCAAAGAAAATTTTAAAGACACTGTGCAACACCAATCATTGGTTATGTTATTTCTTTAGTTTAGAAGTATTTAGTGGTGGTCGGTTTAAAATTCTGTATATTTTTTTTTGTGCGAAAATCTCTCTTCTAAATAAATACCTAGTGTGTAGTGGAGATATTTTGGCAATTTAGTGTGTTTGACACAAGATGAAAAACAAATAAAATACATGTTATCTGGATGCTACCCAATAACAACAATCCTGAACTCAAATACTATCAGGACTTGTTTTGAACAATAGGCAAAATAGTCTTAATCAGTGATCATCTCAAGCGTCCTAAGGCCTCGTAAAATTATGTGTATTGAATACTTCCATGTCTACTATCAGTAACAAGAAAGATCAAATTAGAATTTATAGAATAAAATAGAATAGAATAAAACGTCGTTTATTGCATAAACTAGTGTGTTCATTTCCATACAAAGTTGACAAATTGTAGACACAAAAGTCCCAACAGCTACCTTTTGCGGGCCTAATTATACCTAATTATGACCCTTCTAAAATATACGCGGGCAATATAACGTTTTTGAATAGTTGTGACCCCCCACCGCGTCCCGTATTCTCCTTTATAGAGATGTTCTAATAATAAGTTCTATTTTAACTCATAACGAGTTTACGTGTCACCAATTCGTTTTTAATTATGAAAGTCTTTGAATTCTCCTAGTCGTTTAAGATACATGTTCACTGTTGAATGTTGCACGTAAACGCATCCAATAAATAAACACAAATCGATCTAGTCCCAAACTAAGCAATGCTTGTATTACGGGGATGTGACGATGGACAGACGTTTTCAGCGATATTTGTTAGAAAATACATTAAACGTCACTTTGATAGTTACAAAACAAAGGTCTCACAGACCAGCATATTTGAGCAGATACTTTCCCATCCCTGCCCAGGGCGCTAAGCAAAAAGCTCGTCCAGACCACTGGGGAGCGCAGAGCTGGCTCGTTCCTCAGTCAACGGATCATCATAACAATCCAGAGGAAGAACACAGCCGTTCCCCATTAGGAACGTGCCAACCCGAACTGGGACCTCCTCTAATTTATTTTTAATCTAGTAGCGTCGTTTAATTGTAAATATACTCGTAAATTTTATTTCCATTCCAGTTCCAGCCTAATTGTTACATGAAACTTTGATAGCTCTGATTGGACAATCTACAGAACGACATATTAGTACGAACGAAATAGTTTCCATTTAAAAATGTCCGAATTGTAATTTTAATTTAGTGTAACTAAACCGACCACCACAGTAAAGAAACAACACACCGCACACCGACAGCGCCGGCGTTACCTTTGCTCTTCGCGTCATGTTCGTTCTCTTTCTCTCTCGGGTTGGGCGAGAGAGAGCCACTTAGGATATCTGAAACACATCAGCTGTTAAGATCTCAAGGAAAACCTCAGTTCTGCGTTTTGAAAGAGACCTTTATTGTAATACAAAGGCATTGTAACCGAAAAATGGCATTATTCACCAAAAGACAAAGGTGTTCACCTTTGTAACAACAATGACAGTCGATGCCATAGTTCAAGTACGATACCTTTATAATACGTTAAATCGATTTAGTCTATTTAGAACCTAAGACTACATAATAACCATAACTAATGCATGGTCCTAAAATGGGACTCAAAGACTACGGTAGCTGTATCTACATTGTTTATCTATTTTTGACGGTTATTTATCTACGTTGAATCTGAACAATGGCATTATAATGACAACGCCTAGCCTATCCTACAATAGAACTGTTCAAATCAGATATAAAACATGTGCATTACTTTAAGTACACACATTCTGCTTAAAATTCTCTTGATCGATATTTTCGCCTAATTCAGCACGCAAGTATTTTCTTATGCAACAAAATATTTTAATTTAATCATGCAATTCTTATAAATAATACCTAAGTATTGTGTAATTATTATATTCGTTCTTTCTAATATGCTTTAGAAACCACAAGCACATGCTTAGATCATTATGAAAGCTTCCCTTTACACATTCAAGTAATATTTCATACGTAAGGAGGTAACTCCTTAAATCTAATCTTCGCAGTTCGTTACACTTAAAAAGGATAAGTGTATAGCGTAAAATGTAATATTTATCTACTTAGTAAAATTTAAACATTGTGTCTTAGGTTGTTTTAAGTGTAAAAACTTTTGATCTTGCTTAAAAATCAATATATTTTGCTGGTCAAACATACAAATCACTATCGCATTTCTTAGCAAACAATTTGCATCACTGTTTTTAGTTGAACGAACAACGACTTTGTATTCCACGCTAATAGCAACAAAATCAAGAGTTTTTTGTACCAAGAGAATGAATTTAGGAGTCACGATATTTAATTTGTGACAAATTTTCCCAGAAATGCTATTTGAACACTACAATAAGGTAAGTAACCTATAAACAATTCACATTGAGGCACGGGTCCCACCGCCGCCGAGTAAGCGAGTAAAGTTAGGCGAGTAGCATTACATTGCGGATCTGGAAAGGTCGATCACACTGTGCCTGGTCAGCCCGCAATGAACTGTTACTCGCCCAACTTTACTCGCTTACCCGCCGGCGGTGGGACCCACTGGTCCCACTCCTGACACCAAGGACCTTAAAATAAATAGCCGGACGTAGCTCTGCTAACAGATAACTAAAGCACTAACTTATACTCTATTTTAGGTACTTAAAAAAAGTTAAACAAAAAAACCACGTGACTAGGGTCGTTCAGCCAGTGGTATTGTGCCACAGACACAAAACATTACTTTGATTGGCTGAACGACCCGAGTCACGTGGTTTTTTGTTTTTTTTTATGTGTGATAGACAAGCATTTGACTCCGATTGCACCTGATCTAAAAGTACAGAGTATAGTGAGCCGGTCGCTTAACGCCCATTTGTGTGTGCGTAGTGGTCGTAGTAGGCTACTCCGGTGGTTGATGTGTGCGTGCTGCTCGTAAGTACAAAACGACCGTCTCACTAAAGCTGCTTCAGTTAGGTATCAGTCAGAGAAGCTACGTCCAGCTATTTATTTTAAGGTTTTGATTGACACTGAAGGTATACCTTTTGCTATATGAGATTCGAACTTAGGCGAAGCGTGATTGTACCCACAAAAATGTACCTACAAGTATGTTAAAGAGAGCAAATTTCTTGGTATTTGTGAGGCAGTTTCTTGTTCTCGTTTTGACAGTGGTGATATTAGTACAAGGACACAACAATTCTGGCAACCGAGTGGAAAAGGAGATTAATAAGTAACTAAATAAAACTACTACTACTTAGTAACTTAATTACTCGTGACTAGCACACCAGACTAATCTATTCTACTCGTATTATCTTATAAAGCTTGCGAGACGAAATGAAGAACACAGTACAAATGATCCAAATTCAATCGATCAAGGAAAGTGACAAATGTACTGTTTATATGTAAAAAGGTACAGTTTAAGATCTTGTCCCAAAAAACCCACGTTTCGATTATCCGAATTTCCGAACTACGCCCAAATGGTTCGGATAATCGAGCTTCTACTATACTATTACTGATTTACTAAAAATGACCACATTCTTTATCTCGTCTCTCTATCTACGAATCCGAAATAACTGAGCGAAAGACCTGGTAGACCGTCGCTCCCATTACCATAGCTGTTGATGAAGTTGGCCAGATACAGGTCCAGCTCTCTGACCGACACGTTGATGTGGTAAGGGTTCACACAGAGACCCGGTTGCGTGCACTCTGGGTGCTTCTCCAGCCGCTCCCCGTCGGTGCTCTCCAGGGGTATCGCTTTGAATAGGATTACCATGACTAGGTCTAGACGCCACACCTGGAATGCAGAGGTTGGGTGGTTGAGCCTATAGTTGTTAAATCGATTTACAATGTAACTGAACCATTGGCAAATACGAGAAGGGAAATTATCGTGAGGAAACCGCAGTAAGGTAACTTAATGTCTAAGCATGACCTCTAGCACAACTGTGACACGCGACTCCTTGTCGCACGACAAATGCTACGGATCTCTTTCCACTCATTATAGTGTGACAGTGACAGGTGATGCTCTGTCGCGCGAGAAACGAGGTCGCGACTAATTATGCTAGACAGTCAGGTTGATCTGGATTCCCTGCTATGGAGGTTAGATGGCAGTTGCTCTAACTAAGATAAATAACACGACGTGCCAAATCTGGGATCACGTTTATGACATGATCAAGCGAACACAGAAGGTACACAGTATCAAGGTTACGATGCATCTGCATTTACATACTATGTTATTATTTAATGAACATCAACTCTGAGTGTCGTCTTCTGCACGCCCCAGTTCTTTGCTGCCAGAGCCCATGAGTATAGTTACTACTCAATTCAACTATTTCTTTCCCAGTTACCGCCACCCGTAGCTTGTAAACAAACATACAATAAAACACGAAAATAAAACTAGATCAGAGATAACGTTATTAAAACAGCTATGTGTTGCACAAGCTTCATCGCTGCTTTGTCTAAGGTTATTTAACCAAACATTGCGTAGTTGGTATACTAATGAAAAAGAAAAATATCACAGTTATAAAAATCTGAATTTCGCTCAACGAATGGCCTCTTTCAAAAGTTGTACCCAATAGAAAGATCACTTCAATGTATAACAAACCCAGGGTATGTCCTTTTTAACCGACTTCCAAAAGAAGGACGGTTCTCAATTCGTCTGTATGTTTTTTTTTTTTTTTTTTTATTTTTTTTTTTGTGTGTTTGTTTACCGATTACTTGAAGACGGCTGGACCGATTTGGAAAATTCTTTTTTTGTTTGAAAGGGTAGACTTCGGAGGTGGTCCCATTGTAACCAAATCAGGATCTGATGATGGGATCTTGGAGAAATCGAGGGAACTCTTCAAATATTATAGGCACACATATAGCGATTTCAGTATTTTTCGTAATTTCTCGTCCATTTCTTATTAGCAACGAGTTTCTAGTGTTAACCGACTTCAAAACAAAGGGTAAATTTGTATCTAGGTTTCTTCCCCGATTACTTGAAGATGGTTGAACCTATTTCGAAAATTCTTTTTTTGTTTTAAAGGGTATACCTCCGAGGTGGTCCCATTGCAACCAAATCAGGATCTGATGATGGGATCTTGGAGAAATCGAGGGAACTCTTCAAATATCATAGGCACACATATAGCGATTTTGGTATTTTTCTTAGTTTCTCGTCCATTTCTTAGTAGCAACAAGTTTTTAGTGTTAACCGACTTCAAAACAAAGAGCAATTTTATGTAGGTTTGTTCCCCGATTACTTGAAAACGGCTAGACCGATTTGGATTTTTTTTCTTTTAACTAAATAGACTTAAGTCTATTTGGTCAAAACAATATTTTTCCAGCGCCACTAAAAATTAAAAAATAAAGTAAATTTTTAAAACAAAAAATAAAAACCGACTTCCAAAAACTTAAACTAAAAATGAAAAAATAATATGTTAATTACCCCAAAGAAATGGATAATCAACGATTCATATATACATATACAGATATTTATAGTTTTTAATCTGTTGTTTTTAATATCACACTTCATACGATTAAAAATGTCTAGCTCTTCATCATCTTACAAGCCTGTCTCAAGTACCTACCCTCGTTACATAGTCCTCTAATTACTACAGATTTCTCACAGCTCAAGATAAATTTTATTCTATCTCACCTTCTTAGCCTCAAACAGTCTATCCTCCTCAGCTTGCACTTTTAATCTGGGTTGGTCAGAAGACACCGTTCGTCTCTTTTGATTCTCAGTACTCTTTCTCACACACGAGGCATTACCATCACCAGTCTATTTCACTGTATCAGCCTGCCTCAAGCAATCTATCCTCCTCATCTTACCCTTTTGGTCTGGGTTAAACAGAACACACGCCGCTCTGCTCTTCCTCTTTATTCTTAGCACTCTTTCACATTCACACAATATATTACCCTCATCAGTCGATCTCACCTTATCAGCCTGCCTCAAGCAGTCTATCCTCCTCATCTTGCCCTTCTGATCTGGGTTGGACAGCACACACACCGCCGGCCTCTTCCCCGTGATACTCAGGACGAAGTCCTCCCGACAGTCCTGTGTGATGTCCTTCCTTAACTTGCCTAGCAGCCGCGAAGCCCATTTCTGTTTTACTTCTGCTTTTTCGTTCTGGAACAGCCGTGTAAAACTAGTAAAGTCAGATGCACGTTTTTTTGCATTTGACATATTAGGCAATAGGCCTTGAGTTCTGACCTTGATGCGTATGGCTTGCTCGTGGTACTTGAAAAATAAAGCTATATTTCAGAGTAGATGATATCTACGTGAAAAATTGCCATGAAATGGCAACGCACAAACACTGCTCGTTTCTTAAGAAGTTATAAGGTTTTTTCTTGAAGTACATTTGAATGTGTCAATCAAATTCCAGGAAATAATAACAAAATTACCTGTAATTCATACTTTGTATGCCGCTCCTCTTCAAGGCTCATCCGTTTTTCGTGTTTCTTATAATATTTCCGTTTCGCCGCTTGTAAATTGAACCACGTGTACGAAAAGGACTTTACAAAGGGCATCAGGGCCTCTATGAACGGATGGAACTCGTCCTGTGAACATTCAAACAACCAAACACTAATTAGAACAAACAAACAAAATGTTCTGACATCGGGTTCCAAGGCTCTGTGACCAAAGGGTAATGACGCAGACCCTAGTTGGAAAATACTAGTAGGACCTATATACACTTTAATTCTGACTCATATTTGTTCGTGTCATGTGTGCTCCATTATATCATAAATATTTAAACTATTCATAGATTAAAAAAGAAAATCAAAATAAATCTTATAGGGAATCGAACCCAAGGCATTTTTAAAAGAAATCCTAAAAGTGGCGCCCCAACGTGGGACTACTTTTTGGCGACGCAGTAAACTTTTCCAGGAAAGTTGGCATTCCGAAGTTTTTACAAGCAGTTAGGTTTAAAATATTGCTGCTTTCAGGAACTTGAAGACAATGGGCCGTAGATCAAAACTGCAATCCTATAAGAATACTTAATCCTCAAGTTCGTTAATTTATTATGAAAAATTTAAATAGCTGTGGAAACATTCGTTAATTATGGCATACACATATTTTTCTAAATAAGGATACAGATACAAAGAGGGATGACATTGTAAACATAGTACACACATGAGATTGATGTCTTGATGATATATTTATTATTAATGTAATATATTCTCAAAACAGCCAAACGAAGAAACAGAGGCTTTTAAAGTACAACAATGCTGATTAAGCTGCAAGGCGAACGGATTGTCCTTATTATTATTGTTAGGTAGTATTTAGTTCATTTATACCAGAAATTATTCCCATGGAACACTTTGTGTGATTGATTTCTTCTACAATTACAAGTTTTTTCGCATATTTTTAATTCCAATAACTACCTAGGTATCAAGCAACAACTTACAGGTTCTTAAACGGTAACGTTATTTCAGATAGCTCCAGTTTTAAATGACAGCGGAAACCACTATCATAAATTACTAAACAGCCATATAAATCCCGCGGTCAAAATCAAAATCATTTATTTCTACAAGTAGGCCCTCAAGGGCTCGAAAGGGTCGAAATTAAGATGCCTAGTTGTACAATATGAAAGGGTGGCCAGGGTATGCCTTGTCTGGTGCTAAGCAGGCACAGTAACCTATGGATGCTTGCTTACACGCGTGTTGTAATAATGATGAATGTCCTAAGTTATTGTAATTTTAAGTAACTACGGTATATCGACACGTGATATATGCATGTATAAATGATAAACGAGTTATAGCTAACATAAAGAAGGCTAAAGACACAGATTCGATCCCCGACAGAGAGTTGAACAGTCTTGGGATTGATAATAAAGTATTATTATCAATCCCAAGAGTGTTGAAGTTGGAAGGGCTAGTCACTTTATCGACCGATCGACTTGTTGGCCAACGTAGGTAATATAATGTGTGTACGCAAACCACTCCATAATATAAGCTACATTCTAATTAAACTTGTAGAAATGTATTTGTACTGTTGTTGATATGGCGATTTAAGTTATCAAATACTTAAATAGCAATATCCAGCCCCCCCCCCCCCCCTGATAGCATCAACGTACCCCAATTTCTTCCAAGGCCCCTACCGCCCCCTGGGAATCCTCAGCACCCACTGGGGGGAGGTAGAGACCACTTTGGGAACCTATGGTTTGTCCGATCTCTTAGACTTAAAGGATAGACCCGATAGCCCGATGAGCAGGTGAGAATAGCATCGATCGACGCAACAGGTGAGCCGCCAGTGTTACTGAATAACTGACAACATCATTATTTACGGGCTGGAAGCGCTGCATTGAATAGGTTTGATAGGTATTATGTTAAACCGGGGGTTACAGGCGCTTAACCTCGCAAAAAGTGGTAAGAATAATTCGGTCGGATAGACTGAACTATCTTATTTAGCTGACACATTTTTACTCTTTTTACCTAAAATAGGTTAAGCCTCGTAAATTAAGCAATTCCGGATAAAGAATGCTGGTAAATAGTGCTACTGAACGCTGGTGCTACGATAATGCGCACTACTATGAAAAACCCTAGCTGCTACGCCGTATGTGATGAAAATGTTAAAAAATCTAATAAACTGCCTGAAAACATCAAAGAAAACCCCTTAATAAATTAAAAAAAAACCGTACTCATTCCTTACCCCGCAGTGTCACTATACTTTAAAGAAATATTTGGATTAAAATCGAGGCTATTGAGTTGCATTGTTATATAGTTTTAAGATTATTATTTATTTCTACTTAGGTACTTAATTTGCATGGCTTTTTAAAGCCTAAATGTAAGCTCAAAACTTAGATATACTTACCTACATACTACATTTAAAGCAAATAAAAATCATATTTTTATAGGTAATTTCACGAAAGTTGAGGTGACTTGACAAAAAAAGTGAATGAATGAAATGAATGAGTGAGTAATTAACACGAGGCTATAGTTTAAACATTTTTTTGGTCTATCTTGCAATTCACTGTTGAACCTGCTATCGGTACGAAAAAAGAACAGTAATTTCATAATCCCGCTGTCATTACATGACAGTGTTGTTGTGTCCGTGGCCTCAACTTTCGTGAAATTACCTATACTTGAACTGACAAATTTATGTACAAAATGTTGAATCAGAGTGCTTTAATTATGATGAAATAAAAGTTTTGGGCTTAAGTATACAGTTGTTTCTTACGTTAGGAATGCGTTTACTAAATAAGACTGTAATGTTAAAGTCGTGTTAGTTACGCCATTTATAACGTCAAAAATCGGTCCGACCGATTTTTATGATTTTTGATTTTTTTGGGTTTGTCTTTGCCCGGAATAACAATATAACTACTAAAACATCAAAAAATCTGAGGCAGAACTAAGTTCGCTGGAACAGCTAGTTTCACATAAAGTAAATTTAAAGTGCCCTAGTGCTTAATGTTCCTAGACAATTCAAGAGCGTTAATCTCGGTAGAAATTACACAAATCTCTAGAAACGAACAAAAAAATAGAAAACAAGATTTTGCCAGAATGAACGAAACGTGATAGATAGATAGATATATAAACCTATAGACACCAGTTTACATGTCCTGATTAAAACTTTACGATAAATCGTAAAACACGAACACAACAGTTAGGTAAATCCCGAATTCCGCAGCAAACACATAATAAACATATCGACACATTTGCATACATTACGATATGATTCAAGCAACACAATACATTTGATGGCGCATGCGCGTTGCATACTAAATTAATTGTATGTATGATATGACACATGTATGGAAATGGGGTCAGGGGTTTATTCTTAAGGATTAGGGTAGGAGTTGTTTTTTGCTTATCTAGGAGAAGGATTTTTATGTGAGGCCTCGTTCGATACCAACTTTGTGATGTTACAGTAGCACACAAGCTGTATAGTGCGGTTGTCTGCTTTTTTCTGTCTTATTTTTTCCCTAATGTCTCACAATTTTCTCTGAAACCATATTTTTTCGGAACTTTCATAAAACCACCCTAACCTAACCTACTGTATTCTATAAAGCCATACAATTTTTGGTCTCGAAGAAAATTGAGAGTTGGGAAATGAAACATTTGGGTTGGGATTATTTATGCGGCGCATTATTTATGCGGCGAAAAGGCGGGATACCGTATAGTGCTTATCAGTGGCGTGGCGTCCATAGAACCCGATTCCCACCGGCTTGCCTATTTTAAACCATATGACCGGAGTATCTACTAATCCTGTAAAAAAAGTCATCCAAATCTGCTCCGGCTATACTAAGAATATATTTCACACCACGCCACTGGTGCTTATACAGCCAATGTATAGAAATTATCCGTTCAAGAGAGCTAATGCTGTTAAAGTATACAATGTCATTGAGCGAACAATGCCATTGAGGTAATACAATACCACAAAAAAAAAATAACAATGCGTAACACGAGTAAACCCGGGCGGTCTACCTGGCTCCCCGTTGAATCTGTAAAAGCAAAACGCATTATTATTTTTTTGTTTGAAAGCATTTGCCGCCTTATCATTACGGTCATAGAACCGATAATCCGTTGAAAGCTCATAGTATCTCTAAGTCTTTTCTCTACGGAATACGCACTTGCAGACCGTCGGGCGAATGTGAAATACAAAACAAATTAAGATCGCAGTTATCTATAACTGCATTTACACTTTACTGTCTAGTAAATAGAATCTATAATGTAATGATCTTTCAAGGCAGTTATACTTTATTGACACTATATTCTTGTTATCCTAATTTGTGGTTTACCTCTCAATAGTATTGTATTCTTTAACAGCATTAGCTCTGTTGAACGGATAATTACTATACCTACCTCCAGTTTGAGCGGTATAAGGGCTATCGGTTGTGACATTAAGATTAAAGAAACATATGTGACAAGTCATAATTTCTTTAATGATAGCCTTGAATTACAGTTTAATTTACAGCTTGGAGTAGCTAAATTTGGCTGTAAAAGTAAGGAAATGATCTATTTCATAAAATGACAATTAATGTAGTACGCAACATCTTAACATATAGGTCTAGATCGTTATACACGTTTTCTGTTATTTAGAGATATAGGTCACCCTATTTTCTAAATTTACTTCGAATTACGATCATTTATAAGTATTTTTGTTCAATAAATAGGATATATACCTACATAATCATGCCGTTTGTACTTTCCTGTATTGTGCAATAAAGTCTAAATAAATAATAAATAAATAAATCATGTATTTAAGTATTTGTATCTATTAAATATATCGTCGTCTAGTATCCATAACACAAGCCTTATTGAGCTTACTATGGGGCTAGTTCGATTTGTGTAAGATTGTCCCCTAATATTTATTTATTTATTTATTTAATCAACGTCTCCATCTCCATTAATAAAAATAAACTTACCTACCTTTGGGTCCTTTGGTCCTACTTCACTAACTAGTTACTCAATGAATAAACATAATATATTTCCCCCTTTAAGGACTTGAAAGAAAATCAATGCGACAGTATTTGCAAACCATAAAAACCAGGTCACTGACCTTAGACCATTGTTCAGAGTTTAATGACCCGGCTTATACAAGATTTTCTAAACGGTCCCTGTATGTTTAACGGTATTTAAGATATAATTTATACGACATTCATTTTTGTATGTCAATAATTTTCGATTGTTTTTAACCAACTTCGGGTTGTAGGTTAGACATAATATGTTTATGAGAGTTTATTTTCTGAAGCCAAAAGCGCTGCAGTTACGAAAGTTTACCACAGTGAGTCAAAAATTTTGGGTCAGTGAAATGCCGCCATATTTCCTAAAATACTCCAGGGTTGTGAAATTATTGAATCCCGTTTTGAACTTTCATTAATTTTAGATATTATCTGCAAGAATAACACTGAAAATAATAGCAATTTCAGGTTTAGATCGAACTCTTAAAAACCCATGGAAAATACACTCCATCTACTCGCACTCACAACATCTTAAGGCCTTGTTACACGTGACGAGTATAGTAGCGAGATAGTGCTCGAACGTGGAAATATTGTCGAGAATGTTCGGAGAACATTCTTTGTTTTTTTTTACTTACCAACAGGTGAGATCAAAGTCAAATGCTTACCTATCGTGAATAAAAAGAAAAAAAGAACATTCTTGCAACATGAAACTTATTGTATAAAAAAGAAAAAAAAAATAGTATGATACAGTTTTTTATTTTGTTGATAAGTGATAAGTTACCAATAAGTTGCTTAAATTCTCATTAAATTTCTGAAAACATTTCAGAGAAAGTTGCAAACAAATATATTTCCAGCACCAGTATTGTGGAGCAGATTGTAATTGACAAATTCGACGCCAACTAGAGTCTGTGCGGAAAGAGAATAGGCGTGGCGAAAAACGGAACTAACCTAACCAGTATGGCAAATACGGTAGAAAAGCATTACAGCGCCCCCAAATCTAAATCCTATTCTCTTTCCGCACAGACTCTAGTAAGAGTCGTGTAGATAAGTGGTGACCGTAGATAGCTTTGATTACCTACACAGGACGCGAGGATCCACCATGTTGTGCATAAAATAAATGAATTGAATTGAGTTCAAACTCGCGTCCTCGGTCGAGTTCACTGTATTCAGTAAGTGTGATCAAGGCATTAGAAACATGCAGATTGACTTCGCGACAAACGCAACGACCAAGCGCACCTTTACGTTCCTACCGTCACAATAAACTAAAAACGCCTAGACGCCGCAGCATAAACAAGAAGCAGTCAAAACATTTAGTTGGCGTCCGTCTCAGACACTTGGCAGGACCCCGTGTGACGTCACGGAATCTCCTGGCAGCCTAAGTGAACTCGTGAACCGGCCAAAAATAGCGTTTTGGCAATATTTTTGGGGTTTCCCTGATTAGTATGCGCGGTTGAGGTGCAGGGGTCGGTGACCGATTAGGGGGGTTTGGGCCTAGGAAGTTATCCCCAACTAGCGTTGCCGCCTGTCCGGATAAAGCCGGACATAGTTAGGCTCTTTGATTGCATGTCCGGCCAAAATAAACGGTGTCTGGTCATTTTTTTTTGTCGTACCCATTAATACTGAGACACAAAATCCTCAATAATGCAGAGTGTCCGGCCTTTTCACCCAAATGTCCGGCGAAACTGGCTGGTCTGTCCGGCTGGTTTGACGACCTGGCAACCCTATCCCCAACCTACAGTCAACTTGGATAGTTTGTAGTACTTGACACATTTAGCTTAGTGGGAGTGACACCGGCTACGAAGCTAGAGGTCCCGGGTTCAAATCCTGGTAAGGGCAAATACTTGCGTGATGAGCACGAGTATTTGTTCCTGAGTCTTGGATGTTTTCTATTTATTTAAGTACATATCTATATATGTATGTATATCGTCGTCTGGTACCCATAATACAAGCATTGCTTAGTTTGGGACTAGCTCGATTTGTCTAAGATTGTCCCCACAATAATTGAGATTTTGGTTTGGAAGCTGTCTATCCCAGGGTAAATTTTCGAGCGTTTTAGTCGCTAACTAAAAACTGATTACTACAACTCTTACAACCATTTCATGCAAAGTTATTTGCTTGAACAGTAATTACAATAAACGCTGCAATAGAAACACTAAAAATTCACTTACATACCTCTTATACAGGGTGGGAGGGACTATACCGACAAACTTTAACTATAGATTCTAACAACTATTAGGAGTAAAAAAAGTTATGTGATGTATAGTCGAAAAACGCTTACTTTCAGAGATATTCATTAATTTTTTATTTTAAATTAAAACTCCCAAGTGTGTAACAAGCCCTAATAAATGCGACTAAGACAGTAAGCGACTACGAGGCCAAAAAATTGACCTTTCGTTTCCATTTTAGCTTTTTTTTTTGATAACTTTTCCTCCAGTAAGGACATGTTTATAACGAGAAGCTGAATTTACTGATTTATTTTGTTCCATAAGACTATTAATGTAAAATGACAATATTGGACCCATGTTGATATAACATTATTTACTCGTCACACCACCAGGAATTCATGGCTAAAGTATGTCGGTATAGTCCCTCCCACACTGTATAGCTTACTAAAACTTTAGTGCCTTACAGTGGCGTGGCGTAAAATATATCCTTGGACAAGCCGGTGCAGATTTGGAGTACATTTTCCTTAAAAGCTGTAGAATAAGGTGCTCAAATGTCTGATATTAGGCAAGCCAGTAGGAATCGAGTTCTTTGAACGCCACGCTACTGGCTGCCTTATCAAGTTATCACAATTGCGAGTTTCCATACACAACCCGTCGAACGTCGCTTTTAACTCGCCCACGAATCACAAGTGTGATAACGCCTTAAGAGACAAAGAAACTTGGAATTTAGGATCATTACATTACAATTACAGAATTGGAATTCTTTGACGAATTCCGTGAATGAACGCACTACAACCAAAGTTTTATGAATGCGTAAGGATGCTCCAGTATGGATCGCACTGCCTTATATACCTTTAATAGGTATCGCGCGCTCCTCAACCGCCGAAAAGTGTCTTGTCTGACTTTATCCTTTGTCTCCATCGTCCAATTTGTCAAAACTCGCATTTCGGGCTCTTTGCTACGGCTCTGCCTTCATTGCCGAGGTTGGAACCTACTGGCAACAAAAAGTGCAAAAAACTGAAACCAATATTAAAAATTACAGGTAAAGAGTTATAGCATAATAGAGTTGCATAAAATTTGACTTTTCCAATTAATCATTTTAATATGAACGTCCTTCAAAGAGTAAAAATAAACCAATGGCAACTTCAAACCGTGCGCAAACGCACACAAACAAAGCTCTTGACCAATAACACCTGGACAAACATCCTCAGAATATTGACGAATTGCTTCGTCAAAATTTCACAGCGGTGACAAAAACCTCGGAATTTTTGATTTTCTGTTTACTGAAAACTCGAGCCAAACCGGTTTTAATTTTTTTTTACTCATAAGACAGGACTTGTTGTCGCACTATCGAAGCATGTATTAAATAGGTCCGAAACTATTATGTATGGTTTCTTTAATTTCTCTGCATCTAAATCAGGGTTTCTTAAACTCGGGGTCCGTGATACGAGAGTCGGGGGTCCGTAGCTATGCATACAACACAAAGTTTCATGTGCCCTCGATTATCTTTTTCTCTGATTATATTCGGAGAGGGTCTGTAAGGTTCTCGAAATAATATAGGGGGTCCGTGACCAAAAAAAGATTAAGAAACTCTGATCTACTAAATGGATGTCAGGGATTACATTTGGCAAACACTTGACGTTTACCTTAAATCTTGCTCGGTCCAGTTATATTAACTATCTCAAAAAATACACTCCAGAGTTAATCATTTATTAAAATTAACAATTATTAAGAGTATATTAAAATACCTTTACATTGCAATGACCTCTCTAACTCAACTCGCGAAAGAAAAACAAATTCCAAAAGCGCCAGACGCGGTACAAAATGGCGTCATAAAAATATCAGAATCGCGATAAGGTGCGAATATTTGGCAATAGAGCGGTTTGGAGGATAAACACCCAGGTTATTCAAGAAGTTTCAAAGGAAATTAGATTTATTTTAAAATGTTAGGGGAGTTTTGGAAAGGATATGCATGGAGAGGAGAATCGAATACTTATGCAAACAAAAAAATATCAGCCGATGAGCCAACTAAATAGAAAAATCAGTTAGGAGTCTTCCCGTATACCAAGAAGTATGCTCTTTTCCTAAGAGATCAAATCAATACAACTTAAACGGATTAAATCGCGTATATTACTTCATTTTTTAAGTTCCGTGTGTGGGATCTTCTTACATATTGGGCCCACCTGGCAAAGCTAATGGGTCTCTAGGCGTTAAAAAGAAAGATAGAAAATAAAGAGTTAGTAGACTACGTTAGCAAATTCTCAGATTGAACGAAAGTGGTCTTAACGACGCTAAAACAAAACCTTTCTTTGATCCAGTTCTTGACATTGCTTTTCTAACACCGGATTTACACCTGTAAGTTTTACTTACGTAAGGTAAAGCTTAAGTAAAATTTACAGATGTAAATCCGGCCTAAGTCCTGAAACCTACTTCACCCTCTTTGACTATACTCAATTCCGTTTAAACTAGTACAATTCACCTTGCCTCGTAAACAAAAAGCGCGCGAAAACAAAATAGAGTCGTAAAAACAAAATAAGGCGCGAATATTTGGCAAAAGCAAACAGCTGAATAGTGATAGTTGGCACCAATGCCGGTGATAGCGGAGATCGCTTATCGAATACATCTAGGCTATGATTGCCTGGTCATTTACTTTGTATTATCAGCTGAAAGACGTCCACTGCTGGGCATAGGCCTCCACCAAAGAACATCATGACCGCCCGCATCTAGCAGACTCCAGCCTCCACCTGAACATGAAACCACAACCTTCCGTTACCTACTATGTAGATACACCCTAGTTTTGGTTCCGTACTCGAAGGGTGCGAATGGAAGACCTAAGCCTTCGCTGTCCGTTCGTCTGTCACAAGACTGTATCTTTTGGACCGTAATAGATAAACACTTGAAATTTTCACGTAATGTGTACTAGTATGAGCACAATAGGCAATCTTTTTTTGAAAACTGTACTATGGTACGAAATCCCTAGGGTTCGGTCCCTACTCGCATTTCGCCGGTTTTTCTATTAATACAATACGGAAGTTATTGTAAGTGGATAGCAATTGTAAGATCTTGTTAAAGTTCGAACAATCATGAACCAATACTGCAAACGTTCATGAAGCCACGAAATCTTTCTTAAGAGAATGGTGTACAGTCAAGGAATTTAATTTCCTACCCGTTTCATTGAAATGTTGTTAGGCATTCACGGTGCATTAGGGTCGAAATTTCTATTTCAGTAATAGGGTATTTAAATGTCAATGCGTATTATTTGTCACTGCATATTACAGATAACCTCTTTTCGAAGTCATTTGCTCATCTAATTACGAATACGTGTCAGTTGGTGTCAGTGTCAATCGAGAAAATTTTAAAATAATTCCGAATCCCGACTCCGGAAAGTCTACCGCAAACGTCGATAATCTAAATTTCGTTATCTGCGTTCCTTTCATTCGAATATTGCAAGAGCGAGAAAGATGGACTTCCTTCGAATTTCGATTCCGCGGTTGTCATCCTTTTTTGGTAGTGCCTTGACGTTCCAATTTTCAGTTCACCCTGTCAACGTTGTTAATCTGTTACCTAGTTACTGACACAAAACAATGCGTGTGATATGTCAAAGTAACGTCGTACTCTAGCTAGCTCTGATGATGACAGTATGCTATACGACATTGGACCTTAGGTGGGTTGGAAATTAAATTCCTTGACTGTACTTCAATTTACTAAATATACAACTTTTGGGGTAGGATATTACAAAATATATCAGGCAGTTTTCCGCTATTAGACAGAGCTATGTTTGCCAAATTTCACCTTCGGTCATTTAAAAAAAATAAAACCAATAGGGAAAAATCATATTGAGCTCGTTTAGAGTAAGTAGGTCAAGTATCTGAGGATAAATCGCAAAGATATTTGTTTATCATGACTTATTTTATTATGCTGGATTATT
This sequence comes from Eudemis profundana, assembly GCA_947034925.1. NCBI lineage: Eukaryota > Metazoa > Arthropoda > Insecta > Lepidoptera > Tortricidae > Eudemis > Eudemis profundana. The sequence continues at coordinate 2,401,153 of OX344818.1, read as the reverse complement.
GTAAATTTTAAGTATAATCAAGGGCCCATATACATCCGCATGGCATGACAAGGCATTATAAATGTGGGTGGACGTATTTCCTTATTCGAAAGCAGTATTTAATTATGTATCGTAATCAAGTTAATATTGCATGTTTAACATGAAACCCTGGTGGGGAAGAGCTAACTAATAAGTGTTCATTGTTTGTGACTCTAACTCTCTCTCTCTCTCTCTGCCTACATCTGATACCAAAATAAATAAAGTCCAAAATGAGTAACAGAAGAACTTTAAGTTTAGGTAAAACTTATGTGAAAGTAACTTAAAGTTTGAAATAACGTTATTTAACTATCAAACTAGTTTAAAGAACCAAAACAAACATGTGCACGTGTAAACCCCATTAAGACGCATTATCGAAACATACGTTAAAAAGTCCACGAAAGTCAAAGGTAAAGTTCCGATCCGAACTTGTTTACAAACAAACACTATTACTAGTAATACAACTCCCTTATCAAATCAAACAAACTATTAGGACAACTTCCAACTGCCATGCCAAAACACTGGAGTGCGTTCACCCACAATTTTGGCGGGAAATCTGTGACGTTTCCTTCATTATTTTTTTGCGCGGTCAAATTTATTTTATAGATATTGGCTCTGGTTCATCGGGGATGCCCACTGGACTTGGCCGTGGCACGGGTTGGCTGGCTAACTGGGCCGCGCGTCACGGCACCACTGGCCAAAAATGCGGTGCGCGAGGAAACGTGAAAAAATCGGCCATCTCGCCGCGCAACAAGTGATGCGTGGAATACGCGGTTAAACGTCATTATTATTCAGCGATTATTACCACAATGGAAAAGTAAGCCGCCATAATATTGATCAAATTAGACTCGGCCGCCGGACTGCCTTTCGGTTTCATAAAAAAAATTACCTTGACCATTACCTATTTCAACAATATTTGCCGCGATGATGATGGCGAAAAAAAAACCGCTGTTAAACGCCGAACAATTTATGATACCCCCCGCCCGTTTACCGTGCGGCCCGCGCACGTTTATGATAGAGTCGCAACTTTGATTGCGGATGTGAAATAAACAAATTTAAACGTGTTGCGCGAACAAACTATCAACCATATGAACAGACAATCCGACAAACAAAAAAACCTATTTATTTAAGTTTTATTACTTATTTTAACACGCCTCAGGCACTTTATTTTAAATCGTTAGTGTACAAACACAGTCTTTCTATGAGCGACTCATCCCCACTGGTCCATAAAATTGTGATTATTAATTAAATTATATTAATAAATGTGATTTTAACGCAATGTGTAGTTTTATAATAAACTTTGAATACCATCGGACTGAAGTTGTCGATACTTCCCCCTTGAAAACCCGTCCCGAAAGTACCGGGACGTCCCGGTTCTGTTATCAGCCAGTACCGAAAATTCCGGTTCACCAGAACGGTACCGGTAATGCGTACCCTAATCGGGACGTCCCAGGTTAACTAACACCGAATGACAGATCTATATTCAGGGCACCGTCCTCCGTCACAAGAACCAGAAGTTAGTCATTTTAGCGATATCATGACCTCATATGCAGCGACCTCCCATTCTAGTAATCGACAAAAATCGCGCGTTAATATCTATCTACCTTTATTACAAATATGTACCTCTATATATCTACCTCTAGTACCTACAAACATGTACAGTCGCCATCAGATATATCTGAGCTGTCAGTGTACTCATAAATATCTGAGCACGGCTCTAATGCTATGAAAATAGAGCCGTGTTCAGATATTTATGAGTACACTGACAGCTCAGATATATCTGATGGCGACTGTACATGTATTAAATACTAAATACAACAATTAAATACCAAACAATATACACCTACAAAGTAGAGGTCGATAGATATGATAGGATTTTCTAAATTTCGGTGAATCGGCCATCTTGCCACGCGCCATCTTGGCGCGCAACCAGCGCCGCGTTAGCGCACACAGCACGTAATTCTACAATAAATCCGTCTCTTACCGGAATGCAAACACGCGCACGCATCGTGAATATGTGGAGATATTTAGAATTTCCAAAGATGGAAAAGTCCGGGTACGAGTCCTGTCAACTTTCTAGGAAATAGAATACGAGGGCCAAGTTTATTCAGAATTTTTTCGCTTTAAAACTAGCTTTTTTGGGTTTTCGCGTTCGCAGGCTGCCCGACATTTAGCAGTTTCATCCAAATTACCCTACAAAGCTTTATGGGGGCGCTAATTTGTGACGTGATGTGAAATAACGTCTGCCATCTTGTAGTTTCAAATGCACGCGATTTTTGACATCACCACAGCCAAAACTCTAAAGATATTTAAATCTGACGAAATAAAAACTGACCAAATAGGGAACTGACCTACTCGGAATCTGACGAAATAGGGAACTGGCGTATTCGGAATCTGGCCTACTAGGAATCTGGCGAAAATGGAATCTGACCTACTAAGAATCTGACGAAAATGCTATCTGACCTAATAGGAATCTGTCGGAATCGGAATCAGACATATGTGGCACCTGACGAAATCGGAATCTGACCTCCATGGAATCTGCCGAAAACGGAATCTGACCTACATGTCATCTGACGAAATCGGAATCTGACGTACACTACCGAAAGCCGGTGTAGCGGAGCGGTGTACGAGGAAAAAATCTACCAATGCCAGGCAATTTGATTGGTGGATTTTTTTCTCGCACACGGCGCCGCTACCTTACGCATCTCGAGTGGAAACGCGCAGTCTTAAAGTTCATTCCTTTCTTGATAAGAATCAATGTTGAACACTAATAAAGTCATTTAAACGCTTTTTCTATGACTCCACTGCCACATCGTACACATCTAGGGCTTGTCGTTGATGCTCCCTTGTGTAAAACTTGAACGAAAGTATTTTACGGATTTTTTTACTGGCAGTTTGGAAGACTCACTTTAGTTAAATCAGGAGTGACTTACTCCACGATTTTGAGGCCACCCGTTGGGCCTTTGTCAGCGACCAGAAGAAGTACACGTTAGCGCGCGTTATGCAATAGAGAGAGAGACGGTCAGATCCGGTGCGTTCCGTCCGGTGGTCGGACCCGACCGTATTACTTATTCTGTGGTTTAGTAACTTTAATTAGTAAATAGCAATCAAGGGAGTGGATATCTGTGTGCATGCGATAATAAAGTTTTATTCCTTTTATCTTTAACTGCCTCAAATAATTTATCAGAGCATTTCTCGTCGAAGCTAAACGGAATCACCAAACCGACCGTTTCGCGATGGCCGCACTCGTAAACCGTGGTCGGCCCGGGCCCGCCCAGTTTCGCAATGTGTTTTTTCAGATGCCGATTGTTTTGCTGACGGAAGCTTTTGGAAATATTTCGGGTGCAGTTAGGGTTGCCAGATGGTCGGGATTTGGCGGGATTCTCCCGTATTTTTGTATGTCTTCCCGACTCCCGACAAAAATGAAAATCTCCCGACAAACGACTTCATTTTAAAACTTAGTCAGATCCACTCAAGGTGGTCATATAAATATACTAATAAATATAATATATATGGTGCCTGCTTCTAAACTACTATGAAGTGTTATGTCAATGACAATAAGCGTTAGTGGCCGTAGGCCTTTGACTGCCGCAGTCCAAAGTCTTCGCTCAGCCCACCTCGGCTACCCCATCAAAACCTAGTAAGTGCTTCTGACAAATTTTAAATAAGAGCTTAACAACATTTTTATGTTTATGTTCTTTAGGCCTTTTTAACATTTGATCTGGAGCATTTACTAGGTTTTGATATGGGGCAGCCGACCTGTGTTCCGTTGCTGGCACATGCCTCCCCTTTATTTCTCTCTTTTGCCGAATAAGGTAGCAACCAAAATTCAAGCGCAATAAGCGTGTCTGCGTTCTGATGGAACCAATTCGACATCGAATCAATCAACGGCCGCCATATTTTATTGCAGCGCGTATTTATACCCGCGGAGCAGCTGAACGCTCGCGATAGAAAATAGTTTCAAGAACAAAGGCTGCGGCCGGTGTGTCGGCGGGCACGTCACCACAGTATAATAGCAGTAATTTATTCTACAAAGGGTACATCGTGCGTTTGAATGTGTGCGCGCCGTGTACGAACACACTAAAAGCAAATATTTAAGAATGCTCCAGCGTAGATCGCACTCACACATACGCGCAGCGCAACTCATAAATACGTGCCGCGCGCTCCTAAACGTCCAAAGTTGGACTATTTGTTTGTCTTTATACTTTGACGTCACGCTCAAACGAACTATAGGTAAAGTATAAAGACAAATTTGGAGCGCTCGATGCTTATACAAGGTCGAGGCACAGATATTCTTACGCATTCTTAAAACTTGGTTTGTAGTGCGTTCGTTCACGGCACGCACACATACAAACCATGCAGTGTATCTTCTGTAGGAAGAAAAAATACCCTTTCGGCCCTCCGGCCGGAAAGCGTCACCTTGCCGGCCGCTATGCTAAACGAAGATGCCGCTTTCTGGCTCCGTCGAACGGAAACATAGTATACAATCCTTGGCCAGTAAATAAGAAAGCCTCAGATCGCATAAGCAGGATGATTTCTTACTTTACTGCCGCAGTATGTACTGTACAATATGCGTAAAAATGAACCGAGATACAAATTGCGTAATATAATCTAGCCCGCTGATAGTGGCACCCCAAGCGATGCACCGACCTCGAGCTTACATCGAACCAATCGAACACAAGCTTCCTCCATGCTAATGCAATCCTAGCTCTGCTTGTTCCGCTCGTCCCTGCCATACGTCCGCGGGTAAGCCGGAGCAAGTTAGCGGACTTTAACTGATGCCACGTAAATAGCCGTGTTACGCTACAATAGACCAAATCTTGGTTCAATCTCGGAACACTTTCGACCGATTATAAATTCCAAAATGTTGACGAGTTAGCACTATCAATCATGTAGGAATGGAGACGAGATAGTACTATAGACCATTTAGGAAAGTTGACGGGTTATCACTATAGATAGACCATAGAGAGATGTTGACGAGTTAGTTGGGAATATTGGCGAAATGAAAATTTCTCGAGATAGAAACGTGGACAAGTAACGCGCAACACACTCAAATACCAGGGTGTCGGTTCCCAATACCACTTCGTGTCTTTCGGCGTCGAGACCCTGGGCCCGTGGGGTCCTTGCGTGAAGGTCCTATTTAAGGAAATTGCAAAACGGCTCGTCGACTCCTCTAGTGATCAGAGGGCTGGCAGCTTCCTCGCTCAGCGCATCAGTATTGTCATACAGCGAGGAAATGCTGCCAGCATCTTTGGCACCATGCCACGGGGGCCCTTTTGAGATATAATTTGATCGGTAGTTTAGCTTTAGTTTTGGTATAATTGGGGTGTATTTTCTCTGGCGTAATTACTCTGGCCACCAATATTTAAAAGATTCCTCCTCATTAGACTGGCATTCGTTGGTTACTTATTAGAACTTGACTGATTCTACATTGTAACCAAAAGTCCAATTCTAATAAGGCAGAATCTTCTCAGTATTCGCCAATATGTCATGACAGCGAAATTACGTTTTTGAAAATACACCCAATTATTTTAGTTTAGGTTAATGTATTGTTTTGATATCACATTAATCGTAGAATACCAAATAAATGATAGTTACGGATTGAAGGGTGACTTGAGAATTGCAAACTGCGTGGGCGAAGTCATCCTGAACATTTTAAAGATCTGACACGTGTTTTAAAAAGTAGGTGTACTTATAATATCGGAAGCGTTCCTTCTCAAAGGTAGAACTTAAAGTCTGTTTGCTGGGCTAACTATTGCAGGTTAACAAAACTAGGGTTTGCCAGATTTATAAAGTATTATATACCTACCAGCTTTAATGCAATGATAATTTAGTATAGGTACACCGTGGGCCCTGTAACACGATCCAAAACTTAAAACATAGATTCTACTCCTCAAACAATATAACTTTTGTTCAAACACTTTAAAAAAAATGTAGAATTAAGATTTTCTCATTTTCATACTAATGAAATAATATTTTCAATGTATGTATGTAGCTATCTCAATATTAATATGGATATGACTAGTGCAATTCGTTAAATAAATGTCATGTTGGTTGTATAAGGTCTTAATTTTTACTGTGCATTGTTAAGAAGAAATATTAAAGAAGAAGTTACGATAAGTTACATTGTTTTCGTGTGTAGAAAAAATAATAAATTATACCAGTCATATCCATATTAATATTGAGATCGCTACATCAGATCCGGTCTCTACTTGTCACGCTACACACACTAATAAAAACGCAATACATTAAAATTAAGACACAAGTTATTTTTGCACAAATGCTGTTGCTGAACAAATATTGTTTAGTTTGAGGAGTAGAATCCACGTTTTAATTATTGGATCGTGTTTCAGGGCCCACGGTGTATTTAGAATTAATACATATGTGTATAGGAAACATTTAAACAAACAACAATTGACATAGGATTTCGGAAACGAGAGACTAATTTATATTACGAGAATTACTATGCGAACGAGCGAACGTGTATTCATATTTATTGCAGAATCATCATCATCCTATACGTCCCACTGCTGGGCACAGGCCTTTTCTCATAGCTGATAATGAATGGGCTGCAGTCCCCACGCTACCCCACTGCGGTTTGGGGACTTTATTGCAGAAAACTTATTTACATGTCACAAATAAGGGGCCATTCATTTATTACGTAAGACGATTTAGGGGGGAGGGGGTCAACCATGTCTATTTTTTTCTTACAGGGGGGGAGGGAGTTTTGATCGTTCTTACGTAAGATCATAAAAATGCGCAAAATAACCTTAACTTTTGAAAAAGCGCGCAAATCGAGGGCGTAGGCGCGTGCTCGGTTGCGTATAGGTATTTTACTAAAAAATTAAAAACGATTAGTATCTGCAAATAAAGTCCCTACAAAAATGATTCTTTGAAAAATAAAAATTAAAACAGCCCACACTTAAAATCATTTTTCCTTTAGATTCTTACCTAATAAAAATACAGGGGAGGGGGTCAGCCGATTCTTATTTTTTCTTACATAAGGAGGGGAGGGGGTCAAAAACTGGCAAAAATCGTCTTACGTAATAAATGAATGGCCCTAAATCATTGTTCCGCAACACGTGATCCGGATCGGCGTTTAAAGTTAAACGCGCGATAAAAACAGCTGTAAATATTTCCACTCCCGTCCCCCGCACATCACAACAACAGGTGTGCGTGATATATCTCGACACGGATGCAGCTCCCAAGATACTGACGTATGCAGAGTTGCATTACGTTACACATTACATGCTTATTCTAGGTGAACTGTCTCAGAATTACAGCGGAATCGAGTCTCTCGCGTGGAACAATCGCCAGATACCCTTTCTTCCTTCCTAAGAGATCCTTCTTCTTTCCTAATTAGCCCGGCCTCAACCTTTCCCATTATTTCCTCAAATTAATTTCTTCTTGATCTTCCTTTGCCTCGTTTTGATGTTCTAGAGAAACAGTTCACATCGTAATACGAGTTTTATGATTCCTCTTTCATTTCCTATGCGCTATTATTCTTTCTTTCTCCTATTCTGGACTTGATATTGTTTTCATTCATCACAACAACAGGTGTGTGTGACATATATTAACACGGATGCAGCTCCCAAGATAATAATGAACTGACGAACGTATGCAAAGTTGCATTACGCTACACATTAGATGCTTATTCTGGGTAAAACTGTATCACAATCGCAACGGAATCGAACCACTTATTACCCAACTATGGAGTTGAAAAAAGGGTATGAAGTAAGCGATTTTTTACTAGGCACCCTTTCATTGATTGAGCATTTCTATATATCTTCCTACTTAGATACGGATACGAACTTCTCTCTTGTTTGCTCTAAGTATTTTTTTTTCCGCAGAACACGCCCACTCCAGCGGTTATCGGTTCTGCGACATATGACCAGCCCATCGCCACTTCAACCTACTAACTTTCAGAGTTATGTCGATCACCTTGGTTCTCTGACGTATCACTTCGTTCCAAATCTTGTTCTTCAAAGAGACTCCGAGCATAGCTCTTTCCATAACACGTTGAGCAATTTTAAGCTTCCCCAAGCACATTAACCCCACGGTGGAGACCCCGTCTTGGCAAACGTAGCGTGGGACGCCCTCTGGTTAGATGGCGGGACGACTTGCAGAATCCCGAGAAACATCCATGTTTCTATATAAAGTTTGAAGTCATATACCCCAAATTGCATCCAAGATTCGACCACTGATCATTACAAAGCTCTTTGCCAAAGCTTCTTCAATCATCAGACATCACCATTCAGAATAGGGCTTCATTATTATAATGCCGCGTGTACACGTATTAACTCGTCACGTGAACATACATATATTACAAACGTACATACATACATACAAACAAGTCCGGGAGCGTGCAAGTTCAAACGGTATCTCGGGAACCCGGTATGTTGATGAAGTTTAGCTGTGCGAGTATTTGGGTTAAGTACTAAGTTTTAAGGAGTTATTGTAAGTTCAGACGGGTAAAGTTTTTACGGCGTTTGTGTTAAGATAGTAAAAATAGTGTAGCTGCATCCCAACTAGTTATTAATCGGCTTCAAAATATGAGGTTTTCAGTTCGTTGGAATATTTTTGAAGACCGATGAACCTCCCAGTTGTCAAATTGGCACCAGATCTATAGCTGGCTCACCTATAGCGATTTGAAACACTTTAAGCTAGAATTGATTTATATTGAAAATTAATGAAGTCGTGTAAACATGACTACCTACGTCCTATAGGGAACGTGCACGACGAAGGTGCTGCCAACTGGTGCCGCCAATCTAAATCATATACCCTCTCATGCTGGGGCCACATTGACGAAAACGCCGTTAATAACGTTAATTTATCGCGTTGAAGGACGATTAACGTCAATGTAGCTACGACTTACTATATTTTTTTTTTTTTTTTTTTTTATATTTGGGGACAGTCTTACACAAATCGAACTAGCTCCATAGTAAGCTCAATAAGGCTTGTGTTATGGATACTAGACGACGATATATTTAATAGATACAAATACTTAAATACATAGAAAACATCCATGACTCAGGAACAAATATTCGTGCTTATCACACAAATAAATGCCCTTACCGGGATTCGAACCCAGGACCTCGTGCTTCGTAGGCAGGGTCACTACCAACTCAGCTAAAGCGGTCGTCATATTTGACATTGACACTTACATATTGACATTGATAGCCTAATTTGACAGGGGCGATAGTTTCCTTTATTGTCCGCCCGTGTCTCTTTTGTCGTTTAGTGCTGCCACCTATAGTTCGTGCACGTTCCCTATAGGGAACGTGCATAACGAAGGTGCTGCCAACTAGTGCCGCCAATCCGAACCTTGTACTCTATCATGCTGGGACCACATTAACGGGAAGCGCCTAATATCACGGTGTTAGACGATTAACGTCAGTGTGGCCACGACTTACTAATCTTGACATTGACATTTATAACCATAATTAGGGTTCCGTACCAAAATGGTAAAAAAGGAACCCTTATGGTGCGACTCTGTCTGTCTGTCTGTCTGTCTGTCTGTCTGTCTGTCTGTCCGTCTGTCACAGCCAGATATCTCAGGAACTGCTGCTGCTATCGGTTTGAAATTTGGAATAGTGTTAAAAGTACCTAACCCGAGCTTATTGGACATAAAAAAAATCTTGTACCTTTTTTACTTTTTTTTTAAAGGGCTCCGTAATGGGATTTTCAAAATTGAAAGTAGGGCTTATATATCGAGTGGGGTATCAAATGAAAGAGCTTAATTTGTAGATTAAAATACCATTTTTATTTTTTTTCTTAAATAAATAGTTTTTGATTTATGGCGAAAAAAGTTTAAGAAAATACCATTCCCCCCCTATTATCTCCGAAGTTACTGATCAGAAAAATGTGTCATAATTACCAATTATTAATGTCGTCCTAAATATTACAGGAAAAATATAACGGGTTTCCTCACTTGCACCGTTTTTGAGAAATTTGCAAAAATCATAACACATACTTATTTGCTCCTACTAAACTAATCGCCATACAGTTTTTCTTGAACTATTCATGTATCTACTTATTAGGATTATTATTATTATTAGGAAGATCGTTATATTTTCTCTTCCTAACTCGAATACTTTATAAAAATTTACAAAAATCTTAACATATTAGTTCTACCCTCCCTACGAGAGCCATCTAGCGGAGAGTAGCAAAACTAAGCGATGATTTATTTCAGATTATATAAAAAATGTCTATTAAATACAATGATCACTCATCAGGCATCGGGAAAAAAACATAAAGTAACAATAATTATTAAAAACTCTATAATAGGAGTATGTTAGGAAATTTGACACTAGTAAATACCATAAAAATGAAATACCACTAGCGCCATCTAGGGACACAAATCTAAAATAAGGTAGCTTGTGGCTAAAAATGATACATGAGAACTAACTTAGTTGACAAACAATTATTTCAATCAGCCAATAACAAAAAGTAACGTTTAAGGGTGGATTTCAGAGCGTTTCAACCGCCGACATCACCAATCCCGATATTATGATGACATCTTTTTAAAAATTACATAATTTTTGATCAAAACGTGAAAATAGTAGGTACTATTTTCTGATTTTATCAAAAGAATGGGATACATTCTTAAAGTGAATAGTCGAAATTTCGGGATTGGTGATGACGGCATTTGAAACGCTGTGAAATCCACCCTTAAATTTAAATTACAAGTAAAATTTACGCGCTATTTAGTATCAATAGATGTCGCTGTAGCATACGCTGCATCGCGCTGTTAAGATTTTTCCTGGTTTAATAGGGCTAAGCTGGGTTTAAGGCATTGCTGTTAGTCGTAAGGTTGGTCTACTTATGAGTTTATACGGAACCCTCGGTACGCGAGTCCGACTCGCACTTGACCGGTTTTTTTTTTCAGACCTAATAAGTTTCCTTTACTGTGCGCATAGTATCTGTTTTGTCGATTTAGTGCTGCCACCCTGCAAATTACCTATAGGTAAGGATTAGTAATGTAACGAATATTCGTATTCGCGAATATTCGCATTCGCATTCGTATTCGCAAAAATCGTTGCGAATATATTGCGAATATTTTGGTGCATTTTAGATCCTAAAATTAGTTGAAAAGAAAAAAATACGATTTCGAATATATCAATGAGTACCTAATTAAAAGCTCTGTTAGATGAGTGCCGAAGTAAAAAGAAAATAAGATATTTATTTTTAACCACCGTTTCCAGTTTTTTTACCGCATGAATAATCATTATCTTTAGCTAACGAATTTTTCTAAAAACTTCATTAGGTACTTATTTTACTGCAAAACTAAATCAAACTTACCTTAATCGTAATCGAAAACTAAGTATTGTATTTTTATAGTTATTAATTTTGTTTATTTCTAGTATTATAAAATTGTATAACCAATATTCGTATTCGCATTCGCGAATGTGCAAAAACCTATATTCGTTACATCCCTAATAACTTTACCAAGCTTATTTTACCAAGACACTCTACTCAAAAACACATCTTAAGTTCTTAACCATTAATGACTATGAAACCTTAATTAGATGTTAACTCAAAAGTGATCAGTCTCCTATATCATCCAATCCCTACAAGCAATCACCGGGAAATTGCTGCACTATAAGTTTATGATTCATAACTTTCAAACCCGATAGTGGACGGGTAATATTTTATTTGGCGCTCGGTCAACTCTCCAAGGTTATACCGCTTTGTTAAATGTTTACTAGAGTTAGAGGCACGTGGGGAATGGGGCTTTTAAACCGAAGACATACTGAGCAGGGCTCGAAACCGGTATTTTGCAAAAACCCCTAAATAGCCCAATATTTTGAATTATTTTATGCTTTTTATGTAGAGCTCAGTAATGTATTTAAGTCATGATTTTGTATTATTAAATTGTCTGGTTAAAAAACGAAATAATAAACCAAAGAACGATAAGAACGGAAAGAATACCGGTATTTTTGTATGGAGCAAATACCGGTTTCCGAGCCCTGATACTGAGTCTAGCTATATTTTGAAAAAAAAATAATGGAAATGGTCCTAGGGAACGTGCACAACGCAGGTGCTGCCAACTGGTGCTGCCAAGGCAAATCTTGTACTCCATCAGGCCAGATTAACGGTAAACGCCGATTATCACGATGATTAACGTTCGTGTAGCCACGACTTACTATACTTCTCATTGGCATTTGTAACCTCTACTCTACCTATATTTTTTTCAGGTCTGATAATTTTCCTTTACAGTCCGCATAATATGGCATTTGTCGATTTAGTGCTGCGCGTTTCCTATCAAATGAAAAGTTCATCGCCAAAAAACATTGAAGAAAATTGTACTTAGTTAAGAGAAAATAATTAAATTGAAAATATAAATGTGAACTTTTGTGAAGATGTTTGGGTAATATTGTCTTCGGTTTCCGCGATTATCACTCATAGTAATAAAACAACTTAAACGGATTAAATCGCGTATATTACTACATTTTAAGTCCCGACGTTTCGTAACCCTTTTCAGCGTTCGTGGTCTACCCGCGACCACGAACGCTGAAAAGGGTTCACGCGATTTAATCCGTTTAAGTTGTTTTATTACTAAGATGTTTGGGTGTTTGTTACTAAATAAATATCCTTGCATACTCCATTAATAACAAAGCAAAAATCGGATGTTCCTAAACATGTGTAGCTCGCGACCTCGCGAGTGAGTGATTCAAAAGAGCTATATCAGTTGGTCTAGCTCACCGGCTCACTAGCTCAGTTCAGATTCAAACAACTCAATATATCTTTCAACTCACTCGCTCTCAACTCAAGTAGCTCTATTGAGCCGTGAGCTCACTCGCTCTCAACTCAAGTGCAAGAAAAGAAGGTTTTCGTCCCTGTCTTGTCACCGTATACCTAAATACTCTCTCTTTCGTTCGGAAATATTCGGATTTGCAGCTATAAGAGCTATCCGTTGACACACCAAGGAGCTACTGAGCTTATAAGAGATAATGAGCTGTTGACACGCCGCGGAGCTACTCACTCTTTTCACTTTAGTGACACAATTTGCGCATGTCTAGAAGTTCCCTACCATCCACTCCTCCAAGCCCTGGCCCCTCTAAACTCATTATTATTGCGTCAGCATCCTCGCAACATGTTTGCCCTTTGTTGTAAGAATTAATTGGAAAAGTTCGCCGATACGCGCATCGATTCAAAACCAGGCGGGTATCTGATCGCTGTCCGATAAATGTCCCTTGTTGACGCGATAGCGTCTCGTATTGTATGGATTTAAACGGTTTCATGGTTCCTCTTGTTTTGACATAATTTTATTTGTCCTAAAGTATTGTCCGCATCGAAATATAATGTATAGAACGATATAGCCTAACGAAATTAACGTTGAAATTAACCCTATACCGCAGCGGTCGGCAAGCTTTTAGCAGCCAAGGGCCACATAATAGCTAACGAAATTGACGCGGGCCGCACTTTGTTGATAATTTGCGATAGAAAGAAATAAAGAAACATTTATAATTGTTTGTTACATACATATAATTTTTTAACTTTTATTTTCCGACATTTCGGCACAGATGCATGTGCGTTGGTCGCAGATATTCCTTCTTTATGTGATGAATTATTTATTTTTCCTTTACTTTAAGTTCTACTGTGTCTTCCCCTTCTATTACTTTAGTGTGAGAAAACTAAATACTCGATCCGATTACGTTGATCCAAAATGCGCGCACAATACTAAGCGCAGCGCACGCGCACGCTTGGTATTCGCCGCGCACCGCGCAAGGTGAGCGGCGGCCGATGCACCAGCATTATTTGCAAATATGCGCGCGATATTCAGCGCACGCCCACCCAACTTTTTACAATGCCTGACGCATGTATTAGTGTCATGTTAATTGTTATTGTTCGGTTGCGTAATGCGGGGTACAATGAAAAAAAAAATACGAGATGCTTGCTACTCTTCGTCTACGAATGGTCGGAAAGAAGGCATTGTACCCCTGCAATAGGGTATTTGACATCAGTCGAAATAAATTAAGTAACTTTAACCATCAAATTACGTTTCCAAAACTGCCCGGATGAAATCAATCCAACTCATTTTCGAGCCACCAACAATTTTAAAATGACAAAAACTAAAAATAAGGCACCATATTGAGCATGACTTCACAAGTTAATATTTTATACTAAACCTCAAACTTATAATTAGAAATATATAAATAATAATTTAGTTATTGATATGAAATGGTTGGCTACATCTGAAATGTTCACTTGACAATGACATAAGTAACTTTGACCCATTTTACGGTGACAGATATGGCGTAGTTTTTTTGGTCTTGAATTAGAATTCGGAGTTTTCGGTTAAATTGAGATCAATTTGTAGCACAGATTCGCAACCCCTTAAGCTCCGAATCATATATAGTCAACATCATAAATAAATATATATGAAAAGAGAAACTGGTGAGTTTCTTCCGGCGCTTCTTCTCACTAGAAGGTAATTTCCCGAAGCGCTAAAAGAAGAGAAAATAATCAGACATGTAAAAGAGCCCTTGAGGGCTTACTTGCAGAAATAAATGATTTGAATTTGAATACGTTACCAAGGCGACAAAAATATCTGACATTATTGTCGTTTTAGAAAATTTTGTCGCTTCATCCGTATAGATATTTATGATGTTGATTGTATAAGTGGATGGTGATTCTCCGGTCATATCCGCAACATTATTGGCACCTAGATACTCTATCGCATAAGTTATAGATATACCAGCTCTGCTCCCATGATATATCCAGTGGTAGTCCAATAAATACCCCCCGCCATTAACATGACAAACCCTGCCAATACTGTTATAACTAACGCCACAATATCTTAAGCCGACGACAGTGTAGTTGGTGCGGCTTTCCGGCTTAGGGCTGTAAGCTGCGGCCATTTGCATACGGCAGCCGTTACGGCTAGGATTTGACGCTGTCTTGTAGATTGTCGGCAATTTCAGGGGTTTGGCTAATTGGTGTACTGGTGGCTCTCGTGTTTGGCGTATGCTTTTTGAGGCGATGCACTACGTGCATACAATGCCGCCATAACGCAAAAGGGCACAACTAACTTTTTTTTCGACACTGAGTTGTATATATTCGGAATCAGTGAGATTTACTCATTCCGAATATGTATAGAAGTCAGTGTCGTAAAAAAATTTAGATGTGCCCTTTTGCGTTATGGCGGCAGTACAGTCGAGTTCATTTACATCTACACATATAAGAGGACAAAAATATCGAACTAGCCCAGATTTCCATATAAGTACGAGTAAATGAAGAGCGGTGACAATTCATTTTAACATTTATAATTAGTTATTAACAAATTTTTTTTCCTGGACAGTCAATTCAAGAAGAACATTATTTAAGTTCTTGAGGTCAATTTTAAAATTTCGTTGAAATTTGTTTCATTTTATATTATGTTGAAACGTTTGGTCTGCACAAAACAACCACAAAAATCATACAATATCTGCCGTTGATACGTCAGCGCCATCTTAGTTTTAATAAAAAAAATACAACTTTTTTCCATTTTGCACAGACAACATGTAACAAGCTATATAATAAAACATATATTTAAACCAAAATTGATGTCGCTAAAGTGAATTTTAAACCCTTTTACGACGAAGTTTATTGGGAACTGGGCGATTGGAGTCATCTTAAAACACATACTTTCTTGACTATAGGTAGGTAGTAATATCGGATATTGTAAAATTCGACTTAACATCGGCTTGAAGATCGGGATGAAGTTAACTTTTTAGGTATAACTATTGATCAATATTGTAACTGGAAAGCACAAATCAATTTAATTTGTAACAAACTTAACAGATTTGTGTTTGTGCTAAAAAGGCTAAGAAGTGTAGCAGGGGTACAAACAGCTCTATTGGCCTATCATGGCTATGTTTCATCTCTTCTCAGATATGGAATTATTGTGTGGGGAAATTCCGTAGATGTAAGCAAAATATTTGTTATTCAAAAAAGGTGCATTCGTGCGCTATGCGGATTGGGTCCACGAGAATCATGCAGGCCATTATTTAAAAGACTGAATATACCTACTCTTACAGCCATGTATATTATTGAACATGCCAAGTATGTAAGACAAAATCCTGAGCAATTTAATAAGCCAGTCCAAAACCCAAAATTGCGGGAAAGAGATCTCTTTAGAATTGAGCAGCCAGTCTCTAAAACTGCTCTATTTAGAAAAAATTGCTACAATATGTCAATAAAAATTTATAATCATATTCCTTTAGAAATAAGAGTCCTACCTAATAAGATTTTTTTATGGAAACTTCGTACATTGCTAAGGGACAAATGTTTTTACAGCATGAAGGAATATTTTGACATGAATTTATAATGAATTATTTGAGACTTGAGATTGTGTTCCGAAATTAGTTGATTATTTTCTTATTGTTTTATTATATTTTACATTTATGACATTTTATTATACTTAGCGTTGGTGATTTATTTTTATTGTGCAATTTTATAAAATATGATTGTTAAATATTTATTGAAAATTAATTTTTGCATGCCAATGTAATGGTGAATTGTGTGGATCTACCTACTTTTTTAATTTGTCATCTAATTGTACCATGATTCAAGCAAATATAATTTTGACTTTGACTTTGACTTTACTTTGGCAATTGGTAGAATGTTATCTGTACTTCTGTCATAGTGTCTATGGAAAATATACAGCGTGTAAGTCTTATACGGGCGAACAATTAAACCAAATATAGCGTTTAGTAGTGTTATCATTAATTAATATGATTTTTTTAATTACACTTAATAGTGACCTCATAATTAATTTTTGAAAATTTACCGAGCAGCAATGTACCGCATACATGCTTGTTATGACATTGCGAGATACGAGCTTTTTTAAAGTACCTGTCAACTAGCGTGTTTGTCAACTTGAATGTGTTGCGTTACATTGCGGCCCGAATTATTTTGTATGGTAAATATTTTCATTGTGGTTTTAAGCAATAGTTATCTAAATATGCTTCTTAGGTCCTATGCTGACCACCGTTTCAATATTCGCCCGTATAAGACTTACACGCTGTATAAAAAATTCTAAGGCCACCTATCAAATTCAAAATACTTTAATTCGGATAAACATCCATATCGGGTTAGTAACAGTGAAAAACTGATATTTATGTTAGTAGGAATATGGGACCTATGGGACTCTTTGGCGCTTAAATACAAAGTCTTTCACCCGTATATACTCGTATGTTAGCTATCATAAATTGAACTAAACACGGGGAGTGTTAGAACTAAATACGGGGATCTGCTACCGGGGATCTATCATAAATTGAACCAAATACTCCGCGTAATTGATGCTACACGGGGAGTATTCGGTGCAATTTATGACAGATACGAGTCACATAACGTACATCCATTCTAATGTGTGTACTATACGTGTCAGTCACCCATTGAGCTCCTAACTTAGTGTGACAATGTATGCCTGCGTGACCACGAAGCCAATGACCGACGACTTGATGACTCGCATTTGCAAGCAATAAAACACGTAAAGGATACTACCAGTGATACCAAAAATACATGCTTTGAGATCGAGTGTTTTTTTTTTTCAATTTATTTTCCCACAGTAAACAGTTACACTGTTTCATGACTTCAAATAGAACACCCGTTACTTAACCCCAATGAGGTGTCAAAATTTTACTAAGCAATTTTCTACTTTGATTTTTTTGTCATGGGAAAGGCAAAGGAGCACACAGGTCACCTGATGGTAAGTGACTTCTGAAGCCCATGGACATTTGCAATCTTAATATTACAAATGCGTTGCCAACCCTGAGGACTAAGATAGAATGCCTCTATGCTAGTAATTTCTATGGCTGTCCTACCCCCACACCGGAACACAACAGTGCGAACACTGCTCTTTGGCGGCAGGTTAGTGGGTAAGATGGTGGTAGCAATCCGGACGGACCCTGCACAAGGTCCGACCACCTGGAGCATCTCAGTTCTTTGAATATTTTTTAATATATTTTGTTCGTCACTTGAAGACTGCTGAACAAAGAGTAAGAGAAGAAGAGATTTTATCCCTTTGTAGAGAGTATACCCCATGGGGGGTCCCATTGCTTTAGAATCCGATGGTAAGATCCTTAAGAAATGTAGATAACTCTTCAAACATTATAGGCACACCTTTACATATAGCGATTTGGGTATTTTAAAGTAACTCTTGCACTTGTTCATGGAATAGAAATAGTTTAAAGTTTTTTTATTAAATATAGTATTTATAATCCGTAATTGCCCCAGTAGACGTAGCATAGGTGGACTATTGGCCTGATGACAATCGTCAGAGTCCATTGAATGACGTAAGTTTGGTAATAGTTACGTTCAATACGGAAACTATATTGAACCGTGAATGTCTTTTGGCTGGTCTTAAAACTGTTGCTTTATATAAAAGCCTATCCTCGGAGCGCGCCCCCAGATCTACAATTTTTTCACTAGGTCAGGAACTTGATAGTGGCTCGAGATGGGGATTCCCCGAGAGAGAGAGAGACTTCACGACTACGTACATAAATCAACTCAGGATGTGTTCTTCTCAGTTCGTCGGAATCTTTTTTCAAACAGATTATTTTGGCGCTGCCCGGAGCAGGTGCTCCAATTTGTTATAAATTTTATGTTGATGTTTATATAGTCATGAAAGAACTTCCTGCCGTCACACATCACACATGACACAGGACACCTTCAGGGGTCCCTTCGTGACCATGGCCACGACACGTCCGCAACTAGATGCGGATGATAGCCTAGCTATAGTGCCTACGTTTAGAAGTCCGATTGTGGAAA
This sequence comes from Eudemis profundana, assembly GCA_947034925.1. Taxonomy (NCBI): domain Eukaryota; kingdom Metazoa; phylum Arthropoda; class Insecta; order Lepidoptera; family Tortricidae; genus Eudemis; species Eudemis profundana. The sequence goes on along the minus strand of OX344818.1, from coordinate 2,382,382 downwards.
GGATATTGCGGTATCGGCTCATGAATTACTTGCACACAGTCCATAGATAAAGATATGCTGTCTGTAGAACACCGACAAATAGACTTAATGCAGACAATACAACTTGAAGTTGCCAATAAGTATCTAACGAAAAAAGTTGTCAACGAAATGAAAATTCGATATTCGGTGATACGTTTGTTGATAAAAAGCGGGGTCCTTATCAAACCAAAATACATAGATGTATACAAGAATTGCCCGTCAAAAAGTCACTTTGGAATGCGAACGTTATTGAAATATTGAAGATTATCATAAATATACCGGTGGCACCGTACGCCACCCATCTCAATCATAAGCATTAATTCGTAACATACATTACACTTAGAGAAAACACTTGTAATGCTACACCATCCCCAACACACGCAGAATACTAAGTGATTATACTTATGGGCTAAGCGCAACTGAATAATTTTTTGTATGCAGTTGTGCTGCAGCGAAAACAATAATGTTCGATTATCATATTCAAAATTGAAGGGATATTTAAAAAAGAACGTAACTGACTAAACTTGTTGACACCTGTCATTAAAAATGTTTCTCTATAAATATCAACCATTCTAGTCAGTTATATTGTTTTTGTAAGCATCCATTCAATTGGTTCCTGCTGTTTTGTCGTTTTATAGAAAAAAAAAATCCACAGCCATTTTCTCTGAAACCGTATTATTTTAATCATTTTTGAAAAGGGCATCAAGTGAAGTCCAGCAGGTTAGGTTAGGTTTGTTTTATGACAAGCTTCACAAAAAACAGTGTCCAAGACAAAATGCTTTCGATGAAAGGAGACATTGGTCAGCGATTCAATGATACATCATTTAGAATAACATCATTATAATGCACTCTATATATATATATATATATACTTATACAAACACAGTTATTCATCCAGCTATACCTCAAAGAAAAACTGCAGGAAAAGAAAGAAAAGTCACGTCTACACTTAGTTAGAGTGGTCCGTTCGAAATCGTTAGGCTGGAGTAATTAAAAGCATGAAAAAAGGTAAGTATGTCCGCTTGTCCAGGATTCTAGGATTTCAAATAGTGCAAAAATAGTGCTCAAATAACAATTGAAGGAACACGAACGCTTTGAAAGTTATTTCAAACAAGTTTTTCCACGTTATTAATGTAAATAATCAAGGAGATATCTCAAGATACTTATAACTGACATCTACACCATATGAACATTACGGTGTGATAGTAATGGATGGCATGGTATCGGTAAATCAAAATCTTTTAAGTCAGAATCTACAAGACCTAATAAATTTAATATCGCCTAATCTTCAAACACTTTCATCCATTAGTTATTCAAAATGTTACCATGTTTATTTCTTTTTATTAACTTTCGGCCTTAAGTTAACTCTCGAATAATTTCTACAGGTAACATCCCTTAAAAGTCAAAAACCGTAAAAAAGTTCCGTAACAACGTAAAACGAGTGCGTACATTCCAGAAGCAGCAGCAAATTGTGCAATCATCACTCGCGTAAACATGGTGTGTTCATGTTGGCAGCTGCAGGCATCGGAACCATCGCTTCATTCAATATTTTTTTACCGAACGCTGTGATTTCTTGGCTACAACGCATCCGTTTACATGCCAAACAATAAATTTATTGGGAGGAGTGTCTTAACGTCACGAAACGTCACGCCACGTCACCATTTTCAAAATCCCTTATATGAAACCGTTATATAAGATTATAAGCTCAAGGTGACTCGGTTCGCCGTCTATTTTGGTGCGTAATTCATAAATACCCACTGACAGCTTGCGCGGCCATTTTGCTTGCGCAACCGTGTTAGTGATAGTGGTATCCTTGCTAATTTTAAAGTCCTTTCTTAAATCGCATTTTATGAGGTAATGCGTGACGTAGTGTTGGCAGCTTGCCGGACGTACGATTCCGTCGGAGAAAAATGGTGCGGACTCGTGTCGGTTTATTCTTAGGCATGTCCCCGCCGCGTACCTTGAGGGACGAACGGACGCCCGGATTCTACAAGAATATCTGTAGTACCGTCATCGTATCACCCTTTTGCCGATGAAATAACGTGTTGTACAAAAAAGATAAATCCAAAGAGTTTTAACTCTTTGGATTTATTTTTTGTGAAACGACGTTCACAAACCAAATGGCAATCAGTTATAGTCAAACAGCCCAAGTCACTAGTGACTTTGATGGTTTTCGAATTACCCAATTTACGTTTTGTCAGTGGATTTTATCCATGGAGATCATTATTTTATTAGCAGCTTTTGATCATATGCATAGTCAGAGTAAACAAATTAAAAGTCACATGAGCTAGCAATCCATCTCTTACATTGTAGTTGTTCTTGATAAAAGATCGCTATATAGTTGACTATAGCTAGACAAAGCTCATTGGATGAACGTGGGCTAGAAAGAGAGAAAAATATCTCCTCAGTTCTTTAGCCATTAGTTAAAGAAAATATTGTAGACGCGATGACTAAGATACTCCATAAAAACGGTTTCCGCTACCGTATCAGCTTCTCACCGCTAATTATTCATACCTACACTTTCCTCAATATTTGAGACTGTCGAATTACGCTACTGCTTAAAAATGTATGCGCGGATGCTAAACTGCGTGACGTCACATTTTATTATGATGAAATACAAAGTGATTAAGCTGTTTCTATCGGACATATAGGCAAATATATTATATTCCATACACAGGTATTAGGAATCAACTATTAGAGAAGAATTACGGAGCCGTATCGGTGTTTACGATACTTTAAAATAAAACATTTCTAGCAGCATAAGAATTTTTGAATGTCAACTTAGTCCCATATTTCTAGTACAGAAGTTAATGCTACTATAGCCAACCAAAACCACTAGCTAAACACCCTACCCTACAGAAACATACGCCATATTTATCTAACAAGCCATCCCAAAATGGGCAGTTTGCAGCGAAAACTAATCGTATATCGTCCGCACGTTAAACGCAGCAGATGCACTAACCAAAATTGCTGGCCGGCCCATCAATACCGGCCTAATTGAATATTATACAGCAATATGCCGAAAATCTGGCCGTAATATGTGGTTTCCATATATCGGCCCTGTATACGACAGCAGTGCAGTTGCAAAACTAAATTTAGTGAGCCTGTTTTAGCCACGAGCCGGTCGTTGGCGCAACGTCGCGAGGGAAAGAGACGGGCTGTTCTATTATCGGAAAAATTGTGGCGCGTTCTAGACGCGAGGGCTGGGAAACGGAGTCGTTGCGTCACGTTGTCGCTTCGTCTTCGATAACTGATGTTTTCTTTCAGATTTGCTTTTTTTTTCTTTGGAATTTCGCTTCATAAGAGGTTTTATACGTTTGAAACGATTTAGGCTATTTTCCCTATGATTAAAGAGGAGTCTTGTTGTTTTTTGATTTACCGTTAAGTTCAGGCCTGTTGTGATTAAATAGCATGCAGTTGAAATATATTTTATTGATTTTTAGGGTTTCGTTCCTCAAAAGGAAAAAACGGTACTCTTATAGGATCACTTTGATGTCCGTCTGTCAAGACCCTTTCTCTCGGGAACGCGTAGAGCATCAAATTTAAAATAAAACCATATACTCAGTTCTACCATGCGCTGTATTCGCGAGGGCTAGAAAAACGGCAGAGGCAGTCGCGTCTACTTGTCGGTTGGCGTATTAGCGATATTTTTTGCTTCATATTTATACTGCACGTAATTGAAGGGATGTTTACAAAAACAACAGAACTGACTAGAGTGGTGGATACTTATAGAGAAACATTTTTAATGACAGTAGGTGTCAACCAGCAGTGTGTAGTTATGTTGTTTCTGTAAACATCTCTTCAATGAATGCATTTTAGAATCATCATATTTACTGGAAATATTTTGATTCCGTATAGCTTAATGTGCTCAATGTACATATCTATAATTATCTCTTCAATTATTTAGCGAGGTGATAAGTGATTTTATGCCACACCTGGCCATAAAGTGACTTTTTCCGCACGCTGCGCATACGGAAAAAGCCGCTTTCGGGTCAAGTGTACACATAAAGGATGGTAAAATAAAGAAAGGCCGAGATCGCAGGTGTTTGCAGCCTGAGCTGCAAGCGAGGGACGTAAATATGCGATCGAGGGCTTTCTTTATTACCTCCCGTGTTGTGTACATCATTTCATGTCTACACTTGGGAGGAAAGCGGCTTCTACCGTACACGTAGCGTGCGGTAAAAACCACTTTATGGCCAGGTGTGGCATAAAATATATAGACACATTTTGTAATAAAGGGAAGAATTTATGCTAAGTACCAAAATTAAATAAACCTCTTGCTGATAAAACCTTTTTTCGGAATCTGCGAACTTAGCGTAGTGTAGGGTTTCTTAAACTGTAGTCCATGGACCCCTTAGGGGTCCGTGGCTATGCATACAACACGAACATTCATTGCTCTGATATTCTTTTCCCCTAATTATATTCGGAAAGCGTCTGTAAGGTTTTCGAAATAATGTAGCGGGTCCGTGACCAAAAAAAATGAAGAAACTCTGGCGTAGTGGGACTATAATATTGGAAAATGCCAATTGTTCAAATGTTGCAGTGGGCTACAGTATGGCGGTCTTTAGGAAAGGGCTGTTCAGATTCCCAAATGGTCAGCAATACAAATATGTGGGTCTAGTGAAAAAGGGTACAAGTTACATCTAACCAAGGAGCAAAAGAGCTTAAGTCATACTATAGAGTTGTGACTTTTTGGTCCTGGTATAAATTTTACTTATAGGGGTATAATATTTTATTTTAACTAGACCCACAGAAATATGATGATCTTGGGATGGCGAGGCTCCATACACTGGCGTAGTCGTAAATCAGGCATTGTTTAATTTCAAATTGGTATAAAAAAGTACATTGTGTATCAAGGGCGGTAAGTAAGGAATTACACACGAGTGTTTGTTACAAGGCCGAGGCGAAGCCAAAGGCTTTAATAACACGAGTTTGTAATTCCTTTACCGCCCGTGGCACACACAATGTTTTTCATCACACTTGTGAGGAAATCTGATTAAAATAACCTTACTTAACCTAAATAAAATTGTAAAACTGACAGTGACGTTGGTCACATATATCCATAGACAATGCGAATTATGCGAATGACAAGTCACGTTCGGAAACCATAACGGTAAAGACTTAAAATGGTTGATTTTATATTTGCAAAATACTGAAATACACTATTTAAACATTTAATTAATGTTACAGAAATATGTGTTTGCATGTATTTGCTATAACAGTTCTCTTTAAATAAATATTTCAGTAATAAAAGTTAAAAAAGTAAGGTGGCGTTTCCTTTGAACATGACAAATAAGAGTAAAACAGAACCGGCGTTTCACATTTAAAAAGAAAACCTAGGGCGTAATAGGTCATTTACGGCCCGCAAAACCTACGTGTAATGACACTATTTTCGAGCAAGTGTGATGAAAATACTTATAAAGAGGGGGGAAATTGTTAAAAGGATCGAAAATCGGAGAAAAAAGGTTGCGTCACGAAATCGGAGGCATCCGAGCGTGTCGTGTCACTTCGGATTATCGTTAGCTCCGTGTTTACGTTCGCCGAGTTTAAGCTCAAAACGTTACATTATTTACACCTAGTGCTTTCATAGTTGATGGTATCACAGGGTAGCAGAATGATATACAGTGGAACCTCGATAAGTCTAAACTCAAGTGAAACGCTAAAAAAATCATGTTAACCCTTAAATGCATGGTGTACGATGCAGCGTACATAAACAAAAGATAATTCATTTTTGAAAACTAGAAGTAATTATTTTTTAGTATAATGTTGTAGCACATATCATAACGATTAAAAGTTTACTAAATTTAATAAAGTTCTCAGTCTATAAGTAAACAATATTTGATCATGTAGGATCTAGCTTACATTTGATTATTAGTGCATAGTGATCTTTTTAAATATTTTTCTAGTGTTTATTATGCCATTAGGTATCCACATATTTTTTAGTAACAATAAAAAAAACACGTTAAATGCATGTTTTTTTTATTGTTACCGAGGTTAACGGTTAACGAGGTTTCGACTTATAAAGGTCTTCGACTTACAGAAGTTTTCATAGGCCCATGTTCGACTTACAGAGGTTAAGGCTGTTGTACTTTTTGACTTCGAGTTACAGAGGTAAAATAAATGCAAAAATCGAGTTGTAGAGGTAGATATTCTTATAGACCAGATACGCATGACCTACCTGCCAAAATTTGTCTTCAAGTTACAGAGGTTATATTCACAAATTTCGAGATACAGAGGTGATAAAACAAAAGAACGGTTCCTTCGAGGTAAAGTTCTTCTATTTCGAGTTATAGAGGTAAAAAAATTACTAAAAGGTCTTATAGAGAAGGGAGTCATCATCAGTAACTTCGAGCTATGGAGGTTTTGGGGCTTGAAGGGAAGGGAACGTCTTATCGAGGTTCTATGTATCGAGGTTCCACTGTATTTATTATTTACGGCGAGGGCGTATATTGAATCTAGAATCAATCGAAAGATTCTATAATAGGAGAGAAGGAATCTACTGAGCGTACGGATTCCAGTGTTAACGCTCAAGATGACAATAATTGCTGTCATAGTCTAAGGCACTGGCACCGCCGGCGAGTAAGCGAGTAAAGTTGGGCAAGTAGCAGTACATTGCGGATCTGGAAAGGTCGATTGATCACACTGTGCCTGGTCAGCCCGCAATGAACTGTTACTCGCCCAAATTTACTCGCTTACTCGCCGGCGGTGGGACCAGTGCCTATAAGGTGACTTTTACTAAAATACTATGACAGCAGAATAAGTTTTTATTCCTCCGTCATAGTATATAAGGACTGCCTATCGTGCTACCAAGGTTACCGATACATACCTACTGCTTTTCACATCAACAATCAGAAACATATTCCGTACAACCCCGGTATTTAAACCGGGTGTTGCCTGTACTAGGATCAAATAATTAAAACGTAGATTGTACTCCTCAAACTAAACAACATTTGTTCAGCGACATTTAAAAATAACTTATGTTTTAATTTTTAGAACACTTTAAAGTTTATTTGAAACCGAAATGTATTGCGATGTTTTTTTTTATGTTTGTAGCCTGACAAGCGACGTCAATTAGACTGATGTTAACGTACATTGAAAATACTATTTAATTTGTATGAAAAAGATAAAACGTTGAACAAAAGTTTTATTGTTTGATGAGCAGAATCTACGTTTTAATTATTTGATCCTGTTACAAGCAACACCCGGTATATGTCGGCAAATAACAATGTATCGGCAAACAAGTTTATGATGCATATCTACCGGGTCTACTGCATGCTTGTCCCATGATAGTATAAAAAAAATATCGATTTAATAAGTAATATTAATAAGTAGGTAAAAAACTTTTATTAAATATAACACTAACCTAACCTAATCGCATATCCTATCGTCCGTCCGACTAAGGCACACTTTATCGTATCCTTTGGCAGAAAATAGCATCGATTACAACGCACACACATTGGTATATGAAAAACACACAAATATCGCTCTAATTGTGAATCGATTTTCTTACAATACTGTCCCATTTAAGAGGGATGGAAAATCGGAAAAGCGCGTCGCGTTACGAAATCGTCGGCGACCGAGCGAGTCGTGTCACTACTGGTTTTTGTCTCGTCTTAATGTACAGACGAATTAAGGTGATTCTGTTCGCCCGGTTCTTTATATAAAGTAGGGTTTCTTAAACTGTGGTCCATGGACCCCTTCGGGGTCCGTGATACGAGAGCCGGGGGTACGTGGCTATGTTATACAAAACAAACTTTCATGTGCCCTTGCTTTTCTTTTTCTCTGATTGTATTCGGAAAGGGTCCGTAAGGTTTTCGAAATAATGTAGGGGGTCCGTGACCAAAAAAAGTTTAAGAACCACTTATATAAAGGAAGTTAATCTTTATCTTCAATATCAACATGACGTGTTTTTTTAACTAAAAAAAATAAAGTGAATAAAATACCTTCTCTCCGTCCGAGTCAGCTACTGCAATAGTACATTACTAGGGTAGTAAAACAAAGAAAGGCCAAGATCGCTGACGTTTGCGGCCCGAGCTGCAAGCGAGTGACTTAAATATGCGATCGAAGACTTTCTTTAGTACCCCCCGTGTTGGGTACATCATTTTATGGCCAGCGTAGCGTGCGGTAAGGGCCACTTTATGGCCAGGTGTGGCATAAATGCTATTATGCAAATGCAAGTTAACAACACTAATATAAAAGCTGCTGTGAAGAATTTTCTAATCCTTATTAGAAAAACAGAGAAAATTATACTACTTAATATTCAACTATTTTATGATAAATAGGTACTCGAGTGATCAACACTTGGCCAAGACTGTATTATCAGTTCTTTTATATGTAGTAGTATAGTCTACATACATACTATGCTGATCAAGAATTCCGTATAAAATGAGTCGATATACAAAAAAACCGGTCAAGTGCGAGTCGGACTCGCGCACCGAGGGTTCCGTACAAACTCATAAGTAGATACGCGAATAGTTCAAGAAAAACTGTATGTCGATTTGTTTAGTAGAAGCAAATAAGTATATGTATGTTATGATTTTTGCAAATTTCTAAAAAACAGTGCAAGTTAGGAAAACAGTTATATTTTCCCTCTAATATTGAGAACCTGACGTGTAATGATTCTATTTAATAGCAAGGACCATTAAATCAAGAGGACTGTCATTCTCCATACAAAAAGCTGTTCCCCGAATTTACAACGCCATCTATGTATAAGCTTGGTAAAATAATTATAATATTATTTACAATTATTTAACTTTGCAAACGTGACACAGTATTTAAATGTATTTAAATTTATTTATTATTAGCTGTTTACGAACTAATTGTTACTATACTGTGTTTCTTTGTTTAATTATAACATCGTTAAATGTTTAGTGTTTTAGCGCCATCTAGTTTTGCCCGGAAATCCCCTAGCGTGAAACATGCCATCGCTTAGTTTTGCTACTCGCCGCTAGGGATTTCAACTTTTGTAAATTTCTAAAAAGCTATTAAAGTTAGCAAGACCGTTCTATTTTTCTTGTAATATTCAGGTTGATATTTATAATTAGTAATTATGACACCTTTTTCTGATCAGTAACTTCGGAGATAATAGGGGGGGAATGGTACATAAAAATGTATAAATCAAAAACTACTTATTTAAGAAAAAAAATAAAAATGCTGTTTTAATCTACAAATTAAGCCCTTTCATTTGATACCCCACTCAATATAATAGCCCTACTTTCAATTTTCAAAGTCCCATTACGGAGCCTTTTAAAAAAAAAGTAAAAAAGGTACAAGATATTTTTTATGTCCAATAGGCTCGGGTTAGCTACTTTTAACACTATTCCAAATTTTAAATCGATAGCATCAGTAGTTCCTGAGATATCTGGCTGTGACAGACGGACAGACAGACAGACAGACAGACAGACAGACAGAGTCGCACCATAAGGGTTCCTTTTTTACCATTTTGGTACGGAACCCTAAAAATGTGTACCTAATTCAGAATATCCGCTCGTGACTCATTGTTAGCTATGTCAAATATGTTGTCCAATGCCCGAAACTGTATCTTTCACTGGCAACTTTAAATTACAACTGGCATATAGAATTAATGTCATAAACAATATTAAAATTAAAAAAGCATTTTCAAACGTAGAACGTCGTCAACGTTCCGTTACCTTCAGAACTGGCAGCTGTTGATTCGAATTTCAAACTCATTTTGAGGCGTTACTTTAGCAAGCTCTTACAGTATTATATTTCTTTTAAATTTGAACCTTATGTGTAAGAAATAAGGTGATTTATTTAATATCAAAATTGTGAGATTGGAGCTTAGAAGAGTTGTTACTCGATTTATTTGTTGCCTCGCGAGTCGCGACGCGCCGAAAATAAATGTGAAAACAAAAAATACATTATATTTGAAACTTTACTATTAGGAGTTGCGGGATTTACGTAACGGCCACGGATTTGTTAATTAGGTGTGGGCAGCCATTAAGAGTTGTTGATTTAGCGGTAACAAATACTCCGTGTCACCCAAAGTTTTCCAAGCCCGTGGCATTGGAATGATTAGCAAAGAAATGAAAGAGATGCACCCATAGAGAATCCTACGTGTAAGAGTGAGATATACTGTGACACCACACTTCCTGTCTACGCTGTTTTCACATGTCACCGATATGTTATTGACGATATCTGCTATTCCTTTCTCTCCATCGCAGCAGATTGAAAGGGACAGAGAGAAGTTATCGTCATCATATCGGTATCCTTTTCGGGAGGTGGAAGCATGTCAAAATTTCAAATAAATAAATCTAAGCGATCAGGATCTTCGATCAAATCAAGAAAGAATATAGAATAGTTTTTAAAATTTTTGTCTATTTGTCTGCTTGTTTGTACCGACATCACACAAAAACTATTGGAGCGATTTCTGTTAAATCCGGTGTCCAAGTAGGTTATGATCCAGGTTAACACATAGGATACTTTATACCCGACTGCGAAAAAGCAAAAATGCGAATGATTTAATCGCCGTGAACAAAGTTGCAGGCGAGTCCTCTAATCGAAAATAAATAAAACAGACAGACAGAGTCGCACCATAAGGGTTCCTTTTTTACCATTTTGGTACGGAACCCTAAAAAGAAGAAAAGATACCTACTTTGTTTTATTGTACTATGGATATGCTCAACATTTTCAGTGGTCGACTAAACAAAATGTATGATATTGTTAGTTTTCCTTTAGAGAGTAAACCAATAAGTCAATAACAGACGCAGGTGAGCCGAGTAGAATTCTATATCTCGGCCTGCGACTGACAATCCGATAGAATCTTCGTCCAAGATGGCGGGATTGCGGTTGTTTTAAGAAATAAGTTTCTGTCAAAAATAATATTTATTTGAAATTCCTGGGATCGCCATATCTTTCGCTTCGTGAACTGAGATTCTTATTTCAAATTCATTTATTTAGTTTTCAAAATTAAATTCATTTTATGGTCCAGAGCACACAACTATGGCCCAAAATATGATGTGCTCTCGTGGAGACAGTTGCACACTGCACACTATTTTTAACTATGATGCAGTATATATTCAATCCCATTAAAAACATTACAGTCGAGTTCATTTACATCTACACATAACCCTCCTTTGTGCTTCGCCGCAGTCGAGTAAAAAACGTATAATTTGAAACGAACAAACGTTAAATTTTAACCAAAAACGGATGGCGACCGTCTGCCCAACTGTTCCGTAAAATTGTGATTATCAAAAGAATTATATTAAAAAATGTGCTTTTAATCCAATGTGTAGTTGTCTTTATTATAAAACTAACTGAATCTCATCGGACTGAAGTAACGGGAAGTCCCGGTTCTATTATCGGTCAGTACCGAAAATTCTGGTACTCCAGAACGGTACCGGTACTGCGTACCCTACATATTACCGATGGAGATATAGCTTCAGCGCCTAACCAGGCACCGCTGGTTTATTTATGACATTAACAATGATGCAATAGTACACAAATGCACAATTACTATTCAGCCGTGCGCAAGAATTTCCCACTTTGTGTGAAATTCTAATAGATCGGGTGCATCTCAATAATGGCCTGCGTGGAATGAATAACAAACTTATATAGTGATTATTTTACTAACGATACATTTCGGTATTCACTGTGGTACTTTCGGTACAAATCTACATCTTTTTAAGAAAAGAGAATAGAATTTTTTGCGAAGACACAAAAAGTAAAGAAAACTCAAATCTCTGTTTGAAATGTTCTGTTGTATTTCCTCCACCAACGACTTCCACTTCCTTAAAATAAACTAATCATTTTAATCTTAGTTATCTGTATAAAAGAGTGTTGTATAGTGGAGGTTTTTTTATTCTTCTTTCACGAATCGACGGAACAACGAATGAAATGATTTTGGCATGATAGAATATAATGTAAATACTGGAGGGCGAAGCTCTTAGTGACGAAGATGGAAGTGTTCGATGAGCTACGGTCCCGGATGCTCATGATTAAGAGCGCCTAATGCATTTATCTATATAAGTATGTATACCGTCTAGTACCCATAGTACAAGCATTGCTTAGTTTGTAACTAGCTCGATTTGTGTAAGATTGTCCCCCGATATCTATCTATCGTGGTCTCCATTCGAGAACCTCCCCCAACGGCCATCTGCTACGTGCTATATGCCCTGCCCATTGCCACTTCAACAAGCTTATCCATTTGGCTATGTCGGTGACCCTCGTTCTTCGACGTAAAATCGGCAAGCGCAGCGTCGGACGTCCACCAACAAGATGGACAGATGATCTGGTTAAGGCTGCTGTCTCACGGTGGATGCAGGTAGCTTGCAACCGAACTAATTGGAAATCTATGAGGGAGGCCTATCACCAGCAGTGGACGTCCTATGGCTGAAATGATGATGATGATCTATCTATCTATTCGAAATATGTCGAGAAATTTTCGGCTATTTACGTTGTAAATAGCCGAATTCAATATGGTCGAGTCTCGCGGTAGTTTCCAAAATAAAAACCAAAATGTATTTACAAACTTCAACTCCATCATCCACGCTGAATTAAAATAAGAGTATCCACTCTTATTGTAATTTAAATGAATGTTCCTATTTCGCTTCCATGAATCGAGCTAGAGATGAAACAGAATCGCACCCGTCAAGTTGGCAACTGGCAATTTTCCTGTGCCAACTGTCATATGTCAGTACCCCGGCCTTGACACCGCGTGCACTGTCAATGTCATTGTATTTTTGACATTTAAAAATACGTATGACTAGGAAACGCCTACGGTTTGAACTAATTTGTTGTTAATGCTTGCTTTGCTTGAATGACAGGTTTGTCTTTCATCGATGAATGGCTGAGGCATGAAAGGGCCTTAAAATAACTGCTAAGTTAAAAATGTATAGCTACAAAGTACCCTGCGCAATTATAGCTATTTATGTGACTGGTGCATAATCAGAGGCATTAATACACGAGTGTGATTTTAAGAAACGATCCGAAGGCGAGTTTCATAATAAGATCACACAAGTGATTTAATGCCTAATAATGTACAGTCGCATACATAACTTTATCTACATGCATATCACAATTTTTTATTTCATTTCATAAATTATTTCATTTCATTTGTGTATAACATTTAGTTAAGTTTAGTTTTCTATATAAACTAAACTTTAGTGTAACAATACCCCGGTAGATGGCGCTGTTACATCTGTGAAATCTCCATACTACAGGCTGCATTTTTCCGGAATGAATGATCCCCGCGCAGTATTGTTTGTTAGTATCGATACTTTAATGTAAACATCAAGATACAGTGTGCTATAATATAAACATTAAGATGCAACCACAGGTACGGGTTTCTTAATATAGGCCATTTGCTTATCGTTCTTGAACATATTGTAGGGAAATTATGATATGGATGTAGATAAAAAATTACACATATCGGTTTAAATACATATAGCAAAGGTGACAGAAGAGGGAGTTGCTTACTCCGCGGTCTTGAGGCCCCCGCGAGAGGGCCTTAGCCAGTAACCAGAAATCGCATGCATTAACACGCGTTATGCAACAGAGAGAGACGATCGGATCCGGTGCTATCCGCCCGGTGGTCGGACGCAATTTGACCCGAACGACAGTTTTGCTAGAGAGACTTCGGTACATAGTAGGTACTATTACTTAATCTGTGACAGGACTGAGAAGAAAGATGCACATTGCACACGTGTAATTTATTACGTAACCAATTTAATCCACTTTGAGAATATGTAACCCATAAAAAACCTATTTATTATATACCTATATGTATACCATTAATTGACTGTGTAACAAACACACAACGCTGTAGAAAGCGTTTCCTACATCACGATACGCACACTATGTTAGATAACTCCTCAAGTATAAACTCCATAATTTGCTCTCCGTAGGTATAAAGGATAATAAAACTGACTTGATTTTTTTATTTACACTGAATTCGGGTCATTTTCTATGAACAATTATATATAAAATGACCCGAATTCATTGTCCATGAGTTTAGATAACTTTTTTTATGCAGGCAGAATAATACTTCTAACAGTAACACATATATGTTTCACAAACATCTTCGTTTATCTAATCTTCCAAGTTCTACTCAGCAGTCAGACAAGCGAAAATCTTCACTTCAAACATGCCCCCAGTTTCCACGATCCTCAGTCATGAAAGAACAACGAGAGACGTAAGTACGTCTTTGTAACTCCCCATATGCATCTAAAACTGGTGACGATCTCGTTATCTCCATCGGGAAACAGAACTACAGTAAAAAGTAAAAAGGCAAGTTTTAATGTGACAAATAAACGTTAGGCTCGCCTGCCAAACTGTGTTGAGGCGCTGCCAGGTCAGTATCTGTGGCCTTGACATCCACTACTCTGCTGGAAGGGCTATGGGGTCTGGGAATGTATCATCACCACCTTAGCCCCTTTGTCCACTTCGGCAACTCTGTTGGGTCCGCTTTGATCATGATCCTAGGTTTGAAAGGTCAGATTATTGCTATAGAGCGGCTGTCATCTAAGTGCCGTAAATAAACCAGTTACACATTTATTTACCTTAATGTGTAAGTTTCCGCCACAATGCCAAAGACAGTGCTAACTGGGGCGTTACTGTTAGACGCATAACTATGCTGCAAACAAGGGAATCACGACCCTCAGTAATGAGGAAATCGACGCGTAGATGAGGAGGTAGGTTTTTTGCATTATTTATCTCATCGTACGAGCGTTAGTTACTACATAAATACAAAAATGATATACAAAGGCACAAAACTCTTGTCTATGGCAACTGCAAAGATTCCCGGGACTTAGCGATCTCAAGACCACATCCCGGCCATTAAGACACACAAATGCAATAAAATCTAGCAATTCATAGGAAAATATTATCAAACCTAGTGCAAACTTAACTAAAGTTTCCCACAGTCCTAGATCAACAACAATAAAAGACAAGTCACTAGAAAAGGCTTTTGCAACATTCCACTGTGGTTTCCTAAGATCCTTCTTATTAAGGAAACTATTGGGAGAAGATTACTAAAATTTGAGTAATTCAGATGATTTGATAATCATCAAAGTGAACAATTTCAAGGATAACTATATTATATAACGGCATACATGAGCCACGAATTGAAGCTCTTCACTCTAGCCTCCCATAATCCTCCTAACTAGGCAAACTAACTAAACTTTAATACTGAGGAGTTGCGAAAGTTAAAGGTAATAAAATTTGAGGAAAGTTGTCATATTATATATTATATAATCTATGGGGTACGTCCAAAAAATCCGAAATTTAATTACGATCACTACGAATTGAACGCTACGAATCACGTTCAAATGCTTCGTTCGTTGAGTGAGTATTATTCAAATCCAAACGAAATTTGATATCGAGACGACGTACCGTGGAAAAGACGTAGGATAGTTTTTATCCCTGGAATCATCCCTTAAGGGGGTGAAAGGTTTATCAAAATCAATCATTTCTAAAGGATATAAAAGACAGACATAGAACTAATATTTAATACGTCATACAAGTGTTAACACAGACGCTTAACTAAACGACGTTATATCTGAACTGTCGAACGTTGAGCAACTTTCCCCAAGTTGTAAGCCCAAGCTCGGGGCGGGGATCAACGGATCAGCCGGCTCGTTCGGCGGTTAACACGCGTTTTGACACTTGCGGAAAGTAGGCGAATATAAACGGCGTAATATGCGTTTGAATAGACTTCAATAAAGTAAAAGTAAAGGCTTTTTTTCCTTTAGACAGCCCGCAGACTACAGACTTTTTATCGGCCGATGTCGGGCTGTTAATCAGTATGAATATGTAATCGGTAATGTGAGCACTCTCATACTCTACCAAAAATCAGCTTTTTGAAGCCAAAATCGTAAGTGATCTTAATTTTTATTTGAGGTCAAATTCCAGCATACATATCCCCAGTCTTTAACTTTGATGTCCAAATCCAATATACAATATGTGCCTAAAGTACATATTATTTTGTGAAACATGGGTTATAAAGATAGGCTCAATATTTTAAATGAAGCTATAACTCATGTGTGGCATTTTTTGATTGTGTGAGTAAGGCATTGATAAAAAAAAATGCTGAAGGCGTAATTAAAGATGGCGTTCCGGTAGACCGACGACGACACATTATGGTGTCGTTTTCTTTAAAATATGAGTAAGTTGAGATATCAACTTAAGTACTCATGTTTTATTCGCAAACAACAATAGCCTTCTAAAGTGAAGTAAAAGGTATTTTTTCCTGTATGAGTTTTTCTTATTCATATCCTATAACACAATTATTCAATGTATACATTAAAACAACTTATTTTCTAATAAAGCTTTTAATACATACCTTGCATTTTCCATGAAGATAAATCACTGCATTTACAACAACTTCTCGCAAATTGATAAGAAAAGCCGTTGGCAACGTAATAAATAAAAGATCAGGAAAGTCAAGTGAACGAAACGACAAAATGATTATATATTTCAGTGAAAGAAAAATATTTTCCGCTGTCCCTGCTTCCGATATCGCAATACGCTTTTAGCTTTAAAAACAAAACGCTATCGATGTTCGAATTTTAAACATCGGCGTTCCAATTTTGAAAAACCGACGTTCGTCTAGTTTAAATTTTCAAACTTTTGAACCAACGGCCGTTCGCCTTGCAGCCGCAAATCAAATCAATCCAATCCCGCAAATGGACCCTTTGCCTTCTGTTAAAAAAAGATTAAAAAATAAAAACGTGCAACACATTCCTGGGGGTAGTGCATTCGGGAATCATGCACTTACAAATTTATTAACTAACATTAAGATATTAAAACAAAAATATGTTACGTGAATCAATATGCTAATTGAAAATCGAGTTAACCTGAACGCATATTTAAGCTTCGATTGTGAAAATTCAATCTAAATCTGACATTTTATGTTACGGTTTCAGCTCGAAATTCACTTCGGTTAAAGTGCCTTTAAAAATAGAATCGGCCCAACTGATACCAGCTTATACAAGATAACCTCAAATATCGAACTGCCTATAAAAATACATAACCTACATAAAAACTATTCAGCTTATTTGTAGGCTATTTTAACTTTGCTTTGAAGAAATCTGAGCGGTAATTTGACAAGAATTCAACGTAGCGTGCGACACTTGCGTCATTTACAACTTTTTTAAATTTTGCTATTTTTATACGCGCATAACCAGTACCATAGATAAAATAGATATTGATTCACATAACAGGTGTAAATGCATATACCCAAATTAGGTGAAATGATCTAGTAATTAATGTTATACAAATATATACAAACTATTACATTAGTATTAAGAAAATTGAATGTATGCATTTAACTTAGCAGTAATACACGGCCTGACCTGCTCTCGTCTGAAAAAAGGACGGAATTTGCGATAAAGACAGTTTTTTTTTCAGATCTGGCCGTGTATAGTAAACATTAACATAGGATAGGGGTTAGAAATATCAACATTAACAGTTAGTGAAAAACATTCAACACCGAGAGTGGCAAGAAAAAGTGAGAAAGAAGAAACGACACGAGGTAACATCGAGTATATTGTAAGACATCGATGCGGCGCACGGCAACTGCCGCCGGGTATTCTTGGCCATTTTTTTTTCTTTTTTCATTGTTCTTATTTTGAATTCGTCTAGTAGCAGCATTCTAACGGTTTCCGATTTTCGCTTGTTTACTTCGGGGTTATTTTTAAAGGACATATTGAATTAGTTCAGCTAAGAAGTATTGAGAGTTTTCATTGTCATTATTTTGTATAGTATTTAGATTTTCTTGAACTCAACTGGATGTATTGACCTTTTAATCCAATTAAATTATTTAGCTTACAGATTTTTGGTACTTTTCATTGAAGTTGGTTGACAAGCTGAAATCGAAACGGCTTTGGTTTACTTCTGCTAATATTCTGCTAATTTAAAACCAACTTTATTAGCTTTGCTTTTCTTTTCGAATGGAGAATCCAAACGCTCATTTATGTGTTCGCCACATTTAGTATCCATGATTTTTGTTATTTTAGAAGTTTTAATATATTTTTCTCTTAATATATGAAATAAATGGACTTCACGATAGGGTTTTACGACTTTTAAAGTAGAATTTTTATTTTAAGCGGGTTTAATTTGAAGCTTCCGTTTTTTAATAAAATTAAGCGTAATTTTCTTTTGTTTAATGAATGAACTATTTTTCTCTGTTGTTATTATTAATAAACTGGCCAGTCAATATATTACGAGTTTTACACAAGTTACATTGAGATTACAATTAGTTTGACACCTTTTTTTTTAAGGAATAAAGAGTTAATCATTTCTTATTTTTGCTAATATTACACAGCAGTATGCCATTCTTAATAATTCATTCCATCATTTATACGATTATCTATGGTTTCAGTTTCTTTTTCATCATTTCATCCTCTCTGTTCATAAAGGAAATCATTTCGTTCCAGATAATTAAAACGTCACTAATATTTTAAATTTTAAGCCATTCATTCATGTATACATAAGTTTAGTAGGTTTTTATGCCATTCATTTATTATAGTATTAAAAATGTTGCAAGAGATGAAAATATATAATAATTTTCTTGCAATCTAGTTGGTTCTACTTATTTGTAATCTTTACAATTTATGTATTGCTTAGTTTAGGATTAGGTCGAACAGTGACTTTGTACCCTCTGTTAATACGATTCCATTTTCTGTTGTCAATTTTAATTTTAGAAAGTATGACAACATACTTTTTACAATCCTTTTTTTATGATATTGCAGCTCGAGATTTTAAACCTATTTTCACGTATTATTAGACAAGCAGGAAAACCAATTCTATAGATGCTTCCCCATTTATTTTGTCCTGTTGTAACCAAATCTTTGTTCCGTTTTCTCCAGTCAGCACTCGTTTGTTTCGTTCTGCTTCGGCCAGCCTACTCGGCTCGATTCTAGCGCAGCCCCAACATTGTAAAGAAACTATAGACTAGCTTTTTTTTTATTTGTTTGTCTTTCTGACCGCATTCATAAAGGTCACAAGGTTTCTACCTTTTGGTCACGATTTAAAACATTTCTTTTTATATTTTATAAATTGTGTCATATTACTACTGAAGTGGATGTTGCTGATTTTGCTGTTCTATGACTCAATTATTTGTATATATTGTTAAACTAGCTTGTAACTGATATGTTGAGAGGAAAAATAATGTTGGATTCAATACTTTATATCTATGTTCTTCAGGTATAAAATTTACTACACAAATGTTAACAGAAGGTAAAGTAGATGGCATGGCCTGGATGGATGGTTGAAGGCAACCAACTAGTTGATCGTCAATGGTACAATCAGCATTAAATAATTAGTAACATTTAATACCTATTACTGCTCTCTCATTCGTTCGGAAATATTCAGATTTGGAACTACTGAGCTTGTGAGCCGTTGACACAACACGTAGCTGCTGAACTTATAAGAGCTAGTGAGCCGTTGACACATCGCGGAGCTACTGTGCTAAAAGAGTAATACATTGAGAGCTAAAGATCCATATCACTCTTTTCACTTTAGTGACACATTTTGCGCATGTCTACTAAAGGCACGAAGATGGGTGACGATGTATCTGACACTTTTAATGTTACAGTACAGACCATGTGATGCTGACTGATCGACGATCAACGGACCAGTTGGTTGCCTTCAACCATCCACCCAGAGACCCATATTGAGTAGGATAGGTACGTATAGGTAAGATAAGGGAACTTTGAAGGTGGCACCGGCGACGGAAAAGATGCGCAGCAGTAGGTTAGCTTGGTATCATGTAATGAGGAGGGATGAAGGTCATATAGATAAAGTAATGTTAGGGATGAATGTCGAGGGACGGAGAGCAGTTGGTAGGCCAAAGAAGCGATGGATGGATTGTGTGAAGGAAGACATGAGAAAGAAAGGAGTGAGTGCTGAGATGACGAATGATAGAGGAATGATAGGAGAATGGAAGAAGAAAACGTGTTGTGCCGACCCCACGTTAAGTCGGAGAAGGGCAGGGAGATGATGATGGGGTATCTAAAGATGCTGTGTTCAGGTATATTGTTTTAAATTTACACGAATGTACGTAACCCTTCGTATAGGAATCAGACTTGCTCTAGACTGCTTTTTATTTACATCTATATTTCTTAACAGAACTACAATACAATTGAACGACCCAGTCCAAAATGCCTCAATTTCAATTCCTCTACACAGGACACCTAAAATTTGAAAGCTTACTAAAAAGGGGGGTAAAAGCCTCGAGTGCCAAGGAAACTTAAGCCCTTTTTAATCCGAGCCGATTGCCACAATCGAATATTCTGCTGACTACGCAGCTGAGACTGGTATTCTCTATGCATTTCAAGTAACTTAGAAAAACTATTATCAAGCTCCAGTGTTTCCTTGGATTTAGGACTTTATCTACATTAAATAAGGTCGTGTTTAGAATGAGGTTTGAAGGTCCGAGTTAGGGTTGGTAGGTTTTGTTTATTTTTGCTCTGTTAGGTGTTTTCGTCGCTTCAGGTGCGCTAACTTGTTTTTATAGTAGGTCGAAAATGAGAAGCTTTTGTTTTGAAAATGCAACCATTTTGTTTAGAAGCAAGTTCAGAATACATTAGAGCCTCAACACATTACTGTTTGCAAATCAATAGTAAGTACCTATAACAATTATAAAATTGATCGGAATGTTCACGTACACGTAACACTCGGAGTCATTTTTTAGTAAATAATACCCGACCGGCTTTTTAACAGACTTCAAAAAAAATGAGGTTTTCAGTGTTCTACAACCGCAAATTTAAAGTGCCAAATGCTGGTAATTGATTTTTTTTTCACGCATGTCACGCAACCGTAGTCTCTTTTTTAGTTCAGAGACAAACTAGATCAGGGTTTCTTAAACTGTGCTCCATGGACCCCTTAGGGGTCCGTGATACGAGAGCCGGGGGTCCGTGGCTATCCATACAACACAAACTTTTATGTGCCCTTGATTTTTTTTTTCTCTGATTTTATTCGGTAAGGGTCCGTAAGGTTTTCAAAATAATGTAGGGGGTCCGTGACCAAAAAAAGTTTAAGAACCTCTGAACTAGATAGTTAGGGGACAAGTGGCATGAAAGAGCCAGGTTTTCAGTTCATCGGATTAATTTTTATGTATGTTTGAAGTCAGTGATAAAAAATATGTGGGTCATTCTCATTTTTTGCACAGTCACGACCGTGGCTTTAATTGCTCTTTCTAAACGTTCGACCTAAATCGTCATAATATTATCATGAATTCTTTTTATTATATGGACGAGTGAATTCATGGTAGCATTCTTTTTTTAATCAATTAGGAAGAGTAATAACGCCCACGGTAGTGACTATGTGCACGAAAATGAGGCCTGTATTAATTATTTACAGGCCGACCTAAGCTTTTACAAAACTTTGCATAATCCTTCCGAGTAAATTAAAACACTAAAACCCGGTTTTGGACCGAGCTGCTTGCAAGCTGACTAATTCTATAATCCTCGTGAAGAATTCCGTTGAATCCAGCATTTTACCGAAACTCACGATTAACTCTCTTACTGGGTTAAATTCTTTCGTGTTCTATTTTGAGACTAATTTATGGATATATTTTGAAGTTTATTTATTAATACGCGAAATATATCAACTAAATGGACGTAGTTTCCGAATTTATTGGCACGTTTCGTGTAAACGTCGTCTAACACGCGATTCATATTGACTACCATGTAACATATCGTCTGAACTGTTTTACTTGGTTTTTATGAAACATGGATGCACGTTTTATTTTAGTGGTGGTCACTAATAAGAAAATGTAAGGGCCGATACAGAAGGACTGCAACCCAACTGCAACTCCCTACGATTTGTATGGGAACTGCATCACAACTGCACGCTGACTTCGCAGTATCAAGTGATGGTGATCACAGCTAACTTTTATTATAAATGATAGACGGTATCAAGGCTACACATGATTTAATCAAAAGTTGTCACCACTCAATAGTCCTTCGCAGTAAAAATCGACGGACACTAAAGGGATAAATAAAAACGCTGGAAAAACGCCTAAAATCGACCCCTTTACACCACTAATACTACCTATTTTTCATCTAAAAAATTATTGAACCAAAATTACTTGCCATCGAACAGTGGCTATGCTATGCTATGCTGGATGGTAAACGATGTCGTCTAGTCTCGGATACACCATGCTCACCCAAAAAATCCTCTTGCATTTTAAAATCAGAAAATAATTAAGAATATTTTTCTTCAGTCTTACTCGTATTTAACATATTCGTATCCAAGACTATTCGGTGAATCAAAAACCATATTTTTCTTGATCACAAAGTACAAACACAATATTGTTAATCACATTAAAAAATGGTATTCAAATACGCATCATAAAATAATCTTTCAGTCTTACGAACAGTATTGATTTCGAGATAGGATCTATAACTGATCGAGTAACATTCTTAGAACATTGGAAATAATCAATGTAAAATTTATTTTCAGGATATAAAAACTGATTATAGCGTTTTTCAATGAAAAATATTATAAATATTTGAAAGTTTCTCCCATTTAACAGTCAATATAAGAAAAAGCTCAGTATCCCAGTTGTAGTAGAATAATTATAAACAATCTCATTGCACAAACACACGTGATTTTACATAAATAAAAAGCTAAGACTCAGATATGTTCAATTCGAGAAATTTACTTTTTATAAATTCTGATGACCACGCAGCAGGATTTTGAAACTACTAGTATTCAAAAAACTAAATTCACAAAGGGTAACATTTGCATGACGTATATACTAAATCTAGGCAGTATATTTTTTACCCTTAGTTTTTACAACAAAAAAAAACAATTGAAAATTGTAATCACGTGGTCGTCCCCGCTGCAGACATGAATGGGCGTTATGCTACTCTATGCCGTATTTCGCCTGCAGTTCGCTTACATCTCCACACCATATCGATTTACCATCCACCAAGCGATTCCATAAATCTAAGCTTTTATTTATTACACGAACAATTTTATTTAACAGAAAAAAATAGCAAAAGTATATATACGGTACCATTATGTTATCGAACTTAATACACGTCAAATTGGATCCGTCATTCATTTTACAAACACGTGTTTTTCCGTTGACAATACGGAATAGTAACATGAGCGTTCTTTTTTCAAATATTCCAACGGTGGAATGTTTTTGAGTTTTATTTTTGGTTGAGTGTAACTGGCCAGTTTTAGAACGGTTTTGAAGCAGCGGGATTAAAAAGATGTTTATCAACATTTTGAATATTTGAAAATGGAATTATTTTTAATTTTAATTCAGGTTACAAATCAGGGTTGTTCACAGATCTGTTTGGTTGAATTTTTAGGTTAATGTTGTGAAATATTTGAAAATTTTCTTATTACGTACTAAGATTTTATTGAATACAGTTTTTGATCATGTAATTATTTTCTGTAACTTTAAATATAAACCTTCCTTTTTACGTACGGTTTTGTCATCACACGATTTTTGATCACGTTGATGAATATAATCACCTATGTTGTTATTGTTTGTGTGATATTTGAGATTTTTAATTCGATTTTCATTATGGATGAAAAAATATCGTTTTCACGTGCAATTTCCAAGCTTTTCGTATCCTTCCCAAGCGTTTGCGTCGGAATGGAAGCCGACGGCGATCAGCCATCGATCTGTTTACTCCGTCACTGTACCAACAACACTCAAATTCAAAATTCACTAAACTTTCACAGCGGCCTAGCGAAAACGGTGCGTCAAAAATACCACGGCGGCGGCGCGCAAGCGACATTTAGCCACAACATCTGTTAATATGATTGTTAATTACATATGTTGTTGTTAAAATGTAGCCACCTGTCCAGAGGACGGCGCTTGGAGGTAGGTTGCTACGTCGTCCACCATGCAGGCTCGCGGTAGGTCGGGGAGGAACATAATACGCTAGGGGCGCATGGCGTGTTGCCTGCGCGGCGGGCCGCGACCGACTGGCGTGCGGGGCGCCCCGCCCTGCCGCCAGGGCTGGGCGGCCGGGTGTTTGGGGATTATTTTTGATAATGAAAGGGCCTGGGATGATTGGTTGAAGAAATTATTTTTGGATTTTTTGTTCGTAATGTTGATAGATTATATAGTACGAGTACACGCTTTGGTTATAATCAAACAAATACAAATTAACAGTATAAATTAATTCAAAAATGTTACCAATAATATACATATGGACACAAAAACATTATTCGTGACGTGTATACTTGAATCCTTACAAATATAATTCGCAATTTGTAATGTTCTAGCAGTTTTGCTTTTTATGTGACTTGGTTTTCGTGATATAAAAATGTAACAATTATAAAATGGTTCTAGAATACTTTTTGTTTTGGTAGATTGCTGATCATTACTAAACTGAATAACTATACTTATATGTTTATTCAATGTATTTTGAAATATTATAATACGATATGAAGCTTAGGCTTGGTACCTAATTACGTATTTAATATATTATTGATATTAAAAATATTGAGATTCATAAATCAAAAATGAGCAACGCATACGTTTAGTTCTCATGTTGTTTGAAAACTTTAATAATACTATAATAAAAATATAATTATGCAATCTTTACAAATGCTCACTTTGATTTACGTCCGTTTAATCTCTTATATCAATGAAAAAAAAATCACTTATTCCGAAACAAAAAAAAAACAGGAAAAAATGTGAAAAATAATGTCGGTTTTTCCGCGTCGACAACCCTACGGCACTACGTCGTAATGCATTCGCGGCAGTGGCTGCGTCTCGGCGCCACTCGGACCCGATCGGTACGCGCTCGGCTCGCCTCGGAAAGCTCTTTCAAATTCGGAACACAGGCATGACATATCTGTATCCAATATACAAACGAAACTCAACCTTACGAAGTTACATTAAAGTTGATTTTAAATAACGATTCGAAAATTTCAAGTGTTGTATTTGACTTTTGAAATATCCTAATTTTATTGCTTTAGCTGTAATTGTTTTGGACTTTACTGCGTTATGTTAAAGTGCATATTGGTTTGAATACGTTTTTCAGCTGACGCGTATATAAATGTCGCGTGAGCGTGTGTGGTGTGTTTGTGTGCGTATTCGAATGGTTTAGGCGGACTTTTTGAGTTGAATACTAATATTTTAAAATTGGAATTGATTTTTTTTAAAAGGCCGAACTGAGTAAGGAGTTAGGTATGTCTTTATTTAGGACGACTTTAACCCTTTTTAGGGTTCCGTAGCCAAAATGGCAAAAACGGAACCCTTATAGTTTCGTCATGTCCGTCCGTCTGTCTGTCCGTATGTCACAGGCATTTTACTCAAAAACTACATGATGGATATTGATGAAATTTGGAATATAGGTGTCTTTCATGAGCCGCTACTTAGTTTGGTATATAAATAATTAAAATAAATATTTTTAGGGGGGGCACTCCATACATGTTAAAAACAGTAAAAAAAATTTTTTTCAGCAAATATCAACGTGTGGTACATAGTTCGACAGCTCTTTAAAAAACACTATAAGGTTCCTAAGTAATGTTTTTGATTAAGTGAATGTATTTGGAAATAATCGCTCCGAAAGTTGTGTAAATTGTGTCCCCCCCCCTCTATTTTCTAAACCGTGCGCCCGAAAAATATGAAAAAAATCACGAAGGTAACGCTTAATTAATACTTTCAACGAAAATTATTTTCAACAAGATCGAATGTACCGTTTTTGAGTTATTGCCGATAAACTGCGCTTCTCAACAAAAGGACGTAATTGCTATGAAGATACGCTCTTTTGTTGTTGTACTTTTTTTACATCGTATTTTTTACCTTATTTACCTTATATTATAGTTACGGCTATGGAACCCTACACTGAGCATGGTCCGACATGCTCTTGGCCAGTTATTTTATTTACGTGGAGAGAAAATCCCACTTCCGGGTCAACAAAATATGCGATCTAAGGCTTTCTTTAACGTTGCCCGTGGTGTGTACATAATTTTACGTCAACCCAGGCCGTAAGAAGCGTTTTACCGTCCAGGACGCCGAAAGAAAATCTCACTTGGCTAAGGGAAGGTGTGGAATTATGTACGGTAAAAAAATAAGCCCGGTAAAATAAAGAAAGCACTAAGTAGATCACTTATTTGGGTCATTCTCTTATAGTTTTATGGATGGGTCACAACCATATGCAAAAGTAAAGGGTTTCCAGACAAGTCCGAATCTGACTCGCCCACCGAGGGTACCGTATAAATGTTTTCAATAAAGACTATATTTTTTAGGATTTAGAGTGTCGAAATATACGTTTTTTGCGGCATAAACGGCCATATCTTATTTTTACGTTAACTTAGAAGTGTGATTTTTTTACAGCTTCAAGGGACCATAAACCTGAGTATATGGTTTTAACTTCAACTCGATACATCCACGCGTTCTTGAGATGAACGGTATTGACAGACGGACAGACGGACAACATAGTGATCTTATAAGGGTTCCGTTATTTCCTTTTGAGGCACGGAACTACGGAACCCTAAAAAAGATGATTACTGACTACTCGAAGACGGGCTAGAGCAATTTGGAAATAGTACATTACACAACCAGGGTGGTAAAACAAAGAAAGGCCGAGATCGCAGATGTTTGCGTCCCGAGCTGCAAGCGAGGGACGTAAATATGTGATCGAGGGCTTTCTTTATTACCTCCCGTGTTGTGTTAATCATTTTATCACGTAGCGTGCTGTAAAATCCACTTTATGGCCAGGTGTGGCATAAAAAAATACACGGACACTACCGTGCCCTTCAGCAGCTGCAACTTGAAAACATGTCCATTTAATGCACATTTTAAAACAGTAAGCATGATGTAATTTAATCCATAACAAGAAAAAAAAATACTGAATACTACCAAGGACCATTAAAACAAGAGGACTGTCATTCTCCATACTTTGGATCGTGCCCCGACCGCAAGGGGATATCCAGGAAAAAACTAGATGGCGCTAAAAAACTAAACATTTAACGATGTTATAATTGAAGAAAGAAATATAGTACAGTAACAATTAGTCTGTTTACGAACAGCTAATAATAAATAAATTCTAACATCTAAATACTGTGTCACACTTGCAAAGTTGAATAATTGTAAATAATATAATTCTTATACCAAGCTTATACATAGATGGCGTTGTAAATATCGGGGAACAGCTGTTTGTATGGAGAATGACAGTCCTCTTGTTTTAATGGTCCTTGGTAGTACAGATTGGTTACCACACATCTATGTCGCTCGATCAGTTATGCTAGCCCAGAATAGTGGTGGAATCTATGCACCAATTTAAAATTTTGTTAGTGCCGTGTCTCTAACCCGGCGAAAGATTGCAATTTGCACGCCACCATTAAATGCGCCGCGAAATTTGTGAATATTGGATAGGAATTTATATTACGACCTACGTCGCGGGGGTCGAGCGAGGAACCGACAGAGCAGACGGCTGGCCTTAAAGAATCTGATCTATTTGGTTACAACAGCGGACGGCAACCTTTTAGCTGCCAAGGGCCAACATAGCTAACGAATGAGGGTATTTAGAAATCAGAAATCCACCAGCTGGCAGCAGGGTGGCGAAAGGTCTATTTGGCAGTAGATGTCAAAATCAGGTGGTGTGATTGGTGGATCTTGACGCCTACTGTCAAAAAGACCTTTCGCCACCCTGCTGCCAGCTGGTGGGTTTATGATTTCTAAACACCCTCATTGGACGCGGGCCGCACTTTGTTAATAATTTGTGATTGTTCTCAAACATGCAATGAAATGTTGACATTACGTGCCGAATAATAGGCCGCAAAATACTTCGCTATAGTACATTACACAACTAGGATGGTAATACAAAGAAAGGACAAGATCGCAGAAGTTTGCGGCCCGAGCTGCAAGCGAGGGACGTAAATATGCGAGCGAGGGCTTTCTTTTTTACCTCCCGTGTTACCGTGTCCCGTGTACATCTTTTTATGTCTACACTTACGCGCAGCGTGCAGGAAAAGTCACTTTATGGCCAGGTGTGGCATAAAACACATTTTAAGCATAATTGATGGCGTGGAGGCAAGTGAGGATCCTCCTTTGCCTTTCTGGGACGGATTGGGAATTTTTATTTTGGTTGTGGGAATTTTAAACCACCTTACAGGACAGGTCTATCCGTACCAGTGCTACGTCTGTGGATTATCATTTGACGTAAGCGGCGAGTTAGCATTTTAATTTTGGTTGTAGGAATTTTAAACCACCTTACAGGACAGGTCTATCCGTACCAGTGCTACTTCTGTGGATTATCATTTGATGTAAGCGGCGAGTTAGCATTTTAATTTTGGTTGTGGGAATTTTAAACCACCTTACAGGACAGGTGTATCCGTACCAGTGCTACTTCTGTGGATTATCATTTGACGTAAGCGGCGAGTTAGCATTTTAATTTTGGTTGTGGGAATTTTAAACCACCTTACAGGACAGGTGTATCCGTACCAGTGCTACTACTGTGGATTATCATTTGATGTAAGCGGCGAGTTAGCATTTTAATTTTGGTTGTGGGAATTTTAAACCACCTTACAGGACAGGTGTATCCGTACCAGTGCTACTTCTGTGGATTATCATTTGACGTAAGCGGCGAGTTAGCATTTTAATTTTGGTTGTGGGAATTTTAAACCACCTTACAGGACAGCTGTATCCGTACCAGTGCTACTACTGTGGATTATCATTTGATGTAAGCGGCGAGTTAGCATTTTAATTTTGGTTGTGGGAATTTTAAACCACCTTACAGGACAGGTGTATCCGTACCAGTGCTACTTCTGTGGATTATCATTTGACGTAAGCGGCGAGTTAGCATTTTAATTTTGGTTGTGGGAATTTTAAACCACCTTACAGGACAGCTGTATCCGTACCAGTGCTACTACTGTGGATTATCATTTGATGTAAGCGGCGAGTTAGCATTTTAATTTTGGTTGTGGGAATTTTAAACCACTTTACAGGACAGGTCTATCCGTACCAGTGCCGTCTGTGGATTATCATTTGACGTAAGCGGCGAGTTAGTATTTTAATTTTGCTTGTGGGAATTTTAAACCACCTTACAGGACAGGTCTATCCGTACCAGTGCCGTCTGTGGATTATCATTTGACGTAAGCGGCGAGTTAGCATTTTAATTTTGGTTGTGGGAATTTTAAACCACCTTACAGGACAGGTCTATCCGTACCAGTGCTACTTCTGTGGATTATCATTTGATGTAAGCGGCGAGTTAGCACTTTTATGGGCCACCGCGGCAGTCTCGAGAATCTGCTTCCCTGGTACACTCGGCGGCTGCAGTTTTGTACAGTCGACTATCTACAAAGCAAGAAAACTAAGCTGGAGAATTTTCAACAACTTTAATTTTTTTTTTGTTTATAGCATGATGATATTTTGGCCTAATTTTGTGGAGTTTGCCATAACACAAAAAAGGTACAGTCAGCGCTAAAAAGCTTGTCTCAAAAATATTTTTATGACAGTCACCTTTACGGATTTATTACACGATTTCTATTTTAATTAATAGGCTGGATCTATATAATGTTTGAGAAAGATTCCCTGTCAAAAATACCAAAAACTATAGGGAAATATGAAGGAAATAGTGGATCAAATATGTTTCGGTTGTTTTGTTTGAAGTCGTTTTTTTTTAGGTTCATTAGCATTAAATCTATAGCAAGCGACGACAGTTATTAAGGTCTCTGCGCACTACAACGTATCATACCATCGCCGTACTATGAACGAATCAGACACGGTATGACAAATGCCGGTCGGTGACGTACCGTGCTAGTTGGCATAGTCTCATACTTTTCAATACAAAGAATATTTATTTTGCCTGCAATACAATACAATACAATACAATACAATCATACTTTATTGCACACCAAAAGAAAATTACATTGCAAACTTATATAAAAATAGTGGTAAACA
This sequence comes from Eudemis profundana, assembly GCA_947034925.1. Lineage (NCBI taxonomy): Eukaryota > Metazoa > Arthropoda > Insecta > Lepidoptera > Tortricidae > Eudemis > Eudemis profundana. Next base: position 2,352,519 of record OX344818.1, on the reverse strand, counting down.
ATAGGCGGTCTTATCGCTAAAGAGCGATCTCTTCTCTTTATTTTTAATTTACATTAATGATCTTCCCAACATCACTTCACATAAGGTTCTCCTTTTTGCTGACGACTGTTCGGTGATTATTCCCGGTGAAGATCTCGCGACATACCAAACAGAAGTTAACCGAGTATTTAAAGATATCAACACCTGGTAGTTGCAAAACAAATTAAAAGTCAACATAAGTAAGACCAAATATATGGAATTTTATGCACCCCAGGGCAATCCTAAAGACATTGTCATTGAGTATAATGGAGAGGCTATAGAAAGTGTTAAAGTCATCCGATTTCTCGGAGTGATACTGGATTGTCATTGCAATTGGCAAGCACATATTGATAAGTTAGTTAGTAAATTGAACAGATTTGTGTTTGCCCTGCGTAGGCTAACACACGTAGCATCGCAAAAATCGGCCCTATTGGCGTTTCATGGACACGTGATGTCTAACCTTCGTTACGGTATCATCTTGTGGGGTAACTCTACTTACGCACATCAGGCATTTCTTCTTCAAAAAAAATGCATCAGAGCCATCTGTGGTGCCAATAGTACCGATTCTTGCAGGCCGTTATTTAAAAAGCTAAGAATACTCCCACTACCGACAATCTATATATTTGAACTGTGCATTTTTGTAAAAACTAATTTAAATAGGTTTAATTTCATGACATCCAACCCAAGGTCAACATCGAGGCTTCATGGACTTAACCTCTGTTATCCAGAACACACCTCTGCTCACTTCAAGAAAAGTATATTGTACATGTCAGTTAAAGTCTTCAATCATTTACCGACAGACTTAAAGTCTCTTGACTTCCCAGAATTTAAAAATAAATTATTCAATTGGTGCTTGAATAAATTGTACTACAATATTAATGAACATTTTGCGAATAACAATGACCTGTGATAAATAATTTAGCCTAATTTTTGATTAATCTGTTTTTACTTTTTTTTTATTTTGTAATATTGTACATTGACATCTTCTCACTATTTTCCCTGCATGACATTGATAATTATTTACTTTTGACTTTTTCATTACTTATTATATTTTTCTATCATTTTACTTTAATTAATTCCAATATAACAATACTTTCTTCAATGACATGCAACGAAAATAGGAAATATTGTACGCCATATTCTGGCTGATAGTGACGAACTAAAATACTATTGTTAACATCTATTTATAACTACTCACTTTCTGACAATAAATGATTCTATTCTATTCTATTCTATTCTTCCAGACAACCTTTGGGTGGCGGAGTCTAATGTTCATAGTACGGTCATAGTATGGATACGGTGTAGTGGGCCTTTGTCTTTTGTCCATATCCAAAACCCCACTAGGCCGTGCTACGCGGTCTAGCTACGCTCGCTACGGGCCGCTACGCCGTAGCGCTACGCTCTAGGCTCTACGCCGCTCGTGAAATTATCTAAAAATAGATATTCAGAATATTTTCTCGGGGTTCCGTGTATATTTATTACTTATGATTTATTGAAAAATATATATTTTAAACGGATTATATTCTGTATATTATTTTATTTTCTACGAGTATTTTTCAACACTCATAGTCGTGGCAAAAAAATACTTAGGATTGAACCCGGACCCGCTAACTTCGTAACCAGTCAGTTTTCTTTTTTCTCTAACTGAGGACTGACAATATACGAAAGTAACCACTTTCGTATATTGTCACTTTCTCGATAGATTTTATTAGACAATATTTAGTCATAATTTAGGTTTATCTTCTAAGTTTTATTTTAATTTTTACTTAAGTTAATTTAGTAAGTAGTTTTATTTTATTTGTTGTTTTTTTACTGTATTTTACTCTCTCTCCAACAGTGGCGTGGCGCCCATAGAACTCGATTCCCATCGGCTTGCCTAATATTAGGCAGATCAGCACTTAATTCAAATACTCTTAAAGAAAATTGAAGCCAAAGCTATCAACGCCACGCCACTGCTGTCCAATAAATACATATACATAGATTACAAAAGCCAACTTATATAATACTGACATATCAAGAATTAATTTCCTATCTTTGTTAGAAGTTCGAAAAGCATGGCGTCACGTAGGTACCCAACATTCTGGTGGAATGCCCTCCTTGGTACCTAACTACGCCAGTACTGGTAATTGTAGTATATGTATAGCTGTATCTATAGGTGGGTACCGCGAGCGGCGGCGACCCGAGGCAACCGTAACTCTTTTTAATTCGCGTCGCACTTTATGCTGCGGTGGCCAGCGACATGCAACATATGGACTAGATGTTCATTGTTTGGAATATATACCCACTGCTGGGCACAAGCCGACTTTCATAGATGAGAGTAAATGGGCTGTAGTCCACACGCCGGCTTTGTGCGTTTGGGGACTTCAGATATGTACACCTAATAGACCGCTTAGATACTATTACTATACATATACAATGTATGGCCTGTAACTGGGGCGAATAATTAAAACGAAGATTGTACTCTTCAAACTGAACAACATTTGTTCAGTCACATTTAAAAATAACTTATGTTTTAATTTTTAGTACACTTTAAAGTTTATTTGAAGCCGCAATGTATTGCGATGTTTTTTATGTTTGTAGCGTGACAAGCGACGTCAATTAGACTGATGTTAACGTACATTGAAAATACTATTTAATTTGTATGAAAAAGATAAAATCTAAAGATTAAATAATTTTTAAAAGTTGTTAACCCTTAATTTGATTTTGTCCGTTGGGACGGACACAACATATAAAAAATATATATCACTTTTCTGAGACAAAAGTTTTTATTTCACCGTATAGTAATCGATAATATGATAAATAGTCTTTGATATAAAAATGCAACCAATGCACTTGTAATACTTCTTTGCTAGTCAATCAACAAGATGGCACCGCGTCGGACGTCTGTTGTTTTTAAAAAGGTACGTGTGGGTATATTCTACGTTTCTTATTAAAATTGATGTCAGTTTGTATCCAAATCATAATCTTGATTATATACTTAACGCAAGAGAGTGATATGGTATTGCATTTTGATCATTTTTCTTTTCTAAAACGGCTACTGAATGTGTTGTCCGCTCTACCGGACAACACCAAATATACAATAAAGTTAGTATCATAGTGTTTGTCCGCCGTGGCGGACTTTGCCAATGTTATAGTGTTATGCGTTTTTATCAATTATTATTTCAATTTGATGAAAATATGAATGATTTTGTATGCTCACCCACTTGAGAGCTTAGATTTTTTTATTTGCTTCCTAGCAGCGTGTGATGTTGGGCCGCTCAGCCTAAGATATTGGCGCTTATACCTATAGAGCATGCCGAGTCTTAGGCAAGTGAAGCTTCTGCCGATGAAATTGAATTGCATGATAGTTCGAGCGCTGTTTTGTATATTTCATCATCGGCGCTATCGTTGGCATCTTCACTAGAACGCTTGAATAGTTCCGAAAATGACAACGAATTACAGTATTATAATCTAAAACCCAATCATGAAGTGCACACATCGCAAGATATGGACGTTCCACTAACTCCTATTATGCAAGGAAATGTTAATCGAGAAAATTATACTAGTATTCCGTCGATCTCGTCAATTCACTCTTTGCCTACAAAGCCAAAAATCAGATCTAGACGTCCTGTAATTGTCAGCAAAAGACCCAAAGTGGCTAAAAAAAATTCACTTCAATACACGTGGCGACAAGCACTTTTCCTACATAAAGTCGAGATAGAAATTAGCAATGACAATGTCGAATACGAAGACATAGACCTGAATAATTCTGCGTTGGATTATTTTTTAAAGATTTTCCGAAGACATTTTTGTTGATATTGCTACAGAAACTAATAAATATTCTGTTCAGAAGTCCGGAAAACTGTAGCCGATATGCTAATAGCTTTGTACAGAATCCCATTTAAAAGTAGAAGGTGGTATTTAATTGCAATGTCATGTCAGATTATGCATTGTCACAGGAAAACAGCCCAGAAACTGTCAATTAGATTTCCATACTAAATAATGAAAACCTCGCTTTTGAAATAAATATTTTATTTTCTAAATATTTTTTTACTTATTTGGCATTGTCCGGCCCAGCGGACACTTTCTTTTATCCTAAAAATCCTGTTTGTTTGGCAGTGTCCGCTGTGGCGGACATAAATTTTCCCGGAATCTGGAAAATCTAGAATTTTCTTTGTATTTTTTTTTAAATATCGTGGCACCTATATCACAAAATATTGAAAAAAAGATACTAATTTATGCTATAAAAGTCTTTGCCAAATTAAGGGTTAAACAAAAGTTTTATTGTTTGATGAGTAGAATCTACGTTTTAATTATTCGCCCCGGTTACAGGACACACATTGTATTGTATTTTCTATTATACATGACACAGATTTGCACTATTCATTCATATTTTTCCAATTTATAATTACATAGTTTACAGCAACACACAAATTTTGTCCTCCATAGTTCCTCATCAGTAAAAGTTTAAGAACCACTGATTTAAATGCAAACACAGTTCTGGGGCTATATTTCAAAAAAAATATAAACAATTTTGCCATAATAATCAATTCACATTTGTGTTTAAAATAAAGTGTCACTTTGTTTTATGTATTTTACATTTTCCGTTTTAGAGCGTTGCAATACACAGAAATAATAGACTCAAAGGGCGTAAACGCCGCAGGTTCTAATGGCGTTTACGCCCTTTGAGTCTAAAGGTATCGATATATCGAGATAGAAGGAAATAGCTCGTCGATTTGTATGGAAACCAGGCGTGTAACGTTTTTCGCTGGCTTTGTCGTCAAAAGTCTAATTTAGTGTTGGAAAACATAAATTTTCCATAGTAATAAAACAACTTAAACGGATTAAATTTAGGGTAGACCCTCTACCCGCGACCGTTACAAAACGTCGGGACTTAAAAAAAAAAAAAAAAAAAAAATATTAGGGGACAATCTTACACAAATCGAACTAGCCCCATAGTAAAATGTAGTAAAATACACGATTTAATCCGTTTAAGTTGTTTTATTACTATGAGTGATAATCGCGGAAACCGAAGACAATATTATAAATTTTCCATTTCGTATGGTGGTATTTTATCAATTAATTATACCATTATACCAAATCTGATAATAATATTGACGGAAACTGAAGTTGACAGCGTCCAAAGTAGGTCATCGTCACTTCTTTTTAGCACGCGCGGTACATACACTTTTTTGTCCTACCTTGCCATATTTCTGTGTTGCAATATCTTAATAACTACCTATTTATATTTTTTTCACTCTCTGCCAACCCCTTCAATTTTACACCCCGAATTCCAAGTCCATACATGTTGGCTGTCGCTGGCGGTATCAGTATCAGTGGCAATATTCGGGCCGGCAATATACGAACTAGCAATATTGCCATATCGCTTTATAGCCGCCGATGGCCATAGACATTTAGCGGTGGTTTTTAACTGCCACTATCGGCTGTTTACAATGTGCATACTTACTTTAAATTAACTAGCATACTTTCTCATTAAATTTAATGATGGCAGGAATTGAGAGCTTTTAAGCGGGGAAGAGTATCAAGCAAATGACAATATGTATTGGTACTTTTTTTGTCCATAATGTATCCAAATTCCAAACAAATAATAGTACTTATACATTCGAAAGTAAATCTAATGTTTGTCTGCCCGCGGACGAACTGGCGGGCACCCTCAAAAGCATTTTGGAGCTTTAGAACTGTAATTTTCAGATTTTCTGGCAAAAATATTTTAGGAGTTACGGTTTTCATGCAATCCTGCATAATTTACTTTTGCCACACCGAATTTAGGGTTTGGAACTCAGCCGCGACGCAGTTTTCCATCGTTAGAGCAAATCTTCACATTTTTACAAGTTTTGGGAATTTGGTAGAAATGTAGCAGCCCACCGAAACCAGTAAAATTTTGAAAGTGGTCTACGAGAAAAAAAAATTGGGAACCTCTGGTCTAGCTATAAACATAATATATGTAGCATTCCCTTAAATACGTAGTATCTGACTGCAACGGGTGCAGTCCATACGTGTGGCGGCTTCCGCGCGCTATCCAAACCTCCACCTCCAATCTTTCACATTCAAAATATTATACATACATATACATAAGTATACACGTATACTATACATACATGTATATATGTAGGATTTCCTTAAGTACGTAATATCCGGCTGCAGCAAATGTACTGCAGTTCATACGTATGGCGGTTCATTAGCCGCGCGCTATAATTTATGTGAACTTATTATCAGACCTATATGTGACGCGGGTGCACGGAGCAGAGTAGCTGAAAACATAGAGGCTGCCGTTTCTAGAAGTGTATGGAATTCTGTAGGCCTATGATGCTAGACTTGGTTAATCGATAACATTCTTAGGCATAATAATTGTCAGCAACTTGTCGTGGAAAAAACATATTGAACACATATGTAGCAAAATAAATCGATATGCGTACGCACTCTGGAGACTGGCTAAAATAACAAACCAGCAAACCGCTCTTAAAGCCTATCATGGATATGTCGATTCTATTATAAGATATGGTATACTACTGTGGGGAAACTCTACAGATATAAATAGAATACTTATAGGGCAAAAACAATGCATACGGGGCATATGTGATATTAATCCTATAACGTCTTGTAATTTAAGAAACTAAACCTCTTAGCTAAAACCTAGCGTCATAAGCCTACTGGGAAAATGAAAGGCACAGAACAGGCAAAGAAACAGAATTCGCTCACCTTTGAAACTTTGATGAAGCAGGTACGCCAGCACTGACAGAACCAGCGCCGGGCTCCTGCTATGCCTGCATACAAGCTTATCATATCGCTGCACCGTAATTTTTTTTTTATAAGCTGACAAACTCGCAACCCTATTGGGCGTGGCGATCGTCGGACCAGGTGGTCGGCCGTGGCGTTCCCTGGGGTCGAACCCGGTCGCTAGCCGGACCACCCCGAGTGGGCACCGTAAACAGATAGTATGTATTGTATATGTAGGTTTTTGTACTTAATTATATTTTATGTATGTGTGTCACTTCCTTATATTTAGTTACTAGTTATTAGCTTACGTACTTCGTCGTTTAATGTTTTAGTTATTCTGTTATTCGGTGCAGAGACACCCAAAAAATCAAAAATCATAAAAATCGAACCACGTGTTCTCGAGTTATAAATGGTGTAACTAACACGATTTTGTTTTATGTATATAGATTTGTGTGCATTTGTCTTTTACGTCGTTTATTCCTCACCACTTACTCATTTATTATTTGTTAACTTAGCATCGACTCCGCTACCCAAGGGTTGTCTGGCTGAGATCGTTCTTCAGTAATAATCCCGCCTATTGTACGACTGCTTTTGTACAAGTTTGCATTGTAATTTTTCTTTTGGTATACAATGAAGTATAATTGTATTGTATTGTAAATTCTAGTAGCAAAGTAAAGATGAACAAGTAGTCCAACTTCCGCCGTTAGGGAGCGCGCTCCATTCTGGAGCATTCCTAAATCTTTGCTTGTAGTGCGTTCGTACACGGCGCGCACACATTCAAGCACGCGATGTACCTTTTGTAGGAAAAATTACAGCTATTATAGGGAACGTGCACGACGAAGGTGCTGCCAACTGGTGCCGCCAATCTAAATCATATACCCTCTCATGCTGGGGCCACATTGAAGAAGACGCCGTTAACAACGTTAATTTACCGCGTTGAAGGACGATTAACGTCAGTGTAGCTACGACTTACTATATTTGACATTGACACTTACATATTATGATTGACATTGCGCTTAGCATAGGTACAAACCTTTGTTGCAAAACTAAAGCAACTATTAGCTGGCATACCACTTTACTCTGTGAATGACTTCTATAATTGATGTACACATTGTTATTCTTAAGAATTCTATATTTAATGTTATAGAAATACCTGTATTATGACGTGTAAATTTTATTTATCAATAAATAATTGAATTGAATTGAGTTGACAGCTTGATTTGACAGGGGCGATAGTTTCCTTTATTGTCCGCCCGTGTCTCTTTTGTCGTTTAGTGCTGCCACCTACTATAATGTGCTAGAAGTAAATATAGTTTTTGAACTTGTTCTCTCTACACTTAAGTAGCCTGCACACAATCAGGCGGCAGTAAATCTAATACAGCCCGCCGCCGCGGCTCCGTTTGCTGTGCAGCTTACTCTGATTTTTGTAGACACTACTTATGTAACAATGCCGAATGAGTCCAATTGTTTCACGAATTTACGACATTTTTCTTTTTACAATATGACATAAGAAACACTACGATCTTATGATAAACTAGCTGTCGCGGCGTACTTCGTTCCGCTTCACAATTTTTACCCGACTGCGGTGAAGCCCAAAGGAGGGTTATGTGTTTGGCCTGTATGTATGTCCGTTCCTGTGTCCGCTCGTAACTACTCAACGACACATCCGATTTTGATAAATGATAGATAGATAGATAGATTTCTTTATTTCACAATATAAAATACATTATAAATTACATATGTCAATTTACACGATTTCATATTATGATACATCATTAGATTCGTCTTGATCGTCCTTCAGACCACATGGTTCGAGTGGCCCTAGACATACCAACGACGAAGCGCGGACGCGGAAGACCCCCCGCCACCTGGTTAACGACGGTTCAGAAAGACCTGAAACAAGCGGATATCAACGCAGAAACCGCTCAAAATCGCCCGCAATTGAGAAAACGGACAAGGAGAGCCGACCCCAGATAATGGGAAAAGGCTTAGACAGATGATGATACATCATTAGATTCGTCTTGATGGTGCGAGTGTCACTGGGCATGAAGTTCGTTAAAATAAACAAAATGGCGGATTTAATGCAGTTTCAAAGTGCACCGCGGTCGGGTTTTTTTTTATAAAAATGTGGTTATTAATAATTGACAACCTTTCATTTTTTTGAGCCTTTAATTTTATTGGTTCTCTGTATTTGGTTTGAAAAGACGAATACGCTGATAGATTAGATTTGTTTCACCGGGGTTTGTATTTAATTTATAATTAATATGTTCATTTTTACTTATTCTAAAAGGGCGTAACTACAGTTCTACGGCAGAATAGACCATTACTTTAGTCTTATCGCGATCGAAAAACAAAGCAAGTGATCTGACATCTAACGTTGTCATCATTGTCTTAAACTGGTCTGCGCGGTGCATTTTGAAGTGTTCTTAAAATGAAATGTTGTCAATTAGATGTTTTAATAGTTATTCTGTTATTCGGGGCAGGGACCAACCTAAATTATTTTATTAAAAATAAAAAAAAACGAGTGCCACGCGAGTTTAAAAATTAACAAAAGTATATATTTTTGTGATCAGCTTTTAAATCCCTTCATTTTTATACCCCATTCGATGAGGTCCGACATCTTTGATTTTACAAACACATACGCATCACATTAGAATAGCTACCTTATATACCTACTTAAATTAAATCGTATGGCATTATTGAGTCGTTTTACAAGTTAACTACAAATTAATATCTAAGTCCTTCACCAATTCTATTGGGTTTACTATTGGATCGCATAAATTTAAAAGGCACAATGCATCATTTCGCTTAATTCATCATTTTGCATAATGCTTTTTTTTCTGATCCCGTAAACTTTTCAGGATTATTATAACGCAAACCTAACCTAACCTAACCTATTTAACAGGATAAGGCCTTAAAGAGTCCTGAAAATTCTAGAGTTTAAGAAAAAAATGCATTATGCCGAATGATGAATTATGCCAAATGATGCATTATGCCTTTTAAATTTATACGATCGAATAGGTTCCCATTCTATTGGGCTGCGTTTTCGCTTAAAGGTGATAGAAGTCCAGAGGGCTCCCGGTGTACTTGCGTTTTGGGCTTACGTGGACTATGTACTATATGCCTACTTAAAGAGTGACACTTGTTTGTGACGTTCATCATAAGAGTAGTAGCAGGCTTTAAAATATAAAATACGAAATTAAACATAGCGCGCAAACTAGGCAAATATGACATATGACTGACAGTATGTGTCTATGGTAAACTTTTTTTTAATTTGACGTATACTCGCTAGTGACACTCAGTGACGATATTAAAAATACTTTTTTTTATGTTGGCATCAATGAATATAGTTCGGAAAGTTTTGTTTTTCTTAAAAACCGTAGGAATTTAATTGTTTGTTAAGTTGGTAGTTGTGCATTTTTATCGCAAAGTTAGAATAGAGCGCTTAATCCTTGACCTAAGTTTAACCTAGATTTTGAAGTCTGTGGTTGCCAGCAGTATCTTTTTGCCACTATAAAGACACAAGTGCTTTTATGGGGAATAGAGTACAGACTTCTCTGAACTCATATGTATGTTCTTATATTAGTGTTCGTGACCAAGTAAAAGACAGATAAAAGTACAGGAGTAGAAAAAGCTTAATATATGCAACCGACTATCTACTGTACGTTGTACAATAGACTAGACCTTATGGCAGTGACATCATAGTCTTTGCAAACACATGACACATGTTCCTGATGTTCATGAAGTTTAAGATTGCATGCAACGGACTATTTACAATGCACGTTGTACAATAGACTAGACCTTATGGCAGTGACATCATAGTCTTTGCAAACACATGACACATATTCCTGTACCTCTAGCACAACTGTGACACGCGACTCTTTGTCGCGCGACAAATGCTATCTATCTCTTTCCACTCAATATCGTGTGACAGTGACAGGCGATGCTCTGTCGCGCGAGAAACGAAGTCGCGGCCAGTTATGCTAGACGTACTGATGTTCATGAAGTTTAAGATTGCATGCAACAGACTATTTACAATGCACGTTGTACAATAGACTAGACCTTATGGCAGTGACATCATAGTGTTCCCAAACACATGACACACGTTGCTGAAGTTCATGAAGTTTAAGATTGCATGCAACCGAGTATCTACAATGCACGTTGTACAATAGACTAGACCTTATGGCAGGGACATCATAGTCTTTGCAAACACATGACACATGTTCCTGAAGTTCATGAAGTTTAAGATTGTATGCAACCGACTATCTACAATGCACGTTGTACAATAGACTAGACCTTATGGCAGTGACATCATAGTCTTCGCAAACACATGACCCTTTTTCCCGGCGCCTGATTTATACCGCGCTTATCGCCGCTGAATTTATTTGTCTGCCGCCTAGCTCCTGCCGGCGATGCTGTCCTGGTACCCAGATTTTGAAAACTCGCAGACGTGGCGTATTTTTACATATATTTGACGTATTTTAAGGCCTATCAAGGAGTATTTTTATTGCGCCGTCGAAGCACGTTTCGTAGCGCTGTCGCTTAAAAGCAGCGGTCGGCAACCCGCGGCCCGCGGGCCGCATGCGGCCCATGAACTGCTCACTTGCGGCCCGCGAGCCTCCCTGGCTATTTTGTATATAAAGGTTGCTATATTCAGAATTGTATAAAATCACAAATTATTAACAAAGTGCGGCCCGCGTCAATTTTGTTAGCTACTATGTGGCCCTTGGCTGCTAAAAGGTTGCCGACCGCTGCTTTGAAGCTGCGAGCAAACCGCGGCTCAAAAGACGCTGACGCTGCTTATACGCGGTGACGCGCCTCAGAGTCACGTTTTTGACGCAAGATGTGCATACCACGGTTCAATAGACGCTGACGCGCCTCAGGCGTCACGTTTTTGACACGTCCTGTCAATCCCGGTGCTCAAAATACGCAAGGATAGCACGTGAACACTACGAATTTAATCAGCGGTTTGAAAAGTGTGCGTCAAAAACGCGACGCTTATGCGCGTCACCGCGTATACGCCGCGTCAGCGTGTTTCGAGCATCGGTGTGCACAGCATGCGTTAAATACGTGACGTATGACAGACGTCACCAAAGTATAAAGACGAACAAGTAGTCCAACTTCGGCCGTTTAAAAGCGCGCGACACGTATTCACACAGACGCGCGATAGCACGTCTGTGTGAATGCCATCCATACTGGAGCTCTTTACACATTCTTTAAACTTTGCTTGTAGTTTGTTCGTACACGGCGCGCACACATTCAAGCGCGCAATGTACCTTTTGTAGGATTTTTTTTTTTTTTAGAAACTGACAAACTCGCAGCCCATCCTGGGCGTAGCGATTGTCGGACCGGGTGGTTGGCCGTGGCGTTCCCTGGGGTCGAACCAGGTCGCTAGCCAGACCACCCTGAGTTGGTCGGACTGGGTGGGAGCCGGGAGTGCCTGGGGTCGAACCAGGTCACTTAGTCCCGGTCCACCTCGATATGAACCTTTTGTAGGAACAAGATTTACTGCTATTATACTGTGACGTCACTGCGTATACGGTACGTCAACGTCTTTGATTTGGTCGCAGCTAGGGCATGCAATACCGGTATTATTTGAATGGATAATACCGGTTTTTCGGTATTGGCCCATACAATTAATACCGGTTGCATGCCCTAGTAGCAGCTTATAGACAAGAATATTAAGTTTGCCGCAAGGATACTCTACGCATGCCTAGGTCTGCGAACAGCGATGTCTCGGCGGGTAATTGTACGAAATTATAAATTTGCGGCGGAGGGCGCTGACTGACGATGCAACCCCCGCGCGATAATGCTGGTCAGATCATAAACCGCTTTATAAAGCTGTATGACAATAGCTGCTACTATCTGATACTGCCTAACGACCTTCCTTCATAATTTTTCATAAAAAAATAAAAAAACAAATTTTGTTATTTCATAAGCACTAAGGGAACGTGCAGGAACTATAGGTGGCAGCACTAAATCAACAAAAGAGACACTATGCGGCCAGTTTAGGAAACTTATCAGGCCTGAAAAAACTAGTTATACTTACCTAAATACTGACATTCGTTCCTGCGACGGGTCGTTCAGCCAATCAAAGTAATGTTTTGTATCTATGGCACAATACCAATGGCTGAACGACCTTAGTCACGTGGTTTTTTTGTTTACCTTTTTTTAAGTAGGTACCTAAAAGTACAGAGTATAGTCGTGGCCACGGCCACACTGACATTAATAGTCCATTATCGCAATATTAACGGCGTTTCCCGTTAATGTGGCCCCAGCTTTTTTTAGGTTATACACTGTTAGGGTGTAACAATCGGATTGCATGGCGGTAGGCCCGCAGCTGAACCTCAGCACCATGGGATTTGGCTCCAGCATGATAAAGTACAAGGTTCGTATTGGCGGCACCAGCTGGCAGCACCTTCGTTGAGCATGTTGCCTATATCTAGGTAGATTAGATAGATGTAGGATATTCAACCTCTAACTCGCTTTTATGGAGAAAGGGGCTACTCAAATCACCTTAACTTAAAACAGCGGTCGGCAACCTGCGGCCCGCGGGATGCATGCAGCCCGTGAACCACTCACTTGCGGCCCGCGAGCCTCCATAGCAATTTTCTTTGTAGATTAGATTATTATTAGTATAGTATTAACAAAGTGCGGCCCGCGTCAATTTCGTTAGCTACTATATGGCCCTTGGCTGCTAAAAGGTTGCCGACTGCTGATTAATGGGTCGATTTCAGAGCGTTTCGACCGCGGCGGTTTTTTTTATTCGTGTTCCAAAAAATATAGTAGCAAGCAGTGGTGATCACAGTTAACTTTTATTGTAAACGATAGACGGTGTTGAGGCGAAGATGATTTAATCAAAAGTTGTCGTCACTTCGACAGTCCTTCGCGGTAAAAATCTAGAGACACTAATGAAATAAAATCACTGGAAAACCCTGAAATCGACCATAAAATCAGCTCAGGATTTCCGCCTAGGTCTACATGGTCCCGGCCTAGGGGCCCGGCTGGCCTAGAGAGGCCCCAGCGGTGGAACCTTCGTATAAGGCTGCGTTTCCACCGGAGCTCTGCGAGGTAGCTAAGCGGTGTGCGAGGAAAAAATCCACCAATGCCGGGCCGCGCTGAGTGAGGCTAGGCACGTTGATTGGTGGATTTTTTCTTCGCACACCGCTTAGCTATCTCGCACAGCTCTGGTGACAACGCAGCTTTTTTTTTTTTTTTTTAACCTGACAAACTCACAACCCACATCCGAGCATTGTGATTGTCGGGCCGGGTGGTTGGCCGTTGCGGTCCCTGGGCTCGAACCAGGTCGCTGGCCAGACCACCCAAAACGCAGCCTAAGGCTTGCTATCTCAATACCAAGTGCCTAGGGGCCCTGTATCTCTTAATACGGGCCTGCCTAAAATGAGAGAATTATACCAGAGCCTAGTACCACACAGGAAAGCTGTCTATGAGGACCATCAACCGGCTCTAACCCCCAAAACTAATAACAATAATAAGTAAAGCGCATCGGGCTGCGCAAAAAGTGCAGTTAGGTTAGGTATTTAACATTTGAGCGCGGCTAAATTGTAACGGCGCCATTCTGTAACTCGGGGCGCGAGCTAACTGCCACAGGGCACATGCAGCTAAGAAGGCTCTGTGAAATGTCTAAAATCGCTTCGAAATAACCAGATATCAAGCTTAATATAAATAGAATAACATAATTAAAATTGCGGGCAGAAAAGGCAAAGGTAGAAGAAGATTAACATATTTCAATCAAACGAAGGATCAGCGCCGCGTCGTATCAGAAAACCAAACTGCTGGCGGAAAATAGAGTAGAGTGGCGATTATCCATCGACAAAAGTTTAAAAAAAAACTACTACGCCCTAGGGCGTAATAGGTCATTTTCATCACACTTGCTCGAAAATGGTGTCATTACACGTAGGTTCTGCGGGCCGTAAATGGCCTATTACGCCCTAGGGCGTAATGGTTTTCTTTTTAAATTTGAAACGCTGGTTCTGTTTTACTCTTATTTGTCATGTTCAAAGGAAACGCCAACTTACTTTTTTAACTTTTACACTGGAATATTTATTTAAAGATAACTGTTATTGCAAATACATGTAAACACATATTTCGGTAACATTAATTAAATGTTTAAATAATGTATTTCTTTATTTTGCAAATTATAAAATCAACTAAAATGGCCGTTACCGCTATGGTTTCCGAACGTGACTTGACTTTGTCTATGACTTTGACATATGTCACTAATGTCACTGTCTGTTTTAATATTTTCTTGCCATACTGGGGCGATTAGTAAGGTTATTTTATTAAGATTTCCTCACAAGTGTGATGAAAAACATTGTGTGTGCCACGGGCGGTAAAGGAATTACAAACTCGTGTTATTAAAGCCCTCGGTTTCACCTCGGGCTTGTAACAAACACTCATTTGTAATTCCTTACTTACGGCCCTAGATACACAATGTACTATTACGGCCCGCAGAACCTACGTGTAATAACACCATTTTCGAGCAAGTGTGATGAAAAAGCATATTTATATCAAAGGTAACAAAGTCACTGCTGACCAGTGGGGCATTCCACCAGAATGTCAACTTTGGACGTGATGGCTAAGGCAGCTTCCTTAAAAACATATAGAAAGTCTTAGAATACACCAGCAATTCGGAAGCCAAGGTATTAAGGTAAGTTAAATTAGTTAGAATATATTAACATACCAAAAAAAAGACTTCCTAACCATGTTAGAAGAATGAAAAATCCAGTCAAATGCGGACTCGCCCACCGAGGGTTCTGCTCAAATACTTTAAATAAAGACTATATTTATTATGTTTTAATCACAAATGTATAGTTTTTAGATTTTTCCCTATACTTGTAGTATAAATCGGTATTACTTGCCAAATTTCATAGTTCTAGGTCAACGGAAAGTGCCCTATGAATTTTGGTTTCCTTGATAGTGTCGAAATGTACGTTTTTTGCGGCATAAACGGCCATATCTTTTTTTTTACGTTAACTTAGAAAGAACCCCGCACAAAATGATCGTCAAAAGCCGTTCGGTCGATTTGGCTGAAATTTGGTGAAAATATAGCCTCTAATACTCGGATCAACTGTGTAAAGTTACAACTTAAATTAATGGCCAGATTTTAAAATATGATGATTTTTAGGGTCAATGTTTTTTTACTTACATATAATTTCGGCTCAACGAAAAATGTAGTAACTATATATGACGCTAATATGCATTTACTACTTTTTTCCCGAGGTTGATTATATAACGATATTAAACTGTTCTAGTTATAATTAATTCATATTTAATTGATTTTATTCATCATTTGTGCATTCAATGCATTAAATATGGTATAAAGCGTTCTTAATGATGGATACTTCACATTTTCCTCGTATCCGGCAAAACCTAAAAACAATAAGATTGCCTGTAACGTGACCGCATGTACCAATGGTTCTTGCTTCACGTTTACAGGTGTACCTAATAATAGCTTAAGATTGGATCTTCTCTCCCATTATTTATGTTCTTCGTCGAATGCAATCCACACATAATAAAAAGTTGCGTTTCGGAAGCTTGAAGTAGCCCTTATTTTAATAAATCCTGGCTCATTGAAGGTTCATCTAATTCCAAAACTCGCTTGTCTTCGACTTCCGCTGTTAATATGACGCAATGTACTGTCTTGAATACCTATATTCTGGAGACTGTTTCACTTGATTTGTTCCATATGTGACCGAGTGCAAATACGCCAGGTCTAACCGTGGAAACAATGGTACCTATTTGAGCTATCATAAATAAATACTGCAGACCTATTACAATGCCAGATTGTAATGTCCAGTTAGCTAATGAAATGCTCCAACGCGTCGAAGACATTAATGTTGTACAGGCACGGATTGAAGCTGAGAATCTTAACCGAAGAAGAGCACGATGGACCCCATTAACTCCTGCACAAATACCATTGTTTCCGTGGTTAGACCTGGTGTATTTGCACTCTGTCACATTTGGAACCTATCAAGTAAAACTGTCTCCAGGATATATTCAAGACAGTACATTGCGTCATATCAACGACCTAGCAGCGGAAGACCAAGACGAGCGAGTTTTCGAAATAGATGAAA
This sequence comes from Eudemis profundana, assembly GCA_947034925.1. NCBI lineage: Eukaryota > Metazoa > Arthropoda > Insecta > Lepidoptera > Tortricidae > Eudemis > Eudemis profundana. The sequence goes on along the minus strand of OX344818.1, from coordinate 2,335,687 downwards.
ACTTCAATGAGCCAGGGTTTATTAAAATAAGGGCTACATCGAGATTTCGAAACGCAACGTTTTATTATGTGTGGATTGCATTCGAGGAAGAACACAATAACGGGAGAGATGACAACCCAATATTGGGCTATTATTGCACCTGTAAAAGTGGAGCAAGAACCATCGGTACATGCGGTCACGTAACAGCAATCCTATGGTTTTTGCCCGATATGAAAGAAATATAAAGTACCCATCATTAAAAACGCTTTATGCCATACTTAATGCATTGAATGCACAAATGTAGCCTTGTAAATACAATTAGATATAAGTTAATTATAAGTTGTACAGTGTAATATCGCAATATACCTATGTATGTACATAACCATACGAGTTTGTTACTTCTTCACGTTCACGCTCGGACATTGGGCGTGAAGAAAGTTTGAACCTTCGAATGATGTTTTTATACCCGATATTGCCACGGAAATATTAATAAGCCAAGTTGCTGCAGTGTACGTTAACTAATAAGAATTATATCGTCACTACTTTGAAAAAAAAAACTTGTATCTGAAATCAACCTCGGGAAAAAGGTAGTAAGTGCATATTAGCGTCATATATACGTACTACATTTTTCATTGAGCCGAAATATAAGTAAAAAACATTGAACCTAAAAATTGACATATTTTAAAATCTGGCCATTATTTTAAGTTGCAACTTTACACAGTTGATCCGAGTATTAGAGGCTATATTTTCACCAAATTTCAGCCAAATCGACCGAACGGCTTTTGACGATCATTTTGTGCGGGGTTCTTTGATTTTTTCACAGCTTCACGGGATTATAGATCTTTAATTTCAACTCGATACCTCAACGCGTTCCCGAGATACAGGGCCTTAACAGACGGACGGACATACGGACAACAAAGTGATCTTATAGGGAACGTGCACGAACTATAGGTGGCAGCACTAAACGACAAAAGAGACACGGGCGGACAATAAAGGAAACTATCGTCCCTTGATCGTCCCTGTCAAATCAAGCTGTCAATGTCAAATATAGTAAGTCGTAGCTACACTGACGTTAATCGTCCTTCAACACGATAAATTAACGTTATTAACGGCGTTTTCGTCAATGTGGCCTCAGCATGAGAGGGTATATGATTTAGATTGGCGGCACCAGTTGGCAGCACCTTCGTCGTGCACGTTCCCTATAAAGGTTCCGTTTTTTTTTTTTTTTTAGAAACTGACAAACTCGCAGCCCCTCCTGGGCGTAGCGATTGTCGGACCGGGTGGTTGGCCGTGGCGTTCCCTGGGGTCGAACCAGGTCGCTAGCCAGACCACCCTGAGTTGGTCGGGCTGGGTGGGAGCCGGGAGTGCCTGGGGTCGAACCAGGTCACTTAGTCCCGGTCCACCTCGATTAAAGGTTCCGTTTTTTTCCTTTTGAGGTATAGAACCCTAAAAATGCCTTCATGTGCCTGACATTCTGGTACAATGTGATAATAAATAAATAAGCCGCCTCCACGCTTCGCAGCCCCCGCGCGGGCTGATTCGTCTCGCGCCATATCGCGCGTTTTTCCCGCGCTAATTACTCGGCCCGGAACGGCCCGAGTTAGTCCCGTAATATGTAAGATTTACTTCTTGTATTGTTACTTTTATTGCCGCATGCTGCCTGGCTTGTAATGGAGGATTATTTCAAGAGTTGAGCTTGCTCTTTTAGTATGTAGCCCCGGTACATATTTTGACAAAGAAGAGTTTCGACACGCTATAGAATATTTTGATGCCGTCAAGCCACAGTACAATAGCGTCCAATTTCTTCCTGTAATGTCAGTGTTGTCCTTAACATAAATGTTTTTTACCCGACTGCGGCGAAGCCCAAAGGAGGCTAATGTGTTTGACCTGTATGTATGTATGTATGTCCGTTCCTATGTCCGCTCGTAACTACTCAACGGCACAACCGATTTTGATAAATGATACATCATTGGATTCGTCTTGATGGCGCGAGTGTCACTGGGTATGAAGTTCGTTAAAATAAACAAAATGGCGGATTTTATGCACTTTTTAAGTGCACCGTGGTCGGGTTTTTTTTAGTAAAAATATTAATTGGTTTTAGATTTTGTTTGTTTTATGGGGGAGGCCCCAAAAATCAAAATTATTTCTACGACCGAACATTCTCCTTGCGTGTCTGATTCCAATCGACATTAGCAATTACACCACACATCCAGGGCGTGTGCGCCATAGAAAAAAAAAACCGCAACATAAGAGACGGAAGACTGATCTCAAATATTTGTAAGCTGAGCACATTGGAAGTATTTATATAAAACATATTATAGGTACTGAGTTCTAATAAATAAATGATTTGACTTAGACTTTGACCTGCCTACACGTGCAACTGATCGTATCTACATGTTGCGGGTAAAATTGCCTGGTGCATAGAGGAGAACCTGGTCGCGGGCATTAGGCTGTGTTTCCACCAGAGCTGTGCGAGGTAGCGAAACGGTGTGCGATGAGTAATCCACCAATCAACGTGCTTAGCCTCGCTCAGCGCGGCCCGGCATTGGTGATTTTTTCCTCGCACACCGCGCCGCTACCTCGCACAGCTCTGGTGGAAACGCGGCCTAACGCATGAGGCATCCAACTGTGTCGTAGTCACAAAATCAGATTTAAAAAAAAAGACATTACATATCGTCATTACTTAAAAAAAAACACTGTATCTGACACTGACTCAAAGTAAAAACGCAGCATAGGGAACGTGCACGAACTACAGGTGGCAACACTAAACGACAAAAGAGACACGGGCGGACAATAAAGGAAACTATCATACCTGTCAAATCAAGCTGTCAATGTCAATGATAATATCTAAGTGTCAATGTCAAATATAGTAAGTCGTAGCTACACTGACGTTAATCGTCATTCAACGCGATAAAATAACGTTATTAACGGCGTTTTCGTCAATGTGGCGCCAGCATGAGAGGGTATATGATTTAGATTAGCGGCACCAGTTGGCAGCACCTTCGTCGTGCACGTTCCCTATAAGTTTATATGACGTTCGTATGTAACTTCTGACGTTTTTCTCTGCGACGTTATTAGATACGAGTTTTTTCATAGTGACGATATGCAGCTATGTCCACCCATTTTTTTTGCACAAGGGCATATCTGGCGAAATTGAAACATTCCACGGACATGGAAAGCACTGACTGGAGATATTAAAAAAACCGGACAAGTGCGAGTCGGACTCGCCTACCGAGGGTTAGGGTTAGGGACTATATTTTTAGGTTTAATTACAAATGTATAGTTTTCAGATTCTTTCCCTATACTTGTAGTATAATAGTATATTACACAACTAGGGTGGTGATACAAAGAAAGGCCGAGATCGCAGAAGTTTACAGCCCGAGCTGCAAGCGAAGGACGTAAATATGCGATCGAAGGCTTCCTTTATTACTTCCCGTATCGTGTACATCATTTTACGTCTACACTTGGCCAGAAAGCGGCTTTTTCCGTACGCGCAGCGTGCGGAAAAAGTCACTTTATGCCCAGGTGTGGCATAAAACACATTTTAAACATAATTGATGGCGGCCTTTCTTTGTATGACCACCCTAGTTGTGTAATATACTATTTTTTGCGGCATAAACGGCCACATCTTTTTTTTACGTTAACCTACGAACGGACAGACGGACAACAAAGTAATCTTATAGGGGTTCCGTTTTCTCCTTTTGAGGTACGGAACCCTAAAAAAAGACCACGACCAGACCTTCGTGACATCTGCGGCTGCACCAATTATAAACCGAATGAGTTTTGTAGAAATAAAAACGAGTATTCCTGAAACTTGTGTTTGCTGTGGCATCCGTTAAAGTTATTTTAACCGACATCATAAAAAGGAGGTTCCCAAGTTGGTTGTATTTTTTTTACGTTTGTTTCACCAATCGTTCATAAACGTTCATTTTTTTATTCAATTTGAAGAAAAATACTGCCTGCGGGAGGTCATAGAAATCAAGCAACTTAAAATGGTATACCATGCTCTAGTAGAATCCAAGTTGCGCTATAGTATTAAACTGTGGGGTAATAGCTATAGGTACAACGTTGATGCCGCGTTTAGGCTGCAAAAAAGGGCTATTCGCACTATTCTACGCATCCATCAGACCGAATCATGCAAAGATCACTTCACAGAACTCAATATCTTAACTGTGCCGTGTCTGTATATCCTGGTGCTACTGACAAACTTCGTTAAGCATCTACATAAATGGGAGAGCAACGAGGAGAGGGAACACCGGCTGTCAACCAGACGTAAGGACATACCCTGCAGTATTGTACCGCGGCTGAACATTGTGAAACACACGGCATATTACCAGTCGGTGCTACTATTCAATAAGCTGCCAGTAGATCTCAAAATTATAACTAATCATAGGATTTTCAATGCAAGACTGAAAAAGTTGCTGACTGAAAAGCCGTCTTATTCCATAGAAGAATTCTTAGGAAATTTAGTAGTAAAATAATCTCGAGGACATATAACTTACTATTTTTTTTTTTTTTATTCACGAATAATTTTATATAAGAGTTACACAAATAGGAAATGTAAAAAATATAGAAAGTAAAAACCTACTATACTTTAAATCGACTTTAAATCAAAATATAGTAAAAACTTACTATATTTTGATTTAAATGATTATTAGGATTAGAATATTTATTGGTTTTAATTATCGTTATTATTAATTATTTTGATGTTATTAAATTTTATGTAATTTGATTGACATGATTATTAGGATTAGATATTTGTTGGCTTTAAATTATTTAATGTAGTATAGTATTCGCTTGATGTTATTCACTGTGTGTTTTTATTGGTTATTAATGCAATTTTATTTTTCGTGGTCCTGTGTATTAAATTCGAACACAATGTATATTGTTACTGAATAAATGAACTGAACTGAACTGAACTTAGGTACCTACATTCAGATTGGTTGCAATTTTTTCAAAATCTAGTTCTGTTGATGGGATCAAGAAAACGTTGAGGGAATTCCTGAAATATTATAGGATTTTAGTTATTAATAGTGTCTTGTGAATGAGGGCCACCGTTTTTGTTGGCGCTCATCAGTTGGCGCCACTGTCAAATAGGGTCCTGAAGTATAGCTGCCAGTTTGTTATTAGGTATGGCCCCCCATACCGTATGGGTGTGAAAACGAAGTAAATAGGTATATATTTCAATTCTATTTAATGCATTAAAACCATACCATAAAACTATCGAGCATGCCGCGGTATTGCGTTTAGTTCGGAAAAAAGAGGACTTACGTTTCCGAATGATGAAACTGTCTCAAACCACTCACATTCGTTGACCCGCAACCCATATTTGCCATAAATAATCTCAGATATTGCGGAATAATAAACCTACAGTTACATTTGACATTTCGGAGACCACACGCTACACTGGCGCCTCTAGCGGTGAAATTCATTCGCGGTAGCCCTCGTTTGCTAGTGTCTTATATTCAATGTTTGAAGCCTGTTCTATCAGTGCTTTATCAGCGAATATTACAAGCATTATAAATTTATGCCACACCTGGCCTTACCTAAAGTGGCTTTTTCCGCACGTTGCGCGTACGGAAAAAGCCGCTTTCTGGCCAAGTGTAGACATGAAATAATGTACACAACACGGGAGGTAAAGAAAGTCCTCGATCGCATATTTATGTCTCTCGCTTGCAGCTCGGGCCGCAAACATCTGAGATATCGGCCTTTCTTTGTATTACCACCCTAGTTGTGTAATGTACTATAACGTACCTTCAATTAAATGGATGTATAAAAAGTCTATAACAAAAACTAATTCTTATAACCTGGTGACACTCGCTATTATGTAGTCCTGCCCAAAACCATTTTCTAAAATTTCGTAATTTTAATTTTGAACTCCACTGCAGTCAATGTTGAACCTTAAAGCAACACGATAAGGTACAATTTTGTTCCAAGTCAGTTGAAGCGCCTGTCGTATTGTGGCTTGCCTGGAACAGCAAACTATGCGTTTGTGTTGAAATTGCTGTTAGGTTTTTGCAGGCGCTTTGACGCAAAATGTAATTTTGAAGAAAATATTTTTACGCAATGTTGGTCGACTTTTAACGTATTCCGCAGTATAATTATTAAGAGGAAACAGGAGGGCAGTTTTTCCATACAAACCTAGTCCCCTGTTTCCTCCCTGGATAATGCCAGTAGAGCAATCATTTTTTGTCCAAAAATCTATGGCTACTAGTGATATATTCCTATGTTTTCCTTTTTACGATAAATTGATTCTCAAAAGAGATATTAACCTTCAAAAACCTAAAAAAAATGCCAGATTTTCCGCTGTGTTCACACATCCAGAAAACAAATTTGACTAGATTATTAAAAAAAAGGAAAACATAGGAACAAGGCCCAAGCCTTTCTTTAATGTTTAATGAAAAAATTAGTTAAATTGGTTAAGTTTTGGGGAAGAAATCAGGGGACTACGAAACGTTGTTTTCATGAAATTTTAAAAGGTATTTTCGGTCCAAGCTGCAGTTGTCTCTATCGCGCTCTGCGGGGGAGAGGCGGGCAGTGCGGGATAGCGACACATTTTACAAATACCTAATTTTCAATTCTCTCGACCTTACTGTTTCCTCTTAAATTTAATAATCAATTATTAATGCGATGTTTGTACACTTAGGATGATTTTTAACAGACTTCAAAAGGAGGTTATTATAAACTACAATACCCATCTCATTTATGATGATTACTAAATCTAATAAAGCTAAAAGCTTCTAGGACCTTCTTGTACTTTTTCCATTCAACAATACTATATCTGGAGCCCGTTTCACGAAGCTACAAGTTACAAATTACAAGCGGAAGTCTCTTTCTATCAAAAGGTATTGAAAAGAGACTTCCGCTTGTAATTTGTAACTTGTAGCTTCGTGAAACGGGCCCCTGTTGATATAACAAACTACTAGGTATGTAGTGCGTTAACCTCGCGCGTCTGTGTGAATACGTGTCGCGCGCTCCTAAGCGGCCGTTGTTGGACTACTTGCTCGTCTTTATACTTTGCTGTAGACGTGGCATAACTAAGCAAGCCTAGCCCCCATGCGAAAATTAGGGATGTAACGATACCGATACCGATATATCGGTATCGCCGATTATATACAACCGATATTTGATGAGCGCGAAAAGAATTCGTTGAATAAAAAAAAATCTGCAAAAAGTAATTTCAATTACTGACTTAATTTATATATTGGTCTATTACCTTGTGCAATAATAATTACTATATTAATTATATATTTGGTTCATAATAAAAAAAAATGTGTTGACAATTTATTTATTATTACTTTACACCTTCAAGGTTGACTCTCTGTTAAATTTAGCCAAGTTTTAGATATAATAAGGACAAACAACCAACCCAACCTACTCAAGGCTCAAATGTTGATGTTGTTTTTTATTGTATAATGTTTTTGCGCTAAATAAATTATTTCTTTCTTTTCTTTTCTTTTCTTTCTTTCAAACAAATAATAAATCTGAAGTTCATACTTCATTAGTTAGCTAAGATATCGGTATCGGTATCGCCGATATTTTACTACAAATATCGGTTTCAGTATCGTATCGGCAAAATTATGTATCGTTACATCCCTAGCGAAAATGAATGAGGCCCCATCAAAATTGGAGAAAAGGTTTAAGTTTTCGTATAGAACGGACAGTTTGAGAGCTGTAAGTTTGGGAGCCCCGCTGCACCGCCTAGCGCTCCGATAGCTACGCCATTGCATCCATAAGGTTATGCTGGTACTTCACTTAGCCCTGCCGTGTGACTATATTAACCTATAGTAGCATGTTGCATGTATTTACTTCTGACGATGTATAAACATTACTAAATAAATGAATATGAATATTTGCCAAATGTTCGTGTTTCATCTCTTTTGCGCGGCATTAGAAAGGAAAGAGATTGTAGCACGAATATTCGGCAAATACGGCCAAGAGAAGTGCCAGCATTACTGTGATTGTGGTAATGGTGAAAAAACTAATATTATCAACAAGACATTGTCTTCTATATTAAATACATATACAAATTATCTAAAACAAACATCATTGCCCTTTATTTTTACGTTTTTTCTTAATTATACTTGTCGCTTCGTCATTCAACTGCTGGAAGAACGCTTTAGAGGTCTTCAAAGACTTATCATTAGCTACTACGCCTTTAGTAGTATTCCTATGTTCCGTAACCTTGGCAACGGTTCCCTTTTTACGTTGCAATTGCTTTTTCTTCCTTCGTTCTCTCTTCTTGTCTGTTGCGCTTCTTTCTTCCTTGCTTGTTAAGTCACCTCTACGCTTCTTCTTCACTTCTTCTGGCGCAAGCAAAGCAGCATCGCTGGTAGCCACCGGAGCGACCTCTTCCATAGAAATAGCAGGCGTATTACTGACTATCTTGACTTCAGCCTGCGGTGCTCTGGGGGTATAATGGTAGTGGCAGAGAGCATCGAGCTTTGCAAAGAGTTTCGTCATACCTTCTTTAACTTCTTTATGTGCTTCCGGTTCCTGCTCTTCCTCTTTTTCTCCGGAAGCTGCTTGCTTCTGCTTTAAATACTCGGCTTCATAGACTTGGGCGAGACTAAGCTTGCTCTTTGACTGATCAATGATTTCCGTTTTACGGAATTGCAGCTGGTCATCTACTGGTTTTTCTTTCTTCTCTACATCGTCCCAAGCTTTGTCTTTTATTCTCTGTCTAATGATATCTTCTAGAGTTAGTGTGGTTTGTTCGGTTATGATAGGTGGAGGGCGGGAAGTTAAGTCAAAATCAACAACCTCCTCTAGTAATGAATTTTGTGGACGTTTTAAAGCATCCACCTCTCCTTTTAACTGCCATGGAGCGTCTTTAAGCATCTTCTCTTCAAGTCGATCAATAGTTTGTTTTAAGCGATCCTGTCTTTGCTCAAAATCTGACTTTTTCTCATCCTTGTTACTATCTTTTTTATTAGTACTAGGTTCATCATTTTCTATAGCACTTTCATCATCAGATTCACTGTCAGCCATCGCAAATCTGACTTTCTTATCCTTTTTCTTAGATTTTTTCTCGTTAACTTCAGCATTTTCTTCATCTTCCCCATCATCATATTCTAAATTTTCCATATCATTTTCACTTTCATTACCATCTTGTTCACCTTCATCATCATCATCTCTGTCAAAAAAGTCATTGTACATGCCCTGAGCCCCCTCCTCCCCAGATTCATCATCAACATCATCAAATAAATCAATGGATTCTTCTGAATCTGATGCTTGTTTCTTCTCCCTCTCTTCTTTGAGAAGGAACTGCTCCATTTCATTCAGTTTGAAGAACTTATCATCAACTATTGAACTTTTAACAATCTTGGCCATAGATTTCTGTGCTTTTTTAGTCTTTTTAGGTATTTCTTCAGTTTCTTCTTCAGATTGGCCCTTGTCCTGTAATTCAGCATCTTCTTCGTCATCATCTTCTTTTTCTGATTCTCCTTCCACATCTTTTATCGTAACAGGGAAGGTCAGATCTTTTTTTGTTGACATGCTGTTGGCTACGTCCCATACCAGTTGATCCCAGCATTCAGAGTTCTGAAGATCGATTTGCTGCCATATTTGCTCCTCATCAAAGTTTTTAATGATCAGTTTAGGTAAAGTGGTAGCCTTTTTCTTTTTCCCGCCGCTGGTTTCCTCGGATTTGGTGAAATCGTACAAAGATTTAACCAAACTTGTGATGTCGTCTTTCACATCTTTCTGGACGGTCAGAAACTTGACCGGTTTCTCTGTGAATTTGTTGAACTTGTCCAGAATATCCTCCATTTTCACGGAGACCCAAAGGCTGCTTATTTCGAGGTGTTGAAATCACTTTAATTAAGAATTCCTAACTTTTATTTACAACAAAACCACATGCGTTCGATTGACATTGTCAATTTGACACATAGAATAGAAATAGAACAGATAAAGAATCTCTTCTCTCATCCTCGCCGAGCAACTCCCTGTTAAAAAAATCCTATAGACAACTGCGTTTTTTGTGATACCAACTATCAGGAAAAAATATGGTTATTTGTTTGCGACTTGTGAAATAATATAATTCAATTTGATAAAAATGTAGTTACTGGGGGGCCGTCTGGTTGCATAACAACTATTGTCATATTATTAAATGTCATAACAGTTTAAGCATAAAGTTGATGCTCATATATTTTTTTTGGCATAAATTGTCCTATGGCATAATTGTTCCGTGTCATAATTATACGGAGTCATAATTGGTTTAACCATAATGTAAATTGTCATACATTTATTTAGTCATAATATTGATGATTATAAGTCGTTTTTGCAATAATTGTAAATTTCATACATTTATTAAGCCATAACATTGATGATTATAAGTGGTTTTAGTAATAATTGAAAATTAAATACATTTATCAAGCCATAATATTGATGATTATAACAATCGTATTGCATAAATTCTGATCATGGACTTGCGATGGTTCTTCAAAAAAGAAACGATTTATATTATTGAAGTATTTTTAATTTCTACTCATTACACAATATTAGTGACCTAACACAGAACCAAATCGCTGCCAGAAAAGTAGGTTAGGTTAGGTTAGAACTGTTATCTCACACATAACCGAATCGCTACCAGTAAAGTAGGTTAGGTTAGGTTAGAACTGTTATCTCACACATAACCGAATCGCTGCCAGAAAAGTAGAATAGGTTAGGTTAGAACTGTTATCTCATACATAACCGAATCGCTGCCAGAAAAGTAGGTAAGGTTAGAACTGTGACCTCACGCAAAACCAAATCGCTGCCAGAAAAGTAGGTTAGGTTTGGTTAGAACTGTGACCTCACACAGAACCAAATCGCTGCCAGAAAAGTAGGTTAGGTTAGGTTAGAACTGTTATCACACACATAACCGCATCGCTGCCAGAAAAGTATATTAGGTTAGAACTGTGACGCAACATAAAAGAGAACTTTTAAAAAACCTTTTAAAATTAGGTTTATGCGTTTAGCAATTTATGCTTTTACTTAGTATGGTTAAAGTGTTGTATGAGCAACCTATTTATGCGTTTAGCATTTTATGCATTTACTTAGTATGGTTAAAGTGTTGTATGAGCAATCCATGTATGCCCATTATAAAGTATGCTTGAATAAATGTATGCATATCAACTATATGCCCATTACACAGTATGTCCATAAACATTATGATTAAAATCGTTATGCGCATAAATGTATGACTATTTACAGTTATGCGTAATGATGAGTATGACGAATCCTCGTATGCGTATCAAAAATATGACCTTAAACTTTATGCAACCCGACCCCTACCCGTAGTTACTATTAGTATTTAGGAGCAAAGTATTGCCGCGTCTATGGGTTACTTTGCTCCGAATTTATTATTTCTAAGTATATATTTGACGTTACTATTATATGTCTTTGTTTGGAATTCCGGCGCCCCTATTGTCTTGGCGTCTGTGTGCGTTGCACACTTCGCACACAGGGGCGGCGCGGCCCTGCCGATAGCCACCCGATAGCTCACGGGCGTCCGATAGTGCCGCCAATAGGGAATGCAATCTCAAACCAAGATTGGTGATTCGAGATCTCGTCCAAAGAATCTGATTCGAGATTGGGTGTTTCTAGATCTCGACTGTCAGACTTTCGAGATCGAGATTGATCTCGATGAAATTGAGATTTGACAAAGTAATTAAAAATGAGTGATTTTGATCAATATGCCTAAGAACTCAGTATATATTATTTTTGACAAGGACTCAACCGAATTACAAAAAAATGTAGGGTTAGCGAACAAAAATTATAGTAATAGTTTTGGGTATGCTACATCCGCCCGATTTTTTTGCAGAGATCGAGCCACTGCGCTCATATCGTCGGTGAAAACCGGCCGCGCACAAAAACATTAATCAAAACAAATTTATTCATATGCATCGATCTCTCAATCTCGTTCGAATAATAACCGAGATCACGATCGAGATTGCAAGAATCAAGATTTCCTGCTGTCGAGATTGAATCTTGAAAATTAGCTCGAGATCTCGTGATTCCGAGATTTCGCGAGATCGAGATTGCGTTCCCTAGCCGCCAACATATCGGTGTCGGCTCCGATATCCGAACGGACGATGTGAAGATTGTGAAGGATAGGTACATATTTCATTAATTTTACTTGCCCCAATATCGTATCGGTGTCCGATATTGTGTCGTATAATGTGAAAGCGCTCTTATCTTGTTACAACTTGCTACTTGTTGTTGCGCAGAGGCGACGAAAATTTGGAAAAACTGATTGTGGTTGGGAACACCGAAGGCAAAAGATCGCGCGGTCGTTCACCAACAAGATGGACCGATCAAGTGAAAGACTCGTCGTCCTCCAAATTCTACACGGTTGCAAGAGACGCGCTGGACAGAAACCGGTGGAGGCAGATCATCCGCGCCAGGTGCAACCCTGATGCTGACCACGATCCTCAGACATGAGGGACCGACCCCAGAGAGAGAGAGTTGGTTCCAAGGTGAGTAAAGAGCATTATAGTATTTTCTTACGTAAAAGTTCTTCCTATTTAAGTAAATTAATACTATCTGTGGTCGAAGACACTCTGTTTTAAATATAATAAAAAACGCTACTTAAAAAGAATGAGGGCTGTTATAAATTCACTCCCTGTATTATTATTTTACGGTTTAATAATAAATATTTAAGTAAAATATCCGTGCTATTTATAAAATTAATAAGCAATGTTTGCCTTCGATTTACTTGTAACAATAATAACGAATATCTCAAACATCATCGATGTGACGTTTTGTTGAGTGCATTTCTTTTTCTCCTCAATTAACTTTATTTTCTTTTTATTGTAATTTGTGTTCCCTTTGCTTGATTCGTCATCTTCCAACTACAATTTCACGATGCATGACCATCAAAAGTAACTTTTGTAATTAGCAAATACGTTCAAGTTTTGTGCTTGTCGAAGAAAACATCGAAGTACTTCGACCGTGTGAAAAGTAAGTGCTCCAATGTAACTGTACCCCACGTTATGGATGACTCGATTCTTGTTCTCAGTTCAGTGGTCAGGGCGTCTTGTTTTTACGCGATACCTTGAGCAAGTTCATTGTATTTCCGCCCACGTACTCGCTAAGGTTAAAATACCATGCATCTACGCAAGTGAAAGGTAGCCATTACAAGTAAATATATGTGAGTTTTTGTTTTATTTTTCTAAAACCAAGTGCACCACATTTCACTTTCACGTGCCAGTGTTAGTTAACTCGCGTTTTAGCTTGCCTTGTTTGCTAATAGTTGACCTTTATTATTTAATTTAATGTCAAGGACCAAAACTGTAGCATTTTGACAAACATGTTATGTTAAACAGGTGAGTATGTATAATTTATTACTTGATACAAATTTGAGTAATTGCTATTTACGAAGTTACCTGATAGGTAAGTATAGGGCTAATTTTTATGCAGAGATATTTTTATTCTACAAAATAATAATGAAAAACTTGTAATCAATTGGTTAAAAATTAAAAAAGCAATAATTGAGTTTTAAAGAACTTTTTTTTTTTTATTGCTATAGACTGGCAAACAGGCAGACGGCCCACCTGATGGAAAGCGGTCACCGCCTCCTATAGACATTTGCAACACTAGATGCATTGCCAATGCGTTGCCGGTCTTGAAGAAATTTGATGACACCCTTTTTAAAAATTCCCATATTGTAGCGCAGTGGGAAAATTTTAGCAGGAAGTTCATTCCAGATCCTTATTGTACGCGCAAGAAAGGTTCTAGAGAACCGGCGCATTGTTGATTGTAACTTTTAGTTTTTAGTATAAAAAAACAATTTAAAACTTGATTTTGAGGGTGTTCTGCTTTTTTTTGTCTTTTTGACATATTTAGTATTCATAAAAAATCTTTCATAAATTCCATTTTGTTGCATAGTATGGATGGTCAAGACCAGATGGAGATGAAATTCAGTGGTGGCAGCGAAGTCGGTGGACTGGAGCTCTGCATTGTGTGCGGCGACAGAGCTTCCGGGCGGCACTATGGAGCTATCAGCTGTGAAGGTCTGTGTTGTATTGACTAAATTTACTTTTCTGTAATTATCACTCATCTTAAGTCACATATACTCAAACTCTAGACTCAAAGGACATAAACACCATGGGTTCTAATGGAGCTTACACCCTTTGAGTCGAAAGGTATCGATATGTTACTTTATTTTTATATCCCAACGTTTCATAATCCTTTTAGCATTAATTGTCACTGGTAGACTACCCTTTTCAGTGTTCATGGTATGCATTGCATGGTTCACACAACCACAAACAGTGAAATGGGTAGTTTACCCGCAACTTGGTTTTTATTTTTTTCATTACCCATTCCCGCTGTTCTAGATGATATTTTAGTACACGATAGCTCAAATATACCTTTATCAACAGTATTTCAATCATGATCTTATTACGTGGAATTTCCATCCAGGCTGCAAAGGCTTCTTCAAGCGGAGCATCCGCAAGAAGCTGGGCTACCAGTGCCGCGGCAGCATGAACTGTGAGGTGACTAAGCACCACCGCAACCGCTGCCAGTACTGCCGGCTGCAGAAGTGCCTCGCCTGCGGGATGAGGAGCGACTGTGAGTATTACAACATGCTTATCATCAGTACTTAAAAAAAAATTGGACAAGTGCGAGTCAGACTCGCCCTGCGAGGTTCATACAAATTTGTAGGTACATATATTAAAGTACCCTATAAACTGATTCCCTTAGTAAAGTCTATTTTTTTATAATTTAATTAAAAATATTGTATATTAAATACAATTAAGTTTTCACGTGCTTAACGGCAGAATATAAATAAATAAATATTAGGGGACAATCTTACACAAATCGAACTAGCCCCATAGTAAGCTCAATAAGGCTTGTGTTATGGATACTAGACGACAATATATTTAATAGATACAAATACTTAAATACATAGAAAACATCCATGACTCAGGAACAAATATTCATGCTCATCACACAAATAAATGCCCTTACCAGGATTCGAACCCAGGACCTCCTGCTTCGTCACTACCAACTAAGCTAAAGCGGTCGTCAAATTATATTAGGGATCCATCAACATACAATATAATAATGTTAGTATAAGTGCAAGTATCAAAAATAATCTGATGAGCAGTAATTCTTGTGGTCTACCGACAGCGGTTCAGCACGAGAGGAAGCCCATCGTGGACAAGGTGAAGCCAGAGCGCAGTGAGGGGCTCCACGACAGGCAGGCGTACTCCAAGCTGCTGGGGCTAGCGGGGCAGCAGGGACAGGTGAGGCATATATCCAGTTCCATTTTTTAGGGTTACGTACCTCAAGGAAGAACGGAACCCTTAATCAGGGTTTCTTGAACTGTGGTCCATGGACCCCTTAGGGGGTATATGAGAGCTGGGGGTCCGTGACTGCATACAACACAAAATTTCATGTGCCCTTGATTTTCTTTTTCTCTGATTATATTCGGATAGGGTCTGTAAAGTTTTGTAAATACTGTGGGGGTCCTGAACAAAAAAAGATTAAGAAACTGTCTTTGTCTACCAGTCTGATCACTCGTGTTATTTAAGTGACCACAAAAAATTGCTATGTACGAACTTAAATTATGGAAACCCAATCTAGAGTCCTATTTTTAACTTAACTCTCTTTAGAAGTTTTAACTGAAGGGTCCAATAAATTAGTCTAATTTCAACCGCTGTAGAGGCCACTATTAGCTTGCTGTCCAACATGAGTATAAAATTATAATCTTGTTTCATTTAGCTGTAATATGTATCATTTTCACTTTAAAAGTAATTATGTACCCACTTGTCAATAAGATCCATAGTACTTTATAGCTCTTGAAATAGTACATTAAACAACTGGGGTGGTAAAACAAAGAAAGACCTCGATCGCATATTTATGTCTCTCGCTTGCAGCTCGGGCCGCAAACATCTGCGTTCTCGGTCTTTCTTGATTACCTCCCGTGTAGTGTAGTGTACATCATTTTATGTCTACACTTGGCCAGAAAGCGGCTTTTTCCGTGCGCGTAGCGTGTGGTATTGTTTGAAATGTGACAAAAAAAATATAAATATGCTTTTCAAGCCTGGAGTCCCTACTTTGTCAAGGATATTGAGATGTTGGAGAAAGTTCAACGTAGTTTCACCAAAATACCTAAAAAGTTAAAAAATAGGGATGTAACGATACCGATACCGATATATCGGTATCGCCGATATTATACAACCGATATTTGAAGAATTTGCTGTATGAAAAAAAATCTGCAAAAAGTAATTTCAATTTCTGACTTAATTTATGTACTGGTCTATTCTATTACCTTGTGCAATGATAACTACTATGTTAATTAAATCTTTGGTTCTTAATAAAAAAAAAATAATTTTGAGTTGAAAATTAATTATTTTTACTTTACACTTTCAAGGTTGACTCTCTGGTAAATATAGCCAGTAGTCATTGCCATTAGTTATAATAAGGACATAAAAATATCTGAAGTTCATACTTCATTATTAAGCTAAGATATCGGTATCGGTATCGCCGATATTAACTACTATATATCGGTATCGGTATCGTATCGGCAAAACTGTGTATCGTTACATCCCTATTAAAAAACAAACCATACGAAGAAAGACTGAAGGTGCTGAAACTTACTACTTTAAAGGATCGAAGGGAATGTGGAGATTTGATTGAAACGCACAAAATTCTAACCGGGCATTACAACCTCAAAGACTTTCACAATATCTTCACACGTAACAACTCCCGTCTAAGAGGTCATCACTTAAAGCTGGACTCTCATCGGTCACATAGTAACCCTCATAAAAACTTTCTGAGCAACAGAGTGGTGAAAGCCTGGAACAAACTACCAGAAGATGTAGTTTCGGCATCCAATGTCAACCAATTTAAGATCAGATTAGACAAGCATAATTCCACTCAAACACGTCAATAAGTTATTAGCTCACTGGATACAGGCATTATCAGTTGTACCAACTGCCTGCCTGATTAAATGATATAATATAATATATAATATAAATGTGTGAACAGATAAACCCGAAGGAGGAGCCCCACGAGGGCTTCGGTGCGGTGTCGCCCGCCGCGCCCGCCATCAACTTCGCACTGGCCGCCGCCGTCGCCTTCAACAAGGGGAACCCCGGTAACTAACTTAATCTATCAGCCTATCAGTGGCGTGGCGTCCATAGAACCCGATTCCCACCGGCTTGCCTATTTTAAAGCATATAGTCGGAGTATCTACTACTCCTACTAAGAATAAAATAAAATAAAAAAAATAAAATAATATATTTGACGCCACGCCACTGCAGCCTACTACCTTCACGAGGTTAAATATACTGTGATGCTTGAGAGGGTTCAAAAGAAGTTTGTAAGGAGTTTATACAAGAAGATGTATACCTCGTATGTTCATAAGTTTTAAGACGAACGAAATCATGTTTTTCTCGAACACGCTTTAACGTATTTAAACGAAATTTAGACAGAAGAAAAATCATTATATTACGGTAAAAATAAAATAAAAACTATTCAAAATGGTCGCCATTGTGCTGAACACAGGCCTTCAATCGTGTGGGCCATTCGTCAATAGAGGCACGAACCGCTTTAGTTGATTGAACTTTTCTTCGACGGTGAAGATTTTTTCGTTGGTAAACATAATCTTTTTGGGATCGTGTCTCCATTGCGAGCCTTAATTTCCTTAAACGATCGTTTAAGTAGTAGATCGTTTCATTTACATCAGAAACAAAATTTAGGACACAAGCCTATTACTAGTTTGGAGTAGGTGGATTAGGGATTACGACTGGGTTAAAACTATATAATTCTATTTAGTCCGTCAGTTAGATTATGGAAAAATATCGGACACGTATTTTTTGGTTTATCAAAATATTAAAAATCGACGAAGTTACAGATCATCAAACTTCTGGAGTGGGGGCTTGTGACGTCACTCTTAGGTGAAAATTGTACCTAGGAGTGACGTCACTCGAAACTTCTAAGCACTCTATCCTCGTCATTTTTTGTTGGTCAAACAAAAGAAAAAATACGTGTACAATATCTTTTAATAATCTAACTGACGGACTAAACAGTTTTTTTTAGTCGTCTAGTCCATTGTATGTATTGTCCCGTGATAGCTATTTATGATTGTCCCCAGTCCCCGGATACCTGGGGGGAGCGACGGGTGACATGGAGGGCGCAAGACGGCAGCAACTGTTGCTGCAGACGCAACTGGCCAAGAACCTCTTCAAGATGGGACAGTTCGGTGAGTAAAGTGGCTTGCTAATGTTTGTCGCGAACGTGCGTCAAAAAAAAAGCTAAACACATGCTAATTACTATTAATTTCTCTCTATCGCTCATTTTACTGAAAGAAAACATTCCTTTATTTAAAAAAAAACATAACTGCATTTAAAGATTTTTTTAAATTCTCTTGGCCTGGCCAGTATTGGAATTTACGGTAAAATAAAATTAATGATAGATTTCACGATCTTTACGACCAAATGTTTATTAGAGAGATTTTATACTGACCAATAGTCCTATCGATTAGTAGAATAAAATAGTTAGTGCTTTTTAGCTGGTTCGATTCCCGGGTGAGACAAGCGAATTTTAGAAAATCTTTTCATGCAGTTTTGCTTCTTTTTAAAAATAAAGGAATGTTTCCCTTAAGTAAAATGACTTAACTAAAGGATTTAAGGTAGTTCCCCTCCAGGGCCCATAGATTTTTTCCACCCTGTATACAGGGTGTCCCATAAGTCACACGTCACAGTGACACCGGGGCTAGGTCAGCTTAAGAGGCACCAAACCAGCCTAATATGACCTTAGTAAGAGTTGCACGGTTTTCGAGATAATGGCAAATTAAAGCTTTTTAGAAATTTTCACGTTTCAAGATAAATTCAGTATTTTATCGCACATTACACTAGTTATCGACCAAATAGCACTTTTCTCATCTCAATTAACTATTCATGACAGCGTACACATAAAAAAAATCGGTTGTCTGTAAAGTCGGTTCACTGACGATAGTTGAACGTGACAACGTCATAAGAAAATAAACAATAGGGAATATGCATGAATTATTTTTAACATATTTCTTAATACAATTTGAAAATACCGTAAAAAAGATGACATACAGTGAAAATAAAATTGAAATCGACCGAGAAATACGGAAGATATAAACATTTTAAAGCACTAATCAGACAGCGATTAGAGAGAGAGATCCGATATGGACAATGACGTCATAGTACACGGCCGCCATACAATCTCCATACTATATTCTGTTTTGCGAGAAAGAGATAGAGATAAATCTTTGTTGTGTTATATCTTGGTTATTTTTATAGTTATTCTACTGTTTTTTATATGAATGAGGTTGTATTAAAGTAAATAAAAAATATGATGCATATTCCCTATTGACAATGGAACGCCTCAGAGCGAGGTAACGCAGCATACGTCATGTTTTTTCGTGCGTGCAGCCGGCTCCATCGAATTATAAGACGTTGTCACGTCAATAAAATGATTTAAGAGCTACTGGAGCACACGCTGGTACTACACATGTTGAGCTGACCTAGCCCCGGTGTCACTGTGACGTGTGACTTATGGGACACCCTGTATATATTTTTTATAAAAACCTTTTTCGACCTCTGCAAACTTAGCGTAGTCTGACTATATGTATACAGGGTGAATTTTAAATCGTGAATCGTAACCACGTTTACCGGTAAAGCTACTTAAGACTAATACAGAGCACTAGTGTTAATTACAATTAAAGACCCGCTTAATTAATTATTAACAAAACGGTGGACGCGCTTATACCATTAATCGTAATAAAAGTGAATTATTTTAAGAGTAAATACGATTTAAATAGGTACTTATGTTGACAATGTCGACGATGTTGACATTATTGACAATACGTGCCAAAATTTTATCCAGCTAACTTTAATATTAGGAGGTTGGATATCTAATGTTGAAATTTTCATGCCAAGTACGAAACATGAATGTAGGGTGGCCACGAGATTTTAAAAATTAGGAGAAATCAAATTAAAAGTGGACAGTAAAAAACGGACTTAATTTAGGTTTAAAAACATTGTAAGTTATTGTTAACTATGTATAGACTACAAAAAAAATATTACGATTCACGATTTAAAATTCACCCTGTAATGTGTGAATTATCAGTCTCAAGGACGAATGTGTTTCCAGGAGCCATAAACGAATACTTGCAGTCTGCATACGGCGCGACGCCGCCCGACGCGCCGCTCGCCAACTTGCATCCGGCAGAAACGCCGCAGCCTGAAGGTACCGCCATTGTTATTTACAAATAGTACATTACACAACTAGGGTGGTAATACAAAGAAAGGCCGAGATCGCAGAAGCTTGCTTTTTTTATTACCTCCCGTGTTGTGTACATCATTTTATGTCTACACTTGGCCAGAAAGCGAGAAACTTTATGGAAAGTAAATTTTTGGTCAGCCGTTATTAAAATTGATCCGCAAAGCAAAATAAGCAGTTAAATCATTTGGGCAGCATACAAAGATTTGGCTGGCAATAAATAAAATCGGGCGGCAACTCTTGTTCAGCAAACAGTTTAAAAACGGTTAACATTTTAACCAATATTAATCTGCTTTTTTTATCATTTGGCTGCCTAATAAACAGTCGAGCTGCAAAATAATTACTTGGGTAGCAAGATTTTACAATTGGTCAGCAGAGAGTTTAATTGAGATATACAGGGTGTTACTGTGATATATACTGGGTATCACTGTGATATATACAGGGTGTCACTGTGTTATATACAGGGTGTCACTGTGATAGATACAGGATGTCACTGTGATATATACAGAGTGTCACTGTGCTATATACAGGGTGTCACTGTAATGTATACAGGGTGTCACTGTGATAGATACAGGATGTCACTGTGATATATACAGGGTGTCACTGTGTTATATGTATACAGGGTGTCACTGTAATGTATACAGGATGTTACTGTGATATATACAGAATGTCATTGTGATATATACAGGGTGCCATTGTGTTATATACAGGGTGTCACTGTGATAGATACAGGATGTCACTGTCAGCACAGAAAACATGTCTGTAAGCAGTTTAATTGAAATATACAGGGTGTCACTGTGATATATACAGGGTGTCACTATGTTATATACAGGGTGTCACTGTAATAGATACAGGATGTCACTGTGATATATACAGGGTGTCACTGTGTTATATACAGGGTGTCACTGTAATGTATACAGGGTGTCACTCTAAAAACGAAACAGCTCCCAAAAATAGGTAGGTTAGGGTTATTTTTTTTTTGATGACCCTAAAACGAAACGGCTCCCAAAAATAGGTAGGTTAGGGTTATTTTTTTGATGACCCTAAAAACGAAACGGCTCCCAAAAATAGGTAGGTTAGGGTTATTTTCTTTTTGATGACCCTAAAAACGAAACGGCTCTCAAAAATAGGTAGGTTAGGGTTATTTTTTTTGCTGACCCTAAAAACGAAACGATACACGTTGTGAATAAATAATATAACTTCTAAACATTATGAGATGTATAAAAAATCGAAATACCAATTTTATATGAGCCCATCACAGTGACACCCTGTATACATTACAGTGACACCCTGTATATAACACAGTGACACTATGTATATATCACAGTGACACCCTGTATATATCACAGTGACACCCTGTATATATCACAGTGACACCTGCTACTTGACAGCTGACAATTACCGAATGACAAAATGCGCACACAATTGGCGGCAGAATAGTTGCGCCCAGTTAGGTTTTATTGCCCCCTTTTTTTTGATAAACAAAATGAAATATTTTGCTTACCTACTGATTGCTTACCAAAATTTGATTTACCGTAGATCGCTTAATGCAGCTCAAATATTTAATTTGCTGACCAAAATAATTTAGAGCAGATCAGTATATCATTAATTGCAGCCTGATTTATAAATGTTTGCTTACCATAAGTTGCTTGCCAACTAGCTATTTTGGCTGACCAAATACATATTTCTGCTGACCAAAATATGAATATTTTGCTGATCGATTAAATGATACCCAAACTTTATGTCCAGGTGAGGCATAAAAACTAGTATGTTTTGGGGTGATTCAGTTTTTTCTATTTCATAATGTGAAACGCGATTCACGAAACATTGTTCGCCGTGTATTCATAAATTGAAGTTTTTCAAAAACATTTATATAGGTACACCGTGTTTTTATTGATTTCCGTTTACTTCGAGGGCACATTCTCCGGATCTAATGAAGTTAATTTCTCTAGAAACGAATGTTGTAACTCATGCTGTTTTTAAAATATTCATAATCTTAATTTAATCACCAACCAGTATAAAAGCTGTCATAATCCCAACACTGCCATAGTTGACGTTAATTTTTGATTAACTTAGAAGTGTCTTTTAAAATGGTTATCAACTCAAAATTAATTTATTTTGTATAAACGGTAAAAAAAATTTTTTTTCGAATTTAACAAACAACCAAGTAGTAACCTGTCGAATTTAAAACACGATGTATAAAAGTACGATTACGATACAAATACCAAATACATTGAAAATTAAACGCTAACCTACCGTGTACTGTAATCAAGATTGGTGTTTCCACACTAAAGTATTATATGAAGAATCAAATCATTTCAAGTAAATATATTGGTTGGAACAAAATGTTTAAATATAATTTATTCAACATGTTAACGGTTACTATTCGGAAACATAAGATAATATTGTTTATGTTTTGTAATTTCATTTTGTATTTTACTTTATATATATATATATTGTAAAAAACCTAACTTAAGAAAATAGATGTATACTGAGAATAATAATCGTTTTATTTTCGACCAACTAGGATCATTGTGTTAGTAACAATTTGGGTCTTATGCTAGAGTGTTAGTAGTTAGTTACATAGGTGCTAAAAAAATTATTTATTTCTGTGTACATGGGCATTTCTCCAGAAATATGTCTGCAACTCATTCATCTGTCTCCACACATTTAGTATGAAAAAGGGCCAGATGAATGAGGTGACCACAGACATTTTTCTGGAGAAATGCCCACATGAGTCATGCAACAATGAGTCATGTACAAGAAATCTAACCTACTTGCAATCACATACAACACACATACATATATTTTAACATACTATCAAATAATATCGCCATATGTTCCCCAGCGGACCCATCAGCAATCCTGTCAACCCCGGAGTCGCTCACTCTCCACATGTCCCTCCCCGGGGGTGCTCCGCCCCACCTGCGGCTGCACGCGGTGTGCGAGGCGGGGGCTCGCCTGCTGGCCGCCGTCAGCCGCTGGCTGCTGGCCGTGCCCGCTGCCAGAGCCTTACCGTAAGTAAACCCATGCTAAAACAAGTTTGCACCTGATGTCTATGACGTCCCGTATAAATGAGGTGCAAAGTTAACTCAATCGAAATAGTGTTCAGATTATACGGTAGATGGCGTTGTTACGGCCGCGCTGCATCATGCTTACGAAATGCCTATACTGGAGAAAAGTACTATAGGCTATATGATGGGCTCGCCTGCTGGCCGTGCCCGCTGCCAGAGCGCTACCGTGAGTAACCCATATTAAAACAAAAGTTTGCACCTGGTGTCTATGACGTCCCGTATAAACGAGGTGCAAAGTTAACTCAATCGAAATAGTGTTCAGATTATACCGGTAGATGGCGTTGTTACGGCCGCTGCATCGCACTCATGCGGTGACGAAATGCCTACATACGAGTAGAAGGAGAGAATCACACTGACTGCCCCAATTGGCTACTTTTATTGACCAAACGGAATAAAGACAAAAAAAATTGAGTATGTGTGGTTTTTGACAGGAAAGCTATTAGAGAGCTTGATTTGACCAAATGTTACTTTCTCTACTTTTACTTTGTACGGACAAGAGACGTTAACAACGGTTTATCCTAAGATCCTCCGCATATTGGGCCACTGGTGGCCGCCACAAGCTGCGGGCGAGTTTTTTCATACATTTTGTATGGCACCGGCGCACTCCGGGCGTGCCCGTGGCCTTGTTTTGGCCACAAGTTGCGGGAGTACAGCGCCGTGCTACGCGTTTAGTGGCCCAAGGTGCGGAGGTTCTAAGTAGGGATGTAACGATACCGATATATCGGTATCGCCGATTATATACAACCGATATTTTATTTGAAGAGCGCGAAAAGAATTTGCTGTATGAAAAAAAAAAACTGCAAAAAGTAATTTCAATTACTGCCTTAATTTATGTATTGGTCTATTTCCTTGTGCAATGATAATTATTATGTTAATTATATCTTTGGTTCATAATATATTTTTATTAATTTTGAGTTGATAATTTATTTATTTTTACTTTACACTTTCAAGGTTAACTCTCTGTTAAATATAGCTTTAGTTATAATAAGGGCGTACAAATATCTGAAGTTCATACTTCATTATTTAGCTAAGATATCGTTATCGTATCGGCAAAATTATGTATCGTTACATCCCTAGTTCTAAGTATCTATCTCCATCTTATTAGCTAATGACTGAACCTTCGATTTTCACATTTATTACAGCTTCGAGATCCAAGTGACACTGCTCAAGAAGTGCTGGCCGGAGCTGTTCGTGCTGGGGCTGGCCAAGTTCTCCCAGGGCCTGCAGCTGACGGCGCTGCTGCCGCAGCTGGTCGCGCATCTGCAGACCGTGCTGCGGGAGCGCGCCGCCAGCACCGAGTGCGAGAGGGAACGGGGCGCCGAGGTGAGGCCAACTAGTGTTGGTAGTCGGTAGATGGCGGTAGTTGGTTTTGTGATTGCCCGATAGAGGGCGCTGAACATTCCCGCTTAGGTCTAGAGACTATACGGGTGGTGAGACGCTGAGGAGAGTGAAGTTAGTGTTTAAATTAGTCGGTAGATGGCGCTAGTTGGTTTTATGATTGGCCGATAGCGCTGAACATTCCCGCTTGGGTATCAGACTACGGATGGTGAGACGCTGAGGTGAGTGCAGCTAGTTTTAAAAGTAGTCGGTAGATGGCGCTAGTTGGTTTTATGACTACCCGATAGAGGGCGCTGAACAATTCCGCTTAGGTCTGAGACTATACGGATGTTGACGCTAAAATTTTAATAAAACCCGGTAGATAAACCCTTTTTTGTTTTTTTTTTTTAACTTGTTTTTAAAGCCTGACTAACTCGCGACCCTTATTGGGCGTTGCGGTATTCGGATCCGGTGGTCGGCCGTGGCGTTCCCTGGGGTCGAACCAGGTCGCTAGCCGAACCACCTTTGAGTGGATCGGACTGGGTGGGGGCCGGGGGCGCCTGCGGTCGAACTAGCCAGTAGATGGTGCTAAAGTGACTGCTCAAGAGGTCGGCTGTTCGTGCTCGGGCTGGTCAAGTTCTCGCAGGGTCTGCAGCTGACCGTGCTACGAGAGCGAGCGGCCAGCACCGAAATCGAGAGGGAACGGGACGCTGAGGTGAGGCGAGCTAGTGTTGGTATAACGGTAGATGGCGCTAGTTGGTTTTATGACTAACCGATAGAGGGCGCTGAATTTAGCTCTAGACTATCCTGCAGGATGGCGCCATAATGGCCGCCGAATCGCGCTACAGACACGTTCCCGTAATTCGCATAAATAATAAGTGTGAGGTTGTTCGTTAGTATAGGTAATTTCACGAGAGTTGAGGCAACGCACACAACAACACTGTCATGTAATGACAGCGAGGTTTTGAAATTACTGTTCTTTTTTCGTACCGATAGCAGGTTCAACAGTGAATTGCAAGATAGACCAAAAAGTTTCGTTGAACTATAGCTATTTACTCACTCATTTTTTTTGCAATGAGTACTTCATGTAGCTGTGTGTGTAATCATTCACCTCAATTCTCGTGAAATTACCTATACTGGTAGTGTTTGATGCTAAAACACGACTGCAATCACAAAAAAACTTTGTTTTCAGATAACGACAGCGGATTATTCCGACGAGCGAGTGTCCGAAGTCAGCAGCATGCTGTCTCGCTTGCAACAGTACGTCGGCAACATGGAGCGCCTGCGTGTGAGCGAGAGGGAGCACGCGCACCTCCGGGCCTTGTGCCTGTTCTCACCGGGTTAGTATATAAGATGTGTATTATTCCGTTGAGCGTCCCTCACTTAGTCCGACCCTATTACAACCACCTAGTCCGACCCTATCCCCCACCTAGTCCGACCCTATCCCTCACCTAGTCCGACCCTATCCCCCACCTAGTCCGACCCTATCCCCCACCTAGTCCGACCCTATCCCCCACCTAGTCCGACCCTATCCCCCACCTAGTCCGTCCCTATCCCTCACCTAGTCCGACCCTATCCCCCGCCTAGTCCGACCCTATCCCCCACCTAGTCCGACCCTATTCCTCACCTAGTCCGACCCTATCCCCCACCTAGTCCGGCCCTATTATCCCCACCTAGTCCGACCCTATCTCTCACCTAGTCCGACTCTATCCCCCATCTAGTCCGACCCTATTACCCCCACCTAGTCCGACCCTATCAAGGTGGACCGGGACAAGTGCCTAGTTCGACCCCAGGCGCGCCTAGTCCGATCCACGCAAGGTGGTCCGGCCAGCGACCTGGTTCGACCCCAGGGAATGCCACGGCCGATCACTGAATATTTAAAAAAAAAACATGGAGCGCCTGTGTGTGAGCGAGAGGGAGCACGCGCACCTCCGGGCCTTGTGCCTGTTCTCACCGGGTGGGGGGATACAGGGTGGAAAAATCTATAGACCCTGGATGGGAACTACCTTAAATCCTTTAGTTAGCTTATTTTACTGAAAGGAAACATTCCTTTATTTTTAAAAAGAAGAAAAACTGAATTCAAAGATTTTTTTTATTCTCTTGGCCTTTGTATTGGAATTGATGGTAAAATAAAATTATTGATAGATTTTACGATCTTTTTTACTTATAATTAATTAATAATTATAAACAATCCAACAATATAATTGTTGGCCTGTTTCATTCACTGTCCACGAACTTTTGCACTTCCAATACCGAAATATTACCAGTTTTCAGAGTAGTTCGTGAAGAATTACATTTTCCTATAATTGTAACACAACCCACAGATGGCGCCCCAGACTTCCTAACAAAGAAGCTACAGGAGCACCAGTCCTCGGTACTCCGGTCCCTGAGGACGCTGTGTCAAGATGAGGAGCGCGCAGCTACATTGCTACTGCAGCTTCCAGTGTTACGCGCCTTCACGGGACCCTTCCTGGAAGACGTGTTCTTTGTCGGCTTCGTCGGTGACGTCAGCATCGATGACGTCGTGCCGTATTTGCTCAATGCTGAGCGCTGATGTGAGTATTCCTAACCTAGAAGCTGCAAGAACGAACAAATAGAATTTTTAATACACTTGATCAAAAAGTGGTACTTTTCGTTGCTGCAAATCGTGGGCAAACTTGTATTTTGCGCACTAGAGCTTTTTACTTTCCAGCTAATTTTTGAACACTAAATAACACATTTATTTGCAAATAAGTAAAGTACAAAGTAATAATACAGATATTTCTTGCTTTTTCAAGTTTAAATTTATTTAAATTCTGTATGTTTCTTTTCAAAATAATTTCTTTGGTTGATTCTTGATTAGACTGAATAAAAGATGACAGCCGGTGCCATGTTTTTGTTGCGTCAATTTTTTTTCGCAAATGTATTAAAAAAGTCGTTTGATACACGTGCGGAAGTGTCATTTCCACTCGTCCCGAGTATTTACCCCTCGCCTGGCGGCTCGGGCCAATACACCTCGGGACTCGTGAAAAATGACATACTTTCCGCACTTATATCAAAAAGTACTATGCCTACCGCGAACTACCCGATTGTGGAATGTTCCGACCGTGTCTATCGCATAACGCGTGCTCTTTCTGGTCGCTGGCTAAGCCCCTCCGGAGGGGCAAACTTTGGTACTAGTAGCCACGCGGCGAAATCGCGGAGTGGGCTACTCGTGCAGGCTTATGCTGCCACACATTATCGTGGGATAAATAAACGAGAAAGCATCCGTCATTCTTATACTTGTACAGTCAAGGAATTTAATTTCCTACCCTTTTCATTGAAATGTTGTTAAGCATTGACAATGCATTAAGGTCGAAATTTCTATTTCAGTAATAGTATTTAAATGTCATTACGTATTATTTGTCACTGCATATTAAAGATAACCTCTTTGCGAAGTCATTTGCTCATCTAATTACGAATACGTGTCAGTTGGTGTCAGTGTCAATCGAGAACATTTTAAAATAATTCCGAATCCAGGCTCCGGAAAGTCTACCACAAACGTCGATAATCCAAATTTCGTTATCTGCGTTCCTTTCATTCGAATATTGCAAGAGCGAGAAAGATGGACTTTCTTCGAATTTCGATTCCGTGGTTGTCGACCTTTTTTGATAGTGCCTTGACGTTCCAAATTTCAGTTCACCATGTCAACGTTGTTAATCTGTTACCTAGTTACTGACACAAAACAATGCGTGTGATATGTCAAAGTAACGTCGTAGTCTAGCTAGCTCTTATGATGACAGTCAGTATGCTATACGATATTGGACCTTAGGTGGGTTGGAAATTAAATTCCTTGACTGTACTTGTCAGAACGTGACGGATGGTTTATAATTTATTCATCGCTACTTACCATCATACGCCTACTGGCTATATGCCCAAGCCCGTTGCCACTCCATCTTACCAATCTTTATTTTTAGGGAGCTTTTGTGTACTATACAATCGAAGACACTGCTAACTGACCACTTGTCACCCTTATTACAATGTATTAAGGTCTACTGATGGTCACTTAACTGTGTCTTCGTTTGTACAATCCTCAAAGAAAAAATAATATAAAAAACGTACATAAATACCTAAGAAAAACAAAAAGTTACCAAATTTGTACACAAACAAACCGTATACAAACAAACAAATAGTATAAATCCTAATTCTGTTATTTTGTTGTTTCAGGTACTTCCAGTTAAGTTAAAATCCTGCAGGTAGTTGAAGTAACCCAGACCAGAAACATATGAGGTACGGCCATCTTGTGGAATTTCGCAACAACGAATTTCTTACACTGGCAATAATTGACTATGTCAAGTTTCTCAGTGATTCCAACTTAGTTTATTTAGTGCTAAATAAAGCACATTTTTGACCATCGGCGACAAAATGAATTCCGCTGTTTTGCAAACGACATTTAAATATCCGTAAAAATAATAAGAGATAATAAAATAAAAGTCGTCATAAGGAGGCACATTTCGTCGAATACCCAGACAGAGAATTTACTTTTAAATATTATGATGATCAACAGAACAAACCCCATATATTTCTGGTTAGGTTTTAACAATGTATTACTATTTTTTTAAGCATATTATAACTGTAAATCTTCACAATGACAAGGTTTACAAAAGGTCACTTACTTATGTATTTTTGACCATTTATAAAATTATATGAATTGATGTCAAATACTTAAATTGTAAGATTATTATTTACATGCACCCTTTTGACGGTGGATATTGCAATATTACACAAATCTTCCAAAATTTTAATGAAACACTTTATTGTTGTTTGATGTATTATGATAAAATGTTTATGAATCGTAAATTAACGGAATTTTAAGCTTCAAATGATGTCAAATATTGTTATAAATAACTACAGCAAATGTATACTCTATTTTTTTTAATACTGATTGGAAAACACATTGCAGGAACGCTAAGAGTGATAAGTTTTCACACGACCAAAAAATTTAGTGTTATTTACAGTTTGAATCAACACGTAGCCGGGTCGATTTCAGAGCGTTACGACCGCGGCAGTTTTTTTCATTCGTGTTCCAGCAAATATAGCAGCAAGCGGTGGTGATCACAGTTAACTTCCCACTAATATTATAAATGCGAAAGTTTGTGAAAATGTTTGGATGTTTGTTACCTTATAACGGGGTAACAACTGGATGGATCAAGCTGAAATTTGGCATGCGAGTAGACCAAGTCCTGGATTAACACATAGGATACTTTATATCCCGGTAAAGAGTTCCTTTGGGACAATAACGGGAACAACGCGGGCGAAGCCGCGGGAAAATGCTAGTTTACTATAAACGATAGACGGTATCGCGGCTACACATGATTTAATCAAAAGTTGTCGTCACTCGATAGTCCTTCACGTTAAAACTCCAGTGACACTGATGAAGTTACAAAAAACGCTGGGAAAACGCCTGAAATCTACCCCAGTCACAGAATAACAAAAGTACTACTTACAAATGTTTCTCAATCTAAAAAAACTGACGTTCGGGTCCGACCACCGGACGGAACGCACCGCATCCGACCGTCTCTATCGCATAACGCGTGTCTTTCCGGTCGCTGGCTAAGTTCCGGGGGACAAAATTTGGTTCTAGAAGCCACGCGACGAAATCGCGAAGTGAGTCACTCCTGTACGTCTAGCATAACTGGCCGCGACTTCGTTTCTCGCGCGACAGAGCATCACCTGTCACTGTCGTACGATATTGAGTGGATAGAGATAGGTACCATTTGTCGCGCGAGAAAGAGTCGCGTGTCACAGTTGTGCTAGAGGTACTGTTGTAACCAATAACCATGATCCCTTTAAGTCCGGTATCTCTGTCACTGCGGTTTCGAAAGTCCGATGATAGATGTTCCAAGGTCAATAACCTGCTCCTAAGAAACGGGATAAAGCGATAGTGTGTGATAATTGAATTTCTAATTTAATTCTATTAAGTAACGGTTTGGCAACTTCTGTTGGTTCTGTAATCGTAATCATGTTAGAAAAAATGGAGTATAGCGGTCACTTTGATCTCTATTATGAGTTAGATTTACATAGTAATTTACGTTTATTCGTCCATTGTTAACTATAAGTTTTAAGATAAAATGTAATACAGTGCAGAGAAAGTGACCCCTCCACAGTCAGCGTCATAATCATAATAGTCTGTAGTAGGGATGTGACGATACCGATATATCGGTACCGCCGATATATCGGTATAGCCGATTATATACAACCGATATTTGAAGAGCGCGAAAAGAATTTGCTGTATGAAAAAAAATCTGCAAAAAGTAATTTCATTTTCTGACTTAATTTATGTATTGGTCTATTACCTTGTCCAATGATAATTACTATGTTAATTAAATCTTTGGTTCTTAATAAAAAAAAATATTTTTACTTTACACTTTCAAGGTTAACTCTCTGTTAAATATAGCCAAGTTTTAATAAGGACATACAAATATCTGAAGTTCATATTTCATTATTTAGCTAAGATATCGGTATCGGTATCGCCGATTATTAACTACAATATATCGGTATCGGCAAAACTATGTATCGTTACATCCCTAGTCTTTAGCATCCAAAGCGCCATATACAGGGTGTCCCTAAAACCAACGTACATAAGAAAAGGGCTGATAGAGCAACTCATAAGACACCAGATTGAGTAAATTTGACCTCAGTAAAAATCTCTTAGTTTTCGAGATATACTCTAAGAACGGTCACAAGGGGCGGCGGAAAGGCGGCTCCTTGAGAGCGTTCTTCGTATTAATTTATTTTTATCGTTTTTTTTTACAACATTCGTATTGTAGAAGCCGAGATATTCCATGACTTAACGGTATACAAAATTTCGCACCGTCAAGCTGACGTACCCAGGAATTTCACATAGAAAGACTTCGAATTCCAAAATGGTTCAGTCATGGAATATCTCGGTTTCTTCTTGGCAGCATCAGATGCTGGATATCTTTACAGTACACGCCACCTTGACGGTCACCTTTGAATGCTACAGACTATATGACACTGACTGTACAAATGGATATCGTAGGAGTCACTCTTCTTTGCGGTTGACTGTACTTCCGTACGCTTAGTTTAATTATGAAAGTTTAAGACCTAAGTGCCTTAATTATAGAATTATTTGTAATAAACTGACTAATCGTAAATTTGTTTTTATTTACATGGCTCACGACTTATTTTTGCGGTCCGCTGTGTCACCCCCCAGAGCTTGGCACCCGGGACGGTCCGCCCCTCGATCGCATATTTACGTCCCTCGCTTGCAGCTCGGGCCGCAAACATCTGCGATCTCGGCCTTTCTTTATATTACCACCCTAGTTGTGTAATGTACTAGGTATATACCGTTTCCTTTCATCTAGAGCACATACGTGCCTAAAAATAAATGTCATAATCATATGATACGATATTTATGCAATGCTTAGTTTCAACTGCAAACTTATCAATTGCAAACTATATAACATAGCAACGCAGATGAGTTAAAAACTGTACATTATCTAAACAATACGATAACATATCTTGACGTCACGTGCAAAACCGACAAAGTACTTTTATTTTCGCGCCGAATGTCATAAATTATAGTCGTTTTAAAATGGCTACCAAAGTAGCTATAGTGACGGGAGCGAATAAAGGAATCGGTTTCGGTATCGTTCGGGGACTGTGCAAAAGATACCAAGGCGTTGTGTACCTTACAGCCAGAAATGAAGAGTACGGAAAAGCGGCGGTAGAAACTTTAAATAAAGAAGGTTTGAGACCTAAATACCATACATTAGACATCACTAAAAAGGACAGTCTTCGGGAATTCCGTGACTATATTAAAAAGGAGCACGGAGGTATAGATATATTGATAAATAATGCTGCTATAGCGTTTAGAAAAGACTCCGCGCAGCCCGCGATAGTTCAGGCCGAAGAAACGTTGTTTGTAAACTATTTCTCACTTGCATCAACATGTGATACCCTGTTCCCGTTACTTCGAAATGGCGCTAGAGTGATCAACATGTCCAGTAATTTGGGGCATTTATCGCAAATACCAAGTGCGACGTTAAAAAATAAACTTAAAGATGAAAACTTGACGGTGGAAGAGCTGTCAGAGTTGATGAGAGAGTATATAGAAGCAACGCGCCAGGGGGCGCAACTGTTGAAGTGGGGCAAGTCTTCGTATGCCGTATCAAAGGTGGGCGTGGCCGCTTTGACCAGGATACAGCAGAGAATGCTGAATGACAGAGGTAAGTTTACAAAATTGTAGTACCTTTTTAACCGACTTCCAAAAGAAGGACGGTTCTCTATTCGTCTGTATGTTTTTTTATTATTAAGTAAACAGCGGTTGGTTTCTGAGATGTCGCTGAAGTGATAGTCACAAATACATTGGCGCATCTAGGTTATTTTTCAGGAGGGAAGCTGGTTTGTAGGGTTCCGTATCTCAAAAGGAAAAACGGAACCCTTTTTAGGATAGGATTTAAGATCACTTTGTTGTCCGTATGTCTGTCTGTCCGTCTGTCAAGACCGTTTATCTCGGCAACGCGTGGAGGTATCGAGTTGAAATTAAAACCATATACTCAGGTCTAAGGTCCCTTGAAGCTGTGCAAAAATCAAGCTTCTAAGTTAACGTGGAAAAAAGATATGGCCGTTTATGCCGCAAAAAATGTAAATTTCACCTATTTTAAATGCCCATCATAGAATATCAAAGAGGTAACCCAACATCCTGGAGTACGCACTCGTACGTAGGTACGCAAAATGTAAAAGCAGTTGCAAATTACCCTTAGCCAGAAAATATTACAAATATACAATATTGTAAAGTAGGAAGAATGTGCAAAAAAGTATAAATAAGTTGTCTACTCGAGCCTCATACGATTATTATCAACAGAAATCACTTCAAGCCATGGTAACAAACGAATAAATCAAATTATCAATAATACATAACAATATATTGATAACGACGATACGTTATATCAAGTGTTTTTGTTGACAAGTATCATTCATGTAGGTATTTGTTTATTATCCAACAGTAATGTACCCGGCGGTGCTCCAGTTCTTTGTGAGGACTTGAGGAGCTATAACTTTAAACATTTCCAGATATAAAAGTGAACGCCGTCCACCCGGGGTTCGTGGCGACGGACATGACAGTCCACAAGGGCCCCCTCACCATCGACGAGGGCGCAGAAGCCGCCGTCTTCCTCGCACTCGACGCTGCCGACAGCGTCCGCGGACAGTACGTGTGGTACGACAAGACTGTCGCGGACTGGACGGACAGCGAGATGCCGAGACACGTGAAACGCGATGCTTGATGTTGTAAATAGAGTGTCGGTGGTTCCGAACCTGGGGGTAATTACCCCTTTAGGGGTAAAATTAAGTTTTCTCAGGGGTAATACTCATATTAAGTCGTTTTTCTTCGAGTACTTTCATATACTTGTCTGTATTACCTATTTTTTGGAGGGGTAACGATACAAATCTAGAGGGGGCCTGTGGGTGATGTGGTAATGAAGGTTAGGAACCACTGGTCTAATGCAAGCTGAACATGAAAAAACGCGACAAATAAAAAAAACATATGATACCTAATTACCGATCAAAAAGTAGGAATAAACGATTTTAACTTTTTTTATTTTGGTGGCACTAAAGAGAGAGGAAACGCGTAGGTAGGTATATTTTTACACTACTAATAAAGTAACTACTATGAAGGTATTTTTAATTTGCCGCTTTTTTTCAGGTTCACCCTTCATTACACAGACTCTAGTAGTGTTTGGATTGATTTTAACCCATTCATTGCCGACGCTCCAAATCTCTACACTCCCCGCGGTGCCGCCGCCTTATAAGCGATGACGCGAATTCGCGTCTTCGGCAATGAATGGGTTAACCGGCACTGATCATCTTGTGCTAGCCATGTAGTAGTTGCTTCCAGATGTTCCAATTTTGTCGACCTACTGATAGGGACGCAGCCATCTGCCTGAATGAGAGATGAACACTCTTTTCGTATCCCTATCGATTTTTCGCAATCTGAATCCTGGTTCGATCCCAGGCGCTTTGGCCCCCATTGTCCGACCGTCTCAAGGTGGTCTGGACCAAGCGACATGATTCGATCCCAGGGAACCAGGCCCAGGCCAGGCCCCCACCTGGGCGGGTTTTGGCAACAGTCAGTACCTAAGGCTCGCAAGTTGGTCAGGCTTAAAAAAAAAGGCAATCTGAATAGATTGGCGATGAAATTCATCTGGACATTTATTTGTTGCCCCAATCGGGCCCAGTGCGCTTTTTTTTCCAAAATTACTCTTATGGAAACGTAGCTTTAATTTCGAATAATAGTAGTTCAATGCGAAGATGTCATGGTGCCTCTACACGATGGCCCACTATGATGGGCCAGCGTGTGGAGGGCATAGTGGTGAAGGATGGCGCGTGCGATGGCCGTGGAATGGCGACGGTGTCGGTTTTTCGGCCGCACATCAAAGGGAGTGGGCCAGCGATGGCGGTACGCATCTACACGATGGCCCATTCCATAGTGTGGACGTCAAATATCGCATGGCCATCTCGCTGGGCCAGCGATGGCCCATCGTGTAGTTGCGTATCAACCATCGCATGGCCATCTCACTGGGCCAACGATGGCCCATCGTGTAGAGGAGCTATCAGATATTAGTTGAATTTATGTATAGCATCGCCAACCGGATACGTACAGTTTGTTGATTAGATGATTTAGATATACTTCAAAAATATACGCATATCATATGGTAGCCTTATCTTCAATAAACAAACAAAGATAAAAGTATTTTTTATTTCACAATGTAGGTACACACACACACACAGCATAAACTTAGCTAGAATAAACCGGTGTATAGTAGAAGTAAATCTATTCAAAGGAGGGTAAAAAACATCAACTCACCACGACCACCCATCGAAACTGCTACTTTATTAACCGACTTCCAAAAGAAGGACGGTTATTTTGAAGTAAGGGCATTTCTCCAGAAATATGTCTGCGGTCACCTCATTCATCTGGCCCTTTTTCATACTAAATGTATGGAGACAGATGAATGAGTCGCAGACATATTTCTGGAGAAATGCCCTAAAATGACTAAAGCTACTGACACATTGATCACTAAGGCTTACACAATGTTTTGCAATAGTAAATAGGTACCCACTAACCCACTATTGCAAATTCAGTTAGCGCGGTTAAAATGAAATTTTTGCTTTGTCATAGTTACCTAGTTGGTTCTAGCTGGGTTTTTGCCCTAATTGCGGGAGTCAAGATAACAATTTACAATATATAAAGGCGCGTCTAAACGGACAATACTTTTCTTGCCGAGCCGACATGTCTTGCTATCTTTTTCTTGCCTGGTATGCTAAAGCAAGATGCACAAGATTTAATGAAATCGCTAAGGGAAAAAAAAGTCCAGTGGCCATTGAATTAATATTTTAATTTCATTAAAAAGGATTGGAGATTTGATCAAATTAAGTACTGAATTTCACTAGAGAAATGAGCCCAATGCGTCATTATTTTAACATCGACACACACATAGAGCGTGTGCGGAAAGAGAATAGGCGTGGCGAAAAACGGAACTAACCTAACCAGTATGGCCACAGAACTCAAAATACGGTACAAAAGCATTACAGCGCCCCCCAAAATGAGCACAGACTCTAACAATGCGTGATTTGGTGAAATCCCTGATTTCATAATTTCCTTGCGAGTCCTGCGACACACACATAGTTGCCTATTTGCCTGTTTAGACACACCTTAAGTTAAGTCACAACTATTCTTTTATGTGGTAAGGTAACGTCACTTCACTTGTAGTCTAGCTGTCAAAGTTGCCGGTATTCTACAAAAACGTAGTGCAGTACTATCTAAAAAAGTATTAAATTGGCTCAAGAAATGGCTACTAAAGTCGCTGTAGTGACCGGAGCGAATAAAGGAATAGGCTTCGCGATCGTACGAGGCCTCTGCAAGCGTTTTGATGGCGTGGTTTATTTAACATCTCGAGATGAAACTCGCGGGCAAGAGGCGGTACAACTACTTGGCAAAGAAGGCCTGCAGCCGAAATACCATCAATTGGACATTACGAGCGTGAAAAGCGTCGAAAAATTCCGCGACTACATCAAGAATGAGTATGGTGGAATTGATATTTTGGTCAATAATGCTGCTATTGCCTTTAAAAACAACGCAACAGAGCCCGTTGCGGTTCAAGCGGAGCAGACTCTATTCGTGAATTACTTCTGTGTACTTTCAACCTGCGAGATCCTCTTCCCTGTATTACGAAATGGAGCACGAGTGGTGAATCTCTCTAGCTCCTGCGGTCACTTATCTTTGATTCCTAGTGTAACGCTGAGAAATAAGCTACAAGATCCAAACTTAACCGTACAACAGCTGTCAGAGTTGATGCAGCAATATATTGATGAAGCAAAGAAAGGCACGCAGGCTGCTGAATGGGGAAACTCGTCATATGTGGTGTCAAAGGTCGGAGTTACTGCACTGACGAAGATCCAGCAGAGAATGTTGAATGATAGAGGTGAGTACACATACATTCTGCCAACAAACTGTTATACAGTTTGGCAGATGATATATATATGTAAATGTAAACTTATATTTGGTAATAAATAAATAAAAAAAAAAAAAAATTTATAGACTTCAAGGTATCTTGAACAGTCTGTTAGTCTTAAGCTTAGATCAATGCCGATTTTGTAGGGAGTAGCCTTAGCTATATATATTCTGTTTGGTCAAGCTACCATCAAACAATGCGGAAGATAGCCTGAATTTTAGCAATTTAGAATAATGTTTGACAACAATAATTATTAATAAAAAATAAATATGATTTGATTTGGCCTCTTAAATGTTTACTCATTTTGCATTAGGAAAAAATACAATAATGTCAAGGAAAACAACAACTGCCAATTTTATCACTCATTACCCATAGAAAGATCAGTCTTCATTTTCCTAAACTCACAAATTCTGCAGACATGTGGTCAGAAGTATTTTCAGTTAGGTCAGGGGTCTTCAAACTAGGGCTCTCGGGCCGAAGCCCGTTATCCTGTTTCTAGTAATAATCCGGCCTGCAAGGCATCTCCCCCTGCCAGGATGCGGCAGGGCATTTCTCCAGAAATATGTCTGCGACTCATTCATCTGTCTCCATACATTTAGTATGAAAGAGGGCCAGATGAATGAGGTGACCGCAGACATATTTCTGGAGAAATGCCCGGCAGAGAAAAAAGATTACCTATCTCGACCATGCACGCGAGATTAGGCCCACACTGCCCCTTTGCTAAAAAAGTTTAGAGGCCCCCGTGAACTTTTCCACACTTCAGATATCTTGTCAATAGCAATGTTCTAGATAAGACGTCCCCGTAAGAACTTCAACAGCACATACTTATGCATTTTTATCCAGAAGTGATGATGAAGATATGTGTCTAAATCATATTTGTGTCACAGGCATTGTTATGTTAAACTATGTAGTAAGTAAACTACCATTTTAAAAAAGTTATTGTACCTAGGTACGCTATAATTATTGTTAGTAAATTGGGTTTTTCTTTTTTTTAACATAAACAAACCATACAAATCAAGCGTTTGCAAGTGTAGTAGAAATGATGTATCGTGAAATTGTTTATTTTCAGAAAAAAGTGTACTTTTACTTTTTGTCATGGTCAGAAAAAAAGTACATAAATGGTTCACTATCTGAAAACGCCCTTATATCAACATAATTTTCACAATGACTGAAATAAAAACACTGATCAGTAGACGAATTTCTGTATTTCTACTAAGATTTGAATACAAACTGATTTTGATATGTTGCAGTTTGGGTTGTCAATTCGTAACATCAAATGTACAAGCGAATCCACTGTTAACTGACCACCCAACCAGCACCCAGTCTATACTTTAACATGTTGCAATAAAGTTGACATTCGCTTACAAATGTACAGTTAACAGGGTGTTCGATTGTATTAAATAACTGGTAAGAGCTAAAATGCACTATAGATAGTGTGATTGAAACAAAAACATGCACACTTGTGACTAGATATTC
Source organism: Eudemis profundana (assembly GCA_947034925.1). Lineage (NCBI taxonomy): Eukaryota > Metazoa > Arthropoda > Insecta > Lepidoptera > Tortricidae > Eudemis > Eudemis profundana. The sequence goes on along the minus strand of OX344818.1, from coordinate 2,297,097 downwards.
TTAGTTCAGTTAGCATCAAGTCATATGCAATTAACTTATTACTAAATATAGTGCAATAAATGAAAAACACTTAAAACCTAAGCAAAGGTAAAGACGAATTGCTCGCATTAATTATGCTAATAGAGGAGTTCTTTTTGCTTATCTTATTTCTCTTTCTGAGATTTGGTAGCAGAGCAGACAATGACAGCAGAATTTTGTAATGCGAACACGAGAAGATTCTTTGAATTCTGTTCATGTTGGATTAGCAGAATCGGTTCAGAAATAAACCCTCATTCAGTATTTAAATTTAGAATCGATTTTGCTCATTATTAGAAATAATTATATTTAATTTTAAAATCGACAATGAATTGACCATCACGTTTAGGGATTTGTTTTTTGTTCCATTCCCGTTTTTTCCTTGCGACATGCTTCTATAAAGATTTAACAATAAAGCAACTTTTTTGAAACAACAATTTTTAACATTTGTATATTTAATATACGTAACAGCATATCCAAAGAAAAAATAATTTCGATCGCGAACCGAACCAATAGGTAGTATTCTAAAAAATATAGATTTAAACTTTCACGATTTTAACTCATTATCGTAACAAAACCCTAGTCCCTTCGCGTACATGGACCTCAAGGCACGTCCGCAACGTCGATGTAATGGTAATAGCATATTTTTACGCGATTAAGTCTCGTTTTGTTATAATAATCAATAATATTCTAGTTTACTAATACTAAGTAATAACAATAATGGTGTTTGCACCTAAAGAGAATAAAGCGTAACCTGTGTTTCACAAGTAAACGATAACAATATTTCTACATAACCAACATAATATTTATCAAACTTGATGCTTACTGAACAATTAACAACTATATATATGAGTTTTATGTCTAATTGCAATATCAAGTTAAATCGGAGATATGTGAGAACGAAAGTGGCCGATACCATCCAAAACCAGCACATCCATACAGTCCTCCAAGTCAGTCTCAATCTTTTCCATATAATATCGTTAAAATTATGCTTACGTCAATCTTGGGCGACCCCATCTTATATTATAACGTAAAGGTCTATCTATAGTCGGTGCCACTCTCACTCACAATGCTTTGCTCGGATAATGATACGTTATCTAAAGAATTTCTGAAAGCAGCAACCGTTTCTAAAGGTAAAATCTCTACTTACACCCAAGTTAAAATCTTCTTAGTCGTGTCTTCATTGACTGACGATCGTGGGTTGTAGTCATCTTTCATTCCGCCTTCGATTGCGATCCATCCCTTACTATATCGGTTTTATTTGAGATTGTTTGTCGCTTTATTATTGAGTTCCACCCTCCCGACAAATCGCAGTCATGCGACGTTGTCATTATACGAGCAAAGATACAGATGATATACTGCATGATGTGAATATCTTATTCCACTGGCTCTGTTGATTCCGCAGCTATTGTGTCCATGTTTAGCTCCTGGTGGAATATTTGGAAACACGGGCAAGCGCATAAATAGACTTGGCATAAGGTGCACATGAACTTGGTATCTTTTCGCTTTTTCTGTTTGGAGCATACTTTGCAGCGTTGATACTTCTCCGCGCGAGCTGGCATATGCTGGGCTGCAGTCACGGGCAGTGTGTTGATCGGTTTGTTGATGTTCCTCTTCATTGGTCTGTCTATGTTTATGGTACTGCTGTTGTAAGTCTCGATCAGCTGCCTTATAAGCCGCAGCTGAAAGCTTGCAAAGGATATTCTCCCCAAGTCTTTAGTCGTCCTAAAACAGTTGAAAGCGTTCAGCAAATGCATGTCAACTATGTGGAAGAGGAGTTTCTTGTGCCAATGCAGCGGGCACAAGCTCCGGTGAGAGGACATCATGAATTCGGAGTTATCCGCGAAGTTCATGTTCATATTCTTCGAATAGTCTATGGACGCGGTAGGTTTTGTCACGAAATTGCCGGTCAGTTTGTCTTTCTTCTTTGTCTGCACCATTGCATCGCTGTGGATGGTCGTCAGGATGTACGTGTAGTGTCTGTGATGCCATTGTATCGCGGTGAGCGGAGGGCAATAGCCCACAGAGACTTCTCCTGGTTCGAGGTTTCTAATAAAGTTGGGCATCCCCGCTTTCTTTTGAATCGTCTTCCCGCATGCGTAGATGTTGTTCTCGTATAAATATTTGAATAATCTGGGACTCGTGTATCGCTCGTCGACGTATAAGTGTCTGTGAGTATTGAAATAGTCCTTCAGTAAACTGACGACCACAGTTTCAGTCGCTCTCAACCCATTCATTATATATTGATCTGTTTTCTCTCCGCCGAAGTAGAGCGTGAAATCGTGTATTATATTCGTCTTCAAGTCCCGCAACATGAAAAGTTTAATCCCGGTCTTCTTTTGATCGTGACGAGTCATAACACCTTTAAAAGGTACGATAGTTTCGTTGACAGAAACATTTTTAGACGGACTTGACACGATCGTTTTGAATTTTTCACGCGCGTGGTGTATTAAGATATCGATGATATTCACGTCGGGTGACGTTGTGGGTTTCCGGAGCAAATACAGCAATGTGGAGAACCTAGTGCGTCCCATCAGCGTTCCGAATATCGGGGAATACAGGAGGTGATCTGTGGACCAATGCTCTTCCAACGTGCACCGTTTGTTTCTCGTCATAAGCATGCATACCGTTAGGAATATGTAGAACTCTGGGACCGTGACGTCGTGCCATTTCTTCAAACGCGTGCTGGATTCTTCGTCGTCCACAAACTCTCTATAAGTTTGATTAATACTTTCTACAACCTGGTAGGTCATGTTAGGGTCAAAAAAGTGTAGAAAATAGTCGATTTCTCTGGTTTCTTGGAAGGATAGTATCGGGTCGATCTGGAACGGGGTTTCTTCGAAGGGTGTGACGTTGGGTTCGAATCTGTCTGATGACCATTTGAAATCAGAGTGTTTCTTTGGAGTGGGTTCTGAGGCGCCTTCTTCTCCGTCGGCTTGGTCGTTTTCCTGTTCTTCTTCGGAATTGCTCTGTAACACAGAAAACTGAAATGTTAGGGGCTGTCGAGTACCATGTCCGGCCTTTGAGGCTGGTTAAGGCGTTGTGGGTTTCCGGAGCATGGAGTATTTTATGGATGCCTTGAGCTCAGTGGCGGACTAACAGGGGGGCGGAAGGGGCGGCCCGCCCCGGGCCCCCGGTCTTTGGGGGGCACCAAATGCCTCCGCGTTCTCCTGATCAAATCCTAAACAAGACTTTAAAAGTGTGCTTATTAGTAAGTACCTACATAATTTCATCAAGATCAAAACACTACAGCCATCTAGAATTTTTACGCGATACTAATGTTCTTTTAACTTTGCTGAACGCGTCCAATACGCTGAGGCAATTCCTGTGTACGGGGATAAGCACAGCGCGCGCCCTCCTGCGCTTGTCCACAAACTGAACTAGTCTAAACCTGTTTTTAGGGTTCCGTACCAAAATGGTAAAAAAGGAACCCTTATGGTGCGACTCTGTCTGTCTGTCTGTCACGGCAAGATATCTCAGGATCTACTGATGCTATCGACTTGAAAGGTCATTCATTGGGCATTTTGTTCGGACATATGACCCACGGCGTACACAAACGAAATAGGGCTAGGTATGTAGGTAAATGTATCTGCTACTCAGTGGTATGAGTCGCATTCTTGTAAACCATGGGAAAATTGAGAAAAAAATAAAAATAATTTCTTATCATTCATTATAGCATTTTTGCAATGAATTAAGTCAGAACTCGCCTAGTGATTGCAATTTTTTTTTATATGTGGCCGTCTCAAAAAAAATTGTGTTGAGATTATTGTTGATTACTGTCACGTACCTACTTAATACGTGACAGTAATCAACAAAAATCTCAAAAAAAAAATTTTTTTGAGGTGTGTCCTTAGGCGAACATCGTACACATACTGTTGAATAACTCTTTTCTGCCGGTTGATACATAAAAAAAGTTACATATTTAGAAAAGTGAGATTAAATTCTCTATTTTAAAACTAATTTGGTCCTCTGTACGCGAAATTTCGGAAAGCGGGTCAAAAACGACCAATGGCCTTTGGAATGCTAACCCGAGCTTATGGGAAGTAAAAAAATCTTGTAATTTTTTTTCTAAAGGGGTCCGTAATAAGACTTTGAAAATTGAAAGTAGGGCTATTATATCGAGTGGGGTATCAAATGAAAGGGCTTAATTTGTAGATTAGAACACAATTTATGTAATTTTTTTTAAATAAGTAGTTTTTGATTTATGGCAAAAATCGTTAAAATTTATACATCATATTTTTTTTTCACTCCGTTAATATCTATTTATTGACAATAAAACATACTAGTACAACATTGAACAACATTATTAATGTCGTCCTATATATTGCAGGAAAAATAAAACGGTTTTCCTAACTTTCACCGTTTTTGAGAAATTTGCAAAAATCTTAACACATACTTATTTGCTCCTACTAAACTAATCGCCATATAGTTTTTCTTGAACTATTCATGTATGTACTTATGAGTTTGTACGGAACCCTCGGTGCGCGAGTCCGACTCGCACTTGACCGGTTTTTTTCTACATTGATATTTAATAGTTTATTAGTGTGTTCTGATATTTTCGCGAACGGATAAACCTTTTTTCAAATTGTAAAGTAACTTGTAAAACTATCTTTAATTTATTTCAGCAATTTTTTTTCGATCGATTCGTATTTAATTTAAGTCGAATTTAAGTTTCACTTGCCAGATTTTAACGAAATGTGAACCGAATAAGAAGCTTGTAAAACTACATTTTTTTTAAAGCTGGGGGGCCTCATTTTGCTTTGTCGCCCCGGGCCTCTGATGGGCTTAGTCCGCCACTGCTTGAGCTTTGCAGGAAATTTGTTTGGGACATTCAATAAATACCTACACATTACGATGTTTTGTATTAAATCAGCGGTCGGCCACCTTTTAGCAGCCAAGGACCACATAGTACGAAATTGACTTTATACGATGCTGAATATAACGACCTATACATACAAAATAGCCAGGGAGGCTCGCGAGCCACAGGTTGCCGACCGCTGATTTAAATGAAACAATTCGTTTGAAGGAATAAACTGCACATGATACCGCATATTTTTCCGCGGGAACTAAATTCTAAGACCGGGAAAAAGTCAGCGAGGATTGGTTTTTAAAGGCAATGTCCTCTTGTTTCTAAATTAAGTTGTTCTTAATATTTAAAGAGGTACGTAAGTACCCAGAACAAATTTTAATTAATGGAAACGTACTATAAAAAATATGAACATTTCATTAACAATTAAAAGCATGAAAAGATTAGTCATCTATAGACAGTTCGTGTAAACAGCTATAACGATTTACATGAAATTTGATGGAGCTTGGCTTTCTTAGTTGTATCATTTTAAAATATAATTCTTTGTCATTCTCATAAACACATTTTTACAGGCATTGGTTTTCTGTAAAACATTTCTTAGAGACATTTTTGTAATATTCTTGGACTGATAATATTTTGTTCATAAAATTAAACATACAATAGCGTAGATATAATGGGTTCTTATTGTTATAGCTAAGCCGCAACATCCCAAAAATACGAAAATTCTTCCTTCATCGAATAAAACTGTGCCAAAAACTCTGGTTAAATACAAAACACACAAAAAATCTTCAAAATATATGTATAGTAAGTCGAGCACTGTCTAATTAAGGGATAATTTCATTTAAAACTATAGCTCACCTCACAACCATCCAACAGAGAATCCGTTTCAGAAAGTTCGTCGAGCGCAAAATGCGACTCCGCTTCCATCATCCGGAGCAGCTCGTCTGAGAACTTATCATCGTCCACGGCACACATTTTCAACGGTTTTCGCGGTTTGAATAAAGAATTTAATTGAGTGGTTGCTCTCGGTTTGACGTTCGTTTGTTTTGTCGGCGTTATCGACCGCGCGCTTTGGCGCAAAATGGCTGCGCCGGTGTTGCCAGGGATGGGAATTTCCCCCGAAAATTGCGAAATAGGGTAGTTTCCTGTAGTCAAAATAAATTATTTAACGCTAATTATCAAAATCAGTTTCAGAAACTTATCCCAAATAAATGCAGATTTACTTGTTCTTTCGCCTTTAACGACAATGACAAAAAAATAATACAAGGAGACAATTTCACCATAAAAACTTGTGACGTGATTTGTTCGTATTTTCTATAAAACCGCGTATTATCTGAGCGCGATAGACTTCACAAAAAGAAGCTGATTTGATTTGTTAGAAAACGGGCCTATTCGAGACATTCTTTGTTATTATAAATATTTAGTAATGAACTCTATCTCTAGAGTCATGCCTTGAGTGTTCGACATGGCCTATTTATTAAGTATTCGCTTTCGAGCTTTAATCTTGTTTTTTTATTTAGACTTGTTAATGGGTGTTTTTGAAAAAAAAACCCGAGATAGCTACTTTTTCAGAATATGGACTTTTGAGCTTTTTCTGGCTCATAATAGTACTTTCGAACCTTATACGTGAAAGTGTCCCAAATTTAGTGTTCCATTACGTCACCTTTTTGCAGTGTTGCCAATTTAGCAGATTCAGTGCTAAATTTAGCATAATTTGGACTGGTTTAGCAGAATTTTTTTACATTTAGCATTTAGCATAATTTTTGGCATAATTTTATACATTTAGAAATTTCATAGTACACTATATCTCTGTTGACATTATAATTGTAAGTATTTATGTAAACACTTTATTGTATAAAATAAAACAAAGTACAGAACAGGGTTGCAAAATAAGGTACATGTACTAAGGTAAACTTATCTCTTTAAGGGATCTCTTTCACTTAACCTTTGAACAGTTGATGATGATGATGTTTGTATGCTGTAGTAAAAAAGTTACTTTGATTGCAATATAAAAAAAAATGTCGATTAATACATTGACATTCTTAATTTACTTAGGTATCTTTAGCAATTTTTTTGCTGAAAGTTTAGTATGGGCCACAAAAAGGATTATTGTAAAGCTGTAATAATCACAATACATTAAATTTGAAAGAATAATGCTTTTTTTTATTTAGCATATTTTTTAGCAGAATTTATCAAGTTTTAGCATAATTTTAGCAGAATTTCAGCAAAATTTTAGCATTGAATGAAATTCGGAGTTGGCAACACTGCCTTTTTGTACCTATGTTAGTATGAATGTGGCGTAAAATTAGTATGGAAAAATATTTTTCCATACTAAATTTTATCGTTCTTGCCCAGCGGTTATTTATCTTGGTACCTAATTATACTGAGAAGTTTATTAACAAGATTTTTTAAATTTGTTCAAAAATTTAGAAATTTTAGTTTTTAATAATTGATTTATTATTTTACAATTTTAAAATGAATAGTTGATTAATATTGTGAACATCGTATTGTAGCGATGTAATTTTTTTTATCCGAATTTGAAACTGGATTATAGTGTCAAACAATTAGTAGAAAACGATCAAATAGGTTACCTGGCAATTTTTGACCTAAATATAGGACAATGGTTTGTGCGCCCTATAAATAGTTGCACTGTTGCATTCACCGATCGATCAGAGGCAGTTGCAGGCGCTTCGGGCAACCCTTCCCTCGACACGTTCAGTGCCGAGTAGGGAATGGAATGCAATGCCCGTTCTCAGTTCGTCGAAATGTTATTACGATTAGACGATTTGAAATATGAGTAAGTAATTAAAAGTTAAGATTTAACTGAGACAGCTTTTTCAATTCGACTGAGACCGATAACAAAAAAAGAAAATCTCAGTCGAGACAGAGATTCGGAAAAATATTTTTTGTATTTATTAGGGTTCTGTACCTCAAAAGGAAAAAACGGAACCCTTCTAGGATCACTTTGTTGTCCGTCCTGTCCGTCTGGCAAGACCCTTTATCTCGGGAACGCGTGGAGCTGTCGAGTTGAAAATAATACCATATACTCTTGAAGCTGTGAAAAAATCAAAAAAAGATACGGCCGTTTACAAAAAACGTATTTTTTTGACACTCTCAAGCAAACCAAAGTTCAAACGGTAAAATTTGGCAAGGAATACCGTCTAAATACTACAAGTATAGGGAAAAAACTGAAAACTATACATTTTTAATTAAATCATAACATAGACGTAAAGGGAATCAAAATTTATAGGGTACTTTAATATATGTACCTACAATGTACCGAACCATGGCTCCGAAACCGATATTGTCTCCATACAAAGATACCGGTATTTTTTCCGTTCTTTGGTTTATTATTTCATTTTTTAATCGAACAATCTAATAATACGAAATCATTTTACTTAAATACATGACTGAGTCGTACATAAAATAATTCAAAATATTGGGCCATTTCGGATTTTTTGCAAAATACCGGTTCCGAACCCTCGGTGGGCGAGTCCGACTCGCACTTGTCCGGTTATTTTATCATATCGATACCTTTAGACTCAAAGGGCGTAAACGCCATTAGAACCTGCGGCGTTTACGCCCTTGAGTCTAAAGGTATCGATATTTTTATGTCGTTACAAAAGCTTATTAATTGTTTCACAGACATAAAGGTGAACGCAGTGCACCCGGGCTACGTGTCCACGGACATGTCCTCCCACAAGGGCCCGCTGTCCATCGACCAGGGCGCGTCCGCTCCGCTGTTCCTCGCGCTGGACGCCGCGGACACCGTCCGCGGGCAGTACGTCTGGCACAACTCGGAGATCGTCAGCTGGGACGGGAAACCGCCTAAGGACTAATTCTTTTCTCAATTATATCTATTGTAATTGTAATTCATTCAAAATATACGTACACTAAGTCATCACAAATTCACATAACTTATTTAAGGTCAATATTGTGACAGTGATGCCCTGTCGCGAAACGAGCGAAGTCGCGGCCAATTGTGCTATATAGCCTGGAACTATTTTGATAAAATCTGCTTTAGCGACTCGTACTGTGCCTTATTTTTCACCCGGGCTACGTGTCTCGGACATGTCGTCCCACAAGAGTCCGCTTTCTATCGACCAGGGCTGGACGCCGCGGACACCGTCCGGGGGCAGTACGTCTGGCGGCACAACTCTGAGATCGTCAGCTGGGACGGGAAGCCGCCTAAGGACTAACTTAAACTTAATGTGATGGGTATGTCGCAGCCAACTGGTTTAGTTAGCCATGTGGTTAGCCTAGCCTTTTCGTTAACACACTCCTTATTTTAGGTTAGGTTTGTTAGTCGGCTTGTGTCCCTCAGAGCAAAAATAGAAGCCCCGCGCAGCGGGGCTCGTCGACCTGCTGGAGGGTCATAATTTAGTGAAAATGCTAGGCAGTTAACCAAATGACTAACTAAACCAGTTGGCTGCGACAAGTATATGGGGTCATTCATTAATTACGTAAGAGTCCCTAGGGGGAGGGGGGTTTTAAAAATCTTTACATGCCCTTATCTCAGGGGGAAACTTTCCATACTTTTTGCAATTTCTTAATCCAGGTAAAATCTTTCGTGAAAAGGGGGCGGGGGGAGTCATCTTATGTGCCCTTACATGGGCTAGGGGGGTCAAATTTAGTCAAAATTGCCCTTACGTAATTAATTAATGTCCCCTCTTGGATCACATAAAAATTTAAGTCATAATATTGCTTGTCATAATCATAATGCATCGTTTTAGAATAACTCGTTTTCCTTTGAAACCTTTAACTTATCAGGAGTATTATAAAACTAACCTAACCTTTCCGTTCTACAGAATATTTTCAAAATTCACTCAGGAACCAGAGGGAAAAAATATGACTTTCAATAGTTATGCAACCAGACACCCACCGTTGTGTGATGCACCTTGACCATGCCACAGTAGTTAGTGTCACAAGAGGGAGCGAAGTGATGTATTTACGGCGAGGGCGTATATTGAATCCCTAGCTATGCTCAGGATTTTATTATAGAATCCTTGATACAGTAGAGAACATTGTTATGTCGTTTAATTCTTATTTTTTCATTCATTGTGATATATTCTCTCAATAAGAATAAAACCCGCGTGTCGTAGCGCATTTTTTGTTGTTGTAAATATTAGCACATTTTAAAAATAAACTTTCAAAAACAAGGCTTGTATATTTTTTATTTTATGCCACACCTGGCCAGAAAGCCACTAGGGTAGACATAAAATGATGTACACAACACGGGAGGTAATAAAGAAAGCCCTCGATCGCATATTTACGTCCCTCGCTTACAGCTCGGGCCGCAAACATCTGCGATCTCGGCCTTTCTTTGTATTACCACCCTAGTTGTGTAATGTACTATAAATAAGTCACAGCAGTTATGTAGGAATCATCTAAGTTGTACGAATGTTCGTAAAAATAATGAACAAGCATTCGGACACCTTAGATCAGCGGTCGGCAACTCCCTGGCTATTTTGTATGTAAAGGTCGTTATATTCAGAATCGTATAAAGTCACAAATTACTAACAAAGTGTGGCCCGCGTCAACTTCGTTAGCTACCTTGGCTGCTAAAAGGTTGCCGACCGCTGCCTTAGATAATTCTCACTAATTTTTTTTCCAGGTAAAGAAAAACAACAAGTTTATTATTTATCAGTAATTTATTTCACTAGGTTCCCTTTTCAGACGAGATCACTACATAGTTATATTTAACAATACGTACATATCTACAAATATGGGCCTTATTATTTAAACGTCTAAGGTTGTTAAATCAACCTTAACACGGTCACGGTCCCCATACAAAACTATCAGACAATATCACAAGTCCCAACTGTGCAATCAGTATGGGGAAGTGAGTGACCCCATAGTGGAAGCACGGACTCCTGAAAAAAACCTTCATGACCCCACATTGGGGGCACCGGGACAGGGGACGTATTAAATCATGTTTAACCTTTCGTCTGTGTTTGATAGGGCATTTCTCCAGAAATATGTCTGCGACTCATTCATCGGTCTTCATACATTTAGTATGAAAAGGGGCCAGATGAATGAGGTGACCGCAGACATATTTCTGGAGAAATGCCCGATAAGGATCCTGATCACATATTTAGGCAGTCTTTTTGCATTTTTTTACACATAGATTTTTTGCTTAATTGAGGCTAGATTCCGCGATTTTTTACCAATCACGCAGACGAAAGGTTAAATACAGTGTAACCTTTCAAATATGTGACGGTTACTAAATGCTAGTTAATTTACATTTTTAAGTGAAAATGCCCATATAATTCGTCTAAAAATGGATACGTTAACTTAATACATGTTTCAGATCGGTTTCCGTTGTTTTGGCAGTTGTACAGATTCAATCCACTTTTCAGAATTATTATAAAACTTGACCTAACATATCCTCTAGGACAGTGGTTCCGAACCTGGGGGTAATTACCCCTTTAGGGGTAAAATTAAGTTTTCTCAGGGGTAATACTCATATTAAGTCGTTTTTCTTTGAGTACTTTAATATACTTGTCTGTATTGCCTATTTTTTGGAGGGGTAATGATACTAATCTAGAGGGGGCCTGTGGGTGATGTGGCAATAAAGGTTAGGAACCACTGCTCTAGGAATAAGCCAGATTTAAACAAGGTACAAAAGATCACAACTTCGCAAGTCTCACAGTAGGACTTACGCTTCTCTGCTTTTGGGCCCATTTCTAACTTATTCCTTTTCTTACTAGAGGCACTGATATTATAGTATTTTATGCAACAGTTGTATAAGAAGGTTCAAAAAATGCGAATTGCGTGAGTTGCGATACGAGCCGCGAATGCGGCGAGTATCGCAAATAGAGACGCAATGAGCGTTTTTTGACTTAATTATACAACGTTGCATACAATACTTTTTCTACGACTAGGCTAAAATATAAAATACATGGACGTCACGCGTGTCTCGTCCGGTCTCTCCGAGTGTGTACAGCCGGCATGACAGTTGTGTCTATGGTAAACTTTTTTTTGATATGGCTGGTGACACGATGTGACGATAATTAAAATACTTTTTTTTATGTTGGCATCAATTAATTTAATTCGGAAAGTTTTGTTTTTCTTATGAATCGTAGGAATTTAATTGTTTGTTAAGTTGGTAGTTGTGAATTTTTATCGTGAAGTTAGAATTGAGCGCTTAATCCTTGACCTAAGTTTAACCTAGATTTAGAAGTCTGTGGATGCTAGCAATAACGTAAAGTGACTATAACGACACTAGTGCTGTTATGGGGAATAGAGTATAGACTTATCTGAACTCATATTATGTATGTTCTTATATTAGTGTTCGTGACCAAGTAAAAGACAGATAACAGTACAGGAGTAGAAAAACGATCTTTGTGTGTGATCTGAAAGATTTTTTGAAATGGTTTGGACAAATAAAGTTATGCCAAATAGAAGGGACCCACCACCAATAAATGAGATCATATTGTGAGATCAGAATTGATGGGTCCAAGGAACTTGACTAATGAATTGCTAATTATCACAATGTCACAAAGATTTTATTAACATATTAACAGTAAAGTCACCGGCAATATTTCACCGTGCACGCACAAATATCTGACATGAGGGTATTGTTTAGCGTGTACAGTCATCAGATATATCTGAGCTGTCAGTGCACTCATAAATATCTGAACACGGCTCTATTTTCATAGCATTAGTGCCGTGTTCAGATATTTATGAGTACACTGACAGCTCAGATATATCTGATGGCGACTGTACACACTGAATGTCTTCGTTTAGGATTGGTATGCAACCATCACGCTCTCTCAAATATTATAGTAAAGACCCCACTTTTGTTATTTTATACATAGGTATACCATAAATAAAGTAAGATTGCCGTCAACTATACACAAATATTTCACATATATCACATAGTACCAACAAACTTAAATTATTATAATTTTTTTTAATATACACGAATTTTGATGAATTTTGAAATATGAGGCTTTTGAACGAATGAGACCCAGTAATCGAGCAAAGTCAAATGAAAATCAAAAGTTTGGAAAAATGAAACACCCTACAATAGTCATGCATGTCCAATTTCATCATAAATGGTGGCAACTGTACACTGTACATCAGTGGTGAACGATACATACCACAGAGATATATCATGAGATTGAATAAAATAGTTCGTTGATTTGTATGGAAACCAAGCGTGTAACGTTTTTCGCTTGGCGTTTGCCAAAAGTGTAATTTAGTGATGGAAAACATAACTTTTCCATTATATTTGGTGGTATTTGACTAATTAATTATACCATTGTTATCAGATTTTAGAATCTGATAATAATATTGACGGCAACTGAAGTTAACGGCGTGCAAAGTAGGTCGCCGCCATCTTTTTAGCACACGAGGTACATACACTTTCCTTCTTCCTCGATATACAGGGTGTTTGGCAGATGGATGGACAAACTTACACAGGGGATAGGTGGAACCTTTTGCTACGTGGCCCACCCCAAAAATTTCACCAGGGCCCAATTATTTTTTTTTACAGTTTTTAAATTTATTTAAATAAAATCCGTCAAAATTTAAAACCTCCATAACTTTTTCAAAAATGATGGAACGGACTTTATCTTTATTTTATTTTTATCTAAACTGATACTAGAGTCTTACAAATTTAATAATTTGATGCACACGAAGAGTAGATTTGAAGTGAATTAAAAAAAAAAGTATAGGGCCTAGGCGAAATTTTTAGGGTGGACCACGTAGCAGATGGTCCCACCTATCCCCTGTGTAAGTTTGACCATCCATCTGCCAAACACCCTGTATTTCTATGTTACATACTGTAAAGTCAACTAAGCTTACTTTTATATGCGTTAACTATTTACATTCTAGTTTATTCAAAATTAAATCAGGTAACTTTACAGGCAAGGTGCCAGGGAAAATTATGCTACTTATAATAATTGTAATACCTTACTTACCTACTTATAATAACTCCTATGACGTAAGTCTCCTATTTGTCACCTGTCAGTGCCTAGTTAAACGGTATAGAACGTGCACGAACTATAGGTGGCAGCACTAAACGACAAAAGAGACACGGGCGGACAATAAAGGAAACTATCGCCCCTGTCAAATCAAGCTGTCAATGATAATATGTAAGTGCCAATGTCAAATATAGTAAGTCGTAGCTACACTGACGTTAATCGTCCTTCAACGCGATAAATTAACGTTATTAACGGCGTTTTCGTCAATGTGGCCCCAGCATGAGAGGGTATATGATGTAGATTGGCGGCACCAGTTGGCAGCACCTTCGTCGTGCACGTTCCCTATTCCTTGGTTTGGCACAATTTTATTTCTCCGAATGTTGCCGTTGCCGTTTATGAGCGCGCGACACGTATTTACACAGACGCGCGCGAGTGCGATCCATACCGGAGCATTCTTACGCATTCTTAAAACTTTGTTCGTACACGGCGCGCACACATTCAAGCGCGCGATGTACCTTTTGTAGAAAGCAAAATTACTGCTATAGCTTGGCAACTTCGTTGGTGACACTCACCTGTGTGCTTTTTGTTCTGCGCAGCCGTAACTACTTACACAAGTTACCGCCAACACGAACGGCAACCGACGGAGGCAGCCTCCGGAGGCCCCCGTTCATGTTGGCGGTAACTTGTGTAAGTAGTTACGGCTGCACATAACAAAAAGCACACATGTGAGTGTCACCAACGAAGTTGCCAAGCTATATTATACTGTAGTTCAGCGATACCATTGACTTTTCGGAATAATTATAAAATATATACATTATCGGACAAATAAACCCACTTATATGCGATTGCTATATTAGTTTTATGAGGTAGGTTGGTCACCCTATCGTCGACATTAAGATTAATTTTCACAGTGGTCTTTTATATAACTGGGTAGTGAAAAGGGGTACTAGTCACATATAACCTAGCAAAATAGCTTAAGTCATACAATAAAGTTGTGACCTTTTGTTCCTGGTATAAGTTTGACTTTTCACTAGACCCACATAATGCTTTACACCTTAATACCTTAAACACAAACCCTACCACTTTCACAAGACTATATAATTCAGTCCGTACCAACACCAAAAACTACACTTTTATACAATAGGGATGATGACTGGGTTAAAAATATGTAATTCTATTTAGTCCGTCAGTTAGATTATGGAAAAATATGGGACACGTATTTTTTGGTTTATCAAAATATTAAAAATCGACAAAGTTATAGATCATCAAACTTCTGGAGTGGGGGCTTGTGACGTCACTCTTGAGTACAATTTGTACTCAAGAGTGACGTCACTCGAAACTTCTAAGCACTCTATCCTCGTCAGTTTTTGTTTGTCAAACAAAACAAAAAATACGTGTACAATATTTTTTCATAATGTAACAGACGGACTAAACAGTTTTTTTTAGTCATCTAGCCTATTGAAGGGTCGGTTAACGCTGGTTGGTCAGGTCAACGTGTGTGCGTGCTGCTAGTTAGGTTACTACGCTTGTTGATGTGTGCGTGCGGCTCGTAAGTACAAAGCGACCGGGTCACTAGAACTGCTTCAGTTATCTGTTAGCGACGCTACGTCCGGCTATTTATTGGGAGCATTCCACGAAAAGGTTTCGTAAGGGACACTACCTTTTTAATATTTTTGACATGTAAAATTAGGAAGCTGAATGTCGGTATAGTAATATTAAACCTTGGCTTTAAGATTGGTAGTGTTTCTTAGCAGCTAATAAGCTTTATTAGCATAGCGTTTCGCAAGGGACAAAAGTAGATGTTTTCATGGAATGCTCCATTTTAAGGTCCTTAAATCACACCTATATCAAATCCACAAACGACTGACCTGTTTCAACTAAGGAATCAACCCGGTCAAATTTGAAACCCGGGTATTACCCGATTCTAAATAAAGTCAGTTACCCAAGTTTTGAGGCGTACGATGTTAGATTTTATTTATTATCTCTAAAATATAACTATACATGTATACTTTTTATGAATTACTAGGTTTTGTAACCCCGGTTCAGAGTCAAAATACCCGGATTTTACCCTACATGTGGAGGTGCTAAGCTGGTAGTGAATTCTAAATAAAGTTGGT